>JAWDJE010000004.1:251071941-252490066 GCA_035047345.1 Bradypodion ventrale | reverse complement strand
TTGAGAGATTTTGAGGAAATGACAGGATTGAAAGTGAATTGGGATAAATCAGAAGCGATCTTTTGTAATGTGGGTGATGAAGAACAAAAAAAGATTAGGGAGAAATATAATATACAAATTAAAAATAGTGTGAAATATTTAGGAATAAATATTGCAACCAAAATAGAGGATCTTAAGAAACTGAATTATGATAAACAAATAACAGAAATTAAAGGGAAAATAAAGCAGTATAGTAATTTAAATTTGTCCTGGTTTGGTAGGGTTGCGCTATGCAAGATGAAGTTGTTGCCAAAAATAAATTTTTTGTTTGATGTCCTTCCTATTCAACTAAAGGAAAAAGATTTCAAACATTTTCAGACTATAATAAATACTTTCTGTAATGGAGGAAAAAGACCAAGAATTACAAAAAGTTTATGGTATGTATCACAAAGAGAAGGTGGTTTAGGCCTTCCAAATATCAAACAATATTATAGAGCTTTTCAATTAAAAAATATTGTTAAGATTTTAGCTAGGTCAGAAGTTATTTGGGATGAAATAGAGATTAGGGATTTACAAAGCAGGGGTAATGCAATTTTCTTGGATAAAGACGAAAAGATAAAGACAAATAATCAATTGACAAAAGCAATGTTTGCAGTTTGGAGAAATACTAAAGGGAAATTTGCACGAGGGATTTCTTTAATAATGGATATGGATGATGTAAAGATGTTTCCAATCAAAATCGATAAAAGAATAAAAGATATAATGTTGAAGAAGGATGTGTTTTTGCTGAAAGATTGGATAAAAATGTCTGACGATCCAGAACTGAGAGCTGAAATATTTGAACAAATGAAATTGAATTGGTTACAAGTAATTTCAATAAATAAATGGGAAAAGAAATATAAATATGGATTTAATTTACAGAGGGATAAAACGGAATTTGAAGAGATGATTTGTAAAATAAGAAAAGGAGAAATGGGAATAAAAGGGTTAGTAAGTAAAATATATAAGATTTTAAATAAGGATGAGAACTCACAAGAAGTTCTGAGAAAATTATGGGAAGAAGATTTGAATATAAAAATTTTAGAATCCCAATGGAAAAGTAAATGGAGGAGGAGAGTTATGAAGAATCTTTCAGTTAGGCTAAAAGAACATAATTATAAAATATTGTGGAGGTGGTACCTGACTCCAGTTAAACTATTCCGAATGGATAATAGTAAAACAAAGAACTGTTGGAGATGTAAAAGCGAGCTTGGAACATATGAACATATGTGGTGGAATTGTAAAGTGGTAAACGCTTTTTGGAAAATGTTTGAGAATGAGGTATCCGATATTTTTAGAATTGATTTTAAACTGGACTCAGGTATCGCCCTAATGACAGAATTGGATAATATAAATATGAGTACAAACAATAAAGAATTGCTATCTATAATGTTAACAGCTTTAAGATTATGTATAGCTAGGAAATGGAAGAGCAATTTAACATTGAAAATGGACAAACGGTATAAAGAAATGTGGGAAATTGCCTTGAATGAAAAATTGACATGTGAACTGAATGTGAAGAAAGGTATATCGAAAGAAAACAAATTTTGGGAAATATGGAGACCTTTTGTGGAATATGTTTTAACTTGTGGTAAAGGAGGTAAACCAGTACCTCAGCATATGAGTTTTTGGAGTGATTAAAACAAAATAATGATCTTCATGGCATGTATATATCACTGGGTGTTGTTACTATTATATTATTATAGTTATGATTATTATTATTATTTTAATACAACAAGTTGCATTTTGTAAATTTTTCGAATTCTAGATAAAATATGTGATATATTGTAAAATATTTGCTGAATACAAGGTTCTCGAGTAATAAGGTTTTATAATACTATTATATATGGAATTTAAGTATCAGAATGAATATAATTTGTTTTTCATGTTTATGTATATTTTTTTTGTAACTTTGTATTTTCTTTAAAATTAATAAACATTAATACAAAAAAAAAAGAAAGGCGGGCTTAACACTGCTTGGAAAACTTTCTTTTTTTCAACTATAACTTCCTGAGTCATCCAGCCAGCAGGGCACTTAGGCTGTGAAGGGAAGATGAAAAAATGAGGTATCTATAGCTACAAAAGCTGTGAAGCATCTGTGTTTCCCTTCCTAAGAAAGAGTGTCCTTTTCATTTTTCTTTCTCTTCTGGCAGCTCCTGACCTTGAGCTTTCCAGGCCTGGGGTTTTGTTTTGACTCTCCTCCCTTTCTTGCTCAGTGTTAGTCAACATTTCCTTTTCCTCCCGTGCACAGCTGTTCACATGGTTTTTACTCTGGAACGGCTTTCAGTGATTCAGGGAGAACTTGTACATTGTGCTTGAAAGTGGAAAGCCTGAGAAGGCAAATGTTTCCTGCTCCCTAAAACTGGGAACAAATTCCTAAGACAAATATGTATTCTGAAAGAAAGAACACTTACCATTACACCTACAGTGTATTAGGTAAGATGGTGAGAGGTCAGCTTTTCTTTAGATGTATAATTATATTTCAAACTTATTCCCTATTTGAACATTTTTTTAAACAGGTGAATTGCTGCTGTGGCTGAAGCTTCATAATGAAAAATGAAGACACCTAATATCCCTCACTGCCAGGCTTGCCACTCACAGTACTAACATGTGCTCTATGATGGGGGCAGCAGGTGGGAGCAGACTGCAGCACTATAAATTCTTCACTGCAGCATATTAAGATGGTGCTTGACTTAATTGACTATTCAGCAAAAGGACTTTAAAAAAATACTCCTGCATCAAGCTGCAGAAGGTTATTTCAACTTTCCTAGGCTGTACTAAGGAATGACAAGGTCAATTTGCTTGCAAAGTTCGAAATATTTCTAAACACACTGAACTCAGTAAATTACTATTCAAGCGGTGTAATACCTGCAGTGTGGGAGGTGCTTGAAACCTTTTGAAACATTAACATGACCAGCTTCCTGTTGACAATTTGCACATCTGTACATAAAATGCAATGATTCAGAACAGCAAACTACTAATGGCATAGAGCCCCAACTGGCATCACTCTAATTAAGGATAATTGGCCATTCTAAGTTTTGCAGTCTCCCTTGCTCGAAAGCCAGTCATCTACAGAAGTTTATGTGGTCATGTGACAGGCATCATGTGACTAAATGCCAGAGCACACGGGATGCTGTTACCTTAACGGCCAAAGCAATATCTATTTATCTACTTCAAATTTCTTACTTTCGAACTGCTAGGATGGCAGCAGCTGGGGCAGATGATGGGAGCAGCTGGGACAGACTCTGTTGCAAAGCACTCAGGTCTCAAACTGCTAACCTGCCAACCTTCTAATCATCAAGCTCAGCATCTTAACCACTAAGCCACTGCAATCTCATTTGCACATGCATAAATCATAAAGAAGATTCTAGTCAGAGCAATCCTATACATATCTCATCAAAAGTAAGCTAAGTTGAAGGGGATGTGCTCTCAGATCACTGTGCAAAGATTTGCATGGGATGTGATTGTGCAATCATTATATTGTTTACATTAGGGGCCTCCGGGTATTGTTGGAATATAGTTCTTGGCAGCCCTAGCCAAGATAGTCAAAGATGAAGAATGGTGGGACCTGCAATCCAACAGCATCTGAGGGATTATCAATTGCCACTCCCTAGGTTATACTAGCCTCTACTTTAGCCAGTTGAGGAAAGTTTCAGGGGATGCAGTTCTGAGTGATTGGGCAGTTGCTTAGAGGGAGAGGCACTTCTTCAAATGGTCCTAAAACATTTAGAATAAAGCCAGTAATTCTTAGAACCAATTTTTTTTAGTTTGATTATATTTTTGTTGTCTAGATGCTTTCACAGAACATTTAAACAGTTCTTTCTTTCCATGGTTGTATCTTAGCATTGCATAATTAGATCATTTTTGACCAGGAACAGGCTACTTCAATGGTCTTATCTTGGCCATTTTTAGATCTTTTTTTGTACACATGATGGGTCATAAATTGCTAGCATCTCTCAATGTCAGGTTGAGCGCAATGCGAGCCAAATAACAGATATTTTTCCAGTGAGAGTAAGTTTTAGGCAGCCAGTAATAATTGAGCATGATTCATTAAGAGCTACTTCCACATGTTTAGCATATGCTGATTTATACCACATTCTGCATGGAGTACCACAAGGTCAAATCTGTTGTTCTTATTATTTGTGGGTGTGCACCCCAGTCTGAACGAGCCAGTTTTCTAAGTATGTTTTTTTACTTGGCAGAAACCTTATGTTTAGACAATGTTTATGGCAGGTCGGGGATTGATTCAGACTGATACCCAGATACTTTAGGACAAGACAATGTTCTAAAATCTTGCCTTCTTGCTAACTTGGAGCTCCCTCTCTGTTTCCATGCTTTCTAAGCTGAATTCACAGAGTTATGTTTTTAAAAGGTTTGGTTTCAGCTGATTGTTTTTATAATATAAGGAAAGAACTTTTAATATAGAGGTTAGCTGATGTCTGATAGACTCAAATGTTTGCCCCTGGATTTTTAAGGCAAAATCACATCAGCACAGATGAGATTCCTTATATATAGGAATATCAGTTGATCATTTGTGTAATTGTTAAAAGGTAATGGTACTCAAAAGGGACTGTGGTGGCCTAGACTCTGAGGACTGGAAAGTCAGCAGGTCAGTGGTTCAAGACCCAAGTGCTGCACAATGGAATGAGCTCCTGTCTCTGTCCCAGCAGTTTGAAAGCAAGAAATTGCAAGTAGATAAACAGGTACCACTTTGGTGGGAAGGTAAACAGCGTTCCGTGCACTCCAGTGTCTAGTCATGCCTGCCACATGACTACAGAAACATCTGCAGACATAGACAAAGCTGGATCTTTGGCTATAAACAGAGATGAGTACTGAACCCTAGAGTCGGATACGACTGACTTTCGAGCAAGGGCGATCTTTACCTTTACCTAGTGGTACCAAGGCAGTATCCTATTCCTTTGTGTCTCACTTGAAATTCAACAACAAATATTCTGTTTTGAAGCAGAACTGGTATAGAGGTGGAGCTTTCTGATCAGTAGTTGATGGTGAACAGTGTCATATGCTTCAGTAAGCTCAACAAATGCTGCACAAGTTATTTTTTTGTCTTCTATATGCTGGGTTAAATCTAAGATTTGAGCCATACAACTTTTACCAAGTTTAAACCAACCTGTTCTAGATTTAGAAAATTTAAGAAGTACATCTTTGAAACCAAAAGGTTTCTAGCAACACACAAACAGTTTTGCATAAACAATTACAAATCTGCCTTGAATTCCACACATGCTTTTCTCTCACTAAATAATAGTTGTGAGGACAAAATATGGCTCAAATTATTATTAAAGCAATAGAATGTATTCTTATGATCTTGAGGGGGAGAATATATTCCAATAAAGATTATTCTGTACATTAATTTACATATTTTTTTTACTCTCTTGGTGACAAGATTAATGCGTGACTATGGACTGAATCCAGAGGGAGAAAAAGAAGATGACTTCTTTAAACGGTTTCTCTTTGATCTTAAAAACAGAGGAACAGCTGCTTCCTTTGGGTTTCTAAGTAGTTTATTCCCACCCCACCCTTTTTATAAAATGCTGTGGGTGAAAGCTGCCCACTGTCTACATTTTTGTGGTAAATATGCCATTTTTATAGCAACTGTATCTGATAGCTTGAGCCACAGCAGTTTCCCTGCGGCTTAATTACTGAAGAGAGAGAGAGAGAGAAACCACTTGCTCGTCCTGCGGCAAAACATCTCAAAATATGGAATTGCACCAGCATCGCAGTAACAACACATTAAAGACAGAGACAGATAGGCTGGCTCAAATGATTAGCGTGAATGAGCATGCCAGGGATTAGAATGAATGAGGACTCTTTTACATCTTCTATGGTGCTGTGCTATGACACATGACTCGAGGCTCTCTGTGAAGTGCAGCACATGCTCCATAAAGAAGAAAGATCGATGTTGGATCGGGGCCGTGGAGCGGCCGTTGGGTCCCGGAGGAGACTGGTCAAGTAACGACATGAGACAAGATGGAGCGAAGACCAGTGGTTTATTGAGGGAAAATCATCATCATATATAGGAACTCAAGGCAGCGTGTGATAGAATCGTCATCTGACAGAAAATCACATCACATGTTTACCCGGGTTAATTGGGAATCTCTCTCGGGGAAGTTAATTAACTAAGGCAAAAACTGGCAGGGGAAGTCCATTGTTCCTAGCTTACACAAGAGTAAATATGGCCACTATTGACGCTAGGGCTTGGGGTAATCCGCAGGTGCGGTATTACCTATTTCCTAACTGCTTAGTTAGGCATTCAATTTCCTCCTGCTTGGACTGCCTGTCAGGTCAGATATGGGTGAATCAATCTTATGACTATTAATCCGCTCCCCAATTTCTTCCCCATGGAGCCCAGAGGCCCGGAGTGTGCTCACGTGACATAGCCTCTGTCAGGGACAGTTATACCAATTGTGCTCGCGGATACCGCAGATCATGCCTGTGATCTTTAGAGAAAAAGGGGGAAGTTGGGAAGTGCTGTTAATTATAACAAAAGCAGAAATAGGAAGAAAAATGGTCTGGACCTTACTAACCACAAGCATTATATGCTGCAATAAATCTGACTGTTTGAGCATTTTAGAAGCATAATTCTCTGGGCTCAGCACTGGTTGATAGCTGCTGCTCAGATATCTTGTTGGAGCTGAAATTCCACCGTAGCCTCCCCTTCAAGGCGGTACTTTCCAGATGTGCTACACTCTCACTGACCATTCTAGCTGGGGATGATCGGTGTTGCAATCTGACATGGCTAGAGGGCATTAGCACAGGTTGTTCTGGTTGGTGTTGGGTGCATCCTTCTGCACAAATATGTGTCCTACAGATGAACCTATCATAGCTCTTTTTTGCCTTGTCCTCAGAGATGCATCTCCAGTGCACTACTGGCCATGTTAATAATGGGTCATTGCAAGCTTTCAGCATCTCCACTTTGGTCCATGAGAAAACAGGCATTTAAGCCCAGCCCCACCGCCCCACCCACAATTTCAGATGTATCCATAAGCAAGACAAGATAGATGTTTAAACAACTCCAAACTCACCTAGTATTTAGAATTCATAACCCACTGAGGTCATATTATGGGCTTTTGAGGGAGTGACTCACAGACAAAGTGGAAGTATCAAATTTTGGGGATATGTCTCCTGCTCTGGTCATGAGCTGGTATGGGCTTCTGTCAGATTTTCCACAGTCAGCAGAGAAAAACAAAAAGCAAGAAAGTGTGACCAACAAAAATCGGTGGGACTAATGCACCTTCCAGGTAGGTATGATGTATTTAAAATGTAGATGGAGAAAGAACAGTGTATCAGTACACAGGGGATCCAAGCAATAGCATCAAAATTAAGTTTGCTACAGTTTGAAGCTAAATGATGCCACCTGAACATGTTTTTTCCAGGAGCAAGTAAGGAAGTTGCTACATAAGAACTCCTGGATTATTATATTTTACTTGCACAGTAAATAAGACATAATCAGAAGTTAGTGCAGGTGATTGTAATTTCAAATACTCTTGAATTTGTCCATCCCAGCACAAATATGTTGGACCCTTGCTGAATGTGCTTGATAAGATCTAGGAGGGGTGGATTAACTGGGTGAGTCCAAGAAGTAGTAAACATCCTATTATAGTAGGGAACTGTGCCTTCTGCTTTGAAAGAGGCAGTAATGTATTGACTCCTGAGCAGGCCCTCTCTGGACCCAAAGATATGTGACAATTACCGCACCATTGAAAATATCTCTTTTTTGGAGAAGGTGCTTGAGCATGTTTGGGCCTGGGTAGCTTCAGATATTCTTCAAGGAAAGTGATTATCTGGATCCCATCAAAAGACTATTTCAGTCTGGTTGCAGGCCATGATTTCCTGTGGAATTGGCCTTAGTTACCCAGACTGACTTCATTTGGAAATGAGCTTCTTTGGAAGGTGGACACTCAATGATTTGCCATGTCAAGAGCTCAAATGCCTACATCAAACAAATGTCACAAACAAAACACTACTGATCTTGAACAGAATGGTTTTTTTCAAATTGCATTTGAAATGCCTTATCCAACCTGGTGCTCTCCAGATGTGTGGCATTACAATACCCATCACCTTCATCTCAAATGACAGTCTTGGCTGAGGGTGAAAAGGACAAATTTCACTTACCAGTAACTGTTGTTCTTCGAGTCTGTGAATTCACACTCTGGGTTCTGCGCCTGTGTGGGAGCCATTTCAGAGCTTTAAAGCTAATTGGATAAAAACTTGAAATTAGGGACCACCCACTATCTCCACCCGCCTTCGGCACCATTTCACACTCTTTCCCTCAGTTAATACTAAAGCTGTACATAGGAAAAAGAGACATCTCTTCCACGTAGCTAGAGGCAAAGGACAGGTGGGTAGTGTGACTTCACAGACTACATACTTAAGGAACGACAGTTACTGGTAAGTGAAACCTGTCCTTCTCCTTCGTGTAGTCTATGAATGCACACTCTGGGAGATTAGCAAGCTCACTTACTTGGATAGTGGGCACCCATGGAGGAGATGAAGCCAAAGAGTGTTTCACAGGTGAGATGTCATCATTAAGGAGGAGGAAAGACAAAGGCCAGCCATCATGACTACTCTGCCCAGCCTGGTATCAGGGATAGCTCGAGTGTCCAATCTGTAATGTTTGGTGAAGGTCATTGATCTAGACCAAGTGGCTGCCTTGCAGATATCTTCCATGAGAATGCCCTCCAGAAAAGCCATAGAAGTGGAAGTAGCCCTGGTGGAATGAGCCCTCACATGTGGTGGAGGTCTGATAGATGAGATGTCACAGGCCAAATAAATGGTGTTAGAAATCCATTTCGAGAACCTTTGTGATGAAAGTGCATTTACTTTTGACTTCTCTCCATACTGTACAAATAAATGGATTGATTTCCTGAATTCAGTTGTCCATTTTGTGTAAAAAAAAAAGCAGAGCTCTTTTGATATCTAAGGCATGCCATGCCCGTTCCTGTTCAGAGGTAGGAGCAGGAAAGAAGGTGGGGAGGGTAACCAACTGAGCCAGATGAAAATCCGACATGATCTTTGGTAGAAAGGTAACATCTGGATGGAGGACCACACTATCTTGATCAAACTTTAGAAACAGTGGACCGCAATGGATGGCCGTCAACTCACTAGCTCTTCTTGCAGAAGAGATAGCCACCAGAAATGCTGTTTTCCAGGAAAGAAGCCAGGGATCAGTAGTTGCTAAGGGTTTGAAAGGAGGTTTCATGAGGGCGTTAAGTACTACCATCAATGACCACTGAAGCAGAGGGACTTTGACTTGTGGGAAAGAATTCTTTAGTCCTGTAAGGAACCATTTCATAGTCCTGGAAGGCTTGTGCAAGTAGTGATGTGGGTGGGGAGTGTGCCACCACAGCTGCCAGATGGACCCTGATGAACAAGTTCGACAAGCCTGATTCGGCGAGGTGTAGAAGGTAAGTTATGAGGAATTCCATTGAAGCCTCAGGTAGGTTTTGTCCTTTCTCAACAGCGAATTGACGAAATCGTGCAAACTTGGAAGCGTACGATTTTGTAGTGGAAGTCTTCCTGCTGTTGCTGATGATCTTTAAGAGTCTGTCACTATGTACCACACCATCAAATGAAGGGTGGGGAGATTGGCATGGAGGAGCAGGCCTTTCTCCAGCTGGAGGAGGGACAGTTTGGTAGGGAGAGTCAGGAGGTCCGCTGAGAGATTCCGGAGTGTCATGAACCAGGGCTGTCTCAGCCAGGTGGGTGCGATTGAGATCCCCTGTACTCCCTGCTGTCGAGATCATAGGAGCACTTTTTGGATCAGAGGGAGTGGTGGGAAGGTGTCCACTAAGTCATAATTCCAAGGGACCATGAATGTGTCCCCATACACGCTCTTGAGCAGAATATCGCACATTTCATGTTGTCTGGAGTTGTGAAAAGGTCTATGCTTGGAACGCCTCACTTCCTGCAGATTGTTAGTAAAACCTCTTGGTCTAGCTCCCATTCATGGGTGGAGGAGGTCTTCTTGCTGAGGAAATCCGCCATCGTGTTCAACTCTCCTTTGATGTGAATCCCTATTAGGAAGATGTGGGACTGGAGGCACTACTCCCATATTTCGACGGAGAGATGAAAGAGGTTTTGCGATCTGGTTCCTCCCTGTTTGTTGAGGTAGGCGAACACCGTGGTATTGTCCAAGGTGATCTGAATTACCTAGCTGCTTATAAATGGTTAAAATGTTTTCATTGCCTTCCAACTGGCCAGTAATTCCAAGTAATTTATATAGTGCAGCTTCTTTCATGGTGACCACATGTTGTTGATTCTGAAACCCTTGAAGCAAGCACCCCATCCTTTCATGCTTGCATCTGTGATGATCTGCATGGTTGGTACGGGATAGTAAAAGGATTTTCCCATTTCAATGCACTCTCTTAGCTTCCACCAGATGAGCTGTTTCTTGAGTTCTCGAGTTGGAACGATGCGTTTGCTCTGTGGTTCTTTCAGAGGGTTGAAATGGGCCATTAGTCACAATTGAAGCAACATCATTTTGAGTTTTGCATGCAGTATGACCATCGTGGAAGACACCATCAGCCCGAGCCGTCTTTGGGTGTGCTTGAGTCACACAGTTGGACGAGCTTGTAAAAGGCAGACCATTTCTGAGATGTCACGTTTTCATGGAGTTCAGACGAGCTCCTGTGTAGTCTATTGTATGATTTGGTATGAGACGGGACTTTTTAATGTTGACTCTGAGACCAAGATCCTCCATAAGATGTAGGGTGAAGACCATATCTTCTCTTGCCTTTCATTCTGAAGGTGAGCAGATGAGCCAATCATCTATCTACAGGAAGATTTTGATTCCGTGGAGATGAAGGAAAGCTGCTACTGGTGCCATACACTTGGTAAAAACCTTCCGTGCAGTGGACAGTCCGAACGGTAGGGAAGTATATTGGTATATTTGGTCTTGAATCTTGAACCGCAGGAATTTTTGATGCAAAGGGTGAATAGAGATGTGAAAGTAAGAATCCGTCAGATCGATCACAACAAACCAATCTCCCTTGTTGATGAGTGGGAGAATAGTTTGAAGAGTCACCATCTGGAATTTTGTCTGATGGATGCATTTGTTCAGCTGACGAAGGTCTAAGATCGGCCTAAGTCCCCCATCTTTCTTGTTGACCACAAAGTATCTGAAGTAGAAACCGTCGGACGAGTTGGTAGAGTCTACAAGTTTGACGGCTCCCTTCTTGAGAAGAGTTGTTACCTCCTCCCGGAGAGTGTGCAAGGGGGAGGTTGTTCGGAGGCACCCGAGTGGGGTTTGTCTCTTGAATTCTATACTGTAGCCAGATCTTAAGATTGTTAAAACCCACTCGTTGGTGGTAATAGTTTGCCAAGTTGCAAGGAAAGTCCGCAGTGGTACGTACAGGGTAGGAATTGGAATATCTTCAGTCTGCAGAAAGTCAAACATGCTGTCTGGCCTTTTGTCAGCATGTTTTGAGGATTGTTGTTGGTGATACAGTGGTCGGGCTTGCGGTTTATAACAGTTTTGTCAGTTGTAATCCTGTTGTTTTCCATATGGACGCTGTGGAAAACTTGTCTGATAGGTCTAGTATGCCGGTTGATAGGATTGCCTGAATCTAGATTTCTGCTGATAGGCATGATTAAGCCCCAGCCGGAGCTTGTTTGCCATGGTCTTGTCACAGTGCAGCTCATTCAAGACTGTATCGGTCTCGGAGGAGAATAAACCCTGACCGTTGAAAGGCATTTCCTCCACCAGTTATTTCACCTCATCTTGTAGATCGGTGGATCGTAACCAGGAGTGCCTATGGAGATGGATGGCTGAGGCTATGTTCTTAGCAGTGGAGTCACAGATGTGTCTCGGAGTCCTGATTTGCTGCTGACCAACTTGGGTTCCTTCTTTACAGAGTTTGTCGAACTCTGAGCATAGGTCATCTGGAAGTTTTGCAGAGAAATCTTCTGCCTTAGACCAAAGTTTATAAGTGTAAGAACCCATTGCAGCAGAATAGTTAGCCGCCCGGAGCAACAGGGAGGCGTTAGTGTAAATTTTCCTTCTGACGGAGTCTAACTTCTTTCCCTCTCAAGAAGCAGGAATAGGAAACCAGCTGGCCGGGGTTTTACCTTGTGATGCTTTGACAACCCTCAAATTCGGCATGGGATGGAGTTGAAGGAAGTCCACCTTGTCTCCAAAGATTTTATAAAGCCCATCTACTCATGTTGAAACAGAGTGTGCCGATACAGGCTTTTTTCAGACAGCTTTGGCAGAGTGGGGAAAAGTTGGAAGGAGGGCTAAGTGTATTTGCCTGATTTGTTGTTCATCTGCAACACCACAAACCTCGTCCACAAAAGGTAGGGGTGGGTGTTCTGCCTTGATGTTAACATCCAAACCAAGCCTGGTAAGGAGAGCAGTAAAAGTCCTCTGATCCTCAGGCTGTTCCTCTTGTTTGTCCCCTATTTGATCCTCGGGAGTCTTCTCAGGCTGGATGACTGAATTGTCCTTACCATCGGACGAGTAAGTGGAACGGTCCGACCCCTCCGAGACAGTAAGGGGTAGGACGTAGGCCTCTACGTCAAAGTCAGATCAGTACTGCCTGCCTGTCCTCGACATGGTGTCTGGAGTGGACTCTGGAGATTGCGGCAGTGGCCTGCAGCTAGCAGAAACTTGATCCCTTTCATGTCTGGATCTTTTAGCGGGTAGTTTGGACGAAGGGCTGACCGTGTGCTTTTTGGAGGATTGTTCTGGAGGTTCTGGTGGTGCTTTGGCCGGGGCTGGAGTGAGTCCTGAGAAGCGATCACCAATCTGTTTTGCCAGGTTCCTAAACAATGGGGTAAGAAGGCCCACATGGAACTGTTGTGGTGGTGGTTGAGGCGGAGGCTCAAGGCGGGCTGCCTGTCGGCGTGGACTCCCTCAAGCGGGTCTGAAGGAGGCCCCACAAGGTGGAGGAGTCGGAGGTGACTCTCAGAGTGATAGCGATGGAGGCTTTACCGGAGATGTTGTTGGGGTTGGTGCCGGTGAGGAAAAGGGTCCCTCGAAGGAGGTTGTCTGAATGAAAATAGCCGATGCGATAGGCGATGGAGGAGGCGAGCATGCCGGACGCGGTGTAGGGGCTTTTTTCTTTTTATGAAAAAGTTATGTGGTACTCGATTTCTGATGGGAGGCAGAGGGTTCCTCGTTACAAGTCTCTTGAGAAGTCTCTGGGTGAGGAGATAGAGCTGTCGCCATTAGGTGAACTTTGAGGCAGTTCAAGCGATTTTTGAGTGCTAACTTGGTGAAGCCTTGGCAGATGGAGCACAAGAGTACTGGATGACTTTCGCCGTGACAAAGAAGGCACTTGTCGTGGCCGTCGATGCTTGGAAATTTGTTATTGCAAGAAGGGCATCACTTGAAGGCTGCTGAAGAGGCCATGTAATGGCACAGGAACAAGGAGAATGCCCGAGAAGGCGAACCCGTCTCGGGGGGCGAAATTTTTTTGTAGACGCTCATGAAGAGTAGGATCTTCCAGTGAAAAAATTGAAGGAGAAATATATGTGGACCGAGAGGATGCAACCCCCCCCCCCCCCCGGGCCTAGAAAAATTGTAGAAATTTGGATATCCTAAGAAAGCCAAGAAAAATGGTTAAGCTCTTTCAAACAGCTCCTGCTACAGCAGTGGAAAAAAGAGAACTGAGGGAAAAAATGCCAAATGGCGCCAAAGGCAGGTGGAGATGGTGTGCGGTCCCTAATTTCAAGTTTTTATCCAGTTAGCTTTAAAGCTCCGAAATAGCTCCCGCACAGGCGCAGAACCCAGAGTGTGCATTCACAGACTACACAAAGGAGAACTATAATTCTAGCTAGACAGGAGGTACCAGTCTGGAATACAGTACAGTAATACCTCATACAAAGTCCGCTTCATACAACATCGAATTCATACAACATCGCCTAATTTCTTGAAAAAAGTTACCTCATACAAAGTCGCTCGACTTTGTATGAGGCATTCAGTTTTTCCCAGGTTGCATTGTGCCTGGGCAGTATAAAAGGCAGGACACATGCATGCATTGCTCTTGTGGGTTTTGCACAAGGCAAAGAGTGGTTAGGAGTGGTTTTGAGCGTGATTTTGGATTTTTTTTAATTTTTCATCAGAATTTTTAGAAGCATTCCTGGGGTTTTTGCAGCATTCTTCAGGTTCTTGGACAATCAGGGTTGTTTGACATGTTTTTGTAATGTATTTAGCCTTTAGAGAATGATTTCTTAAAGTTCTGTCAGTTTCCTGTCTGTTTCCTTGACTTTGCCCTGAAGTCTGTGCTGTTACAGTACAATGTATCTCTATGGAAACGACGTTGTATGAGGCATCGCAGCAAGGATTTGGACGTTGTATGAGGCATCGCGTCTAGGATTTTGCATGCCTCATACAAAGTCCAAATCCGTATAAAGTCCAAACTTGTGGAACCAAGCTTGGACGTTGTATGAGGTATCACTGTATCTGCAGCAAGATGGTATTTGCTTTAAAGTGTTCTACTACCTCATTTACCAGGAGGTGATTGGTTGGTAGGTAACACAAACACCAGTACCCAGGGCAACTAGGCAATAGACCAATCAGTAATCTTAATGCACTCCAGAGTCCAAGTCTAAAATCAAGCCCAGGATAGACAGAGATACAGGATGTTCTTCTTTCATGCCCCAATCAAACCCTGGACTGCCAAAATGAAGCCACTTTCTTCACTTTATCATAGCCCAAACCCAAGTCCTCATCAGTGCATGTCTCTGGCAGCAATTGGCAGACCAGTAAATGATCTGGATTCTGTGCCTCTCCACATTCACGCCATGTGTTGCTGTCTGCCAGCAGCCCCCACTTAAGCATGTTGGTCTTGCATTTAGGGACACCAACCCTCAGCCTATTCAGGGTCCTCAAAGTGATGTAGAGGAGGTTGAGTTCCTCAGCTATATCCTCCTTTAATGTTTTTCCTTGTCCAGTGAGCTCCTTCCTCCATTTTCTAATTTGGTTTTGCTCTTGTGTACTCTCAAGAATGTTTGTTCTTGTCATAAAGCTCTTCCTAGATCTGAGCCGGTGGACTTGAGGCTCATAGCTTTTCAGAGGGTGTTGAGGGTCATTCTCTTGCTTAATTCTCTCAGCACCTGCTGCTACTTCTCTCCTGATCTTAAGTGGAGTGATACCAACGAGAGGGTATATTATCTCAACTGGTGTAGGTTTGAGACATCCTGTCACTATACACATGTCTTCATTAACAGCAATGTTAATTTGTTTTACATGTGTGGTTGCGCTCCATACTGGAGCAGCATTCCTCAAATCCTGACAGTTGGTGGCTAGCCATATAATTGCTAGGATTCTATTGGTGTTTACATAAGGTTTGCATAACTTGTTGTGGCTAATTGATGAGGTGCCAGCAGACATCTTGATTGTGTAATTAGGTGACTAAGTATCTGACCACCTCATCAATTTGCCACAAGTAGCTATGGTGAGTTATGCAAACTGTTAAGTGAACACCAGTAGAATTACAGCCCATATCATAATAATTGGCAGCATCCATTAGACTAGTTGTGTATTTACTGCGTATATTGTTTAATTATCATGTGAGCTGCCTTGAGTCGGGTTTCCTGATTGGGCAGCATACAAGTGCGAAAATTAAATTAAATAGGTTGGCAGGAGCTGAGACAGAGATAGGAGCCCACTCTGTCATGTAGTGCCTGGGAATTGATCATTTAATTCAAAACATAACCCCTTTAGTCACTTCCTTGAATGTACTTCTCTATATGAAAAAGCACTTGACTTTGTTGTGAAATCACTATTTTGTTTTCACATTTATGTAGTTTTCATTAGCTGCATATATTTTACAAGGAGAAACAAGATATTTAAGCTTCATTCCAAGGTATTACTCAGAAGTATGTCATATTGAGTTCAATATGGCTCACTCCTAAGTAAGCAGGTATAACAGGGCAACCTTTATGCAATTCCTTTAGTAAATGGATACAACACTACCACCTACTGGCTCTATAAACAGCCTGCTAAAGAACTGTTTCAGTTATTCCTGTGTAGTACTGTACCTCACATAATGAACGCATCGTACAGTGAAAAATTCGCACAACAAAGCGTTAATTATGCAACAGTGATACCCCGCATAACAATTTTTTCAAAACCGGGGTATACCCGCTTAATGGAAACCCCGTTTAACAAACATTTTTCCCCATTATGGGGGGCATCTCCCATAGGGAACCGCACAACGAAAAAACTGCAGAGAAGAGCTTCGTGGAACAGAGTTTTTCGTTATGTACATGCCATAATAGTTAGAAATGCATATTTCTCACAATACATAGAGACAGGAGTGTCTCTTTACAGTGGAAGCTACTGTACAGTATGTTTACTCACAGGCAACCACACTGGATAGTGGATGGCCTGATGGCCTGGGATATAGAAGGCTTGGGTTCAAATCCCACTCAGCCATTGAAACTCATTCTCGGTGCCTAATCAAGAAACTGGCATAAGAATATTTGAAAAGCCAGCTTTCTTCTTCTTCTTCTGTGTTTAGAGCAGACATGAAACTGCCAAAATTAAGGCAGCTTTTGGTGAGTTCATTCTGCAGTTCCTTGTGCCGGACCTAGTGTGAGAAAGATTAGCTGGCCAAAGGTAGCCATTGCCACAATCTTCAAGGTTCTTTTTGTAAGTCTCCTGCAAATTACAATGGTGCAATGTTCTATCATTAACCGCCCTCAGCTCTTACAAACTCAAGAGCATTACTTTCCTTGTGGAATCAATCCATATCATATTTGTTTCCCTCTTTTCCTTCTGTCTTCTTTCTTCATGTCACAATATTAGACGTCTTGGTTTCCCATGATGTGCCCAAAGTGGGGCAGCCTCAGTTTCATCATTTTTGCTTCTAGAGAAAGTTCAGGCTTAGTTTCATTTCTTGTTTGTCACTCTGGCAGTCCATGGTATCTGCAGAGCTCATGTGAAGCATCATAGTCTAAAACTAATCAATATTTTCTTTTGGCTATCCTGTCTTCTTTGGGTCGCTGTAATTCGGATGTTACTTTACTGCATACACCTATTGAGTTAAATTACCAAACAATTGCGCTCATCCCACATGCCAGCAAAGTGATGCTCAAGATAATACAGGATAGACTTCAGCAACATGTGGAGAGAGAACTACCAGAGGTGCAGGCCGGTTTCAGAAGAGGCAGGGGGACTAGAGACCACATTGCCAACATACATTGGATCATGGAGAAAACAAAGGAATACCAGAAACAAGTCTACTTTTGTTTTATTGACTACACCAAGGCTTTTGACTGTGTGGACCACAACAAAATGTGGCAGTAATTAAAGAGATGGGAATACCAGAACACCTCATATGCCTCATGAGAAATCTGTACACGAACTAAGAAGCAACAGTTAGGACAGAACATGGAATGACAGAGTGGTTTGGAATAGGCAAAGGAGTAAGACAAGGCTGCATTTTATCACCCTGCTTATTCAATCTATACACAAAGCATATAATGCGCAATGCAGGGATGGAGGAATCACAATATGGGATTAAAATTGCTGGGAGAAAAATCAACAATTTGAGATATGCAGACGATACCACCCTAATGGCAGAAAGTGAGGAAGACCTAAAGAACCTCTTGATTGGATTGAAGGAGGAGAGCACAAAAGTTGGCTTGAGTCTTAATATCAAGAAAACCAAGATAATAGCAACAGGTCCGATCAGTCCCTGGAAAACAGATGGGGAAGAAGTAGAAGCAGTGACAGATTTTACTTTTCTAGGATCTAAGATCACTGCAGATGGCGACTGTAGCCATGAAATAAAAAGACATCTGATTATGGGGAGACAAGCTATAAGAATCCTGGGGAATATAGTGAAAAGCAGAGACATCACCTTGAAAACAAAAAATCGCATAGTCAAAGCAATGGTATTCCCGGTGGCAATGTATGGGTGTGAGAGCTGGACCATTAGGAAAGCTGAGCGCAGAAGAATAGATGCCTTTGAAATGTGGTGTTGGAGGAGAGTCCTGAGAGTCCTCTGGATGACAAAGAGAACAAATAGGTCAATATTAGAAGAAATCAACCCTGACTGTTCATTGGAGGGACAAATAGTGAAGATGAAGCTAAAGTATTTTGGAGATCAAATGAGAAGGGAGGACTCACTTGAGAAGGCCTTGATGCTGGGAAAGGTGGAGGGCAAGAGGTGCTGGGAAAGGTGGAGGGGGCGTCCAAAGATGAGATGGATATTGTGGATGCAATGGGCACAGAGCTGGGCGGGCTGTGGATGGTGGAGAACAGAGGTGCCTGGAGGAAAATGGTCCATGGGGTTGCAAAGGGTTGGAATCGATTGTGCGACTGAACAACAACAAAAGGTTCTCCTGCAGTTTTACACAGGACTATTCAGAGAAATGTGTGTGTTGCATGTAGCTAATATATCCAGCAGGTGGCAGTAAATAACAATGCTATGCTTCATTTTTTTCCTTGAAAACTCCCAGGCAGAAAATAACAAGATACATCCTGTTGTTGGTGTTTTTCTTGTTGCATGGAAAATTAAGTTGCCTATCATTAAGGTGAAAAACCGAGAAATACTGTTGTGCATGCCTAAAACAAATCTATGTATCTATTTATTGAATTTATATCAATGAAAAGTGGCCTTAACTTGAGTCAGATCACTGACACATCTTCCTCTGCATTGTTAAATTTGGTTTGGGGGTTTTTCCTCTTCCAAATAGGATCCAATGCGCAAACAGCAGGGGGGCCAGCTTCGCTATAAGCACAGGGGTGCCTTTGGCTGGAGAAGCACTTTACCTGTAGGAAAGCGCAGGGGGGCCTTGGCCCGGAGAAGCGCTTTAGCCCTGTGAAAGGGCTTCTCCAGCCAGGGGCACCCCTGCGCTGTTAATGAAAGGGATTCTTGCTGGGCCCCTGCTGTTTGCGCAAGGGGACATGTGGGAATCCCTTTTGCTAATAGCGCAGGGGTGCCTTGGGCCAGATAAGTCCTTTCCCAGGGGAAAAGTGCTTCTCCGGCCCAAGGCACCCCTGCGCTGTTAGCGAAATGGAGTCTTGCTGGTCCACTTGCAGAAACAGCAGAGAGACCAGCGGGACTCCATTTCGCTATCAGCGTTGGCTGCTTTCCCCCTGGGAACGCACTTCCCAGGAGGAAAGCAGCCCAGTGCTGCCAGTTCACAAAGGGGCTTGTGGTGTGCGGAGGGGGAGGCTCCCCCATGCCACCTCAAAGCCACCCGGCTTATGCTTTTTAATATATATATATGTATCATACAACGATGAAAATCGTTGTATGATACAATTTGTTTTTTAAAAAGGCAATCGTTGTACCATTTCATCACTGTACGATGCAATCGTTATACAGGGTTCTACTGTACCTGTATTTGAAAACGGCTATCCTATCGCTCAATTCCTTCAGTCTTTCCTCATAGGATTCAGTTTCCAGTCCTCTGATCATGCTTGTTTCGCTAAACCTGCTTCAGTTTGTTGGCTAATCTTTCTCACACTAGGTCAAGGCGAAAAGAACTGCAGAATGAATTCACCCAAAGGTGCCTTAATTTTGGCAGTTTCATGTCTGGCCTAGACATGGAAAGAGAAGAATGAAGTCTCACTCTTATGTCTGATGAAGTGGGCTTGCCTACAAAAGCTCACATTAAAATACAGGCATTTGTTGTTCAGTCGCACAGTCGATTCTGACCCTTTGCGACCCTATAGACCATCGTCCTCCAGGCACATCTGTCCTCCACCATGCTCCTCAGCCCACCCAACTCTGTGCCCACTGCGTCCACAATGCCATCTAGCCATCTAATCTTTGGTCGCCCTCTTTTTCTTTTGCCCTCCACCTTTCCCAGCATCAAGGCCTTCTCAAGTGAATCCTCTCTTCTCATTTGATATCCAAAGTACTTTAGCTTCATCTTTACTATTTGACCTTCTAAGGAGCAGTCAGGGTTGGTTTCTTCTAGGATTGACCTATTTGTTCTCCTCGCTGTCCAGGGTACTCTCAAAACTCTCCTCCAACACCACATCTCAAAGGCATCTATTCTTCTGCGCTCAGCCTTCCTAATGGTCCAGCTCTCACACCCATACATTACCACCGGGAAAACCATTGCTTTGACTATGCGGATTTTTGTTTTCAAGGTGATGTCTCTACTTTTCACTATGTTCCCCAGGTTTCTCATAGCTTGTCACATATCAGAGAATAAACAAAACAAAACACTGTAGGACTTTTAAGACTGTTATATTTTAATTTTAATGTTAGCTTTCGTGGGTCAAGTCCACTTTGATCCACGAAAGCTAACATTAAAATATAAGTTAAGTCTTCAAAGTGCTAGTGTTTTTGTTTTGTTTATTCTCTGATATGCTTGAAACAGACTAACATGGCTACTGTTCCAAAAAGTTAAAATACAGAAATTAGACTTTAAGGTGCCACAACGTGTTTTGTGTGTGTTTGTTTTTACTCTCTGATATGTTTCTTCCCTCAGAAACAAAGCCTCGCTCTGACCGTTCAAGGCCGAAGCTCCCCCCCACCGTCCCTCCCTCCCTCGGGGATGCGCGTCCGCACCTTAGGAGTCGGCGCGCGCGCGCGCGCGCTTCTCAATGCGGCTGCGCACTAGCAGCTTCGCAAGGGCGCCGGCGCGGAGCTGCAGTGTCTTCGAAGGATTAAAAAAAAAAGGGGGTCTCCCGTGTTGGTGGCCGCCATGTTGCTCTCCGCTCCCCTTCGAGCCCTCGTCGCACGTTCGGTAAGGGGTGGGGTGGGGTGGGGTGGGAGTTGGGGACCCACCCAGGACTTCTTAGGGGGCTGGTCATCTCCCGGGGAAGGTCCATGGAGGGCAGCAGGAGAGGCCAAGGGCACGGCAGGCGGGCCGAGTCACCGACCGCCCCTTCCTTGCCGAAGGGGAAGAGGAGGAGCTCTTGCAAATTTCGCCCCGACGTGGCCCCGGCTCTTCTCGGCGGAGGGCGGGTGGAAGGGATGGCAACAGAAGGGCCATTTCCTCCACGA
Source organism: Bradypodion ventrale (assembly GCA_035047345.1). Taxonomy (NCBI): domain Eukaryota; kingdom Metazoa; phylum Chordata; class Lepidosauria; order Squamata; family Chamaeleonidae; genus Bradypodion; species Bradypodion ventrale. The sequence continues at coordinate 252,469,112 of JAWDJE010000004.1, read as the reverse complement.
ACGTCAGAAAGGGGTTGAGTGAGAGATCCTCGGGAGGGGAGGCGGGAACCACCCGCTCTTCATAAATCCTGCCACGAAAAATCACCTCGTCCTGAGTTCGATCTTGACGGAGTCAAGGTTGACTCAGCCTTACATCCCTTTAAAAGATTCTTTTTATGCCATCTGGCCTTGTTTCCTGTGGGGTTTATTTTGCTGCAGTTAGCTTGGCTGTTAAGGGATATCTCTCTCACACACACTTTCACTCTCTCTCTCACACACACACACTGCTATGGGGTGATATATAAGCGTAATTGCTATTTACATCTACACTTCTATGTGAAATTCAAGGTACACACACACACACACTATATATATATATATATATATATATATATATATATATATATATATATATATATATATATATATATATATATATATATATATATATATATATATATATATATATATATATATATATATATATATATATATATATATATATATATATATATATATATATATATATATATATATATATCCGACTAGGGTTCAGTGCTCATCTCTGTTTCAAAGCTGAAGAGCCAGCGCTGTCTGCTTCTGCAGACATTTCTGTGGTCATGTGGCAGGCATGACTAGACACCGGAGCGAACGGAACGCTGTTGCCTTCCCACTGAAGTGATCCCTATTTATCTACTTGCAATGTCTTGCTTTCGAACTGCTAGGTTGGCAGGAGCTGGGACAAAGACAGGCGCTCATTCCGTCCTGCATTACTCGGGAATCGAACTGCTGACCTCCCGCCTCCCAGTCAGTGTCTTAGCCACTTGAGTACTGCTACAGGGTGGTATATAAGTGTAATTGCTATTTACCTATACATTTCTATGTGAAGTTCAAGGCACCTGGAGCCATGGTAGGCCTTGCTGGGTTCCTGCTAAATATGTTTTAAGAATGAGGCGGGAGCAAGATTCAAGGTGTCGAGTAGAAAGACATCTGAACTCTGACTGTGCTTTTACACATGTAGTTTTCCTCCATGGGAGAAAGAATGATCAGGGGAGAATCTGAGTAGTAGCAATTGCAGGATCCCTAATGATTGGTAGAAATAGTTTAAAACCAGATGTGAGAAATTTTGTGAAATGGTTTCCAGAGGTGTCGCCTCTAATGTGAGGGTTTGGATTTTAGGTTCATGTCAACTTTCATCATGTAAATGTCCAAAGACTGTAACTTACCAGACCTTCTTCATGCAGTTCAACAGGTTTCTTGTATAACAGACCACCATCACCAACTAAGAAGTCTAGGGTATATTCCCAGCTCACAAGCAGTAGCAATTACACTTATATATACTTATACACTTATATATAGGGCACTCTCTGGCCAGTTCAGAAGATTTTGTTTCCAACATGCTGGGTACTCATTTTACCAACTTCGGAAGGATGGAAGGCTGAGTCAGTTTTGGTCTTGGTCAGGATTGAACTCACAACACGTTGGCTGCAGTACAGCAGTTCAACCAGTGCTCTTATTGGAATGTCACCAATGGGGCTTTCTCCCTAAAGGGTCATGAACCATCTCAGTTCAGTACAGTTTCAGTTACTGTATTTTCATCTGGATGTGAGAGTTGCAATGATGCCAATCAATCTGGCTCGTCCTAGTCTTTATTAAATACAGTACATTATCTCTAAATATAAAAATCCTCAACGTACTTGAAAGGCAATGAAAACATATAACAGGCTTTGAGTTCCAAACTTTGACAGTAATACACGATTATTGAAAACTGCAGACATTCACTTAAAACATGAAAATAATAACAGCAAAAGGGTTAGTTAGCAAGATATTGGCGTAAAATATTGGTGGGATATAAAAATGTTCAAAAAGCTTTAAAAAGCCTGGGAAACTGATTTAGAACTTTAAAGAAGAGAAATGGGGTAGAATATGGAAACAAAGGATTATGAAAAATATGACAGATCAGATTAAAAAGAATTGTAAAACAATTTGTAAATGGTATATGACTCCAGTATGGATAAGGTATGATTCCAAATATAGTAAGGATTGTTGGAGATGTAAAAAAAGAGATTGGGATATATCTCATTTATGGTAGGATTGTAATTATGTGAAGAAAACATGGGAAAGAGTTTTCTGGGAAATTAATCAAATATTGTCTATAAAATTGGAGACGTGTCCTAAAATAGCATTGCTAATGGATTTTGGAAATAAGCAGATAGAAAGGAATAAGAAAGAAATGATTATTATAATGGTAACAGCTTTGAGATTGGTTATTGTTAAAAAATTGGAAATAAGATTGTGAAATTGTATTGGATGATTGGTATAAAGAGTTATGAAATATAGAAATAAGTGGTCGATTGGCATGTGAGCTAAAAAAATTTTTTTAGGGATTGGTAAAAATTGATTTTAGAGAGATATGGGAATAATTTATTGTTTTAGTGAAAGGGAAAGGAGTAAGCCTAGGGCAAGATTATATATATTTTTAGAAAGGAGACAAATATATAAATGAAATGTTATATGGAGAATAGTTAAAGGAAGCTATATAATGTCCCATTGGTGGGTGCACTTAGTGGTTTTTATAAGTTGTTTTTTTAAAAAAAGATTATGTATATTTTTCTTTATATTGTATTTGTATGTTGTTGTTTTTCCTATTTATAATAAAAATATATAAAAATATGAAAATTGCATACAGGAGTAGAAAAATAAGAAACAAAAATGCAACAGCTAAGTTATTTGAAATCTTTCGTGTCCAGATAAACTTTGGACTGACAAAATGAAGCCACTTTCTTGGCTTTGTCATTGGACAAAATTAAATCTTCATTGGTATATGTTTCTGGTAGTAATCAGCAGAAAAGCATATCTTAAAAATATGAAACCTTTTAAAAATAAAAAGCCTTTCTAAGCCATTTAAGTATAATTCTGAAAAACAAGAAAAAGCTTTCTCACTCTGAGCCACTGCAGTCCCCACTCAGCCCTCACTTTGCTTTAATCCAGTGGTTCCCAAAGCTCTTTTTGGCCATGCCCCACCTAAGCATCTAAAATCCTGACACACACACTGGGCATATAATTCTTATTATTCAAAAAGTGGACTCTTATTCACATGGAGGAAGCCTAAAAGGCCATTAACTTGGTCTAACTCATTTTTGAAAATCCACCCCTTAGAAATCAAATTGCCCCCCTGTAGGGCATGTGCCCCACATTGGGAACCATGGTTCTAATCTATGGAAGACTTTGTTGAATTTTTTGGAATACTGTACAGTAGTAGCCTTTTAGTCTGTGTTTCAGGCATATCAGAATAAACAAAACAAAAACACTGTAGCACTTCAAAGACTGTCACGTTAAAATACAACAGTTTATCTTTAAAGTGCTACAGTGTTTTTGTTTTGTTTATTCTCCGATATTATACTATTGATATGCTAGCTTTTCACTCTGAGAACCTCTCTCTACTGCATGTTGTCTGTGGAATCTTGTTCTTGAAGCTGCTGCTATTTTGTCTCCTGATGTGTTTTAGAGATTGGGCGCTATTTATATAATCTCATTGTTTAGATTTAAGCTCAAAATCTAGCTGAACTCTACAGTTTTGGCCTCCATTGTCAGCTGGAAATTCCCATTTAGGTTTATGCTCCCCTCCCATTCAATAACTGCACCCACTAGATGGTGCTATTATAAATAACCTATAACAACATGGTGACTTTCTTTCTCTTACTCTCTGTGACATGTTACATCATTCATTGTTTTGTATTTGTATTTCAGTTTATAGTAAACCATGAGCTCAAAAACAAAGATTAGGCACTCTTAGCGTTTCTGTTTTCTTTTAATGATGTTGCTTAGTACAACAGGATGATAACTGTTTCCTAAGGAGCTGTCTAAGCTGCAGTTTGAAAACACCTTTTATTTTAGAAGGTTTTTTTGCCTTCATTCTTGTAAATTGTTTGAGCACTGTGTACTTGCTCCAGAGAAACTCTGATACCATATTTCTGCTGCTGTGTATATTTTGCTTTTAGGATCAGATTAATTAAAAAAAATGAGTTTGTTGGCTATATAATCATATAAACCCACCATGTAAAGACAGTATATCCTCTGTACAGTAATTAGCATTTACCTCCAACATGCTGGGTACTCAATTTACTGACCTCAGAAGAATGGAAGACTGAGTCAACCTTGATCCTTGTCAGAATTGAGCTCACAATGTTTTGACTGCAGTGCAGCAGCTTGACTACTGTGCCACCAGGGCTCATAGGGTAGCATGTGGGCCACATGAGGGCCCCAGGATCTCCGAGGTGCAAAAGACCCATCCCCCCCATGTCCCTATGTACCTTTCTGGAAGCAATTTTACCATATTTATGACTCTCTTCCCTAGCCCCCTCAAGTCCCATCAAATCTGACCCCCACCCAATAAATAGCCATATACAGCATGATAGTGTTATTTCCATTAATTAAAAAAATTGGCAGTCTCCAGTTTAAAGGAGTAGGCATGTGCAGCTCTCTGACTGTCAGTGGAGAGGAGGGAGAAGAACCTTTCCTAATCAGGTAATGGGAACACAAGGGAGGAAAACAGACTTGGAAAGGTAGGTTAAATAAGGATGTTTCTGGATGTAAATATTACCTCTGTTTTTTTTCTGCTGGGGACTGCAGTGGCTCAAGTTGCTAAGATGCTGACTGGAAGGCCGCAGGTCAGCAATTTGATTCCCGAATACTGCAGGATGGAATGAGCTCCCGTCTTTGTCCCAGCTCCTGCCAAACTAGCAGTTCAAAAGTAAGAAATTGCAAGTAGATAAATAGGGATCACTTCGGTGGTAAGGTAAACAGCTTTCTGTGCACTCCAATGTCTAGTCATGCCTGCCACATGACCACGGAAACGTCTGCAGAGACAGCGCTGGCTCTTCAGCTTTGAAACATGAACACTGAACCGTACATAAGAACATAAGAACAGCCTTGCTGGAACAGGCCACAGCCATTCCAGTCCAGCATTCTGTCTCACACATTGGCTCACCATTTCCTTCAGGGTATTCCCAAGGAGATGCCTTCACCTGCTTAGGATTCCCTGGAAATGGCATTGAGAGATATCCTGCCTATCTCTCCAACCCTGAGGTTGTCCTTAAGTATCCATAATTATAGCCATTGATACCCTAGAGTCAGATATGACTGGCTTTTGAGCAAGGGAAACCTTTACCTTTTACCTTTTTCTGCTGATGTTATACAGTATATATAAGTTACTGTGAGTCATATTTTGTAATTGTATATTGGGTAGAATAACTGAAATCAATAAGAGTTAAAAGTGAAACCCACTGGTTTCAGTGGATCTACTGTTATGTATGACTAAAGCTGTAGGCAAGCTATTAATGATAACTAGAAAAACTTATTTTTATTTTCTATAAAACGTGATTTCTAGGTGACACAGATACGGTGCCTTCATACATCAGCAGCACGCAGTGGTGGAGGTGGAGCTTTGTTTGTGGTAAGTAATTTATACATATGACTAAAGCAAATGTAACTGAAAATTAAGAAAGATGGCATTTGCTCACAGGACCTTTAATTGGAAGTACTTGCCATTTATACTGTAATAGCCAGAATTCTGCTGTGGACTTACACAATTGTTAATGTAACTGCGTAAAGTGCAGCTAATGAATGACTTGTAGTGTGAATGCCAGTTGTCTAACTTGGTATGTGACTGGACATGGCAAATAGCATGTCTTCATTAGTGGTAACCTGCTATCACAGTTGATGCAATTATACTTATTGTGGTATACATCTACAATAGGATATTATAACCACCTTTTTTCATTGTTAATGTCTTCTCCCTTTTTTACTTATTTAATTTTGTTTGTTTGTTGTACTGATATCTTTGTAGACCTGGTTACATTAAGTGGATATTTCACTGATTCCAGATGAATTCCAAAGCTCTACCTCTTTTGTTAGTTGAAGTTCATATTTTGATCTGGAGCTGTTAAAAGGGCTAGAATTCTGTTTTGCTTGCATAGCACTCAGCTGTGCACGTAGTAAAACTCTTTCAAACCTTCCACAAGGAGACAGACAATATTTGCCTAAGTCCAGTGCACTGCAGTGAAGGCAGCATCTGACTTTATAATGGCAAGCTGGTAATCATGGGACCTGCACAGGTAGAGCATTACACTCTAGCCATAATGTAAGGGATATTGGATGAAATCTCTTAGTATAATGTAAAGGTAGGGTTCCAGTACTTCAGCTCATTCTGAGCTCTACGACACAGCCTGCTGACATGTGAACTCTAAGAGATCAGAAAAAAGCCTGTTATCTCACAATATTCCTTTTCAAAATGGAAATTTATTTGCATGGAACTTTGTTCTTCACACTTTAAAATTTAAAAATTAATCTGGGTTTCTTTGTATATGCTTCATCCCTTTTCTGAGCAGAAGAATAAGATGAAGTACCGTATTTATTCGTGTATAACGCGCAAAATTTTATACCAAAAAAAGAAATCAAAGTTTGGGTGCGTGTTATAAACGAGGACTGGTGTCCCACCCCCGTCGCGAGCCTCTTTTACTTCCTTTTTAGAATTGGGTCGGCTGTCTATTTAAGGGGAGGCGGGGGTGTGGCTTTGAAGAAATTGACGGGATCTGATTGGGTGGCGCGGGAGACGAGGCGTGGCCCGGAGGTAGCTCGCAGTTCGAGCGAGGCTCCTGGGGGTCGGAAGTGCTCGTTTCGGATTGCATTTTCTTTACCCTGCAACAGGTGGGTCTGATTATCCCCCCCTCCCTCAATGTTTTAAGGCGTGCTTAAAACAGATTTTCCTGCCAACTGGGACACTGATGAAAAATTAACTCGAGAAGAATGGGAACAACTCTTTGGTGTATCTGATGATGAATCTGACTTTGGTGCATTTTAAAGTAAGGGGGATGAGTGGAGCTCTCTCTCAGTGGTCGTAGGTGATGTGCTGCGGCCAATCCTAACAGCACTCAGGATATAGTCAGTGGAAAAGAGTTTGAAGCATTTTAAATAAATAGTGTTACCAGTAATTTTATTTCGGCATTGTGCTTACACCAGTTTACGTTGTCAATAAATGTTTTTTTTCATGGCCGCACGTGTTCAACAACATTTTTTTGTCAATTACAATGCGTGGTGTGAAACAAAATTTTATACCGAGGTTTCATGGAAAATTAGGGGTGCACGTTATACACGAGTGCGCGTTATACACGAATAAATACGGTAGATCTTTATTTAGCCATTTTACCTTTTTATTTAACTATTTCTGAGGGGGCGGGGGGAAAGTGAATCACCAAACCGTTATTTTATACTTTTTTATTCAATCTATATTCTGCATACAAGAACAGTATCGGTCCAAAAAAGTAACTGTTGTAGCCATTAAAAGTACAGTTGGAAAAAGTTATTTCATCCATTCTCTAAAATCTAAGGAACATATTTGATAGCCTTAAGCAATTATTACATTAACACACATCAGGAATTCAAAAATGAGGGTCGTATTTGTTAAATGATGCCATTATAAAATTCACCAGTTGTAGGCCATGTCCTTTTCTCATGTCTAATTGAAAATGGATCCCCCTTTTAATATATTTCTCTAGTGTACCCCTCCTTGTGGAAAGCCATTCCTCAAGACGTTAGGATAGCTTCTTCCCTTCCAAGTTTAAAGAGACCATTGAAAACACATCTTTTGGGAGAAGTATTTGGGGACAGTGTTTTATGGTAATTAATGTCATATTTTGATGCTTCCTCTTAAAATTTTGACAATTTATTACTTTGGTGTTTATGATGTTTTATGGTTTACTTTGTTTCTTTCTGTAGCATTTATTATCTGCCTTATAGCATCTGTTCTATTTATGTTATACTGTATATGTGATCACTTTGTTAACTACCCAGAGCAGTATTTAAACTAGATGGGTGGTATATAAATTGAATGAATGAATGAATAAATACCATCTGTTGCTTGTTTGTCTTCAATCTAATTCCAATTATACATCCCCATTCTCTTGTTTACATTACCTAGCTTGCTTTTGGAGCATAATCTCTTCTAATCTACTTATAGAGAGCATAGGACAATATCACTCTTATCCAGCCTGCTTAGCAGAGATAGCCTATGTATAGAACCTAAAGGGCTTATTTATCAACTTTTAAAAACTTATGATCATTAGAATTAAAATATAAGTCACAGTCCAGTCCAAACAAACACTGTGATAGTGAGATTAATAGCCCTGAGAATACAATCATTTTTCATTTTCACCTTTGTTTACAATTGCACTTGCCTGTTCCTCTGGCAAAGAAACAATGGAAGCAGTTTCATTTTTTTTTTTACATAAACAGAATCTCATTTTGGCTTTTATCTTGAAACATCTGGGGAGGAATGTGATGAATCCTGGACTTATTTGTATCCTATCAGGTCTGTATTATTAATAGAGGACCTGTGGAAGAACAGAGTATTATCCTATAACTTGACATTAGACTTTAGTAACATAATTGGGTAGCATCTTTGGTTTATAAGACATCATTTCTTAGGGTTGATTTAAATGTGTTGTGGAGATGGTACTTTTATAGTAATGGCTGTTCTGTTGGGGATTATAATTAAGAATGGGATTTTCTTTTAAATCCAAAAGAAAAAAACACAGAAGAGGTTCGTTTTTGTGTTCTTTCATCAGTTTTCCAAATCTGTTTAAACAAAAGGGGTACGTGTGTTTCTCTCTTTTTCTTTACCCATTCACTTTTGTTTGTCAAATTACCAGGGAAATTTCCCGTCCAATAATATTGCAATGGCTATTGTTAGCAGCAAGTCAGAATGTCCAGGAACAGGAGAGTACAATTTTTGAACTTGTTAAAGGGCTGGATTGGTCAGAACAAAGTGAGAATTTATTTCTTAAGTTTTTGTGGGAATCTTTGTCCTAAACTAGCTTGTTCATTGCCCTCCATTTTTCTATTCTGCTTCTGTGCCTGTTTATCTGTCTACTGGGCTGAAGAGAAACCATAAATCAGGGGTTCTCGACCTTTTCAATTTGGGGGCAAGGTCACGCTCCCTCAAACAGTAGGCGGGCTGGAAGGTGTTCCATCCATCACCGTGGGAATCGGCAGCAGACTCATTTACGGCTGTTGTAAATGCCATAAATGAGTCCATGGCTGTCATAAATGCATTTAACTATGGCTGTAAATGAGTCCACAGCTGATTCTGCCGCCACCAGCTAGAGCGAGGGTTGGATTATTTGGCACCATGGGCTGGAAGCAGCCCACAGGCCGTAGATTGAGAACCCCTGCCATAAATAGTAACAAGTAGCTAAATCTTGCTATATTCTGGTCATTTTGGTTGAGGGAGTGCTTTGGGGGGGCTTGCTTACCTTGGTTTTTGGGAAGGGGCCAAATAATTTGTTAATTTGGTTAATTTACTCCATTTATTCTGTCAAAGGATACAATTTAGGGGTATTTCTTTTTTCTTTATTATACTTGCATGTTTTTCGAATATTTCTGTCGCTTTGCCTCGTGGCTTTTAGTTTTAAGGTTCTTTAGGAGTTTGGGATTGATTCTGTTGCCTGCCCTAGACCCTCTAGTTTTGTTGTGTGTATTTTTGAATAGTTCTAGAAGTTTCTTTAGGGCTTTTGGGTTGTAACCAGAGAGGACTTGAATGGGGAGAAACAAAACAAAAGAACGTAGAAGACTTGGTCCATTTTGCATTAAGTGAAAGGATTGGAAGATGAAAGTGGTACTTCTCCCCAAATAACCTGAAACACAGCAAGCATGAATGTTTTTGCTTTCTGCACTCCTAATAATTGTGCTGACAATTTGTATAGCTAGTATAGATCAGATAAATACAGAGGTGCTTGGTAAGGTAGATGGAATATGAACTACAGTACAGTGGAATCCTGACATACAAACGGTTTGACTTTCAAAAAATTTGACATACAAATAGAAATCCTTGCTAAAAAAAATATCAACCTGCAAATTTTTAATAGGAAAAATTTGACATACAAAAATAAAAAATAAAAGGTGACATCTAATGGCCTCTTCTGGTAATGCAATGTGTTTTTGACATACAAATTTTTCGACATACAAATAACCTTGTGGTACAGGGAAAAACATATGTAGAGGTTTTACTGTATCTTGCCCAGAGCTAAGTTTCATATTAATTTTCTCACTAGGGAGGTTAATTTTATAGATTTCTCATTTAGTACAAACTTACTATATCATTAACTAGGAGAAGAGTGAATTTGGTATTTATTTATTTTATTTGTTGGCTTTATATACACACCTTTTTCGCTGGTATCCTTTTTGAAGTAACCTCTCACTAGAGGTTAACACACCAGGTGTAAAGTTCTACACTAGGAGACAGGGGCCAAGTGTACAATTACAAGATGGGGATGCTTGGCTCAGTAATACTACAGGCAGAGAGCATCTTGGAATTGTAGCTCACATGCTGAATAAGAGCCAACATTGTGATGCTGCTGCAAAAAGGCAAGTGCTATTTTAGGCTGCATTAGCAAGAAAATAGTCTACAAATCACATGACATAGTAATTCCCCTCTATTTGGCACTGGTTTTGCTTGATCTTGAATAATATGTCATGTTCTGGACACTGCACTTTAAGAAGGATACCAGCAAACTGGAACAAGTTCAGAGGAGGGCAACAAGGATGATCAGGGAACTGAAAATCAAGCTTTGTGAGTAAATACAATAGCACTCTTCAAATATCTTAATGGTTGTCATACAAACAAGGGTTGGAATCTATTCTCAATCATTCCAGAGTGCAGAATGAGTAATGGGCTCAAGTTACAGGAAGCTAGATTTTGGCTGAAAAACAGGAGAAATTTCCTAACTATCAGATCATTACGAAAATGAAATTAATAACCTAAGGAGATGGTGAGTACTCCTGCACTGGAGGCTTTCAAGAGAAAATATATCTGTTAGATATACTTTGACTTGGATTCCCGCATTAAACAGAAGATTGGATTTGATGGCCATACAGGCCTCTTCCAGCTCCGTTCTGTGATTCTGTGCAGTATCCTGAATGAAATCTGCTTAGAGAGAGTACTCCTGTGGATGGGATTAAATGCTGTAATTAAGCTAATATATGCTTAACAACGTGCACTGTCAGCTGCATAGAAGCAAAAGTAGTATCATGAAAGCTAATGAGATGGATACTTAGAACCATTCAACAACTGTGTGAACCATTTTTTGGGGGAATTGACCGCCTCCCCCCTATGTAATCCGATCATAATTTTAGTTTTGACCCCCTCCCCCCTTAAAATTACGTAAACCAGACCTTTTATAGCAAAACTAATTTTTAGAGCTTTTCATTATTGGTGCCTAATGCACAAAAGCTCCAAATGGATTACATGATCTTTGACCTGACCCCGCCCCTGACCCCATGTAATTTTTCCATAATTCAGATGGCAGACCCCCTCCCCCCTTCAAGGATCACATAATTGTTGAATGGCCCCTTATATGACATTGCTGAATCAAATTTGTATGCAAGAGCTTTGTCCACAAACAAGCTTGACGGGTTAGCTGGGTGTGGAAAGGATAATACTTCTCTTCAGCTTTACTGGAAAGGCCTTCCTTACTTCCCCTTCGTTATTGAACATACTGGAGTGTATGATGGCTTCTCAGCACCTTAGGTTTTTGCACTAGGTAGATGATCTAATTCACTGTTTCCCAACATTGGTATGCAAAATCATTCCAAAAGGGTTGAGGATAAGACGAAAAGATGGGGAAGTGGGGAAGTGAAAGAAAAGCGGCATGTAGTGGGCCTAATCTGACTTTTTTCCTGCAATCCTGTAGCAGTGACTACAATCTGCTGTTGATTTCACTGAAATGTCACCTACATAGTAATTACACAGCTATAATACTTAAGTATTCATTGTTAGTCCTTAAATTCATACGGTGTATGCTGGGTCTGTGATCAAATTGCAACCAGCAACTTTGACAAGCTTTTTGAAATAGGATAACCAGATGCATATGAGAAATGTCCTCCTTTGTAATAGTAAAAACAGTTGGGGTTTTCCAGGGAGGCAAGCTATTTGTATATCTGACTCCTTTCCTACACCTGGGATTCAAGATGCTCACAACAAAATTAAAAACCAGGTGCAGTTAAAACAATAATCACTACTGAATTAAAAAGTAATTTAAAAACACATTAATAATGAAGTTTAGCACTGGTCATTTGAAACATCTCAGTGATCAAGTCAACTAACTGAAATGCTTGTCCAAATAAAGAGGCTGCAGACAAAAGGAAAACGGGGTAGGAGCCCGCCTAACCTTCCTTGGAAGGAAGTGCTCAAGAGCTGAGAATAGCCATTAAAAGTTTTTTTTTTACTTTCTTTTACATAACTGGCCAACTAAAACTTGTTGTGAAACTTGATTTTCTAAAAATAATTTAATGTTTTTGTTTTGTTTTTTGGCACAGCATAGAGATACTCCTGAAAACAACCCAAGCACCCCATTTGATTTTACACCTGAAAATTATACGGTATGTCAGTGTGGAAAAAGGATTATCTCTGTAGAAAAGTAAAATTATGGCTTTATGTAGTATATATTTTCTTTAACAGAGAATAGAAGCAATAATAAACAACTACCCAGAGGGCCACAAGCCTGGAGCAGTGATTCCTGTTCTAGATCTAGCACAAAGACAGCATGGATGGCTGCCTATATCAGCTATGAATAAGGTATTTCAGTAATGTTAGAATATTTTTACAGTACTGTATTTACATTTGGTATATTATGCAAAAGATACTGTATTGATATAACAAAAGTCCCTGATCATCACCAACATCACTTGTTTTTGAAGTCTTAATACAGGTTTGATGCCATTACACTCAACATTACCCCAAAGAGGGCATATAAATTTCTATCTTGTGTTTTAACTATGTTATAGAATCCTTAGTATGCAAATAATTTCAGTGTTACTTAAATCTAGCACTTACCAAGAAGTATGTTAACATAGTGCTAATTCATGTAGTTAAACCTTGTAAAGCAAACCAGCCATTTACTTTTTATAATGCCTACTGCTTTTAAATTGTATTTACTTAAGATTGCTTTCAGTGGAAAATACTGTAATTTTAAAAATATCCTACAGCTAGGATTGTAACTGATACTGAAAAGTATCTTGCTGAAATTATTTTTGCTGGAAAAGAATAAGTTGCTGTCTCTTTGTCCTAGGTAGCTGAGATTCTACAGATGCCTCCTATGAGAGTTTATGAAGTAGCTACATTTTATACTATGTATAATCGCAAACCTGTTGGAAAGTACCATATCCAGGTCTGCACTACCACACCTTGCATGCTGCGAGACTCAGACAGCATATTAGAAACCATTCAGAAGAAGCTTGGTATGAGTCAAAGCAAACTATATTCCTATAATATGCAGAAGATTTATAATATACTAGCAGATTATGCCCGGCGGTGCCGGGCTGTTTTAAATTGTGTTGGATAGTAAAGGGTTTGGTTATTTTTTTTCTTGAACAAATGGTGCCAGGCTGTTTTAAATGGTGTTGAAAGGTCTTGTGATTTTTAAAATGTTTATTTATACGCATGGGCTGTTATAAACTGTGATCAGCTTTTTTTTTTTGGATTAAAAAAAGGAGGAAAGGATATAATTTTTTACAATTATTTTTTTCAACCGAGTAATGTTTACTATGTGAATTTTTTAAAATAGTTGTACCTTGGATAATAATTTTTAAAATATGTAAGTATGTGTTTTTTAAAAAAATTCAATGTTTTTAAACTGTTTAGATGTTTGTTTGTTTTTGAGTGAAAACTGTACACAGGATTTAAGTATTTTTGACTGTTTTTTCTCCTGTGGCCTCTGGGTAGTGCTGTTCAGGTTTTCTTTTGCTTTGACTGTTTTTCTCTACTGGCCTCTCGTTGTCGCTTCTTCCGGTAAGTAGTCTCTTTCCTCATTTCATTTCTGGACATCGTGGAGTGAGGACGTGGGGGTAAGTTCTCTGGTTTAATTTCTCTGGGGGTTTGTTTTGTTATTTTTTTTGGGGGGGGGTTCTGTGTGTTCTGTCTTGTTCTTATTTTTGGGTTTGATTTTGATTATTTTTGAATGTTTTTGATTCTGATTTTTTTTTTGGGGGGAGGGGTAAGTAAAGTCAGCGGGTGGAACGCCGTCCGCTGGTTTTGCTTACCTGGGAATGGGTTCAATGTGTGTGTGGGGGTGGTAGTGGTGGGAGGGTTTAACGTGACCTTGCCTTGCTGGCCAGGCTGCGTTAAATCCTTGCGTTGGGGTGGGGATTCTTTTATTTATTTATATGTATTTTTTTACAGGGGGGCTGGCCAGTGCCTTGCGTAGCCTGGGTTTGGGGTGGAAGAGGGGGGTATCCCCTCCCCCCAAGCTACGGGCTGGCTTGGGCAGGCTGAGGCTGTGGGGAAAAACATAGTTTTTCCCCGTTGCCTCGCCGAAGCATGGGTGGGTGGTGGTGGTGGAAGAGAGGGGTATCCTGTTTCCCCACCCCCACCCCATGCTACAGAGGAGGAATTGTTTCGCTTTCAAGGAGGGGAAGGCAATGATGCCTTCGCCCTCCCTTGAAAGCAAAACACTTACTCGGAAAGTAAAGGCACCGGGTAGAGCGCCGTCCGGTTCCTTTGCTTTCCGGAGGGATTGTTTTGCTTTTTTTTTTTGGGGGGGGGGGAAGGCATCAGTACCTTCCCCCCCTTGAACTCCCTCTGTTGTTTTTCCCCCACTCCGGCTCAACTTTTGTTGAGGCCGGTGGTGGTCTCGCCGTGTCTTCGGTGGGGTAGGGTGGAGGAGAGGGAGTCCCTCTCCTCCCCGTTGCTCCGTGCAAGAAGGCCGGCAGGTGTTTGCGTGGCTTTGAGGTGCTGCGTCCGCCTGCGGCGGACTTGTGCTCCCAGTGTGTTTTTTATTTTTATTTTTCACACGCTGGCTTCCTCAGTGTTCTGCGTGCTCATGGCGCGCAGGACGCTGGGGCTTGTAGTTTTGGGTTTCTGTTTACCGTTTGTGGAGCGGTTTTTTTTCTGCGGCTTCATTTTGATTGGCCGTGGTGCGTTTCCGAACGTTCCTTTTGCTCGCGCCTCTCAGCCTGATTGGCTGTGGCGCAGTGCGGCCCAAGGAACATTAGGAAATGGAGTCCTTTCTTTTTGTTTGCGTTCGGGGGGCTCCTGCCCCACTGCCGCCAAATTCAACCCGACAGTTACCTGCAAACCCCGATCGGGCGAGTGCACGGAGGCTCGGTCGGGGCTAGTGGGGCCTGGCTAAACATCCTTTGTCACATTCCAATGGTTAACACACAGATTTATAGGTATAGATTACTTTTTCTTACTTGTTTCATGTCAGAGATTACTCTGGGTTGAAAGGATTTTTAGGGGACACCCAAATGAGGCTCCTTTCATGTCCCCAAATGCAGCTCTCTGGTATTGAAACCCAACCTTTCTGTCTCCAGCTCAGCATCTTACCACTAAGCCACCAGGGGAGCTGCTTAATCCAGGGTGATACAGTATTGTGATGGCAGTGGAATCTTTGTGAATGAATGAGTAAGCTGCCCTGATGGCTTACAAAGGTAGCGGTGTTGGGAAAGTCTGTAGCTGTTTGTGATCAGCTGAAATGCTGACATCTAAGAGACACAGTAAGCAAAGGACGTAAGGAACAAGAGAGACAGTAGGAACAAGAGCCCTAGTTGTAGAAACCTGGGCGTGGAAGATAGTTAGGAAATAAGGCTTGCAGCTTAGGCAAGAGGGTTTCCATAGAAATGAAAATGACCAATGGAGAGTGGCAGGTGCTGCAGTGTGGACTAATTGTAGTTTGATTTGTAAGTTGTAGTTTAATTGTAGTTTGATTTGAGGGAGCATGATCTGGCCCCCAACATAAAAAGGTTGGCAACCCGATTTAGACTGTTATTTAAAATGTAAATACTTGTACTGTTCAGCTAGAAAGGTTGCTAAATTACACAGAAGAAAAAGGAGATCCAGAAGCAAAAACACCTAAAGCACTAATTGTTCATATTGAAATATGATTATGGAAATGTGTTAATCATTTTTAAAAAGAATTTATAATAATAATAATAATAAACTTTAATTTATATACTGCTCTACTCGCCCAAAGGTGACTCCGAGCGGTTTACATTGGCGCATGCTGTCTGCACAGCAGACAGCAGCAAACATAAACAAGAAAATACAATATAAAATATACAAAAAGTGTCAAAACATAATTAAAGTTACAATCAAAAGAAAGCAGTGATGAAATAGAAACAAAGACAAGATACAAACAATAAAGCCCAGCCAGGATAAAAGGTAAACGTTCCTCAGTTACGTCAAAAGATCCCCAAGTGGCTTCAACCCCCCTGGGGCGATGGTGTGGCTCCGGGGAAGGACAGGACCTCTGCGGTGGTGGCGGCGGCTTTTCACCCTTCTAGCCAAGCGTGGCTCGTAGAGGGCGGCAGCGGCTGCAAGTGCAGGTGAGCTGGGCTCAATTCCAGGCAGGCAGGCCAGGGCGGAGGAAGGCACCAGCGTCGGGAGCAGCCCCGCGGCGAGATCTTTGTAGCTGCAGGGGTCTGACGCAGCTGACCCCCATTTCGCCAGTAGGCAGTCCAGGGAGGGGGGAGGCAACCGGCATTGTATTATAACATTGTATTTATTATTATAATTTGAATATTGTATCTTTATGTAAACCCTGTGGGGTGTCCCAGGGTCATTTATATGTTGTTAGCCGCCCTGAGTCGGCCATGTGTTGAGTAGGGCGGGATATAAAATTGAATAAACATAAACATAAACATTGGAAGAGGCCCCGTGGCGAGATCTTGATGCTGGCAGGTGCCACTCGTTCCACCAGCCGGCTGCTGGTCGAAAGCCCTGCCGGGCTTGGTGGAGGCTGGGGCGGCTTTTGAGGGCGATGGAAAGCCCTCAGGTGCCGCTTGTTCCACCGGCTGGATACCGGTTGAAAGCCCCGCCGGGCTTGGTGGAGGCTGGGGCGGCTTTTGAGGGCGATGGAAAGCCCTCAGGTGCCGCTCGTTAGATGTTATAGATATTATGCCCTTCAGGAAAGGACTAAAAATCTGGCTGGCAAAGCAAGTGTGGGGCACTGGGGATGCGGTGACCCCCACCTGCTGGCTGATATAATGATATCACTCTCTCGCTCTTTTTATGTTGGGATCCGATTCATGTAGAGATAAGATCAGTCTCTTTAAAGGCAGTTTACAGCTTCAGTTAAACAGAGGAAAGTTAAGAGTTAGGAAATCTAGCGAAGGCCAGCTTCATTAGGCTTTTTGTAGGGAGGAACAGAGATAGAGAAATAAAGAGGAAACAGACACACGACTGCTCTCTTAGCTGAACAAAGGCATAATAATGGCTTCTCTTTATTCAAGCAGAGTATAGCAGAAACGAAACTTAAGCTACATAATCAATCAGAAAGTCAGAATCCAAATAAGGAGAGATAAGGAGAATAGCAAGCAAAGAGGCTTTTGTTTACAAAATGTGTCAGAGGCAGCCTGACAGAATCCAGATACATTCCCACATGTCCTCCTTTTTCATTTAAATTTGAGAGAGAGAGAGAGACGGCTAATCATACCCCTGCATGTCATCATACTCCATAACTACTCCTCCATATACATCATCACTGTCCTCCTGGACATCGTACCCCTCCTGACTCCTGGTACTTTGTTCCGGAGGGTGATACCTCATTGAGTACAATTGCCGTCGTGCAAAACCCGATGTCTCCCTTCTACGCAGTGGACATGCGTTACACATAGAAATAAGATTAGGAATACAATAAATGCAAAAACACAAAGGTATAAGGCAGATAATAATAATGAACCCATAAAAGAAAACTTGTCTAAGGACAGACAAATCAGGCAACCAAGAAGTCACCCAATCAAAGAGATTAACATCAGTGCGTACATTGTTAATAATGCTCTCCTGTAAATTCTGAAGTTCTTTCTCAATAGTATTATTCAGATCCTGGAATTTTACCCGACATCCCTGGTTCCCGACCAGTTTACAAAATCCTCTGGATTTTGCTAACAGGTAATCTATGGCCAGTCTGTAAGGTAAAATAACCCAATGCTGCACATTGATATTGTCCTGGATGGAAATTCGTGGCAACTCCATCAAAAAAGAACCACATGTTAGGATCCTTGATTTGCCATCCATTGCAAATTGAACCACTATCTATAGCAGAATAATCAGGAGTAAACATAGGAAACACATCATATATATCTTCAATAGTAGTGTTAAACAAGGTATAATTAAGCTTATAAGAACTGTTATAACTACCCCATAACCAAAAATAATCATCACAACCCGTATAATTGCCTACATTCTGCAAAACCCTTTTTGCTTGAGTCCAGTACTTCCATTTACTATTCCAGACTCCAGAACTATGACAGCAGAAACAAAGTCCTTTAGTGTATTTCTTGAATGTCATGCTTCGCCAGCGGGTGTTGTTAAATTGTTCTGGAGGATTAGAGAAGAGTGTAGATCTATCAAGATGTTGCAAATGTCCAATAACCAACTCTGGCGTGTTGAACAATGCCGGAAGAAAGGCCATTTGAGACACTGCCAGTGGATGCTCATAGTATAACGTTGCATTCTTACCATGAACTTCAAACATATAGTTAGCATGATGAATCCAAAAGTTGGGGTTGCCCCCATGAGGCATTGTTCTTACAGCTGGAAGCACAGTAAGAAAGAAAAGAACGAATGTCAGCACATTTAGTTTACTGGTGAACCACCATCCTGGAGCTGAGTAACCTTCTTCTCTCTCCATGGGCGGATCGCTCGAGCAGAAATCCTTCCACTCAGGATCCCCTTGTTGCCAATAAACGACCAATGGCTTAGGAAGACACTCCCCTAAGAAACAGGAGCATGCCCTGTTATTACTAGTACCATGTAACTAAACGTGAAACATGAGTGACATATAACACAAATGCAATATCACAAACCCATTTACATGTGTAGGGTACTCTTCCATGTACTTCTGAAGGTACCTTGAGATATGCAGTTTCATAAGACAATACATAACATAAGCAAAGACAGGTCTTTCTCCTGCAAGAGAATAAGCAAACACTTAAGCATAAACAAAACATGAACATTTCTTTTCTTCCTTACATGAAGGAGGTCTGGTTGCATTTTAGAAGGCATTTCTCACTTCCCCAATTACATGAGTAAGGCATTAAATTTTTTCTTCTCCCACTGGTGTGAGTGAAAGAAGCATTCAATAACTTATAATCAGCATAGCATGGTAACTCAAATACAGTACAAATCTCATTAGCATGAGCAGGTAGACAATTTCTTAAAAAGGCTGTCAGGTTTTATAATGCAAACAAAGCCAATTCTTCTTTAAAGTCCACACAAACTTTTTTTTCTTTTTAGTCCAATTAAAATGTCCAAATTAAAAGTCCCAATCTTGATTGAAGCTCTCTGAAACACTATCTTCTCTCCAGCACAGTTCTTGGCATGGCAAGTTGAAATTAAGCCATAAATTAAGTCTCACTGACTTCACAAGACAATCCCACACAACCCCCCTTTTCAGCTTTTCAGGCAAACACACATTCCTTCATGCTCCAGCCACACCCATCTGCATTAAGGCAGGCCGATGAGGTGTGAAGGCACAAAGACTTCTCCAGAAGTTGCAAGTAATTTTCAAACAGAAGAAAATCACAGGGAAGTCCAAGTTGCTTTCCCTGCAATCCTGCTGCTTGAAACTTGGGACAGCTCACTCTGGATCTCTTTGTTTGAGGGTTGGGCAGTTCAAAATCAGCCAAAAACTGTATGTCTTCTCCCTCCTTGTATTTTTGCAACAGCCTGCTGTCCATCGAGGAAAGATTCACCCCCCTCTTCCTCTGTATTTCTTTCATTTCCAGCATCTGATTCTCAACCTTATGACAAACTGCATCTATTAGTTTGTACTTGCACCCCTTTTTTGTCTTGGGTTTTGTGCGTTCCTCCTTTGGGCCATCCTTCCATTTCTGCAGGATCTTCCTGCCCAAACGTGAGGTATCAAGTTTACTACTCAGCTTCTCCTGCTTTTGTGAAGAGGGTTGATTCCCTAAGCTGCTCTTTGAAACACAGTCCTTGCTTCCTGCCACTCTGCATGCATTAACAGCTTCAATCTGTGATGAGGTCCCCACCATTTGTTCCCCATCAGCTGGCACTAGTTGTTTTTTAGACTCGGCAGGCAGTATTGCAGCAGTCTCATTTGCCAGCGCCTCTCTGTTCACTAGATATATCTCAGGAGATTCCACATCCAGTACAGCAGCAGTTAACGCAGCAGAAAAATGTGTTTTGGTAGGGCTAAAAGTGCTTGATTGCTGCAAGGCAGGATATAATGTCCCATCTTCTTTTCCACCTCCACCCCCATCAGGGGGCTGTTGTTTCTCATATGATGGAGGGGCAGTTGCCATAGCCCCCCCTTTATCTGGAGGCAAAAGCTGTGGGAGGGGGCCATCAAGCCTCTGAGAGAATAACATATTCTTTGGAGTGAGTCTCTGAAGGCAGTCTCTAACTTCCTCCCATGTAAATAATACTGATACAGAAATTCCATTATGCTTCTGCATTTCTCTCCCGATCTGTTTCCACTGTTTTAAGGCCAGACATTCATCAAATTTAACCCAAGGACTGATTTTTTCTATAGCTTTAACCAGCTGCTGTATCTTCTTCTCATCAGCCTTTCGCCCATTGTTAATCAAAAGATCTGAGATATCTTTACAAAGTTCATGCATTTGCGAAGTAAGCACACATCCCATAATTAAAAAAAATATTTTTCTTTTTCTTTTTTCACTCACCGTGTGTGGGACCCAATGTAGAATTGGATGAATTTCGAGCGCTCGAATGACCTTTCCTCTGGTCGCGAGTGAGTGAAGACCTTGTCCAGTCGCAATTATGAGGTGCTAATTAGATGCTAATTGCTGTTCGCTGAAGCAGATCTCTTCAAAGCATTCCTTTGAATTTCATTCAATCGCCTCACCACGGAGCACCACTTGTTGGGATCCGATTCATGTAGAGATAAGATCAGTCTCTTTAAAGGCAGTTTACAGCTTCAGTTAAACAGAGGAAAGTTAAGAGTTAGGAAATCTAGCGAAGGCCAGCTTCATTAGGCTTTTTGTAGGGAGGAACAGAGATAGAGAAATAAAGAGGAAACAGACACACGACTGCTCTCTTAGCTGAACAAAGGCATAATAATGGCTTCTCTTTATTCAAGCAGAGTATAGCAGAAACGAAACTTAAGCTACATAATCAATCAGAAAGTCAGAACCCAAATAAGGAGAGATAAGGAGAATAGCAAGCAGAGGCTTTTGTTTACAAAATGTGTCAGAGGCAGCCTGACAGAATCCAGATACATTCCCACATTTTTAGTTGTTGAGCTAATTTGTAATTGGGGTTTTTACTGGTTTTAAATTTTTTATAGTCCTCAAGTGGGATTTATGTAGTTCATGATGTAATTGCTGTATGCCACCCAGAGTCACTTGCTGAGTGGGTGGCAATACAAATGTGACTAATAAAATAAATAGATAAATTATAGGGTAGGGCCTACATGGAAACCCTTGACTGCCTATAGAGTTAATACTTAGGGGATTCACATGTTGTCCAATAGTCTTATTCTTCTTCATAGCGAAGATGAAACTGATGAGGGATTGGTGGGAAAATGCCTCCGTATAATTGGTAGAGCAGAGAGCCTTGGCGGGGATAAAAGGACAGTGCGGCTCGATGCCGCGTGACTGCACCGCCGCCTCTCCCTGGCCCTGTCATCGGCCAGGGCTTCAAGGCCAGCTGTGGTCACTCTGCCGGAGCCCCACCTTGGCGGGGATAAAAGGTCAGTGCGGCCCAACGCCGCGGGATTTTGCCGCTGCTTCTCCCTGCCCTTGCTGCTGCCACCAACGTTGGTCTTGAGGAGAGAGTAGCTTCGCTGGACTTTGCCTTCCCACGGCCTGATGGCTGGGGGAGGGTAGGAGCACCTGCGCTGGCCTCCCAAAACTATAAAAGAACTATTTTGCCCGCCCTTGCTGCAGTCGCTGAGCCGTGAGCTTCTTTCCCCCACTATGTGCTGTTTTTAGAGTAATTTTTGTACACTGTATTATTGTATATTATTGTATATTTGGGTATTATTATATACTTTGTTATCTCTTGTATTATTTGGTATTCTGTATATGCTAGATTATTTTTACTTATGGTTTGCATTGTTTATTGATTTTTGTATTGAATTTGCTTTTGTATTGTTATATTGTATTGTATCTTGAAATTGTAAAGGTATTTACTTATTTTTGTTAAAGTATATTGTATAATTTATGTATTATTGTTAACTGCATATTATGTTTGTATATTGTATTTATTTTTGTTGGGAGCCGCCTTGAGCCGCACTTGTGCGAGTAAGGTAGGGTACAAATCTAATAAATAATAATAATTATGTTGTTTCTATCATTGGATTCTTTGCCTGTTTTTGTTTATCATCCTTACTAGTATTTAAAGTACTTATCTGTTTATATTATTGGTTACCAGAACATTTAAAGTACTGTACAGTTGATCCCAATAGTAAATCAAATTGCAATAGAATAATACTTTCCCCAAAGCATTATTTAACACAAGCTGGAACAGTATTGGACATTTTTGAAAGACCATCAGGATAGCACAGCTGATACTGGATGGCCAGCACTTGGTAACAACAGAGCCAAGATGTTTTTCCTGGAGAAGAACTATCATAGGAGGAGCCTCTTCTTATGTACCCACCAATCAAGACAATCTTTCAACCCAGAGTAATTTCTGACATGAAATTTATTTTACAGTGCAGTTGTGTCACCACAGCAGCATACTATTGCCACTGAGGTGGAAATACAGTAAGATGACTACTAATGTGATTTTCTCTTTCACATTTTAAATATGGTCTTCAGAGATTTAGTTTTCTTCAACATAAAAAAGATTTTTCAGAGGTTTAAACTGAGCTAAAATTTACATAAACATTTTGATCCAGTAGTTATTGTGCTGTAAAGCAAGATTTCTCTCTTCTTCTAGAAGCCAAATCTGTCCATCTGAGTCCTCTAAGGTGAAATGGAATTCTGGCTGCTAGATAACTCTTGGGGTATTATGCATGCAGCCATATGCCTGCAGGATTGCCTCACTAGTTCACTGTAATGAAAATTTTGCCCTACCTGTATTAAGAAAAATATTTTTAAAATTGTTGTGGCTTGGATTTAATTGCTACAGTTTCCACTTTTTTCCTCTTATAATTTAAATTGATCTACTTCCCTTTAGGTATAAAGGTTGGGGAAACAACTCCTGATAAACTATTCACATTGATTGAAGTAGAGTGCTTGGGAGCTTGTGTAAATGCACCAATGGTACAAATAAATGATAACTATTATGTAAGTACAAGATCTTAACACCAACTGTACAAATAAATGACAACTTATGTAAGTACAAATATTTAACTGCAAAAGAAAACATGCTAATTTTTATGTGCATATGTTACCAGAATTTGTAATGGCTTAAAATGCTAATAGAAGCAGGATTTTCTGCTTTAACCTGTGTTACTAACTTGGGTTTTACTTCAAGTAATCTTGATCTAAAATTACCATAATCTTACCAAATATCAAGTCTATCAGAGATAGTTTTAAAATTTAAAATGATTAAAATAGATTTGATATGAATATGCTCTAGTGCTTATTGTGTGAAAACAGTGCATCAGTAGTTGTGCTAGATAAGAATGATAGTCTATATTGATAAACTGAGATGTACTAAACATGTTGGACAATGAACATCCGCCCTTCTTAAAACTGTACTTATGCTGATATTTCCCCACAGACCAATATAAGTCCTTCAGGTTAAACCATCTTATTTATGATTCATATACATGTGGCATGATAAATATACAGTAGTAGGCTGTTATGTCCGGCCCTTATAAGCACTAGTCCAGACAACAATGAATAAAACAGCAACAAGTCTTTATTCAACTGTCTTTTAGAGATGAGCTTACAAGGTGCTCTGGACACAGAGATGGCTATACAATCCCAGTGGAATCAGTCCTTCCGGACTCTTGACGTGGATGAGGCAAAGACTAGCTACCATAGAAGTGTAGCATAATGAAGGAGAACCAGGCTTAGCACATTGCTGGCTACCTGTACGGAGTGGGAAGTGTAGATCTGGTCCGGCCCCACCCTTGTTTACTCATGGGGCTTATATAGTGTCTCCTTGGTGGTGGCTCCTTGATACAAAGTAGCGACCTGCCAGAAAACCATAACTAACCAACCATAACAGGCTATATATGTAATTAACCAATGGAGAACAGGATCCAAAACTACCAATCACAGGGCTTGGATTAGCATAATGAGCGTGTCCTGTGCAGGGGGGTTTTGCGCCACTTTAGGCACCTAATTTGGATGGTGGGAAAACGCCATTTTCCTCTTGCAAGGCGCTGCCCGTGCTACTTGCAATTGTGCCTTAATACACAACATAGACCTTTTTTCTCCTATACTTTAGGTTGCTTGATCCTATGAGGAATATTATTAGCCATGAAGATTGTTTATTTAGGAAGTACTGTAACTGTAATTTAATCTGCTCTTGAGAGAACAAGAGTCCTATCGAACTTCAAATACTCGTATATTGTAATGCAAGCTTTCAAAGATACTAGTTTATAAAAAAAAAACCTCTGGCCTAATACATTTGTACATCTTTAAGATATACTAGTCTCTCTGTTTGAATGGGAAATGTTACATTTTCTTTATTTCTCATTTCAGGAAGATCTAACAACAAAAGACATTGAAGATATTATTGATGAACTGAAAGCTGGACAAGTTCCGAAACCTGGACCAAGGTATTGTATTTTTACCATACAATAAATTAGGGAGGTGCATTTGGATTTGAAAATACTCAGAATCTAGAGAATAATGCAATATTTGCATAATTCTGAGTATTTCTAATCTGAATTTTATAGTTCTGAATTTCTGTAATAATAATTTGTAATACAGTACGTGGCATTCCATTTACTCCTATATATTAGAAAGCAAAGGTTTATGCTTGTTAGAGGAAGAAGTGAAAATGAAATCGATTCCTTGGGTATCCTGGAGTGATTTCGTGGGAAATCAATCTTAAATTCAAAAGATACTGTTAACACCAAGGATAATTCTCACCAAATCTTTCCTTGAAAAGCAGGATTGTGGCCAGTAGAGGCTTCCCTTCATATACAGAGTCGCCGATGTGAGGGAAGAGATTGAAGGAGCTCCAGTGGGCACTATTTCAGAGGCATGTGACACTAAAGTAATTCTTGCCCCCACAGCTGCACTTGCCCAACCAGTTGGTGGAAATAATAGTAGTACTGAAAAGGTAGCAGTTCCTGTCAGGAACATGCAGAAAAAAAAACCCTAGAGCCCCCCCCCCCCCCCCCCACACACAAAGAAATCAATTATCTGGAAGTATTTTCAAAAGTACATCAGATGCATGGCTGAGTGGTCACATGGCAAGGAAGTGCTCAAGTGTGGGCAAGTCTTGAGACCACCTCTCGTAACCTGTTCAGCTGTCTCTGAAGACTCAGTACAGGGCATTGCTGCTGGCAAATGAATTGGGTACTGGAGGAAAGTCACTTATTGTTAAGGGATAAGAGTCATCAGAAGACAGAGGTTGGGTCACTAGCCCAGGGAATCGGGGAGGTTGATTGGCAAATATAGGAAGAAGTGGTAGGCAGCAAATGCCAGTCCAACACCTCAAGAATAAGAGACATGAAAAATTGGGGCTGCCACTGTCACCGAATCCAGGATGGAGCAATTTGGTGGAACTCTACTTTCTATCTGCTTGAAAAAATGATAAAGCAGTGAAGCACACTCCATGATTTGGAACTGGAGACTTCCATTGGTATGGCTCTTCTGGGCTTCTCTGGTATGGCTCTTCTGAGACAATATCAGTAAAGTGGTCTGTATCTTCTGATGCATTGAAGGTGCAACATTGCTCCTCCCCTGCAACTACAGAGCAAGGTGTCAGGAACAGTCTTGACATGAGCCTTCTAGAGATACCACACCAGAGGAAGGACATGCAGGAGCCCTACAAGCCAAGAAGCCAATCCCTTGTCTTACAGTGCTGAGAAGGAGTCTGGGGAGGTCTGGACAGAGGGACTGCGTCATGCTCGTCAATTAAACATGCCCATTGTGAGTGTTCTCTCAGGCAGGGGATATTGTTAATCCACACCGTTCACACCTGCAACCTGGATTCGTAGACTTTCCTTAAGGTTAACTTACCATTGTTGGGCTTCCCCAAAGCCCCCTTTTAAATAAGAGAGAATAGTGCAGTCTGCTCACAATATTAGGTATGCCATGATTCAGTCTGCTACCCCCAAGATTGTGCTCACTTACTCAACTGTCTGTGTTGGCACAGTTAACATCCATCATAGGCTGCCTGCTGCTTTTGTCTTCCTGCCAGTGCTGCCCAGGGTATGTGCCCACTCCCCAGTGCTGTTGGTATTATCAATGTTCTGGGTTCAGTCAGTATGCCCATCACAATCATTTCCTAATAAGTAGGCTGTTGCCGTGTACTCTTTTTGTTTGGCCCAATCACCGGGAAGGTGTTAAAATGTTTTTCCCGTTTTGTGTTTTTAAAGGGGAAGTGATAATTTTGTAGGGAGGCTGTTTTAATGGTTTTTAAAGTTTTAATTGTTTAGTCCTGTATGATGAGGACATTTTGTATTTTGAACTTTTGATACTGTTGTGAGCTGCCTAGAGTTGCTTTGGCAAGGGAGGCGGCAATATGAATACAGTAATAAATAAATAATATACTATTCATATTTACTGTAATGGAATTCTAGATATCCAGAAATTCCAAATTTTTGACATTTTAAATCCTGAATTTGAAATTGAATTTTGGTACTAATCCACATTCCTGTAAGAAATAGGAATTGTAAGGAATAGAGGACACTGATGCTTATAATATTATCTTATCACAAGCTCCAAACATGCCTATGTATGTAGAAATAAACTGCACAAAGCTTCATTCTTTTGCTCTAACATGGGTATTGCTTCATTTGATCATGACCTAATTTGTCTTAGTAATGGGCAAGAGTGTGACACTGCCAAATTTGAGAGATTATTCATGTCTAAATTTGTTTGACAAATAAAGCCCTCAGAGTTATTATCAGTCCCTTAGTATACTTGGAAAAATTATGTCCAGTGTACAAGTGTAGCATTTAGCGATGTTTAAAACATACTATTCACTTCCTACAGTTAATGTAACATTTAGTAATGTTTAAAGTATATTTTTTTATTTTTCCTCCCAGGAATGGGCGCTTCTCTTGTGAGCCAGCTGGTGGTCTTACTTCTCTAACAGAACCACCCAACGGGCCTGGCTTTGGAGTACGGTCAGACCTATAAAATTGTTTTATAACTACAAGAAAATGGTTCAGAAAATAAAAAATATTAATTATAGCTATATTAAAGTATGATTGCTCTGTTAACAAGTCTGGTGTATTTCTTTAGTGTGATTATTGGCAGTTCAAGTAATGAAGACATGTAACTTGGAATGAAAATGTTTTATTATCACTGAAGTTTTGTTTGAAACAATATGAACACATTTTCCAATCAAACTTAATTTTGTCCATACCAAACAAAGTAATACTTTACATCCAATTATATAAATAGAAATGAAAAAGACACCGTACTATTAACAAAATAGTAAACAACGAGATCAAATATTTAAAAAAACACCAGACAGAAGGTGAATATATTAGAAATGGGGGAGGGGAAGAAACTAAGATCAGTAGAGTCTAAAATTGTTTTGCAAATATGTTTAGTCTAGTGTCTTACTTTTTGAGGGCAGTTGTGTCAAAAAGAGATAACAATGGAAAAAAATATCCCCATTACATGTAAGCAGAATTCATGGAGAGATTGACAGGATCGATACCCATAGCATTTGCTAAGCTAACAACTCAGCTGAGTATCAATGCAGACATATTCTGTTGGTATTCATCAATTTTAGTAGAGCTGATTAACCAGTTTAGGAAAAAAAGACAGCATGCTTTATGTATATTTCCAAAGCATAAAAATGGAGGAGTCCTGGAGTGAAACAAATGTGCAATCCAAGGTCTCAACCTAAAAATGTTTGACAAAGCAACATACACATTTGGGATTTGTAGCCATTTCAGACAGAAATGATTCATTCTTTCTTGTGTTGGCTTTGTTTAGTTAATTGAAGAATCTCAAGTTGCTTTTCACCACTTACTCTTCTCAATTTAGAGTATATTATTTAGATGGTTCAATCTGATATTTACCATATATACTTGAGTATAAATTGAGATTTTTAGCCCCAAAAAATGGGTCTTGACTTATATTTGGGTCAATGTAAACACTCAAAAACATACCCACAGAAATGTCTTAATTAATTAATTTTACCGTATGTTCATGTATTTTAATTATTGAAACTCGCGAGCAGCTGCTGCATTTACCACCCCCAACTTATCCTCAGGTCAATCTATTTTCCTAGTTTTAGAGGTCCAAATTAGGTACCTCGACTTATATTCAGAATGACTTATAGTCGAGTATATGCGGTAGGTAATCTTGTTTTAGAACCGGAGAGCAGATCTTGTCTTGTTACTTCCTAGTTTTATGAAAAGCTCTTTGCCAAAGATTATACTTTTTATTTCAGGCCAGTGGTACAAGTCTTGTGAGTGACGTATAGTCTATCTACAGTGGACAAATGTTTAAAAACAACTGTAGTTTAAATCATGGGATAGGCTATGAACTTCTAAACAGAAAAGGGATATTTACAATATTTCAAATATATTTTGGAGTTACTGTATTAAAATAAATCTGTTTGCAGATTGTTGTCAGTCCTTCCTGCTCCCAAAATCCCATTCGTTAATATAGGTAGAATTTTAGTGAAAAGTTATTCTCATGTTAAAAATTATAACTACAGTGATACCTCATACAACGTCCAAATTTGGTTCCACAGGTTTGGACTTTATACGGATTTGGACTTTGTATGAGGCATGCAAAATCCTAGCCGTGATGCCTCATACAACGTCCAAATCCTTGCCGCGATGACTCTTACAACGTTGTTTCCATAGAGATACATTGTACTGTAACAGCACAGACTTCAGGGCAAAGTCAAGGAAACTGACAGAACTTTAAGAAATCATTGTCTAAAGGCTAAATACATTATAAAAACATGTCAAACAACCCTGATTGTCCAAGAACCTGAAGAATGCTGCAAAAATCCCAGGAATGCTTTTAAAAAATGTGATGAAAAAATCCAAAAAAATCCAAAATCACGCTCAAAACCACTCCTAAACACTCTTCGCCTCGTGCAAAACCCACAAGAGCAATGCACGCATGTGTCCTACCTTTTATACTGCCCAGGCACAATGCAACCTGGGAAAAACCCAATGCCTCATACAAAGTCGAGCGACTTTGTATGAGGTAACTTTTTTCAAGAAATTAGGCGATGTTGTATGAATTCGATGTTGTACGAAGCGGACTTTGTATGAGGTATTACTGTATTATATATTTAATTTTTTTGAAATAAAAATAAATGTTATTCAAATACAGAATGCAATCTTGTAGTTGAATTTACATTTACAGAGAGAACTTGAGGGATTAGCTTTAGTTTCATGATTGCTTTTGCACAATCCTCTGAAAAGTTATTTTAAAGCTGCTCTGGAGGTTAGACAGATGTTCATATTCCTTAGAACAACTATACTTAATCATGTTTTAGCCAAGGGTCAAAGTCACTAATTTCAAGTTGATGGTGAAAAAAATAGTGTCAAAAAAGCCCACCCAGCTTTCTATTATAGGAAAAATTGCCACTAAATTAAAAATAATAATAATTCTAAATCTAAATCTGTCATTCCAATTTTAGTATGTATAATTTCTACTTTAAAAAACAACAACCACTGTTAGCCATTTTCCCCCACAAAATGCTCATCCTAAAATTTTGTTTCTCAAGACAATTTTTTTCCTACTTTTATGTATTTTATCAAGATTTGGGAAACATTTAACACAGTTTTTATCTTTACAAACAAATGCCTTCCAAAAGTCACACAGAATCCTGTTTCTTTAGAAAATGTGCAACCTTTTAATGTAGCACAATATCTTGATTCAAAAGGAATTGTGTACAGTATTTGCTATAAATATGTTAGAATAAGTCTCAGATATTTCCAAACAAACTCCAGTCCCTGATCAGATTGCTCTATAAACAGTAGAAAACATGCTGGAAATGATTTGGATAAGAACTGCTATTACAAACGCACATACTGTATATAGTTTTAATAGTGACTGAACACCATCACAGGCTCTAACTCAGTGTTCCAGGAGGCAACCATCATGTATCTTAAAAGATGTCCAGCAGTCTTTTAATTTCACCTAACCTTTTCAGTTTTTAAATGTTAATTGGTATTAAACTAATCAGCCCTACTTAGAGAACTACAGTTAGAGTGTCTTCAGTGTAAAGTCTAACACTAAACCAGGATGGTTGTGCAATTAGCAGTCACTGTTCTTATTAATATAATTATTCTTTAATAGTAATAGCCAACCGAAATCTACTTATATCAACAAGTGATGTGTGTATGATATAAGAAACATTATTTCCGGGATGAAATGGATGACTAACTTTCTGGACAATATGAAGTTATTCAGTGATCAGACTTTGTTCAGGGGGAAAAATCTGGACTTCAAACCTCTTGAGGGCAGAAGCCAACATCATGTAAGCTGATACCTGTTATGCAACAGGAGTTTTCCTGTCTTACCTATTTGCACCCTCAAATCTGGAGCTCATGCAAGGGCTATGGGATAGGGAATCAATCTCTTAATTCCCCTGATAGAAGCAATTCTATCAGGACATTTTAGAATTTCACCATGTGTGTTCTGGCTCATGGGCATTTATCCTTCAATGAATGGGAGAACCGCAACACTTTAGTTACAGCTAAAGAAAAAAATAGGGAAATAGAAAAAGACCCAACCAATCCCTACAAGATCTGAAAAGAAGCTATTAAAAGGAATTCTAAAGAAATCAAATTTTAATGAAATATGGTGAGTTTTTAGACTATGCACTGATTATTATTATAATAATAAAAGGAAAGGAAAGAAACCTGGCCAATAACAAATGTCATTCTGGAAAGGATAAATTACAAATTATAGAGATTGTAGAATAAGGTAAAAGAAACACACGTATTGTCCTGCTGGGTGAAGGGAGCACATAGTATTTTTGTATACTATAACAGTTTTTTGTTATTGTTTTATTGTAATGTGTATGCATTGTTATTTTTGTATTATTATTTTTTAAAAAAAGAATCTAAGGGGATAATGTAGAAAAAAGGTTAAGATGTGGCTAAAATACTAATTCAGTGATCAAATATATGTAACCCAAGGGACCAACCTGTCTTCCTCACTCCACAATTAAATTCAAAACATATTACTAATCTGCAAAGAGAAATGTGTTCTGTAAACATCTTGATGTAAATTGTCTTTTCCTGAGATTACATTAATGCATTTTTAAAATTCTGTACATAAGAACAGCCTTGCTGGAACAGGCCACAGCCCATCCAGTCCAGCATTCTGTCTCACACAGTGGCTCACCATTTGCTTCAGGGTATTCCCAAGCAGATGCCTTCACCTGCTTAGGATTCCCTGGAAATGGCATTGAGAGATATCCTGCCTATCTCTCCAACCCGGAGGTTGTCCTTAGATATCCCATAATTATAGTTGTATGAAACAACTTTCTGCTCATGATAAATTATCTAAGTTTGCTTTGGGTTTTATGCTATCATCGTGACTGACAACTGATATAGAGGCAGTGAAGAAGTTTCTCTAACTTTAAAGAAATCCTGTTTTTGTAGTACGTGAACATTACTCATCTCTTCATTGGGGCACATAAAAAGAGCCACTCCAAAGATTGTGGTATTTCTGAAACACAATCCGGCGTAACCTAGTAACAGCAACCTTGTGTTGCCAGCTAATCTTTCTCACACTACACTGGACAAAAGGAACTTCAGAATGAACTTACCCAAAGGTGGCTTCATTTTGGCAGTTTCATGTCTGGCCTAGATATGGAAGAAGCTCTTCATTGCTGCTATATAAAATATTAACATTTGTATTGCCACCTGCATCTTTGATGCAATGCTGCAAGGCTCCTGACCAATGAATCACTTTAGTGCCCAGAATTTGAGTGCACTAGTACTTAAAATCTATGTTGCCAGAACCAATGGAGTTCAACTAATCACACTGCATCACAAAAATAATAATAATAATAATTGTCTGCTACTTGGTCTAATCCATGTGTCCTATACTAAATCAAGTGCTGAATCCAAAACTGAAGTCTGATTCTGCCTAGGACGGGTTCTCAACCTACGGCCTGTGGCAACGAGCCTACGCTCCCGTTGCCATCATTGTCCCCTCCGCTTGGCTTGTCCCTAATGCTGTTCCATAGCAGGGCAGATGTTGTAAGAAGGCTTACAACATTTGTCCTGCTACAGAGCAGTGTTAGCGACATACCAAGCTAGGTGGAGGGAACAAGAATGGCAGGGGCAGACATATGAGGCCGCCCACGTCTTTTCCTGGGGGCCGTTCTGGTAGAGCATGAGCAAGGACAGTCAGGACCCCTCCGTCACACATGGCAGGTCAGTAAGCAAGGAGGCGGCAGTGGTGGTGGTGGTGGGAGTGTTGGCAAGCTGGACTGGTGGCATGGGAAGGAGTATTGGTGGACCAGACTGGTGGCATGGGGGGGAGGGTTGACGGGCTGGCCTGGTACCTCCAATGCCACTGAAATGGTGGGGGCTCGGCGGTGAAGGGGGAAACACCAGTCCGCCCCTCCCCCAATAGTCTGAGGGGGAGTGATCCAGCCCCTGGCTTTAAAAGGTTGAGAACCCCTGGCCTAGGACGTCAGGATCTTAAGTAAGAAAATCCCACCTTCTTGGTTAGGTTCTTGCATTGACCACATTGGGTATATTTGCCACAAATGTAGCAAAAAATGTCCAGTTTATTCACACAGCTGCATCTACTCATCTTTAGTTCAAAACAGACTCACTATGGCCTAGCTGTACTATCCAATTAAGTGGTTTCGCACTAGAGACAAGCCCTCGGTCTATCTCGCCTTATACAGTAAAACCCCAACTTATGTAAAAAAATCTGTTCTGTAGCCTTTTACGTAAATTGGATTTTTACATAAATCGAAGCAAACCCATAGGAAAAATGAATATTTACGTAAATCAAAGCAAACCCATAGGAAAAATGATCTTTTTTTACATAAACCCATAGGAAAATTAATATTTACATAAATCGAAACAAACCCATGATAGATAGATAAATCTTTATTGTCATTGTCCCCTTGCGGGAACAACAAAATTTCTCGGTTGCTATATATCAACTCGAATAAGGCATATCCCTTAATTTAAAAACAGCCACAGAAACACCAATTAAGATAGTACCATACAGTACAATTTAAAAACTTCAAAACTTTAAAATTTCAAAATTCTAAAATCCTAAAAAAATTAAAATTTTAAAATAAGATAAGATGACTTCAGAGTCCAGAGTTTCCATTTAAGGCCAAAATTGCTCTGGAGAAGAAACTTGTGTGTGTGTGTGTGTGGGGGGGGGGGATGAAGTTTTTACATAAATCGAAGCAAACCCATAGGAAATCATGGTACATAAATCGGGACACCATTTTAGTGAACAATCCTTACATAAATTGAATTTTATATAAGTCGAGGCATATGTAAGTCGAGGTTTTACTGTATACCTATTTCTGATGTCAGCTCACTGACTTGCCCAGACATGCCCAGCCGCTGCTGGAACATGCATGCCACCAGGGGTCGTGATTCAGCTGAGGCAGTAGCAAGCATAGTGGTAGCTGCAACTATTATAATGTTCCCATGTAAAAACAATTGCCCAATTACCAACCATTTGAACAGCTATAGCAAGCCTACAAATCTGAACGTGATAGGCAAATTCTGAGTTCAGATTTTGAATCAGCACATTCGATATCATGTAAATTACATGTGATTCCCAGTAGCAAAATCATTGTTGTGCTGTGTTATATTTAGATGAAAGACTTTCATACTAGGAATTTAAACAGCAAATATTCAAAGGTTATTTTAATTATTAAGCACAATGTTACAATTTTTCCGTCAAGGAAACAAAGCAGAGTTTCTAAAAATGCCACCAACTACAGTTTACTCAGTATTAACATGATTGTCAAGGAAATATTGAAGTTACTCACAAAACATTTGGATTAAAGAGTGGTTCTTACTGCTCTTTAAATCAATACTGGAAATAAAGACTATCCTATTGCTTTCAGTACTAATGGCGATGGATAGGCAAGAAAACAGCCTATGCATATTCCTTTAATATACTGTACTGTCAAATGTCAGCCATGCATTCAAACTACCAGTGTGTGTAAATCTCATGCAGTACAGATAGGAAATGTTTTGACAGATCCGTGCTGGATGCAACGTAACCATCAGTAGCCGTTGAGGATTACATGAGAGTTGTAGTTCAAGCACTTCAGGGCCACATATCCCCCAACTGTGTCCTAGGTCACAATGTGTAGAACTTGTCCACATTTTGGGTTATAACGGTCCTCATGCGTACAGACTGGCCATGCTGACTAAAACTGATGCAAATCGTACAGCAAAACACAGAATTAACTACTTTAAGAATACTTGTTTACAATCTAGCCCTTTATTAAAAAGGGTCTGAAGATATAAATGTAGTCATTCCTTAAAAAACCCAAAATAAAAAGTAATAATTCAGTACCACATATCCTGGGTTCAATACATTTGGTTTAACAACTATCATGCAAATCCAATTTTGTGGGAAATATCCTTGATGGGCAGTATAAAAAATGTAATTAAGAAATAAATATATATAAACTCATGAACCGTTTACCAAAGTTAAAGCCTAAGTGGCATTGGACCAACAACCTAACAACTTTGGACCAACAACCTAACAACTTAAAATTACAGCCGATCCAAAGACCGAGCAGACGTACAAGTTTATCAAGCATCTCTCGAAGCTCATTACAGGTGAAACTCTGAAAATTAGAATATCGTGCAAATGTTCATTCATTTCACTTAAAAGGTGAAACAAATATATAAGATAGACTCACTACATGCAAAGCGAGATATGTTATGCCTTAATTCATTATAATTGTGATGATCACGGCATACAGCGTACATGAGATTATGTGATGATTTAGGGTACATGAGACTGGGGGGTTGGGGTTTTTCATAAGATGTAAGCCATAAGCATCAATATTATAACAAAGTAAGGCTTGAACTATCTCGCTTTGCATGTAATGAGTCTTATCTCATATATTTGTTTCACCTTTTAAGTTGCATTACTGAACTGAATGAACATTTGCACGATATTCTCATTTTCCGAGTTTCACCTGTAAGGGCTCGTAGACAGCTCTCAACTTCTCCATGCACCAGCAGAAAACGAGAAAGAAAGAGGTAGGGAAAAGAGAAAGGAAGGAGAGAAAGAGAAAGGAAAGAGCGAGAGAGAGAGAGAAGAAAGAAAATACAACCACCGTCAATGGGAACCCAAACCCTCTCTTCTGCTCCCTCGACGCTCTTCCGCTGGGCCGCACTTGCCATTAGGATGCAACGCTGTCCTTCAAGCCCGTCGCGCATGCGCGCATGCTGTTTATTAAAAACTCACTGCGCCACCGCCGCCGGAAGGAAGGAAAGCCCTTCCCTGTGGAAAAGGAGTAACCTGTCTGTGTCGGTTGCTGTGCTCGGCGCCCGACGACGCCAGAGCCCCCGCGCTTCTCTATCCCTTTCTCTCTCCCCACCTTTCTCTGGACCATCTTTCCGGGCCCCACCATCGCAGGCGTTTCCAGAAAGTTCCAACCGCCACCACCCGCGAAGAAAAACCACAGACGCCGACAGCGCCTGCGCACTTACGTTCTGCCTCCGCCCTCTTATTCGTTCGCGTCAGCCAGTGAGCCAGGGCCCGTTATTCCCTTTCCTCCCTCGGCTGCGTAAAGGGCACGTTAGGGAAGGAATTTAATATATATATATATATATTTAAGGCAGGACCTTAAATCTCATATCTCTCTCTCCTCGCGCACACCTAGAGGTTCTGAGGGAGGGGCGGTTAACGATGAAGCCCCGACCCGTCGCGTGGAGCGTCCCTCACCTACCCCCCCCCCGCCCCGCGGCCAACCGTCTCCGAACGTTCACGACGGCAGGTCCGGGCGCGTGCCGAGCCGTTTCTCTCTCGCGCGCGTCGGCCGGCGGTCACGTGGGCTGCCCGTCAGCCAATCCTGGCGGCTAGTGACAAACCGACATTCTGACGGGTTTCGGTGCGGGCGGGGAAGAGGAGGGGGGGTGCGCAGCTAAAGGAAAAGGGGGAGAGACCGAACTGAGAGAAGAAGGGGTTGGGTGCGGAGAGAGAGAGAGAAAGAGAAGGAGTGTCGTCAAACCGTGACTCGCAGCGTGGACCGCCGGAGTGGGGCTGGAGGCTCCCGGTGCCGCTCGGTTGGCCAGGAGGGTTCGTTTCCTTGCCCGGGGGACGGAACGTCTCGTGAGGCGGCGGCGGCGGCGACGACGACGACGACGACTCTCTTCCGCTGAGGTAAAAGGAGAGGAAGCCACCCGGGTCGCCGCTACAGATTCCCCCCCCCCCCGGGTGGAGTGAGGGAGGGGAGGAGGCCGCGGCCATTACGTAGATGACACCCCCTTTTTTGTGGGGTGAAGAAGGGTAGAACCTGGGAAAGAGAGAGAGAGACTGAGGCGGGGAAAACGCAGCTGTTGCCACGGGTTTAGGTCCCTTGTTCCGCCTGTCATAAATACGTGTCTGTCAAGCCCCTTCTTTTTCCGCAAATGTGGCTCTGTCTCTTAACCTTTTCTGTGGTTGACGTGTGTTTCATGAGGGCTTCCCCTTGTGTATGTCCATGTAAGAAGTGGAGGGGGGGTTCATTCCCCCATTGGGGTGCCCTCGTTCCCTGTGGTGTTTGGACGGCGGGGTGGGGGGGGTGAGTGGGGGATAAACCGGCTTTCTATGAGATTTAAGGTCCTGCCTCTTTCCCTCGTCCTTGTGAGCTTTTTTTGGCAAGAGAAGGACTGACTGAGGGACGGAAAGAACACTCCCCCCCTTCCTTCCCACCCCTTTCTTGCGTTGCCTTAACTCGTAATGGAGGTACTGCAGCTCGTATGCTTTCATGGCAACACGTACCAACCCCCTTTTCTGAGATCTCCCGGACACACCTTCCCTAGCCTGGCTTTCTGAAGCTATATACGGGGACTGTCAGTCAGAATTAAGGGCTTGATCAGCCAGCAAACAATCATTTCTCTCCCCCCCCTCCCCCCTCCCCGGTTGCCGCCGCCGCCTGTTCCCTTGTCCCCAGCCTGTCAATGTGGTGTGGTTGTTGCCGCTGGAGCCATGGCTGCCGCGGCTGTCACCACCGCTTTCGCCACCCTCCTTGTGGGGCTTGTGGCGTGCCTTGGGTCTGTTTTTCTGTCGTATTCTCCGCCCTACGCGAAGGCTTCTGTTTTCGTGGGTGCGAGTAGGATAATCGCATTCGATACGAATGAGAGTGCTGATCGCAGTGAGTTTTCTGGTCTGCAGCTTTGTCAGCCTTTTCTGAAAGGAGAAGGCGATGGTTAGCAATGCATGCCTTCTCTGTGTGTGTGTGTGTGCGCGCGCGCGCTAGAGAGAGAGAGAGCGTTTCCATACCTCTCTCCACGGTCTGTCGAAGAGCGAATGAGAAAGCAGCAGTAATGAATGTGCGGCAAGTCCTCTAAAGGGGTGATTTGTGAGCTGGAGGGAAGAACTATTGCAGCTGTTGTTACAGTTACTTGTTTTACATATATTAGGAGTGAAATGCGTTTTTAAAATGCGTTTGTCTAGTGCAATTTATTAATAGCTTGCCAAGATCCTGTGGGTTTGTTTTTTTAAATCAAAGGTTTGCACAGAAATGCTTTTGGACTAAAGATACGGTCCCTTCTGTTGTAGACTTCATGCAGTGCTTTTTGTTTTAATCTTTCTTCCTGAAGGGTTTCTTGAGAAATCTTAATGTCTTACAAACTTAGTATGAAATAAATTTTCATAAACATCAATCCAGTTCATGTGCTGTATGAAGTTCTTTTTGAGTTACAATGTAATATACATATAATAGTGGTTGCAAGAATTCTAAACAGAGGTCAGAAGAGACGCTAATAACAAAAACTGGGGATAGTGATCACAAAATAGTTACTTTGTCATCCTTTTAGAAGTGAGCTGATTAATACACAGTACTACTGTATGTTTTTTTAAATTGACATTACTGAGGTCATAGGAGAAAGGTGAACCATCATGGATGTTTCGTATTTAAATTCATTTTTGAAGTTCTTTCCTTTAAGAATGTTTACCTTCAAGGCCGTGGTTCCCACAGCACACACCCCACAGGGGGGCAATTTGATTTTTCAGGGGGCAGATCGAGAATGAGTTATTAGCAGTGAGTGGCCTTTTAGGCTTCCTCCACATGAATAGGAGTTCACTTCTTGAATAATAAGGGGGGGTCAGGATTTTAGAGATGCTTAGGTGGGGCATGGCCAAAATAAGGTTTGTGACAGCATCCTGAAGGCTAACATTTCCCCCCTTTGATTTTTGATTATTTCTATTTCTGGTGTAAATTTTGTGTTTTTATTCCTCTGCATAGAAATTAATTTGTTTTATTGGTGGAATAATACTGGTGCTTCAGCACAATATTTGCAAGCATAAACTTCAGTACCTGTAGTCTGTGGCTGTTTAAATAAAATAAAAGTGATTTTTTAAAAAAATGAGCACTGAACCCTAGAGTCAGATACAACTGGCTTTCAAGCAAGGGAAACCTTTACCTTTACCTAATCTACTCACCATTGTAAGGATAAGTGATAAGAGAGATCCTTGCAATGAATAGTCTTTGGAATAGCCACTGTTAAGTTAAGATTGGTTGTACTTTCTGCACCTCCACTCTCTGTGACTTAATTGTTTTTAAATTCTCATCCAACGTTGCATCATATTTATATAGACTCAAAACACAGGAAATACATTGTGTATTTGATAAAATTATGAAAGCTTATGCCATAACAAATGTAATAATCTTCAATTTTTGCTTATTTAATCTGTAATATGGAACAGCATAAAAGTTAGAAATAAGTGAGGGGTGTAAATATTTCCTTTAGTTTAAAATACAGTAGCTTTACTTTTTAAAATATTGCTCTCTATTTATAACACAAAGAAAAAATAAGGACCAGGAGGCACAGTGGGGAAATATGAGTTAGGCAACTGCTCTGTGGAAGTGGGAATTCAATTCCCCACTGTTTCCCAAAATCTACCTTGTGTGGCCTTGAGCATGTTGCACTGTCCCAGGATGCCCTAGAAGAATGGTAAACCATATCTGAGTGCTCTCTATTTAGAACACCCTGAAATGAGTTGTCATGAATTAGAATCAACTTAATGGTATGCTAATAACAACAGTAGCAGCAGCAGCAGTATAGTTTGAGTATTGTGTATTCATTTGTGGACTTGACCCCAATACCACAAAGACCTGTTGAACTTTTAGTGGAATTGTGGGCGTATGCTGCTGACCTGGAAAGCCGGAGCCGAGTCACACTCCCTCAGACTTTTGAGAAGCCAGACTAGTAGTCCCACCACCGCCACTGCTAAATGTGGTGATGAAAATGGCTTTGTCCAGCTTCTTTCCTCTATATGCATCTTGGCCACTGGCAGAAGAAGGAGTAGAATTTTACATACCATACCTGAAGACATCAAAATAAAACCGTCCTTTTCATATTGGTGTTAGATATGATAGACTCCATAGTAATTCCATGGAAAGTAGAACAATGTAATCCAGGGGTCCTCAACCTTTTAAAGCTGGAGGCCAAGTCAGGCTTCCTCAGACTTTTGAGAAGCCAGACTAGTGGTCCCACCACCACCACTGCCAAAGGCGACCACCCCGAGTCCACCACACACCCCGTACCACCACCACCCACTCCCCTGCTTACCGGCCTGGAGGAGCTGCATCGTGGATGAAAGAAACGCCCCTGCAGCTGCCGGAAATGCGCCCGCGGCCACTTCCACCACCTCAATCCTTATTTCCTCCGCATGGCTTGGCGTGGTCCCTAATGGCACTCCATAGCAGGGCAGATTTATTTATTTATTTAATATATTTTTATACCTCTTTCCTCACCTATTGGTAACCCAAAGCGGTTTACAGACAAACAAAGATGGTAAATTACATAAAACATGAAATACAATTAAACATTGTGGCTGAACATCCGAGACGGCATCCAGGCTCAACATCAGTGACAGAGCCTGTTATTCAACATCATCTGCAACATCCTTGGGCATCTTAAGGCCCATGTCATGGGTAACAGCCGCTCCCACTCCCCTCCAACCAGCTGAGGGGAGGAGCTCACGGGGTTCTGTGGCAGGAACGAAGGTGGAAAATGTCCTCCTGCCATGGAGCAACGGTCGCTCCCACTCCCCTCCAACCAGCTGAGGGGACCTGCTGGCAGATGTTGTAAGGCTTACAACATCTGCCCTGCTACAGAGCACCATTAGGGACACACCAAGCCAAGCAGAGGAGACAAGGATTGAAGTGATGGCTGGAGTGGGTGTGTGTGCCAGATGATTTGGTGCCATGGGCCAGATCCGGCCCATGGGCCAAAGGTTGA
Organism: Bradypodion ventrale; assembly: GCA_035047345.1. Taxonomy (NCBI): domain Eukaryota; kingdom Metazoa; phylum Chordata; class Lepidosauria; order Squamata; family Chamaeleonidae; genus Bradypodion; species Bradypodion ventrale. The sequence goes on along the minus strand of JAWDJE010000004.1, from coordinate 252,428,616 downwards.
GGATCCCTGATGTAATCTCAGTTTTCATAGCTACACCTTAAAATTCTTCTCATTTCAACTATTTTGTTTTATCCTTGTATTAAAAAACTGCTGAGAGAGAAATGATGCACACAAATACGCTATATATTGAGGCATTACATAAATAATTGATAATTACCTTAAATGTAATTAAGACGCTCCTCATTCTATTAATGTAACAAATGACTCTCCTGTTTTAATACTTACTGAAACATAAATAATTACATAATTAATAATATAATATAATATTTCAATTAATTCTTCACCAACATGTCTTCATACATTTGACCATAACAAATCTGAGACTGTCAGAGTTTGGCCAACGGATTTTTCTTTACATCTGTTTGACTCAGCTTAACATAGTTTATCATACCTATCATTGTCATATTTCTCATTCCTACATTTTCTGGTCCATAAAATTTGATCATCTCCTGGAGACTATTTCCATTGGCCAGTTTGCCCAATCTAGTGCAGTCTAGAGCTCATTATTACTTTGATGTATGCTGATTTGTGGATCATTAGACGACTTTTCCTTGTGGGCAGTTATCTGCTGAGCAGGTTCCACCTCTTCAGACTTACTGCTGCTCTTTTTTAAATTTTCTCAGTTAAACAGCTGCTTCTGCATACTGTTTTTAATTTCCTTACATGTTACCAATTTTGTACCACAGCACTACAATGAAAACTAAAAATTAATCAAATTAAAATTAGAAAGCGTTGAGAAAAAACCTGGAGATTAAGAATGGGACAGAGAGGAACGAGTGCATTAGACAGAGAGCAGATATTCTGCACTCTTTTAAAAAAATAACTTTTATACTAACAATAAAATAAAAGTAGGAAGGACTGGGGTGAAAATGGGAAGATTTGAGAATGGTGAATGGATAAAAGAAGGAAGGAAGGAAGAGTGAAGTACTCATTGGCCAGATACAGTTCTTTTCAGAGGCCAAAATAACTGGGACAAAATTTAGTCCAAAAAATCTATACATTTTGTCATTGGTACATTTTTGTTTCAGCCAGTATAACTTATTGGGACAAAAACAATTTTGTGTCATTTGTCAGTTTTTTAATTCTTGTCAGATGCACCACCAGCATATAATAACATACAAAACTAAAATTAACACATCTAAAGAGAAAATAGGATTATTATTTTATTATTTATTTTATTTATTGAATTTATATCCCGCTCTACTCAGACCCATGGCCGACTCAGAGCGGCTAACAACATATTAATGTACATACTATTACAATATAATGATACAAATATACAATAAATAATCAATACAGTTACAAAGAAAACAATATTCCACAATGGTACAGTATCAAATACACAATAACAAAGCATCAAAGCATTAAAAGGGCTAGATGACATCTGCCCAATATCAGGCCACTTCAACAACATTTCCTCTTGCCAACATAAGGTCCTCCTCAGTGCACATTGAGGGGCATTGTGTGCATTGTATCATTTGACAGCTATCATGATGCTGGGAACCAGAAGAGGCATGCTCTGATTGTCAGTAGATTTTCCCTGTTCTGGAAGAGGTGATATTAGAATTCTTGAGGAGTTCAGGTTATAAGAGACATATACTGTATATTGAATTTTAGCTACAGCTATGGTCCTACTGATAGTCCTAAATATATGAAATTCTCACAGGATCAGAAAACCTATTCCGTACTTTTTAAAAGTACTGTTGGGTGAGAACAATAGCTTTTTTTGTAAAAATGCACAGACAAGGGAGTATTATCAGTTCCCTCTTGCATGTTGTATGTTGTTTATCTTAGTTTTATGCATGTTTACTTAAAAGTAACTTCAAGAACAGCCATTCCCACCTCACCCACCCCTTCCATGTACAGTAAAAGAGCGCCTTACTTAGAGACTAACTCACTTAAAGAGCATAATTTTCTTTGAATGGTCACCTCACTTAACAACTAAAACCAACAAAAACTTGCTTAACAATTAAATCGGGGTTTTCAATCTCCCCCCTCCCCCACCAGAAGTCACAATTGGTCACTTACAATGGTGTTTTGCTTAAAGAGCAAACTCGCTTAAAGAGCAATCCCGTGGAACACATTATGCTCTTTAAGGGAGGTACTACTGTATTTTGGGATTGTTCCTCTTATATTGTCCCAGCTGGGGGTTATCTTTACCTATAAGGAGGGACATTAACCATTGGACTCCGGCATACATGCCTGCACCTGTCCATACTATCCCGTGCCGAGCCGCCCGCACTTGCGTTTACCCGGGCTGACCATCACCGCAAGGGTCCAGCAGTCGCCAGTGGGGCAATGAATGCAAACAAACAACTTCAAGTCCCAACGTCCTCCGCGCTGTGCAGCCTCTCAGCCAATCAGGCTGACAGGCGAGAGCAAGGAGAATGTTGGGAAAGCCGGCGTGCCCAATACAAAACGGACCACAGCAAAAAAGCCACCGCACGAACGCGAACAAAAGAAACAAAACTTCAAGTCCCAGCGTTCTCCGTGCCATGACCACTTCAGCCAATCAGGCCGAAGGGCGCGAGCGCTCAGAGTGCTGAAAAAGCCGGTGCATGAAAAATAAAATTAAATAACGTTTCATGCAACGGGAACGCAAGGCCGCCACAGGCGGATGCAGCACCTTACGTCCTCAAAAAACCCACAAAAAAACACAGTGAGACAATTGCCGGCCTTCTTTCCCAGAACAACGGGGAGAAGAGGGACTCCCTCTTCTCCCAGCTACCCCGCCGAAGACACGGCGAGACCACTGCCGGCCTTAAGGTAAGTTGAGCCGGGGGGGGACAAGCAGCAGGCAGCAATTCGTCAGAGGAAGCACACTCTCTGGCGAATGACTGGATGCTACCTTTGTACTACCCACACCGCTATTTCGAGAACTAGCACAAAACAGCGGTGGAGGGAATAGAAAAGCAGCAGCCAGCAATCCGCAAGGAAGAGCACCACCCCTTACGGATCGTTGCCTGCCGATCTCCCGTTAGGTAAGCCTGGGAAAAAGAAGGCTGAGAGGAGAGAACCATCGTGAGGCAGATAGCTCTTCTCTGCCTCCTTCTCCCCTGACCGACCTAACGAACCTTACCAGACAAAGAGTGAGCTGACTGCCGGCTCTTCCTTTTCCCCATCGCTGCATCGAAACCTAATTTCGAAACAGCAATGGAGAAAAGAGGAAACAACAAACAGGCCGTTCTTCACCCCACAAAACACAACAACAACAAAACAGTTAACCAGAACGCCAAGCATCAAAACTAATAAAACACAAATAAACAAACAAATAATACAAATAAACCCAGTAAGCAACACAACAATAAACAACAAACTCAACTAAAAACACCGAAATACCAAAGGCTAACGAAAAACCATGAAAACTCACTAAAAACACCTATCTACAACACGAAAATGCCTAACTCAACAAACAATAATATCACAAATACAGAAAAAATAAAAATAAATAAATAACAACCAGAAATACCCAAACCAATAAAACACATCTAAAATACAAAATAAAAACAAAAGAACAAGCAGAAACACTTGGGGGGAGGGGCTTAAATAGAAACTCTCTACTTAAACCCCCCAGCCCAACACCCCAAAATCATAACAAAATACAAACAGAATAAAAAATCAAGAGCACTTACCAAACACGTCCTACTTCCATGCCTCCGGAACAGAGCTGAACAAAGAAAGACAATCTCAGTACTCTTAAACACAGCCCCACCTAGAGGCTGGAAGAGTATAAAACAGTCAAAAAAATTAAAAAATAAAAATAAAAAATAAATAAAATAAACAAAATCAAATAAATTTAAAAACCACAAATTCAAATCTCAACCACCAAAACCACCCCTAACCAAAACACACACACAAAAAAAAAAAAACTGCCCGGCAAGGCAGGGCAAACTATGCTAGTCTTAGATAATTCAGGTGTTCAAAGAAAAAGCAACTTGATCTCAGTACAATCTCTGTTCTTTTTGAAGTGTAACTTCATGTGACATGATTTGATTTGTTAATACTCTGAATTCCTTATTCTTAGTTTCAGATAAAGTAAACAATGAGGAGAGAGGTTTAACACAATCTAACAGGATTTTTATTTAGGCACTTTAGGTAGTAGGTATGAAGGGAGAAGTAGGTTCTTGAATATGAATGATAAAGGTTTAAATGATAGTGAGATCTAAATATATTTTTTCAATAATGAAAGTTCAGGATAATTATGTTACAGAATGTCTGTCTTTCTTACATATATACACTCTAACCACTATAGAGAGACTTCAATTAAAAACTTTGCCAGAGATGACTACTTATTCTCAAATGGATTTCTAACTTCCTTCAGGTCTCTGGTCTGATTTTTCTGATCTGATTCTCTTCACTGTCATCTCTCAACTTCTGTGATAACTTTGTACGACAGTCATATTTCAACATACACCAAACCACACTGTTTTATACATGCTAACTAATCAGCATTCAGCTACTCAATCTCTAATCACTTCAAAATTTCGCCCAAGACCAGCCACAATCTAAACACTCAAAACTATTTATGTACAAAATCCATATAGGTAATAATCTTAACCTATAAAACCAAGGGTTAACCGTTGGAACTTGGTATAGGTTCCTAAGCCTCGCCCTAATAACCCACACCCACCCTTCATGCACACGGATGAACTGGGTCCGCAGGTCAATGAAGGATTGAGAAAAGCGGCATTGGGGCAAGAGCCCCACAAACACGAAGAAAGGGAAACAACTTCATTTCCCAACATTCTTTGCGCCACGCTGCGCCACAGCCAATCAGGCTGAGAGAAAAGACCACAAAGAACAGTGAGAAACGCGCCACAGCCAATCAAAAATAAGCTTCAGAAAAAAACTGCAGCACGAACTACGAATCCCAGAGTCCTCTGTGCTGCACAACCCCTCAGCCATTCAGGCTGAGGGACACGAGCACAGAGGAGGCTGGCAAAGCGTGGCATGCCAAAGTTAAAAAATAAACCGCCGGGAGGGAAAGACTTTTAAAGACCCAGCAGGACTCAGGAGGTAAGCGTGGTAGCACCGATTAGGGAGTGGGGGGCGAGGCACGGGCCCGGTAACCACGCTGCCACCCCCACCCCCGCCCCACCACCTAGCCCACCCTTCCTAACCCCCACCGACCACGCTTACCTCCTGGCTCTGACTGGGTGTTTAAAGGTTTCCCTCCCGGTGTTGCCTTCTACGTCTCGCCCTCCCTTCTCTGTGGGCTGCCTGGAAAGGAAGCTCCTTTCCAAGCAAACCCAGAAAGAAGCAAACCCTCTCCCTGCTGGGGATTTCTTCTCCCCAGGAGGCAAAGGTGTCTTTGCCTCCTGAAGAGAAAGAATCGCTTCTCTCTGGGTTGCCTGGAAAGGAAGCTCCTTTGCAAGCAAACCCAGAAAGAAGCAAACCCCTTCCCTGCTCTGGATTTCTTCTCCCCAGGAGCCAAAGGTGTCTTTGCCTCCTGAAGAGAAAGAATCGCTTCTCTCTGGGCTGCCTGGAAAGGAAGCTCCTTTGCAAGCAAACCCAGAAAGAAGCAAACCCCTTCCCTGCTGGGGATTTCTTCTCCCCAGGAGCCAAAGGTGTCTTTGCCTCCCGAAGAGAAAGAATCGCTTCTCTCTGGGCTGCCTGGAAAGGAGGCTCCTTTGCAAGCAAACCCAGAAAGAAGCAAACCCCTTCCCCTGCTGGGGATTTCTTCTCCCCAGGAGCCAAAGGTGTATTTGCCTCCCGAAGAGAAAGAATTGCTTCTCTCTGGGCTGCCTAGAAAGGAAACTCCTTTGCTAGCAAACCCAGAAAGAAGCAAACCCCCTCCCTGCTGAGGATTTCTTCTCCCCAGGAGCCAAAGGTGTCTTTGCCTCCCAAGCTTCTCAAAAAGTAATAAAAAAAATACATAATTTTAAAAAAATTACTTAAAGCACAGTCAAAAACATTAAAAACAACAACACAAAAACAAACAAAAACAACACCAAAAAAATACAAACACATTCACAATTTTACACAAATGGTCACAAGAATAAAAACAAGTCAAAAAATTACACTAAAACACACTTTAACACAAATCACAAATATATGTCAATAAAATACAATAGAAACTTTTTAAAAATCCTGTGCTGAGTTTTAACTCAAATTAAAACCCAAAACATCTAAACACATTTTAAAAACATTGAATGTAAAAAACATTTACTTTCACATTATTTAAATTATTACCTTCGGTACAACTATTAAAAAAAAAATCCAAAAACTAAAACATTATTCAGTTACATAAAACAATTTGAAAAATATATATCATACTTTGTTCTTTTATTAATCCTCAAAAAACCCAAAAAAGCAGATCACAGTTTATAACAGCCAAGCCAAAAAAAATTACATAAATAAACATTGTAAAAATTAAAATTACAGACTAAGTAATTTTTAAAAAAACATTAACACAATTTAACATTCCAACACAATTTAAAACAGCCCGGCAACGCCGGGCAACCTCTGCTAGTTATACATAAATGTATACATAGAGGCTCAAAATGGGCTAATTGCAGCATGGCCAACTCTTCACCAAGCATGCAGAACATTGCAACCTAAACCTCTTTTCATTGCCTTCTAACTGGTGAAGTAGAACACTAGTAAAATAGTACTTCTATGTAAAGGTCTCCCTTGCTTGAAAGCCAGTGTTGTCTGACTCGTACTCATCTCTGTTTATAGCCACTGCTTCGGGAGCTGCACTGGTTGCCAGTGTGCCTCCGGGTGCCATTCAAGATGCTGGTAATTACCTTTAAAGTCCTATATGGTAGTGGGCCAGGATATTTAAGAGACCGCGTGACTCCAAGAACATCTGTGTGTCCCACCAGAGCAGACCGGAGAGGCTCTCTCATTGTTCCATCTGCTAGAGGGGCATGTCTCTAGCACCAGAAAGAGGGCCTTCTCAGTATCTGCTCTGGCCCTATGTAACCTCCTGCCAATTGAGCTGTGTCTCCAGACAGAGTTGCTGCTCTTCAGGAAAGGGTTAAAAACCTGGCTGGCAGGGCAGGTTTGGGGCACCAACGACATGATAACCCCGGCTTGCTGGCTAATTTAGTAGAACACACACTCTCTCTTTTAAGCTTTTTAAATTTTTTGTCAGTAGTTTTTAGAAGGGTTTTTATTGCTTTTTAAAACCGTCATTGGTTTTATTTTCTGTGAGCCGCCCAGAGTCTTCAGAGTTGGGTGGCAATACAAATTAGAAAAATAAATAGCCAAAGAGCCAGCACTATCTGCATCTGCATACGTTTCTGTGGTCATGTGGCATAATAAAGCCTAATAAACATGTTTTTCACAGAGAGTAATGAAATGCTTGGCATTGCTGCTAGAATTGTGTTGCTAAAAACACTGGACTAAATCCTACTAATTTGAAGGCCTAATACTGTATAATCCAGTGATAGGCCAAAAGTAAATAGATGTTTGTTGTCCTATTGCATCTTCACAGAATTACCCAACACTCCTGTCTTGAATTTATATGATCTAACGTATTTTAATGTAACTGTTGCCAAGGCCTTGACCATGGATGCTGAGACCACCCTGTTGGAAGCAATTGAGGACTAAAAGGCAATTGTGGGTCCATCCCAATTGATATCTGACTCTGCTCATTCAACAGGGCATGGTGGGGGTGTTCTGATTCCTCACATTGCACTAGATCAGGAGTCAGCAAACTTGGCTCTCTAGATGTTCTTGGACTTCAATTCCCAAAAACCATAATCAGCAGGTGTACTGACTTGGGCGTCTGGTAAGTTTGCTGACTCGTGCACTAGATGCATTGGGAATAGAAGAACTATCTGTAGTTCTGTTGTTATGAACAGATGACACTCTAGCATTTAGAGTTAAAGTGACTCAGAGATTCTGAAGGTGTAGGACCAATTAAGATTGTCTACCCCAGGAAGATAGATGGTAAATCAAGTTGGTTTTCTGGTAATCATTGGGGTTTTCTTTTTTTTCTCAGCAGTTGTCAAAGCCCTAGTTGACCAGAAATGACCCTCATGGAAAAACAAGCACAATAAACCTTAAGTGAGCTTTTTGGGAGCTGGGTTATGAAAGAAGCATAAGACTAGAAATAAGTGACATTAGAATAGTATTGACGGAAATCTGAGAGAATTTCATTAAATACAGTTAGAGCCCATTTAAAGAGCCACTCCGTGAGAGTGATCCAAACAAAAACAACTTCTTGCCCACCTTTCTTCATAGAGACTTTCAGCAAATGTCTCTTGAGTATTATATTCTGGCCCATGAGAAGACATCCAGTATCCCATTTTGACCAGTTTGCATGACATTTTACATATAAAATATATCTGCGATTTGGATGCTATAGTTGGGACATATCTATGACATACCCATCAAGTGCAGCTCCAGAAAATACGGGAACTGCTCTGGCCCGGGCGTGCATGCACAGCAACAACTCCTTTGCACATGTGCAAAACTCCTTTGCACATGCACAGAGCTAATTTGCACATGCACAGAGCCCATTTGCAATGGACGCGCATGCACAGTAACCCCTTTCCCCACTGTTCATATACGGAACGGTGGCGGGAAAGGGGAGGAACGCGCAGAGAAATACGTGATTTCCCGGCCAATCCGGGATACTTGACAGGTATGATCTATGAAAGGCATATTTATCCTATGCTTGTCCTTTTCAGTTTGTACAGTTCAAGAATGTGGAGATGATCTGTGGAAAAGTGAAACCTAGCACTTGTGCTTTACATTTGCTCTTCTTGGTTTATTAGAGCAGTTAGCAACAGTCACTTATACCAATGTGTATCTGGTATAAGGCATTTATGGGTGAAATTGATTGTTTAGGTTTGTTTCAATCCGGCTTCAGGCCAGGTTTGCTTTTGTCACCATGGTAGATATTTCATGCAGAGACTAGATACTAGGACTGTGTCCTTTGTAAATTCTGCTGAATCGCTTGTTGACTTTCAGTATCAGGAGGTGGTGAAACCCCCCCAAAAAAATGGAAGGGAAGAAAGAGAAGGAAAAGAAGGAGGAAGTCAAGGATAAACAGCCAATGCCTTTGACATCTCCAGTGCCAATGGACGAAGTCATGCATATGACTGAGTTGGGAAAATTGATTAAGAGATTGGATAAGATGGATAATTATTTACAAAAAAATGAGGAGAATAGGGCTCAGGATAAGGTTGATATTTTGAAAGGACAGCAGGAGATAAAAGAGGCTAGAGCTAAAGATAAAGATGAGATTATGGAAAGTCATAAGAAACTTAGATCAATGTTCACTGATTTCACTAAACAAGCTAATGTTAATTTTGGAAAATTTGAAAAAAAATTGTCTCAGTGCAAGCAGATATGAAGTTAATGTAATCTGATATGAAAATGTTAAATGAAGAGCAAGAAAAGGTTAAATTTAAGATTGAGGTTCAAGAGAAAAAAGTAGATATGATGGAAGAGCAAATGAGAAAACAGAACATGGTTATTAGAAAATTATTGGGAAAAATGCCAGACCAGTTAAAAGTAAGAATTGTAGATTGGCTTAATAATCTTAAAATGGGTAAAGATTTTGTGGTTGAAGATATTGTAAGTGCATATCGATTGGGGTCAAAAAAGGAGAGGATTGTTCAAATAAATGTTTTGGTTAAGTTAGCAAATTTGGGGTATAAATTGAGGGTGATGTTGTTTTTTATAAAACAAACGGGGTCTGGCGCTTTAAAGATTGAAGGAAATGATGTTGAAGCTTATAATGATATATCAATTGACAAACAATCATGGAGATACAAGATGAAGCCTGTGAAAAAAAATTTGCGTGATCAAGGGATTGCATACAACTGGCGATTTCCTCATCAATTAAGATTTTTTATGCGAAAAAATGCATACAATTGACTCAAAGATGGATCCATTGGATTATTTGCATTTGATAGGTTTGGTTGGAGGAGGTACTCAAGAATGGACAAAACTGAGACAAGAATTGGTAGAATCGGGGTATTGAGATGGAGGGAAGGAGGAGAAAAAGTAGAGAGGATCAGTGGGAGGTGCAGAGGGTGATGTTGGGAGTGGGGTGGTAGAAGTGTTGGAGTCTGATGAAGGTTGAGGTTTATAATTAAAAAATTACAGGAGGGTTTGGAAGGCGAGTAGTTGAAAGAGATCGATAAAGGATAGGTTAGATGAAAAGGATAAATGCTTAGACCATATAGTTTGGATAATCATTACATCTTCCACATCCGTCGTCCCGTTCCCCCCCCCCCCCCCCATCAATAATATACATATAGTGAGGCAAAGTGCAGAAATAATGTCAAGGATAGGATGAAGTCAGTTAACAAGGAACAGGTGCAAGCAATCATCGTAGCTCAGCTCTGCTGTGATTGACAGTTAATAAGTTACATTGTAACCTTAAGTGTTTTGCTGGCTGTAGAAATAAAAGTTGCTTGCAGAGCAGAGCAGAACTGAACAGAGCTGGATGTAATGCTAATTTACTTTGTCTGTAAATGTTGTTAATATACCAGTTTGATTTAAACTAAATCTGGTGTATAGTCTTCTTTCTTGGACCTATCACAACTCAGACTGCTACAACACTCACTCAAAACTAACACCCCCTTGGTAAACAGAGGCAACTTTTTGGCTGGAAAAGTAGAGGGGAGAAGAAATCTTTTTATATTTTTGTTCTATTATTAAATATGGGGTAGTGAGAGTAAATTGTTTAGATATGTGCACAGCCTTTGGAGATCGCAGTAAGTCTAATAAGATGAGGTTAGAAATTAGATATGAAGACCGTTAAGATATTGACGTGGAATGTGAAAGGTACTGGTTGTCAATTGAAACGTAGGAGATTAGAATCAGCCCTTAGGAAAGATCGACCAGACATAATTGTTCTTCAGGAGAAGCATCAAAATTCAGAAGATACAAATAAATTATTTTTAGGATGGGTGCAGATTTATGAAAAGGCCTTAGGTACCTCAAAGGCAAGGGGTGGCTATCTTGATTTTGAGCAGATTAGGTTTTACGATGACAAGGTGTATTAGTGATCCGGAAGTAGGTATTTGATAGTGAAGGGTACAGTTGAGGATGAAGAAATAACCTTTGTAAATATATATGCACCAAATGAATTTCAAGATAAATTCTTAGATAAAGTGTATCAAATATTGGTGAAAGAGAAAACAGTAAGAATGATAGTATCAATTTGATACGATCTAGTATAGATTGTACAAATGTGACAAAGTATAGAAGTGGGTTTAAAATGCAAATAATAGATAAATGGATTAAACTTTTGGATTTAAGAGATGCTTGGAGGGAATTTAAAGGTTTAGAAAAGACATATACTTATTTTTCACAGGTGTATAATTCATACTCTAGAATAGGTTATATTTTTGTTATGGACAATATGATTGGAAATATAGAGGAGATGGAAGTTGGAATTTTCAAAGAGTCAGATCACGCAAAGATCTTGTTAGAGTTAAAGTTAGAAGGGGAAAATGGGAAGAACCCTATGGAACCTCCTGCCAATTGAGCTGCATCTCCAGACAGAGTTGCTGCCCTTCAGGAAAGGGTTAAAAACCTGGCTGGCAGGGCAGGTGTGGAGCACCAATGACATGGTAACCCTGGCCTGCTGGCTAATTTAGTAGAACACGCTCTGTCTCTTTTAAAATCCTTTAGGTTTTTAATCTTTTTAAAATTGTTGTAGAAGTTTTTAATGGGTTTTTATTGCTTAAAAAAACTGTCATTGGTTTTATTTTTTGTGAGCCGCCCAGAGTCTTCGGAGTTAGGCGACAATAAAAATTAGGAATGAATGAATGAATGAATGAATGAACTAGTTGGAGATACGATTCAAAATTATTTAGATATATTAAAAATAAAGAACAAATAATCAAAAATTGGGATGAAAGTTGGCAATGGTATGATCAGGGCAGCAATAAAAAATTTCTGGGCCCCGTACTGAGCAATCGTATCCCCCCCCCCATACACATACTTTTCTCCTTCCTCGCATTGGGATGGTGGCGGCGGGTAGAATACACAATTTCCCAAAAGAAATCGATGGGCAGAGGTGGAGCGGAAGAGCACAGAGCTTCTGTCACCCAGTCTCCATTTTGCAGCGACTCTGGGCAACTTTGCAAAGCAAAGTCACTTCCCCGACGGTCTCAGTCTGGTGGGGGAGTGAGTGAGGGTGGATCCCTTTAAAAGGGAAGCGGAGTGAGCCGAGCGGCACAAGGGCAGTCTCATGAAGGCGAGCAGCGAGAGCCAATGAGCAGCCCAGCCCTGGGGAGCTTCGCCAGAGGCGGCAGGGAAAGCGAGACCAAGCCTAGGTGGCAATAGACCAGGAGGACTCCCCTGAGAGGGCACACCGGCGTGCGCACCGCGCGCCCATGCTCACTCACACATGTTGGGGGGCAAAATGCTAATTCACTTGTGAACCAAGGGGCTGCAGTGGCTCAGTGGTTAAGAAGTTCGCCTTGTTAGCTGGACGGCTGGCAAGTCAGCAGTTCAAGACCTGGGTACTGCATGATGGATTGAGCACCTCTCTCTGTCCCTGCTCCTGCCAACCTAGCAGTTTGATAGCAAGAAATTGCAAGTACATAAATAGGGACCACTTCGGTGGGAAGGTAAACAGTGCTCCGTGCGCTCCAGTGTCTAGTCATGCCTGCCACATGACCATGGAAACATCTGCAGAAGCAGATAGTGCTGGTTCTATTGGTGCGGGGCCCCAACTAATGTCCTGCAGCCACAACAGTATGAGTTCGATCCTGACGGTGATCAAGGTTGACTCAGCCTCTTCCATCCTTTCAAGGTCGCTAAAATTAGTCCCCAGCGTGTTGGGGGGGGGGCAAAAATGCTAAATTGCCTTGTGAACTGCGGCAGAGAGTGCACTAAGCCCCATGGAGGAGGTGTAGAAGTGTAATTACTAATTTCTTTTTTGCTTCCCACAACTGAGGGGAGAGCAGGGAAACTTTCCTGGAAAGGGGGGGGGGGTTCGTGATTGGGAATAGGGAAAGCGGAGAAAATAAGGAAAAGAGAGAGAAGGAGGAAGAGAGCAAGAAAGTGGAAACAGGAGGCAAAAGAGGGGGGAGAGGGGTTGTTTGCAAAGCCTCTTTGGGTGAGAGAGGCAGGGGATCGCGCAGGAGGAGAAAGAGGGGGATCCCTCCAGATGCCTCCCCCCCCAGGCAGAAGAGGAAGGAGTGGGGGGAAAGGGATGGTTGCAACTTGCAAATAAAGAAAGAAAGAGAACTTCCTCCCCTTCCTTCTCCGGCTCTCGTTGGATCTCTCAGTTCGAGACGACTAGCAGCGTTGGAAAGGGGTGTGTGTGGGGTTTCCGGAAAAGTCCCTCCTCTTCCTCTTTGGAGCGGGCGCCTGGCCGGGGATTTTGGACCTTGTAGTCTCCCTTCCGTAGCCGGATCGCGCGTGCCCAGCGCTGGGCTTTTGCACACCGCCGTTGCGTGCGATCCTTCTCTCGACAGCAGGGGGTGGGCCGCGGGAATTTCTTAGGTGCCTCGCCCTCCCCTGTGAGACTCCACCTGGCATGGAGCCCCCATCCTCCCATGCACGTGCACGGAGGTCAGGGTACACAAACACGCAAAGCGGGCGGCACACACACTTAGGCTGGCCACTTTTTTTCCTTTCTCTCTTTCTCACTCCCTTTTCTCTCTCTCTCTCTGTTTTCTCCCCAGTATTACCTCCTTGCCACGAAGTCGGCAGCAGGCAAGCAGCAACAGGAGGGTGCCGGGGAGGAGGAATCCTGCACATGTGCAAATTGCCCCCCGTCTTTCTGCTTCTGGCATGCATGCTCCAGAAGCAGAAAGACTGAAGGCCAAAGGCAATTGTGCATGTGCATTTCCTGTTCGCCCGCCTGCTGGCTTCGTGGCAAGGAGCCCCACGCCGTGGTTAAAAAAAAAACATTTACACAATGCTAATAGGCTGCCCGCTGCCGGGCCCCTGTCAACTCCGGGCCCGGTACGGCACTCCTGCTTCCCCCCCCCCCCCGACGGCGGCCTTGGGAATGATACAGGGGATGTCAGTTATAATGTAGTATTGTGCAGGGGGGATTCTTATAGTGTTTCTATAGTGTTTTGGTGTTTATATTATTTTTATGCTCATTTGGTACTTTAACTGTACTTGTATAAGCTATGTTGATTTTGTTGGGTGGGATTTTTTGACAATGCTATTGGGTAACATTGCATCTATATTATTAATGAGTCTGATATGTTATTTTATTATTTTTTAGAGTTTTTCTGGTATTTTGATGATATGCTGTTTTATATTTGAACTGTATTTACCTGTAATTTTTAATTTACTATATATGCTTTCTATATTTTGGTTCTTGTTATACTGTATATTTAATTGTGTTGGAAGCCACCCTGAGTCGGCCTACAAGCTGATTGGGCAGGGTACAAATTAAATCTAATACCATGAAGTCGGTATTTAGAGGGGAATGTATTAAATTAACAAGTATAAAACATAAACAATTAAGGAATAAACAAGAGGAAATTGAAAAAGAAATTAAACAGCTTCAGGAAGAACATATGAGAACTTAAGAGCAAAAAGATGTTTGAGAGGATACAAAGATTAAAGAAGGAATTAATTGGAAAAGATATAGAAAAGTTAAAAAGAGATTTAGTATATTCAAGAGAGAATAGAATATAATAATAAAAATTCAAAATTATTTGCAAGAGTGGTGAAAGATAGATAGATAGATAGATAGATAGATAGATAGATAGATAGATAGATAGATAGATAGATAGATCTTTATTGTCATTGTCCTGCACAGAACAACGAGATTGGGAGAGAAAAACACTTAACAACCCAACAAAACCTAAACAAAATACAACTATACAAAATTATCAACATACTCCCACCCCACATATACACATTTAACCCCTAAAAAGCTCTAAAACTCTAAAAACTCTAAAACTCTAAAAGAGAAAAGAAGTACAGTAATACCTCATACAACGTCCAAACTTGGTTCCACAAGTTAGGATGTTGTATGAATTCCGACTTTGTATGAGGCATGCTAAATCCTATCCGCGATGCCTCATACAACGTCTAAATTATTGCCACCGATGCTTTGTATAACGTTGTTCCCATAGGTGAGAGCGGGGAGGCGGGAGCGAGAGGCTTGCCTCAGCTGTAAGGCGGCCGACATGGCCCATAAGAAGGCCAGTCTCGCTCCCACATCCCCGCTTTCACCAGGGGAAGCATCTGGCGGCTCTGGTGCGGCAGGTCTTTTCATGGGCCACGCCGACCGCCTCACAGCTGAGACCAGTCTTGCTCCTGCCTCCCCGCTCACAACCAAGGGAAAGGTCCGGTGGGTGTTATGGCTCCGGCGTGGCAGCTCTTCTTATGGGAAACGCCGGGCGCCTTACAGCTGAGACCAGTCCCACTCCCGCCTCCCCACTCTCACCAGGGGAAGCGTCCCTTGGTTGTGAGCGGGGAGGCGGGAGCAAGACTGGTCTCAGCTGTAAAGCGGCCGACGTGGCCCATAAGAAGACCTGCCACGTCGGAGTCTCGCTCCCACCTCCCCGCTCACAACCAAGGGAAGCGTCCGTTGGGTCTTGCGGCTTCTTTCTAATGAAAAAACCCTAATGCCTCATACAACGTTCGGCAACGGTGTATGAGGCATCTTTTTTCCAAGAATTGGGCGACGTTGTATGGATCCGACGTTGTATGAAGTGGACGTTGTATGAGGTATTACTGTAAAAGGGAAATAGGTGTTTTGATAAATAAACAAGGGAATAAGATGTAATAAGACGAAGGAAAACATTGAAATAGTAAAGGAGTTTTATCATTTGTTGTATTTTGAAAAAGAAATAAAATTAGAAAAGTTAAAAGAGTATTTAGCAAGACAGACAGGGGTTAAAATAAGTCAAGAACACAGGGATAGAATGGAAGAAATAATAACGGAAAAAGAAATCAAAGAGGTTATATCAAAATTGAAAACGAGCAAAACACCAGGAGAAGATGGATTGCCAGCAGAGTTTTATAAACATAAGAACATAAGAACAGCCTTGCTGGAACAGGCCACAGCCCGTCCAGTCCAGCATTCTGTCTCACACAGTGGCTCACCATTTCCTTCAGGGTATTCCCAAGCAGATGCCTTCACCTGCTTAGGATTCCCTGGAAATGATATTGAGAGATATCCTGCCTATCTCTCCAACCCGGAGGTTGTCCTTAAGTATCCATAATTATAGCCATTGATACTCTTGTCCTCCATGAACTTGTCTAATCCTTTCTTAAAGCTGTCAAGACTGACAGCTGTCACCACTTCTTCTGGCAGGGAGTTCCATAGACCAGTAATCCTCTGGGTGAAAAAGTACTTTCTCTTATTTGTTTGAGAACTAGTACCCAAAAGTTTAATGGAGTGTCCCCTAGTTCTAGTGTTATGCGATAGGGAAAACAGTTTTTCCTTATCTACTTTGTCCACACCGTGCATGATTTTATAAACTTCAATCAGGTCACCTCTTAGACGTCGTCGTTCAAGAGTGAAAAGGCCCAACCGTTGCAGCCTCAGATGGTAAGGAAGGTGTTCCAGTCCCCTGATCATTCTGGTTGCCCTCCTCTGCAGATTTTGCCCGGCGGTGCTGGGCTGTTTTAAATGGTGTTTGCATTTATTTATTTTTGTTAATGTTTGTAAAGGAGAGGCTAGTCTATATTTGAAATTTTTAATATGTTTATTTATTTATTGCCAGGCTGTTATAAACTGTGATTAGTTGTGTTTGGTTTTTTGCTTTTGTGGATTAAGAAAAAAACAAAGGATGATATACTTTTACTAAAAAAATTTATTTAACCAAATAATGTTTTAGTATGTGTTTTTTAATAGTTGTACCATAGGTAATAATTTTAAAAATGTGAAAGTACATGTTTTTTACAATAAATGTTTTTAAACTATGTTTAGATGTTTTGGGTTCTTATTTTAGTTAAAATTCAGCAGAGGATTTTTGAAAAGTTTTTATTTTATTTTATTGTCATATGTTTGTGATTTGTGTTAAATTGTGATTTTGTGTTATTTTGTTGACTTGTTTTTACTGTTGGGGCCTTTTGTTTGGGCCTGTTGTGTCTTTGTGAATTGTTTTTACTTTTGTGGCCAGCAGGTGGTGCTGGTAAGGTGTTTTCTTGTATTTTGACTGTTTTTTCTCTCGTGGGCTCTGGGTGGAGCTTCTTCCGGTAAGTAGTCTGTTTCTTTATTCATTTCGTTTCCGGCCATCGTGGAGTGAGGATGTCTGCTGGTGAGTTCCCTTGTTTTTTTATTTTGTGTTGGGGGGGGGTGTTTGGATTTTGTGTTGTTTTGGTGTATTTTTTGTTGTGGTGGTGGTGTTTGGCTTGGTGCTATTTGTGTTTTGTAATTTGTGTGTGTGTTTACTTTGTATGTTTTTGGAGTTAATTTCTGGGCTTTTTTGGATGTTTTTGATTGTTGTTTTGTTTTAAGGGGGTCTTTCCTTCCCGCAGGCCGGGCTTGATGCCTGGCCCGTGGAAAGGAAGGGCAGCGGCCGGGGGTGTGTGTCTTTCCTTCCCGCGGGCCGGGCTCGATGCCTGGCCTGTGGAAAGGAAGGGCAGCGGCGGGTGGCGGATCTTTCTTTCCTGCGGGCCGAGCTCGATGCCTGGCCTTTGGAAAGGAAGAGCAGCGGCGGGTGGGGGGTCTTACTTTCTCGCGGGCTGGGCTCGATGCCTGGCCCGTGGAAAGGAAGGGCAGCGGCAGGTGGGGGGTCTTTCTTTCCCACAGGCTGGGCTCGATGCCTGGCCCGTGGAAAGGGAGGGCAGCGGCGGGTGGGGTCTTTCTTTCCCGTGGGCTGGGCTCGATGCCTGGCCCGTGGAAAGGAAGGGCAGCGACGGGTGGGGGGTCTTTCTTTCCCACGGGCTGGGCTCAATGCCTGGCCCGTGGAAAGGAAGGGTAGCGGCAGCGGGGTGTTTCCTTACCGTGGCCTGTGTTGCTGTGATGTGCTGCATTTTTTATTTTTATTTTTGCGCGCCGGCTTCCTCAGCGTTCTGCGCGCTCATAGCACGCAGGATGCTGGGGCTTGTAGTTTGACGTTTGCAATTTCAGTTTGTGCAGCGTTTTTTTCCTGCGGCTTCATTTTGATTGGTCGCGGTGCGTTTCCAAACATTCCTTTTGCCCGCGCCGCTCAGCCTGATTGGCTCTGGTGCGGCGCGGCACAAGGAATGTTGGGAATTGAAGTTCCCTTTTTTTGTTTGCGTCCGGGGGGCTCCTGCCCCACTGGCGCATTTCTCAACCCCCCCAGTAACCTCTGTACCCAGTTCGGGCGAGTGCACGAATGCTCGGTCGGGGCTAGTGGGGCCTGGCTAAACATCGTTTGTCAAATCACAACGGTTAATGCACAGATTTATAGGTATAGATTTGAGGAGGCAGTAATTCCAAGGCTCTTAAAATTGTTTACTTATATATTAGAAGGAGGGTCAATATCGACTTCATGGTATAGGTCAGTACAGTATACTTTCCGGAGGTCTGTTTGAATTCTTGGTGGGACAACTTTACAAAGTTGCATTTAAGGTTCTTCTTCAGTTCCATAGCCAAAGAAAATTTAAAATATACCCAAAACTGCTAAAAGAAGTTATTTGACTACCGTGATTATCTACCAACTGTATCCTGGTGACATCCAAACTGTTGCTTTCCTTTTCATGAATATCCATACAATGGAACTGTTGTAATTCTAAATTTTTGTTTCACATTAGCAATGGAGTGATTGAGAATATACAGTGGAAGCATAATTTAGACACAATAGATGTAGTTCTTGTAGTCAAAAGGCAAATAAAGGGATGAGGAGTCTTCCTGTGGTATATGAGATTATATATGGCAGCTGCTACTTGTGTCAGAGTATACATTTTTCCCCCAGAGAAAATGTCATTGGCATGAATTTGTTTAAGGTGGATCCAAGCTTGCCATAAAGTGACCCACACGCTATGATCATGAAGCCATCTCCTGTTGCACAGATGGAATGGGACATGCAGGATTTGACACTGGGATTGCAATGGACTGCTGCAGCCTTGAGGATACAGTATTGACAAGGTTACATAGGTTGCAGATGTACAGATTTTGTCAGTAGCCTGGAGTGGATTTGAACAGTTAAGACCATATACTAACTGTACCAGGACTTAGAGCTGCTAGATTTCGTCATAACCACTCTTATTTAGTGTATTCCTTTAAAAATGTTTTAGTAATGTTGAAAAAGCACACAGAAACTTTAGGTTACTCAGAATGCTGTAGCCAGTTACAGAGATAAAATGACTCCCCTCTTATCAGCATTTTCACAGTCTACCAGTCTGTTTTGCCTCACAACTTGAAGTGCTGTTCATGACTTATAAAGCTCTATATGAGCTTGTACCATATGATTTGAAGGACTATTTCTTATTTAGTATACTTTTGTCAATATTTCAAGATATTTAGGGAGTAATGTTGTCTTGATTTTTCCTGTTGTAGTAGGCACACAGGTATGGAAACACCATTGTAAGTGATCAGTTGTGACTTCTGGCGGGGGATTGTGAACCCCAATATAGTTGTTAAGCGAGTTTTTGGTTGGTTTTAGTTGTTAAGCGAGGCGACCATTCAGAGAAAATTCTACTTTTTAAGCGAGTTAGTCTCTAAGTAAGGTGCTCTTTATGCGAGGTTTTACTGTATAGGTAAATTAAATGCTGTATTATGTTAGGAAAATGACTGGCTGAATAATTTGGTGTGTTAGATATCTGGTTGCGCAGAGGTTAGGCGTTCCATTCTCCACTGTGTTTCTTGGGAGAAGAGCCAGTTGTGGGCGGGCTGTGCAGTCCCAGGGTGCTCCCAGAAGAGGGTAGTGGTAAATCACTTCTGATTGTGGTTTTTTTTTTTAACCTACAAAACCACGGAAAGGAGTGTCATAAGTCAGAACTGACTTGATGACTCACAATTATTACTATTACATTAGAGACATGAAATTCATTGTATCCAAATAAGACTAAGGTGTAGTTGGTATGTAATGAAGTTCAGATTTTTCTTGGGATACAGTTAAATCTGGCTTTCCTTATGAACTCTCAGGAACCATCTATGTCTTGGAGCACTTGTTATTCTCTTTGCTTGATACTGCTGATTGCAATCCCTCTTGGATAACCAAAATTTTGTCCATATGTCTATAATTTACAGTCAAGACTAATTTAGTAGATTATACAGAGGGGCTATTAATAGAAAAATATGGTGAAACTGTAGTTTATTTAGAACATGGTGACCAGATTATTACGCAGTATTTGGCATGTGGAAAAGTTTCCTAATTTGTAAAGATATATTGTGTCTTAAACAGAACGTTGTTTACTACATCTCAGGGCTTGATTATACAAAATATTATACAAAATTTTCCCTGGTTGTTCTGGAGTGGGAGAATGTTGACGTGCTAGTAGGGGTTGTTGTTGTTGCTGCTGCTGTTGTGATTTTGTTCACATCACTTGCTGGCATGTGTGACTCCCTGTATCAGTGTAAAGTGACATTGCGGTATATGTATCTTAGGTGATGTTGATAGTAATATTTCAGTGAGGTGTGTTGTTAGGTCTGCTCTGTATTAGGCTAGCAGTTGTTAGTTCATGTCAGTACTATATCATCTGTTATTATATATATTATATTTTCTTGAACCTATTTAAGAGTGGCATGAGAGAGTGTGACAAAGCAACAAAATAGTCATTTCACTCAGTCCCTTTGGAGAAGTTAACTGTGCTGCTCACCAAGAAGAGATTATGAAACAATGTGGCCCTGGATAGATAGCTTCGGGGAGTGCTGACCAAAAATATCTGGTAGTCTCAGGTTCAAGTCCTCTTTGTAAATGAGGATATCATATACCTAAAGCGTTATTTTAAAAACATTTCATGAAAACCTCTGTTGAATATTTTGAGATCTGCTTCTCTTTTTAAATACCCCTTTCATCTCATATTGCCAGGGGGATGTTTTATATTTGAATGTTTTATGGTGATTGTGAGCTGCCCGGAATCACTTCGGCGAGGGGGCAGGGATAGAAATACAAATAAATAAATACAGCCCCAAACAACAGTTATCCTTGCAACTACTGTATTGCTATCAATGTACCAAGACCACTAGAAGGGAATAAGACAAAGAGAAAGGTTTTCCTTGCATCATTTCAATAAAATGACCTAAAGATTTCAAGGTTGGTGGAGGGATTTCTGGTGAACCCCCCCCCCTCATCTTAGCTCTTTAGGTCCTATGAAATTTTGGTCTTCCACCTTATTTTCCAGTCCCAAAGAGCTACATCTAGTCTGGCCAGGTTATCCTGCCATAGTAATACAGTACAGTAGACCATACTGCCAGCAATTCAAAGCTGATTGTCAGGCTGTGGTTAACTAACCTGAGAACTCTGAGGACTAACTGCTTTGGGTGGCAAAGTCCACAAGGAAGGGTGATGGTCCCCAAGTGGATTAAATCCCACTTGAATCCATCTTGATGGGGGGCAGCAGCTTCATCAATACTGGCCTGGGGCTGAGGAGGACTTTGTGCGCCAAAAGACCTCAGGACCAGAAAGTAACTCGTGGAACTGGATCAGTGGTACGGGTGTACAGGTGTCTCACTGCGAAGCGAAAGGCAAATGGAAGGCCACTGCATTATATTGTTCCCAGGATAATCTTCATGGTTGATTGCCAATATTCAGAATTGGATATGACACTTAAAGAAGAAGAAGAAGATAGAGCTACAAGCATCCATACTTCCTTTCAACATACTTTCCAGTGTGACACCATCAAGCTGTAATTCTGGTGATTGCAGTAGTAACAGTGCTGGACTTACAGTCAACTTGAATGGAAAAAAATTGGAAAAAGAAGAAAGTTGATCCCACATACCAGACAAAGTAGTGACTGCTAAGAAGCTACAGCCATGGCAGTGAGCTGAGAAGATTACCTAGAACAACCCTTGAGTTAAATTCTTAGTAAAGGTTTCCCTTGCTCGAAGCCAGTCATATCCAACTCTAGGGTTCAGTGCTCATCTCTGTTTCAAAGCCGAAGAGCCAGCACTGTCTGCTTATGCAGACGTTTCCGTGGTCATGTGGCAGGTATGACTAGACACCGGAGCACACGGAACACTGTTACCTTCCCACCGAAGTGGTCCCTATTTATCTACTTGCAATTTCTTGCTTTCGAACTGCTAGATTGGCAGGAGCTGGGACAAAGACAGGAGCTCATTCCGTCTTGCAGTACTGTACTCGGGAATCGAACTGCTGACCTTCCACCGAGTTGAAATATTATGTTGCAAAGGAATGGGTGGGTTATAAGGGGAGCTACTGATAGTTTCATTTTCTTCAGGACCTAAGAAAAATATAGCTTAAGTCAGAATTATGGTAATTGTGGTGGCTGTCTGCCTTTGTAGCTACAATTTGCACAGAAGAATGCAGGAGGACAGAACCTAGCTCCTTGGGGGAAAGTGGGTGGTGTTAATAGAGTGAGAATTTTTACTATTTTAAAATAGTTTTGTTCTGCAGAATTTCAAGCAGTGCTGTATCACCTGTCAAAATTTTTACAAAAGGAACAGAAGGAGGGAAAGGATGGAGCAGAGGAGGACAATGTTAATAGGGTTGGACACTGCTCCGAGTGATAATTATGGCAGTTTCATGTGTCATGTGAACTTTTGCAACCATGCCTCTGAGACAAATAATCATTTATGTGTAGGTGCCAATCATTATTTCGGCATCAGAAACTGCTAAGGATGTAGAATAGAAAATTCCAAAACAACTGGAACTAACCCTTCTGTGTCGTTAAGCCCTTAGTGTATCAATAAGCTACCGCAGACAACTTGAGCCCAGAATACTAAAGACGTAATAAATTGGCTTTTATTTAATCGTGACAAATTTTGCAATAGCCACCAGAGGTCCTCATATTGATTTCCTTGAAGGTGAAACTGCTTCAGAAAAGCGATTCTGTACTTAACTTTACATTTTAACCATCTGTTCCAAAACAGTTTAATCTTTACATACTGGTTTTATAGCTGAGGCTGTTGCTTGAGGAGGTACAGTGGTACCTCATACAACAATTTAAATCCGTTCCATGGGGCTGGTTGTTGTATGAAACAATTGTTATACGATACATGCATCGCATAGCGATTTTCCCTATGGGATGCATCGTATGATTTTTTTTTTGGTAAGTGATTTTCACAAAGGGGCTTTGGGGTGGCAGGGGAAAGGCTCCCCCAAGCTGCCCTGAAAGCCACCCAGGTGGTGAAAAGCATTGCATCATACAACAACTAAAATTGTTGTATGATACAACATTTTTTTTACAGACGCAATCATTGTACGATTTCATCGCTGTGTGATGCAGTCGTTATACGGCGTTTTACTGTATTACATCTTGTAGTGTTCAATGGCTGGTGATGTTTCCCCAAAAAAATATTTATTTACAAATGCAAGAAGTCTTTCATAAGTTTCAGAATATGTGTTTGGTTTACAATAAAGTTCTAGCTTTAAGTGAGGTTATTTTTTAAATGAATTTTTAAGATATTTCAAATCATTTCTAACATTGCTTTATAAAATTATTATCAATTCTGTCACATGCACAAGCTAATATTCTGTCTTCTGCTGTTTTTGCATCATCATCATGTGCATTCTGAAGGTTGTCAGGTTTTGTTTGCAATGACAATAATGGATTTCTCATGTCATTGTGTAAGGGCCAGTTAATTTGGTGATTAGTGAGCTTTTGGTGAAGTTGCACTAGTTGTGTGACTTATTGTAATGTGCAATTTTCACATTAAAATGTGTGTTGTCAAATGTTAAAAATGCTTAATTAAAAAAAGATTGATAAGATAGTTGTCAATATGAACAGAATTATATCTCTCAGTAGCACAATCCTGACAGTATATGTTAAACTGAATTATTTTCCATTATGTGAAGTAGTAACTAGCAGTTGGTGTGAAATACAGAGATTGCCAAAAGGGTATGCACATTTTAAGAAAGGAAAAAAAAACCTATTAAAATTGTAATACTCAATATATACTAATAACAAAAGATGAATACAAATCACATTTGACTTCTGCATCCAGATACTTCTGATTACGGCAAACTACTGCTTAAGCAACGTTGACCAAAGTGTCCACTTGTACCATTCTGCATGCCATTTGGATTTCTTCCCAAAGTACCACTAATGTAGCCGGTTTTCTACAGTACACCATATCCTTTAAGGTCCCCTCTAGGTAGAAGTCAAGGGGTGTTAAATCAGGAGAATATGGGGGAAACTCAGCTGCACCTCTTCAAAATGGTCTTGCGCTCTTCAAACGACAACCATGCTTCCACCATTTTCTGTATATTAAACATTTTATTAGACTATTAGTGGCCAGGATCTAACAGGTTACATCCATTGATGGAACTGCTTCCCCAGTCAAATTAATATTCCATGTCATCCAAATGTACTCCAAAATACTGTTGCCATGAGGGAGAGTTTGGAGGAAAACCATTGTTGTACTTGTATTAGCTAGGTCAGTTACTTTATTTCTATTATGAGAAAAATGGGTTGCTAGACTTCTTTATCTCAATTTCCTTAGCATTTATATTAATGTCTTTTTAGGTCTCCTTTGGATATTTCATAACAGCTAAAAATAATAAACTGACCTCAAGTTTGGATAGTGCTGGCAACCTGGAGCTAACCGTGATTTCAATTTAGGTAATATGTTTATTTTTCTCTTATTTCCTCACTCTTACACTATGTGTTATATTTAAAAGTAGGAATAATTCCCATTTAACTCAATAGACTTTTCTTCTGAGTATCCACTTACCTTTGCATAGTGTAATATGTTAGTTTCGAAACAGTATGGAATGCTTAAAATATGCAGAAATAGAAATGTCTATTTTTAAAGCTATGATCCAAGATAAAGTTCAGAAAGTAAATATATTATTAATATAAATGTATTAGTAGTCTTTTTAAAACTTTGGATTCTGGTGTGCTTTATGATATTGTTTAATTGTCATGCTCAGCACACTTTTTATAATGAGAAACAAAATTGCCATGAATATTTATTTGACATATAGTCTACTTTATCCCAGAAAATGTAGACTTGAAAATAATACAGTAGCAGAACTTAAATTTATTTCTCAGTAAAATTGATGATGTAGTTCAGGATTAATGTTAAACTGTGGTTTATCATTAATGAAATATATTTGGGCTTGCTTTCCTCCTTTTCTGATCCTCTACCAGAAGCAAATCAGGAGTTTTCAATTCCAATTTTAAAAAGCAATCAACTATATAGGTCTTTTACCTGTGTCAAGGCTCTAACTCAGTGGTGGGCTCCAAAAAATTTTTTACTACCACACTGTGGGCTTGGTATGGTGGGCGTGGCTAGGGGGAAAGCCCTGTGGTGCACCCGAATTAGCACTACTTTATTTCAATACTTGGATGGGCGGGGACAGCCAGAATTTCTGCTACCGATTTTGGCTAGCTGGTGCAAACATGCTGATGCCCACCACTGGTCTAACTACAAGATTCATACTATGTCAGACTGCATTTTGCCTCTATTGTCAGTCCACAAAATAGTGTATAAAATATTAAAGCAGGAAATTTAACTGAAACAATTGTAACATTACAGTAGCTAACACCAAAGTTTTAAAACCAAAGAGAGTGGAGAAATTAAAACCTTCAGTCTCATAATTATAAGAGGCAAAAAAAGTTTTTTATTGCTCACTTAGGAGACTGCGGTGGCTCAAGTGGTTAAGGTGCTGACTGGAAGGCAGCCGGTCAGCAGTTCGAGACCCGAGTATTGCACGATGGAATGAGCTCCCATCTCTGTCCCAGCTCCTGCCAGCCTAGCAGTTCAAAAGCAGGAAATTGCAAGTAGATAAATAAGGACCACTTCATTGGGAAATAAACAGCATTCCGTGCACTCCAGTGTCTTGTCATGCAGCGTGCCACATGTCCACAGAAACGTCTGCAGACACAGACAGCACTGGCTCTTTGGCTGTAAACAGAGATGAGCACAGATCCCTAGAGTCGAGTACGAATGACTTTTGAGCAAGGGTGACCTTTATCTTTGCCTATTGCTCACTTAAAATCTGTTAGGAATGTGATCATTCTAACTTCTTTGATGACAGAGTTGGCTAGTTGGAGTGCTTACAAAAAAGGCCACTTACTGATTTTTCCCTATTAAGATCAGCTTTTCCTTCAAACATTATTTAATCAAATTACTGTCAAAATTCTGTATGTATTATATTTTATTTTGGGAAGCCCTGAAATATTTAAATGGTGCTGATGAGTCTAAATAAATTCAATAAAATCAGTCTTTATGTTACATGTAATTTATTCACTGCATGTATGCAGACAGTTATTTTTGTTTCATTTTTCCCCCTTGACAGATGCATAATGAGCACACTGATTCAAGATAAAGTTAGTGAACAACTATAAGATGCCCAGATTTGGGTCAGCAAAGGTAGTTCATATTCAAAATTCTGACAGCGATAGCAACATGGTGGAGAAACCAACTGGAAGAAAGGTATAAAAACTATGTTGAAAATTACGTAGGCTAATCCATAGAATCATAGAATGCATCTCAATCAGAACAGATTACAGAAAGTATGAAAATATGTTTCTTGTGATGCTAAACAGAATTGTAGGTAGCAGTTGTTTAAATATTCCCATGAAGTCTAACCACAGTACTTTTTGCATTTGAAATTACTTTATTGAAGATGTTCTGATGTTAATGAAGCAGACAGTTAAATTATGGGTCAATTTTCTACAGACCTACAGATAATTGCTAAACACAGTGGAACCTCATACAACAATCGCCCCGTATAACAACGAAATCACATAACAATTAGGTTTGGGGGGATGGTGTCCCGCATAACAATTTTCCCTATGGAAAAAATCGTACAGCAATTTTCAATGAGGAAAACCACTTAGCTAAAAAAATCATTGTACGATGCATCCCATAGGGAAAATCGCTATACGATGCATGTATCGTATAGCAATTGTTTCATAAAACAACGAGACCTGTGGAACGGATTAAAATCGTTGTGTGAGGTACCACTTGATTAAATCATATTGTGTAGTTATAAAACGGTGTAACTTTTAGATGTGAATTGCTGCAAATTAAAAATTATCATAGATGTTATCTGTTTCATATTGAGTTGCACAATTCAGCATGCAACAAATAATAATGCCTATAAAGATTTCCTAAGTTATGAAAATTCTCATCTAAAAATAACATTTTTTGTTCAACTGTGCAATCAGATTACTGAGCAGAGCAAGGAGCTAGTCACCAGCACTCTAGCAGAAGGATGCAAGAGGCAGTCTAACAATGCAGCTGGACTCAAAAGACTGTATCAGGAAAGCATATATAAATGCTTGTATACAAATGCCAGAAGCCTCCGGAACAAAATAGGGGAGCTGGAATACTTAGCAATAGATAAGAATATTGATATTATTGGTATCACTGAAACCTGGTGGACGGATGATAACCAATGGGATACAGTTATCCCAGGCTACAAACTGTACAGGAAGAATAGGAAGGGGCAAACGGGAGGTGGTGTAGCCTTGTATGTCAAAGAAGTGATAAAATCGTATGAATTGGAATATCTAGGTGATTTGGAGTCACCATTAGAAGCTCTGTGGGTAAGAGTACCAGGCCACAAGGATGGTCTAACAGTAGGCATATACTATTGGCCTCTGACCCAAACTCTTGAGGGAGACTGGCAGTTGGAGAATGTTGTAAAGTAGGCATCCAAGAAGGGAAGCCTGGTTATAATGGGGGACTTCAATTACCCTCACATAGACTGGGTGAACTGTTGTTCAGCACATGATAAAGAGATAAAGTTCCTAGATATGCTAAATGATTGTTCCCTGGGACAGATGGTTGAAGACCCAACTAGAGGTCCAAGAATCCTTGACTTGATCCTGATTAATACTCAGGATCTGGTGCAAGATGTTAATGTGACTGATCCAATAGGGAACAGTGACCACAACTCAATTATGTTTAATTTGATCATAGACCGCAAGTCACTGAAAAAATCTAACACAGAGACCTTAAATTTTCAAAAAGGAAATTTCCCAAAGATGAGGAAACTAGTAAAAAAGAAGCTGAAAAGGAAAATTGAGAGAGTCCAAACACTCCAAGAGGCATGGAGGCTGTTTACAAAAACAATAACAGAGGCCCAATTGGAATGCATACCCAAAAGGAAAAAGGGCACTGCCAGGTCCAAGAGGACTCCGATGTGGCTTACAGGAGCTCTTCGGGAAGTGATCAAAAGAAAAGCTCATTTAGAAGATGGAAGGCTTGTCCAAATGAGGACAGCAGGCAGAAACATAAATTCTGGCAGAACAAATGCAAGGCAACAATCAGGAAAGCAAAGCAAGACTTTGAGGAGCGTATAGCTGAAAATACTCAGAGAAATAACAAAGACTTCTTTAAGTACATTAGAAGTAAGAACCCAACTAGGAAGGCCATTGGACCATTAGATGACAATGGAAGGCAAGGGGTTATTAAAGAGGAAACAGAGATTGCAGAGAGACTCAATGAATTCTTTGCTTCAGTATTCACTGAAGAAGACAGAGACCACATGCCCAAAACAGAGCCTATCTTCGTAGGGAGGGAAACCGAAGAATTAAGCCAGAGGGAAATAACCAGGGAGGAGGTCCTTGCATGTCTTGTTAAACTAAACACTAACAAATCACCAGGACCAGATGGCATCCATCCACGAGTTCTCAGGGAACTTAAAGATGAAATTGCTGATCTCCTAGCCAAAATATATAATATTTCCCTCAAATCAGGCTTTGTGCCTGATGACTGGAAGGTAGCGAATGTAACACCAATTTTCAAAAAAGGATCCAGGGGTGATCCAGGAAATTACCGACCTGTCAGTTTGACATGCGTCCCAGGTAAAGTGATGGAAACCATCCTAAAAGATAGAATTAATAGGCACATAGAAGAGAAGGCACTGCTAAAGGAGAGCCAACATGGCTTTTGCAAGGGCAAATCATGTCTCACTGATCTGTTGGAATTTTTTGAGAGTGTCAACAAGCATGTGGATAAGGGGGATCCAGTTGACATTGTTTATCTGGACTTTCAGAAGGCTTTTGACAAGGTCCTGCACCAAAGGCTCTTGACTAAACTTACCAGTCATGGAATAAAGGGACAGGTCTTGTCCTGGATCAGCAACTGGCTAAGGGACAGGAAACAGAGGGTAGCACTAAATGGACACTTCTGCAAGTGGAGGGAAGTAAAGAGTGGGGTCCCCCAAGGTTCAGTACTGGGACCCCTGCTTTTCAACCTCTTCATAAATGATCTAGAGGTAGGAGTAAAAAGCAAGGTAGCCAAATTTGCTGACGACACTAAATTATACAGGGTAGTGAAAACTCTGAGAGATTGTGAGGAGCTCCAGAGGGATCTCTTGACACTGGTGGAGTGGGCAAAGCAGTGGCAAATGAGCTTCAACATTAGTAAGTGCAGAGTGATGCATGTTGGGGCAAAAAAAACCCAATTACATTTATAAACTGATGGGTTCTGAACTCTCTGCGACAAACCAGGAAAGGGACCTTGGTGTCCTGGTGGACAGCTCAATGAAGGTGTCAACCCAGTGTGCCTCAGCAGTGAAAAAAGCAAACTCAATGCTAGGGATCATTAGGAAGGGTATAGAAAATAAGTCAGCAAGTGTTATTTTGCCTCTTTATAAATCTATGGTGAGGCCCCATCTGGAATACTGTGTACAGTTCTGGTCACCATACCTCCAGAAGGATATTATGGAGTTGGAAAAAGTGCAGAGGAGGGCAACCAAAATGATTAGGGGACTGGAACACCTTCCTTACCATCTGAGGCTGCAACGGTTGGGCCTTTTCACTCTTGAACGACGGCGTCTAAGAGGTGACTTGATTGAAGTTTATAAAATCATGCACAGTGTGGACAAAGTAGATAAGGAAAAACTGTTTTCCCTATCGCATAACACTAGAACTAGGGGACACTCCATGAAACATTTGGGTACTAGTTCTCAAACAAATAAGAGAAAGTACTTTTTCACCCAGAGGATTACTGGTCTATGGAACTCCCTGCCAGAAGAAGTGGTGACAGCTGTCAGTCTTGACAGCTTTAAGAAAGGATTAGACAAGTTCATGGAGAACAAGAGTATCAATGGCTATAATTATGGATACTTAAGCACAACCTCGGGGTTGGAGAGATAGGCAGGATATCTCTCAATGCCATTTCCAGGGAATCCTAAGCAGATGAAGGCATCTGCTTGGGAATACCCTGAAGCAAATGGTGAGCCACTGTGTGTGACAGAATGCTGGACTGGATGGCTGTGGCCTGTTCCAGCAAGGCTGTTCTTATGTTCAGATTTCACTCCCTTATTTTTAACTTGCAGAACTTTCTTGCTGGACAGAGTAGGGAGAATCTGTGGTCCAAGGAACTCTTTATTTCCTAAACTATTTCTGCTCATGTTAACCATGCTATTTCTCTATTCCCTTCTGTTTTTTTAACATGTATTTCCCATTGATTTAAATAGAAAAAATGAGTAGATCACCCCCAAGCCACATGTTTCCAAAAGCACTTTGGGGCATCTAAGGTTTCCTCAACATGATTTACTTCTGTTAACTGCAGAAAAATAATGGGATGGTGGTTTCCGGTGTGTCAACAAGGAATTCTCTAGTAGTAGACCTCTTTTTCTATTTCTCTTAATGGAGAATGGCAGTGTCCTAAGTTCTCTGGAATTATTAACACTAGAGCAATCTTTTTGCTGTATTCTTAAATGTGCAAAACCTTTGGCGTTATTTTCAATTCAATTTTTATATTGGATTAGTAGTACTTAGTAAAGATGTTTGCTTGGTACTATAAAGAGTTTGAGTCACTTTTTCAGTAAGGTTTTATGAGAAACTGTTGACTATGAAATAATAATTATTTGATTCAATATTTGCCTTTGAATTGTCTGATTGATTTTGTATGTGTTTAAATGGAAAGAATAATCTTTGACATCTTGGGAATCAGTGAACTAAAATGGACAGGGATGGGCAAATTCAGCTCTGGAGACCATCATATCTACTACTGTGTCCAAGAAAACCTTAGAAGAAATGGAGTAGCCATAATAGTCAATAAAAGAGTGAGATAAGCAGTAATGGGATATAATCTAAAAAATGACAGAATGATTAGGATCCAAGGCAAACCATTCAGTATCACTTTAATCCAAGTCTATTTACCAAACCATTAGCGTAGATGAGGCTACGATTGGCCAGTTCTATGAGGAATTACAGCACCTCATAGAACTGACTCCAAAAAATGATGTCCGTATTATAGTGGGAGATTGGAATGCCAAGTTAGGAAGTCAAAAAGTAAATGGGATAACAGGCAAGTTTGGTCTTGGAACACAAAATGAAGCAAGACAAAGGCTAATAGAGTTCTGCCAAGAGAACATAGCCATAGCAAAAACCCTTTTTTCAACAAAACAAGAGGCGACTTTAAACACATGGACATGACCAGATGGCCAACACTGAAACCAGATTGATTACATAATCTGCTGCAGCCAAAGATGGAGAAGTTCCATACAGTCAGCAAAAACAAGGCAATGGAGCAGACAGACTGTGTCTCAGACCATAATCTACTGATTGCAAGATTCAAGCTTAGATTAAAGAAAACAGGGGAAACAACTAGGACACACAGGTATGACCTAGACACAAAGTGGCTGTCTGATGAGGCTCTTAAAATAGGGGAGGAAAGAAGGAACGCAAAAGGAAAAGGTGAAAGAGAAAAAGTCAATCAATTAAACACAGGCTTTCAGAGAAAAACAAGGGGAGATAAGGAAACCTTAAATGTATAGAAGCCAGCAAGGTGTTCAGCAACACCTCAATGTTGTTAAACAGGAGTTTTGGTCATTCTGATTTGGTACTCTTACAAAAAGTATGAGGACCTAGATCAGGGGTCCCCAACCATTTCAAGCCAGGGGCCAGGTCACACTCTCTCAGTCAGCTTCGAGGGCTGGATGGCCATTTTGTCCTGCCTGCATGATGGGGGTGGCCATTTTGTCCCAACAGTTTTAAAGGAGTGCCTATTTTGTTTCTTGAATGCCCTTGGAGGGTGGTGGGCCACATGACATGGTGCCATGGGCTGGATCTGGTCCACGGGCCTTAGGTTGGGAACCCCGACCCAGATGCTCCAGTATCTCATCTTGAGTTAACTTAAGTTGGATGTGGTGTCTCACTAGCATTGTTAAGCATTGTACAGTGTGTCGGTTTGTCATATTAGTTGCTTCCCATCTGAAATAAAGTGAGAACAAGAAACCATGCGGACAAAATAACAAGGCAAGCAAAAATACACTTTGACTGTCCTTGAAATAGACTTTACGTGTATATTGGAAAAGTTCGCTCAATTAACCCTTTGCTAGTCTAAAATAGGTGGCTTTGAGACATGGAGGAGACCTAAGTATTTGTCCAATTTACTGCTGAATTTGTTGATGTGTATTTCTATACATGTTTGTACAAATACTGTATATCCCTATACATATTTTTCTATATTTTTTGTTTTCTTTGTGAAGAAAGCAAACTTTCATTATATGGATGACCTATCACTTAGCTACCTACAATATTATTTTAGGGTGGGGGAGTACATGTGTATGCAAGAACACCAGTCCTCCTGTTTTCTCAGACAAGTATTCTCAAATATTTTTGTAATTGTTGGGACTGAATAATGCTACATTTTATTTTAGAATACAATTCTTGTTCTTTTGTGTGTAGGTTAGACTTTAAACTGCCAAAATGATGCCACCTTTTGGTTGATTCATTCCATAGTTTGTTTCGCCTAACCTATTGTGGGGAAGATTAAAAGCTACAACAAGATTGTTGTTGCCTGGGGTATGCCCAATGTGGTTCAAAAATACCACAATCTTCGAAGAGGCTCTTTCTGTGTGCCCCATAGAATACAATGAAATATGTAGAAATCTATTTGGTTATGCTAGTTGTTTCTGTGCCTTGTTTTTTCATTGCTATTTAAAACATTGATTTCAAATCACGTTCAGTTTTACTTCTCTTTATTCTAATCTAATTTGTTTGATATAAATTTTATTCTGCTGTATTTTCTTTTTTTACCTGTGGAAAAATCAGAGGCCCCTAGCTTCTTTAGCATTCCATTATTGCTATGTTTTGTATTTACATTGAATCTGTAGTAAAATTTAGTAATCCTAGATTGCTGTAATCTGAAGAAGAGATTAGAGGCAAAATTCTGCCATTTGTTAGCTGTGGTGATTTTTTATAGAATGTATTTTACTTCTTTAAAAATTACTTTTAGTAGCTTTATGTAAACATTGTAGTTACAACATAGTATACATTTTGTTTATATCAGAGCAAGGACAAGATTGCCTCCTACAGCAAATCTGCAAAACTGGATAGGACTGATGTGGGAAAGGAGATGAAAGAAAAGTCTTCCATGAAACGTAAACTTCAGTTTAATGTTAGTCCATCCAGAAATGAAGATCAAAATTCAGACACAGGTAGAAATTATTTTATTTGTTTTCTTAATGTGTTTTTCATATAGCAGCCTGTCACTAAAGATGAAAATAATAATGAAAAACTTGCTTTTATACCCAATTGTTAGTCTAAATCTGTCGAGCTGATTGGACTAAAATGTTGGGAGTTTACTAAAATATGTTGAGCTGCATAGTTCTTACCTAGTCTTCCTACTTTATATCTGTGTTTCATCAGTATGTGTCATATATACCAACTATGGTTTGTTGGCTGCTCTTAAATACAAACACTTAAATTATCTTGGTAATCATGCCCATAAATGACTTATTGTAAGCAATGTAGAGAGGAAAAAATCAAAGCAGTGAAAACTGCACATATATTTTGACATTAGTTAGAACTGTGAATGTAGGGACTGTGATAGCTCAGTGGTTAAGAAGCTTGTCTTGTTAGCTGGAAGGTCGGCAGTTTGAGACCCGAGTACTGCATGACAGAATAAGCGCCCGCCTCTGTCCCAGCTCCTGCCAACCTAGCAGATCGAAAGCAAGAAATTGCAAGTAGATAAATAGGGACCACTTCAGTGGGAAAAGATCTTGGGGACACCAAATGAGCCTCATTCATGTATCCCCTTAGTGGAGTTTCTCCAGCAAAAAATCCTTTCAACCCAGAATAATTTCTGACACGGAATTATGATTATTATACTGTGAATGTAAAAGTCACCATATTTTAAATACTTCAGAATCTAGTTAATTTGAATGAGATTAAAACACATTGCTAAGCCTCTCCAATGAATTCATTTGGATTTTAAAAGTTCAGGAAGTTCTTTTACCATTGAAACAATTGAATGTGCAGTAAGTTACAAAAATGATGATGGCTAATGCCATTGTATTTTATTTAATAATTTTTTAATCGGATGACAATTTTCTTTTTGATTTGGAAATTATTTTTGTATGTGAATTGTTGAAGAGCCATACAGTATTTGGTTTTGCAAACACCTTACTGTAACGGCTAGACCCTTTATTTGAAATACATTTGTGAATTTCTGTGTTTGTGCTAGTTTAGTGTCTTTGAGAAAATTCTAACTTCTAAATCCGTGCAATATGCAAAGCCATACCTTTACAAAAACTCTTCTAAAGGGCACTTTGATTATTTGTTCACTAACTAGGAGTCTGTTGTGTATCGAGGCACATTTGCAAGGAGCGCTCTTGCAAGAGGAAATTGTGGCTTCCCGCCATTCTAATCAACAGCCTAAAGTGGCGCGAAAACCCCTGCAAAAGGGCGCGCTTGTTATGCTAAACCAAGCCCTGTGATTGGTTACAATTTTGAATCCTGTTCTCCATTGGTTAACTACATATATTCCCTGTTATGATTGGTTAGTTACGTTTGTCTGGCGGGTCGCTACTTTGTATCCAGGAGCCACCGCCGGGGAGACACTATATAAGCCCCACGGGTAAACAAGGGTAGGGCCGGACCGGATCTATACTTCCTACACCTCACAGGTAGCTGGGTAGCACTAAGCCTGGGTCCCTCCATTATGCTACGCTTCTATGTTAGCTAGTTTATTGCCTATTGTCGGGTAAGAGTCCGGAGGGACTGAATCTGCTAGGATTGTACAGCCATCAGGATCCAGAACACCTTGTAAGCTCATCTCTAATTGACTGTTAAATAAAGCCTGTTGCTGTTTGTTCATCGTTGTCCTGGACTGGTGCTTATAAGGGCTGGATCTAACAGAGTCCCTTTATCACCTGTTTACTTGTACAGTGGACCTTCGAATGATGACGTTACTGGGTTCCCCAAGTAGCATTGTTATTCAAATAACGATGGTACAAATACCGTCATTATTTGAATAACAACATCGTTATTCGAGTAACATTATTCGAATAATCACATTGGGAGCGTCGTAGCGTCGTTAATCGAAAATGACGCTATTTGAACGCGTCGTTAATCGAGGGTCCACTGTACTGTATGACTGTGATGACTTAGTGGCTAAGACGCTGAACTTGATGACTGGAAGGTCAGCAGGTGAGCAGTTCGAGATCTGAGTGCTGCATGACAGAGTGAGTGCCTGTCTCTGTCCCAGCCCCTTCCAATCTAGCAGTTAGAAAGCAAGAAATTTCAAGTAGATAAATAGGTACTGCTTCGGTGGGAAGGTAATAGCATTCTGTGTCTAATCATCCCTGCCACATGACCATGGAGACGTCACTGGCTATCTTTAAAAAGCAATTAAAAACTCTCTTCTTCAAGGAGGCTTTTCAGTTAGAAATACCTTTACCAATAAATTAGGCAGTCAGGTTAAATCTCTATGCCCTCAAACACCAATTACTTCATTTTATTTTAGTTTGTGAGATAGTTGTTTGTTTTGATCTGCTGTGGGTTTTGTTATTTGTTATCTGTTTGTTCACCGCCCAGAGTGGGATACCATCCAAATGGGCGGCATAGAAATACAATCAATCAGTCAATCGAACTAAATATTCTGTTATCTAAATAGGCTACATGTATCAACTTATGCAATATGTTTCCTCTTATGCTTCCAAAATAAGCAATTGGGCTAATTTTGGCATGATTTGTTCTTTGTTAAATATATCTTACTGCTGTGATTCTGAAATGTTTTGCACATTTCCGAAAGCTCTGGATTTGTATCAAAAGGTCACTGGGATTTTTGTACCAGAGCCAGAGCTGATGTCTGAAGGCATAAAATACTGTATATGGTGTATTAAATAAGTTGCATGCAGCTGAGTCTTACTGCCTTTTAAACTTACAAATATGTGAGAAAGACTTCCGTTCAAAACAGAATTAATATACCCCACTAGGGAGGTTCAAAGCTTGCCTTATGTGAGTGCCAATGAAAGCATTTTGGGTTTTGCCCCATGCCAAGACAGCAGAAGCAAATTTAAGGGGAAGTAATCGTTAGGAGAAGGATTCCTCTTTCCCTACTCAAGTGTGGCTATATCTGATCCAGATGGGGCCTCACAAACTCACTACTAATAAAGAAAACAAGGCTCAGCTGCATGCTACATATATAATGTGAACTATAATTTTAGATGTAAGGAGAACTTTTAAAAATATTTTGCCTTGCTGGATTTCTCCGAGACTATTTTTAGGAAACACTGGCTTGTGTTTAAAACTAAAAGTAAGTTAATATTTATTTTGTGGAGTGAGAAGTTAGCTTGTGTAATAATGGAAGCATTATTAGCAGTATGTTTTTATAAATACCATAAATTGAAATATTTGGCTATATGAAACTATCAACATTGAAAGCCAGTTGTATTTTGGAGATGTAGCTTGGAATCTAATTCCTGAGAAATAATTTTCTTGTTGGTGAGAAGAAATGCTCTTGTGTAGTGTAATGAAGAATGCGCATAAGCAAGGAAAAATTCCTCTCATAGAAGAAAAGCTAATGTTATCATTATGTGCCATGCAGTCGCTTCTCATCGTTACCCTGGGTAATTCATGATTTCCAAAATATCCTTTCTTTATCAGGTCTTGCAAACTCAAGATTGTGGTTTCCTTTGTTGAGTCACTCCACCTCATGTTCAGTCTTCCAGATACAGTAATACCTTGGATAATGCTAAAACTTGGTTCCACAAGTCTTAGCGTTATCCGGTTTTAATGTTGTGCGATACATCGATTGTACAACGTTAAAAAAAGCCTGGTTCCCTTTCTGAAGAGGAAAAGAAATAGGGATTCGATCCGCCTGACTCTTTGGAAAGGGCAGTTGGAATTCCATGCATGAAATCCCTGCTGCCCTTTCCAAAGAGGCAGGCAGATCGAGCCAAGCCCCAAAGTTGGCAGGACTGGTCTCTGACTTTGGGGCTTGTCTCTCCGGCACTCTGAGCGTCTGAGTGTTGGTTTCCTTGGGGTGTGGGCGTGCATGCAGGATCTCCCCCAAGGAAGCCAGCGCTCTGAGCATCCGATCACCAGTTTCCTTCGGGAGAGCGTGCACACACGTGCACTCTCACCCAGAGGAAACTGGCGATCTGATGCTTGGGTCTACGGAGGCCCCCTTGCCCCCCCCCCAGCAAGAGGGCCTCCGGAGATCTCTGCCCCAAAGTCCGCAGGGCTGGTCTCCAGCCCTACGGGCTTTGGGGCAGAGATCAACATTGGGGAATTTGAAGGAAACCTTTGCATCGCACAACATTATGTGGTGCACAAGTTTTCCTCAAATTCCCCAACATTATCCAGTTTTAACGCTGTGCGGTGCACACATTAACCTGGGTATTACTGTACTCACTTGAGAATAAATACGGGAATGGTTTCTGATTTTTCAGAACATTTTATATACAGTAGAGCCCCCTATAATGAAAAAAGTTGGTTCCACTATGTCTTTTGTTATACGAATTTTTTTCGTTATACGAAGCATGCCTCGTATAATGAAAATCCCTATGTGATGCATCATACAACGTAAATCTCTATGGGGAAAATCGTACAACTAACATTTTTCGTTGTACGATGTATCCCATAGAGATTTTCATTGTACGATGCCTCCCATAGAGATGCATTGCTTCGTATAACAAAAAAAATTGTTATATGGGCTATAATGGTTTTCACAAATCCTCTTTGTTGTATGAATTTCTCGTTGTACAAGGCATTCGTTATACGGGGTTCCACTGTATGTGACAGAGTATTTGCATTTTACCTTTCCAAGACATTTAGATCAACATACAGTATATGAGTTTTCTCCATTTTATTTTTCCAGGACCCATTTGTCATACATAAACTGACAGATGCTTGCTGGCCAAGTAATTTACTCAGTTGCAGTGCTACACTAGTAAGTGTGTCGCTTCTGGGTTAATGTCTTCGAAACATACCATTATGTCCTGAGATGAGATTCCAAATTGCATTTGTTCTCAATAAAAATACGAGGCAATTTTTAATTTTTTAGGCCAGGAAACATTTTACACTTCCTGAATTAATCCTTTACTAGATTGAGATTTTGATTTGAACTGTTTTAAAGATACCCAAACTAATTTAGTCTTTTATATCTTGGAGATATAACTTTTTAAAAATGAAACACATTAGAAAACTGAAAATAATAACATCATTTGGACTACAGGCCATACTTGACATAATGCAATCTTAAACTCCTCTGACATATTACTGTCAGTTTGATTTTAGAACTTCAAGGCAATGTGTTCAAGCATGGGCAGAGAATACAGATATTTTGGTAGAATTATTGATTTGTGCAAATAGTTTTCTATGTGAAGTAAGATGAGAATGTAAAGGAAAAGCCTCTTGAAATGAAGCTGCTATAAGATAGAGAATGGTCCAATAGTTGTCCCTAAAATATTTGTACTAATGAGATTTCAGTTTTCATTTAAAGCAGTTCTGACATAGAGTAAGAAGCACAGTGAAAGAGATTGTGCAATGAATTGCGTAGTTATTTTGTTAACCAATAAAAATGGTTATTTTAGGTTTTAACTAGGCATTTATTTAAAAGCACTGTAAAACTGATATACATATGCTATGAAATAAACAAGAAGCTATGTTTCAGTACAGTATTTCTATCTTGTGTGCCACGCTTCCTTCCTATTGCTCTCCTCCATCCCTTTTCTCCCATGTCTTCTTCATTCTGTAGATTCAGATCCAGAACATGCAAATGAAAGCTGGGGGGAGAGATTAATTTCTACTTACAGAACATATTCAGGTAAATGGATTATCAGGTGTTCTTTACCATAGTTACATCCCCCCCCCCTATTAATGCCATTACAGTAGTTGCTTTTCTGTGCCTAGTGAATTACTTTTAGTCTACTTCCATTTTAATACAGTACAATGAACGTGACCTTTCATCAGGGAATCAAAAGTGCAAGTTTGCCATGAACATATTGTCCAGGAATGTCTCAGCTTCAGTGTGTTCTGTTAATATCAGTGGTAAAGGTTGCAATTTCCACTAATTTATTTGCTAAAGAACATGTTTTCTATATTGAATGTAATGGGGGCTTAAATAGATCAAATAGAAATAGTAATCACAAAAGGTGCAACTTAGTGATTTAATTAGATATATTATTGTTCAATTTTAACATTTGCTACCTAATGCTTAGTGGAGCAGTCTTATGTAGGGTAGGAGACAGGGTGGATAAAAATAAATGATTTTTAAAATGTAAATCAGATTGGCTTTTTAAAAAAAAATTGGATTTTTTAAAATTCAAATTGGTGATCTTTTAATAAACTGATTTTTTTTGGGGGGGGAATCTATCTAAAGATAGTTTTCTATTTAAGATCAGTATTTATCATGAAACAAGAATTAGTTTTTAATTATATAGCATGAGGCTATATGCAGTGTTTTAATTTTTTAGTAAATTAATTCCATTAATGTAAAGACAATGTTATAATCTTCCGGAGGTTTCTGTAAACTTAGTGGATTTTTTAAAAATCTAGAAGCTATTATTGCAGGCTTGGTTTTACATTTCTCAAAACAGAATTTGTGTCTGCAGAGATCACATGCCTCTTCTTAACAGAAAAAAAATGTTATAAAGTAAACATACATAGTTTAGGAAATATACCTTAATCTCATTGTTCCTTTGCAAATCTGTGTACACAGAATCAGCCCCATTACTTTTAAGTGCTAAGTTTTAAAAATAATCACTGAATAGAAGAAGATTGTTGGGAATAGATCTGCATAAGAAGCTAAGTGGGAGAAGGATAAGACTAGCAGTGAAAATAAAGGTGAAAGCTTTTCAGCCTTTATTAATCTTTATGTATAAAACCATTATTTAAGTCTAGCCTTACTGATTATTGATTTAAATCATGTTTAAAATTGTGATTTAAATTGATTTGATTCCACCCTGTTAGGAAAAGAGCAATGAAATAAATTTATTACCTGGTCTTGAGTCATGTTTGCTCATACTGGCCAGAGCAGGGTTTATCATGAATTAAATATGACAATTAAAAAAAACATTTTGAACTTTCCCCTTTGGAAGTGATAGGGTGGATTAGTTATACAGTATCACTTCCAGGCCAGTGTAGCTGAAGAGCTGGTCTTGGAGCAGTGGAGAGGCTTGGGTCATAGGGATCCACTATCTATCTCCAACCTATTCTTGCTTTGCTTCATTCTGAGAATCTGTTTTGTTATATATGCGTACCTTTCATCATAGTTTTCCATGGGTATAACTGAGGGAGCCTGCCATATTGGCATGGCTCCTGTTTACCAGTGATGGTGAGATAGCCTTCTTACATTAACCCTTACAGCTGTTGGCTCTAGAGTTTAAGATTGTTTTGCAAGACCATTTTGAAGCTATTTCTTATTCCTCTAATGGTGGGTATATCTTCAGCAAGTGTGAAATATAAGTCTGAATTATCAAATATGGGTAATACAAGTGCTAGAAGCCCTTTAAAGCAGCAGTTCAATATAAAGAGCAAATATTTTTCTCAGAAAATGTTAGCCGACAAATAACAAATCATGCCAAACAAGCTTAAACACTTAAACTACAAAAGTAGAATGTAAATGGCATTCAGCTGTCAAAATAGTCTGCTTTTTCTCTATAGATGATTTCAAATCCATACAATTTACACAGAAGAGCAGACGAGTACAAGTGTGCAACTTGGATATTCAATGAAACTTACTTATAGTGAAAAATAAAATAAAATGACAAACTGTTTTCGCAAAAGTAGATGGAGAAGGGCTATATTGGAAATCCTAACAAAATCATTTCAGATAATAAGTCAGAAAGAAATTTGGAAGATAGTTTAAATTATTTAACTTATTATTTGTTATTCTGATATAATGTATATTTTCATCTGTGTGAACTATTTTTTAAAAAGTTAATTTAATTGATCTGTCATTGCAAACTTTTTTTATAAAATACAATTGCCTATGCAATCTGAGATGTGTCGCCCTGTAAGTTATAGAAGTGAGATCACATACACAATGTTGTATATTATACCTATTTCTTTCTTTAGCTTTTGTGATAGCAGATAGTGGGGAAGTCCTCATAATTTCTCATTGTGTCCATCAAGGCTTGGAAGTGAACTGTTGGAAGTGATAGGTTTTGGGAAGTTACGTGGGCATGAGAGAAATGGCTGGTTGATGCAAGAAAATGCTGGGGGACCATGAGCAGGATGACATTCATCCCTCGGTATTATGTTTTGGGTAGCAAATTTGGCTTCCCATCTG
Source organism: Bradypodion ventrale (assembly GCA_035047345.1). Taxonomy (NCBI): domain Eukaryota; kingdom Metazoa; phylum Chordata; class Lepidosauria; order Squamata; family Chamaeleonidae; genus Bradypodion; species Bradypodion ventrale. Next base: position 252,387,191 of record JAWDJE010000004.1, on the reverse strand, counting down.
CAGGAATTCTCTTAATCATGTCTTATCACTACACTCTTCACAAAGGAGCACTTTAAAAATACCTGGAAGAATTTCAAATTGAAAAGAATAACAGTTGGAGCCTCAGAGTGTAATCCTGTACACACTTATCTGAGAGTAAGTCTCTCTGAACTCGCTAGGACTTATATCTGAGCAGATGTTCATATGATTGTATCATGGGCATGGAATTTAGTAGATACATTTCTCTCTTTGGAAAAACAGTACGGTATGCAGTAATTTCAGGGAGGAAAGTGCATGTTAACACAAATATTCACATTCAACATCATTTCATTGAGTAAGAGTTCAGTATTGACGTGGATCTGACATGGAAGTCATATTCACATAAAGAATAGTTTTACTGTATTAGCATATTTTATTTCCCAAATAATTTCTTTGAAATTTATTCAGAAGCAGTTAATTCCACATGTCTATGTACCCCTTTTGTTATTTTATGCCAGCGCTATTTAGTGAACCTCTGGTTCAAGTGAAAAACAGTATACATCCTGGGTTAGTAAGACATAGTGCCTTGTTAACACCACACAATGTATTGGATTGCATATTAAGACTTTGTAGTTGACCCTTTCACAAGTAAAGTCCAGCATGCTACCTATAGTATCACAGAGGCTTGCTTCTGGTAAGCAAACTATTTTTGATGTTTTGGTCTTTATGCCTGAAAATAACTGATTTGATACTTCAGGGAGTATGTTAAAATTGTGTATTTTGTCAATTTATTAATCTCTCTCTTATCAGGAATGTGCTAAAATTTACAGTACTTCGTTGTTCTTACAAATCTATGGGTATTTCCAGAGAAAGAAGTTCCAGAGAAGAAAAAAATGAAAAAAGAAACTGGAAGTAAGAAAGCAGCCCCTGTTAGTATTCTTTTTGGTTACCCACTATCAGAACGCAAACAAATGGCCCTTCTTATGCAGATGACAGCCAGAGACAACAGTCCAGGTAATATCAACTATTCCTTCCTTCAATACACAGGTAGATCAAGACATGGTGAATTTAGTATATTTTGTTGGTACTTGAACATAGGAGAAAAGAATTAATCCTCCACACACTGCAGTCTTATACTAACTAGAGATATATTAGCTTTTTAAAAAAACTGTTGACATTCCTTGCATTATTACAATTAATGTAATGTATCCTTAGTTTCTTGTGGAAATAGATTTAAAGTATGTTCAATTAACACCATTGGAACATAGTAAGACAGTGAACGTACATACATCGATCTGGGCTATGAGTTACCCATTTCTGCTGTTCAGGTTCAGAGAATTCAATTTATAGCTTTAATTTAACAATTAGAAACTTGCAGATTAATTTTCCCTGCAAGTATGGCTGAGGAATGTTTGATCTCACACATTCACCTTTTCTAAATAAATGTAATCATGAAAGCTTAATAATCTTTCTTTGAAAAAAGGCTCTCATAAAATTGATACTGAAAAAATGATATCATATATAAAGGAAAATGTAGCTTTATTGTACAGTAATACCTCGCATAACAAGCATAATGTGTTCAACGAGATTTCTTTTTAAGCAAAACACTTGGGAAAAGTGCCACCGCCGCCATGGTAAGTGACCGATTGTGACTTCTGGCGGGGGGATTGCGAACCCTGATTTAGTTGTTAAGTGAGTTTTTGGTTGTTCTATGAGATGACCATTTGGAGAAAATTCTGCTCTTTAAGCGAGGTTTTACTGTATATAAGTATAAGTGCAATTGTAATAGAACAATCTATGCGAAAAGTATACTGTCATTGCAGTAATAATTAGCAATTTAGATTTAGTTATGTTAGAGCGACAACTGTATTGCTATTACTTATTAATATGCATGTTCTGCCATAGCCAGCAGACAACAATGAATAAAAAACTTACATATTTAGTAAATGGCTAAAAAAAGACCCTGATATTGGCACTTGATTAGGCACTCGTTTAAATCTACTAAGAAGTAATAAATTTGCTTTATTAAAAACAAAAAAACTAAGTCAGATACCTATATACTTGCTATCTCTGGAAGCTGGGGGATATAAGAACCAGTGTCAAGGGTGGTCATATTTTGATGGTGGTCAGTTTTGTTCACGTGCAATGTCCTCTTCATGTAGAATTCTCTGTAACTGCATGTGGGGAATGTATGGCACTTGTCTACTTCTGTGGGTGACAATAAAGAGATACAGTGATCTGACATAAATCCCCAGGAGAGGGATAGCCCTCCTCAGTGTTTATTATGAATATTGTTATGGTTTTGAGATTTCTGATGCCATCTGGTTTTGTTTCTTGTGTATTTTTATTGGTTTTTACTGTATGATTTTAATCTGATCTGTTACATGTTTTGTGTGTGTGATAGAGTGAGAGAGATAGATAGATATAGATATTAAACAAACAAACAAATAACTAAAACAAATAACTAAATAACTATAATTTGGTATTTTGTATCTTATTGTGTATCTTATTTATTGTTGAACCACTTTGAGTCGCCCACAGGGTTGAGAAAAGCGGTATACAAATTTATTATTATTATTATTATTATTATTATTATTATTATTATTATTATTATTATTATTATTATTATTATTATTATTATTATTATTATTATTATTATTATTATTATTATTATTATTATTATTATTATTATTAGTATTAGTATTAGTATTAGTATTAGTATTAGTATTAGTATTAGTATTACTGTATTTGCCGGCTTATAAGTTGCATCGATGTATAAGATGCACCCCGTTATTACCAAAATAGCCCATTATAGGCCACTATTTACAGTATAAGACACACACTATTTTTCAAGTGTATTTTAAAGGGGGGAGTGAGTCTTATATATGCCAGCAAATAGGGTAAATTTCCCATTCCTCCTCCCTGCTCAAATATGTCACCGTGCAAACGAACCAGCACCCTCTGGTTTAGCCCTGTTCTTTTTTCTGTTGCTACCTTGATTTGGTCCATTTGTTTTACAGTGCTAGAACAGTATAGAATTTTAGGAAGTGGTTCTGCTGGAACTATGTTAGAACTCTGTGTTGCTCCACAAATATGAAGATTGAATTATGTCACTTTTTCTATAGATGGCCAAAGGACTTCAGTTAAAAAGTTTCACTTAGTCTTTTTTATTTATTTCATGTTTTGACATTTATTTGTAGATCCTAATCTAAACCATCCTGTACAAACAGCAACAACACAAAAGAAAATCACAAGCTCTTCATCAAGACAAAAAGATAAAGTTAACAAACGAAATGAACGAGGGGAAACCCCCTTACACACAGCAGCCATTAGAGGCGATGTTAAACAAGTGAAAGAATTAATCAGTCTTGGCGCAAATGTGAATGTAAAAGATTTTGCAGGTAAGTTTCAAAAATAGTATAAAGACTGATCTGTTTTATAGTTAGTAAAATTGTTGGTCCTTTTTCAGCAATTGTCAAACTTTTAAGTCATAATATTCATGTGCGTAATATGTATGAAATAAAATATGTTGTAATTTTGTATCTGATCTAGACTGCATTAGATGATGTGACTGTATGCAGTTCAGTAGAATTTATTTGAAAATGGTATGACTGTAACCAAAATCTTGATGTTTGTTTTGTTTGTACTTTGAAAAGCTGTTTCGTTTTGTTATCAGTGTTGTATGCAAATATTTATAAGCCTGTGTTAAAAAAGTACTTAGGCCAGTTTAAAAGAACATTATAAACATTTCAGTGGTGATTATGGATACATATGACAGGTTGATAAAGAATTAAAATTCAACATCATGGATGAATGAGTTTTTTTAAATCTGCTTTTGGAATAGAATAGCCTATACTAAAAAAGTTAAGTTTTTGCATTATGCTCAAGAAGCACATTGTAATTCAGCTGAAGTGAGAGAGAGAAAAGGAAGCTAAAATTAGGGGGGAAAGGTAGAAAATAAAATAACCCCACATTAGATACTCTTGCCCCCAAAATTTAGGGCAATGGGAAGAAGCTAATCTCTTCTTGAGGGATTTCTTGATTTGTCTGTAGTGCCCGGGATTCTGCCACACCTGGCAAAAAAAAATTGTACTGTACTGCCTTTAGATTGGACCTGTCACATGCCTTTAAATAGAATGGAAGTAATTTACTTAAACAGCAGGCTGCAAACACACACCGCAAGTTTTTTTCACTTTCTTTTGTTTTGTAATCTATACTTATAAATCCAGATGTTAACCGTTGGAATTTGGCATATGCTTCCGCACCTGTCCACACTATCCCGTACCAAGCCTCCTGCACTTGGCCGAACCCGGCCCGCAGAGTACTGCATGGTTGCCGAAGCCGCCAGTGGGGCAATAGCCCCATGAACACGAACAAAGGGAAACAATTTCAATTCCCAACGTCCTCTGCGCTGCGCCGCACCTCAACCAATCAGGCGGACAGGCGCGAGCAAAAAGAACGTTGGGAAACACGGTGCGCCCAATTGAAATTGAGCCCCAGGAAAAAAATGCCGCACGAATGCAAACAAAATAAACAAAACTCCAAGTCCCAGCATCCTACGTGCCGTGAGCACTTCAGCCAATCAGGCTGAAGGGCGCGAGCACGCAGAATGCTGAAAAAGCCGGTGCGCAAAAAATAAAATGAAAAGACGCCGGCATCCCGCAACGGGAGTGCAAGTCTGCCACAGGCGGACGCAGTGCCTCATGGCCTCGCAAAACAACCCCCCCCCAAAAAAAAACACTGCAAGACACCCTCCGGCCTTCTTTCCCGGAGCAACGGGGAGAAGAAGGACTCCCTCTCCTCCATGCTACCCCGCCGAAGACACGGTGAGACCACCGCCGGCCTCAAGGTAAGTTGAGCCGGGGTGGAAAAAAAACCACCAGCAGGCAGCAGTTCTTCAGGGGAAGCACACTCCCTGGCGAATGACTGGCTGCTGCCTTTGTACTTCCGACACCAGTGTTTCGAGAACTAACACGAAACAGCGGTGGAGGTAATACAAAAGCAGCAGTCAGAAATCCGCAAAGAAGAGCACAACCCCTTACCGATCACTGCCTGCCGATCTCCGGTTAGGTAAGCCAGGAGAAAAAGGAGACAGAGAGGAGAGAACCATTGTCAGGCAGATAGCTCTTCTCTGCCTCCTTCTCCCCCGACCTACCTAACAAACCTTACCGGACAAAGAGCCAGCTGACTGCCTGCTCCTCCTTTTCCCCATTGCTGCATCGAAACCAAAATTCGAAGCAGCAATGGGGAAAAGAAGAACTGACAGGCAGGCCGTTCTTCACACAAAAGTACATACCAACAACAAAAGCAAACAATTACCAAAAACGCAAGACACCAAAATTAATAAAACTTAAATAATTAAAAACGCATTAATAAACAAAAAAGTAAACAACAAAATCCACAAACAAAAACATCCACAATACCAGAAAAGCACAGAAAAAACACCTAACTACACAAAAATACCTAACTCTAACAACACAACTACCACAAATTACACAAATAAACACCAACGAAATCACAAAAATAAAAAACCAGAAATAAACAAACCAATTACACACATCTAAAGCCCAACAAAACCACAAAAGAACAAACAGAAACACCTCCCAGCCCACCACCACAAAAACAAAACAAAGAAAAATCCCAGAATAAAGAAAACCAGAGAACTCACCAGCATGTCCTCCCTCCACAAGACCAGAACAGTAATGAAGAAACAAAGACTACTTACCGGAAGAAGCCCCACCTAGAGGCCAGGAGAGAAAAAACAAGTGAAACAAAAAAAATCCAACACTAATACTAACAGACCCACCTGCAGGCCAGAAGATTAAAAACCAGTAAAAAAAACAGCCCCACCTAGAGGCCACAAGAGTAAAAACAACTCAAAAAAATAAGAATAAATCAAAAGTTTACAGAATAAAAAAAATGTTAAATAAAAAAATAAAAAAAATTTGTAGCATTCTCTGTTTATTTTTTACTCTAAAAAAAACCCAAAACAGCAAAACACAGTTTATAACAGCCCGGCAACTCCGGGCAACCTATGCTAGTGGTGAATATAGAAAGCATTAGGTACAGAAAATTAGTTCTTTTTTAATTTAATAAAACTGTCTACATTATTATGTGTGCAGTGTATAAAAGCTTGATAATGAATTGTTAAACTTTAAAAACATGATTTCCAAGCATTGTTTAATTTTTTAAAATGAAATTCATCTGATGCTGAACTGTTATTGTTAATCCACTTCATCCGCTAATACTTTTATCTGGACCCTTTTCAGTCAGGATTCATGCCCAGATATGGTAGTGAGACTGCATTGGTCGCACTGTTGGATGATCTCTGGCGTGAGCAGGACAGTGGGAATCCATCAGTCCTTGCTCTTCTTGACCTCTCAGCAGCTTTTGATACCGTCGACCACGGTATCATTCTGGAACGGCTCCGAGGATTGGGGATCCAGGGCATTGTGTGGTCCTGGTTTTTCTCTTTTCTGACGGGCTGGACCCAGTCTGTGTTGTTGGAGGGCAAGAGGTCTAGTCCTAGACTCCTACAATATGGGGTGCCACAGGGTTTGCTGCTTTGTCTCTCCTGTTTAATATTTACATGAAATTACTGGGGGAGATCATCCATTCCCACGGGGTGAAGTATCAATATGCGGATGATAATTGTACATCTCAGCCTGTGGTGATCCAGATGATGCAGTGGAAGTCCTATCCCGGTGTCTGAAGGCTGTAGGGGGTCTGGATGGGGGACAATGGGCTACAACTGAATCCCAGCAAGACTGAGTCGCTGTGGATTAGGGGCCCTGTGTTATCATGGGAGTTACCATCTTTGGTTCTGGATTGGGCTTTTTTGCCTCAGACAGACCCTGTGCATAATCTGGGGGTCTTCCTGGACTCACGATTCCTGCTTGAAGAGCAGGTGGCAGTCGTGGTTAGGAGGTCTTTCGCACAACTCCGTGTGAGCCGCCAGTTACGCTCGCTCCTGGCCCAAGACTCCTTGCTCATGGTCACGCATGTTCTGGTCGCCTCCAGACTTTACTATTGTAATGCACTCTACATGGGGCTGCCCTTGATGATCATTCGGAGGCTGCAACTGGTCCAGGATGCAGCTGCTTGGATGGTGATGGGGTGCGGGCGTTATGCCTGTGCCTCACCACTGCTTCGGGAGCTGCACTGGTTGCCGGTGTGCCTCCGGGTGCAATTCAAGGTGCTGGTGATTACCTTTAAAGTCCTACATGGTAGTGGACCAGGGTACTTAAGAGACCGCATCACCCCAAGGATTTCTGCCCGTCCCACTAGAGCAGACTGGAGGGGCTCTCTGATAGTTCCATCTGCTAGAGAGGCTTGCCTCTCTAGCACGAGAAGGAGGGCCTTCTTAGTGTCTGCTCCAGCCCTGTGGAACCTCCTGCCAACTGAACTTCGTCTCCAGGCAGAGCTTTTATCCTTTCGCAAGAGCTTTAAGACTTGCGCAGCGGGTGTGGAGGGCGGCTGGGGAGATAGCCATCCTGGGCTGGCTTGTTTAAGTATTGTCCGGGCTGTCAGCTTTTGAAAATCTTGGGATGCAGCATTTGAGGGCATTTTATTTTTTTTTAAATTTTAAACAAATCTAATTTTAATGCTTTTTAAATGTTTTTGTAAAGTTTTTTTATTTGTTTTATGTGTAAGCCACCGGAAGTTGCCTTGGCAAGGGCGCGGTGGTAGAAATGTGAGTAATAAATAAATAAGATTTAGGTACCTTGATTTCTCTTCTAGGTTGGACTCCGCTTCATGAAGCATGTAATGCTGGTTATTACGATGTTGCTAAGGTCTTGATAGCAGCAGGGGCAGATGTGAATACCCAAGGACTAGATGATGATACACCACTCCATGATTCTGCAAGTAGTGGACATAGAAAGGTAGGTGCTATTCACGTAACAAATAAGCCATATATACAGTAGGTGTAATGATCTGATTGTAATCTATCTAAATGTAGCCTAGTAGAGCAATACAGCATACCTTGGACCAAGTATACGATAATAGCATTATATTAACATAATATCCATTTTTAAGTTTGTTCAGCCCAAAAGAAATTCCAAAGAGATTTAAAAAATCTTTCCATTATCCCAGGAAGTACTAGTACCAGAGCCTGCTAGTTAATGACTGTAGTAAATACCTCTTGCCTATGGGCCCCCCAATGAACTCACTGTGACAAGGAAACACTTCAAGCACACATTGCTTCATCTGAACATGGTGTAACACTATCCCAGGTCATCAGTCCCAGTAGTACAGCAAGCCACAACCCTAATACTGTAAATCCCATTGTCGCTGTACACTCTGCTTACATTCCCTTCTGTTGATCACATTCATGTTTCTGAAGCTTAAAATTCAGAAGGATAGCAGCCTATAGCAGCCACATAATTCATGGAAAAAAGGGCTATGAGGAGTAAGCACAGATTTCCTGAGACAAAGATGTCAACTAGCTAAGGGGAGGTTCTCGTGACAAGTAGCCAGGAGAAATGTCCAGGATATATAGCAAGGGGAGCTTCCAACACATCCTGATAACTCAGCTAGGAATTTGGCTTTTTAATGGTTGCCCTGTTCTTATGGAACAGTCTTCCTTTGGAAGAGCATCAGATTCGTACCTTGGTCTTTCCAAAAAAGTGTTGAAAACAACTGTACAAAGAAGCCTTTTGTAACATCTTACCTCTGAGAGATTAATCCTATGACCCACAATTTTAGGATCTATGTTAGATGTGATCACATGATTTATTTCTTTTAGTTTATTACTTCCCAGGGTTTTTTGTTAGTTTGGAAATTGTTATTTCATTCATTTGAATTGGGTATTTATGTTTTCTTGATTCACCACCCAGCCTAGTGGTTTGATATTAGGTGGGGCATGTGTGTGAAGAATGAATAAATGAATGAAGTTAAGTCACACTAAGGGGGAGAAATGGAAATATGGCTCCATTGACTTTTTGTGTGTCTACCTCAAAATACCATATTTGCTGATGTATAAGACGCACACACACCCCTTAAAATGCACTGGGAAAATGGAGTGCATCTTGTGTGTCGGTAATCATAATTACCATGTTTGAAAATTCAGTCCGTCTTCCTCTCTCAGGTTTAAAAGACACCATCCCCCGGCTCCATCCACTGCCAATCCCCACAAGTCAGGGTGAGGGGTATTTTTAAAGCCGTCCTCTCCCCCCCCCCCCACACACACACACACCGGCTGGTAGGGGTTGGTGGCAGCTGGAGATGGGGAAAGGGCGGCTTTGAAAAGATCCCTCTCCCCCCCCCCCACCTCGACTGGTGGGGATTGGCGGCAGCTGGAGATGGGGAAAGGGCAGCTTCAAAAAGATCCCTCTTTTCCCCTTTTCCCATCTCCAGAGATCATCATTACAACCAGACTACCACTGCCAGCTGTAGAAAGCTGTATTGATTTGCATGATGATGTCATTCTGATTTAATCACTCTATGACTCTGTGTCTGGTGTATGTAAGCTCATGCCTTGCTATTTCGTTCCTATGTCTGATGAAGTGGACTTGCTCCATGAAAGATCACATTAGAAACATAGCAGTTAGCCTTTAAAGTGCTGCAGTGTTTTTGTTTTTACTTTCTGATATGCCTGAAACACAGACTAACATGGCTATTCCAAAAAATTCATTTATAAAGAAAAAAGTGCACATTTTACAGTGTTAGAGGTAATACTGAAGACATGTGCCTGTTGCTAGGACATTTGTGAATTAGCCTGCCTTTTTCTGATAATTGATAATTTGGAGAATACTGCAGTTTGCTGTGCGTGTCTGATGTTTCAGATGTGTGTCTCTGGAAAGTTTGTGTGCTTGGAGAGATAACATTGGATAACTAAAAACACATATTTGCCTTACATGTGATATGATCCTAATATACCTGACTTTTCAGATTGTGAAGTTGCTTCTTCGACATGGTGGGAATCCATTTCAGGCTAATAAACATGGAGAAAGACCTGTTGATGTGGCAGAAACCGAAGAATTGGAATTATTACTGAAAAGAGAAGTTCCGATTTCTGATGATGAAGATGGCTGTTCAGGTTAGAATTCTTTCAGTTTTCCTTATATTGCTAAAAGTATTGGGGGAGGGGGTGCACACGCACGCACACACACACAAACACACACTTTAACTATGTATTTGCATTTTATATTCTGCGATAATTTGGGCTAATGTAAATAAAACTGTATGCCTATAAATACATAATACAGTAATACCTCATACAACGTCCAAACTTGGTTCCACAAGTTAGGATGTTGTATGAATTCCGACTTTGTATGAGGCATGCAAAATCCTAGCCGCGATGCCTCATACAATGTCCAAATTATTGCCACCGATGCTTTGTATAACGTCATTCCCATAGAGATACACTGCACAAACTGCAGGGTAAAGTCAAAGAAACACAGGAAACTAACAGAACTTTAAGAGGGCTTGGAGGCCCCACGGTGCAGCGAGTTCTTTCTTCCCCGCCTCCTCCGGCTGGCTGCCGGTCGAGCTCCGTGGGGCCTCCAAGCCCCAGCGTCGGTGGGGTCCGTTGGACGCGGGGAGCCACTTTTGGGGCCACGGAGAGGCGAGCCCCAAGTGTGGCGAGTTTTTTCTTTCCCCGCCTCCTCCGGCCGGCTGCCGGTCGAGCTCTGTGGGGCCTCCAAGCTGCAAGTCCAAACTCCCGTGGTAAAAACCCTAATACCTCATACAGTGTCCGGCGACGTTGTATGAGGCAACTTTCCCCCCAGAATTGGGCGACGTTGTATGGATCTGACATTGTATGAAGCGGACGTTGTATGAGGTACAGTGATACCTCATACAATGTCCAAACTTGATTCCACAAGTTTGGACTTTATACGGATTTGGACTTTGTACGAGGCATGCAAAATCCTAGCCGTGATGCTTCATACAATGTCCAAATCCTTGCCACAATGCCTCATACAATGTCGTTTCCATAGAGGTACATTGTACTGTAACAGCACAGACTTCAGGGAAAAGTCAAGGAAACAGACAGGAAACTGACAGAACTTTAAGAAATCATTGTCTAAAGGCTAAAAACATTTTTTTTAAAAATGTCAAACAACCCTGATTGTCCAAGAACCTGAAGAATGCTGCAAAAATCCCAGGAATGCTTCTAAAAATTCTGACGAAAAAATTCAGAAAAATCCAAAATTGTGCTCAAAACCACTCCTAAACACTCTTCGCCTCATGCAAAACCCACAAGAGCAATGCACGCATGTGTCCTCCCTTTTATACTGCCCAGGCACAATGCAACCTGGGAAAACCCCAATGCCTCATACAAAGACACACGACTTTGTATGAGGCAACTTTTTTCAAGGAATTAGGCGATGTTGTATGAATCCGATGTTGTATGAAGCGGACTTTGTATGAGGTATTACTGTATTACTGTATCTAAGTAAGCATCCCCACAACTGTCTTTTTTTCCCTATTTTATTCTAGATCTTGAAGAGACACCATCTGTAAATCCTTCTAGCATAGATGGAAATATGGATTCTGAGACAGAGAAAGAATGTGTAATTAATGACACCAAACATGTTTCTGATAAAACACCCCTTTCATCTGCTCTTGATGAATATGAGTTTAAAGATGAAGATGAAGCTAAGAAAATGACGGATGACAGACCAATACCTAGGAAAGATTTGATAAAAGAGGATGACTCTGAAGTCGAACAGAGTAGCTTATTTCTTAAGCAAGAAAAGGGATCATTTTCAAAATCATTTAAAACTAAAAAACAAAAGCCCTCCCGAGTCTTGTATTCGAGTTCTGAAAGTTCAGATGAAGACATTGTTCATGAAAAAAAGTTAATCTCACCTTCCTGTGCTTTCACAGAAACATCAAGTTCTGACATAAAGATTAAAAAAGAATATGTTTTCAGTGAATATAAACAAAAAGGAAAGGTAAAAAGAAAAGTAAAAAATCAGAGCAAAAATAAGGAGAACCAGCAGTTAAAGTTAGAAAATGATAACTCCAGAGTGACAAATTTGGGTGGTTCTATATTAGAGTCTTTTGACAAAAGCAGAGAAGAAGAAAATTTCAAAAAATCTTTTAGTCCAAAAGAGGATTCTTCTTTACCCTTACTCCATATTACTACTGGCAGATCCCCCAAGCTTCCATGTGGGTTAATTGAAAAGCAATCAACACCGCTTAAACAAGAAAATGTTAAAACATGTGTTTCACCAGGAGGATCAGAAGTACCATCACAGTCTGAATCCGTTCGTTATGACCATAATACAGATTCTGAGTTTCTGCTAGAAAATTCCAGTGGCAAGTCCTATAAGAATAAAGATAAAAGTAAGAATCAGAAGGAGTTTCTTTCAGAGTTTGGAGAGAAATCAAGTCCTAAACAAAAAGAGGAAGATAACAGTTCATCCATTGAAAGCTCTGAATGTATGATGAAAAAAACTGACAAGGAAGGAAAAATACTTAAGAAGCATAAACTGAAACACAAAGAAAGGGAAAGAGATAAACACAAGAAGGAGCAGGAGGGAGAAAAGGAAAAGCACAAACATCGGGAGAGCACTAAGGAGGTCCAAAGGAATATAGAGTTTGACAGAGAATTTTGGAAAGAGAACTTTTTTAAAAGTGATGAGGCAGATGATGTGTCAAGTTTGGAACATGAATCTCAAATAGCAGAAAGGAAGTTTAAGCTGGAAAAAATTCTGTTGAAAGATGACAAATATGTGAAAGAGAAACATTTTCAAAAAGAGAAAAATCTTAGGGAGGAGAGAGAGGGAGAGAAAAATAAAAGAGAAAGTGATAAAGAGGGGAAAACAAAAGATACAAAGGAAGAGAAAGAAAGCATATTCACTGATAAGGAAACAGAAACATGTTTAGGTGTAAGGGATGCAGCAAAAAGTTTATCTTTGGTAGACAGAGAAACTGACTCTGAGAAACAAGACAAAAGCAAAAAGGAACATAGAGAAAAACTTGAGAAGCGGAACTCTGCTACTGAACAAATGGATAGGAAATTTTTGGAAAAAGACAAAAAATTAAAATTTGAACACAAGTCAGAAAAGGATAAATTGGAGTTGAGTGAAACTGTAGAAAAGACAAAAGAAAAAGAAAAATGTATTCAGCAAACAGAAAAGTCTCATAAAGAAAGTGAAAAATTAAAAAGCTTTAGTACTAAAAAGTTTGATGATAGGGAAAAAATCAAGGAGAAAGCTGACAAGAAGCATGAAAAAGAAAAAAATGATAGACACTTGACCGAATGTAAAGAAAAGCCAAGCAATGAAAGAAAATATAAGGTTTCTGAGAAGGATGGTGAATATTCAAAGCCAGAAAAAGGAAAAAACAAAGAAAAGGAAGTGGAGAAAAAAGAGAAATCCAAAGAGCGTGACAATTCAGTGGCAAATGTAAAGCATGCACCAGAAGAGAAGAAGTGCAATGCTGAAAAAATATTGTCCTTAAAAGAGAAACCTAAAGATGAATTGCTGAAAACTCCAGATGGAAGAGAGAAGGATAAAAAAGATAAAGATATTGATAGATACAAAGAACGTGACAAATATAAAGATAAAATGCAGCAAAATAGTGTACTTAAGTTAAAGCCTGAAATAGAAAAGCTTAAATCTAAACCATCACCTGCACTTAAAGACACTAGACCTAAAGAAAAACGATTATTAAATGATGATTTGATGCAAACCAGCTTTGAAAGAATGCTTAGCCTTAAAGATCTTGAAATTGAACAGTGGCATAGAAAACACAAAGAAAAAATAAAACAGAAAGAAAAAGAGCGATTAAAGAATCGATCTTGTTCAGAACTTAGCAAAATAAAAGATAAGGACAAAACAAAACATCCACTTGACACAAAAAGCAAAGAGCTGATCCGTTCAAAAAGCTCAGAGTTGTCAGATACATCCGCAAAGGATAAACAGCTGAAAGATGCTGCAGGCAGTAGGTCACTCTCTGTCGATACAAAAAATTTAATAGCTGGTGGGAAACCATTAGTATTGTTGGACAATAGCCTAAGTAGGTCCCCAAGATCAGAAAGTGAAAAGACAGGACTAACATCCAGATCAGTGTCAATGATTTCAGTTGCTAGCTCAGAGGATTCTTGCCATACAACCGTGACTCCTCCAAGACCTGTAATTGAATATGATTCAGACTTTATGCTTGAAGGATCTGATTCTCAAATGTCTTTTTCACATTCACCATTTTTGCCTAGTGCCAAGTCACCTGCTTATCATGAGAATGACAGTTTATCAGAGTTGCCAGAGCGCAGTAAAGCTCCTATTTTAAACAGACTTCTACCAACCTATGTTAGATCAGCATCTGTTGAAGATGTCAAATTTGCTCTGAATGATTGTAGGCCAGTTGTAGAAGTACGAAGATGTAGCATGCCAGCTGCTTATGACAATGCTAAACAGTCTCGAGGTTCAGATGAAAATAATCTCAATGCTTCACTCTCAACCCAGAGTCATAGTTGCTCTCCTAAGCATGAAGTTCAATACTGTATCTTGACTGAAAAAGATCCTCAAACTGCAGCTTCAAACTTGTATTCCAGTTCTGTGTCATTCCCAGCTAGATCAGTTAATAACAAATCTAATGCATCAGATGCAGTCATTAAAAATGCTACAGTGTCAATTTCATCAGGAGAAAGTCATACATCTTTGGAGCAAAGTGGTCAAAATAATATGGCATCATCATGGGATGCGCCTTTGGATAGATCTAACTCATTAAACAGTGAGTCTTCCTGTTCAAATTATGCAGGCTATGAGCAAGATGCAGCAACTATTCCAGCCATACAAAATTCTGAAAATAAGAGCAAAAAAGAACAAAAATGTTCTGAAGTTTTCTCTCCGCCATCTGAAAACATAGTAAGCTCTACATCACAGGAATCAACAACGTTTTTGCCTTTGTATTCTTCTTGTCCACCTCAGATTCCGCCAGTTGCAGATACACTGTGCATGTCAAAACATGTATCTTTACCAGATAAAAGCAGTCATGAGACATTACTCGTTAAGCACCAGCAGTGTGGCATTCAAATACCTAATTCAATGCTAGATGTGGATGCTAGCAGTAAAAAGAAGATTGAAAAAAATGTCTTGTCATCAAACAACAAAAAGACAGATGTACTTATCACAGTGTATCCTGAAAGCTTCACTAAAGATATTTCACAAAATTTGGAAAAAGATTTTGCTGCAAACGATCCTCGTTTATACACAAATGCAAGTTCATCTGCAGTAAGTAAGCTTATTTATAAAACATCCCAAGCTGAAGAACTAGATAGTGGCTTAAGTGATGTACTGATCCAAGCTGAAAAAGCTCATTCTAATGATCTCTGTGCATCCCATATGACTAGCAATATGGAGTCACAGGAGCTAAATGCTAGCACACTGAAAGGAGTTACAACTGATTATAACAGAAAACTTTTTAATGTTGACCACACAGAAAACAATTCAGTGGAAGAAAACCTGCAGCAGTGCCTTTCACCTTATCTGGAAAGCCATTCACAATTGACTGGACATGAAGTGCATAAATACAGTCCTGTTATTAAATCCGAATTAGAAGAAACAATGGAAGATCATAAAGCACAACATTATGAAATTCCTCAGAGAATCACAAGAAACAGAGCAAATATGCTTGCTAATCAGAGTAAGCAGAATCTTGCTTGTTGCCCCCAGGCATCAGAAAGAGATGCAGAATTATGTTCCTCTGTAAAAGGAAGGATAAGGCTTACTGAGGAGGAGGATACTCAAGCACATCATCCACGTAAAAGAAAGTTATCACGCATTCCTCAGCCTGTGCTAGTAAATCCATCCTTAATGCAAGCTAAAGAAAAAACTCATCAGTCTCTGGCAGCACTTGTAGATGCTCTAAAACTGGAAGAAATTCAGCCATACTATACAGAAAGAGCAAATCCATACTTTGAATACTTGCACATAAGAAAGAAAATAGAAGAAAAGCGTAAATTATTATGTAGTGTTATTCCTCAAGCACCTCAGTTTTATGATGAGTATGTGACCTTCAATGGATCGTACCTTTTAGATGGCAATCCCTTGAGCAAGATATGCATTCCAACTGTAAGTACCTAGACATTTGAGTTGTAATAGACTGAATTATCTGCTCTAAGAGTCTAGGAAGAAGTTAATGTAATCAAATGCTTATTTTACCATTGTGCACAGGTAGCACATTCCACAATAATGTTTTATTGTGTTTAGTAGTTATAAATACTGCTTTCCCCACCCCTGTAAAAATAATGCAGTTTGCATTCTTAAGCAGGTCCCGGAGTGGATGTGGCTGAGCTGTCAAAGCAATTTGTGCTCCCCAGAAGCCATTGAGATGTGATGGGGCAATTTGCATGTTGAGAGCAAAATTTGAGGGGGTGTTGTTTGAGGAGCAAGATTGTCAGGTCTACCCTCCAATACTGAGGGGAAAGTTAAAATGGCCATTGTACTTTCAGACGTGACTATCTCACTGCAAAAGAACAGCTATGTTGCTGCTTCTTTGTCATTTAACTCTTGGAAAACAGATGCGTTTATGGTACAGCAATCTGGGAATATGAAAAGAGCAAAAGAAAACAGATTTAAGCAATATATCCTGTATACTCTAGTTGATTTTTCACAGTTTTTTTTCCCAAGGAAACATCTTCTGTTCCATTACTTATGCAATTTGGAAAATTACTGGAAGGACCTGCTGTCCTTATCTATCTGCCAATAAATTAAAATTCAAAAGGAGATGTCACAGCCTTTTCTTTTTTTTGTCAGCAACATATTTGAAAAAGCAAATGTGAATTTGCAGTGCTAATACATCCACAGATGGACACTTGCTTACTCACCACTGTAGCTTGTCCTCAGGCTGGGTAAGGATATGTGAATTGTTTGTGATAGAAAGAGGCTATGTTGCTTCCTTTCTTTTGAGCCCTAAATTTCTGGTTCACTGAATCCTCATCTTGTTTCGCTAGTCTCTAGTATGAAGGACCAATTCTCTCATTTGTGTAGCAGTAATTCATTGTGATCTTTATTAAAAATTGAAAGAAACATAAAAGAAAAACAAAACCAGTTGTGTTGACATTTATTGGAAAGAAGTTATAATTGGTTCAATGCAGGCTAAGGGAGAAAGAACCTCATACAACAATCGCCCCGTATAGCAATGAAATTGCATAACAATTAGGGATTTGTTTGTTTGTTTGTTTTGGGTTTGTTTGTTTGTTGTTTTTCCCTATAGAAAAATTCATACAACAATTTTTCAATGAGAAAAACTCTTAGCAAAAATTTTTTTGTTGTATGATGCATCCCATAGGGAAAATCACTATACGATGCATGTATCATATAGCAATTGTTTCGTACAACAATGAGCCCTGTGGAACGGATTAAAATTGTTGTATGAGGTACCACTGTAGTTCAAAATTATGAGGATGTGCATATACGAGCCTTTTTGCTCACAAACGTCTCCTTTCCTTTTCCAGCATGATTATGGAAGCTTCGACTTATGTTTTTTATTAACCAGTTTACACTGCATCCAAAACCTGAACTGTGGGTAGGGCAGTTTCATGTATCACATGGGGAGAAAGGTGGCCTATAAATTAAATAACAATAACATACACTTGGCTTCTTTTAGGGTCTAGTACAGGGGTGCCCAAACTATGGCCCATGGGCCAAATCTGGCCCGCTGCACCAATTCGTCCAGCCCACGCCACCCTCGCCACTCCTGGAAATGCATGTTTTAATTCTACTTCTGGTGGGAGGAATCACAGAACCAGCCCATGGCCCAAAAAGTTTGGGCACCCCTGGTCTAGTATGGGACATGATAATCAGCTGCAACTAGTCTAAAAT
Source organism: Bradypodion ventrale (assembly GCA_035047345.1). NCBI lineage: Eukaryota > Metazoa > Chordata > Lepidosauria > Squamata > Chamaeleonidae > Bradypodion > Bradypodion ventrale. The sequence continues at coordinate 252,369,456 of JAWDJE010000004.1, read as the reverse complement.
TAAAGTAAAAACTTCCAAATGCTTTTTTGTGGCTATACCAAAAGGAGCACATATCCCTTATGACACTAAATAATAGTTTAGGATTTTACACAGATACAGCCACTGACATTTATCTCTGTTGGATATGCTACTTGAAATGCATGTTCCTTAATCACTATTATACTATGTGAAGTAGAGATTTATATAAATCATAAATACTGCTAATCAGTATTTGTTTCAAACAAAATTAGTAAAGCTAGCTACAAATATGAAAAGGCAAAATAGCCATGTTATAATATGCCAAGTCAGTATGACATCTTGTAATGTTCATAACATTCTGATCAATAAATGGTCTACTTGTAAAATTTTGATATTTCTAGAAGTAAAATCTTATATAATGCCTAGAGATGTAAGAAGTTATGTGGGCAAGACAAAGGAGATTGAGAACTGGAAAACTCCATGAGAATAAGTTCCACTACAGAAGGATGTTCTGGAGCAGAGAGAGTTGTAGAAAGAAGACAATAAACAGTCTGGATTTGAACTAACAAGCTAATTTTTGTTTACTAAAAATTGAATGGTAAACAAAGGCATTTTGAAAGTTATAAGTTCTATTTTGGCCATGTAACTAACTTACCAAATGCCTGTAGCTTTCATGTCTGTATCTTGAAAATCCTCCTGTACCTTTAAAGTTGAAGAGTAGACACACTTTCATGCTTTACTACACTGTGACACAAATATGTATATTCAGTGCATATTGTGCTATCCATTATTTCTCCAGTTTAATACATTTTTACTCATTCATTTATGTAATAATTGCATGTCATCAGATCATTTCTCACTTGTGATAGCCCTTTCAAGGATTTCCTAGATAGACAGTATCCAGAAATAGGTTCCCATTCGCTTTTTCTGGTGACATCCTGGGACATCCAGCTTGCCCAGGACTACACAGGCAGGCTCTTCTCTTGAGACACAGTAGAGATTATCTTTGTTTCCACAACCAGACCGCTAAACTACTGAGCTATCCTGCCAGTTATTCATGTGTATAGCATTATACCATATCTCCCCATAAGAGCCTTCTTGGCATTTAAGATCTTCAGAGAAGACCCTTCTCATAGTCCTGCTGTCATCCGAACTATGCTTGATGGAGATAATACGAGAGAGGGCTTTCTCTGTGGCAGTTCCCATATTGTGGAATGTTTTCATTTGGGAGGATAGATTGCCCCCTTACTTTTATTCTTATCCCAATATCTGAAGACCCATCTCCTCAGGCAGACTTAAAATAATCATAACTGAGTGTCTGAATGCTGATTTTTTTTTAGCTGAGTTAAGTCTGTTTTAAAGTCTTTAAATTTAATTATATTTTTAATCATTGAATATATTGTAATTACTAGCAAGGGTTGCCTGGCGTTGCCGGGCGTTTTTTGGGGTTTTTTAAAAAAAAATGAAAAATGGTGTTGGATGATTTTTGTTGTATGTGTATTTAAATGAGTTATGTTATTTTTAAAAAATATTGTTTTTTTATACGTAGGTAGTGTTTTAAACTGTTATTAAAAATTTGGATTTTAAAAAGAGGAAAGGTTGATATATTTTTTCCCCCAATAATTGCATTTTTAAAAATAATGTTTTCCTATCTGGTTTTTGGTGATAGGTGTACTTTGGATAAGAATTTTTTTAAAAATGTGTAAGTGTATGTTTTTTGTAAATTGTTGGAGATCAATTTGAATTCATTGAGTGTCATTTTTCCTGTGGCCACTGGGTGGTGCTGTTGCGTAATGTTTTAATTTTGACTGTGTCCTGGGCTGTTTATTCTTCCTGTTCTTTTGTCATTTTAATTCTGGACCTCGGTGAGGCTGCACGTGTCGTGGTAAGTTGTGTTCTCTGTTTTGTTAGGGGTGGTGGTGTTGTGATTTGTGGGGGGTGGGGGGTTGTGTTTGTCCTTGTTTTTTTTTGTTTGTTTGTGGAAGATTTTCTTTCTAATTTTTATGTTTATTATTGTTTTTGATTTTTGTTGAATGTTCTTGTTTGTGTTTTTGGTGTGGGTATTTCTGTGGGCCGGCCTCGGTGGCTGGGTGGCCCATTGAAATACCATGTGGTTGTAGGTTGGGGTTTTTTTCGCAGGCCGGACACGTTGGAATTTCTACGCCGCCGGCCCGTGGTGGGGAGGGGGGCATGGTCATTGGGGGTTAGGAAGGGTGGGCTAGGTGGTGGGGAGGGGGGCTTTATTGTGTTATGGTGATTTGTTTGTGTTGAGTCTTGAAAGTAGATCGTGGTTTCCCCTTTAATATCAGTGGGTGGGGGTTGTGACCCCCCTCTCCGCTTGCTACCCTAGAGTTGGTAGGTTTGTGGGGAGAAAAGGGGAATTTTGCCCCCACACTTCTGGACCTAGGAGAGCAGGCAGAGTGGATCGATTCCCTCCCCCCCTCCTTAAAACAAAGCAGTTTTTAAAGAGAAGAAAAGACGGAGTTGTTTTAAGGAGGGGGGTGGGAATCGATCCCCTCTCCCTGGTGTCCTGAGTCCAGAAGGGTTTGGCCAACATACCCCTTTTGTTCCCGCAAACCTCCCAACCTAGGGTAGTCAGCGGAGAGGGGGATTGCAACCCCCCACCCAGTGATGTTAAAGGGGAAACTCCATTCGGGACCTTCAGGCGCCGCGGGTGAGGGAAAGAAAGCCGGCTGGTGTTTGCTTGCCTGTGAGTTTTTTTTCTTTTTAATTTTTCGGGCGCCAGTTTCCTCAGCGTTCTGCGTGGGCGCGCAGGACGCTGGGGCTTGTAGTTATGGGTTGGTGCTTTGTGTTTTTGCTGCGTTTTTAAAAAATGCGTTTCTTTTGATTGGCTGCGGCGCGTGTCCGAATGCTGCGCCGTGCGAGAGCCTCTCAGCGTGATTGGCTCTGGCGCGGCGCAGCGCAAGGAATGTTGGGAAGTGAAGTTCTTTCCCTTTCTTGCCGTTTGTGGGTCTGAGGCCCCCGTTTCGGTTTTCTAAATCCTTCGTTGACCTGCGTAGCCACTTCGGCCGTGCTCACGAAGGGTGGGTGCGGGTCAGTAGGGCGACGCATAGCAACCTATAGCCAGTTCCAACGGTTAACCCTTGGATTTATAGGTTAAGATTACTACAGCTTAATTGTTTTAATGTATAATTTATTGTGTTTTAATTTGATTTTTGTTAGCATTGTGAGGCACCCTGAGTCTCCCATAAGGAGAAAGGTAGCCTATAAATGAATGAATGAATGAATAAAATAGCATTATATAAAAAAGATGTTTCATTTACAGATCACACCTCCTCCTTCGCTGTCTGATCCACTTAAAGAACTCTTCAGACAACAAGAAGTTGTAAGGATGAAACTTCGTTTACAGCACAGTATTGAAAGGGTAAGACTACCGTAAAATCATGGTTGATCCTTATTTACAGAATAAATATTAGCAAACCTCCGCTTTGGAGGTCTTATGCTTCTAAAGAAAATGAAAAGAAGAAATAGGTTTCAGAACTATTAGTAAACTAATTATTTGTGGCAAGAATGTTAATCACAAAGGAATGGAAAAATAAGTTTGAGATAAGAAAGGATAGATGTTATAAGGAGGCTTGGCAATTAGCATTAAATGATAAATTAACAACAGAGTTGAAGGTAAAGAAGGGTATAACGACGCATAACGAGTTTTGGGAAATTTTGAAGCCCTACGTAGAATATGCTTTAACAAATGATGACGGGATTAAGCCGAGCCCAGAAACATGTAAATTTTGGAAAAGTTGAAAATAAATAGTAAGGGTATAAACAAATTCCAATATGTACAGCCCAGGGTGGATGTAGGTATGTTATGTTAAAGTTTAAAAGAGGTTGTAGAGTTCACACACAAAAAGAGATACATAAGGTATTTTAAACTGTAAGACTGTTGTATTGTTTGTTTTTATAAAGCAAAAGTAATTTAAAAATATTTTTAAAAAACTATTAGTAAACTAAAGTGGTGAAGTACAATTCATGAAAACTATTTAGCCTTTAGTGTAGGCCTTCCAGATCCAACCCCAAGAAAAATAAATTGCCCTAAAATTGTTGTTTTGCCTGTTGAAGGCTTTTGTACTAGACCATTTTGGACCATTTTTTTTTTCAAAAGAGGCCTGCTCAATTAATGCAAGGCTTTGCTCAATACCAGAAGTAATTATATAACACTTTTGTGTTGTAAAAAAGGGAGTCTCCCATTTTTGTGGGCTAAAATAGCAGAGGACAAGTGTTGTGTGAAAATAGCTGAGCCAGTGTGGTTACAGATGTCTGGAGCCCAATGAGGGACCAGTACATCCATCTCTCCAGGAAGTTGCTAACTCCTGCAGTCTTCTTCCTTGTCTAGGCCAGATGTGAAACTGCCAGAATGAAGGCACCTTTTGGTGAGATCATTCTGCAGTTCCTTTCACCTGACCTAGTGTGTGAAAGATTAGCCAGCAACACAAGGTTGCTGTTACCAGGGTACCACAATACCACAATCTTTGAGGAGGTTCTTTCTGTGTACGAGAATTATGTCCTGTCTTAATCAGGGATTATCAATTGTTACAGATACTTTACCTTGTGACAAAACAAACAAACATCATACAAAACCTTTCATTCTTCTTCGTGGTCCATGAGCATCCATACTGATGGGTTTGCTCGTGCGCATGCGCAATAGCCGGGTCTTCCAAGCTTAGCTTTTCTATTCTAGAAAAGCCTCAATCTCAGCATGCCTAGCACCAGGGTCCTGCCCATCTTTCTCAGTTTCATTTTATCCATCGTTCAGTCGTGTTCATCCAGGCTCCTGCATGCTGTAACTATATGGAATTGTTTTATATCATTCTATAGAGTTTAATAGCCATTACGTGGTGGGGACTTGTATGCCTACAAAACCATTTAAGCTATTCATCCTGCAACAGCAAGATACCAAATCTTGATACACATTGTTATTACATTTTTTTGTCTAGGAGAAAAACATTTACCTAGTGCTTGTCTTCACTGTAAGAGATTTAACAACTCAAATCTAAAACATCGGGCTGCCAGGTTGACTGTTTTTTTGTGGCGCAGTTACAGTGTTGGGCATCAGCAGGTCTGCCCCGGTCCGACCGGACTGGTAGCAAACATGGCTGGCCATGCCCACCTCCCTCCCACACCCACCTCCTCTCCCCGCACTCCAGGCGCGACCAGGAGCCAGGAAGAAGAGGGAGAAAGACGGAAGAGGTGCCAGAGCCAGGGAGGAGGAGGAGGGGCTGCCACTTCACCTGCCCGCCTCCACTTGCCCAGAGCGGCATGACTGAAAGGACCTCACCATGCCGCTCTGGGACACCACGCTGGGCTCAGGAAGAGCCTCGTTGTCCTCCGGACAAGGAGGAGGAGTCCCAGAGCAGCCAGGCTCACCATCTGGGCATGCTTTCACCTCTGCACTTCCTGAACGTCTTCGGCCCTAGGCAAGGCGCATGGGAAGCATTGCTGATGCTGCTGGGAGGGGTGCCCCACCCGCCCCCCAAAGACGCCTTTTGTCATTGTAGAGCCGCCCTTACTTTGCGGCGATACAAATGGAACTAAGGAAGATGGGTGGGACCCTGGCGCTAGGCATGCTGAGATTAAGCTTGGAAGAACCGGCTATCGCGCATGCGCGTGAGCAAACCGATCAGTATGAATGCTCACAGGACCACTTGAAGAACTACATTTATAGTAGGTAAACTACCCTTTTAAATCACTGATATTGTTGTTGATTGTTAAATACATAAGTCCTTGAATTACTCAGTTTAATTCACAGAAACATAAGTCAGAAGAACACTTGGACCAAGCTTCCTGTCATATGTAAATGATGTGTACCAAATGCAATCATCTGACACAATTTTTGAGAGCAGAGGTATCAAATGGTATTAATCACAATACTTCTTGAAATGTCTAAAACATTTAGAGCTATATTATTTAATGACATATTCAAAATCCAAGAAATTCTGCTATTGTAGTGAGTTTTTAAATTGTCCAATCTTTTAACATTTTTGTAATCTTTAACTCCAAATAGTTATTATCAGTTTATGGATAGTTGATTTTTCAAAATCAGAAAATGTATATCTATACTTGAAAGATTGCCATTTTGCTTATATGTTTTAACTCTACATTTTAATTTTTAATGTTTAATTAGGAAAAGCTAATTGTTTCCAATGAGCAAGAAGTGTTACGTGTCCATTACCGTGCTGCAAGAACTTTAGCTAATCAGACTTTACCATTCAGTGCATGCACAGTACTGCTGGATGCTGAAGTGTACAATGTGCCTATGGACACCCAGGTAAAAGAAGGCTGTTTCCCAGATTTTGTGGTAACTAATATTATTGCTTTAATTTTTTCAATGAAATTCATTTCATAACTCTAACCATGAAATGCAATGATTATTCTAAATATCAGGATATACTTTCTAGCAACCCTGTTTAGCCCAATCCAGCCACAGTAGTAACTTCATTGTCTGATCACACAGTAGTAACTTTACTAAATGAAACTGTAGATGTAGTTAACATACTGAATTGTTTAAATAAGTGAATAATGATGGCTCTTTAAAAACTCAAATGAGAAATGTATTGGTTAGGTTTTCTAAGAATTTAAAATTATCTTCATTACTGGAAGACTATGGGGTGCCCTAATTAACATTGGTGTTGTTTTTTAAGTGGGGAGGGATCAGAAAGAGAGAAATAAGAGATAGGCCTATTTACTAAGGGTATAGTCCTAACTAGCCAAAATGACTGAAATCTGGCTGAGCTGACATTAAGTCAGCCAATGCTGTACTGAGTTCAAACCTCTCCCATCTCAGGGACATTGGAGATTACCACCCTGATCCTAATTTAACTTTGGGCTAGCATAGTTAGTCTGTGAATCTAGACTTAGAGGAGTTTGATACTGGTGTAACTCACTTCTTCCTTGATCTTTGGGGCCGGTCTCCTCTTCCAGCTAATCTTAGCCAGCACAGCAGTGGTGCTGGCACATCTAATTCCACAATAGATCATCTGAGATAAATCAGTAAAAAAAGGTAGTTGTGCTGATATAGAAGTTTCAGCCATTTCAAACCTATTCTAGTTGAGTTTTGATCATATTTTCAATTGGTAAGATAAATTGATAGATATTATTGAACTAGAATTATTGTATAGAAAATTAAGGATTGGTGGAGAAAGATTGGCATGGATTTAGCAAAACATCAGAGAAGTGATGCAGTAGACATTACATAGTTATACTTCCAAGAGATGCCTGATGAAATTATCTCCCAATGAGCCTACAGATGTGACTATGAGCTCATCTTAAAGGGGGATCAGAGATTCATAAATGTTCCAAGCAGACTTGAATGAGGACAAAAAGCTTACTGTGCCTTCCTCAAGACTCCCCAGACACTTGTATTTGAGCAGAGGAAGGCAGAGGTAGTGGCGTCAGGCACACATGATCTCTAGGAAAATATATGTTCATTTCATGGAACTGGAATAATACCACTGTTGTTCAGTCGCACAGTTGATTCCGACCCTTTGCGACCCTATGGACCATTGATCTCCAGGCACCCCTGTCCTCCACCATCCTCTTCAGCCCGCTCAGCTTGGTGCTCGCTGCGTCCACAATGCCATCTAGCCATCTCATCCTTGGCCCTCCCCTTTTTCTTTTGCCTTCCACCTTTCCCAGCATCAAGGCTTTCTCAAGTGAGTCCTCTCTTCTCATTGGGTGTCCAAAGTACTTCAGCTTCATCTTTACTATTTGGCCTTCTAAGGAGCAGTCAGGACTGATTTCTTTCAAGATTGACCTATTTGTTCTCCTCGCTGTCCAGGGGACTCTCAAAACTCTCCTCCAACACCACATCTCAAAGGCATCTATTCTTCTGCGCTCAGTCTTCCTAATGGTCCAGCTCTCGCATCCATACATTACCACCGGGAATACCATTGCTTTGACTATACGGATTTTTGTTTGCAAGGTGATGTCTACTTTTCACTATGTTCCCAAGGTTTCTCATGGCTTGTCTCCCTAGAATCAGTCGCCTCTTTATTTCATGGCTGCAGTCACCATCTGCAGTGATCCTAGATCCCAAGAAAGTAAAATCCGTCACTGTTTCTACTTCTTCCCCATCTACTTTCCAGGTGCTGATAGGGCCAGTTGCCATTATCTTGGTTTTCTTGATGTTAAGTCTCAGGCCAGCTTTTGCACTCTCTTCTTTCAACCTAATCAGGAGCTTCTTTAAATCTTCCTCACTTTCTGGCACTAGGGTGGTATCGTCTGCATATCTCAAATTATTGATGTTTCTCCCAGCAATTTTTATCCCATATTGTGATTCCTCCACTCCTGCATTGCGCATTATGTGCTCTGTGTATAGGTTGAAAAGGTAGGGTGATAAAGTGCAGCCTTGTCTTACTCCTTTTCCTATTCCAAACCATTTTGTCATTCTGTGTTCTGTCCTAACTGTTGCTTCTTGACTCTTGTGCAGATTTCTCATGAGGCATATGAGGTGTTCTGGTATTCCCATTTCTTTAAGTACTTGCCACATTTTATTGTGGTCCACACAGTCAAAGGCCTTGGTGTAGTCAATAAATCAGAGGTATACTTGTTTCTGATATTCCTTTGTTTTCTCCATGATCCACCGTATATTAGCAATGTGGTCTCTAGTCCCCCTGCCTCTTCTGAAACCCACCTACACCTCTGGCAATTCTCTCTCCACGTGCTGCTGAAGTCTATCCTGTATTATCTTGAGCATCACCTTGCTAGCGTGTGGGATGAGCGCAATTGTTCGATAATTTGAACACTCTTTGGCACTACCCTTCTTTGGGATTGGAACATATACTGATCTTTTCCAATCCTTTGGCCACTGTTTTGATTTCCAGATCTGCTGGCATATCGAATGCAGTAATTTGATTCCGTCATCTTTTAGAGCTTTGAAAAATCCAACTGGGATACCGTCATCTCCACTAGTTTTGTTGTTTGCAGTGCTTTTTAGGGCCTTTCTGACTTCACTCTCTAGGATGTCTGGCTCAAGTTCAATGTTCTCATCATTGTGATTATCAGTGGTGTTGAGGTCCTCTTTGTAAAGTTCCTCTGTGTATTCTTTCCATCTTTTCTTAATCTCTTCTGCATCAGCTAACTCCTTGCCATCTTTGTCCCTTATCATGGTCATTTTTGCTTTGAATGTTCCCTTGATTTCCCCATTTTTTTTTGAAGATATCTCTAGTCTGGCCTCTTGTGTTGTTTTCCTCTATTTCTTTGCACTGTTCATTTAAATAGATTTATCTCCTTGCTTTTCTTTGAAATTCTGTATTCAAGTGATTGTATTTTTTCCTTTCTCCCTTGACTTTTGCATTCCTTCTTTCCTCTGCTATTTTAAGAGCCTCATCAGACAACCACTTTGCTTTCTTATGTTTCGATGTTGGCCATCTGGTGATGTCCATGTGTAAAGTCGCCTCTTGTGTTGCTGGAACAGGGTGTTTGCTATGACCAGTGTGTTATCTTGACAGAACTCTATCAATCTTTGCCCTGCTTCATTCTGCGTTCCAAGACCAAACTTGCCTGTTATTCCATCTACTTTTTGATTTCCTACTTTGGCATTCCAATCTCCCAAGATAATGTGGACATCATTTCTTGGTGTTTGTTCTGTGAGGTCTTGTAGGTCCTCATAAAACTGGTCCACTGTGGCTTCATCTGCGCCCGTGGTTGGTGCGTATATTTGGATTACAGTGATATTAAAAGGTTTGCCTTGTATTCTGACTGTCATCATTCTATCATTTTTGAGATTGTATCCCATTACTGCTTTTCTCACTCTTTTGTTGACAATTATGGCTACTCCATTTTTTCTGAAGTTTTCTTGACCACAGTAGTAGATGTGATGGTTTCCTGAGTTGAATTCACGCATCCCTGTCCATTTTAGCTTGCTTTCCCAAGATGTCAATGTTTATTCTTTCCATCTCATTTTTCACCACTTCCAGTTTTCCTTGGTTCATCGACCTCACATTCCATGTTCCTATGCAGTATTGTTCTTTGCAACACTGTATTTCTCCTCCCCCTTTCCCGTCCCTCCCCTTCTTTTGATCTGTGTTAAGCATCCTGTTTCATCTAACTTGCCTCTTTTGTTTTGCCTTTTGTTCTAGTCTATAGGGTTCTCTTTGCAAAATTTTTGGCGTGGTTTGCCGGTTTCTACACCAGTATCCTCACATCATACATGTTATTACAGTTCCAAACAAAGTATTACCATGCATATTATCAGTTTAAAATAAAAAACACAGTTCTACTTCATTTGTTATGAAAGTAAAAGTAACAACAATTCTTATCATTATAGTACATCTGTCATTTCTGTTGAGGACAAGGCCTCTAGGTCATATTCCACAATTAAAATAACTAGGGAAAGGATTGAAACTATAGCAAGTAACCAAACTGTAGCACTCACTTGTAGCAGAGACCATCCAACTTGGGTTGCTTTAAAAGGGAACTGGACAAATTTGTGGAATAGATCACTGGCTTCTAGTCCTGATGAAAAAAAATATATTTCCTTTGTTACTACAAGAGAGCAATATATGTCTGTGCATTGGTTAATGAGGAACAGAAGCAGGAAGATACTTGCTTATGTACCTGTGTCGTGCTCATGGGCTTCCCATGGACAAATGAATGTTATCTGTTGAACAGGATTGTATAGGCTTTTAGTCATAGTTGGTGTGACTTTTCTTTTGGTCTTAAAGCTGCAATAATTCATTCATAGAATTCTATAGAATAAATGCATTCTAAACTGATTACCGAAAAGGCTATTAGAAAACTTTAAAAGATGCAGAAAACAAGCTGAATTGCACACAGTGTAGGAGCAACTTCTTAATGAGGAATTGTTGTTTTGTTTACATCAAAAAGATGATAACTAAATAGGTTGTTGTTGTTCTGCCGTGTCCGAATCTAAATATTGACTATTATCATGGCGATCAGCCATGAAGACTGTCCTAAGAATATTATGCAGTAGCCTTTCATTGCAAAGGGTCGGACTTGACTGTGCGACCAAACAACAAAAAGTCTTTCCTCTGCCTTTCACATCGCAGCATGACACCCATACCATTGATCCAGTTCCACGATTCACTTTCTGGTCCTGAGCCTTTTTGGCACACAAAGTCGTCATCGGTCCCAGGCCAGTACAGTGGAACCTTGCTTAACAAATGGCTTGCTTAACACAAAAATCGCAAAACAAAAAGAAATCCATAGAAAATAGTGGCTCGGGTAACAAAAAAATATCGGAATAGATTAATTGATTTCAAATGCATTCCTATGGGAAACTGCATTTCAGTGAACACATTTTTATTTTCAGTGCATTCCTATGGGAAATGCGCCTTACAATTTTTTCGTAGTACAAAAGGTCCCAGAGAGCGCATTAAATTTGTTAAACGAGTTTCCACTGTCTCGATGAAGCTTCTGTCCTCCATCAAGATGGATTCAAGTGGGATTTAATCCATTTGGGGACCATCACCCTTTCCTGTAGACTATGGCACCCAAACCATTAGTCCTCAGGGTTGTCAGGTTAGTTAACTGCCGCCTGACACGGCGTTGAATCGCTGGCAGTACTCAATTACCATAGCAGGATAACCTGGTCAGACACCAAACTAAATAGGTACACGTGTAATATTATGCATAGTTTGGAGGCTAGAATTTAGAATTGCCTGATGGAAAGGATTGTCACTTGATTCAGGACAGACAGTTTCTTTTCAAGGTGCTAGTTATCTATACCTATAAGAAGGTGGATGGGTGGTGAGTGTCCGGCATTAGTGCCCACACCCGGCCCAACCATACTGTACTGAGCCGCCCACACTTATCTTAAAACCCAACTCACAACGCCGCAAGGGTCCCAAAACAGAGAGTGGGGCAAACGCCCCACAAACACGAACAAAAAAAACTACATGTCCCAGCATCCTCTGTGCTGCGCCACCCCTCAGCCAATCAGGTTGAAGGACGTGAGCACGAAGGAGGCTGGGAAAGCCGGCGCGTGTGTTTAAAAAAAAAGCCGGCCAACGTGCAAACCACTTCCCTTTGGGAGACACTTCGTCTTCCAGAGGGAAGCTATCCCCAGCTCACCACGGCGGGTGGGCAGGCATATCAGTTGCCAGCTGGGCCGCCTGCTTTTGGTGCCCCCCGCCCAACCGGCGAAGGCCTTGGCGCTGGTGGGGACAGAGGACAGGCCACGGAGGCACGGAAAGTGAGCAGCCCAGCTCAGAAGGCCAGGCCAGGGAGGCGCAGAGAGCAAACGGCCGAGCCGGCAACAGGTAACTGGGGTGGGGGACATGGACAGGGGGGGAACGGGCCCGGGGACCACGCCGCCCACCCTGGTCTGGGAGGAAAAAGGGGGAACATGAACCCGCCCCCGCCCATCCCCCCTCAGTCCCTGTCCCCCACCCCACTTAGCTGTTGCCGGCTGGGCCTTTCGCACTCTGCATGGCCTTCTGAGCTCTGTGTGTGGCCTCGCTGCGGCTTTGGGGGGGGAGGGGGAGGGGTAGCCCCTTTTCTCCCTGCGCAGCTTAGGCGTGTATGTGTGTGGCCTCACCGAGGCTTCAGAGGGGAGGAAGGAGAGCCCCTCCTCTCCCCGCGCAGCTTCAGCGTGTGTGTGGTTGTGTTGTGTGTGTGGTTGTTGTGTGTGTGTGTGGTTGTGTTGTGTGTGTACCCCCCAAACCACCCCAACCACCAACACACACAAAAAACCTACCCGGCAACGCCGGGCAAAAAATGCTAGTTACCTATAAAACCCTTAATGGTTTAGGACCTTGATACTTGTTGGAATGTTACTCCTACAAACCAGCTACCAATCCTACTCACTTCTCACAGTCTATGATGCTAAGAATTGTGACATATAAGGAGACCAAAAGAGTGAGCAAAAGGAGCTGCACTTTCTTGGTTGTGGCCCCAACATTTTAGAAGTGTCTTCCAATAGAAATTCATCAGGCAGTTTCCTTCTTAGTTTTTAAGAAACTGGTAAAAACGCAATTATTTCGACATGCTTTTTATTAAAGTTTTGCATGGAATACTCAACATTTTAAAATTTTGTTTAACACTATTTATAGTTAGATCTGATAGTTATAGAGGTTTATATGTTTATCAGTTGTTTTATTTTGTAATTCATATGTTGTGAGCAACCCAGAGAATGCTTGTGCTATAGAGTGGTATACAAGAAAGAAAAGGCTTCATGCAACACATAATTAACAGAATTTATAGCACTGGTCACTGACAATTGGGTTTATAAGGGGTTTTAAAACATTCAAAGAAAATACCTGTGGGTGACAATGAAATAAAAGCATATTGTAATGCTGTATTTTGTTTTAGTGCTTATTTTACTGTTGTGAACTGCCTTGAGTTGCCCGTTGGGCAAGAAAGGCGGTATAGAAATAAACCTAATAATAATAATAATAATTATGTAGGGGATGAGTTCTGTCTGATCCATCAGATCTTTTCATAAACATTTAGGCTTTTAGTTCTTATATCCTGAGGATGTTCATGTTTAAATTTATTTTACACATAATGCAAACTTATTAAATTAATATTTCAAATTTAACATAATTGCTGTCAATATTCCAAGGTAATTAAAAATTAGAATAAAATGAAGAGTGGTGACCATTTCAGTGTGGTAAGTTTGCACTGTGAATAAAGTCATTAGTTGTCAACCTTGAATAAAGTGTTTGCCATCAATCCTAGCATTTAAAGCATGTTAGTTCATAAAAGACAATTTGTTCGATGTAACAATGAATTATCCCTATCAAGTAATTGACATTAACACTACATGTCATTTCTAATATTTTTTGTTTACAGACCGATGACAGTAAAACATCAGTTAGAGATCGATTTAATGCAAGACAGTTTATGTCATGGTTACAAGACGTGGACGACAAGTTTGACAAATTGAAGGTATGTATCCTTATTGGAGCTCTTCCAGAAATACTTATAATAAAAGACTGCAACAAGCCACCAAGTACTTATTGAACTTGACCATAACAAATTACAGCAAAAATAAACCTAAATGTGTTTAAATCATTTTTATTCTAGCTTTCAACCCCAGAAGCTCCCAAGGCAACTTAAAGATCAATTTTAAAAACCCAAGGCACTCCCTGACTTCAAATCTAAAATTTAGGACCACAATCATGTTTTTTGTATTTGGAGCATTTCATTCCACCCAATGTCATTCTTCAAATTCTCCTACTTGCTATTATGAACTAATTGGGTAGACCATTATGTGCATGAATCAGATGAACAGGATTCTCACCTAAAATACACGATCCAAAAGGAAAAAAACCAAAGAGGAGAAACAAACCAATTTCAAGTACAATTTCTCCATTGTAAAGCTGTTACAGCAGTCAGCTGTTATCAAAAATATTTAGGGTGAGGAAGAAGAGGAAAGCAGTCTTTGAGCAGATCTGAGAGAGAATGGCTCTGCTTCCCTCTCCTTAGCTTTTCTCCCAGTTTCGTTGATTAAAGCCATAGAAGGTCCATTCCTGTTATGTCCAAGAGATTACCAACACTTCAAGGAAACCTGTCTCCCATATCTCATATTCATCAAATTCTTTCATCAGTTTGCCTCTCAGATCCTGATAAGAGTACTCTGCACAGTATTCACAGGGAGACCTGACTGTATCAGACCATCCAGAATGACTCAAGAGTATGTTCTTCCCAAGCGGATAAAGTTATTTTATCAGTGATGACACCCTGAGAGTATCTCTACCGTTACAGTTTAGTACTGGTTCAGTAACAGTTTAAACCATCTGGGTAGCTAGGTTGCTGTTATTCAAGGTAAAAAAAATTGTTCATTCTACAAGCATTTATTCTTGCTTCTAAAACCTTTCAAAGTTGTTAAAAACATATATGGTTCAAAATATCCTAGCATTATATTACACTCATATAGAATTATACATGTCTACTTAAGATTATGAAATTTTAAATAAATGTACTAATGGAAAATGCTCTGAATAGAAATCTGACATATTAGGTACTTGCATAGGCAGTACGTGTGGTACTTGTGATAGGCAGAAAGTGAGACCAGGTTACAGGTAAGCACTTAAAATATGAGTTGCAAGTTACAAGCAAGCATTTTAAGAATGAAAAACATTTTCTTAAAACATTTAAATATCTTAAAAGTAAAAATATTAAAGTAAAAGGATTTCTTAGCCTTTAAACATGTTAAAGGGACATGCACCTAAATTGCATAACATCTCACCCAGCCATGCTTGAATATGTGAAGGGAAATCCATGTTGCTTCTCCTTTTCCTTATTCTCCCCCTCCACCTTTTCTGCTTCTTGGGGTGTCATATTTACATCATTTTTAACAGATCACAATCTTATGTCAAATGATCTCATGCCCAAGTGTTTGTTTTTCTCATATTGAGACATTGACACAAGAGTAACAAAACAGATGGTTTTGGTCATCTTCCAGGCACACAGAACTGTTTGCTTTGCAGCTGGCCACTCTAACTTGAGTTTTGTGTCTCACAGGACTTCTGAAAAGAGATTACCGTATATACTTGAGTAAAAGTCGATCCGAATAGAAGTCGAGGTACCTAATTTGGACCTCTAAAACTAGGAAAATAGATTGACCAGAGTATATGTTGGGGTGGAAAATGCAGCAGCTGCTAGTGAGTTTCAATAATCAAAAAACATGAAAATACAGTAAAATTAATTTAAACATTTGTGTGAGCATGTTTTTGAGTGTTTATGGTAGTTACTGATTTTTTAAAAAACTATTTGCACCACCAACCAGTGGTGGCGCTGCAGGGGAAATGGGCGGGCAGGCCAATTGCACTGAGGCAGGAAGCGATGTTCTAGCCTAGCCTCTCCCTGCAAGCAAGAAGCATGGCTTCCCCCTCCATCTTGGCCACATGGAGCAGGGACAAAGAAATGAAGGTAAGTGAAACCCTTTCTTTTTATGCACAGGTTTGGTTTCCCACTGAAATGCATTGGAAACAAACACATTAATTTCTTGTATTCTGAAGCTTTTCTGTTTGTTTGTTTCCAATGCATTTAAATGGGAGATCACAATTTGCGCCCTCTTGTGGCCATATGTTTCCTTTCCCCCTCTCCTGAAGCCGAAAGCCACATTTAAGCTACCGAACCACACTGAATCCAGCACGGTGAATCCAATCCACCCTTGTGGTTGTTGACCCGTGTATAAGTTGAGTCACCTTTTTGGACGTCATTTTGGTGACTAAAAAACTCGACTTATACTTGAGTATATACGGTAGAAGCTTCTTTCCATCCACTTTCATTCCTCATGACAAAGTCAAATGGTTCAAGGACATTTCTCACAACTTACATTCCAACCAACAATTAAAATTCCCCACCAGCATTAACCTCATACCTAACTACCCACCCCACAACGCTTGAATTTCTTTTCTTCTTTTTCTCATTTCAACTGCCTTTCATCTCTCAGGGTTTTTTCTTGATTCCCTAATGATTGGCTGCTATTTTCTTGTGTTTTCTTTTCAGTTTTAAGAAGGAAAGGATTAGCCCTGTCTCCTCTGTAGATCTGCTTAGCTGATGCTTCTGTTTATTAACCTGTGGAACAGTTTCCCTTGCATTGCACATTTATAGCCTTTATAGCCTTTGTCATTCAACTATGGGTACTGTTTACTCTCTCCCAACTTACCAAGAAGCAGTATGGTTTAAAATTACTTAACCTTTAAGACAGCATTCCTTGACATTATTTGTAATTAATGAGCAGATGAATTATAGGTTCTATGCATGGTCTCTTCATTTCTCATAGATTTCTAAAACCAGATGTCTCTTTTGAAGATGATATATGACTCAAAACACTTGCTTCCTAAACTTTTTTATCAGGATCTAAGTGTCTTTAGATTTCTTGGATATTGGGCAAACTCTTGTCTTCTATATTTATTACATGGACTTATTCTGTGAACTGCAAATACTTTGCCTATGCTATAAAAGCTCTTAGAGTGTCATTCCTCGGTGTCATTCCAATAATTTCTATAATAGGCTGTATTTTTTTTCTCGTTTATGGACTAACAGTTCTGTTCATCTAACTGGAGTCTAAAATTGTGTTAAAAAGTAGTAGTTTCCTCTGTCGTAGTTCTACATGGTACCCCTTTGCCTGAGGTCTGCAGAGTGATCGCAATCACTAATATTATTGCTCACCAGTAGATGAACATTCAAGCCAGGGCAAATACTTCTTTTGAAAAATCATTACAGTAAAACCTCGGATAACAACCGCATCGCATAAAGCTAAAATCAGATAATGACCTGTTTTTGTTTTTGTTTGGGGGGGAGGGGGGGATTGCATCGCATAACGTTAAAATTCTATGGGATGCATCGGATAATGTTTGCTAAAGCCTATGCCGGTTACAATATATATCTATGGAGTTTTAATGTTATCCGATGCATCCCATAGGATTTTAATGCTATCCGATGCATGCATTGGATAATGCTAAGAATCAGATAACACTAAGACTTGTGGAACCAAGTTTTAGCGTTATCCGAGGTATTACTGTACTTGTATCCATCCAAACATAATATCTTCCCTCCACTGGTAAGTGAACTTGCTAGTCACCCACATGTATAGGTCAGAGAGTCCATGAAGAAGGTATTAAAATGATGTTCAAAGGTTTAGAGCCTTTCTACTTTGCAGAGCATCTTTCTCCAATACATACATCCCAATCAACCAGATTCTCTCAAACTTATGGACTGCAGTTACCCACCACAAGAAGGCCAGGAGAACTTTAACTAGAAACCTGACCTTCTTGGAGGTGATACCGTATTTCTAGAATTCTCTTCTCCCACATGTGCTCCCTCCACTACCTTTCATAAATTAGCAAAGGCAGACTTTTTAGAATGGCCTTTGATGGCATTCTGCCATCTAGCTAATTTCTTATTATTGTATTTGATTTCAGCTGATTTCATTTAGTTTCATTTTATTTTTGTTGATGCTGCATTTATTGATTTACCACCACTATGTTCTGTTGAGTTCAAAATATAATTTTATCGTGGGGATTTTTTTGCTGTTATTAATGGGATTTGATCTATGTTACATTTTTATTTATATTTTATGCACCTTATGTGCCTAAGCGACAATCTGGTCAGTTGGGTGGTATAATTAATTAAATAGTAAATTAATTAAACACATGAATACAGTTGAAGACTGATATTTATTATGAACATTAATGTTTTCATAATGATTCAAGTTCTGCAGGATTCTGTAAGATTGACCATACCAAAACGGGTAGTGGAATCACAAGAGCCATACCAAATTATCTCATTGGTTTGATTGGCTTATGGACTGTCGTGTTGCTTATTTTTGCCTTAATGAATACTATTCGTACAAATTGTAATGTGGTTTCTGGGAATAACTGAGTATTTATTTCTTTATTTTGTAATAGACATGTCTCTTGATGAGGCAACAGCATGAAGCGGCAGCTTTAAATGCTGTTCAGAGACTGGAATGGCAGCTTAAACTACAAGAACTTGATCCTGCAACTTATAAATCAACCAGCATTTATGAAATTCAGGAATTCTATGTTCCCCTTGTGGATGTTAATGATGACTTTGAATTGACACCTATATGACAGCTAGAATCTCTTTCTGTTCTGTTGCAGATTAAAGTTGCAGACGAGCATAATTGTTTAAAATATAGCACTAATATGGTATACTGCCTTTCCCAATGTACCATATATTCCTTCAAAAATGCTTCACAAAATCTCACTCAATATTGTAAATGAGCATACCATTTATTACTAAATGGTATTTATTTTAGATTCCATGACTAAAGTGCATCTTCCCCAATGGATCTATTTAAATACAGCAATCTTTATTAAAGATCTAATGGCGCTGGCAGCTGTTATGAGAAATCCACTGAGAAGTTCACTTTAATGATTTTTATTATTAAATTTAAACTCCTACAAAACAACAACAAACCTGTGGAAGAAATTATACGCTTATGGGAATGTGTGGAGTGAGAGTCTTTTCATCTTATATAATTATAGGTTAACTGTACAGTTTTCTTTTTGGAAAAGATGTAATATGGTTTTCATTTTTTAAAAATAACTTATTTTATACATATTGTGCAAATGTAAATATTACTGTATTTAATGTTCAGCTCTGTATAAAAATTGATATTTTAACTGTAAAACTGTTTTGTCTAATGTTTTATTGGACCAAAGTTGTTGTTTCTTATGTGTAGCGTATAGACAGTTTTCTTTTCAAAGGCATGTGTTTGGTTTAGCTGCTTGTTCATCACCATAACTGTTAAGATTTGATACTGAGCAGTATTGCATGCTAGCTCAGTTCAAGTTTTTCCTTAATGTGTGGTACCTAAATGATTTCATGTGTGGTGCCAATCCACCAAGCACTGCTTCTGTATAGCATCCATTCATTCAGAGGACTTTGCATGAGTGCCCTTTCCAGTGTAGTTTACAGCAGTGCTTCTTGGATTACACCTTGGCTTCCCAGAGCCACTTGTCTGTTGATCTGCTGCTGTAATTCCATGCCTATGACTTACTATGCTAGAGCATTTTGTTTACAATCTTAAAGATTATAAACTTGCTCTTTCATTGTGGTCTCTAAACAAGCCTTTCAGTGTTTTCTCCCTTTCAAATGCTTCTCAGTGAATAATTCTTAAATTGTACATGGTCTATTTTAATATTTCCCAACTGAAATATGTAAATAACTGTAAATACAATGTTTAATAAATTCTATTGGTCATGCTAAAAGATGGTTGGAACCTTGTGATGGTGACATTTTCATTCTTGAAGTTTTATACAATTTGAAAAATAAATATTTGAAAGTTCCATAATAAGGTTGTATTTGTATATTCGGACCAATTTCCCATAGTTTTATGCAAATGATTGTGTTATGTTACTATTGAATTAGGAAAATGGCTGACATTATGATATGGATATAGCATTGGTGTGGTCCGCCTGCCCTCCTCAGTCTTAGAGATGAAGGCACAGATGCTTTTTTCAGGGTGAAACACAAGTAACTTTAATATACAAATTCTTCACTATGGGGTTTTGACTTAGTTTTAACTATTTACAGTTTGGGAAGGCTGACAGTTACTTCATTGTCTTGGGTTCAAAAAGCCCTTTATAATCTCTTTAGTGCCAGACTACGTGGTTCTGGCAGTGACAGCATTTGGCAAGGCAATAAAAAAGCACCATTAAATGGTGCCACTCGATAGCATGGTTTAGAGAATCAGTAAATAGGAAAAATGTAACTGAGTATGTAGTATAATTGAAGATTTTCCCACCTTTCTCTCTTTCCTCCTTTTTTAGGTGTCTCTAATCTCCTGGCTTCACTCCCTAGTATTGACCTAGATAAGCAATCCATTCTTTGCCCCCCAGATATCTCTGCCAGAGATCCATGGAGAGCCAGTGGGACATGGAGGTAAAGCGAAAAGGGGGGGGGGGGGAATTAGACACTCTTTTAGAAAAATGATATGGTGAAGGTGAAAAGACTTTGCAAATTTGGGCCATCAAAAAGGTCCAGAAATCTTCTCTCTGCAAGAAAGACAAAATTGTGAACTTTCACTGGTTCTGTTCTCATTCATCTTCAATATAGTCTGCATCAAATCTCTTTGTGAGCGATGTCAGCGAATGCTTGATATAGACATGAAAGCAGATTACTTTTTGTTGCTGTCAGGAACTGGTAAGATCTGTCTAGCAGTTTGGACGTGACAGCATATATTTATGTGAATGACAATACACTACATCTGAAGTAAGGCATTTTGCATAGGCATCTAAAATGAAGCACCCAGTGTGGTGTAGCAAACAAAATAAAGGAGTAGAACTCAGGAGACCTGGGTTTGAATCCCCCATTCAGCCACTGAAACTCACTTGGGGTGTGTGTGAGTGGCACAGGTAAGTCCACTCCTATTAGATGGCACGGAACAAGCACACTTTAGAACAGGGGTGCCCAAACTTTTTGGGCATAGCTGTCGAGTATCCCGTATTGGCTGGGAAAACCCCTTATTTTACCCTCTCCCCTGCTGTCATCCCGTATTAATTAGACTGCAATGCCCTATTGCCGCCATTGGAGGGCAGCAAAGGATAACCATACCCTGTCAAGTATCCCATATTTGCTGGGAAATTTCCCTTATTTCCAAATCCCAAACTTGACAGGTATGTTTTTGGGCTGTGGGCTGGTCACGTGGTTTACTTCCACTTCCAGGAGCGACGAGGGCTTTGTAAGCCAGTTGAATTAGCATTGGGATACGGCCCCAGGCTGTAGTTTGGACACCCCTGCTTTAGAACTTGAAGAGCTTAGCAGCCTTTCCCTTGTCCTGATCTTTGTTATTTACAAACAGATCACGAGGAACATGTCCACTTATTTCCATTTTACAACCCATACAATGAAATCTCTCTGGTCCAAACAAAATTTTCCCATACAAATCCTACCAAAAACAGGATTCCCCCCACCCCTGAAAATAGTTCAAACAAAAATGTTTTAAAATGTGCTTGTGCATAATCCAAACACCGAATGGGATTTGCTTTAGTATAAAGCAGTGGAAAAGACACTGAGTTAATTGGCCTTGACAACTGGCCAAGATTATCTGAGGGCTTTGCTGTTTTTCTCTCTCACCTCTAACTAGCCCTGCATTGCCTAGTTTCTATGTTTCTAAGATATTAGTGGTCTAAGAAGGTTTCCACCCACCTCCTCTTGCTTTTGATTCTTTGAAGCAGAAATTCTTAAAATGAAAAGAATCCAAATAGAAATTGTGTTGTCGTCAAACAATTTACATTAGCTGACACAGAACCTTCCAATTAGAACTGGGTTTGTGAAATGTAGGGAAAGAGGGTGGTTGCCTATCTCTTTGCTATCCCACTGTCTCATAGTTGCTATTAGCCCAAGTTGGAAATTTCCTGTTGAGGCCAATAGCAGATTTCAGGATAGAGAAGTAAGTATTCCATTATTTTTCTCAGACTTCTATGTGGGTGGATGGTAATGCCACTTTCCCATGTCCTATTCCTTTCTCTCTCTCTGGCTGCTGCTGTTTTTTTTTTCTAATTGCATGTTCCACATTCTGATTACTAAGTCACACTGACATTGCTGTCTATAAGCAATGAACTGGAACTTGAGAGGACCAGATTCTCGTCCTGATTGGCCTCTGACCTTCACTCGGTGATCACAATGGAGCCTAACATACTTCACAGAGGTTGTAAAAATGAATTTTAATACAAAACAGCTTTCTGTACTGACTTGGGCTTTCCATCCTTTAAAGTTCATATTACATTTACTAGAGAGACAAATACTCCATGGCTCCCAAACAACCATCCTATTTATAGTAGTTGACTTAAAATTTGTAATTCTAGTAGTGTCTTCTGTAAATATTTCACACACATTTCATCTAATGTGTTGTGATGTACTTCCAGGAGATTGCTGACCATATTGAAGTGTTCATGTTGTAAGGCGTGCACATTTTGTTTTGAAATGAATGCTATGACAGTATTGGTAAGTTTATTATTTTTTAAAAAAATCACTCTCATAGCATGGTAAGTTTCACTATCATGGATCGCTAGATTTTAAGAGCTTTTTTCAAGCATTATAAATGATTATTCTATAAGCATACGTAAGGAGATTGTCTAGCTTGCTTGTATGTAATTTAGAAGATCCAAGTTCTTGATTGCATGTAGAGCTTACCAGTGGTAGGCTCCAAAAAAAATTACTACCACACTGTGGGCGTGGTATTGTGGGTGCAGCCAGGGGGAAAGCCCTGCGTTGCACCCAAATCAGGACTATTTTATTTCAAAACTTGGATGTCGGGGCCAGTCAGAATTTCTGCTACCGGTTCTGGCGAAATGGTGCGAACCTGCTGATGCCCACCACTGGAGCTCACATGCAAGAAAGACTTTTTCTCCTTCAGACTCAGTATTGAAATTGGGAAGAACACTAGGACAGGAAGATGGGACCAAGTGCTCCTCTCTAAGTCTATTCATATAATGCCTGAGTTGGGCTAAGACCAGATCAATATATATATTTTTTTATATTATTACAGGAGGAAGTTTAAATGCAGATCAGTTTATAAGCACAGCAGATTATTTTTTGTAATTTCTCAAATCAACTTTGTTTTATTTTATCTACACTTGCAAGACTTAGACCATATGCCTTGCAGAAACTCCTGCTGGTAAAACTGCACATTATAGAGAGCATACCCCAAAATATAGATTTGATTCTGGTTTTCTCCAGAGAAGCAGAGATCCTATTAATCATAAAATTGTAGAACTAGAAGGGAACCCAAGGGTCATCAAATCCAATCTCTTAACAAGGCAATCCACAGGTAAGGCATCTCTGACAGGTGGTCATGTGACCTCAGTTTCAAGATCTTCAATGAAAGGAGAGTTCACCACACTCTGATAGAGTTCATTCCACTGTCAAAAAGCTGTGAAGACGTGGTTGATACATCACCTCTCAGTCTTCTCTCTAGACCAGTGTTTCCCAACCTTTGGTTTTTGGACTTCAATTCCCAGAAGTCTAAGTCAATTCTCCAAATAGCTGACCAGCCAATGTACTGGGGAAACACTGCTCTAGTCTAAGCATATCTAATTGCCTCTTAAGTTTGTGATACCCCTAAATTAAATTATTTTATTTTCCTCTGCCTAAATGTTCTTTGCTGCCAGTATTGTATTTGGATCTTTGTTATTAATCATAATCATAATATTAATCATAAGATTATATTGTTTTTCATAACTGTTTGATCTTTATAATGTATTATTTTCCTATTTTTTTAAAATATTCTTTGTATTGACACCACTTGGGTAACTGTTAAAGTGAGATGAGCAGGATATACAGGTAAATCTAAATAAAGCAAAGGATGTAGTTTTTATATAAAATAACAAACTTTTAATCTTTTGAACTGATCACATTTTTTTGTTTTTGAACTGGAATTTTGTTAATAGTGCAAATGATCTCTAGAAGAACTTTGTCGTTGCAATACAAATTAAATACAGTATGTTGTTGTTCTGTCCTTTGTGAATATTCAGTGCACTATACCATGGACTTCTAAATAGTGTTTTAGAGCTCACTGTAAGCCACAAGAATCACTTTGAAGACCAGGGTGATATATTAGGAAAATTCAAGTAGAAAGGCAAAAAGAAGAATGGCTGTCAAATGAAACAATAAAATGGTGCAACTGCACAATGGGGAAGTGTCCACATGCCTTTATTGTGAACTCACACCCAGGAAGTCGGGTTTCCCTTGGTGATTTTTTTTTTAGCTGACTATGCAGGAGAGAGAGGAGGGAATAAATTATCAAACAGCCCTAATTTTAGCTTGTTAAGGCTTATTTCTGCTATAGCCATCCAAATTTGCAGAAGGTGCAGCAGCGGCAGCGGCAGAGCTACTGCAAAAAAAGTGATGATTAGCAATTCCTTCTTCTCTGTTTGTCTCCTTGGTGCCTTAGCGCAACTCAGTTGCAATAGTGGCACTGAACCTTTAAAAAGAGAAAAAAGAAACAGCATTATCAGCAAGATCCAGAGTCTCCTTGGTGGTCTCTTAAGAGGTTTGAAATGAACATGAGTTTCCCTTTACTTCCTCTCTCACCAATCACCTGCACACAATTTTCTGCATCAGTTTGAGCAATCACTCCAATGTAAATGCATTTGGTACAAAGAAATAGAAACCCAAGCAGTGGCAAGAAAAAAAAATCAAGTTAGTGGGGGAAAACATTTTTGTCAGGTAGTCAATGAAGAACAATGCAAGTCTGGCTGTCTCAATCCTAGCACATGATCACACATGCGCTGGTTACCTCCAGACTTGATTATTGTAATGCGCTCTACATGGGGCTGCCCTTGACGACCATTTGGAGGCTGCAGCTGGTCAAGAATGCCGCGGCTCAGGTAGTGATGGCGCTATGCTCATGCCTCACCTCTGCTCCGGGAGCTGCACTGGTTACCAGTTTGTTTGTTGTTGTTGTTCAGTCGCACAGTCGACTCCGACCCTTTGCGACCCCATGGACCATTTTCCTCCAGGCGCCTCTGTCCTCTACCATCCCCCTCAGCCCTCCCAGCTCTGTGCCCATTGTGTCTATAATACCATCTAGCCATCTCATCCTTGGCCTCCCCCTTCTTCTTTTGCCCTCCACCTTTCCCAACATCAATGCCTTCTCAAGTGAATCCTCCCTTCTCATTTGATGTCCAAAGTATTTTAGCTTCATCTTTACTATTTGACCTTCCAATGAGCAGTCAGGGTTAATTTCTTCTTAGATTGACCTATTTGTTCTCCTCGCTGTCCAGGGGACTCTCAAAACCCTCCTCCAACACCACATTTCAAAGGCATCTATTCTTCTGCGTTCAGCCTTCCTAATTGTCCAGCTCTCACATCCATACATTACTACTGGGAAAACCATTGCTTTGACTATTCTAATTTTTGTTTGCAATGTAATGTCTCTGCTTTTCACTATGTTCCCCAGGTTTCTCATCGCTTGTCTCCCAAGAATCAGTCGCCTTTTTATTTCATGGCTGCAATCCCCATCTGCAGTGATCTTTGATCCTAAGAAAGTAAAATCTGTCACTGCTTCTACTTCTTCCCCGCCTATTTTCCAGGAACTGATGGGGCCTGTTGCCATTATCTTGGTTTTCTTGACCTTTTGTCTCTATCAGTTTGTCTCTGGGTGCAATTCAAGGTGCTGGTAATTACCTTTAAAGCCCTTCATGGTAGTGGGCCAGGTTAACTAAGAGACCGCATCGCCCTAAGGGAGTCCGCCCATCCTACCAGGGTGGACCGGAGAGGGTCCCTTAGTGTTCCAACGGCTAGAGGGGCTCGCCTCTCTAGCACAAGGAGAAGGGCCTTCTCTGTGTCCGCCCCAACTCTTTGGAACCTCCTGCCAGCAGACTTAAGGCTTCAGCCAGAATTGCTGCCCTTTCGGAAAAGGTTAAAAACCTGGCTGGCAGGGCAAGTTTGGGGGGCCAACGGGGTATTGGCTCCTGCACGTTGGCTCAGTTGATGCCACATGTCCTTTCAATAATTGTGGGAAGGGGTTGGTCTTTTTAGACATAGGGTGGTTTTATAGTTTTTATTGTAGTTTTTTAATGGGGTTTATATTGTAATGTTTTATATGTTGTACGCCGCCCTGAGTTGCCCTGGAGCAAGAGGGCGGGATATAAATCTAAATAAATAATAAATAAAATAATAATAATATTTGTCAACAGTCACTCTCTGATAAAGGTTGATCATGAACCAAGGTCACATCTAACAATGAATCTTGCTTGCTTTAGAACCACTGACTGATTTCAATTCCACTTGTGCCTCAATACTGTATGAAAGCTTCAGAGGCATATTTTATAAAAGCAAAAGCTAAAAAAATAAAAATAAGGGTTGGAATATGAATGTAACATGAGCACCTCTATTATCTTCAAAATTAAACATTTGTTCAATCCTTCCATTTAGTTTAGTTATAAATGCTGGTGAGAAACCCATGTGTAGCAATAGGAGCCTGGTGAAATATTGTCTGAGTTTACCAATAATTGAGAAACATGGGTATGATTTCAAAAGTAATTAGATACAGATTACAAAAGGAGAAACAGGCTGATCCCAGTTTATTACATTTCACAAGAAACCTGTGCAGTTTAACATGTTATTGCCTGTTTGCTTAGATCAAAAAGGAGATCTGCCTCATTGTATGTTGGCTTAAAAGGCAGCTAGTTTGGGTAAGTGATAAAGAATAACTGAACAGCAACAATTTATTGTATTTAGATCTGAATAGATTATCTCAGAGGAACACAACTTTTAGAGCTGTTTTTCAGGTCTCATTGCACAGATGGTATTAAAAGTCTTGTATGTTTGGATATCTATTTGGAAGTGAGGTATTATCTTCATGAGTGTGTAACACACTAAAGTATGAGTATGCTAAAATCAGGTTGCCTATAAACATGAATTGGAGTGCTTACACCCACACTCTTTGTTGCTCATGCTGCACAGAAGCACACACATTTTTGTCATGGACTTTGTACATTACCACAGAAATTAAAACAAAGAATTAATTTAGCAAACTGAATACAGGAAGCAGGTGGCAAATTGCTACACAAATGTAGATTCAAAAGGTCAAGGATTATATTTGAATCTGGTGGAAATTAATTGGAACATTGCTTACTTGAGCAAATGCCCATGATTACTAGAAATGATACGTGGAATTGACTTAAACGGCTGTGGAACTTTCTTCGAAATTCATTTTTTAAAAAAAGGTACAAGGTTAAGAAAGGAAGAGATGAATACAGCAAGTGGTATCAGGGAGCAACAGAATATGCTGCAAAACAAGTTGACATCTCAATAAAAACAATGTGCATAGTGACAGGATGCCTCAAACCTACACCAGATGAGAAAATATATCATTTTGATGGTATCACTCCGCCTAAGATAAGAAAAGAAGTAGCAGCTGACCCTGCCTGAGAGAACTAAGCTAAGCAAGAGAATGATCCTCCACATCCTCTGAAGGGATATGAGCCATAAGTCTGCAGGCTCAGATCCAGGAAGATCTTTATGGCAAGAATAAACACTCTTCCAAGAGAAAACCAAATTAGAAAATGGAGGAAGTTGCTCACTGAACAAAGAATAATATTAAATGAGGATATAGCTGAGGAACTCTGACTAGGTTGATGAAGTCCCTAAATGCAAGACCAACATGCTCAAGGGGGGGGGGGGGGGGCTGCTGGCAGACAACAACACTTGTGTGAATAATGGGGAGAGAGAGAGCCCAGCTCATTTAGGTTTTTAAAGATTGTGTATGTATTTTATTGTATCTTTTATCTTTTGTATTATGCATTGTGTTGTGTGGAGATTGCTTTCCTTTGGTTTTAAAGAGCTTTCTCCTTTTATGTTGTTATCTGGGTGGCGCCTGCGCCAGAAGGGCAGGATATAAATACACCAATAAATAAATAAAAAGGGATATAAATACCCCAATAAATAAATAGAAAATTAACTGGTCTGCCGATTACTATCGGAAACATGTCCCGATGAGGACTTATGTTTGGCCAACGACCAAAGCCAAGAAAGTGGCTTCAGTTTGAAAAGTCCAAAAAGTTTTATAGTGCGTTGCCAACCCGGAAACCGTACATTACTGTACAGGCTGCGCAAAAATTACCGTACATTACCGTACGCACATGCGCAGACCCATTTCTGCATGCGCATACTGGGTGGAGTATGGGCGGAGCCTGGGCAGGCATTTTTTTTTTAATATTTATGAGGAAAGAAAACGGATGTAATCTTTTTTTTCCTTTTCATTTTGACCCAGGACGGAACCGGAAATAATCTTTTTTATTATTATTATTCAAAAATTACTGGAAATTACCGTATATCTCCGTACGGTAGTCGTACATCGCACGGAGCGAAATTACCGTACCGTACGGTAATTACCGTACAGATTGGCAGCACTCACTCATCTAGACTACATTTCCCAAAATGCAACACAGGCGGGACTCTTTTCATCCATTATGTAAGGAACCGGGTGGTGGTGATGGCGGCGGCAGCAATGCGCACGCGCAGAGCACTTCCATTCTCGTTCTGCCGGAGAAGCTCGCTTCCTCGGGTTACTACGGAGGCCCCGCCTATGCGCGTCCTGCGCGTGCGCTCCTTTAATTCCGGCGTCTGCCCTCTCCCTCGGCCACCCAAAGGCAGGGGCGAAAGAAGACGGGGGTTGGGGTGGGTTACGAGGAAGGAAAGGGCGTTCGCTCGCGCATGCGCTCCCTAGATTGCCTCCGCCCGCTCCGCTCCGCTCCACCCGACCTTGTCAAAAGGAGGAGGAGGCGGGCGGCAGCAGCAGCAGCATGAAGCGTAAAGTGGGGCTCGAATGACGGACGCCTGAAGAGGGGTGGGTGGGGTGGGGGAGAGCTTAGTGTAGCCACCCCAAAAGCGAAGGCAGCCCTCGTCCACTTCTTCAGGTTAGTAAGTACTCACTGTTTCCCGCGTGCCTCGGTTTATCTCAAAGGGCTTCCCCTACTACTACAGTGGGGATGGGCATTTCTGGGGCGCGCACTGCGCACGCGCGAAGAGTGGGGCGGGGGGGGGAAGGAGAGAGAGAGAGGTGTGTGTGTTTGTGTGTGTGTGGCCCTCCAGCGCTTTTTCTCCTTCAGACTCAGTATTGATGGGGTTTTAAAGGTTGAACCCCCTTTAGGTTCGCCCAGGACCGTGATGGCGAACCTTGGCACTCCAGATGTTCTTGGACTTCAATTCCCAGAAGCCCCCGTGAATCCACACGAATGGGTTTACTGCGATTCATCCAGCTCTCGTCGCTCCCGGAAGCGGAAGTAAAACGCGCCCATACAGGCGCGTTTTACTTCCGCTTCCGGGAGCGACAAGGGCGGCGCGGGCCGGATGAATCGCAGTAAACTCATTAGTGTGGATTTACCGGGGCTTGAGCTTCTGGGAATTGAAGTCCAAGAACATCTGGAGTGCCAAGGTTCACCACCATGGGCCCAGGACAGCTTTGCCCTGGTTCTTCTCCCCACCCACTCCAATTGCTCCACTCCCCTCCCGTCCCACTCCTTACTTAAGGTTTGCAATTCGTGGCATCCTCTGGCGGTGGAAAACCCCACGGAAGGGTGAAGAAAGTGGCAAAGCACAAATGAAACTAGCAAAGCCTTGCGTGGCCACGCCAGTCTGGCTGACTGAAGTGGCTTGCTAAACTTTGCCTAATGGCAGGACTGGCCCTGAGAATGGAGATCAAATGAGAATGGTACGTGACACCACAACACAAAGCAACTACTAAAGGTCTCCCTTGCTCGAAAGCCATGTCCGACTCTAGGAGTCGGTGCTCATCTCTGTTTGCAGCCAAACAAACAGTGTTGTCTCTATCTGCAGACGTTTCCATGGTCATGTGTCAGACATGACCAGATACCAAAGTGTACGGAATGTTACCTTTCCCGCCGAAGTGGTACTTATTTATCTACTAGCAGTTTCTTGCTTTTGAACCGCTAGGTTGGTAAGCGCTGGGACAGTCGACAGGAGTTCACTCCTTCATGCAACACTCTGGTCTCAAACTGCTGACCTGCCGACCTTCCAGCCATCAAGCTCAGCGTCTTAACTACTAAGCCACCGTACCCCCCCAAAGTAACTCTACTCGGTGTCTTTTTCCTGAGCCAGTAGTCCTCTTACTAATGTTCTCCTATTTTAAGTTGTTCCTGTTTACTTGAAATGATTCGGCCTGCAAAACCTGTTCCACACATATACCTAGGGAATAAAGCTCCTTTTGAGTAGGTGCAGATTTGAATCTCTTTAATCTGTCCAACCAGTTGTACTTGTTTACTCTTTGTAATATCTAGTGACATACAGTATAAACTCAGTCTCTGGTAGTCAGGCCATTTTGAGAATAATGCACGAAGCCTAAAGGATCATTAATTAAAGTTGGTTCAAATACTACTGTACGCATGGATGACCGCTGTCAATTGAAAGTTAAGAAGTGCCTGAAATGCAATGACTGAGAAGACTGGACTGGCAAATTCTTGCATTGGAAATGTGGTAGAAAGCTGTTTTTCTAATTGTGTAAGTCATTGTTGTAGTCTTTTTTGTGCACTATTCCAGATGGCTTGGCACATATTTGAACAAAATAGACCCCTTTTTTGGTATCATCTGAAGAATCCCTAAAATCTATGCCTGTACATTTGTTTGCCAGCATCTGTTGCTCTTACAAAATACGGAGCAGAGGTCTTGAACATCATCTGTGTTGCTCCCTGGTAAATGTACAGAGGAGAAGAAAGTATCTATGACTCTACATATACTCACATACAGATTCAGATAGATACTTAGTGTAGGAATTTGTTGCGATATTGAGTATACAGTAAAACCCTTACTTATGCAAAAAGTCTGTTCCATAGGCTTTTGCTTAAATCGGGTTTTTATGTGACTCGAAGAAAACTATAGAAAAAAATGATTTTTATGTAACTCGAAGTAAACCCATAGGGAAATGATTTTTTACGTAACTCGAAGCAAACCCATAGGAAAAATGAATTTTTTATGTAACTCGAAGAAAACCCATAGGAAATTGTGTTATGTAAATTGGGACATTTATGTAAATCGGGACATGGTTTTAGCACAAAATCATTATGTAAGTCGAATTTTATGTAACTCGGGGCTTTTGTAAGTCGGGGTTTTATTGTACTTTCCTCCCAGTTCTCTATTACATAATTTGCTGCTTGTTCGAGTGTTTTTATGACATAGCATGTGAAATAGAGATGAATAATAGAGTGAAATACACTGTTAGAGCTAATTATGAAATGGAAGTTAAAGAGACTTCTGCCCGCCTCTTGATTTGTGTGGGTGAAGCAGTGTTGCTGGGTTAATTGGTTGTTGACCAGAGACAGAGCTACTTCTGTGAAATTTCTTAGGTGATAATTTAAAGCAGGGAGGAGGTGTTTCTTCCACATCTGTTGCTTAAGCCTCTCCCAAATAGAAGATACAGTAAAACCCCGACTTACATATGCCTCGAGTTACATAAAATTTGACTTACATAATGATTTTATGCTAAAACCATGTCCCGATTTACACGATTTCCTATGGGTTTGCTTCAAGTTACATAAAGATTCTTTTTCCTATGGGTTTGCTTCAAGTTACATAAAAATTCATTTCCCTATGGGTTTGCTTTGATTTACATAAAATTTTTATTTTTCCTATGGGTTTGCTTCGAGTTATGTAAAAAAAACCAATTTTTCCTATGGGTTTGCTTCGAGTTACATAAAATACCGATTTAAGCCAAAGCCTACGGAACGGACTTTTTTTCGTAAGTAGGGGTTTTGCTGTACAGTACTTGGACATATGCCCCTTGTTTAAGATTGTGCTAGTTTATATATACAGTTCATCTGATTAAGTGTAAGGCAACTGTTATGTTGATCAGGATTGCAAAGAAACTTGATGCAGAAGGTTTCTTTTGGTGCATATTGTTGTCTTAGTTTCTTTTGTTAACTTTTATGCAAGGGTCTAATACCACATTATTCTAATCACATAGGATTATTCTGTGATAGGTAGCAGTAACAGTAATTTCATATTACGCGAGGCACTTGGCTGCTGCAGCTGCATGGCTGTATCCTGCTCCCTTTGCTCTAGTAACAACTGAATAAGAAGGTCAGTTAGGATATATGCATAATGCTGTGCTGAAAATATTTTAATCACAGTTTTCAAACCAGTGCTTTTTTGCACAGTGCAAGTGACACATGCTTTGCAGTTCTCGCTTCATTTCTTAAAATGGCAGATTCTTTATTGAGATATCTTTTTTTTACTGATATCTATCTTTTTTTGCATCTCTTCTGCATGATTTTGCAGCATGTTGTTTCCTTTATGTCTTTATTTTACCCTGATCAGATATATTCCATGTTATCTTCCAGCATTGTTAATTTTGGCTTAAATTTCCCTTTGATTTCTGGATCTTGTGGAAGAAATCTCTAGGTTTTTTCCATTTTGTAGTGTTTGGTTTTGAAGAAGGTATTTATGATAATTTATAATAAACAGATTGGTAGCCTCATAAAATTCTTTAGGTTATTTTCTTGCAGCATTTTAAACTCTGGGGTTCTCAACCTTTTTAATCCGAGGGCCAGACCACGCCCCCTCAGACAGCTGATGGTTTCCCCCACCTTAAACGCTGCCGTAAAGGGTGGCTGTTGTAGACACGTTTATGACAGCCGTGAGTGTATTTAGAGCTGCTGTAAACGCTTACACTTCCGGCGGCGATGACATGGGCCACATGAACTGGTGCCATGGGCCATAGGTTTAGAACCCCTTCTTTAACTCTTAAGCCAAAGTCTCTGATGAGAATTTGTTCTGCCTTTCCCCCTGCCTTTACTTTCCAATTACCTATGGTTATCAGCACATGCTCTTTTGATGCATGATCTCTTTCCTGCTGGAACCTTGCATCAAAACTTTTAATTTCTTCTTCATCAGCATCTTTAATTGACACATAGACTTGAATAATGGTTATGTTGATAGAGCTCATACACATTAATCATTCCGACTTTTCATAGTAGGCCATAGATGTTTGTGCCACATCGTGAATCAATATTAGAACCAGAGTGTTTTTGCTGATTTGGTTTTCTGTCGGAATAAAATATATTTCAGTTGTCTGAGTAATATATTCAGTTCACTTAAATTCACTCGCAACAAGTACTACAATGTTTAAACATCTCATTTCTAGCTTTATTGTTTTAAGTTTTCTTTGATACATTTTTCTAATGTTCCATGATTCAGCCATAGGAGTTGTTTGTCTTTGGATTTTGCTTTCACATCTGCTTTCACCTTTGGTCTAATTCTGTGGTTAAGAACTGTGTAATTCGACCTATCCTTAACACTTCCCTAACAGCTGGTTGAATGCCGTACTAACTCGTCTAATACTGTGTCTTATTTTATTTTGAATTGTCATAAGACTTTTTCAACTATAAAACATTCAGAAATGGTTTACCGTTTCTTCCTTTTTTGCACTAGTGACAAGAGCTAGCTTAAATGCCACTATCATTGCCCATGAAAGATCTGTTCCTGCTCATTAACTTCCCCTTTAGGGTTGCTGTGCCTCAATTACCATTGGCAGTATCAGTAATTTTCTACTAACGTGACACTAATTATTGAAGAAGGTGGATACATCTTAGTCTGCTATCTCTGCTTGGACCATTTCATCATAGGTGAACCTGCACAGGGTGTAGATTTGTCTTCCTCTTCATAGTATTGATCTCAGATACACGGCAAGGGGGTTGAATGTTAAGATGTACATTGAAGGGAAGGATGTCCACTTCTAGATCCTGCAATGGCTTAGGTATCTTGTTGATGAGCCAGATGTTGGGAATTAGATACCACACTTTGCCTCCAGGGAAGAGGCCAACCTGTGTAGCCATGGGCTAGCTGTACAGTTTCATGATGTCCCTAGAAGAAGAGAATGGTAAACCATTTTTGTGTTTTCTGTTCCTAGAAAACCTTAAGTTGGAATTGACATAATGGCCCATTGCGCAAGGTGTACACAGTCCACTGAATGTTTGGACCAGAATTTTGGAATCCCACTGCTTCCTAACCCAGGACCTAAGAGTCATTGAGTTATTGCCTGATAATGTACCTGACACCTAATAGTGCTACTCTCTGCAACTGCTCTATCATGATCTTATTGATGCCAATTGCACTCAGATGTTTTTAAAACCCTTCTGGGATTGCTCCCAGTGCTCCTGGCATACTAGTATTACTGTTGCCCTTTTGTACCAGATATGCTGATATCTCATGATCTTTTCAAACTCTTTTGCTTCCACCTGTCTATCACCGGGAATTGTCACATCAGTCATTCTTATTATTTCAGTAAATAAACTACCAATGTACTTAAACTTCCAAGAAGGTAGCCATGTTAAGTCTATTTCATGGAAAATAAGAAAGCATCTTGGGACACATTAAAATTAACAGATTTAGTATATTATAAGATATGGTGGACATTAGCCCATTTCACCAGGTGCATAAAATGTTCCCCTGCTTTCTAGTTGTATACAGAATAACAAAGTATTGCAGGAAGTACTAACAGCACCAGTTACATGATTAATGTAAAGCAGGCATTCACAACCTATGGCTCATTGGCCAGACCCGGCCCCCGATGCCAATTCATCTGGCTCGCGCTGCCCTCTCAGCTCCCGGAAGCGGAAAGAAAATGTGCCTGCACATAGGCAAAATGCATTGATGGCAGCGTTCTGTGCATGTGCGGGCATGTTTTATTTCCATTTGCAGTGGGAGGTACCATGTGACCGGCCCAATTAGATGTCCGGTGGTCAGGCCCGTGACCTGAAAATGTTGAGAACCCCTGATGTAAAGTATTCACAAACCTGTTGCTGATAATGCAAATATCCCAGTGATTACAAAGTCAGCTTACACATGGGGTGTGGTAGAAATCCTTCATCTTAATTTAAATGACTAGTTCCATCTAGTTTGGAGCTTCCTAATAAACTATAACTCCACAGCATACCTGTCAACCCGCGGCTCCGGAAAAACGGGACCTGCGCAGATCGCTTGTGCGCAGGTCGCTTTCCATGCATGCGTGGAAGCGCTACGCCGCTTGCGCAGCCCCTACGCAAGCGGTGTAGCGCTTCTGCGCATGCATGGAAGAGTTTTACCCCTTCTACGCATGTGCGGAAGTGCTACGCCGCTTGCGTAGGGGCTGCGCAAGCGACGTAGCGCTTCCACGCATGCGCGGAAAGCGTTTCCCCCGCTGCCAAATTACGGGGTTTTGGCAGCGCGGGGCGGGTTATGACGTCAATCGACGTCAAATTACGGGGTATTCCTGGCCAAATCGGGATGGTTGACAGGTATGCTCCACAGTCAGCCGGGCCTAAATTTATCTGACTCTTGCTGGATTGTCTTTTGATGAAATGGATTCACCAGTTTAAATATATTTTAGAGGAAGTTGCAGAGGTCTGCTGATTTGGTTTGAGCAGTGGTGCTTGTTGAAGGAGTATTTCATTTGTGAGACTTCCCCAGTCTCAATTGCTCCAGCAAACTGTTCTTGCCTATGGAATTTCATTGCAGAATCTTTGTATGACTTTTGTTAGCAGTACAGAGAATGATTCATATGGGAATTGCTGTGGTAATTGTTGTGGTTTGATGCTGGGTTTTTTGGGGGGGAAACTTGTTCTATCAGTGTGTCACTTATGCTTGATATGTTTTTGAACAGAGTGTAAAGAGTGGATAAATTTCACATAACTGCAAGTTATGCTGGCTGGCTGATAGTGGCCTGTTAAGAATTTCCACAAGAAGATTTATGGATTTGAGTTAAAAGAGTTCTCAGATTTCTGCAATGGAAATGAAGTGTTATTTTACCGTTCTGCCGGCGTATAAGATAGGACACACCTCATTTTTATACACATTTTAAAGGAGAAAAATTATTTTCTATATTTCATGAATTTCCAAATGATTTATTGTACTACTTTTATAGTTATTTATATCTACAAAAAATGTAACTAGGAAACACTGTAGTTAGGCATCTTTTAATCTTCATCCTCAAAACCCAGAAATTCATCTCCTTTGGAAGCCCCTTCGCCCGGCTCCAGCCGCTGCCGATTGCCAGGAGCCGGGCAAAGGGCGGCTTCAAAAGGAGCCCTCTTCCCCCACTGATCCCACCCTCCTCGGCTTTTGGCCATCAGTGGTGGGGTGATTGGCAGGGGAAGGGGCTTCAAACTTGCTTTCACACATGAGGGAGAGAAAAGAGAATGGTGTAAAGCAGTGGTCCTCAGCCTTTGGACTTCAAATCCCAGAGGCCTGAGTCAGTACATTGGCTGATCACTGCTTTGGGGAATTGACTTGGGCTTCTGGGAATTGAAGTCCAAAACCCAAAGGTTGTCGACCACTGGTGTAAAGGACAGGGTATTGTATCTATGTTGTCACAGTAAGAAAGTAGAGAACATTTTCTCAGGAAGTTGCAGAATGCTGCTTTAATCCGTTCTGCAAAACTGAAAATTTGTTGTGTGGTTACATTTATCTTACAGGAATCTAAACAAGTGGTCAAATGTGAGTGACTATTCCTTTGTTTGCAAAATAAAACTCAGTATCTTTAGCTAGTTACTTAAAGTACTGTATTTGCTTGTACTGTACTGTACTATAGAATAGTTTGCAGTCACACTCTGTGCTCTTCTTGTTGCAGGCATGATGGATAGGTAACAATCTTATTCTGCTGTACTACCGGAGCGTAAGAATGACTGAGTGCTTCCTGCCTCCCACCAGTAGCCCCAGTGAACATCGCAGGGTGGAGCATGGCGGGAGTCTTGCCCGGACCCCAAGTTCTGAAGAGATCAGCCCAACAAAATTTCCAGGCTTGTACAGGACTGGCGAACCTTCACCACCTCATGACAGCCTTCTTGAACCTCCAGATATAGTGTCTGATGATGAGAAAGAACATGGGAAGAAAAACCGAAAATTTAAGAAAAAAGAGAAAAGGAGTGAGTAGCTTTTAAAGATCTGTTAATTTTTCTTTTAAAAATTTGTATTTGTTTTTCATGACCCTATGGCTATATGGGATCCATGTGTATGTGTGAAATGTTCTTTTTATTTCTTCTCGATTTGGTATCTCTTCTTTAAAATATAAATAAAATAAATGTTTAGTATTGAATGCCTTATCATTTGTCAGTCAGAATGTATAGAACAGTTATCCCCATTGTTGTAGAATGCCAGTTTTACTGTAAAAATATCAGCACTGTAAATATCCCATCCAAACTGCCCACTAAATTTAGGTGACTAAGCATCTCCTATCACATGTGCTGCTGTTAATATTGGGTGTGATTGATCTTAATTTTTAAACACAGTTTTACTGTTCTTGCTTGCAGGGAAGGTAGGGCTAGTTTTAGAAGAGGTATAGTTTATGACAGTACTGTGCATGTATTTCAGAAGCAGAAAAGTACCTGATAAATTACACTGAAAGCAGTGTTTGTTTAGAACTGAAATTATAATTGCATATTTAGTTTTCATAATTGTAAATTAGTTCAAGTAGTTGATGATGTGTCAAAATGGTTGGGACATTTCTGCCTATGGAGTTCAAAAGTAATTAAAAGTAATTAATGCCAGAGCGCATTAATGCGTTCATATTCTGGAATACAGTAATACCTCAGATAACGTTAAAACTTGGTTCCACAAGTCTTAATGTTATCCGATTTTTAGCGTTATCCGATGTATGCATTGGATAACATTTTTAAAAGCCAGCTTCCTTTGGGGGAAGCCGGGGGCGAGTGCGCCCGGCCGCTTTCCCTCAAACCAAGCCGGGGATCGTAGCATCTGATCCCTGGATTGGTTTGGGGAGAAGTGGGTAGGCGCGTCCACACGCATTCACCCAAACCAAACTGGAGATCAGACGCTCTGATCCCAGCTTGGTTTGGGGGAAAGCGGGTGCTTAGGTGTTTCCCTTCGCGGAGGGCCGGCGGGTGTCTCTGGACTCACCCGCCGTCCATCCATCCGTGAAGGGAAACAACCAGGCGCTTGGCCGCTTCCCTTCATGGAGAGCCGGCGGGGTATCTGCACACACCCGCTGGCCCTCCTCAATGGGAAACAGCCAGGCGCCTGGCCGCTTCCCTTTCTGGAGGGCCAGAGGGTGTCTCTTCACTCACCCTCTGGCCCTTTGGAAAGGGAAGTGGCCAGGCGCTTGGCCGCTTTCCTTTCCGGAGGGCCAAATACATCGGATAATGCTAAAATAACGTTATCCGATGCAAAAAAATTTGAAATTTTGCATCGTTATCCGACTTTAGCGTTTTCTGATGCAATCGTTATCTGAAGTATTACTGTATCTGGTTGTTGCTCTTAATTGACCGTTCTTAAATAAAGTGACTTTTTAAAAGTAGCAATGCTTTTCCTGGCATTAATGGGTCAGAAAAGTGATTGTAAATTTGTCCTTTTCACAGGCTGATTTTTAAATGAATGCTTGCAAAGATTCTAGGACACAGTCATTTGGAATGCTAATCTTAGGAACCGAGACCTTTTTGGACAGTTGTTTTCCCTGGGATCAGCTGAACTTGAGAATTAATTTATAATAATTATGTGCCATGACACTGCTTTTCTCAAGATAAGCCCATTTCTGCTGTTTTTATACATTACTTACTAATTGTGTTGGTGTTGATGCATCATTTTCCTTTATGCTGAGACAGATATTGGAAACATTAAAGGCGGAGGTTTTGTGCATACATATCTCAATACAAAGCCACTGAACCGTGTGTGTGTGTGTGTATACTAGTGTAAATTGTTTTCATGCAGAGTCTTGTGGAGAAAAACTACACCAGAACCAACTTCAAGTATTTGTGCTGCTTGCTTCTGCAGAATATAAAAAGCATATGTTGATAAGTACCAGATTATTTTTTTAGCGCAATGTGTGATATTTGCTTTTTTAAAATCTCTGAACAGCGGAAGGTTATGCAGCATTCCAAGAGGACAGCTCTGGCGATGAAGCTGAAAGTCCCTCCAAATTAAAACGTTCAAAGGGGATCCATGTTTTCAAGAAGCCAAGTTTCTCCAAAAAGAAGGAAAAGGATTTTAAGGTCAAGGAAAAACCCAAAGATGAAAAACATAAAGAGGACAAGCACAAGGAGGAAAAGCATAAAGAGAAAAAATCAAAAGACTTGACAGCAGCAGATGTGGTCAAACAGTGGAAAGAGAAGAAGAAGAAGAAGAAACCAGTTCAAGAAACAGAAGTCCCCCAGGTGGACGTCCCCCACCATCGACCTGTATTTGGAATCCCTCTGACAGATGCAGCAGAAAGGACCATGTTGTACGATGGCATCCGGCTTCCAGCAGTTTTCCGGGAATGTATAGATTATGTAGAAAAATATGGCATGAAATGTGAAGGCATCTACAGAGTTTCAGGTATAGTGTGCTCTGTTTGAAGAAAAGTGTCTTGTGCTTGCCTCCACTCCTTTTAACACAATGGCTTCATGGTCTTCTCTATCTTTTTTGCTTCCTAAACTCTTCGACTTATTTTTTAAAAATAAATGTTTGCATTTTCCTGAAATCGAATATATTTAGTTTCGCAGTTAGATTCATGCTTAGCATTAACTTTAATATTGGAATGATTACTGACATGTGAGGAAAGTTGACAACAGCCCCTGTAATCCACCCTATTTAGTAGAATTATATAAGAAGTTAATCTAGCCCACCTAGACAGAATCCCTAGTGTCCCTTCTGTGTGCTGTTGTTTGAGCTCTTCTAGACTTTGCTCATGGAGACATCCAATACTTCCTTGCACGAATCTTGCAGGAACAAACAGGAGGTCCTGGGAAGATCCTTGAGAAGAATGTTGCTCTCTGCTCTATATCTTGAAGTTCAGGGCAGAAAGTATTTTCCCTGTTTTTTTTTGTTTTTTTTTAAAGATTTACTTCTCAAGAGTAACCTTTCTGGTTTCGAATTAGTTTTGTCAGCATTTTGCGAAGTGTTTGTTGAGCATAGTAGTTAAAAACAAAAAACAAAACAGTCCAGGCCTTGTGATTTAAAGAAAAAATTACATGTGGCACTTTCTAGATACATTCTTTAAACACATTCCTTGCTGTGGACTTCAGTATAATTAGGCCACCCTTGCTGAAAAGTCAGTTGTAACTCACTCTAGGTTTCAGTGTTCATCTCTGTTTATAGCCAAAGAGCCAGTGCTGTCTGCGTCTACTTGCAATTTCTTGCCTTTGAACTGCTAGGTTGGCAGGAACTGGGACAGAGACGGAAGCTCGCTCCGTTGTGCAGTACTTGGGTCTCGAACGCTGACCTGACAACCTTCTGGTCATGAAGTTCAGCGTCTTGACTACTCCAGTCTCTTCATTATAACTATGCTGATGTAAATAGTTTGAAGATTGTAATTTTACGTGTGTAACTAGGAATGCTACACATTCAGTTATTATTCATACTATGGTTTGCTTTTTGAATTTTGTTTATACAGTAATACCCCGGTTAACATGTGCACCACACAGCGTTAAAACTGGATAACATCAGGAAATTTGAGAAAAACATTTGCATCACACAACGTTAAGTTAACTTTGTGCGATGCAAACGTTTTCCTCAAATTTCCCGATATTGATCTCTGCCCCAAGCCCTGTAGGCTTTGGGGCAGAGATCTCTGGAGGCCGGGAATCAGATGCTGTGATCCCTGGCTTGCTTTAGGGGAAACTGTGCGGGCATGCCTGCTTGCTTTTCTCCCAAGCCAAGCCCAGGATCAGACGCTGTGATCTCCGACTTGCGTTGGGGGAAACGGCGTGGGCGCGCCCACCCGCTTTGTCCCAAGGCAAGCTGGGGATCAAATGCTGTGGATCACAGCATCTGATCCTGGGCTTGGCTTGGGAGAAAGCGGGTGGGTGCGCCCGCATGCCTTCTCCCAAGGCAAGCCCAGGATCAGAGCCTCCCATCCGTGCTATCATTTGGGGG
Organism: Bradypodion ventrale; assembly: GCA_035047345.1. Classification (NCBI taxonomy): domain Eukaryota; kingdom Metazoa; phylum Chordata; class Lepidosauria; order Squamata; family Chamaeleonidae; genus Bradypodion; species Bradypodion ventrale. Next base: position 252,328,734 of record JAWDJE010000004.1, on the reverse strand, counting down.
AAGGTGGGTGAGCGCGCTCACCCCCGGCTTCCCCCAAAGGAAGCCAAGTTCTTTTGAATGTTGTGCGATAAACATATCATATAACGTTAAAAATCGGATAACGCTAAGACTTGTGGAACCAAGTTTTAGTATTATCCGGGGTTTTACTGTATTGTATAAGAAATCACAAGTAAAATAGGTAGGGGAAAGCCGCTTTTTCTTACACTTCCATTCCAGAAATAATTCATATACAGTGGTACCTCGCTTAAAGAGCATAGTGCGTTCCACGGGATTGCTCTTTAAACGAGTTTGCTCTTTAAGCAAAACACCATTGTTAAGTGAGTCGATGGTTGGTTTTAGTTGTTAAGAGTAGAGAAAATTCTACTCTTTAAGCGAGTTAGTCTCTAAGCGAGACGCTCTTTATGCAAGGTTTTACTGTACAAAGTCCTCATTAGTATAAATCTGGGGGGGGGGGGGGAATCTGAAATAAATAAATAAATAAATAGTAGGCATTTTGAAACCCAGCAGACACTTTGAGCAGCATTTGGGGATTTTTGCTTGGATTTTGAAAAAGCACCCTGGTAGTAATGGCAAGGTACAGTAATTAGCAGTCCACTGTTGTTATGTAGCCTTGGCCTATTTGGAAGTAACAATGATTTGAGTGACTTACGTTGTATTTTTGAATGATGAATGCCACCTGTGGAACACATTGTGCAAAAAATCTAAATGCAGTAAACAAATTGCTTTCAGGAGAAGTGAAATGCAAATTCAGAGTTAGAGTTTAAGGACAAGCAAGCAGTGGAAGTAAATGTTCTGAGGTTTTTAAAATTGTAAATATCGCATGCTCACAAGAAGTCACTATGAAAACAACTATCATGCTTTTACTGGCACAGTCATTTGCTGAAGTGTAGTAATTCAGTTTCCCTTTGAAGTCTTTTTAATGCTTGAGATTGCTGTTCTGGTATCATTTATATGTCAATTTGTGCTGCTGTTTGGGTTAGTTTATGGAATCCAGTACAGTATGTAGGCTTGAAGAGCAGATAATTAAGGAAAGGGTTGGGATGTGTTCAGGCAATAGTCACAACAACTTGGAGAAGTATAGCAGTCTGGTTGTAAAAGCTGTTTGGATACCTCTACTACCTCTGGTGTTTAGATATTTTTCTTAGCCTGTTGGTCACAGATAAAAGGAAGCCTGTCTTCCCTTTAATTGGCTTTCAAGTGGACTGGTAAAGGATGAGTAGAGAGCTCCTCCCATATCCTATGGAGCATGGGATCCCAAACTTTTTGCGCCATGGGCTGGTCACTTCGTTGAGTGGGCCGGTCACGTAGTTCCTCCAACCGGAAGCAGAAGTAAAAAATGGCCGCACTTCCAGGGGTGGCGTGGGTCAGATGATTTGGCAGTGTGGGCTGGATCTGGCCCGTGGGCCGTAGTTTGGCCACCACTGCTATGGAAGAAAGGTATTCCTTCTTCTGCCGGTGGCTATTACATGAGCCCCATAAATTGACCATAATCCACTGGTTTACTTGGGCATCCAGTGCTGACAGAAGCAGGACTTTCTTCCCTCCATTGTCATCCTATTGTCATTTCCTGGCACCCAATGCCTGCTCCAGATGTTTCATCCAATACTCAGAGCTGCTGTTTAGAGTGCATGGAGGCCTTGTTGGAAGGAGAATGAAAACTGAACCTGGTAGAAAAAGTGGAATTAAGTTCACTTGATCATGGCAATCAAATCAGTGTTTTTTTCTTTTAAAAGTTTAAGTTAGTAACTTAAAATTCCTTAACACCCCCCCTCCCCTACACACACACCTTCAAAGTGCTTTCATAAATTAGAGGCAGTTGCTTGTTGTCTTTTTTCCAATGCAGTCATATTCTTTTTTTCCCCTTGACTTGTATTTGTGTAGTAGCATTTTATGTGTGGCTTTAAAATAAAATTCATTATCTGGGCCATTCCAGAGGTGCGAAAATAGCTTTTATTAACAGTAGAGGGTGGGGTACACAGAAAGTGCCTCCTTGAAGATTGTGGTATTTTTTAACCACAATTGGAGGTACCCCGGGCAACAGCCACCTTGTGCTAGCTAATCTTTCTCACACTAGGTCAGGTGCCTTCATTTTGGCAGTTTCAAGTCTGGCCTAGACAGGGAAGAAGAACAGTAGAGAATAAAATCCATACTATGGAGGAAGCTGTAGGGCATAATAAAATCAGTTCTATGGTTGAAGTCCTAGACAAGTGATGACCAAGCTTGCACTCCAGCTGTTCTTGGACTTCAATTCCCAGAAGCCCTGATCAGCAGGTGTACTGACTTGGGCTTCTGGGAATTAAAATCCAAGAACAGCTGGAGTGCCAAGGTTTGCCACCACTGCCCTTGACCTTTCTGATATGAAGAGGTTATGAAATCTTCTGGGTTCCTCCACCTTCTTTGTGCCCTCTGTGCTAAATCACAATCCCCACAGTAGCAGAGCAGAAATGGACTTTTACAAGCTATCCCTATTGTAATTCCAGTGTTTGAGGGAGGTTTGGTGTAGAACAGGGATCAGCAAACTTGGCTCTCCAGATGTGCTGACTTGTAACACTATTGTAACACTATTAAACTTTAATACTAATTTTACCACTCCTTAACGTTGGGCAGAAACGCTCCTATTTAAAATACATTTTAAGTACCCTTATTTTAATTTCTGTTTCTTGATATATTTTAAATGCCCTCATTTTAGCTTCTGTTCTTTTTGCTGTACTATGCTGGTCTTGGACCATAATAAAGATTGATTGAGAAGCCCTGATCAGCAGATGTACTGACTTGGGCTTCTGGTAATTGAAGTCCAAGAACACCTGGAGAGCCACATTTGCTGACCCCTGGTCTAAAACAGGTAGTTAAGAGCCATTAGCTTTACAAAAGGCTTCTGGTAGGGGGAACAACATTCTCCAGAACTTATTTGTTGGTATGAGCCAGTCTAATTGATTGCATATTTGGACTTTGGGTGGAGGGTGTCCAGTATTTGGGAGCTGTTGACTGCCCTTATTCATATATCTATATATATATAAAACCAAGGTGTCCTGGCGTGAGTTGCTTATACAAATCCACACTCCTGCACCGATCACGCTGAAACTCGGCACATACATACCTTGGGCCGGAGAGACTGTCACTGCGGGAGTCACAAGCTCCATGGGGAGGGGTATGCCCCCAAAATTGATCCGCAAAGGACATGCCCACCAACAGGAGAAAATACAAGGGAAAAAAGCCAGTGGGGGGGGATTGTGATGTCATCGCCAGAGCTCAACAAATCCCCAGCTGACCAGGTCTGGAGCTCCGTGACATCACAGGGCTCCACCTCTTGGCCAAAGGGGATGCCACCACTGGCAGGAGAAAAAGCAAGGGAAAAAAGCCAACCAGGGGTGATTGTGATGTCATCGCCAAAGCTCAACCAATCCCTGGCTGATCAGGTCTGGGGCTCCATGACAACAACATCATCATCATTATTATCATTATTATTGACTGGGTTGCCATGGCAATGGGGTGGGGGAATATAATAATAATAATAATAATAATAATAATAATAATAATAATAATAATAATAATGATGGTGATGGTGATGGTGATGGTGATGGTGATGGTGATGATGTCATGGAGCCCTAGACCCGGTCAGCTGGGGATTGGATTTGGGGATTCCCCCCAAAACAGGCTGCAAAGGCCCCCACCAGCTGCCAGAAACAACCAGGGGAGGTGACTGCACATGCGCGAAAATCCACGCACACGCCTAACCCTCCCTGATGTTCTTGGCTGTGGTACATGCACGAAATTCCGTGCATGTGCCAAAGCCACCTGGCATTCTAGCAATTCCAGATGGCCATTACTGGTGTCGCTGCCCCAACGACTACTGTTGGCGGGCAGCCAATGTGGCCTGGCTCCTCCGCACTCCTGAAGTGTGTCTCGGGGGAAAGGGAGAAGCCACAGCTGGAGGGCGGGCAGAGAACGGGACCATGCCACCACCTTCCGCAGGCCTCGCGGTTATGGTCCTCTGCCCGGTCCCCCAAAATTGATCCTCCCTTCCACCTGAGGCAACCCTTGGGATGATGGGGGAGCCGGGCTGCGATGGCTACCTGCTGACTATAGTCACTGAGGAGGCCGCCGGAGGCCACTGGCACTCAGTCTGGCTTGCCTGGGCACCAGGCCATGATGTCTATGCAGCCCAGCACCATGTAGAGCAGCCCCCGGAACCGCCTCCAGGCCTGACCGGCTTCGGGGCTGGCTGTGGCAATGCGGCACCCGGCGAGGCCTAGGGCACCAGCACCGTCACGAGGGCGATGACAGCGGACAAAAAGGTAAAGCAGCAGGGGTGCAGGCTCGGGGGGAATGGGCCCGGGTCTCTCCTCGGCCTGGGTTGGGCCCCACCCGGGCAACGCCGAGTACCCCTGCTAGTATTCATATATGAAAGGTTATATGCATGATGAAAAATAGCAATAAAATGCTATAAAAGTGTTGTAAACTTAATTGATCCCCTCCCCCTGAATCCACAATTTATTTTTAACAACGTTTTTAATTTTTTGAAGGCATTAAATCCAAGGTGGATGAACTGAAAGCAGCGTATGACCGAGAAGAATCCCCAAACCTTGAGGAGTATGAGCCCAACACTATTGCCAGTTTGTTGAAACAATACCTGCGTGAACTGCCTGAAAACCTGCTTACCAAAGAGCTGATGCCTCGCTTTGAAGATGCGTGTGGAAAGACCGTGGAGGCTGAGAAATTGCAGGAGTGCCAGCGTCTCCTGAAAGAGCTGCCAGAGTGTAACTTCCTTCTGATCTCCTGGCTGATTGTGCACATGGATCATGTAATCGCAAAAGAACTGGAAACAAAAATGAACATCCAGAACATTTCCATTGTGCTCAGCCCCACTGTTCAGGTACATACGCCAACAAGCATATGTTTAAGGTGTGCCTTGAATTGAGTCTTTAGACCAGGGGTGGCCAACCTGTGGGTTAGACCCAGCCCATGGTGTCATTTCATGTGGCCTGCTGCCACCCTTGCCGCTACCGGAATTATACACGTTTACAACTGCCATAAAATGTGCCCACGCATGTGTAAACACGTCCAAGCCTGTCGTAAATGTAAAAACACATGCGTTTATGACAGCTGCAGGCGCATTTTATGACAGCATTTACAGCGGGAGGAAGAACCATATGACTGGCCTGCTCATCTGTCTGGGGGGATGGTCTGGCCCACAGGGTGAAAAGGTTGGGAACACCTGCTTTAGACTTTGACTTATTTGTTGTTTTAGGTCTCATGTCATGAAAACCCAAAGGTGGTGTAAGTTAGTGTTCTGTTACTGAAACTGGGTGTGATTGGAGGCTGTATGTAGCCACCTGGAAGGTGCTCTGAGCTCTTTTGAGAAAGTGGAATTATAAGCCTAAACAACATTGGGATCCATATCCTTGTAATTTTTGTAAGAATCAAGAGAAATGCAGGGGTTTCAGCTACCAGAATCCAGACAGGTGTAATATTCTGGAGGTGCTGTGTAGGTAATGTATCCAGAGCCTCTCTTAACTCCAGGTGACATACAGGCAAGTGAGCCGAGCCAAACTCTCCTACACTAGGACTAAGTGTTATTCTTCTGAATCAGAGGTTTACTGCGTAGCAAAGTTGAATTTCAACATATGCCTTATCTTTCCTTTCAGTCATTCTGTGTAATGGCCTCTATAGACAGAGTGCCAATGAAACAGAATGGCATTTAGTTTCTACAGGAGGCAGAGGAAACAGAAGTATCAATTGTCAGTTCCTTCTGCCTATGCAGACAAAAGGTCTTTCTTAGCTCTGGCTCATGTGGAATCTAAACTCTGTTTTGCTTTGTTGGCATGATGGCTGCATGACCCCAAGAACATTACATCTGGCCCATTTTTTGAACAATTTACAGTCAACCCTCACATAACAACACGATCGGATAACATCATTTTTGCTTAACAACGCGTCGTTATGCACCACGTGTTCCCCCGCATAATAACATTTTTAGTGTCGTCGTCCCAATGCCCAATGAAGAGTTCTACATATTTGAAAGCTCATCATAGTTCAATAGCTCATCAACTTTTCAGTGATCCAATAAAGATATGCTCACTTCAGCTTTAGCTGCTATGAATGAATTATACCACTGTTCCCTGTATTTGATACTGGAAGCTACTATCTGTGGTATCTCAGACTTGGCCCAAAGAACTGTTTTGTGTATCTTGATTTTTATAAACCTTTGGCCACGCGAAGGAGAAATTGAGGGTTGCAGTCTTAAAAATGCATACTAGGGGAAAGCCCCATTAGAACACAGTGGGACCTTTCTGAGTAAAAAAGCATAAAATTATACTGTTGTTATATGACAACACAGCAAAAGTCCTGGATCAGATTTAAGGTAGCATTTTTAGCTGATGCTACACCCTTGGTATGTACTGGGTATAGAAGGATTACCAGTTTACTGTTCTTCAACTCAAGTCTGGATTTATTTAGAGTGGAGAATAACATCTTTAGCAGAAAGAACAAGTTTGGTCTGAAAGTAGCTTTCAAAACCTTAATGTGCCTATTGCTTACACTTGTCAGTCAAAATCTAGTGTCCTTAATCTATTTTTGTATACTCCAAAATGAGAGAAATAAGATATGTAAGTGGCACAACCATTGCTCATTTAAAGATTTCAAAAGAGCAAAGAACAATTTAACAAACTCTTAGTTTGAGATTTTAAAGTTCTTCCATTTCTTATTAGTAAACCCATGGCATAAAGTAAGCCTGGGCAATCTAAAAGAATGATTGTTGGAAGAGAAGATTATAAACATAAAAGGTTATAATGAAGGTCAGAAGATGAATGTGGGTGAAAAGAATACTTGATATTCTATTTTTGAGTTAGAATGCATGTTATACATTCTGCTCCTTTCTATCTTTATATTTTTCATGGTTTCAGTGCCATGTCTGGAGAGGAATCTGTTTGGGTGTGGATCCTGCACATGAAAAAGAGCCCTGGAAAATCAACATGCCTAAATGCATGTAGGGCCCTTCTCAGCAGACCTGGCACTGAAACTATGACCAGAAAGCAACACAGGGAGTAGAAAACAGGCATTCTCCTGTAAATGTGTTCTCAGCTATGCCATGTATTATGCCTGAGTAGGGATGTATTACACCCTTGTATCAGAGTACCTCTGAACAGAAAAGAAGTTCACAGGTTGTGAGCATGCAGATCACAATAGGAGAAATAATGAACTGGAAAACAGGACATTTTCCAGTAACCCCTGTTTTAATCACCTGTCATCTTAATGTCTCTGGCATCCTTTGTTATTATAGCGTTCAGAGATGTGTGAAACAAGTGATTGTAACTTCCTTAAAAATAATTTTTAAAAACCAGTATTTTGAGATAGAAGACATTATAAATACTGTACCTCAGTAATGAAAATGTTTTGCACAGATGAGCAATATCCTGAAATTCTGCTGAAATCATTTGTTTGTAATCTCATTAAATTCTTATGTTAGGCCAGGGTGCCGAAACTTTTCAGGCTGCAGGCCGGTCACATGGTTTAGTGTAGTTTTTCCCACCGGAAGTGGAAATAAAATGTGCTTTGCAATCTGTATTGCAACAGGATGAGATAGATTTTTAAGCTGCCATTTTCTCTGCTGAAACCAGGGGTGCCCAAAGTATGACCCGTGGACTGTATCTGGCCCTGACACCAATTCATCCAGCCCACACCACCCTTTCCTCTCCTGGAAGTAGAAGTAAAATGTACGGGCACATTTTACTTCTGCTTCCAGGAGCTGCGTGGGCTGGATGAAGTTGTGTCAGCCGGATATGGCCCACAGGCCATAGTATGGGCACTCCTGCATTAGGCTATTGCTTGTATCAAAGTGTAAGATCTCTTTGCCTTCTTCCTAGATGTGCAATGACCGTACAGTATTACTAAAGCTAGTTATAATTGTATACTTGGGAAATGATGCTGTTGGACTGGTTAGTTCATTTCTGTAGAAAGTTTTTGAGATGGAATAACTATTTAATGCATTTAATATAAACAATTGTTTTATGTCAAAAAAACAACCAATTAGTTATTCTGTTGCATCTTGAAGTTTAAAATATTGCCAGTTCATAATAGTCAAGACCAGGGTTTTTCAACTTTGTGTGCGGCGCTCTCTCTCTCTCTCTCTCGCGCGCGCACGCACGCACGCACGCACGCACGCACGCACACACACACACACACACACACACACATCAGGTCCTGATCAAAAGCTTCTACAATTGTGAAGGTGTATTTCAACTTGAAGTTGTTAATATAGTCAATTTGGTACAGTACTTCCTTTCTTTTTACTTATTTCCCACTTGAAATAAATGATTAACGTATCAGTCATTAATATTTCATACCAGATATTTATATGATTGATGAGGGGAAATGCAAAACTAGGATCCAGTTAAGCAGATTTTAGAATGCTTATTGTTGAGTAGCAGATGATTTCGGATTCCCTGGGTGTTCATGTTGGATGAAAAGTTCAGGAAGGAATGTAGCTTTCAACAGTGAAGAAAATGTTTTTCTCCCAATTGTATTTAATATGCAGTACACAACATAAATATTTGCAAAATGTTTGGACTTTAAAACACCAATGTGATTGTACTGTTTCCTCAGATCAGCAATCGGGTCCTGTACGTGCTTTTCACTCATGTCCAAGAATTCTTTGGAAATGTGGTTCTAAAACCTGTGACAAAGCCACTTCGTTGGTCTAATATGGCCACAATGCCAGCGTTGCCAGAAACACCAGAAAGCATCAAAGAAGAAATAAGGAGACAGGTTGGTCTTCTGGCTTCATTAAATCCATTTTTGTTCCATCAGTAGTTGTCTTGATTGAAACAGCGGTAGATTATCTGGTTTTCTTTTGATAGAGTTGTTGAAACTTTTATTATAAGAATAAGGGGTTTTCCGAGGAAAATTAATCTTTGGATTTCCAAGAAATAACTACGGCTTTAAAAGCTGGTTTATGTCTCCCTCATGATATGTCAATTTTAAGTTAACATTTAAATATCTGGCAATCACCTAAAACCTTGTTACCCTGAACCCACAAAACAGCAATTTCAGAATCAACATTTCATGGACATCTATTTGAATTAAAATATAACCAAAATAGAATTCTTTTAAGTACAACAGAAAGTATGTTCTAAACTTTGAATTGTGAATGAAGATTAGAGAAATGATTTGATCTGTTTTGTTTTTAGGGGGAAAGAGTAAACTGGACAGATTTAACAACTGAACATGACGTGTTTGTGTGTGTGTTTAATAGGAGTTCCTTTTAAACTGCTTGCACCGAGACCTACAAGTGGGGATCAAAGATTTATCCAAAGAGGAAAGATTGTGGGAAGTACAACGAATTTTGACTGCTCTCAAAAGAAAACTAAGGGAAGCTAAAAGACAAGTAAGTCTCTTTGTAATCTACTTCTCTAAACTACACAGATTGACAGAAAAGTTGCTTTTTTTGCTTTGGCTGCTAAGATAGAAACTGAAATACTGTATTTGCTGGTGTATAAGATGCGTCGGAGTATAAGACACACTCCGTTTTCCCAGTGTATTTTAAGGGGGGAAGTGCATCTTATATGCTGGTAAATAGGGTATTTGCTAGCATATAAGATGCATTGGAGTATAAGACACACTTCATTTTCTGGTGTATTTAAGGGGGAAAGTGTATCTTATACGCCGGCAAATACGATATGTACAGACTGCTGCAGTGCCATTCTGCTCCTGGGCACAGATGCTGAACTGCCTAGAGTTCCCTTCCTGCTGGGTCCAGTGCAGAATTATGGGGCTCTTCCTAATTCTGAATCAACAGTGCCCCAAAGAGTATTGTGTGTAGACCTTTCCTCCTCTTATGAATGAGTCACTTCATTCTGACAAGGCGGCATAGGTGCTCTGACCAATTTGGCAGCGGCTGCACATTAACAAGGGCTGAATATTACAGTGCTGGACTGACACTTGGGAGATCTAGCTTCTCGTCCTTTCTGAACCATCATCACATTACCTTGGGGCCACTGAGAGCCTCTCAGCCAGACCTATTCAAAGGGTTGCTGTGAGGACAGAATGAGGAAGAGGAGAACTGTGCATATGAGCATGAGCTCACTTGTGTGTGTGTGTGTGTGGGGGGGGAGTGAAATATAAGGAGAAGTAAATAGATTTATTCCAGGGCATCCTTAGTGAAAATCTTTGTGTCCTGCCTTTTATGACTATTGTTTTGATGTAGCTAGATCGCCATCTTCCTTTGAGGATACCATTGTTTCTTTTCTTGCCATGGTTATATTTTGCACTTCTGTTATATTTACCCTACGTTTTGCTGGGCATGACCTTTGTGTACTTAGTTGATCTTGCTTCAGCTATGCGAAACTGTCTCAGATTGTCGCATCTTTCAACTCTTACATTTTGCCAGGATGAATCAGTGGCCTGACTGTTCATAGGCAATCAAAAGCAGGTTTCACTCATTTAACCACCATCTGTTCTAGAAAGAGTGGCAAATGATTAATATGATCTGCAAGTGTTGTTCTAGAAAGGTTCAAATGACTTCAGGTATTTTTGCAATACAGCCATGGGTATCAAAACTATATGAGCCAGTATTTACTCTTGTAATCAGTTACATGACTGAGTGGCAACAACCATGAATGAGTTTTTATCAATGCAGGAGTGTGAAACAAAGATCGCGCGAGAGATTGCCAGCCTTTCAAAGGAGGATGTTTCCAAAGAAGAAATGAATGAAAATGAAGAAGTTATTAATATTCTGCTTGCTCAGGTATTTCCTGGTTTTATTTTTTTTCCCCTTCCCACTCCAGGAACAGTGCCAAAATGACCTAGAGAAAATGATTCCCATTTGAGGCAGGACTCTTCTTGATCTGGTTTAAGTAAAAGGATAATCTAAAGCAGGGGTGGCCAAACTATGGTCCATGGGCCAGATTCAGCCCATGGCCCCCTTGCCGCTACCAGAAGTGGCAGTAAAATGTGCCCATGCATGTGTCAATGCTGCCGTAAATGCACCTACGACTGGCAGCCGTGGACACGTTTTACGGAGGGAGGAACTACGTGACTGCCCCACTCAACCACATGACCAGACCTCAGTGTGAAAAGTTTAGCCACCCCGATCTAAAGCTTACAGCCAAGTCAGATTTGTTTGGTCAAACTGAATGGCAATGGAGGGATGGATCAGAAGGTGTCAGTCTTGCTCCCAATCCCTGTCTCATTATTCTGCTTCCCCTTGGTTCTTTGCACTCGATGAGGTCCTTATGGTTGTCTTGAAACAAGGGTCAGAGAACTTCCTGCTTACCTATGAAGGTTTCGGTTCAGCTCAGGGCTCTGGCATTTGGAGTTAAGTAGCTGAAGAATCTTGGCAATTTGTGTCCATGAAAGCAATGACATAATAAAGCTAGTAAATATAAACATATCAGAAATACAATCAATTCAGCATAGCAAGAGTTCTTTGAAAGTAGCTGCGGTTGGGATATCTTAAATTCATAGTCAAAAAATGTTGCTGATTTGTATAACAGCTTCCAGAATCTCCCAGTTACCATGATTGGAAAATTCTTGGGAGTTGTATTTCAGAAAATAACTTTTCCAAGCTCTAAATGCAGTGAGTGCCTTTCAGCAGTCCTTAATATATGTGCCAATTTCTGCAGAACCACTGACCAGTCACAAGTAATGCTGTTGTCACCATAGATGTCTGTGGCAAGTCCATTCTCAACTATCCTCAGCCCTGTTCAGTTTCTAGTCACATATCTCAAAGCAGTTCCTTATATGCCCCCAAACGCCCATCTCTCTCGTCTCATGCCTCATTCTTCTATTTTCCCACTCCATCTGTTGTGTAGCCAAAAAGACACAGTCTAGTGTAATGTTTGAAGTGGTAGCCATGTTAGTCTGTGCAACCATATCTGAGAGTAAATAAAACAACAGCAAAAAAGACAAAAATATTGTGACACCTTAAAGACTAACTCCTATATTTAAATGTGAGCTTTCATGGACCAAGTCCACTTCATCAGACATAAGAGTGAGGCCTCATGTCATCAATTTATACACACATCAGGCACACAATAATTGGCCAGCCTAACAGAATAGATCTTTTGTATCTTTTTTCAATTGACAAAATCCCGTTATTATTAAAATCTGCTGCAAATCCTGGCCCCTCATTGCAAATGGTTGCAAAGCAAACTTCTCTCGCAAGCTTCTCTCGCAAACTTCTCTCGCAAAGGATGGACGCAACAAATATTGGGCATTACGTATTTGCCAATGAGTTAGCATCTGTTGACAATGGTTTGAGTGACCTAGGCAAAACTGCAGCACACAACAACCCATTAGATGTGGTGCATCAAACCTGATAATATCCCAGAACCCCCTGACTGATATTCAAACTTCTGAGATGGGTGTCCAGCATATGCATGTACTTAATCTCTGCAAGTTCATGGCCGAGTGTCCAGGTAGATTAAAGTGGTTTGAAACTAGGTACATTGGTGGCATATGGTTTGAGAATGGAGTCCGCATATCCAGATATCCAACAGTGACATAAATCAGACATCAAGAGTGGTAATACACAAAAACCCATTTCAAACCACTTTAATCTACCTGTACACTTGGCCATGAACTTAAGAGTTGCTGTTCTAAAGCAGAAGAATTACAAAACTAGAATCCAGAGAGGGACAGCAGACACACCTGATGTGTCTATAAATTGTGTGTATAAATTGATGTCATGAGGCCTCACTCTTATGTCTGATGAAGTGGACTTGGTCCACGAAAGCTCACATTTAAATACAGGAGTTAGTTTTTAAGGTGCCACAACAATTTTTCTCTTCTTTTTCTGTTCTGTTTTATTTATTCTCGGATAGTTTAGTGTAAATTAATGCAATGTTTGCTACCATGATAAGTCAAAATTGCATTATACACCCCAGCCACCACCTTGTGCCACACTTGTTTACTTTACACTTATCTACTCTTGTATTTTTATTCTGTATATAAGTATCTATATAAATAAAATGGAAGTGTGTGTCCGTGTGTCCCGAATAGGCTTCCCGCACCCTGAACGGAGCCCCCTGAAAGTAGGTGCATGGCTACCTTTGCCGTCACAGATTGCATAGTTGGAGTCTGGGGGCCGCGGGTGGGACAGGAGCCCCACAAAATACAAAAAACACTATGTGCCCCAGCATCCACTGCGCCACTTACCAGCCAATCAGAGAGGTCAGAGCGAGCGCAGCAGGGGCGGGGCAAGAGCCTCGCACCCCAACAAAGCAGAGAGGCAGTTGGCAGGCATGTGCACGCGAGGAACCGCCAGCCAGGCCGCTTCACCGCCCCTGCCCAGGGCAGCCCAGGCAGCAGCCCAGCGGGGACCGCAGGCCAGCTGCTGGCAAGGCCCCAGGAGACTTTGGGTGACGCCCGGGGACCAGCCGAAACCGAAGAGGCAGTCCTGTCCAGCGCCTGTAAGGTGGGCTGGCGGGTGAGGGGCCGAAAGCCCTGCCTGCTGCCAGTGCCCGGAATAGCCAAGCCGGCAGCCAAGTGGGCCTGGGCCGGGCCCGGGAGGCCTAAGCGGACGCCCAGCAACTGGCCACGTCAGAGTAGGGACTCCAGCCCAGCGCACAAAAACACAACCCCCGGGTGAAGCTGCTGTGTGTGTGTATGTCTGGGGGACAGAGAGAGAAAGAGAGAGAGAGAGACGGGGCCTCACAAACGGGGAGGCGGGAGTGGTGGTAAACCCCAAAAAAACACCAACAGGGGAACACAGCAGGGGCTGGCCCACGCAACATGCACCCAACGCCACCCAGCAAGCCACCTCCATGCCCTCCCCGGGCAAAGCCGAGCAACTCTGCTAGTATAGAATATATTGAGTATATCCTATATATAAGTATATAGTACTCTAAAAAAAATGGAGTTCAGAGTGCTGAAGTGAAGACATTGGGACTCAGAAGGAGAAAAAGAGCTGCATAAAATGTGCGGCATTTGGTTTTGTGCATTAAACAGCAAACAGAATACAGAGCAGTCTCCAGTAGGTAATAAGCTTCTCAGTCTAGAGTAGTATTTAGGAAGATGATTTTGCACATTGGGACATTATATGTTGAGACATAATTTGTTCCCTTGTCTGAATTATCTCCTTCCACCAATGCCTGTTTCATGAACTACTTTTGATGCTTGTTGTCAAGAAAAAAAGACAGTGGATGGGGCTCTTGATTACAGTATAATATTCCTTGTTTGTAAGGACCTACTCAAACCATAGGGACAGCGGTGGCTTAGTGGTTAAGATGCAGAACTTGACGACTGGAAGGTCGGCAGGTCAGCAGTTCAAGACCCGAGTACTGCACGACGGAATGAGCTCCCGTCTGCCAACCTAGCAGTTCGAAAGCAAGAAACTGCAAGTAGATAAATAGGTACCACTTTGGTGGGAAGGTAAACAGCATACTGTACACATCCGTGTCTAGTCATGCCTGCCACATGTCCACGGAAACGTCTGCAGATACAGACAGCACTGGCTCTTGGGCTGTAAACAGAGATGAGCACCGAACCCTGGCTTTCGAGCAAGGGGTGACCTTTATCTTTACTCAAACCATCAAGTTACTTTGTTATATTTTACACTGCCCAGATAGGGATGCCATAATTCTACGCCCCCCCAAAACAAACAAACAAACCGGGACTCCCTTGCTCGAAAGCCAGTCATATCCGACTCTAGGTTTCAGTGCTCATCTCTGTTTCAAAACCGAAGAGCCAGTGCTATCTGCTTTTGCAGACGTTTCCGTGGTCATGTGGCAGGCATGACTAGACACCGCAAACTCTAAGACCCTCCCTCTCCCTGAGGTCACCCCTACCCTACCCTTCAACCCCTCCCCCCATTGAGTTGGACCTAGAGAGGAAGGGAAGCCTTTCTCACTTCCTATACAGTGTTCCCTTCCTCTCTAGGAATGCTGACTATGAATTTAACCCTTTGCAGTCTTAAGGAACACTCATAGCTTTCTACATATTTTTCCGTTCCAAACTTTTTAGAGCTTTCTTCCAAGGCATCCTCCTGTGAGGTTTGAAGGTGAGTCCAACTCAGTTGGTGTGTGTGTGTATGTGAAGGGTAGGGTAGGGGTGACTTCAGGGAGAGGAAGGGTCTTAGAGTTTGCGGCACAGCATTCTGTGCGCTCCGGTGTCTAGGCATGCCTGCCACATGACCACAGAAACGTCTGCAAAAGCAGACAGCGCTGGCTGCTACAGACGCTGCCTGCCTTGCCCTTCAATAATTTTGTTGTTCAGTCGCACACTTTCTCCCCTCTCTTCCTTGGCCATAAGCTGCTGCTGCTGCCACCTGCTGGTTTTCTCAATAGAAGTGCAAGGAAAAGTGATTTATTTATTTGTCTTTTTAAAAAGCTGTGAATTTTAATTTTTTTAATGGAACCTGGCGGGACAGTTCCAACCCGTTAAATTCCCGGAAAACCGTGACATTTGGCATCTCTAAGCCCAGAGTGAATGCAGAATCAGATGGACAGGATATCAATTTAAATAATAAATAACTCCTTTTTACAGGAAAATGAGATTTTGACAGAACAAGAAGAACTGCTGGCAATGGAACAGTTTTTGCGCCGACAGATTGCTTCTGAAAAAGAGGAGATAGATCGCCTCCGAGCAGAAATAGTAGAAATGCAAAGGTAGCAATACTTCTGCCTAATTAGGCTTTATAAGAAAAATGTTTTTTTCCCCAAAAAAAATATCCTCAAACTTTAGTCCCATGGCAGAGCATGTTAAAGGAATGTTGCTGCCTTTGATTGTTTCATGCTGCATCATAACACACAGTATCCTAGTGTAACTGCAACAAAAACCTATTGAGCATACATTTTATCAGTTTTGCAAATAATCTTAACTGGTGATGTGAACTATTAGAATGAAATTTACTTTGTAACCTAGAACGTGTATGATAACATAGCCAAACCTCTTTGTATACAGTGGAACCGGATAATGCCAAATCCGCATAACGACGCATTCGTTATGCACCATGTGATGCCCCTCATAATGCAAAAAAAATGCTACAAAATGGTTGTTATGTGGGGCATTTGGTATCGATACTCCAGATAACTAACACTTTTTGGTCGTTATCTGGAGCATCTCCCATAGGGACCGCATAGCGTCAAAATCTGGATAGCGCTGCACTCCATGGAATGGAGTTTTGATGTTATCCGAAGTTCCACTGTAATTCAGTTTTATATTGCTCCCATTATGTAAATATTATTAAAGAGTATTTTATTTTATGATTTGTGCTAACAGACTTGGGTACTTGATACATCTTGGCTTGTGGGGACCTAAGTGATGCAGTCAAAGTCCTGACCGGATGTCTGGAGGCTGTTCGGGTCTGGATGGGGGACAACGGGCTTCAGCTGAATCCTGGCAAGACTGAGTGGCTGTGGGTTCGGGGCCTCGTGTTATCCCGGGAGCTACCAGCTTTGGTTCTGGATGGGGCATTGTTGCCCCAAACAGATCCGGTGTGCAACTTGGGGGTCCTCCTGGACTCATGGCTGCTGCTTGAAGAGCAGGTGGCGGCCGTGGTTAGGAGGGCCTTTGCACATCTTAGTGTAATTTACTAGTTGCACCCGCTTCTGGACCAGGACTCCTTGCTCACGGTCACTCACGCTCTGGTCACCTCCAGATTGGATTATTTTTTTATTTTATTTTTAATTTTTTTATTAATAATCATAAAATACAAACAAACATAAACATATAAATACTTAAAACTAACAATAAAGAGGAAAAAAAACACCAAGAAAAGAGAAAGGAATAACAACAATATATCAATATCTTGTTCACTCTTTCATTCTTTCAACTTTTAATCCGTGCAAAACCCTATTCTGCAGCAATTTCAATTGGCACAATATACTTAAATCTTCCAAAATTGAATCATGTCAGGGCCAGGCTTACTTCCTTCTTCACTTGTTAACGCGTGCTGTATGAAAGGTTTCCAGATTTCCCAAAATTGTATTTTGATTTTAAAACCCTGTTTTAACCGAATTTGGCTAGTTAATTTCTCATTTAGTGCCAGTTGCCAAACCTCTTTATACCACCTATTCTTATTTAGATTTTTGTTACTCTTCCATTCTTGGGCTATCAGCTGTCTAGCAACCAGCAACAATGTCAAAATTAATTCTTTATTACCCTCACTTAATCTCATTTTTCCTATTTCTCCTAATATAGCTAGTTTGGGTTCTAGAATCATTGTTATGCCAAGAATCTCGTTTATCTCCTTCTCTATCACTTTCCAAAATGTATTTGTTTTCTTACAAAACCACCACAGATGCAAATATGTCCCCTTTTGTTCATTGCATCTCCAACACAAATCAGATTTATTAATATCAATTTGCTTGAGTCTGATTGGGGTAAGGTACCACCTCCAAAGTACCTTACAAACATGCTCCTTTTCCTTGATTGACATAGTTTTTGTTATTCTGTTTCCCCACTTTTTCCTCCACTCTTCTTCTTCAATTTTAATATTTAAATCTTCCTCCCAAATTCGTTTAAGTGTATAGTGTGATCCTTCCCCTGGGATAAGCATTTGGTACAGTTTACCTACTAACCCCTGAAATCTTATCTTCCCTTTCCTTATTTCCAAGACCAATTCTTCAAAGGGCGTCTTTGCCCTAGGTACTCCTATAATCCCCCTTATCGATTTGTCCCATTTCTCCATCCCCAATTCTTGTAGCCAATTTAATTTTAATTTATTATATACCTCCTTCCTTTTCTGATATGTATTGCAATTTTTAATCCATTCTGTTATTAACAACACTTTTTCTTGCAATAGAATAGGTCTTATTTTTTGTGAGGATAATAATGGGCAACTCTGGAAATCTAAAATTTCTAAAATTGGGGAAATGTCTGGTGCCAATTTCCTCTTAACCCCTTTCCATACGTTATAAATATTCTTTATAGAAAAGCAGTTAATCTCTGTTTTATTATTTACTTGTGCAAGAAATGTTTCACCTTTTAATTTTTTAAATTCTTCTTGATCCCCTTCACCTATTACCTCATTTTGCTGAATTAATAATTTAATTAATTTCTTTATATGAAAGGCTTGAAAATACGCTTTAATGTTTGGAATGTTTAATCCTCCCTGTTTATTTTTCATGTACCATAATCCTTTACTAATTCTTGCTCTTTTATTATTATTGCAAATTCCGTTTATCAATTTTTGCCATTTATTTATTTCTGACTCTTTAATTTTAATCGGTAAATTTTCAAACAAAAAATTCAATTTGGGTATAACTTTCATTTTACAAATATTAATCCTTCCAAACCATGAAGTCTTTGCTCGTTTTATCTGTTCTAGTAATGGTTTCAATTTATTTCTTAATTTATTGAAGTTAATATTATATAGATCTTTTGGATCATTCGTCACAAATATTCCCAAATATTTCAATTCATCTCTTATTGTAATACTAAATCTATCTCCAATTTTTTTCTTTTCCGCCTGGGTTAAATTGCATGTGATAGCCTCAGTTTTCGTCCAATTAATTTTTAATCCTGTTACTTCTTCAAAGGCTCTTAAATGTTCTTGTATTTTATTTAAATTATTTAAAGGATCTTTTACAACTAATAAAGTATCATCCGCAAATAGACTTATTTTTTTATTTTCTATTCCTACTAATTTCTCATTTTGCCTTATATCATTTGCTAGCAATTCCATTGCCAATATAAATGGACATGGGGACAGTGGACATCCTTGTCTTGTCCCCGCGTTTATATCAATTTCTTTCCCCAGACAATTATTCATTTTAATTTTAGATTTGCTTTCTTTATACAATTGTCCTATCACATGATTAAATTTAGGGCCGAATTGTAATTTCTCACATATTCCTTTTATTGTTTTCCATTGAATTGAGTCAAATGCTTTATATATGTCTAATGCCACTATACATACTTTTTGTTTATTATTTTTTAATTTATCAATAATATTAATTAACCGATTTATTAATTTATCCATTTGTCTTCCTTTAACAAATCCTACTTGGTCTTCTCCAATATAAGTGTCTATGAATTTATTAAGCCGATTGTTAATTATTGAAGTAAAAATTTTTGCATCCTGATTTAATAATGATATTGGTCTATATGCTTCTATATTCTCTTTATCCTTTCCAGGTTTAGGAATTAGAGCCATTATCGAATTACTCCAAGACTTGGGGATCTCCCCCCCTTCCAATATATAATTATATAAATTTTTTAACTTGGGAATTAATACCTCTCGGCATTCCTTATAAAATTCCGAAGGGATACCATCCTCTCCTGGCGTTTTATCCTTTTTTAAGTTGTTAATTACCTCTTCAATCTCCTTGTCTTTAATATCTTGTTCCATTATATTTACATGTTCTTCCTTTAATTGGTATGTCAAGTTTCTATTCAAATATGCTTGAAGTACATTACCATCAATTCTATGTTCTGTATATAATTTTGTATAGAATTCTTCTGCTACTGATAATTTATTTTCCAATTTATACTGCCTTATACCTTCTTTATTAATTAGAGCCTCTATATATCCCTTACTTTTTTTTGTCTTACTTTTTTTGCTAAATTTTTCATATCTTTATTATTGAATTCAAAATCATTTCTTTTTAAATATGCCAAATCTACCCTAACCTTTTCAACTTCAACTGCAATTGTTTCCTTTTTTAATGCCTGTAATTTATTCCAAATTGAGATACTTCCTGTAGCTGCGTGCCTCCTTTCTAGTTCTTTTATATCTTTATCTCTTTTTATTACTTGACTTTTCATTTTTTTTTCAAATATTGCTTTCTCTTGTATATAGTCACCTCTAATAACCGCTTTCATTGCGTCCCAAAGGATATGTAATTTCACCTCACCCGTATCATTATCTTCCCAGTTCTTTATCCATTTATTTATTAATCTTTTTTTTATCTCTTCATTTTTTAATAGTTTAGTATCCATCCTCCATACCTTATTTTGATAGGTACTGCTATTCAGCCGCATCTCTATTGAAATAAATGTGTGATCTGAGATATTAAAATTGCCATAATTAAAGTTTTCTAAATTCTTAAGCATATTTTCTGACACAAAGAAATAATCCAAACGAGAATAAGATCTATGTTTTAAGGAGCAAAAGGTAAATATATTTTTTTTACCTGCCAACATTCTCATCGCATCCCGTAATCCTAATTTCCCTATCCATTTGTCAATCAATTTATCTTGAGTCTTTCTAAGATTATTTGTTGTATCTAATCCTGACCTGATTAAGTTAAAATCTCCCCCTATAATTAAATTTACTGATCTTTCTTTTTTTATAATGGGTAGAATTTTATCTAGAAAGATCCCTTGATTCTTGTTTGGTGAGTATACGTTGACAAATGTATACTCTTCCTCCTCTATTTTACCTTTTATTAGCTGAAACCTTCCCTCCTTATCTTTAATGTTCTTGCTCAATGAAAAATCTAGTTTATTCGATATTAATACAGCAACCCCTCTTGAATTACTTGAACCTAGGCTTTTCTCATATATTTCCATCCCTTTTACATAAATATTATTCTTATTTTCACTTTTCTGATGTGTCTCCTGGAGAAAAATGATATCCGCTTTTTCCCTTCTCAGAACTCCTTCCACACGTTTCCTCTTAATTTGGTTCCCTAGGCCCCTGACATTCCATGAGATAATTTTTAACTTTTTAAGTATACATATTTAGTGCTTTCTCTACTGTTACTGCAGAATTCCCCATAATATGTGAACCAATACCTCAACCCACAACAAGTTATACTCTCCCTCCTCCAGCGCATCTTAAATTAAATAATATACAATTATCTTAAGAAGAAGAAAATATACAAAAATAACAAAGCTTAAACAAACCAACAATCAAACAAATAAGAAAGAGGGGAAAACAGGGGGGAAAAAAACTCTGCCCTCCCCACTTTCTACTAAAAGTAACCTTTGAAAACCAAAGAGGGGAGGGGGGGTTGCGGTTGGCGAGTGGACCTTAATACTTAACATCCGTTTCTTGTTCATTGTTTATTTCTTATTACAAATGGTTATCTTAATTTGTCATAATTTATTCCATGCAGTAGATTCTCTCTTTTTATCCTTTAATGACCTAGTCTTTCCCTCCTTCTGCTCCTTCAACTTCCTCCTCTTCCCGTTCTAACATGGGCGCTACTCCCACATTTATTAAGCCATCTTTAAGTTGCTTCCATTCTGTAGACCCTTTTTCTATAATCTTAGCTTCCATCAAAATTTCTAAGACATCAGATTCTTCCCTAATCCAATAATTCTTCCCCTTCACTGTAAAAATTGTTTATGTGGTCTCCATTTATATTGTATGTTTTTCTCACGCATTTTTTTTGTGATTGGCTTAATTTGTAGTCTCCAAATGCGTTCTTCTAACGAAATATCTTTATATATTTCTAGCTGTGCCCCCTCCATTTTTAAAGCATCATCCCCCGAGGAGTTAACATATTTCATTATCCTTAACTTTTGTCCTAGATTTCCAAATCTTAAAAAAACATTTCTAGGTCTTTCTTGGCTCCTTTTTTTTCCTAGTCTGTACACACTGTCTATATCCTCCAATTCCATTTCCTCCCCCATTCCCATTGCGTTAATCCATTCTACCAATCTTTGTCTCAAGTTATCCGGGTTCCGTTCTGGTATATTCCTAATAACCACGTTGCACCTTCTCTCCTGATCTTCCATTCTTTCCAGCCTTTTATCATATTTTTTCTGTTTCTCCTCTTTTAACTGTGCCTGCTCCTTGACCTCTCTTAACTCATGTTTCATTTCCCAAACTTCTTTCCCAATAGCATTCATCCCCTCCTTCAGTTCATCTATTTCTTTCAATAAATTGGTACACTCTTTCTTGGTGTTCTTAAATGCTTGTGTGATACTTTCTTTTATTTCTTTTTGAAATTTCTGATTATCTTTTGCTCGCTGATCTTCTAATGTTTGTAGTTTAGCTTGAAGTTCTTCCTCTAATTTATCAAACCTAAGCTCCAGGTCTCCTCTTAAATCATTTAAATCTGGACTTGGGCCTCTATCACCAACCTGCTCCTCTTCTACCTCTTTAACCCTCCCCTTGTCAAACCCCTTTTTTTTGGTAGCCATCTGTCTTCTTGACTCCTCTCCTATCAGAATCTCTTGACCCCCCACTTCTATTTGTTTTTCTTTCTCTTCCTGATCTAAGGCTTCTTGTTGTTTAATCTTTAACCTCCTTTCAGCTACTTTCTTCCTCAGCTCTTCTAGTTCTTGGATCTCGATAAGTTCTTCCTGCAACGATTTTCTTCTCCTACCCTCCTGTTCTCTTCTCTCCAATCTATCTGTTCTCACCCACTTTAAATCCTGTTCAAAATTATCAATTTTTTTGCTCATTAAACTGCTGCCTTTTAACCACAGGATCCTAAATTAACAGTTCAATAGTGCATTAATATACTTATAATATAATAAGTGTAGAAAAAAAGTAGAATATATCTGATTATATACCAATAGAGAATAATAAATTCAAAGTTTAAATGGAGAACAATCAAATACTGCTTTAAGAGAGCCGTTCAATTCCTCTTTCTTAAATCCCCTCTTTCCAAAGAAAGAAAGAAAAAACCCCAGGTGTTCCAAAACCAAGATAAGGGGAGATATGCAAATTAAATTCCCAGCTGGTGAGTCTCTGAGTCCTTGGAGCGTTGCAACCCTATGCTCCTTTTAGCAATGCTGTATCCCTCTGTAGTCCTCTATCCTTCTGCTTTCTGCTTCTGCTTGCAGAGTGCACAATCCTGTAACAGTCCGAATTTTAACTGGACACACAATGAAAAACCTTTTTATTAGCTAATTAGTGTCCATAAACCGCTGGGAATCCAATAGTCCGATAATCCAATATTCACTGTTTCTTTACTGCCTTCTTATAGCCACAGTCCCGTCCTTGTAATCCAGCAAAAAGAGAGTCTTTTACTGTAATATTTTAATTCTGTTGGTTCTGTTAGCCTCAGTCTCTTTTGGAGCTCCGGGATCCCTCACCTTGCTCCACTCAGTGTCTGTGCCCCGCTTTTATCTACTGTACTTTCCGTTCCTCTCAGTTTCTTATATTCCTTTCATTCCTCTTTAAACCTCTTAAACCCCAGGTTTCGCTGTATGTTTAATTGTTTATATTCCCCGAAGATAGAGGTCTTCCAGCCTTTCGGTCTCGAAGTATCTCTTAGATTGCTGGCACATTTCAAACAGCCTGATCAAACAGCCTGGGCGTGGGATTGTTTCAACATCAGTTTCTTAGTTCCGCAATTAAATAACAAAGACTGAGTGATTAGCAAGTCTTCTTAGTTCCACACTCATACCTCGCTCCCCTGCAGAGACAGCCCCGAGTTACCTCAGTCTCTCCTTGAGCATGAGAATCTGCGAAGTTGAGTGTTTGTTTAAGTCCTCTTGTTAAATCCCACTGTCCGACTTTTAATCTCCAAAGTTTCAGTATTCAATATTCCAAAACTTAAGGCTTAAAGAGAAAGTTCTTAATTCTCCTTTCTTCCTTTCTTTTTCAAATAGTTTTGTATCCCAAAACTGCAGAGACCGGTAAACTCAGTCAGTCAGTCAGTCTTTTCATTCTCGAAACCTTTCGAGCCTGAGAGGAAGCACGCCCCAAGCTCTTGCAGAGAAAGAATAACAACTTGTCCCCAGCCAAAAGATCTTTGATTTCTCGGCAACCTCTCTATATTTTACCCTCCAAATTAACCTGGCCGTTTAATATACTTTTGAGCCCAAAACGCAACTCCAAAATACCTCCTTTCCCGCTTTTAAGCGGCTCTCCCTTCAGAACAAACGGAAAACGATACCGGTCAGTCCGCCATGATGCTCAGATTGGATTATTGTAATGTGCTGTACATGGGACTGCCCTTGCCGACCATTCGGAGGCTTCAGCTGGTCCTGAATGCGGATGCTCGTGCGGCGATGGGGTGTGGGCATTATGCCCGTGGCTTGCCACTGCTCCAGGAGTTGCACTGGCTCCCAGTATGCCTCCGGGTGCAATTCAAGGTACTGTTTCTGACCTTTAAAGCCCTTCATGGCATCGGTCCAGGGTACCTAAGAGACTGCATCTCCCCAAGGTATTCAGCCCGTTCTTCTAGGGCAGACAGGAGGGGCTCAGTGGTGGTCCCATCCGCAAAAGAAGTTCATCTTATTGGGGCCAGGAGGAGAGCCTTCTCTGTGTCTGCCCCAGCCCTGTGGAACCTCTTACCACCAGAACTCCGACTCCATTCGGATCCTCTATCCTTCAGGAAAATGTTAAAGACCTGGCTATGCCAGCGGGTGTGGGGCGTACTTGACTCCACCGTGCAAGCCCGCTGGCTTGTTTAGCCTGTCTGAGGGATCTTGCTTGTTTTCTTTTTTGTTTTTTTCCCTATTTTATTACGGGAGGAGGGAGGTTGAGGGTAGTTTTTAATGTTTATCTGATTAGCTTTTGGGGGGTTTTAATTCTGTTTTTAGTGAGGTGTTATTGATTGTTTTTAGCTAATGCTGTTTTTAAACTGTTGCTGTATAATTTGTTGTTTTGTATTGTATTGCATGTTGTTAGCTGCCCTGAGTGGTGTACCCACCAGGAGGGCGGGATACAAATCAATAACAACAACAACAACAACAACAACAATAATAATAGCCCGAATGCAAGATGTGCTGTAAATGTGTGCCTTCTCTTTTAGTCGCCAACATGGTCGAAGTGAAACTGAAGAATATTCTTCTGAGAGTGAGAGTGAAAGTGAAGATGAGGAGGAATTGCAGATAATCCTGGAAGATCTGCAGAGGCAGAATGAAGAACTGGAGGTGAGAACATCTTACAGAAGAGGGAGGTGTATAAATTAGGGCCAGAGGTGGGTAAGGCAATGTTTGCCCTTCAAATGGTCTGGACTACAGGTATAGGTAAAGGTTCCCCTTGCTCAAAAGCCAGTCGTATCTAGGGTTCAGTGCTCATCTCTGTTTCAAAGCTGAAGAGCCAGTGCTGTCTGCTTCTGCAGACGTTTCCGTGGTCATATGGCAGGCATGACTAGACACCGGAGTGCATGGAATGCTGTTACCTTCCCACAGAAGTGGTCCCTATTTATCTACTTGCAATTTCTTGCTTTTGAACTGCGAGGTTGACAGGAGCTTGGACAAAGATGGGAACTCACTCCATTGTGCAGTACTCGGGTCTCGAACTGCTGACCTGCCAACCTTCCAGTCGTCAAGTTCAGCATCTTAGCCACTTGAGCCACTGCAGTCCCTTTTAGAATGATTTTATAAGTATCCAAACATTTTCCGGGGGGGGGGGGATTAAGAAGAGTTTTTAGGTTTTAAAGCAGGGATGCCCAAACTTTTCAGGCCCGCGGGCTGGTCACATGGTTCCTCCCACTAGAAGCAGAAGTAAAACATACATGCGCAGAACGCTGCCATAAATGCACCTGCAGCTGTCATAAATGTGTTCACGACAGTCACAGGTAGATTTACAGCAGCATTCTGTACATGCGTGGGCGCATTTTACTTCTGCTTCTGGGAGCGGTGCAGGTGCCGCTGCCCCGGATGAATTGCCATGGGGGCCAGATGTGGCCCACAGGCCATAGTTTGGGCATCCCTGTTTTAAAGACTACAAAGACAAGCCTTGGTTTCTCATATTAGGCGTACTTCTCTTGCTGGTTGTTGTAAATTCCTAGCTCTTCCTGTGGCTAGATTTTCTCCGTGGCCTAAATCTAAATGTCTACTTGCATGGGAATGAATGCAGCTCCTTTCCAAGCAGGAGCTGCCCTGAGTGATCTCCTGTTAATGATTCATTAACCACATAAGCAGCTGTCTGGCTGTGGCTGAAGTGATTCTCTCTCTCCCCCTTTTTATACCGGATGAAGGTGAAGAACAACCATCTGAACCAAGCCATTCATGAGGAGCGAGAGGCCATCATTGAACTGCGAGCGCAGCTCCGGCTCATGCAGATGCAGCGGGCCAAATCAGAGCAGCAGGTGCCGGAAGAAGAGGAGCTGGAGAAGCGGGGGGTACTCGGCTCTCAGCCCCAGGCACCCAGAAACGCTCCGCCAGAGACAAAACCAGTCAAAGAGCAGCCAAAGGCGGTCAAAGAGCCGGTGAAGCCATCGCCCAGCAAAGACAGAAAGGAAACTCCGATTTGATTGCATTCCAAAGGTTCAGGGAGATCTCGTGGACAAAGCCAGGACTG
Organism: Bradypodion ventrale; assembly: GCA_035047345.1. Taxonomy (NCBI): domain Eukaryota; kingdom Metazoa; phylum Chordata; class Lepidosauria; order Squamata; family Chamaeleonidae; genus Bradypodion; species Bradypodion ventrale. The sequence continues at coordinate 252,302,639 of JAWDJE010000004.1, read as the reverse complement.
TGCAACTTACTGTAAATCTGACGCTTGTATATTCTGTAAATATTTTCTTTTACAGCAGGAGTGCCCAAACTTCAGCCTGGGGGCCAGATGTGGCTCCCAATGCCAATTCATCTGGCCCACAAAGTCCTCGTCGCTCCTGGAAGCGGAAACAAAATGCACCCATATGGGTGTGTTTTACTTCCACTTCTAGGAGCAGAGGGCTTTGCGGGCCGGATGAATTGGCATCGGGGGCTGCATCCGGCCCACAGGTCATAGTGACCAGCTCTCTAAACCACATGACCGGCCCATGGCCTGAAAGGTTTGGGCACCCCTATTTTACAGCCTGGAGATTTTTGTCTCATTTATACCTGGGGTTTCTGCCTATCCGACTCAGGATAAAGCGAAAAGAGACGGTGGGGTGGAGAGTGCCACACATCATTTTACTTCCACAGGCCAGACTCGGGCATCAGGTCACCGTCAGTGACGTAAAACAGTCTGTTACGTGTGCTGAAGGCATCTTGGAAATGTTTTTCAAACGTTATCTGCTCAAGGGCTACTTCACACATGAGAATTCATAACCCAGTTAGTTACAGGGGAAACCACACGCCCAGCCAAACATTTAACCTCGGCAAGTTGAAGGCATGCAGGAATTCTTTGCAAACAAGTTGGGAAGGAGTGGGGTTAGTCTAGGTCCCGTGATGGTGAACCTTGACACTCCAGCTGCTCTTGGACTTCAATTCCCAGAAGCCCAAGTCCCTATGAAATCCACATGAATGGGTTTACTGCAGCTGTTCTTGGAATTCAATTCCCAGAAGCCCATTTGTGTGGATTCACAGGGACTTGGGCTTCTGAGAATTGAAGTCCAAGAACATCTGGAGTGCCAAGGTTCACCATCTCTGGTCTAGGTGACCTTTGCCAGTCCACTTTATGAGTGCTTATTTTGTGCATAGCTATATTTGGGCACGTCAATGGTGGTTCTCTTTTGCTATGTGCACATGTATTTAAAAATGATACTTGGCGGAAATGAATTAAGTATATTAAGTCCCTTCGGAACATCATGGCTATGCTGTCCAGTTATTAGGTAAAAACGTGTGCGAAGTCGGTTTGGGCTGACACCTGAGAGATCCAAGCTACAACCCTACATTTCCTGCTTTTGTCAATTTGCCTCATTCATTGTAATTTATTTTACTCAATCTTGGTTGTGCCTTTTTGGTAATCGGGGAGTTTTACAAACTTCACACTGAGCAGCTGGTGTATCCTAATCAGATGAGATGGAAGGTCGTCAGATGCAAACATTCATTTGCCATCTGACATTTTAAAGTTTTTTTTATAAAAGTATTACTCAAAGCGAAGAGGAAGTTTCAAGTTGGCAACTATTTCCCCGTTAAAGAAAGTAGTCTGGAAAGCGCTGCTGAACTTCAGCAAAACAAGTTTGTGTAGGAATAACTGGGGCGTGTCTGGTAATAAAGTGTATTGCAGAGTTCGGTTTGTTTCATTTCCAAAGATGATTCCTGCATGAGATAAACACCTGGATCCTGTAAGCCATCAAGACTGGCAGGTGCGCTATGTTCGGGAGGGGTACAGAGCTGATTTTTCTAGGTGCTAAGCGCACGTCCAGAGCTCAATATGGCACACTAGCTCCAGCTTCCTTTGCAAACGGAGCTGTCAGGCAATCAGCCTTGCTTTTGTATGTACTTTTGAGGAACATTTAACTTTGGAGAGTTGCCAGAATTGTGCCAGAAATTGCCGTGCTTTTTACGCAGGTGGGATGCCAGTAGCTTGGAATTAGGGAGAGTTCAGTACTTATGAGATCCTTTGGGTGCCCCTGAAGCATCGCTACTGAGACAAGCCCCACTTCCAAGTGTGCCTTGTCCTGCTTTCTGAAGGGTCAGTAGGACAATTGCTAGCCATGCAATTGTGAACAGCTATATGGCTAAACAGGATGATGCTCAGACCTTGTTCATGGACAGAGAAACGTCTGCCCTAAGCATGTAATGGACCTCCCATTATACAGAGGCTCAAGATGATTCAGTTCTGAAAATCTGCACTGGGATTCCTGATAGAAGGCAAACGTCATCAGCATCATGCTATTTATTGTCAACAATGAATTATACTATTTCCTTTCAAAGACAACCCTTTTTAAATAACAAGTTTAATTACAGCACTCACCTCAGCAATGTTGAGCAGAATTATGTTTATTGCATATTTAGTTCCTAATCTGTATATTTGTTGGTGTGGTTATTTTCTTTGCCTATTGCACTGTTGGAAATCTTCACCGTGATTTGATTTTTGTACAAATAATACTTTGACATGTTACAGAGAACAGCCTATTTTTTTTAATCTTGAAGAAAAGAATTTATACAGACTGTTCAGATAACAGTTGTGTGTCAATTCAGCATTTTTCTTGGCCTGTTACATAAATTTTATATATTCTGGCAGTATTTAAACTACTTGTTTTAAATTCACACTGATTTCTATTAAACTGTTTAAGCATTTATATAATCAATGTTCATTGTGCAAACGTCATCTGTTAATTTCTGTCTTAAAAAGACTATATTAATGAAATAAATTCAACAGGTATCAGAAAACACCAAGTGTTAAATCCCATAACTAACATTATTTTGCCCTGCATCCTTGTAACTGTGTACTGTAATACCTACGGAGAAAGGCAGAATGTTGCTCCGATCCCATGTAGAGTTGAACTAAGGAGGGGAGAACAGGTAGATATGAATCCTTAACGCCACATGTTCATTACTAATTTACATTTAAGTGCATAGAACTGTGATGGTGAACCTTGGCACTCCAGATGTTCTTGGACTTCAATTTCCAGAAGCCCGAGAACCCTGTGAATCCACACAGATGGGTTTACTGCGATTCATCCGTCCTACGCTGCCCTCATCGCTTCCGGAAGCGGAAGTAAAACACGCCTGTACGGAGGAAGAGTCTTACTTCCGCTTCCAGGAGTGACGAGGGCAGCGTGGGACGGATGAATTGCAGTAAACCCATCCGTGTGGATTCACAGGGAGCTTGGGCTTCTGCAAACTGAAGTCCAAGAACATCTGGAGTGCCAAGGTTCGCCATCACGGGCATAGAGTTTAATGTAGCATCTCAGTGGACTTTGTGGATCTAATCCTGTTAAATAAAAGCTGCACTCCAATTTGGGGAAAATGTTTGGTTGCTCCAGCAACCGACAGGGCTAAAGCAACTTTCCTGATTTGTCACATGAACAATACTGCAAATGTACGCAACCTCCTCTTTGTGACCCCACCTTCCAACTCCTTAGGGCAGTGGTGACGAACCTATGGCATGCATGCCAGAGGGGGTACTCAGATCCCTCTGGGCATGTGCGCCATCAACCCCACCAGAGTTTGCAGATGGCAGCCTGCTGAGTTTATGCACTGTCTCTAAAAGGTTCTCCATCACTGCCTTGGGGCAAAGGCTGTGCATACAGGGGGCGGGGTGGGCTGCTCTAGTTGGAATCATTTCAGTGAGGCGGCGGGTCTTATCATGAGTATCCTTCCTCAAGAACCAGAGAAAGTGGCACCTTGAAGTAGTGGATTCTGAATGAACACTTCACTGCTGCATAACCACTGTCCCATGTTCCCAGCATGCCCCTCTGATGGCGAAACAGACAGGTGAAGGATGAATAAAAGATGTCATCTGATTATATTGTGTAGGGAAGTTATGCATCATTGTTGCACTTTTTATATGACTGTCCTTTTGAATGCTACCCACAAAGTGAATTGCACTTCAATAGTGCAAAGTGGAAACGCTCATGTTGCTGGACATGGAGTTAGGAGAAGGAAGATAAATTTGTAAAGGTTGGATTAAGTCAACTGCTAAGCACATCTGGCCTGCAACTAGTGCTAACAGAATTCAAACAGCAGCAAAGTCCAAATTAGACTTCTATGTATCACTGATCACTGCCAAAGTATTCAATAAGTATGGTACTGTAATTGGGGGGGGGGGGGGAGACAAAATATATGACTATGGAGAACTCAAGTGAATTAATCACTCAGCATTTTATTCTACCACTTTTATAGGAACAAATATTTTTCTAAAATCCAGAAAGCTGCAAAAAGAGGAAAGTGGGTATATACTGGTGAACCTTGTGGGAGGTAGTAAATAGTCAGAGGATATAACAGTGATGGCAAACCTTGGCACTCCAGCTGTTCTTGGACCTCAATTCCTGTATGAGCAGTACACCCATTCACGTGGATTCACAGGGACTTGAAGTCCAAGAACAGCTGGAGTGCCAAGGTTCGCCATCATGGTGCTGTAACTTTGAGTGAATATGGCAAACAGCTGACATTTCTGTAAAGGAACAAAGCACTATGAGGGCCAGAAGATGTCCAGGATTTATGGTAAAGCATCACTGCATATTTCTAATCCAATCATTTTGATTTATTTCAACTTGTTCCAAACCTCTGTTGTCTTTTAAAGTATATACCTATCTGTTATAACCGAGCCAGTCCAGTTAACCAGATAGCATTTTTCATTCAGTCTCTGATCAGGGGAAACCAGGCATGCCTAAGTCTTTGTAGAAGCATTTTCTCCAGTAAGATCAGGATATTCACTCATCCCATGTAGAAAAACCAGCATTTTTTTAAAAAAAAATTGACCGCATCAAGCTGATTTAAATACATATTCGCTATGCAAACCACTATCAAAACAGGAAAAGGAGAGACTTAATAAAAGCATTTCAGATTTGCTAACTTTATATGGCATTAAGAGAAGGAGATTTTCATTTGCTCTTATTTTTTGTTTTATTATTTGGAGAAAGAGCATTTTTATCACAACAGTCCGAAACACCATGATTAAAGATTGCTGCACTCCTGAGAGTGATCACAGATATGTACAATATATGAAGAAAAAGTTGCACCTCAGAGCCGGTCACGATCAAGTTAAAAATACCTGACTTTGAAGTACATGTGCTAATAGGTTTTTTCAGGTCATGACCAGCATGGGGGGAAAGGACACAAGTACTTAGAGGAGATTTCTGCTAATGAATACAGCAATATGCTGTGTTTAAGTATTAAAATTAATTATTTTAGTGTTAGCACTGAGCCCTTACGAGTGAGAAAGCACAGACCAAATCTCGTCTTTTCCCTCAATTACACACATCAAAACTATTCACACTTAAGGATGTGCCCAGCTGCACACAAAGTAAATTTTTCATGGATAAAAACGTTTAATAGCTAATACTGGAGGTGACTCTTGCTTCTTGTTACAAATTTGCCCTTTACAGGCTATGAGAATTTCTGTAATCAGTTTCTAAGGGGAGAATAAAACTTGCTAGATTATAATTTTCTCACAAGAAAACAACTGCCAGTCTCTGGAAATCACATCCCTTCTACACTGAAAATGTTCAGCCATTCAAGTTTCCATATTCAGGAAGACAAGACGATTTAAGGCTCCGGTGGCAAATACAATCCTCTCAGCAAAGTTTTTTTTTTCTGGAGTAAAGATTCAACAGGTAATGTTTATTTTACTTATTTTCGTTTGACTCTAAATTCTTGGTCTCAACTTTAGAAACTGAAGTTACATCTGGTAAGAGATTCCATAAAAGAGGTTTTTGGTCTTCCATTTTAGGAGCACTTGAAAATTTCCTGAAATTTTATGCCTTTTTTCCCTTTATTAAAATTAAAGTAACATTCAGGGACTACTTCAATAAGTTGAAGAGGCTGTGCTCATGGCATCATCTGTAATTTTGGTACTGGCAGGATGGATACTTGCAAAATATTTTACGTCATTGTCATTATCCATTTGGAGCGCCACAATTGTTTGTTCCACTGCTTCCTGATGGGAATTGACACACATTAGGAAATATTCTGTGTGGGGAGAAAAGATGGTACAGTATCACAATTAAAAATTAGATATGCAAGTCCCAAACATTGTATCAAACAGTTACAGAAGCGGAATACAACTCACACAAACGGATTTATTTTTAGCTCTAAACTTGCACTTTCCTTAAGCATATGTATGGGGGAAGGGGCAGTTCCTGAACACCAGAGAACTGTGAAAGGGTGATACTGCTCAAAATCAAGCACAGGAAACTTGTACTACCATTGGATGAAAGCATTTAAATCAAGGGTGCCCCAAACTTTTCAAGCCGTGGCCCAGTCATGTGGTTCCTCCCATGAGGAAGTAAAATGTGCCTTGCAATTTGTTTTGCAACAGGATGAGATATATTTTAAGCTGCCATTTTCTCTGCTTAAACTAGGGGTGCCCAAACTATGGCCCGTAGGCCAGATCTGGCCCCCAATGCCAAATCATCCGGCCCACATCACCCACATCACTCCCTGAGGGTGTCAGGGGCCAGATGAGTTGGCCATTGGGCCATAGTTTGGGCATCCGTGATGTAAATTTATAGCAAGACTGTCACATTCACTTCCAAGTACCATAAGATGCTTATTTTTAAGAGCTCACTTTCCCCATCAAATTCTTAACATCCAGTCAAAGTATCTCCAATATGAACTGTAAGAAATATATACAGGTGAAACTCGGAAAATTAGAATATCGTGCAAATGTTCATTCAGTTCAGTAATGCAACTTAAAAGGTGAAACAAATATATGAGATAGGACTCATTACATGCAAAGCGAGATAGTTCAAACCTTACTTTGTTATAATATTGATGCTTATGGCTTACAGTTTATGTACCCCATAATCATCACATAATCTCATGTACGCTGTACACCATGAACATCACAATTATAACGAATTAAGGCATGACATCTCTCGCTTTGCATGTAGTAAGTCTATCTCATATATTTGTTTCACCTTTTAAGTTAAACGAATGAACATTTGCACGATATTCTAATTTTCCGAGTTTCACTTTAGCAGAGGCTCCGAGTCCGGCATAATCCATGGTGTCAAGCATAACCAAATCAGAGCCAATCTTAACTGAGAAGTCTTCTGTCTCCCAACCCAAGAATGAATATGAGTTAACTCTTAAGCTTAACACCTGCGCCTCAAATATACTGTTCCTCAAACTGCAGTGTGTTGCCTCTGAAGTGCACAAAAGCAAGAAGTGGATCCTCACCCAGAACAAACGGTAAATTTGGTTATCTACTGGGTTTTGGTGAACATGGGGAAAAACAGAACAAAAGGTGGCACTTCAATAACTAGGTTTTTCCTTGTAGTGTTTTCTTCTTGGAGCCCACCTACCCCCCATTTCCCATGACTGATTGTTTTTCACAATTATTTCTAGCCTTTTAGCTTCCTCATCTATTTCCTATTTTTCCAACAGGTTTCCCTGGAGGAACAGGATTTAATCTGAACCAGGAGGATCTCAGATCATAATCTTACAACTTCCCTCAAGGGGTAAGGTTCCCTTCTTTTGTGAAATATACGTCACTCTGAAAGTTAAAATAATGCAGCAACTCTAAGCCATATTTATCCAAAGCACAACTCACCACTTTGAATGGTTTTTCCTATCTGGTACATACACTGCAGACTGCACCCCAAGAAGAATAAAATAGATATGCAACTTTTATTCATCACTCAATAGCTCTAAACTTCTCACTGAGAGGTTCTATATTCCAGGAAACCTTTTAACTAACTACTGTCTTGAAAAAAAGGCAGCTAACTTAGAGCTGGGGAGAATAAACACCAAGATCTTCAGAAAATGTTCATCAAAAGTATACAGTACTATCTTCATTTATCCCTCCCTGAAAATCCCACTGCCCCCCAAATTTTGGCAAAACTACACTCTTAATATTTCAAATATTAAGGGCCAGTCCAGAGCTACAGATTCAGCAAACAAAAGCCAAGTGTAAGGGAAATATAATGGCATGAAAGCATACATATAAGGTAACATCAAACAACTGCAGCAGAAGAAAAGTGCAAACGTTTGCCTGTTTTCTGCAGAAGAGAAAGCAGAGAATTCAAGGTCTATCGTGGCACCAACCTTTTTCAAGAAGTGTTTGCCTTAATGTTTTCGCAAGTAGGACTCTAACATTTGGAACTCTATCTGAGGCCAAGTACAGTAAATGAGGCAGTAGGTGCTCAGCAAACTGGTCCATTGGCAAGCAGTCATCTTCTATAATAGTCTGAAATGAACAAATCAAATCAAATCAAATCTGATTACAGTCCAAGACCAGCATAGAACAGCAAAGGGAACAGAAGTTAAAACAAGGGTATTTAAAATATATCAAGAGACAAAAGTTAAAAGGAGGGTGCTTAAAAGGAGCATTTCTGCTCAGAGTTAGTCTGAAATCAAGATGCTGTTGCAAAATTTCAGCCAAAAGAAAGCAATGCCTGTTGCAAGAATCGTCAACTACTCACTAAAGCAAGTCAGCAAAAACAAAACACAAAGTTTCCAAATGATGTGAACAAAGAAAATCCACTTTCAAACATTGCTTATTTTTATACTTGCTTAGTTCTATTTTCTCTTTTTTCTTTATTATCCCTAAGATAGCTAGACAGTTACATAGATAATTCAAAACTAACTATCTCTAAGATAATGCAATATAGATTGCAACAATAATTGTGTGCTATCAAGCTAATTCAGAGTTAATGTAAAGGTTACCCTTGCTTGAAAGCCAGTCGTATCCGACACTAGGGTTCAGTGCTCATCTCTGTTTCATAGCTGAAGAGCCAGCGCTGTCTGCTTCTGCAAACGTTTCCATGGTCATGTGGCAGGCATGACTAGAGCACATGGACCGCTGTTTATCTACTTGCAATTTCTTGCTTTCGAACTGCTAGGTTAGCAGGAGAATTCAGAGTTACAGTGGGACCATTCAACAATTACGTGACCCTTGAAGGGGGGAGAGGGTTTGCCATCTGAATTACGGAAAATTACCCGGGGGGGGGGGTTGTTGTCAAGTCAAAGATTATGTAATCCATTTGGAGCTGTTGTGCATTAGGCACCAATAGTGAAAAGCTCTAAAAATTCGAGTTTCGATACAAAAACTCTAGATTATGTAATTTTAAAGGGGGGAGGGGTTGAAGCTAAAATTGTGGTCGGATTACATAGGGGGGAGAGGGTCAATTTCTCCCAAAAAATGGATCACATAATTGTTGAATGGGCCCAGTGACCCTTCCTTTCAAGACAGAATATGTAGAAGTAGTTTCCCAAACTCCTCTTCTGGGGACACCCTGCATCTCCTGTTTGATCAAGGCCACAAGGAAGGCTCAGTGGGTAATCAAACTCCTAACCTCTGGCTCCACAACCAAACACCTAAATCACTGAGCTATTCAGCCAGCTTAATGAATACACAAATATACATTAGAATATGGAAATTATCAAAAACCAATGTTGAGACTCTTAACAGTTCTTTTTCTTTGTTTAAGGAGAATAACAAAAGGAAAAAATAAAATCACATTAACATCTGAATTATTTTTAAATGTACCCTTTCACACAGTTTGTTTTTAAATCTAGAATTAATACAGTGTTAAAGAGTGCAAGAGCCAAGCAAATTGATGGCTACAAAACTGTAAGTTTAAAAAAATGCAGAAGGATTAACAGAATAATTACCTGGCAAATAAAGACAAATGTTTGTCGGCAAGACCATTTTGTAGATCGGCAGAACCTTTCAACCAGTTCACTCATGAGGTCAATCACAAATGTTGTTGTTGGATCATTATATAGCTTCTTTACCATTTCACCAACCTAGAAAAGACATAAACAAATGAGAATATAGATTATGCATTAATATGACAACTATATTGTCTATTTTTCAGTATCAACTTCTCAATTCATACCAGCTTGAAGGAAATCCAACGAACAGAAGAAACTTTGTCTGCGCATAGGCTGAGAGCAATGGGTCGCAGGTAATCATAGATATCTCTGGCATTATAGAGATCCAGAAGCAAAATGAGCTGCCTATGAAAAATGAAATAAACAAAGAGCTGAAGCTGTAAGAAATTATGAAATTGGCGGCCAATCCTTGGAAAGAGACCAAATGCTGTTTAGTTAGACTGAATGAAAAACAGGCTTGCACACACTGAGTAGTTCTCCCTGTATTAAATGTTTATATTTAATTTGACAAGACTATCAACACATGAAACCATTACAAGGCCATAGCCAGGATTCTAGATGTGGGTGGGCAAAAAAATTTTTGCAGTGGGCAACAAAGCCTCTTTTCAATGCATGCTTATGGGGAACTGCGCTTTGCCAGGGTGGGCAAAGTGCAAACCCCCTGGCTACAGCCCTGAACCATTATAACCCAGTATAAGTCCACAGCCTCTGTTCCATTGGCAACTCTACACTACAGAATGAAGAATTCAATATATTCAGGGGATGATTTACCAGAAGTGGCAATTGTACTACATTGGGCCTTCAGAAGCAAAATTATTTACTAAATTGTTTTTCTAAATATAAATCAGAGTACTAGCGATGACATCAGGAGTACATATTTATCAGTAAAGCTTACCATCCTGTCTGATGTCAGATTTGCAGAACACACACTCACTAGTGCTCAGGAATTGTTTTCCATACTCTCTCTGTTTGTCACTGCCTCTGGTACTCGCTAGAACTCTAGCTGCTACATGTCATAGTGAACTCTCTCCATGCAGAAGAACTGCAGCTTCCAGTATGAGCCAACACAGCAGGTATATAACCCACTGGATGCACCAGTGACGATGTTCTTCTGCTGGAGCATTCATCAGTTACAAAAGAGTTCCTAGCAGCCTCCTATTTCTTTCCAGCAATTGAATGGATTATGTGCATTACAGCCAAAGGGGTAAGGTGGCCCGCTTTCCTTCTTCAGATCAAAAGGGGCCATGCACCACAATCCCATGTGCATAATTAGTAATAAATCCACCCTTTATGGAAAGTCATTGGTTTTTTTTATTGTAACCTCCCCTAAATGAATGCAACAAGTATAGCAAATGAACCACGCTGAGCTCACTGAAGGAAAAACAGGTCGTAACAATAACTCAACAAACCAGGTGTTGGAAATTCTTGTTTGTTTCCAACACAACACATAGTGTGGCTTTTTTACCCAGTTCATTCTGTCTACAGTTCCTCTATATACCTACCAACATATTTATAAAGGGACGGGGACCATCGTAAACAAAAACAAAAAGTGTATTGAAAATTAAAGGCAGCAGACAGGGAGAAAAAAGATGGTAACCAGAAAAGGTTGTTTTCTAAACATCACAATAAGCAGAAATGCTTTCCTTCACAGTAAGCATTCAGAAGCATGTCAATTAATTTAGATTTAAGTAAAATTTAATGAAGTTCCTAAGACTTACTGATGCAAATTGCAAAACATCTGTTGTAATGGTTCTTTACAGAGCTACAATACTGCTTTATCAAGTATTCACTTCTTCTAAAGCAAAGCAATCACATGTCTATACCACCCCATAGCGCTTAGTGAACTCTCTGGGCACTTTACAAGTTAATTAGAATTTTGCCCCCAACATGCTGGGTCCTCATTTTACTGAGCTCCGAAGGATGGAAGGTTGAATCAACCTTGATCCCTGGTCAGGAACTAACACACAACCTTTTGGTTGCAGGACAGTGGTTTAACCACTGCGCCACCAGGGCTCTAAGAGCCAATTCAGGTGGTAAGTGAAGCCAGATTGGAATCAATAAAAAAAAAGACAAAACATGGAGTCATCATGCCAATGGGATTCCCAAAGTTAAAAGTACAATAATATTTGTTTAAATTGAAAGGAGAAAGAGCAAAAAGCTCACATCTTTCCCAAAATGATAGCCATACTAGTCTCTGCAAGCATATCAAACAAAAAACAAAGCAAAAGCAAAACCTACATGATAAAGGAAGTAAAAAATGTTGTGGTGCCTTAAAGATTAATTGCTATATTTTAACTAGCATATCGGTGCCCAGCCATGCCGCGCAGTTTCTTGGGCGTTTTATTTTTTAGGGGTGGTTTGGGTGGTGGTGATTTGAATTTGTTGTTTTTGACTTTATTTGAATTTATTTATTGTATTGTTTATTGTGATTTAATTATTTTTGACTGTTTTTACTCTTGTGGCCTCTAGGTGGGGCTGTGCTTAAGATAATGTGTTTGGTTTTTTAAAAACATTTGTTTTTATTGTTTCTACTCTTACGACCTGAAGGTGGAGCTGTGGTAAGTTTTCGGTTTTTTAAAAAATTCAGTTCGTTTCCATCGGCATGGAGGGAAGACGTCTCCTGTAAGTGCTCCCAGTTTTTTTGTTGTGGGTGGGAGGATTTTATGTGTGTGTGTGGGTTAGGAGCGTTTAACGTGGCCTTGCCTTGCTGGCCAGGCCGCATTAAATCCTGGCGTTTGGGGGGGGGAGAGGGGGAATTTATTTCTTATTTATTTAGGAGGGTTTAACGTGGCCTTGCCTTGCTGGCCAGGCCGCGTTAAATCCTGGCGTGTTTTTTTTTTTTGGGGTGGGGTGGGGTGTTATTTATATATTTTTACAGGGGGGGGCCAGACTTCCCTTGCCTTATCCTGGGTTGGGGTGGGAAAGGGGGGGGTATCCCCTCCCTCCAAGTTACGGGCCGGCCTCCGAGGTTGCAGGGGAAAAAATGTTTTTCCTCGCTGCCTCACCAAAGCATGGGTTGGGGGGAAGAGAGGGGTATCCTCCCCCCCCCCAATGCTACAGTGGAGGCTTATGCCGACCTCAGAGGCTGTGGGGAAATTTTTTTCCCCTGCTATATATGCGAAGCCAGGAGGGGAGGGGGTATCCTTCCCCCCCATGCTATTTTTAAGGTGTTTTTAAGGTGTTTGTCTTCCTTTGAAGACGGGGACTGCATCTTTTGGCCTCCGTCCTCCTAGGAAGATGAACCGCTTCCCTCCTGTAGGGAAGCGTAACAGTTTCTCTCAGGGAGACGGAGGCCTGAGAACGGAGTGCCTTTCTGGGTCTCTGTTTTCCTGAGGGAAGCTTTTTGCTGGGGTTGTGGAGAGAAGAAGGTCTCCCTCTTTTCTCCGCAAATCCGCCAAAGTTGCAGCAGGGCCGGCGCCGGCCTTTGCTGCTGGGCTGGGAAGCGGTCACGGCGGCAGTTTGTTTAATTTCCACACACCGCGCTTTCCCGGCCTCCTTCGCAGTAGCGTCCCTCAGCCTGATTGGCTGAGGGGTGGCGCGGCGCAAAGGATGTTGGGGCTTGAAGTTTTTTCCTTTTGGTTGCGTTCGTGGGGCTACTGCCTCACTGGTGACCACCGGAACCCCGCAGCGTTGGGAAGGCAGGGGTTAGGCTAAGTGCAGAGGGCTCGGTCGGGGATGGTTGGGCCAGGTGCGGGAGCCTTTGAACGAACCCAATGGTTAAGGGCACTTTTTATAGGTATAGATATGAGCTTTTATGGATCCAGTGCTCAGACATTATGTCTGAGGAAGTGGACTTGGTCCACAAAAACTTTTCCCAAAGCAGTCTTTAAGGTACAACTACATTTTTGTCTTCTTTAAGTTGTTTTTAGTTTTGTTCTGTCTCTTGTTTTATATCCTCTCTGAAACCTCATTAGTAGTGAAGATACTTCGAAACTGGAATAGTTGGATCGCATTTGGGAGGGGGGGGGGAATCCAGAAAAGAGGGCAGGTGTGGAATGGCTTGGTTCAGCCTCTTACAATATCCAGGAGGAGGGTGTGAGAGGCTTGGAGCAGTAACAGACGCATTCCTCCTCTGTATAGGAGAATGTGGATTTGGGGGGGAGGACATGTCTTCCTGTAAGTCCCACTGGTTACCCCCCACGGGTTTTATATTTGCAAAAACAGAATGTTTGCTAGCAACACATTCTTGTATCATTATTAGCTTACTAGCAACACATTCTTGTATTCTTGTATCATTATTAAACTTAGTAACAATGAAAATTGGCCTTCTTTCTTAATCTTCTTACAAACATGAGAACCACCGTGTGGTGTAACAATTACCCAGTGTGTATATAATGGGGACTGTGACTAGAAGGCTTAAATCCACCCCCACCCACCCCTTATAAAGCTACCTGGCTGACCTTGGGGCAGTTACTGGTTCCCAGCTAACAAATCCCCTACAATCCCTGTTGCGATGATCAAAAGAAGTACTAATTATCATGTCATTCAATGCAATATAATTTAGCTAATGATTAGATTAAAAAGAACTATGTAATTAAGAAGCAATTTAATGCTAAAACTTACTCAGCAAGCTCTGCTCGGAACCGCCAATTCCTGCTATTATCTGTGACTAAGAATTCCTGAAGCTGGTAAAGGTACTCCCGTCTTTTATCAGGATGAAGCAGCTAGAAAAATAATTATGAATATTGTAAAAGCCCTTGCATATTTTAAAATACTGCTAAACTAAGTGGCAAAACATAAACAAAATGTTCTATCTTAAGCAGGGTTGAGAAAACACTTTTGACATCTCAATATACAGTACTGTACTTGGGAACAAGATTCTGTAGTAACGTGATACAATTCATCGGAGAAATTACATAAATCTTCAGTTTAATGGCAGCCATCAACTTTTTTTGTTTATATATTTTATGATCTGACTGTACATCACAGAACCATGCAAAGAGAATAAAAAGTCAAATATCTGAAGACAAAGGGAGGAAATACCTTCAGAAAATCGTGCAAGTGCTTAAGCACACCAATCCTGACTTCATCTAGGTCCTTTAAGAAGCCATTGAAGACTGGAACTAGATCACCAGCGGTAAGCTGGTCTCCAAGGATGACAGCAAGTTCATGTATTGAGAATGCCAATGTTCTTCGAACTTTCCACTGAGAGGGGGGAAACCAGACACAATTTACCCACAAGGCATCTTACTTAATAATGCAAAATGATTTCAAGGTTTAGTTGCAAAATCAAAATATTACAGCAAAACAAAAGCAAATCAGTTCAGCATTTAATGCTAAGAGAACAAGAAAAATCTGTTAACCAGGACTAAAGAGTTAAAGGGGCAGGGAAATATGGCAAAAACAAAATGAGTCCTACTGCCCATGATGGGTTCTCCAGAAGAGCCTTCTGTCCTCCAGACCCAATGAGGCACCTGAGCAACTGAACTGAGAGCCTGAAGCACACACACCGATGTTCACACTCTATCTACTACAGCGCAGCAAAAGGTAACCCTACTTTGCATTTCTGCAACTTATTGAAAAATTAACCTTAATTTCATGATGACAATCACCATATGC
Organism: Bradypodion ventrale; assembly: GCA_035047345.1. NCBI lineage: Eukaryota > Metazoa > Chordata > Lepidosauria > Squamata > Chamaeleonidae > Bradypodion > Bradypodion ventrale. The sequence continues at coordinate 252,287,619 of JAWDJE010000004.1, read as the reverse complement.
CATCAAGTCAATTCTGATTTTTGCCAACCGTTTTCAGAGTTTTCTGGGTGAGAGAGTACTCAGAGGAGGTTTACAATTCCCTTCCTTCAAGGGACATCCTGCATCTGTGCAGGATGCCAAAGCCAAGCAAGGCTGGCTCTTCCTGAGTGCAGAGGACCGAACTGAACTCCCAACCTCTGGCTCCACAGCTAGATACCTAACTCACTAAAGATGGTAAAAATTTCAGCTTGTATAAATGCTGTAAAAACTCTTGCAATAAACATTATCACAGAGCAAAGTATTTTTCTAATCCTTCCTCTTCATTCTTTTTCTACCTAAGTAGATTTAGCATTTGTTCACCGCACAGTATTTAAGCAAGAAGAGAGGTACCTTTTCCCATTGTCTCTGGGGAAATGATTTCTTCGATCGTCGTCTGTCTCCCAAGTCCGGGGACTTGGCTGTAGCCTAAGAAATGGAGGGGACATTTTAGGCTACAGCCAAGCCCCAGAACTTAGGAGAGTGGCGGCGACCGATGGGATCATTTCCGACTGATGGGAAAAGCTCCCATTGGTCGCCATCCATCTCCCAATGGGGTCTTTTCCCATCGGTTGGGGGTTAAAGATCCTGTTGGTCGCCATCCGTCTCCCAAGTCCGGAGGCTTGGCTGTAGCCTAAGAAGTGGAGGGGACATTTTAGGCTGCAGCCAAGCCCCACGACTTGGGAGAGTCGAGGCGACCGAAGGAATCTCTCCCACCCCCTTAGCCTGCAGAACCAGCGCACAGGCCAGGGACAGCGGCAGAGCCACGAGGACATCGTAAAAAATATCCTTGTGGCTCTTTCTTCCGCTGTCCCCGGTGCGTCCCCTGGTGCAGCAGGTTAAGGAAGGGTGTGTGTGTGTGGGGGGGGAGCAAGATTCCTTCAGTCCACAACTTTCTCCCAAGCACAGAGCCTTTACTGTGGCTGAAAATCCCCCCCTTCACTTTTTTTGGTCACTGCAAAAGCTCTGAGCTTGGGAGAAAGTCACGGACCAAAGGAATCTTTCCCCCACCCTTTCGTAAGTTGGGTTTTTTGTGTAAATCGGGACACCGATTTACCCAAAATAACCTTTCATAACTCGAGGTTTTACTGTTTAATAGACATCTACACATGTATATAAGTCAGGAGTTGCCAACCTTTTCAGTCGGGAGCCAGGTTACGCTCCCTCAGACAGTTGAGAGAGGGCTGGACTGGTGCTCTCCCCGCCATTTACAGCTGTTGTAAACATGTTTGCGACAGTCATGGACTCATTTACAGCTTTCATAAACACGTTTGTGACAGCCATAAAGTCTGCAGTCAATAGCGGCAGCAGCTGGAGTAAGGGCCGGATTCAGGCCGTAGGCTGTAGGTTGCCTACCCCTGGTATAAGTGATTCCCCATTCCCTGCAGCCACCTCAATTCAAGAAAAACACCTTGTGCTATACTAACAAGAAGTGACACACATCTATTAAGCACCTTACAATTATGGCTGGAAAACAACAGTGTAACCAATAAACATCACATAGTAAATGCTGGTTCTTTTCACAGCTGTATCAGTACCTGCATATCAGAGGCTAGAGCCTCATAGGTATCTTTCAAACAGTGCCAGTTTTGTCTGCCCAGGGTCAATGCCACACCTGGAAGGCTATAAGCACAATGCTTTGCAATCTCTGTATCAACAGTCTGAGCTCGGGAGGGATCTGTCATGGACAAATACTGGTCCAACAAGGCCTGAGGAACAACATCCTAAAAGGGAAACAAAAATGTAAAAATATTTTCTGAGGATGCTTTCACTGTATTGAAATAAAAATTTTAAAACATGCTTAAGAAGGAAGAGCGTAGTGGCTTCCTGTAGGCAAACATACCCTTCATTTATGACTACACAATCAAATAATGTTATGAGGACAACAGTCAATGCAGAAGGTTGAAACAGAGTGACTTCACTAGGCCTTGAAATCAACTGGGACCACATTTTATATGGCTTCCACTGATACCGTCATTCTGATGGAAATTATGTACAGGTAGTTGATTTTAAATGCATATTCTGGACAAACTGGATCATGAGGAAAACCACTAACAATAAGAATTATTATATGTACTGATAGGAATACTACCTCTGCCCTATAACATTTCATACAAAATTAAAGACAAATTAAAAAGCATTTTTTTTTTAGATCTGCAGGGAAATTGGGAAGATGTGCAAACAGTCTTAATACAGGGCAGCCATTATTCATTCTCTCAGGGAATGAGTGTATGACAGCAGTTCTTGGCTAATTACAGTTTTAATTTGAAACGCAAATGCACACAGGGAGACAAGACCAGTTTAAGCAAGGTTTGAGTTCTAGTTTTAAATTCTATTTGATGAGAAGATAGACAATTACACGGAATAATATGCAACGTTGCAGAATAAACTTTATGGCTAGCATCCTGAATAATTAAGTTACTGCAAATTAACTACATGGTCACTGAAAGGTATTCTCTAGGGATGAGATTTTCAGGACTACAAAATACTTTAATTCTCCATTCTGGGAGTCCTATCTACTTTGCAGGCACTTTTCAAGCACCTCAATGTGATACACTTGGAAGAAAGGTCTAAATAAGGCGGCTTTGATGCTTTAGCTAGGCTAAACCTTGGTTAAGTGTCCTGCTCAGAAAAAAAGCTCTCAATGAGCCTTGGGCTAGGAAAAAGAAGGTTGTGCAGAGCTTGGCCTAACTAGGTCTTCAACCCTTCCAATTTACGCCTCATTAGCAACAATAATTCCTCTGCTTTGGTTGGCCTCCCAGTACATGCTTGGTCTTATACTGGCTATGAAATTGATTGCACAGCAAGAGAATATTTCTGCAATCACTCATCCACTCTAAGCAAGATACATGCCTGTGGTTAAGTCGGCTTTCGCTGAGTAGGGCGGGGTATAAATTAAAATTGGATTGGATTGGTTAAGATACTACAGATTGGTGGTGAATTGTACATATAAACAGATCTTAGAGATTCCCTGATGTATAAGAGGCAAATACCTGAATTTTAGGTTTTTTCTCTTCTTCAAGGCTGAAGCTACTGTTGATGCTTAAGTCAGAATCATGATGAAGGTAGCGAAGAGTAGAATCTACAAGGTCCTACAGTAGTAAGCAAAACACAATTTACAAAACAGGTGTACTCTAAAATTAGTACATCCTGGATGTCTAGTCAAAATAAATTACTAAAGAGTACAACAATAAAATGGAAGTAACAATGAAATTACAGTACTGCTCTAAATCTTATAGTCCTTGATATATTCATAAGAACCAATTATTTACCTCCACAGCATCATTGATAAAAGGCACTGTATTATCCTGAATTATTTTACAGTTCAACTGGTCTTTGATGGTCAGTTCACTCTGACTCTCTGACTTGCCAATGCACGTGGCCATTTCCTCCTGAGGATCCAGACTTGAGGCCCGGAGAGCAGCTGAGAGAACTTCCACTTGTGCTGTGCATCAAAGGAAGCATACAAAGCAGGTCAGGGAGGAAAAATATTCTACCCACAAGTTTTGTATTAACATTACAGTTGCCACAGGTGTTCTGAAACCAGGGTGTTTTTCCACATATGGGGTATGTCTCTCTCTCCCTGTGACACCTCAACAATTCCACCAATGTAAAATTTAGATGCAAACTGTCATAAGTTAAAACTATTCAGTAGACTGGGGGTTTTCAACCTATGGCCCATGGGCTGGATCCGGCCCATACCACCAACTCATCCGGCCCATGACCTCGCTCCAGCCCCCGCCATCCCTGGAATCAGCCATGAACTTGTTGATGGCTGTTGTAAATGTGTTTACGACACAGCCATGGACACGTTTACGGCAGGCGTAAACAGCCGAGGGACCACCAGTCCGGCCCCTTCAACTGCCTGAGGGAGCATGACCCAGCCCCCAACTTTAAAAGGTTGGCGACTCCTGCAGTAGACACTGTTTCAGGACCACTAAGTCATCCAACTCAGCATGCAACAGATATCAATGGATTTTGCATAATTTACAGCATTTTGCATCTAAAAGTTACACTGTTTACATAACCGTGTAAAAGGATCTCAGCCAATATCTCTTAAAGACTAAAATCAACAGAATTGATTTATATGAGTTGCCACATACAGCAATTGATTGGTTTTTAGTTTGGCTGGATGGTTTTTACATGTTTCTATTTGCTCTGAGTATTTTGTTGTGTTAATTTGTTTGTAAGTTGTTATGTATTCATGGAAAGCAACCTTTAATATTTTGAATTAAAGCTTTCATATATGGCAATGCTACCAGACAGACGGGGTTTCCCGTGAAGAAAACAACAGATAATGAACAAACACTGAAAGATGGCAAGAACTTTTTTTTATGTATGGATTCCATTGGTATTTCATCCTAACAAAATTCAGGGCAACCTTTATTTATTCTATTTTTGACTTGGGCCTCATATTTCATTTTTTTGTTTCCCAATACAGTATCTACAAAACTCACCCCCAGGTCCAGCGCTTGCTATCAATACCAATATAAGCCTCCATTCCCTCTCTGTAACTATTTTATCTTTCTGTCCACCGGTATCTTTTATCTTTTAGTCTTCCCTCTTTGTATCCTCTTTGGCTTCCTAGTTTATTAGATGTTTCTCTTCTTTTCTCTTCCTGTTTGTATCCCTTTACTTCCTAAAAAGTTTTACAGGTATTATTATGTACTGCTGTTCTAGGACATACTGTTTATGCCAATTATATTTACCTACACTCAAAATAGGACTGCAGTGGCTTAGTGGTTAAGACTACTGTAATGCGCTCTACAGGGGGCTGCCCATGACGACCATTTGGAGGCTGCAGCTGGTCCAGAATGCGGCGGCCTGGGTGATGATGTGGTGTGGACGATATGCCTGTGCCTCACTGCTACTTCAGGAGCTGCACTGGCTACCAGTTTGCCTCTGGGTGCAATTCAAGGTGCTGGTTTTGACCTTTAAAGCCCTATATGGTAGTGGCCAGGATACCTTAGAGACCACATCGCCCCAAGAGTGTCTGCCCATCCAACTAGAGCGAATCGGAGGGGCTCTCTAGCTGCGCCATCAACTAGAGGGGCACATCTATCTAGTACCCAAAGAAGGGCCTTCTCCGTGTCCGCACCAGCCCTCTGGAACCTCCTGCCAACAGCTCTAAGACCACAAACAGAATTGCTGCCCTTCAGGAAAGGTTTGAAGACCTGGCTGGCAGGGCAGGTGTGGGGCCCTAATGGGAATATGGTCCCCACCTGTTGGCTCACAACAAGATAGCAATCAGGAGCCCTTTCTGTCTCTTTTTTACAGTGGGTGGGGTGGGTGGTTGGGATAGCTAGGAGTTTTGTGTTTTTATATGTTTTTAAAAGTTGTTGCAATGCCGCCCTGAGTAGGGTTTGCCTGAGTGGGCAGCGTATAAATGTGAATATTAAATTTTAAATTAAATTAAGATGCTGAACTTGAGAACTGGAAGGTCAGAGTTTGAGACCCGAGCACTGCACAACAGAGTGAGCTCCCGTCTGTGTCCCAGCTCCTGCCAACCTAGCAGTTCGAAATTAAGAAATTGCAAGTAGATAAACAGGTACCACTTGGGGTGGAAGGTTAACAGTGTTCCATGCACTCCGGTGTCTAGACATGCCTGGCACATGTCCACAGAAATGTCTGCAAATACCGACAGTACTGGCCCTCTGGCTATAAACAGAGATGAACACTGAACCCTAGAGTTGGATATGACTGGCTTTAGACCAATGGCAACCTTTATCTTACACTCAAAATATGAAGGCTACTTACAGAGCTTTATCTTGTAGTGCAGTTTAAATGCCATGCTAGTAGTTGCAGATTTTTTTAAAAAAGTAACTTAACTAAGTTCTGGGCATCAGACTAAAAGCATCAATGGTGGTCAATAAACAAATCTGACTGTATGGTTCTTCCTCTTTTATAAAGTGAGCTGTATTAGCAGTCATAAAACCCAGTACAGATGAAAGAAGCAATTCATACTGGGTGGAGGGGGATTGTCTCTGGTTGTTTGCTTGCCAAATGAGGCAGGGGTTACTATGTTCGTTATGCTCAGTGTAGTTTTTTTTATAGGGTTTGGGGTTTTTCAAAAGACTAAGGGGATACAGAATCTTCTTTTGAAAAACTATAACAAAGGTTCAGTGTTAAATATACAACTGGAAGAAGTGAGTGAATCATGAACTAATTGCCAAGCGCATTTGTCCTTGCTAGGCACAGCTGAACGTTCTGCTGAATTAGGCACTGCACGTGTGACACAACCATACAGCAAAATATAAGAACAGTTACACTGCATGAAGTTTAATGAGTTCCCACATATTATCAATCCTTGCAACATCCTTCTAGATCAGTGGTTCCCAATTTCCAGAAACTAAGTCAGTACATTGGCTGATCAGTACTTTGGGGAATTCTTAGGTGGATGTCAACTAATTATTTCTTCAAACTGTTTCTAGTAGGGTTTTCAAGACCATCATCTTTTTGCATTAGTTGTTCCTGCATGAATTATTGGAGAAAGAGTAGTGCAAGTTCACGTTTTTTTGCAGAAGGTCCAAACTCAGCCATTTAGTCCAGTTTGAAATACCACTTCAAAGTTTTCCCAATAATCTTCCTTTACTAACAGTATCCGGTGGCTTCAATTTGTAAGTTACATCTTTAAATTTGTGTTTCAAAATATGTCAGCATAGCAACACAACACCCTCTGATCATTACTGGCAACTTCTCCTTTCTGCTTTCCCAAGTGCCCTTATTTCCTTTCTGCTTGCTTCCTGCTTCATACAGAAGGCTCCTCTGTGATTACTTTACTAAGGCATGCACTTTTTAAAATAAGCTGTCCAAACAGCATTTACCTGTAGAACATATCAAGCACTAAATCACGTTTTAGATTACTTTTAACAGAAATACAGTAAAACCCCTACTTACGAAAAGAAAGTCTGTTCTGTAGGCTTTTGCTTAAATCGGTTTTTATGTAACTCGAATCAAACCCATAGGAAAAATTATTTTTACATAACTCGAAGCAAACCCATAGGAAAAAGATTCTTTATGTAACTCGAAGCAAACCCATAGGAAATTGTAAATCGGGACATGGTTTTATCACAAAATCATTATGTAAGTCGAATTTTATGTAACTCGAGGCATATGTAAGTTGGGTTTTTTACTGTAAAATAAACCACTCAGCCTTGATTAAATTAGGGTTATACTCAGTATAGCAAACAGTTTGGACTTGAAAAGGTATTTTAACATAAGACAAAAAAAACCCTATCCCAATTCAGAAATAAACCAAACTTCTAATAAGATGCACTATAGGGTTTTATATTAGAACCTAAACAGCCTAAATTGATGTGACAGAAATACAGAAGAGGCTAACCTACCCTGGTCCATTATTTGATATCTGACACAATAGATTGACTAACTATTGAATTTTCCAAGCTATGGTCTCTTGTAATAATACTTTTCAAAAATAACTGCATAGGTTTTAAAAATGGAGTAAATCGGTATTTTAAAGGCAGAAAAACCAACTTGGTAATAGTTTATATTAATCTATAGATGAGTATCTATCAATTAGCCCAGTTGAAAATAGGAGTAAGCCAGAGTTTAAGAAACAAAGCTAGAACTGCTGGCAAAATTCCGCAGAATACAAAAGGTAGCAAGGGGGGGGGGGGCGGGGGGGCGCACAACTGAAACAGCTTATTTCATGGAGAGTTCATAAAGATATACACTGCAACAAATCTCTTTACTATAGCAATACATTATGCTAGTAATAAATCTGCATACAGGTCCCCAATCATATGTGCAAGTTCAGTATTCATGGTTTAAGTAATTCATGGATCGAAAATATTAAATTAATAATCCTTAAAATATCTATGGCACATTGCCAGAGCTGGCCATTAGAGGCCACTGTCTGCAGTGTAAATATAAGGTCTGCTGCTATCTGCAGTTTCAGGTATCCACAGCAGGTTTTGGATTGTATCCCTCGTGGATACAGGGGATGGGTCCGTATTGTGCATATTAAGCTTTTCTACAACTGATGCTAAATTATGTGTCAATTAATATTTTTAAAAAGTACAATCTTGTTGTAGATTTTTACTGGTGTAAATAAATGTATCATCATTAATCATAGTAGTGAAGTACCACTAATTAAAGAGCTGCTGTTCCTAGTTGTCTACCAGTCACATAACTTTGCAAGCAACCAGGACTGTGAACAACTACTCAGTGGCAATCTGCTTTCATTATGTACACAAATAAATTTATGCTGGCATAAATCCACAATAGGGGGGTGGGGTGACTTCTGAAATATAAGACAGCTTCTCCAACTTTACTTAGGTACAAGATTTTAAGACCCTCATATATTTAATCAAAACAAAACAAAAGAAAGCAAGCCACTTTTTGTAACTTTTTCCCCTGGTTATCCATACCACACTTGGAACTAACATGATAATACCTTTGACATCTGGATCATCCATATGAGGCTCCAAATTTTCTATCATTTCTTCCAACTCCTTCCTTGTAGCCATGCTAATATTTGAAGAAGCCGAGGCAACAACTTCCTCTTTTCTTTCCTGAGTTTCTGAATCAAGTATTCCTGCAGGTTCCTGGAGCTCTAAATCGATATCTATCTTGGGAAGTGGAGTCCTCCAGAAATGGAATGAGTTATATAGTTCCTGCTCTGAAACAGGTTTCTCCTTGGAGCTTAGTGCAAAAACTGGTATTACAGCAGTGTTACCATGATCAAAATGTTGCTCATCCTCATTTGTAGCTTCTTCATGTGATTCTGGAGACAAAGTACAGTTTAATACTGCCTGAGCCTGGGATGTGGAGTTATACTCTTCTTTGTTATTTTCAAGAGTATCAGCAGAATCACTAACACCCTCGTCTGAAGGTAGCTCCATCTGGCTTTGTACATCATGGGTCAGGGCATCATCTGAATCCACAGTTCTTTCACTGCTGAACAAATAGAGTAAGCATAAATATTAAATTTTGTACTCTTCCCCATCACTTACAGATATGTATCTAGTGATATTATGGGCAGGCAGTTTGCAACATAGGGGTCAAAGTTACCCCTCAATGTTACCCCTCAGAATGGCAGAATATGCAAGCAGGTGTTGTTTTTTTAAACAGCAAATATTAAAATCTCACTTTTATCCATCCATACCTATGTTCCTCGGTAAAGGTCTGATCATCAGAGTTTCTACATTCTTCTTCTTTAAAAAATTGACCACTGCTGGATGGGTTAGCAAATGTTGATATAAAAGGCCCCAGGGACTGAAAGGCAGCTTGGCGAACCTAGAGAAATGTGTTCCACAGAGATCCTTTAAATATAGGTGCTAGTAATGAACAATCCAGCTCTCTTGGTAGAAAAATGGTACATTCCCATACACAATTTTGCATTTGAGAAACAAAACTTGGAAAATGCACTATACTGTATTAACTGTCTCAAGAATAAAATAATATGTTAAAAGAGTGGTGCATAATTGACAATCAAATCAGCTCCTTAATTATATTATTATTATAAGAACAATAATAGTTAACTGTTGCTAAAATTATAAAACCTAGCAAGATTATAATCCACGTGACTTTTCTCAATGATACAATTCTCCTGAAAAATCTGAATTCACATTCATAAATACACACATTATTGCATAATAACAGTAACTAAATAAGTAATACGTACATTACAAAAATTGAAAATACACACTTTAAAAGCTGAAGGAGAAACTAAATAATGAATAGGGAAGTAAGTCACATGCCAAACTGTCAGGAGTGCTAATCCAAACAACCACCTTTTTGACCTTTTTAATGCATCAATTCTTGCCCAATTGTTTATCTCCTTGTCAAAATATCTCGAACCTTTCTATTGCAACTCATGTTCAATTACATTTCTTCTTGTAAGAGTGCTGTTTCTTATTTAAAAGAAATTTAAAATATTTACTCCTAAACAGTACAGATATAAAATTTCCAGAGGTATATTTGTTTACAATTCTAGAAATTATAATTATTTTTAGGAACTCATGCTTAGAGGCAAGAATAAATACACAATATGAAAAATAATAATAAATAATAATTTCGTGTCAGAAATTATTCTGGGTTGAAAGGATTTTTGCTGGAGAAACTCTGCTTAGGGGACGCCCGAATGAGGCTCCTTTCATGTCTGGGATCTTTTTCCACCAAAGTGGTCCCTATTTATCTACAGTAATACCTCATACAAAGTCTGCTTCATACAACATCGGATTCATACAACATCGCCTAATTCCTTGAAAAAAGTTGCCTCATACAAAGTCGTGTGACGTTGTATGAGGCATTGGGATTTTCCCAGGTTGCATTGTGCCTGGCCAGTATAAAAGGCAGGACACATGCGTGCATTGCTCTTGTGGGTTTTGCATGAGGCAAAGAGTGTTTAGGAGTGGTTTGGAGCGCGATTTTGGATTTTTTCATCAGAATTTTTAGCATTCCTGGGATTTTTGCAGCATTTTTCAGGTTCTTGGACAATCAGGGTTGTTTGACAAGTTTTTGTAATGTTTTTAGCCTTTAGACAATGATTTCTTAAAGTTCTGTCAGTTTCCTGTCTGTTTCCTTGACTTTGCCCTGAAGTCTGTGCAGTTACAGTACAATGTATCTCTATGGAAATGACGTTGTATGTGGCATCGCGGCAAGGATTTGAACGTTGTATGAGGCATCGCGGCTAGGATTTTGCATGCCTCATACAAAGTCCAAATCCGTATAAAGTCCAAACTTGTGGAACCAAGTTTGGACGTTGTATGAGGAATCACTGTATTTGCAATTTCTTGCTAGTAGAAAAAAAGAAGTGAGTACAAATCCGAGACTTCATTGTTAAATATATAGTTGACATAATGCCATCAATGGGTTGGATAATGACTGGTCATTAAGTAGACAGATTTTATAAAATGTATTACATTACATTGTTCCTCATCTGTCCAGCAAAAGATGACGGACTCACATCACTTAAGTTAAACAATACCAAGAATGGTTCCTTCCATTTAATACAGATACCAGGTTCAAACAGAAACTCTCACCTATAAATAAAAATGGGTAGTGATAACTCTGTTTCCCCAATGGTATTGTTACACTATTGATGTTCCCTCCAAATCTTCAAAGGCACAAGGGAGAGAAAAATTCACCAAATATCATTTCCTCGTCTATCTCCTTCAATGTAAGTGAAATGGTATCAAGTGTTGTCACTCATGTTAACAATATCATCAATGATCTAACTAATGTTTAAATACTCTCTGAATAATAAAGACATATAACCATCAAGAATCTTAAAGGAGAATGGGAACTTAAAAACAGATATCTTACCCATCGTGAAGGGTCACTAATAAGGTTAATAAAAAGTGTAGACAATTTTGTCCGACGAACCTCCTGTGATGTAGCACATGAAACAGCCATAAAACATTCAGCACAAGCCTTCCGCACACCCCACACATTATCAGAACAAAGCTGGAAAAACCTAGGTAGCTGAAGAACATAAAAGTGTTATCATATCAATTTGTGTTACCTCGATCCAATTTCTATCAAACTAAAAAATACAGTAAAACCCCAACTTACAAATGCCTCGAGTTACGAATGATTCGACTTACAAAAGGGTTGTGTTGAATTTCATGCCCTGATTTACAAAATTCAGCAAAACCCTGACAAGTCTTTAGAGATCAAAGTGGCGCTGCGGCCATTTTGATCACTAAAAATCAACCCGCCCCCACCACCAAAAGTCTCAAGAAGTGACTTACCATGGCGACGGTGGAGGCGGCTGGTCCCCGGGCGGTGCTGCAAGGCAAAAGGCTGGAGGAAAACCTCTTCATCGGCTGCAGGTTTTGTCTTGCAGTACCACCTGGGAAGGTCAGGGGACATTGGAAACAGCCCAAATAGGGTTCCCTGACCCTCCCAGAGGCATACCTGTCAAGTATCCCATATTGGCCTGGATTTCCTGTAATTCAGCGCTCATTCCTCCCCTTCCCACCGCCGTCCCGTATTTTGAATGGCAGGGAAAGGGGTTACTGCGCATGCGCGTCCATCAGAAGCAGTTCTGCGTATGTGCAAAGGGGTTCTTCACCACCCCTGCCACTTCTGTGAAGGTCGGGGGACCCGATCCGGGCTGTTTCCTATGTCCCCTGACCTTCCCAGGTGGTGCTCCAAGGTACCAGGGAAAACTCCTTGTCGGCTGCAGGTTTTGCCTTGCAGCACTGTCCTGGAAGGTTGGGGGACGTTGGAAACACTGCGGATTGGGTCTCCCGACCCTCCCAGAGGCGGAGAACCTGAAATGGGTGGGGGAAAATCCATCACGATGGAATTTTTTTCGCCCATTTTGGGCTCTCTGCCACCCGTGAGGGTTGGGGGACCCGATCTGTGCTGTTTCCGACACCCCCAACCTTCCCAGGCAGTGCTGCAAGGCAAAACGCCAGGGGAAACTCCTTTGTTGGCTTCAGGTTTTGCCTTGCAGCACCGCCCTGGAAGGTCAGGGGACGCTGGAAACAGCCCGGATCGGGTCCCCTGACCCTCCCAGAGATGGCAGGAGCGGCGGAGCTGTGGCAGTGACATGGTTCCCACTCTGAAGAAGCATGTGGAAGCAGCAGCAACGGTAAAGAGATCGCTCCATTTAAAAAAAAATTCTGTGCCTCCCTATGAGGCTGCCTCGAGTTACACAAAAACTCGAGTTATAAAACCTGCTGTGGAACGGACTTTTTGCGTAACTCAGGGTTTTTACTATATTATAAGGAACAATGAGCATGTGAAATAGACAAGATTGAGATTTTGTCAGGCTGATATTTTATTTCCTACTTCTCAGATTACTCTTATAGGGTACACAGAAAGAGCCTCCTTGAAAACTGTGGGTACACTTTACAGTTTTCAACCACAATTGGATGTACCCTGGGCAATAGCAACCTTGTTTTGCTGGCTAATCTTTCTCATACTAGGTTAAATCAAAAGAACTAACAAATTTCTATTACTCAGACACTTTTAGTCCCAGTTCTGTGAGAAAGCCATGGTATAACTGAAATAAATGACTATCATATTGCTCCTTTTAACTATCACTAATGTAACTTCTGAAATGTGTGTAAACCATATCTGAAATAAGTACTGCATGTTTGCAAGAACAATGTCATCAGGATACAAATCTATTTTTACATAATATAAAAGAAGTTACTCCATGTATTAGGTATATCTATTATTGTATCTGACAAGTCAATTATCATAATGGATACATGGTACTCCATAGATTTTGAATATCAAGACAAAAAAATATTTGGGATCACTTAACTATTTCACAAAAAATATGCTTAAACAGTGCAATCTAGAATCATCTACACAGAAGTCTGACTAAATTTGATGTAGATATACATAAGAATGTGCTACCTGTGTTTAAAAATTAGAAGATTGGAAAAAACAAATCTCAAGAAGAGCCTACATAATGCATACATCTATGAAGACAGTAAGCAATGACATTATTTAAGAAACAATACAGGACCTCAATCCATTGTGATCTTAATTTGCCAATAAAAAGTTCATGTCTTAGAGTCTAAGACATGAACTTTTTACTGACAAATTAAGATCACAAATGAAGAACTGTTTGATCACGAGATAATTCCAATTATTTCAACAATGATAAGCAAGTCTGTTGTTGTGTTCCATCAAATTGTTTCTGACCTATGGCAACCCTACTAAATAAACAATGATCCCCTAAAGGTCCTATCATTAACAGCCTGGCTCAGGTCTTGCAAATTCAAGGCCGTGGCTTCCTTATTTTGAGTCCATGGATCTCATAGTTGCCCTTTTTTCATTGCCTTCAATTCTGCCCACTGTCTTTTCTAGTTAGTCTTGTCTTCTTATGATGTGCCCATAGCATGGCAGCCTCAGATTAGTAATTTCTGTTACTATAAAAGGTTAGGGTTGATTTGATTTAGCACCCACTTATATGATATGCAGTATAGTATCTTCTGGAATACACTTATGGACAAAACCATCAAGCCATGAGTGTCACTGCCTCCAGCCCTACTTTCTTTCATTTGATTGTTTTCAAGTGTCAAAGAACTAAAGACCATTGTACAGTATTTTTCAGTGTATCTATGCCCCAGAGGGACCTATAACACCTGGAACACAATTTATAAAAACTTAGTTTAGAAGTCTGACTTACCAGCATTTCTTCCGTGGCTTGTTGTCCAACAACACTACAGATATCACCAAAGTTGGCTGCACATACCTGAAAAAATATATAATCACAGATATAAAGTTGCACATTCTATCAGAATGGCAAATGAATGCACAGATTAAACCAGCACATGTATTCAAGTGCGCTCCATTCTATCCTTTGCAATGAACTGCACATCTACTGTACTAGGTCTCAGATTAGAAGTTACTGCAGTCTTCATCTTAAAAGCAAGCCAATCTGAGAAGTAGGGTACAGTAGAACACTGTATAACAAAAAGTCCGTTCCGCGGGGCTCTACACTATACGGTTTTTGTTATACGATGCGCTATTGGCAATACCCCACATAATGAAAAAATGTTTGTTATACGGGGTTTCGTTAGGCACGGTATACCTCGCTTAACGAAAACCCTGTACAACAATTTTTTGTATGTGTTATGTAGGGTATCGCCAATAGCGCAAAAATGAAGCATTTGTTATATGGGGTTCCACTTTACAGTATGTTTCAAACTGATATAAATATAAATTTAATACACACAAGTCAGAAATAAAGGAAATGACTGTAAAGTGAATGTTTGGGTTATAAGATGTATTATTCTCTCTAAATTGGTTGCAGAAGAATGAGAAAATAGTCCTATTAATTTGAATAGGGTAATACAGTACTTATTTTCTTATTCTAATATCAAGAGTCTATACAACTTTGTCTTCTGTTGAACAAACGCTGGCTAGGATAGAATACCAATTTTTAAAGGAAAGTGACCGTACCTTACGAACATGAAACATTCTGCAGTCACAGCACATCTCACAGAATCTAGGAAGAATGAGCCTCTCTGTGATATCTTTTCCCACCATAGATGCCATCTTGCACATTATCTAATTATAAGAAAATATTAATTAGGTCTGTATTCCTAATATTGCAACAACAAAAACCCAACCGTTATCTCTCTAATCAAATAGCAACCATATGAAAACAAACTATGAAAATTTGTGTTACAAAATGTTTAATTATTGCCACATCACTAGTTCACCAGAATAAAATGCTCTTAAAAATTTAAAGCTAATAGAAGGCAGCTAAATGAAAAGAGAACTACTCTTAATCTAAAGAAACAGAATTATCATAAGGTATGAACAAAAAATATATAAGCATATGTTTTAAACCAGCTTTCAATTTAACTTGGCTCTCCAATACATCTACATAAACAAATCACATACTAACAGGCTTGCAGAGATAAAATGTTAAGTCCTGCAAAAATTGCTATTGCCCACATCCTTGAGCTACAGGTGATAAGTAACACTTCTCAGGCAAAGAGATACACAGGAACCCTCTGTATGTATGCACGTATGTATGCACATATGGACATACAGTATATACTTTTTAAATGTATAGCTGCCTTGCTTCCCAGGTTGGAACCCAAATTGGCTTGGCTCATAAACAATTAAAATGATACAATGACAGTTAAAATGCAATTATATATACACTAACTGTGCCAAACTATACATTATAAGTGCCGAAACAAAACAAAACTGAATATAAAAAGATATTTTTCATCTCTTGAAGTTAAAGTTCAATTTCACTATTAAAAATTCTCAATTTATTAAAAAATATATTTTTAAAAGTTCATAGGGGCTAACTGGACTATTTATAAATATAAATGGATGCTTTAAAATAAACAATCTGAAATTTTTGTCCCTATAATTAATAATAATTATGTGCCATCAAAGCAATTCTGACTTATGGCAACCCTTTCCAGGGTTTTCTAGGTAGACAATGCACAGAAGTGGTTCACCATTCCCTTCTTAAGAAGCCATTCCAGGACTGTGCAGCTTATTCAATATTATAATACAAAAAATTAACCAATTTCCTTTGTATGTCATTTATTGTGGCAAATAATACCTCTGGATATCTGGCCTTTAGTTCTCCAGTGTACAGTCCTTTATAGCATGCAAGACCCCACTGATATTTACCCATAAGGACAAAACCCCACAGTTTTGTTTCTTCTGAAATATGTTTACCAGTAGCTTCCAGTAATGGGTGAAAAATCTCAGTGGAGACTACATGGAGTAGGCAGATTTTGAGCTATATAGGAATGAAAGCAAAGACTGCATGCATCATCATGCACACTGGAGTGGAGAAGGAATGTGTGCACACATTTATTTATTTATTTAAAAAATTTCAGCCCTGCCTTCCTCATCCACGGATGACCCAAGGCGGCTTACATGGCAGTTACAAAACATGAAGGTTAAAAACAACATCCACCCCTACCCCCTTAAGAAAAAAGGTACACAAACAAATACAAAAACTGTTTTAAAAGAATCAAACAATGCCAAAAGAAATGTCAAAAAGTTAAAAAGCTAAAAAAGGGAGGGAAAGGGACAGAGGGCAGGGAGGAGAAATAAAAACAGACAGGTGCAATAAAAAGCAGACAGGTGTGTTACAACAGGCCATCATACCAGCCAGCGGGACTGGGCCAGGCCTTAAGGGCACAGCCAGGTCTTAAGGGCCTTCCTGAAGGGGAGTTCTGTTTGGAGGCGCAGTTCAGATGGTAAGAGGTTCCACAGGGCCGGGGCAAGCACCGAAAGGGCTCTTCTTCTGGTCCCCACCATAGGTGCCTCTTTAGTGGGCAGGACCACCAAAGAGCCTCTCTGGTCTGCCCTTGTAGGACGGGCGGAACGCCTTAGGGCGAGGCGGTCCCTTAGGTATCTTGGTCCACTGCCATGTAGGGCTTTAAAGGTCAAAACCAGCACCTTGAATTGCACCCGGAGGCACATTGGTAACTAGTGCAGCTCCCGGAGCAGCGGTGAGGCTTAACACCCACAACCCATCACCATCCGGGCAGCCGCGTTCTGGACCAGCTGTAGCCTCTGAATGGTCGTCAAGGGCAGCCCCATGTAGAGCGCATTCCATATCTGTGCTCCATACCACATCTATATGTCCCTCCATAACTAAAAACAGTGTGCATTTGTGGTCTCTAGGTAAGTAACTATGTTTAATGCAGGTAATCTATGAAGCTCATACAATATAAATGTATCATCCTACTTACTGCCACAGCCTCTGTCTTCACATCATCGTTGCTGTCTGGAGCAGTCAATTCTATGAGGACTGGGCATACTTTGGTCTCTACATCATACCGGTCAATAAGTTCTTGCTCTAACAGAACAAGTAATGCTGCTTGGCTTGTTTTTCGCACCTATGTTTTAAAAAAGTGTATGAAGGCAAGGGGGAGATGTCTTGAATACATGAGAACAAGAACTTTTGTTTTTAAAGACAGCAGGAAGGAAATGCTTTACATACCATTTTGGGATGCAATTCTCCATATACCAATTAAGAAATAACCTCACTGAATTCAGCGAGTTTTACTTTTGAATAGACAAACACAGGATTGAGAGGTCTGTAACATTGCCATAACAATGCACTAATTACATGTATGCATTTTACAGCATACGAGAGGCTTGAAGAAGCCGCCGCCGACACGCCTCCCCACCCCCTCCACCGGCAGGAAGTTCAAAAGGAGCCTCTCGTGGCCCAAAGAAGACGGGCGCCATGAAGAAGACGGCACCACTGCTGAACCTCCCCGTCCCCTCCACCGGCAGGGAGTTCAAAAAGAGCCTCCCAAGACCCTTCCACGGTCCGTCATTGGCCGCAGAGAAGGAGGCAACACCTGGACTCCCGAGGCCCCGGTCTAAAAGCTGCCAGTGCCACCGCTGCTCCCGAGACCCTTCCCTGGTCTGGCATTGGCCGTGGGGAAGGAGATGCCCTTGCTCTCTGGGACGGCCCGCCCAGAGAGCAGAAAAGGAAGCCACCGCCTGCCGCCCTAAGAAGCTCCCTGTCTCCTCCCGGGAGCCCACGCCACCGGCTCCGTGGGGAAGGGAGGCAGGTGGGAGCCATCGCCGCCAACGCGGCTGCCCTCACGACCGTTCGAACCATGGGGTGCCTTTGTGACTGCTGGGTGGTTGAGGTTAATTTTTTTTATAATGTATGTTATTTTCTTGATGTGATTTTTTTGAATTGTACTGTATTACATTGTAGTTTGAGATGTTGTTGCCGCCTTGAGTCGGCCTCGGTCAGAGGAAGGCGGGGTATAAATTAAAATTTGATTGACTGATTGATACTTGTGAACACTGGTGTTTATGCCATTATGAAACTTGTCATATTAAATGTTATTTCTGTTAATGCTACATTATTTACATTACTGCTGCTGTGTAATATTTGCTTAGTGTCACAGTACTCATAAGTCAACCTTTGTGGTGTCTTCTAGATATAAAGTTACTCAGAAGTGTTTACTTACAGCTTACATAGAAGAGGCAAAGTGGGGTTATGAACTCCCAGCCTCTGCATCTGCAGTCTGGTACTCCAACTCACTGAGTTATACCAGCTCTGAAGTATCTACACAGAAAGTATAATCCTTACATCCTATTCTTGATAGTATCAATCAATTTACAGTTGAGACCTGATGGAACTTTTCAGTCCATGGAACTTTTCAGTCCATAACTGGTTTCAAAATGGTGCTATTTTAAGAATTCAGGAATAGATTTTATGGGTAACACATTCCAAAAACTCTAATCAGGCACTGGATTGAACTGGGGCTCTTCAACACACCTAGTATTGACTTGTAGGTTTAGAGGTTACATAAAGCATAAAAACCAGAAAATTCTGGTAAGTATTACCACCTGTTTTCGACTGAGACTTATTGCCTGCAAGTCTCTCTTGAAAAAAAAGAGAGTCAGCTCAAGTGTCAATGCTTAAACTTCAATCGTTAATCCTTCCTTTGTTCTTGTGTATTATCATATTTTGAGCTATAAACTCTGAAGGAGTGACGTCTTTCTTTGCTGTATCAAAGCACCATAAACACTGATTACCACAGATGAGAACAAATACTTCTTTGGACTACAACTACAGTATCAGGATATTCCAGCCAGTATGGCCATAACCATGATGGCTAGATTAGCCTGGGGATGTAATCTAGAAAAATTTTCCAATCTCTGCTATATTACCAAAATAATTTGAATGCAATATCAGTATAATGCTGGTGGTAGTACAAAAGTTACCCAATCATATACAGTAATATCTGTGTACAATACTATAATTACTTTTAAGGGATTCTCACCTGGTTGTTCTGGTCTGCAAGGTACCTTACCACAATGGGTAACAAATACTTTGAAAAAGCATATGGGATTGAAGGCCTATTTTCTTGACAAAACATAGCAATATGAGGCACCTGTTCCATCAATTCAGCTCTTACTGTAGGTTCTGTTAATAAAAATGTCAAAATGCACTAGTAAATCAACTGGTCATGACATATTTAAGTTGATCAAAAGTCAGGATCTCACTGTCAGCAGTAAACTGCTTATCAGTCTCAATCAGTGATGTACTGCTAATTTTTTTACTACCCACTCGGTGGGCGTGGCTAATTGTGGGCATGGCTGTGGGCGTGGCCTCAAACCCACCCCCCAACTTGCTTCGCCCGTTGCCCCAGCGCTGCTGGCGGTACAACGCTGGTCTCAATTCATATGGATACTACATTTAATGGAGAATATAGTGCTTTTTAGGCCAGATGTCAGATGTTGAAAAACACTAGCTTTCTTTGAATTAGCCATTGGTTGTAATGATGTTCAAGACATGCATACACAGCATCTCCCCTGTATCTCCGCACATGCCAAAAGAGAATAATGGAAAGGTCTGCCTCTTTTTGCACTGGATTTACTGAAGGAAAAATATTTCCTCGTAATCAAAGAAGAGGGAGTTGCCTGTGAGGGCTTCGGTCAGGATTTTTTAAAAAAAATAAGTGATATTACGGGGAAATTAAAAAAACAGGAGAGGGAAGAGGGGTAAAAATAAGGGGTTTTCCCAGGAAAACGGGATACTTGACAGGTATGGTCAAGAGGCCTAAATAATAGTTTTAATTGATAGTTTTACACTAGCTTTTCTTTCATATGATAGTCTTGTTTGGCCCATTAAAATCTAAGGCCATTGTTTTGACATCTTCTTAACCACCTATTTGTCCTTCACATTTGGTTTTATGAGCCATGATTAGGGATTGGACTTTCAGGATTTTTTTCTTTAACTCCCAGAATTTACTAATTTGACCAGGCAAAATTCAGGGTGATACAGCCAAAACTCAGAAGCCTGTTTTTCTCACCTCTGTTGCCATCACATTCTTTTGAAAATCAAGGAAACAGCACTGGTGCTTCATGGGAGTCATAAGGCTTCATGGGAGCGTTAGTCTCACTGCCACATAGGCTCTACAGAGGGTGACTCCCATGAAAATTTGCAACTCCCATAAAGCAATGGGGAAATCTTATTTTTGAAGAGAATCTTATCAAGAGTCATCCGTGAAATTGAAATAAGCTAGTTTGTAGATTTCTGGAGTTTTTTGTTTTGTTTTTTGCTGTATATTCAGTGATGCACTGCAGCAGATTCTGTAGAACCGGTAGCGGAAATTCCTCCAGGCCACGCCCACTTGGTTGGCCACACCCACCTCCGTAGCCCATAATGCAGGATGTATGGCCCCGCCCACAGAGTAGGTAGTAAACATTTTTGCAGTGCATCATTGTGTACATCCTAGCATTCCGCCTGGGTGAATTCTCTGGAAACTCTAGGAACCAGAGTCCAAAATGCAAAAATCCCATCCCTAGCAAATGTAAAGCAATATTTGTTTTCTTCTGAAATAATAGTCTTTTTGACAACACTCTTTAGAGGAGAGCGATAGACTCCCCCATTTTTTTAAATAAACTAGTTTCATTACTGTTTCTGCTATTCCAATTAAAAATCCTAGCATTTCTTCATACTGAATTAATACACATCAAATTGTTCATATCACATACCTGAATCATCTGCTAGTCTACTGACTCTTTCCAATACAGCAATACAATCTCTCTCATCATCACTCACTTCCTTTAAAGTGTCCAATAAACTTCGAGCCACCATTTGCCTAGAATATAAAATAACATCATACATGGCAAATAATAATTCATCTAGGCCAAATCATTTTATTTCAATTTTGACTTTACCTTCTCCACAAAAATGAAGGCAGCAAATACTACATATATTATTTTGCTCTCTCACAAACGATATGAGGCTGGTTTTAGAGACTGACTTGCACAGATATCCCTGGTTCAAGATTTTATCCACTAAATAAGATAAGACTTTAGTTCCCATAAAAAGTATTTTTATTTCTAATTAATATTAGGGAAAATACTAGAATTATACTAACTTGTATTCTAAAGAATAGGAATACTGAACACATAAACAGATACAACTCTTCCTCAGAATTCAACAACATTTAAATTACCTATAATATATGCACTTCTCTATTTCTGGAATAAGCAAGTTATAGATATGTACTGCATATCCACTAAAATGTAGTATGAAAAGCAGTAATCCATCCTTAAACACATTTCCATCTAGGAAAAGAAGATAATATTACTGTTTTAGAAGAAACACAATACAGTTCATAGATCTTCTTACTAAGTAACAGCTGAATTAAACCATGATGGCTGGAGGGAAAGAGAATTCACCAAATGCAAGAGCTGATGTATTATTTATTGAATATAATGTTCTTGAAAAAAAGATTTTTTTTCTTGCATGCACAAAACTGAATTGTCTTTAAAAACTCCTTAAAAAACATGGCATGTACTTTATTTTTAGGATTAAATACCATACCTATTAAAAATATTCTCACTTGCAGCGTACTTGTCCAATTTTCCCAGAGGCGTCAACATTTCATCTTGTGAGACAAAGTCCAGGGCTGAAGGTGTAATAATCACATCAGTCTCCAAGCTGTAGTCATCCACACCAACTATCAAAGACATCAGAAACATTTCTTATAATTACACTTCTATATTTTAAAAAAGGATGCCTAATACTAAGGGGAAAAACCATAACTCTACACAATAATCTTCTTTCTAAAAATCTTATGTTCCTTTACAGTACTTCTAGCTTTAAAACACTTATATATGATGAGCTCATGTCGGTCATATCCCAGATGTACTCCCAAAAGCACAATCAGCACATACTCCACACTCAATCAATTATTCACAGCAACTAATTTGATCCCTCTTGCACTTGTATAAATCTCAAGAGGTTCCCAAGTATTTTTCTTTAATACTGTGCTCACTTTCTTGTACTCATGTCATCTGGCCTCCAATTTCCCAAGTCTCATATTTTGAAATCATAGGGTGCATACAATACTGGGTTTATTCGGACATTAAATCATTGCTAGCTTTTTGGAGATCAGCTAGTTAACTAACAGCTTTGCAAAGAATCTAAACAAAATGGCAACAACTTTTATGGTATAGTAGCCAATTGTAGACATATATATGAAGCTCTAAGAAACAGAAATAAAAAAACCTGGAGATGCAGTTTCACACAAAGCCAATAGGTAAATTGCCTTCTTTACCCATGAAATATATAAGCGAAGATACATACTAATATCAAAATGTAAGATAAATGAGAATCAATAAAGAGTAGACTGAGGTAATGGCAATTGGAAGGAAACAGAATAGATATTAGGATAGAGGGAACAAGCATAAAACAAGTGGCAGATTTCAAATAACTAGGAACAACATTTACTGAAAATGGCAAAATGGATGAAGAGATTAACATATGGTGCAGTAAGGCAAACCAAATATTGGGACAGTTAGCTCCGCTCTTACAACACAAGGCAATACCAATGAAATATCCGACAACTCTCAACTCTACCTGGCTAATTTGTAAGTAATACTGAGTCTAAAATTTGACATATTAATCTTATCTGGATGTGAGTGTTTCTGAAAAATTTATTCACAGCAGACACAGTCTTGAGGCCATACAAAAGACGGACCATGTGAAAAGGATATACTATACTCTGCACAGAAATTTCCTTAATAGAAGCCAGCAGCTATTTCAGTTGCACAGTACTAGCTTCTGAGTGCTGGTGAATAAAGCTGAGTACTAGAAAGTGTTCTAGTAAATAACAAATTACTTCACTGTAATCCCTCAGAACTACACCATATAGGCACAATCCAGCACCAGCACACATTACAAAGTGTAGTTATGAAGATATGGACTACAGTCTTTGACTTTTGAGTTTATTTTATTTGCTTTAAGTTTTGATTTGCTCCAAGCCTTACGATACACAGTAACAGAAATAAACATACTGTACAGTTTTAAAAAAATATTTCAGATTGCTGCAATGTTATCTATTTCAACAGCAATCTTGCCAATAACACTTGTACATAAAGTGGTACCTTGCATAACGAACGCATCATATAGTGAAAAATTCACACAACGAAGCGTTCGTTATGCAATGGCGATACCCCGCATAACGGAATTTTTTTGTTATGCGGAGTTTTTGGTAACCGGGTTATACCCGCTTAATGGGAACCCCGGTTAACGAACATTTTTTCTCATTATGTGAGGCATCTCCCATAGGGAACCGCGTAGCGAAAAAAACGTATAGCGAAGAGCTCCATGGAACGGAGTTTTTTTGTTATGCAGGGTTCTACTGTATTTTTAAGAACTTCTAAAAATTTAGCAAGATATCAAAAACTTTGAAGTACCAACTATCGTGAAAAGTGCAGATGATCCTGATTCCTTTGGGGACCTGTCATCAACGGGTTCTACTTCTGCCATTCTAACTATTCACCACCCTGCCTTGATTGGAGGATCCAGGCTAGCAAACACTCTCTAACACTGTCTTCTTACAGCAGTCAGAAAAAGCACCTTCCATTGTTGTCTCCTTTTAAGCCTAAAATAGGAAGAGGAAATCAACCATTTCCCTATCTGACCTTTAGTCAGAGAGAGGAAAATTTCAGTTGCCTCTTCATGATCTCTTTCATATTTTATACTATAGCTCTACACTGTAGATGCTCACTGGCTTTTGTTACTAACTTATGGTACATACATCATAATGGGGTCTTTGATGCATGATTAGGGCTTTCTGGTATTATCATAAATTACTAAGTCTCCCAAGTCTCTTGAGGCAAGTGCTAGAAGCATTCATAAAATACTAGTTAATTAGTCCTTTTACCTTTACCTTATAGTTCAGAAAGCTTTCTACTCATACTGTATATATTTTTAAAGAAAAATGTTTGCTTGTGTCGCACTAGTTGATAAAAAATAAAGATGAGCAAAGCAATGTAACAGAAACAGCATACAGTACTGTATTTATAATTCTTTAGGACACTAAGCCCTGATCATGCATCAGAGACCCCATTATGATGCATGTACCATAACTCTAGAAAGTATATGAAAACACATACAGTATCTAATGCTCTTAGCACAACAAGCTAAGCATGCCAGAACATTGTTTAGGTGCACTTATTCATTCTTATTAATGTTTAAACAATACTGTACAAGAATAGTATATGCCATAAATTTATCAGATCTTGCAAAGTTTACAAATCACCCAATAATATTTCAAAAACGTAGTTTTGTATTTGCATTAGTATGCTAAGTAACAATAACGTAGAACTCTACGATTCTATTGCATGCTAGCTTTTCTTTGTGTTCTGTATTGTGGTTTGCAAACTGCAGCCCTCCAGAAATTATTGGTTCCCTAAATGCTGGCCAGCATAGTTATGTGGTGAGGAATGGTGGGAACTACAGTCCAACATTTAGAGGGCCATATTTTTCTGGCTCTGTATAAAGAGCTTGAATTCAGCGTTTTAAGTTGTCCATCTAGGGAAAGAAAAACTTACAATGCACAAAAAAGGCTTTGAAAAAGAAGCCGTCAAGATGGAAAAATCAGTGAGTTTCAAACTCAGCCACACATTATATATAAAAGCAGTCTGAATACTGTTGGGAACCCATTTATGGACATTTTTATTCTATCTACATGACATTTAGGTACTGTATCAAACAAGTGAAGATTAAATTGCTCCTTGACCATACAGTTGCAACTTCTCATCCATGCATAAATTCAACAACTTGAAACAAGGAACTTCATCAATAAAAAGAATTCCTTCTAAACAACTGATTTTTTTTTTGCTAGAAGATATGTAAGCAGCTCCAGAGACCTACAAAAAACAGTACCAGACCCTTAGCATCAGAGTTAGGATGTTTTCTCCCTCAAGTATTAATAATCACAGACTTAAGTTATTCTTCTTTACTTCCTCTTTTACCCCTTCAGGTGTCAAGTCCTAAGCTATTAATCCAGAGAATTCACTAAAAAGAAGTAATCATCACATGTGCATTAAAATGTATAAGAAGAGGACACAACAGGGCTGGTGCGAGTAGTCACCATCACCCCCACAACTGCAACAAATAATTAATGGTACAGTATCAACAATTTATACAGCAACTAGAGACCCTTAATAATTACAAAATCTTGGCAAAAAGCAATCTATAGGATCACAATTATTGTACATTGACTAGAGTTTCCCCAGGAACAATGTAGAAAGTTAAAATAAAAACACGTAGTAGGCATTATCTCATTAACAGATCTACTTATTCCCTGTCATTCAATGTGCAGGCTTTGTCAACATGTTGTCTTAGTTATGGCCAGCTTAAGACCTAAATTCAATTCCCAAAGCCAGGAATACAAAGCAGGTCTTTTGACCCATTTCTCTCTACGAAGGACCAAGACAGCTGCATTACTCCAAAAACACACAGAACATAAAGTTCAGGAATCAGGATGAAGCATGCAAGAACAAGAAATGAGTGTTCTCATTTGAAGAACCTTGGCACAAAATGGGTTTTGACAGGAAGTGCACTAATATAGAATTCAAACACTTTAAATGCTCATTCAGAGGTGCTCTTTTTTTGATAGAATTTTCCCATTATAACCCCAATCATCATGAAAGTAAGTATGAGAATTCCTATGACAAGTACCACTTTTTATGGTAGGTAAAAGGAAAAGAACATGACTTAATGAATATTAATTGTATACAGCTGTACAATTATAAATGGAACAAGACTGCTTACTATCATCAAATAACTTTGCTTTATTCTATATTTCCATTCATTAAAAACATTTTAAGACATTGCAAGATAAACTCCTTCACAAAGCAGTATGGACCAACCACACACACACAAAATCATACCTCTGAAGCATATGTCCACAAAGCAACTCTCACTATCATCAGGCATGCCCACTGATAATACAATTTACAAGTAACAGGAGTTCTACTATACTTCATATCTGAAGGGTATCAGGCTGAGTAAAGTGACCATAGGGAATGAGAAGGAGGAAACAGGAACCAATAGTATAAAGGAGACTACCACAACCAGGTGTCCCACCAGATGTTTTATATCACAGCTTGCATCAGCCACAGCTAGCAAGAGCAGTGGTCATGAACAATAGTAACTGTACTCCAAAACATTTGGAAAATATCTGGTTAGTTAGGCAGTTAGAGGATAATATCCTATTCAGCCATCTTACATTGCTACTATTGAGCATCTATTTTTATTTTATAGATAGATAGATAGATAGATAGATAGATAGATAGATAGATAGATAGATACTGTATCTTGTCTATAGGTATCTCTTTTTTTCTATTAAATCACAGATGGCTCTCCAAAATATAACTGCATTTTTTATTTTATTTTAATTCTTCATAAAATCACACATGCATTACCAATCTCTAGCAAGATATGATAAATTGTATAAATGGCCTTCAAACCACTATATTCCGAAACAAATGTGAACAAGTATTATTCATTCTAACTGACAGCAGCTCTCCCAAGTCTCAAGAAAACATTTCTCACCCAGCTATCTTTTTTTAATATGAAAGGCAAGAATGTCAAAATCAAAATTCTTATACTTGCAAAGCTCATATAATTCCCACAGAGCTGCAGACCCACTATCAAACTTGTTTAAAGGAAAAAAACATCCATCTACCTTTTTTGTCTAATATACAAGCAAAACAATCCACTGTTAGGAGTGAGTTGTTCTTTTGTTTCCTCAGAGGCATTTCCCCTTCTTCTCTCTCTGTAGCCTCTACCTTCCCTTCCCCTGATGAGGATTTTGAGGATATGCAGGGTTGAGAGGAAATCACATTCCTCCTACACAGCTTTCCCATCCCTGAGATAGGATAAGTAAATACTATTCAACTTCACAGCCAACAGAACATTATTAAATGTTAAAATTCTTTTTACCACTCCTTTGAAGAAAGTCATTTATCCTAATTTTATCCCTATTCAAAAACAAACTATCTCACTCAACAGTGAGCCAGGTGTAAACCCAACTGAGCATTAAATTAAACAAAACATGAAACATGAAAATAGATACATGAAAACACTTGACTATGTTTGTTAAATACATTTCTTTAAATTACATACACAAATATTTTTGTCTCTCACACTAACATACTGTAGTTAAGTTTCAAGCACAACTTGAACTAAATGCCATTCATTTGAACAACAGCATCCATGAGAGTAAACAATAGCATCAGAGAGTAAACAAAACGACAAAAAAAAGTGGTGGCCCCTTCTTCGTTCCTGTCTAGGTCAGATTTAAACTGTTAAAACAAAGCCACATGAAAGCTCACATTGAAATATAAGTCTTTAAAGTGCTACAACATTTTTGTTTTGTTTTCTCTGATATGCCTGAATTTTAATGTTAGCTTTTGTGGATGAAGTCCACTTTGTCAGACTTAAGAATGAGACTTCATGGCGTTAGTTTATACAGTAAAACCCCTACTTACAAAAAAAAGTCTGTTCTGTAGGCTTTTGCTTAAGCTGGTTTTTTATGTAACTCGAAGCAAACCCATAGGAAAAAATATTTGTTATGTAACTTGAAGCAAACCCATAGGAAAAAGAATCTTTATGTAACTCAGAGCAAACCCATAGGAAATCGTGTAAATCGGGACATGGTTTTAGCACAAAATCATTATGTAAGTCGAATTTTATGTAACTCGAGGCATATGTAAGTCGGGGTTTTACTGTACATACCTGATATGTAGAAGAAAAGGGCCAAACAGTATAGTCAATATGAAGAAAAAGTCCCGTCTGAGGCAATGCAAAAATTGAATCTTTAAGTTATGAAGTTGAATAACTCCACCTTGTGAATTTCAATTTTCTTTCAGTGAATTAAGTATCTTTAGTTATCCATATACAATAAATGAAGATTCAATTTTTGCATTGCCTCAGACGGGACTTTTTCTTCATATTTACATACCTGATATGTATACATTAATGCCATGAAGTCTCTTAAGTCCGACAAAGAGGGCTCAATCCATGAAAGCTAACATTAAAACTTTTGTTTTGTTTACTCTCTGATATGCTTGCACAGACCAATACGGCTAAGAGGGAAAAAATCCATACTATTAGTAGAACTAACCCATCCAGGCTCACAACTTTTCCCATTTTCCCCTTAACATGCTGAAAGAAAGGAAGGAAAGAAAGAAAAAAAGGAGGGAAGGAAGGAAAGAAGTGAAGAAAGAAAGGAAGGAAGGAAGGAAGGGAAGGAAGGAGGGAAGGAAAGAAAGGAAGAAGGGAGGGAGGGGAAGGAAGGAAGGAAGGAAGGAAGGAAGAAAGAAAGAAAGGAAGGAAGGAAGGAAGGAAGGAAGGAAGGAAGGGACCTCCCACCTCTCCTATACTAAAACATACAAAAACATTTAACTACTTCGCACAAGCCATACATATCAGTGCCTCTATGTGGGGAAACCAGCTAGGCATGGCTGCTTCCTCCCACAATGCAACTTGGGCCTCCTCCTCCTCCTCCTCCACTATTTCAAACCACGGATTCAGGAAGCAAGACCAAGCGCCAGCTCACGAGCCGAGCGCGCGCAGCAGCAGCCCTGATCGCTCTCGCTTTGCCTCCCCCCCTGCCCCTCCCCCCAATACCGGCATCCCTCCCCCCGCCCATTCCCGCCGTACAGTAGAAAAGGAGCGGAAACCCCGTGTTGAAAAGAGAACTGTGGGCTCTCTCCTCTCCTTTTCCCCTCATTTCATTCAAGCCCACAGGATCACCCTGTCAGTTTCCGGGTCCGAGTAATACAGGCCCGCCCATCCACACCCCCACCCATCCCTAAACCTTACAGAGAACGGGTGCAGCCGTATATATATATATTTTTTTGGGGGGGAGGAGGAAAGCTTTTTTGGGGGGTGCGGGAGGGGGGGCTACTTACATCCTTCTATCTCCTCCTGCAGGTCCTCCTGGAGCAGCGACAGATCTAGATTGGGGGTAGAGAGAGAGGTTAAAATGACGCCTCCATTGAAGAATTAAACTAAAACATTCAAGGCTAGTCGAAAGGGATCCCTTTCCCTTGCCTGGAAAAAACCCGGGTTTCCCCACCGCCGTCGACACAGGAAATTATTATTCCCACTGTCGAGTCGAGTCGGGTTCAATCCCGCCAGACACGCGCACGCTCCCCTTTCCTCACGTTCACATAACATATACACACGACCCCACAGGGTAAAAAACTAAAGGGACAAGTCTCTGGTGTCTGAGTGGGCACATACAAATCCCACACACGCCTTTCCTGCCCCTATATTCACACAAACCTACCAGCGACACGCATAGTATTCGTGTGTGTGTCCCCTCACACCACCGTCAGTTACCTCAGCACGCGCGTTCACGCGCTCTCCACCCTCCCCCCTTCCCGCCGTGTGTGAATAAACACCCACCACCACCCCAACGGTCGAGTTGCGGAGTGAGGGGGGGGGGAAATATGGGCCTGGGCCAAAGAGCGCTCCTTTTTTTGTGTGGGTTGTGGTGTTTGTTGTTGTTGTCGCCGTCGTCATTATTGCCAGTGGTGGAAAGGAAGGAACTGCTGTGAGGGGCGCTCGTGTCGCGTCGGTCGGGGGAGAACGGGACGGGGTTTTGGGAAAGGAGAAGGAGGGTGTTTACCTACCCGCCATTATTTCTGCAAAAAAATAATAAAAAAAAAACCTCCCCGCCCGAGTCCAGGGGGGTCTCTCTCGACTACATTGAGGCGTAGGCTCAAGACTGAAAGGGGGACCCGGTGGCGGCGGGTCACGGCCTTTTGGGGCCCAGCAGGCGACGCTTCCGGATGTCCCCGGGAGCCGGAGAGTGTGTCACACACCGACTAGCGAAGAGGGCCGGCCCGGGACTCCGAGGGAGGGAGGGAGGGGTCTCTGAGCCGGACACACACCCACGGCTGCCCCCGCCTCCGCCTGGGACTGGGGGGGGGGGAGGGCGAGCCTGGCTGACACACTCAGGCAAGCCCAGGCGCGGCTCCGCTTTGGCCCGCTTTCCTCTCAGCCGGTCTCAAAGGCCGCCCCGTCGTCGGGCACAGCTAGGAGGAGCGGCCTGGCCTGGCCGGTGGTGGAGCCACCAGGGCCGGGCCGCTGGAAAAGACTTAGGGTGTGTGTGTGTGGGGGGGGGGGTGTATGTGGTAGAGACCGGCGGAGCCTGCGCAGCCCCCCCTCCCTGCTCTTGCTCCGGCAATCGTCTGCCCCCGTCCCAGCTAAAAAGCACTACTGACTACGGGACTGGATGCGATGCGCCCAAAGCGGGCTTCGTTTCGCCAAGTTTTAAAAGTCTGACCGTAAACACGGAAAGAGAAGAAACTTCCTTCCCACAAGTTCAGTTTCCCTGCTGCGTGTAAGGATAATATTCACACACGCGGCCGCCTTCACCCGCTCCCTTGACGGCCCCCACTACTTGTGGCTTTTTTTGTTGCACACTTCGCTTGAGAGTCACACACTCACTCGGCCGGCCGTGGTGTTTCACTTTCCCGCCCAGATCCAAATCTGGCTCTGATTTTTTTTTTCTACTGCCCCCCACCCCGACCCCCACATCCTTGGCTCTGATTCTCATTTCGCTTTTCTCTGCCCCCCCTCCCTGCCTTCACCATCTGACGCTTTCTTAGCTTGCCCCCTTCCTTCTCCCGCGTTCCCTTTTTGTTTGGCATTGTGCGGATTGGGGTGCACAAAAAAAAAAAAGAGCCGTCTCGAAGATTGTTGGTATTTTTGAACCACAACCCTCGGGCGTGCTCCGGGGCAACGGCCGCTTTGCTGCGCCGCCTAATCTTCCTCACACTAGATCAGGGCGGAAAGGAACTGCGGAATGGATTCACCGAAAGGTAGCTTCGTTTTGGGAGTTTAACGCCCTGACTTAGACACTGAACTGAAGAAGAAAAAAATTGTGCGGATTGTCGCTGCGTCATCTTTTCTCTTCATCCTGCTCGCTACTGATTGCTAGCACTTTTTTTTTTGCTACCTTCTTTTACTGTTCCGTTTTAAAACCAACCAAACAACAACAACACATTCTGGAATCTGCAAAACCGAACTTACTATTTCAACTCTATCTGAAACTCTGGTTTATAGGATGCCAAATGGAGAGGCTTGAGGTTTGACGCAATAAGTATATCAGGTCATTGTGACGTCATTCCATAAAGAACCACCTTCCCCCGGGGTTGATAATTCCAGAGTTGCTGTCGGTGCAGGAGAACGATGGTGTTTGTGGACAAATAACTCTGGTTTGTATATATTAATTTTAAAGACGGATGTGTACAAACATTGGAATAAACAGCCTGACATTGAATTTTGGGCTCACAAGTTATTTATATGTGTAGGTAGGTTTACACAATTTTCAACAACCTGACCAACAACCTGAGAGAGAGAGATTATTGTGCCAATATTTCAAAATAAACTAATGTTTTGGCTTTTTAAAGGTGGTGTATTAAAAACAGTTGTTAAAAGTATGAACTATAAGGTGATTTTAATATGAAAATAGCAAACTTCGGATTTCATTTCAGTTTTTAACTCACAAAGGTGGCAATCCTCTTCATGTGCTAACTTATAGCTAACGGTCACTGAATCTAGAACTACAGTAAAACCCCAACTTACAAATGCCTCGAGTTACATAAAATTCAACTTATATAATGATTTTGTGCTAAAACCATGTCCCAATTTACACAATTCCCTATGGGTTTGCTTTGAGTTACATAAAGATTCTTTTTCCTATGCATTTACTTTGAGTTACGTAAAAATTCATTTCCCTATGGGTTTGCTTTGATTTTCATAAAAATTTCATTTTTCTTATTGGTTTGCTTTGAGTTACATAAAAAACGTTTTTCCTATGGGTTTGCTTCGAGTTACATAAAAAACCGATTTAAGCAAAAGCCTACGGAACGGACTTTTTTCGTAAGTAGGGGTTTTACTATACAGTACTTGCTAGCAAGGCTGCATAGGATTTACTGTAGTTGAGCCAGTCACCCTTTGATTTGAAATATGAAAATAGTCTCTTTTTACAGGCTTGTGATTGTATTACTGACATAATGCTTAGAAGATTTGGAATGGTCTGTTTGAGCTCTCTAAATTACCCATTTTAAAAAATGAGTGAAAATGCAGAGCAAATAAATAGATTCTTCCCTCCTTAACTGCTTCTGGATTTAAATTTGTATAGCCCATTGCAGAGGAGATTTATATAGAAATTGCCATTTAGCTTCTGATTATACTGTTGTAGGTTAAATATTGTGCTAGTGCTGAAGGTTCCCCTTGAGGACAGCATTTCCTGTTCCTCCTCTGTTTCCTTTTGTCAGTACGAATAAAAGAGCAAGATAATTTTAACTCTGAACAAACCAACAAAATTTCAATCACATGAGTCCTTAGCCTTTTCCCCAATCTTTGTGAAGACTGAATGTCCAAGAGATATACTTTAGCAACACAAGTGTTCCCAGCTTCTATTAGTAGAGTCTTGCCAACAGTGATTTCAGTGGTCAAAGCTTATACTGAAGGATGTTAAAAGCCTAGCCTAGGCCATTAACAAAGCAGATTTATGTAGCAGTTGATTGGTGTTAACTATACAGTAAAGGAGAAGGGAAGAGGGACTTAAAAAGCTGAAATATGACCACCAGCAATCAAAATGCTAGAACTGCTATTAGTATCAATTGCTACATCTTGAAACAAGCCACAACTAGTACGTATTGTTTTGCTCTTCTGTTTTTTAAAAACAGCAAGTCAAGACTATAAAACATCTTAAAGCTTCTGTCTGCATTTGTTGGCATGTTTGCGATGTAAATTGTTAAGACTGTAACAATTACAGTTCTGTGTAATGCACTACAAGTTATGTGGAGCCTATATAATATTTATGTGCCATATACCATTATAAAGTTCTTAGAGGTAGGGCCAGCTACCTGACATTGAAAAACATTCAATTCTGGATTTAAATCAGAGATAAAACGGGGTTGGTGTACTTCTGCTGAAGGTTTTTTATCTACTCAGAAGGAAATCCTGTTTAAATTTAATTCATTGGGCTTTATTTCTAAGTAACCAGTTGCACTGTCAGTACAGTTTAAATATTACATTCAAACATTAAAATATGATTTTTACTGGATCACTGTTAAATACTTTTTGTAGTTTATAGTTTTATCGCAGACAGAAAAAATAAAGGAATTGCAAATTCTTAATGTGCTGAGTTGGCTAGATACCTCAGTGAGTTAGGCATATGGCAGTAGAAATAGAGGTTTTGAGTATCCCAAGAAAACCGGAATATCCCCAGAAGAAGGGAATAGTAAACTACTTGTGAGTAATGTACTCTGTACCTAGAAATCCCTTCTTCTTTCGTGTCGTGATCAAACTCTGTACTGCCAAAATGAAGCCACTTTCCTAGAAATCCCCGAAAACAGACTTTCAGAATTGACTTGATGGCATGTAATTATTTGTATTATTATGAAAGAACTGAATATAAATATATTTGCTTCCTGGAGATAGTAATCTGAAAAGTTAATTACAGTACAATTCTTTTGAATGCTATTATATCCATTCTATTTGCTCATCTTTTGTTCTTGTTACAGGTTTCCCACCATATCTGCAATGGATATGTTCTGAGACCTCCAGCCGATAATTGAAACCACGTATAACAACAACGTTTATATTTAACGCACATACTTGAGTCATAAAAGCAGGGGGAGGGGTTTCAGATGCCTCTGTCGTTTTACATGAGAGCTATCAAAATGTTTGCCTCCATTCTTTGTAACCATTCCTTTGCCGGCAATGGCCTCTAGTGTGCAGCTTTAGTAATGCAGTATAAAAATACAGTAATGTACAGTGCTACCTCACATAACGAACACATCGTATAGCGAAAAATTCGCACAACGAAGCATTCATTATGCAATGGCGATACCCCGCATAATGACTTTTTTTCATTATGCGGGTTTTTTGGTAACTGGGGTATACCTGCTTAATGGGAACCCTGGTTAACGAACATTTTTTTTGCTATGCGGGGCACCTTCCATAGGGAACTGCATAACGAAAAAAACCGCATAGCGAATAGCTCCGTGGAACAGAGTTTTTCCGTTATGCGGGGTTCTACTGTATTGTACATCTATTACGTATTTCAGAAAAAAATTATTGAATATTTTTAGAACTGGATACTGAACTCATGGGTATGGGGGAGGAATGACCTATATTCATTCATGATGCAACTAATTTTCTGAAGTACAGAGGGAGATGTAGTGGATAATTTTCCTTTCCATATAATTTCTTGAGGTTAGCAAATAACAGTAAAACAAACGACTGTTTCCAAGCACATTTTATGTAAAGGGGGAATTTTTGTATTTATTTGCAGACATATTTAGTAAACCTTTACACAAGTTATATTCACAAATCACAACATTTGCAGTAATAAAGGGATGGGACCAGAAACTTTGTTTGAAGAATGCCCAGTATGAATAACTACAAATTTAAAAGAAAAGGAATTGTGAATTATAGTACTAAATTAAATAAGATTAAATTTTCATTGTGACTGTGTCCCAGATAATTTTAAAAGAGATAACCACGTGGAATTATTTTGAAAATATGTTTGGCACAGTTTAATGCAGTTACACATGCTTAAATCCAGTGAGGTATAATTATTAGAATTCAGATTATGATTTTTAATATATTTTGAATACTGTATGGCAGGTCAGCCATTTGTGCTGTATTCTATACTTGAATTGGGGAAGAAAGGAAAGAAGAAGAAAATATAACTTTAGAATAGGATGTTTCTTTTTAAGTAATACAGGAAGAATGGTAAATGACATACCTACCTGTCATAGCTCAGTTTTCTTGAAGTTAAATAAAGTAGCAAGTAGTGGGAAAAATTGTTTGATTAGCTGCTATATATCTCTTGTTAGGGTGAAGTCATAATTTTGCCATGACAATGAACTGTTCCTTAGGTACCAAGAAGGAAAGTAGAGTCATTTTTCCTACACTGGATACCAGGTTTCCTTGGTCTACCTGATTACTCACATCATGATTACAGAGGATGTTTGGCATACAGTATTATACGAAGATAAACCTTGGTAATCTCAGAGTGTAGATTCTGCTGCTTGCAGCCGGTGGTGACTCCCTGATGAGTGTAATTGTAAAGTGGGCTAGTTTGTCATATTCATACATTAAATTTTAGAGGTATACATAGTGGTGGGCTCCAAAAAAAGTTACTACCACACTGTGGGTGTGGTATGGTGGGCATGGCCAGGGGGAAGCCCTGCGTTACACCTGAATTAGGACTACTTTATTTCAAAACTTGGATGGGCAGGGCCAGCCAGAATTTCTGCTACCAGTTCTGGCGAACTACAGTTTCACCACTGCACCAAAGGGTTCCATATAGACAAGACACTTGTATGCTGTGGAGCAACCGCTTCCTTGTGTGATCCTTGCTCTTAATGGCTCCTAAAATCAGCAAAGGAAGTAACCACAGATTGGGCTATGGGTATCATCCATGTGTATCTTCCCTTCTAAAGGAGAGCATTATAAAGTCCATTCCAAAGAAATCAAACAGACTAATTGTTAACATACCTTTCTTGGGTAAGTTGATTGGAAGGGTAACTGGCCAGTTGCAGGGGTTCTTGGAATAGATAGATAGTCTTCTCTAGATCCATTTCAGTTGTTTAGATCACACCACACAACTGAAATTGAATTGTTCCCTCTGCCTAAAAATCTCCCAGGGGTGTGGGGGTTGGCAAAAACTGCTGGTCCTCCTGGACTTATCTGCAGTTTTGGTACCATCAAACATTTGAGTTTGAGACTTGGAGGCACTATTCTCCAGTGGTTCTTGTCTTTCCCTGAGAGCCATTCTCAGAGACCAGCTTGGGAAGGCAACACCCATCCCTTGGGACCTCTGTTATGAGGTCCCTCAAACTCATTTCCTCCGTGCTTTTTAACATCTATATAAAACTGCTAAGTCATTTGGAATTTTGTCATCAATATGTGGTAACACAGCTCTATCTTTCCTTTTCATCTGCAGATGATGCAGTACAGGTCCTACAGTGCTATCTATCGGTGATAATCCAGATTTTAAAAATCCTACTATTGTGAATAGGTTGTTGTTGTTGTTCAGTTGCAAAGTCGATTCTGACTCTTTGCGACCCCATGGACCATTGCCCACCAGGCACCTCTGTCCTCCACCATCATCCTTAACCCACACAGATCTGTGTCCATTGCGTCTACATCATTTACCTGGTCTGAATTGGATTACATTTCCCCTAAAAGATCAAGTTTACAGTTTGGGTCTACTCTTGGAACTGGCTCCCATGTATGGAGGTATAAATATCTGCTGTACTGAAAGTGTTTTTTTTCCTAGCAACTTTGGCTGATTGCTCAGCTGTGCCCCTACCTGGAGAGGAAATGCCTAGCAACAGTGGTTCATGCTTTGATAATTTCAAAAATATGGGGCTGTCCATGAAGTTGGTACAGAAACCTCAGCAGGTCCAAATTGCAGGGGCCTGATTTATCATAGATACCAACAGATATGAACCTATATCTCCAGTTCTGGCACATATCTATAGGCTTCCTGATTGCTTCCATGCTCAATTGAAGGTACTTGTTATTAACTATAATAAACAGTTTAGGACCTCAAAATCTTCTGGAGTGTCTCTGCCCCAAAGATCTACCCATCCAAACTGCTCCCTGCACCACTGTTGTTAATAATAGTAACACCCGAGGAGGCCAAAAAAGTGATCACCAGAAACCAGGCATTTTTGGTTGTGACCCCATATCTCATATAATTTTGTTTAAGTTTGATTTCACTATTGACATTTATAATCTGGTACTGTATTCATTGAATGTGTTTAATGGCTAACTGTCCAGAGAATGCAAATTGCATTATTAGGCATTATATAAATGGAATGCATGAATGATTTAGTGAATGAGTGTTCCTATTATACCTTTTTGGCTCCACATGAGGAGTATCTCTTTTTTAGGTGTGGATAGGATTGCTCTGTTTTGTTTCAGAATGTTGATAGCTGTGATCAAACCAAAGCAGATGGCTGGCTGCTTTCAACTTCCCATCCATTTTCAATTTTCTAATATTGTTAAATGGGTTTAAATGGTTTAAATAGTCAGTTTAAAACCTCTCTCTGCTCTTTTGTGGAAGGGGAGAGAGTAGAAGCAACAAAACAAATTAAGAAGTGTAATTAAAGCAGTGGTGATGCACTATAACTTTTAGAAAAATAAATAAATTGAAAGCTTTATTCCTGAAAGAGGAGGACAGAAAGGTGCGAAGGAGGGTTCCCCCCTTGTCCCTTCCTCTTTTCCTTTTATTTCCTTTAAATAAAAGTGAACCAAACATGGTCACTTGAGGTGTGTGTACCATGTGGGTTCAGGGATTATGCAAAATTGCATTCTGCACATCTACATTATTTTGAAGTGACCCTGTTTAGCTGGATCCAGTCTATTCCAATTTAACTATCTAGCCAAGTCCTTACTTTACTGTAGTAAGTTACGAGTTGAGTTAGACCCATTTGAATTAAGAGAATTTACAGAGGTCTTGGCTCTCCAAATCCCCTCTCCTAAACAAGTTTTCAGACAGTATATTTATTACAGAATTGATGAGAGAAAAGTTCAGATATAGATAATTTCTTTCAAAACATAAACATGTAATTTTGCTTTGCAGACTCATAGGAATAATTCAGAAAGTAACTGCTGGAAGGGAAGAGAATGAGGCCCTTATTTACAAAGAAGAAAATGGTAAGTCAGTTGTGAGTATACTATACATTATCTAGAAACTCCTGGAAAGAACCACCATAATTGTGAATGGATTTGATGGAATGTAAGTAGTGTTATGGTAAAATCATTCATACAGCTAAACCTTTTTGTGGGGAAGCTAGCGTTACCATCATTAAAATACTCAAGATTGCAAACAAAAGCTAGTTTCTAGCCCTTTATAGGTCTTTCACAGCTGTGAATGGTGCAGAGAAAACTCAAGAGTCCCAACTGTTATGGGCAGATGTCCATGTGTAAGTTTATTTCTGTTAAAAGGGGTGAGTCGGTTCAAAATTACAAATTCAAGTCAGGAGTACAGGCTTCTATTCCTGACCTGAGTTTGCAGCATCCGTTTTGAAACTCACTTTCAACAAAGTGGCTTAGCATCGGATCTGTCCACTATTTTTGGAGCTATAATACTTCTGCTATACCTTCTACAATTCTGTGGTTCCCGGTCTGATGAAGACCTCTACAGAAATGAACTTCAGCTTCTCTATGTAATTTTTAGTGGCCTAAAAATAATATCAACCACTCTTGCCTTCAGGGGCTATGTACAAGGTCCACACAACTTTATATATTCATAGTTTTGCATTCACTAACATTCTGAAACTGATAGGAGTTCTAGGTAAACTTAATGGTAAGCTGAGGAGAGGTGATAAATGCTTGTTAGCTAACTCTGAAACAGAAATGTCCAGTAAGCATTAGAAAGAAGAAGCGAGTTCTGAAAATGTTATTCATTTTATCCAGGAACAAACTTCCCTTGTATTTCAATCATCTATTTTACTATCTACACATGCAAATAAATTAATCTTCTGTAGTGATTTTTTTAAAGCAAGTGATAAGAAAAAAGGGTTACAACTAGATATCTAGAACCTCCATAAAATTGTGAGAATAAGACACAGCGACTATACCAGAGTCGGGGATACGTATATACATTAAAAACTTTGTCTGGAAACACCTCAGATCAGATCATTGGGCTTTCTAGCCCAGTATTGTATACCTTAATTTGAAGTGTCCCTCATGGATGTCTGGTAGAGTTTCTTTTCAGACCTCTCCTATAAGGAGTCTTTTGGGTTTGGAGAATAAATACTGAAACCTGAATCTTATGCCTGTAAAACTAGTATTCTAGAACTAAGTTATAATGTCCACTGTACTTATTATGCAGTGTTATTTGTCTTATATTTGAATATCCTATATTTTGTTTACATGAGGAAAATGCAAAACATTGTGTCATTGGCTGAGCTGTAAAAAATACTGAAGAAAGAGGAATGACATGAGTGTTTTCCTCCTTTAAATCCACTGCAATATGACACATTCATCAGAAATTTTTCTCTAACCACAACTTTTTGAACACAGACAAATTATCGTAGTTCCTGGAACAGAATGGGTCAGTCTGTTTATAAATAAATGTCTGCACTTTTTCTTCTTTATTCGAATGCCTGTGTATACAAAGAAGATTGTCCTTGTTTGTTTGTTTCTTATCTTTCCTGACCCAGAGTTTTGCAACAATGCCACTCATTTAGCAAATTGAATGCTTTTTCTCAGAATAAACTTGTTTAATTTTTTGCCTTTGGCCCATAAAGTATTGAAGACTGTTTAAGCCTATCAGTAAACTACTTCTTCTTCTTCCTCCGTGTCTAGGCCAGACATGAAACTGCCAAAATGAAGACACTTTTTGGTGAGTTCATTCTGCAGTTCCTTTTGCCTGACTTAGTGTGAGAAAGATTGGCTGACACAACAAGGTTGCCTTTACCAGGGTACGCCCGATTGTGGTTCAAAAATACCACAATCTTCAAGGAGGCTCTTTCTGTGTACTCCAGTAAAACTACTTATACATTACTTGTATAGAACCACAAAATATAAAAGATTCTGTTCAATGTGAATCAGCCAGAAGCTGATCCTCAGATCAGTGAATTATACTATATTGGGAGCGACTTATTAATGGGACTTCCAGTCTTAGTTTCGGAGAATAAACGGCTTTTTTTTTTAGTAATTTTTATTAGAATTTTCCAACAAATACACAATAATAGATAATAAAAAATATACTAAAATACTAAATAAACAAAAGAAAACAGTCAATAAACAAAAAAAGATACAACTTATCCTAATACATTTTTCATCTATCATTATATTTCAAATTCATTAATGACACAGTAAGTATTGTTACCCTTAACTCAAAGCCTTCTTTTTAATATTACTTGATTACTAGTACTACTGAGTCATACACATTTTTATTCAATTCATTACCAATTCGGATAGGAAACAATAACAAAACAATAATATACACACCCCGTGTTTATTTACATTGCCCAGGAGAACTCAGAGTGACTCATTATTTCATCTCCAAAAACTACTTTGTTCCGGTACAGGTCTGTTACTTTCAACACCCATAAGTGAGTGATCCACAAAAGGTTTCCATATTTTCCAAAATCTGTTCTCTCTCAAGTTACCCTTATTTTCTTTTATCTCCCATGTTAGTTTATCATTCAATGCTAAATTCCACATTTCTTTATACCACTCCTCCGTCTGTATGCGTATGTCATTTTTCCAATTTCTAGCAATACATTGTCTACCCATCGTAAGCATTATTTCAAATAATTCTTTCTCATCCTTATTTAACTTAGTACCTTCCACGTTTGTTAACATAGTGGTACCCGATCCCAGCTTGATTTTCTTACCCAATATTTCTCCAATCTCCTTTTCAATTATTTTCCAAAAATCCTTTACCACGATGCAACTCCACCACATGTGCTCATAAGTTCCTACTGTATCCTTACATCTCCAACACATTTTATCCTGTTTATTATCGATTTGATGTAACCTCACTGGAGTCAGGTACCACCTCCATAACATTTTATAGTTATGTTCCTTAATTCTAACCGACATGGTTCTCATTATCCTCTTTTTCCATTTATTTCTCCATATATATTTTTCAATCTTTATATTCAATTCTTGTTCCCAACTTGACTTCTATTCCTCCTGTGGATCGCCCTCTTTATTCAATAATGAATACAATTTACTAACTAAGCCCTTAATATTTTTTTTCTCCCTTTCTAACTTTTAGGATCAATTCTTCAAATTCCGTCATTTCTCTATCAAAAGTGTATTCTCTCATATATTTGTTATTCCAATTATTTACCATCATTTTCTGCAACCAATTCATTTTCAATTGTTCAAACAAGTTTGTCTTTCTATCATTATCCCTACAGATCCGTAACCAGTCTTTCACCAGGAACACTTCATTCTTATCC
Organism: Bradypodion ventrale; assembly: GCA_035047345.1. NCBI lineage: Eukaryota > Metazoa > Chordata > Lepidosauria > Squamata > Chamaeleonidae > Bradypodion > Bradypodion ventrale. The sequence continues at coordinate 252,246,372 of JAWDJE010000004.1, read as the reverse complement.
AATATTCCCTGTACCTCTTTGTGTATCTTTATCGGGAAGCTCGCCATATCTAACAATTCCAAAATCGGAGAGGAATTCGGGGCCAGGTCCTTCTTTACTTTTTCCCATACATTCATTAATCCTTTCATCAAAGTGTTTTTAGTTAGTACCTTTTCCACCTTACCTCCTAAAAAAAACATTTTACCTATGTTTCTATAATCCCTCATCTCAATTTCTTCCCAAATTGTTTTTTCCCTTGCCAAGATCTTCACAACATTTTTAATTTGAAAGGCTCGATAATATACCACCAAATTTGGCATTCCTAAACCCCTTTCTTTCTGAGGCAAGTACCATATTTTTTTTTTGGAAGTCTGGGCTTCTTTCCCCCATTACAAAAAATATTTATCAGCTTTTGAAACTCCTTAATCGTCTTATCTTTCAATTGAATTGGTAATGCCTCAAATAAAAAAATAATTCTAGGTAACAACATCATTTTGCTAAGAGCTTTGACACAATTTATGACTCTTTAGTATTTTTTTCACATTTAAATTGTTTCAAAAGCGAGTGCAATTATGATAAGGCACTTTCAAAATGTGCAGAATTTAGGGCAGGGGTGCCCAAAATACAGTCTGTGGACCAGATCCAGCCCCCGACACCAATTAATCGGCCCGGAAAGCCCTCATCTCTCCCGGAAGCGCCCATACTGGCACGTTTTACTTCCACTTCCAGGAGCGACAAGGGCTTTGCGGGCAGGATGAATTGGTGTCGGGGGGCCATGTAGGAATGGCTGGCCTCAAGGAAGACATGCAGAGGCAATCGTGCGGTGAAGTCCAGCCCCGACCAGAGTCGGGGATACGTATTTATTACCCTGCCTTGGGGTTTGTGACATGTGCTCATGGCACTCGTTACTCCCCTATACAGAAGGCTTGCATATGTGGCATTTTCCGGTGGTCAGCTACAATGTCTGCTCTTGGACGTTGCCCTATGGTTAATGGACAGTCCACAGTTAATTACAATGGGCTGGCGAAACCCATTGTTCCTGCCCTAATCTCGGGGTCTATGTGTATTGACTCCAGGCATCTAACTTTGTCCTCTGTCTGCCCTGGCTTGTTTGCCTTACTCTACTGTTGCCATCAGCCGAGGTTTATGATTCATCTCTAACTTGACCGCTTTATCTTCCCACTTTCCTTTCCCACCGAGCTCCGGTGGTCCCCAGATCTGTCAAAACCCCTGGAGAGAGGTTTAATTGCCAATTATTCCTGCAGGCAACCCACAGGGCCAGATCTGGCCCCTGGGCCATAGTGACCAGCCCCTTGAACCATGTGACTGGCAGCTGGCCAATGGCCCAAAGTTTTGGCATTCCTGATTTAGGGTTTCAGGATTGTAAATTTTTTTTTTGGGGGGGGGGGGAAGCCCAGTAACTTGTTTTTAATTTGGAATTCCAGCCACAATTGTCCACCTTACCCATTCCTTTTTTCTCTGGGGTGTCCCGGTTCTTTTTTTCTCGTGGTGGTGGTGGTGGTCCTGGTTCCTTTTTTCTCTGTGGGGTCCCCGTTCCTTTTTTCTCTGGGGGGGGGTCCCGGTTCCTTTTTTCTCTGGGGGGTCCTGTTCCTTTTTTCTCTGGGGGGGGTCCCTGTTCCTTTTTTCTCTGGGGGGGTCCCTGTTCCTTTTTTCTCTGGGGGGGTCCCGTTCCTTTTTTCTCGGGGGTCCCCATTCCTTTTTTCTCGGGGGGGTGTCCCGTTTCTTTTTTCTCGGGGGGGGGTCCCGTTCCTTTTTTCTCGGGGGTCCCCATTCCTTTTTTCTCGCGGGGGGGGGCTCCCCTGGAATATTGAATGCTGAAGAACGTGCGAGGACTGGAGGAGAAAAACGGGCGGGAACTCTCCGACTGCTTTTGTGAGTGGCCAGGTTTGCCTCGGGGGTCGCCTGGGGGTGGGGTGGGGTGGCAACCAGAGCGGCGCCCACCCACCAGAGAGAGAATGCAAGCAGCGTCTTCTCAAACAGGCTAGGCGCTGATTGTTGCATTACGTGTGGGATTTGGGTGAGGACGAGGGAAGCACCAAAACCGACGCGAGGAGGAGCCGTAGCCGCCGCCGCCGCCGCCATGCTCATCATGTGACCGGCAGCGGTTTGAGAGGGCTGGCTGGGGCTGCTGCCCAGAAATAGCCGCAGCTGCTTTCTCCGTTGGCGTTGGCGAGTGTTGTGCGGGCGAGTGTGCGAGGGCTTGGGGGGCGCCTCCAAAGGATGTGAAGCCTCTCCCCCACTCCCACGCAAGCAGATGATGGCGATACGGGAGCTGAAAGTGTGTCTGCTTGGAGTGAGTAGCGACGAAAAGGCGGGCAGGGAGGGAGGGTGTTGGCCCGGGAGGAATTTTAGGCAACGTTGGGAGATTTTAAACAACAACAACACAACCGGAGAGATCGGGGAGGATGTCAGCCCCGAGGCGCCCAAGTCTGGGGCTTAGGGAAGGGATTTCTTTTGTCCTCCCTTTTGGCTTGTCGCTTGGCCAGATGTGGAGTTTTGTCCCAGGCTCGTTCGGTTCTTTTCGCTGAACTTTTATTGTGTGATTTTAAGATGTTTAAGAACAACCCCTGGAACAACCATGATGCCAACTGCTTAACAATGCATCCTAATACACCCAGTTGTCTCTACCACCACGTCCTGGCTGCTGCTGGCCCAAAAGGAAGAAAACAATATTATTATTATTATTATTATTATTATTATTATTATTATTATTATTATTATTATTATTATTATTATTATTGCCCCAAACTTCTTGGAGCAGTAGTGTAGTAGAGCCAGGGATTGCAGAGTCAAAGCTATGACACCCTTCTGAATAGTAGGGTCTACGACACCTTCCCTGTTCTCTTTCAGTTTAGTTGCAATCCTTACAATAACTGGAAGAGAAATTCTGCTGTAAGGCATTCCCTGTTGAATACAAAGAATCCAAGGGTGGTTTGGTCTTGAATGGTCAACATAATGAAAGATATATCTTTCAGTCTTTTACATGAACTAATCCAACTGCGTACTTTTTTGGGATTCTTTTTATGTAAGGGTCACCTATGGGCACTATCACGATGAGCTCCTGCGCTTCCTCATTTATGGTTATACTATGTCGTTGTGAGCCGCCCAGAGTGGGGAAGACCCCAGGGCCATAGCCAAGATTCTAGATGTGGGTGGGCAAATATTTTTCCCCAGGATAGGCAACAAAGCCCCCTTTCAATGCATTCCTATGGAAAAACGCACTTTGCCAGAGTGGGCAAACTGCTAACTCAGGGTGGGCCACCCCCTGGCTCCAGCCCTGGAAGACCCCCCCAGGTGGGCAAGGTATAAATGGAATAATAAATAAATAAATAAAATTTGGCAGGGAAGGATGATAGGAAGATGGACAATTCACACACACCAATACACACATCTTCCCTTTTCTTCTTGTTTGGGATTTCTCTTTCTTTTCTCTCTCTTTGCCTTTCTAGGGTTGGCAGGTGAGTCTAATATAGCTCCCAAGTTCCCCTGCTCTGGTTCTGACCGAGGGAGTAAATTTGTCTTTCAACTTAAGTGTTTGATTTCAGAGCCTGAGTAAGTTTGGTTCCCCACTGAGCCTCCTTGACAGGGGCTGGGCGTGATTGTCTTCTTCTTTCATGTCCAGATCAAACTTTGGATTGCCAAAAGGAATCCACTTTCTTAGCTTGGACGTGATGATCCACAGGGCCCCTCCCAGCTCTAAGATTATTATTTGTGTCCCTCCAAGTGGCAGGTAGGGACAAGACACGGTTGTATATGTACCCCCCGTAAGCTCCGCCACATAGAGAAAACAAGTGTACTATTCAGAAGGTAGGATAACAAGCTGCCTTCTTGGTGTCTAGATTTTACTATGAAAAAAAAACGTATGAAGCAGCATTCGCTTCGGGTCACTCTTGAGTGAGGGAAGCGGGATAGTAATGTATTTAAATAAAATAAATAAATAAATAAATAAATTTAGTTGTGTGAATGCCTCAATTTGCAGTAGTCAGGTCCAAGCACAGGTTTAGCATCCTATTGGAAATCAGGCCAATGTTTCCTTTTGGAACAGATGCCCTTTAAAAATGGACTGCATTTAATGAAGCAAACTGTAGTCTGAATGAGATGAGGTCATAGTGAGTGATTAAGGTGGCACAACATTCTGTTTTTTAACTCCAAAAGACTGACATGCGCTCGCTTCCGGGGGAAATGGCCAGTTTAGTTGAACTATGTAGATTGTGCTCTTCCATACCACCCATCTTCCCCAAACTAAAATACATTTTAGCCAAAAAAGGTATTTTCTGTGGTTTATTTTTAGCAAACAGTGTGATGTGGTTCAGAGAGGGAAAAGATTGCTACATACTTTAACAGATTTTGGCAGCAAACGGACAGAAATTGCTTGAATGTAAAACAGTTGACTAGCAGACCCGGCTCAACTGAACATTTTTCTTTCTGTGCCTAAGCATGTCTTCCTTTTAGAAGAGTTCGTTACAGAGCTGTGGTAAGTTCCTTTCCACTGAAACTTGGCACATACCCACAGAGTAGTTTCCAAAGAATTTTTTTTCCTTTGTAGCTTTCTGAAGAAACATTTGATCACTGAGACTAGACACTGTTTTGTACAGGCATGATAATTTAACAGCATTGCATCCTGAACTGCATAAACTTCCCTCCCATCCAGATAGAGAAAAGAAGAAACACAAAAAATAAAATAAAATCCAGTGTTAGGAGAATAGTAATGTATGCACCACAAGGAAAAGTCAACTAAAAATCCAGTTCATATTTATCAACACTTACAATTCAAAGTAGATAATGAATCTACTTAGAATTGATTGGATAAAAACATGCTGGAGTAATCTTGACAAAAGTATTCTAGATGGTTCCTATCTTGTTGAATCTAGGTGTTATTCAAAGTCATCCACACATCCCTCTGCATAAATTACTGTAGTTGCATACCAGTTTTGGACAAAAATGGATTTAGTCAATAGAAGTGGTGTTTATTCTTTTGCTGGTTGACATGAACATATCCAGATGCATTTTCTGCCAAATGTGCAGGCAGTTGGCCCTGTATTTACAGTATACATTGCAGGTCACTCATTGACTCATGTATATTGTTGTTACTCACTCTGCATAATCTAGAATTCACTGTTCCTATAATTAAATATAATCACATCATGCCTGATTGATAAATTGGTGTACAAGGATGACAGATGTAGTGTAAGAATTGTTTTTCCACCATTGCTTCAGTTCAATAACTATACAGTAAAACCCCAGTTTACGACTTTGGTCTGTTCTGACTGCTTTCATTGGAAACCGGATCAATTGTAAACTGAAGCACATTTCCCCTAGGAAGAGATTGGAAAAAAACACCAGTTCTGTCCGGATCAAAAAAAAACACAAAACAAAAGCGCACACACACACACACACACACACACACACACACACACACACACACACACACACACACACACAATACCAGACACGATCATCCCCCACCCCTCAATCGATCCCACCAGCTGGTGAGGGGCTGGGGTGGAGAAAAGGTGGTATTCTACCCCTCCCCCCAGCTAACCTCCAGTGGTAGAGATCGATAAAAAAAATAAGGACACATACTGTACAGTAAAGGAAAAAGCGATCTCCCTATCTTTTGCACGCTTCTTCCTGAGTAGTTTGTCCGGCTGTCAGGGGAGCCCATGGTCTTCAGTCTTCATCCAGTCTTCGTCCAATGGTTCTGGGCACCTGGCCACCTGGCGCATAACCAGGAAGTTCCAGAGAGGTGCGCGTTCCCAGCTGTAGTGTTGCGGGGGGACCTTGGACAAAGACCGGAACAGAATGGATATGGTACCCACAGTCTACTGCTGCCAATAGAAGTGGCGGGCACTGTGGAAACAGCACCGAAAATGCCACCAATGGCACCACAGTGATAAGTGATGAATAGCGACATCTGGCGGTGGGGGCGGTTTCCATTTTAGAGTCTACAATGGCATGGGGCTGCTGTTTTAGATTCTAAAATGGCACTGGTGGTCTAATTCCCAATCATAAGCCAAAAAATAATAATCGTAATCCAGGACATCATTTTCGTAGATTTTGCCATCGTAAACCGCAACAAATGTAACCCAAGGCAGTTGCAAGTCGGGGTTTTACTGTAGTCTTCTTGGTCAAAACGTATGTGTTTAAGTTAACAAAATGTCCTAATTTTAGAGGCAAAATGATAACGATATATTTTATGTGGATAGCCCAGGTCATTGATTTGTCAGCAACCTCTTTCCCGATTGGCTTGTTCGGCGCGCACACGAGCTGGAAACCAACCGAGCTTTACAGGAGAGGAAATTGATACGGGCTAATAGTAGCAGAAGCAACTCCATCTTTCCTTGGTTTAGAGCACAGAGCTTTGTAGGACAAATGTCAGTAGGTGAGAGACGCAAGTCTCGAACATGGTTTCTGGCTCACGTCCGCGTACTGGACTGAGCAGGCTTTAACTGCAGCTAGATGCTACAAGCATGCATAAGGTATACAGTCTCCAAGGACTCAGATAGCAAAGGGACACTAAGTCTCACTACTAACCGCTGATTATTATACTATTAGCTAACCTGGGCACACAGATTGGAAAATGTAACCCAGCCAGTCAAGTGCCATTTATTAAGCCAGCCTTCTAACGCAAGGGGCACACGCAGGTTATGCATGATCTTCTGATATTGTACTCAATAAATAGAGACCACCCAAGAAATCGGGACTTGGCTTTTGCACCATACTCTTGCCTCGCTCACTTTCCTTGACTTCAACACCTTTATTCTTGTTAAACATAACTAATTTTAGGAACACTTCACAGACTACAGCAGTGCATGATTTAGTTAAATGTAAATTAGTATACTCTTCCCCATAAAAGCAGTGCCTGGTTTTTTTTAAAAAAAACTCAAGTAGCTTACTCAAACATCAGTTCTTTTCTTTTGGGAAATGTGACAAGTTCTTTCATAAGAAGGGCATTTCAGCCAATCCTGTGAATAAATATTTAATTCCATTACGTTTGACAGGACTTAACTCTCATATAAGTGTTCACAGGATTTCTGTAGTTAGTACTTTGAAAGGTCAGTGGCTTACAAAAACACTAGTGCTAACATTAGATATTTATCTGTGGAGGAATTGCAAGAGCTCAGTTTATCCAGTTTTTCGACATATAAACAGCTGCCTGAAGGAAGCACAATAAATGAGGATGTGAAGAACGTTGATTATAGAAAATTAAACTGGTCTTTACTGGGAGGAGTTTCTGTCCTGAATTTAAAAGTTGTAGCCTAGAAAAGTTTCTACTTTACCATGATTCACTCATGTCATTTTTCATGAAGACTGCCAGTTAAATTTTTTGACGAGTGCAATATCCTTCCTCGAGCCGAGCAAGCTGGTCAATGACAGAGACATATTGGAACAAAATTGTTGAAGTGCTGTACAGTATATATCTTTATAGCTGGTGATTTACAAATAACAATTCTTAGCCATAGACTATCTACATGTATTTACTTTTGTTACTATCAAAGAATGTAACATTCAATTCACAAAATAACAAACTTTACAGGATGAGGTCAAAGGACGGTAAAGAGTATCAGTTTGCTGTGATCAAGTCTTTCCATATATGAACATGTGATGCAACAGATGAAGTAACTTCTTAATTGAGTTTATCTTAACCTATAAAACCAAGTGTTCACCGTTGGAACTGGCTATAGGTTGCTATGCGTCGCCCTACTGACCCGCACCCACCCTTCGTGCGCACGGCCGAATTGCCTACGCAGGTCAACGAAGGATTTAAAAATCCGGCACGGGGGCCTCAGCCCCACAAACGGCAAGAAAGGGAAAAACTTCACTTCCCAACATTCCTTGCGCTGCGCCGCGCCAGAGCCAATCACGCTGAGAGGCTCTCGCACGGCGCAGCGTTCGGACACGCGCCGCAGCCAATAGAAAGAAACGCATTTTTAAAAAACCGAGCAAAAACACAAAGCACCAACCGATAACTACAAGCCCCAGCGTCCTGCGCGCCCACGCAGAACGCTGAGGAAAACGGCGCCCGGAAAATTAAAAAGAAAAACAGCTCACAGGCAAGCAAACACCAGCCGGCTTTCTTTTACTCACCCGCGGCGCCTGAAGCTCCTGAATGGAGTTTCCCCTTTAACATCAGTGGGAGGGGGTGCCGATCCCCCTCTCCGCTGCCTACCCTAGTGTTGGGAGGTTTGTGGGGATAAAAGGACTATATTGCCCCAACCCATCTGGAAACAAAAGATGAGGCAGAGAGGATCGATCCCCCACCACCCCTCCTTAAAAAAACTCCGTCTTTTCTTCTCTTTAAAACCGGAGTTGTTTTAAGGAGGGGGGGTGGGGGATCGTTCCTCTCTGCCTGTTCCTCTGTGTCCAGAAGTGTAGGGCCAATATACACCTTTTATCCCAAAAAACCACCCAACACTAGGGTAGCCAGTGGGGAGGGGGATCGCAGCCCCCACCCACTGATATTAAAGGGGAAAAACGATCTACTTTCACGATTCCAGAAAAACAAAGCACGACTCCACAAAAACAAAGCACCATAACACACTACAGCTCCCCTCCCCACCACCTAGCCCACCCTTCCTAACCCCCAATGACCATGCCCCCATCCCCACCACGGGCCGGCGGCGTAGATAATCCAAGGAGTCCGGCCTGCGAAAAAAAACCCAGCCTAACACCACATGGTATTTCAATGGGCCACCCAGCCACCGAGGCCGGCCCACAGAAATACCCACACCAAAAACACAAACAACAACATTTAAAAAAAAGCAAAAAAAATACTAAACATAAAAATTACAAGGAAAATCTTCCACAAACAATAAAAAAAAAACAAGGACAAACACAACCCCCCACCCCCCACAAATCACAACAAAACCACCCCTAACAAAACAGAGATCACAACTTACCAAGACACGTGCAGCCTCACCGAGAATCAGAATTGAAATGAGAAAAGAACAGGAAGAATACACAGGCCAGGACAAAGTCAACATTAAAACATTATGCAACAGCACCACCAAGTGGCCACAGGAAAAATTACACTCAATGAATTCAAATTGATCTCCAACCATCTACAAAAAACATACACTTACACATTTTTTTAAAAAATCTTATCCAAAGTACACCTATCACCAAAAACCACATAGGAACACATTATTTTTAAAAATGCAATTATTGGGGAAAAAATATATCAACCTTATCTCTTTTTAAAATCCAAATTTTTTAATAACAGTTTAAAACACTACCTACGTATAAAAAACAATATTTTTAAAAATAACATAACTAATTTAAATACACATACAACAAAAATCATCCAACACCATTTCTCATATTTTTTAAAAAACAAACCCCCCCAAAAAGCCCGGCAACGCCGGGCAACCCTTGCTAGTATAGTCTATGAATGGGTGTCAGGTTTTGTAAAACTTGGTGCTATCACCAATTTTTTGTAGAGCCTGGACTTGAGCAGTTAGAATTTCCTTATGTCCTAAATATCAGATTTGACATAAGAATGGGAAATAGCAATATCTGTCATGCCCTTATAGGCTGCAACAATCAGCCATGCAGTTAAAACAGAAAATTGAGATCAGCTGTTAATGCAATATGTTTGTTTTTTGCCTTTGAAACAATTCAGCAAACTGAGACGGAGGGAGTTAGGGGATCACATGGTAGTTGTATTCTGTGCCAGGCACCTAATCTTGTAAATTTAAGGGGTGGAATAAATACTAGTGAGTAGATAGTTTGAGATAAAGTCAAATACAATAATATCTCGCACAACATCCAAACTTGGTTCCACAAGTTTGGATATTGTACGATTTCCAATATGCGATGCATGCAAAATCCTAGCCGCGATGCATTGCACAACGTCCAAACCCTTGCTGCGATGCATCGCATAATGTCGTTTCCATTCAGATACATTGTAACAACACAGACTTCAGGACAAAGTCAAGGAAACAGACAGGAAGCTGACAGAACTTGAAGAAATCATTGTCTAAAGGGTAAATACATTACAAAAACATGTCACACCACCCTGATTTTTTTTTTGGGGGGGGCATACAACATTTTAAAACTTTTTTAACTTTTGAAAACTATGAAGTGCTGTTTTGAAAGGAACAAACACAACTCTACATGTTCCATCATGCAGCACAGTGTTAATCTGCAGCCATGCGGCCCAACATCCATTTTGTACAAACCCAACATGTCCCATCATGCAGCACAGTGTTAATCTGCAGCCATATGGCCCAGCATCCATTTTGTACAAGCTAAACAGATGTGCCTCCCAAACAGACCCACAAAGGGAAAAAATGGGGTTTACAACAGCCATATTTGGTGCTGCAGACCATTTATGACAGCCATGGACTCATTTATGGCAGCTGTAAATGGCAGGGGGGACAACTAGTCTGTCCCCCTCAACTGTTTGAGGGTGCATGACCCGGCCCCTGATTTGAAAAGAAACCCTGGGGTACACAGAAAGAGCCTCCACGAAGATTGTGAATACAATTGGGCATACCCTGGGTGGCAACCTTGTCGGCTAATCTTTCTAAAACCAGATGAGACCAAAGGAACTGAAGAATGAATTAACCAGAAAGGTCTGTCGAGACCAACCATAACAATGATCTTAATAAATATTGTGGGACTTTTGAGTAATAAGAGCGTCCTCCTAGCAGACATGTGCAGGAAATACAAATGTGATATACAGTAATACCTCGCATAACGAACACATCGCATAACCTAAGATTCGCATAACGATGCATTCGTTATGCTAGGGAGATACCCCGCATAATGTAAAAAATTGTTCGTTTTGCGGGTTATTGTGTATGGGAACCCCGGATAACGAACATTTTTGTTCGTTGTCCGGGACATCTCCCATTTGCTTCGGATGATGCGAAAAACTGCATAGCGACGAGCTCCGTGGAACAGAGTTTTGACGTTATGCAGGGTTCTACTGTACTTCTGCTCCAGGAAACACATAGGGGGACAGCAAGATACAGATCACTGTGATATGGATATTAAATAGGCATGGTTATGTGTGTAGCTTTGCATAATTCTGGAATATTCTACTTATTTTATGTAATATACAATAACACAATCTTTACTCTTATACTATGTGCCTAGAAAATCTACAGTGGCTTATAATCATAATACAGTAAAGACAACAGACAACATCCTCAAGGACAGATTTGAAAACAAACTTCTGTATAATGAAAAGCTGCAGTCAAAATAATGATAAATTTAAACATTAAATGATTTTCGGGTCAAAATTGCTTCAGCTTTTGCCTAAAAGACATCAGTGGGGAGGGTGGTGGTGGACCTGGCAAACTGCTCAGGAAGAAACACTACAAATTGTTGGTAGCAGCATTACCACCAGATAGGAAAAGACAATACAGTGTATCTTTTGTTTTTGCTAAACTGATAACTAGAAACAATGGGATAGAGATTGGACTTCTGAAGGCTGGGCAGATGGATATGAAAGCAGATAGTCTGTGAATTAACTCAGTCCAAAACTATTTAGGGTCCTTAAAGACTTAAAACGAGCATTCAAATATGAGCCTGAAAATGTAAATAACAAGAAGGTTCAAAACAAAATCCGGGGAATGGGCTTCAGTGGTGGGAGCTAAAAACAAACAAACGAAGGGGAGAACCCAGTGGCTGCTTTAATATTCCAACCTGGTATTTAAAGGCTGTTCCTTATAGAAAGCACTGGAGAAAGCGTCATTCATCAATTACACCCGCTCCTAGATCAGGACTCCTTTCTTATGGTCAGTCACACTCTGGTCACCTCCAGAATGGATTATTGTAACATGCTCTACATGGGGCTACCCTTGATTACCATTTAGAGGCTGCAGCTGGTTCAAAATGATGGGGTGTGGACGTTATGCCCCATGCCTCACCTTTGTTGCAGGAGCTGCATTGGCTGCCGGTGTGCCTCTAGGTGCAATTCACGGTGTTGGTGATGACCCTTAAAGTCCTACATGGTAGTGGATCAGGGTACTTAAGAGACTGCGTCATCCCAAGGACACCTGCCTGCCCCACCAGAGCAGACCGGAGAGGCTCCTTAAAAGTACCATCACCTAGAGAGGCTCGCCTCTCTAGTATCAGAAGCTTATTCGGTCTTTGCTCCGGCCCTGTGGAACCTCCTGCCGACCAAGTTCTGTTTCCAGCCAAAAATCTTCCCCTTCAGAAAAACCCTTAAAATCTGGCTGGCACAATTGGTGTGGGGTGCTGCTGATGTGGAACACCCACCCACCCCCCACCCCCGTTGGCTTATATAAGGGCCATCCCAGGTTGTGTAGCAGTGGTTGCTGGGGAAGGTATGTTATTGGTATTTTAAAGGTTTTAATGTTTTAATGGCTTTTAGATAAGTTTCTTGATTTTGTTGCTTTGAATGTTTTATGTCTATATTTGAGCCGCCCGGAGTTGCCTTGACAAGAGGGCAGCAATACAAATAGAATGAATGAATGAATAAATAAATAAATAAACAATCTGGGAATAACATGTGTATGGATAACTGATCTATTTTCTCTAAAAAAGAATGCAACTGGGGAACTAGGCAGGAGACAGGCGCTTCTGGTAACTGCAGCCATGTGAGCATCAAGGAAAAGTGTTGGATCCAGTAGTATCCCCAAGTTGTGTTCCTGTTTTATTACTGTGTATGGAACTTGTGCAGAGTAAGCTGTATAACATCGTCTAGAGTAGACTGTCAACATTTCTGGTGAATAGCGTTTCCATTATGTTCAGATTATTCTTTAGCTTGTTTACCCCAATCACTTGTTGTGCCAGTGGTAGCCAAATCAAAGTCAATTAGGAATGTTACCTAGTGGTTGGAAGGAGCTGTTTCCTTTAGTTTGCAGTCTTGCTGGGCAGATGTTAAAAGTCTATGTAGAGTTCTTGGTGGTGCTGAAGGGTGGCTTTTTTCACAACAGTTTGCTTTTGGTATAAGGGATATTATGCGAGGCTACTTTTTGTCTGAACACGCCTTTATTCCCTACTTTTCAGTAGAACAGGATAGTTGCATGTTACTCATTCATGATGGGCTTCTAGCACAGAGTCTAATTGGAATGGGGTTGGGAGAAAGATCTCAAGGTTATTCATTCTATGTAGCTACTTCACCTACATATCTCACTGAGTGAATTATCTGTTGCACAGCAAAGGAGGAATAGATGGATAACTTGTCCCAAGGTGATATGGAAGGATCTCTCTCTCTCTTTTTGGTATTTCGTTTTTGTCTCTTTCACAATCCTTGTCTTTTCTGTCTCCTGAATTGTACCCCAAAGCAAAACAGCCTTTTTAAAACTCTTTCTCAGTAGAACGAAAGGAGCAGACTGGGGATAGTTAGCATCTTAACCTCCAGGATGAGGGGGTGGGTTGTGTTTTAAGGCTTAAGTCAAATGTTGACATGCACACTGGGAGTGATAAGTCATCTTCCCACTGAAATCAATGAAATTTATTTTAGTGTATGCTTAGTATGGGATATCTAGCTAGAATGGTGTAATGGGTAGTGTGATGAATTAGGTACCTGGATCCAAATCCCTGCTCAGCCACAGAAACTCACTGGGGACGTGTGACTTATAAAACCACTTTTAAAATATCTTACCTTGAAAAACCCCAGTAGGGTAACTATAAGTCAGTTCTGACTTGAAGGCACATAACATACAGACTTACTATAATGACACACACTGCATTGTACATCAGGGTTTCTCAACCTTGGGTCACCAGGTATTTTTGGACTTCAGTTCCCAGAAGCCTAGATCAGCAGGTGTGCTGACTTGGGCTTCTAGGAACTAAAGTCCAAGAACACCTGGGGGCCCAAGTTTGAGAAACCTTGTTGTACATCCTAAAATTATGAGAAGTAAATTCATGTGCGTTGCTTAGTCAGCAATATTTTTTGGCAGAAGCCATTTTGACATTTTCAGTAGCAGAGTACCATGAAAGGGCAGTAGTTATTCAGCTTGTTGATTTGTTGTTGTTATTACTAATATTGTACTTGTTATGTTTATTGGTAGAGATGGAGAGAAGCATTTGAAGGGTTTTCTTGAGGGAAATTAAGAGCTTTTTCCTGCATTTTTCAGTGGCTCAATAGTAAAAGTGACACTAACATGTTTAAAACAAGCTACAACAACTAGTTCAGGCATTGCAACCTACAACCTACGGGCCAGACCCGGCCCATGGTGGCAAATTATTGGCCCTGGTGACAACTCTGGAGGCAGAAGCGGATGCATTTATGACAGCCGTAAACATGCCCACCACGGTTTATGGCAGTGTTTATGGCAGGGGGAACCCACATGTCCGGCCCACTCAGTAGTCTGAGCGGGCATGATCCGGCCTGTTATGCGGTAAGGTTGAGAACCCCTTAACTAGTTACTATCCTGAGTAGAAGCAGCACTATCAATAATGACCTGTTGTTTGAGCAAACTAATGAGCCATGTAACTTGTTCTTTAAAAGAAAAGAAAAACCAACATTCTAAATTCTGCTCTTCGACCTACCAGTCATATACTCCAACTGTGTCTTTGTTTCTGATTGTTGGTACAATGTTGGATTTCTAATATTCTCTCAAGGAGCCAAAAAAATCTTTGTCAGCTACAATACTGGAATTTTATTGCTGATTTTGTCATAATGGAAGCTCTAATCCTTAATGATATTTTAAAAAACAATGTCTGTTGTTCAGACTACTTTCATTTTGGCAAAAACAATTTCAATATTTTCTATAAACATCAAATAATAATAATGACACTATCCCATAATTAAACTAATATACTAATATCCTAGTACTGTAGTTACATTTTGTCCAAGTGGAAACATAACATAACATACAAAATAATAAGCCAAGTCTAAGACAGCTCTATTCTATAGCAACATCTGGTTGAAGTTAGGAATTATACCTCTGTCAGCATTTTCAGTTAACACCTACCTCTGAAACTTAAAACACCATACTTGGTTTCTACTGCAGTGTAAACTTAAGCATATATGTTGCCAAGCCAGAAATACATAAGGAAAAAAAAATCTTTTCAACATCTTGACAGGCTCTGGTATAATTAGCTCTGAAGAAACAAATGTAAACAATAAGATTATCATATGGTATTTAGGTCAGTTGCTGTGAGATATTTCCAGGAAAGTTTACAATGTGTATGTTTTCATTGATATGGATGTGAAATTTCTCATAATTAAATAAAGTGTATGGTATGAGCTTGGGTTAATGGACTAGTTTTACGAGTTCCACCTAGGTTTATTTACTGTGGCCAATCTAATCTAGGGCCTTCCCCTAGTGTCAAGGTGAGAGAATGAACTGTGAGAGCAAGGCACATAAGGAAGAGTCATATGACATCAACTTTGTTCTGATTTATGAAGACTCTAAAAGACCCTGATTTTTGAAGACCTGATATATACAGGTGAAACTCGGAAAAGTAGAATATCGTGCAAATGTTCATTCATTTCACTTAAAGGTGAAACAAATATATGAGATAGACTTACTACATGCAAAGCGAGAGATGTCATACCTTAATCTTAACCTATAAAACCAAGGGTTAACCGTTGGAACTTGCTATAGGTTGCTATGCCTCGCCCTACTTGCCTGCACTCACCCTTCGTGCACACGGCCGATCTGGGTCCGCAGGTCAACAAAGGATTGAGAAAACAGGCAGTGGGGCAACAGCCCCACAAACGCGAAAAAGGGAAACACCTTCATTTCCCAACATTCCTTGTGCCGTGCCGCGCCAGAGCCAATCAGGCTGAGAGGCTCTCGCACGGCGCGGCGCAAGGAATGTTCGGAAACGCACCGCAGCCAATCAAAAGAAAACCGTTTTAAAAAAACGCAGCACAAACACAAAGCACAAACCCATAACTACAAGCCCCAGCGTCCTGCGTGCCATGAGCGCGCAGAACGCTGAGAAAGCCGGTGCCCAAAAATTAAAAAAAAAACGCCGGGAGAGCAAGTTCGCCAAGCCACGGGAACCAAAGCCCCCCCTCCCCAACGGCGCCTGAAGCTCCTAATTGGAGTTTCCCCTTTAATATCACTGGGGGGGTTGTGCTCCCCCTCTCTACTGGCTCCCCTGGGGTTGAGAGGGTTGGGGGGACCAAAGGAGTCTGTCTCCCCAACCCTCCTGACCCCAGAAGACCTAGCAGAGAGGGGATTCCCCTCCACACACACACACACACATATTAAAGAGAAGAAACCAAGCGGTTACTTTTCTTTAAAAATGGAGTTTGGGGGGTGGGAATCCCCCTCTCCAATGGCTCTCCTGGGTCCGGAAGGGTTGGGGAGACAGACCCCTTTTCTCCACCCAACCCTACCAAACCCAAGGAAGCCAGCGGAGAGGGGGATCACAACCCCCCCGATATTAAAGGGGAAACCACAATTGAAATTTCCCTTTTAATATCAGAGGGTAGCCTGGATTCGATCCCCTCTCCTGGGTCCCATGAGTCTGGAAGGTTTGGGGGGACAAAAGGGGTCTGTCTCCCTAACCCTCCTGACCCCAGGGGACCTGGCAGAAAGGGGTTTCCCCTCCACACACACACACACACGCCCCATATTGAAGAGAAGAAACCAAGCGGTTACTTCTCTTTAAAAAGGGAGTTTTTTGGGAGGAATCCCCCTCTCCGATGGCTCTCCTGGGTCCGGAAGGGTTGGGGAGACAGACCCCTTTTCTCCACCCAACCCTCCCAAACCCAAGGAAGCCAGCAGAGAGGGGGATCACAACCCCCCCGATATTAAAGGGGAAACCACAATTGAGATTTCCCTTTTAATATCAGAGGGTAGCCTGGATTCGATCCCCTCTCCTGGGTCCCATGAGTCTGGAAGGTTTGGGGGGACCAAAGGAGTCTGTCTCCCCAACCCTCCTGACCCCAGGGGACCTGGCAGAGAGGGGATTCCCCTCCACACACACACACACACCATATTAAAGAGAAGGAACCAAGCAGTTACTTCTCTTTAAAAACGGAGTTGGGGGGGGGAATTCCCCTCTATTCAAAAATCCTGTGCTGAATTTTTACTCAAATAAAAAACAAAAACATCAATACACAGTTTAAAAACATTTATTGGGAAAAACATGTACTTTCACATTTTTTAAATTATTACCTACGGTACAACAATTTTAAAAAAAACATACTAAAAATATTGGGTTAAATAATTTTTTGGGGAAAAGTATATAATCCTTTTGTTATTTTTTTCATCCACAAACCCAAAACACCAAACAAAACTCATCACAGTTTATAACAGGCCATCCAAAAAAATTGTATAAATAAAAATTTTAAAAATTTCAATTATAGACTAACCTCTTCTTTACAAACATTAACAACAACAACAAAAACTTTCCAACACCATTTAAAACAGCCCGGCAATGCCGGGCAACCTCTGCTAGTTTATTATAACTGTGATGATCATGGCATACAGCATACATGAGATTATATGATGATTATGGGGTCCATGAGATTGGGGGGTTGGGTTTTTCATAAAATGTAAGCCATAAGCATCAATATTATAACAAAATAAGGCTTGAACAATCTCGCTTTGCATGTAATGGGTCTAGTTCATATATTTATTCCACCTTTTAAGTTGCATTACTGAAGCTGAATGAACATTTGCACGATATTCTAATTTTCCGAGTTTCACCTAGTGTGGTGAAGTGAATAGAATAATGGACTAGGACTCTGGAGATTAGGGTTTGAATCCCAGTTGGCCATGGTAACTCGGCTGAGTGAAACTGGTAAAAAACATCTTTAAATATTTCACTTACCTTGAAAGCCCTATTAAGGTCACCATAAGTTGGTTATGACTTAATGGCACATAACTATGAATTAATAATCACTAGAAGATTATATCTTGAACCGCCCAGCTCATGTCTTGCAAGCTAGAGGGTACATCTTCCTTTGTTGAACTTTAGCTCTTCCTTTTTCCTTCTGCTTTTCATTTCTGCTAGCATTACCTATCTTGAAATGTACCAGGGATAGGGAGAGCAAAGCAAAAAAGTGCAGCTGTTTGTATCACAGTGCTAGATACAGGTCAAATGGCTCTTCTTGAAAACCAGTTTACTTCCTCCTAATACTGGTGATGATATTACTATCTATTTCCTTCCTCCCAATATGCTATTATTCTGCTGTACTAAATTAATGTATATTTCTTGGCTCTTAGTAATGTTTTGACACACGGCTTTCATTGTATTGACATGACACACCATGGTGAGAGAGAGTAATCTCTGTCAGTTGAAGATTTGGGTTCTGTTTTAGAATATGTCAAGCGCATGAGAAGACTAGAAGTGGATCCATGCTCCCTTACTTAGCATTTTGTTTCCCGTTGTCAGAAGTGGGGTCATTCACTGCTGCACCAAGTACAGTATTCTGCTTTGGGGTCTTTGGGCATCTTTCTTTACTGGCAAAATAGCACTTCTGTGTTTTATGGCCCTATGACAGCCCTCGGAGCTTTTTCAATTTAATCTGTTCTCATTTCAAGGTAATATTTGGGCAGTACAACTGATTCTTCCTTTCTTCATTTATAGGATACTGGAGTTGGCAAATCTAGCATAGTTTGTCGTTTTGTTCAGGATCATTTTGACCACAATATTAGCCCCACTATTGGGTAAGTAGCATGTATGTTTTCAAACTTCGGGAAAGCTAAATAAACACTACTACTAAAAAAACTTTCACATTTCAAGATTCAAAGAGATAAACATGTTTGTATTAATTGTTCTAAATGTTATATAATACAAAGAGTTGTGTGTGAGTAAGCATTTTGACTTCCTGTTTAAGTCATGCCAGTTCCGAACCACTATCCAGCATGGACGTTAAACTCTTAGTTATTGTGCAACATGCTTTCTTTCTTTTTCATCATCTAAGACCCCAAAAAGGAAAGTGGATTTAGCTGCCCATCCTTTAAAAGAGGGGATTGGGAAGCTGCAGCCTTCTAGATGTTATCAGACTCCAACTACCATTAGACCCAGTAAGCTTGGCTGGCACACTGGAATGATGGGTGTAGTAGCATACCTGTCAACTATCCTGTTTTCCCCAGGAAAACCCCTTATTTTTACCCCTCTTCCCGCCCCTCCCGTTTTATTAATTTCCCCATATTTTCCCTTGTTTTTTTTTAAAAAAAATATCCTGACCGGAGCCCTCACAGGCGAAGCTGCAGTATTTTTTCCCAGCCACCAGAGGTCGATGTGTGGCAGGCTTTTCGCTTGTGGAAGGGGAGAGAGAGAAGGTGGGGGGGGGGCGTTCTCTAGTTTCTCTTTTCCTTCCCTGCCACATGGTCGTCATGGAGGCTGCTTCGTTTTGGCAGCTGGGAGCAGGAGTCTACTCTAGGTGAGCGATATATTTCATATATGCAGGGGCAAATCAGTGGGGGGGGGGGTTGTTGCCTGATCACTATATGAGAGAGAGGGGGGGGAATTAATCCCTTGCTTCTCCACACTAATTGGGGTGTGTATGTGTTGCCTGATCACCATATGAGAGAGAGGGGGGGATTAATCCCTTGCTCCTCCACACTAATTGTGTGTGTGTGTGTTGCCTGATCACTATATGAGAGAGCGAGGGGGGGTTAATCCCTTGCTCCTCCACACTAATTTGGGGGAAGGGGTGTTGCCTGATCACTATATGAAAGAGAGAGGGGGGGGATTAATCCCTTGCTCCCAGTCAGCATTTTAGTCACTTAAGCCACTGAGTAAACAAGAAAGAAAACAAAACAAAAGTCCCCCAAGAAGATGCCCATTGCATCTACAATACCATCTAGCCATCTTATTTTTGGCCACCCCCTTCTTTTGTCCTCCACCTTTCCCAGCATCAAGGCCTTCTCAAGTGAATCCTCTCTTCTCATTTGATGTCCAAAGTACTTTAGCGTCATCTTTACTATTTGACCTTTAATGAGCAGTCGTGGTTGATTTCTTCTAGGATCGACCTATTTCTAACACCACATTTCAAAGGCATCTATTTTTCTGCACTCAGCTTTCCTAATGGTCCAGCTCTCACACCCATACATTACCACCAGGAATACCATTGCTTTGACTACGCAATTTTTTGTTTGCAAGGTGATGCCTCTACTTTTAACTAGGTTCCCCAGGTTTCTCATAGCTTGTTTCCCAAGCATCAGTCGCCTTTTTATTTCATGGCTGCAATCACCATCTGCAGCGATCTTTGACCCTAAGAAAGTAAAATCTGCCAGTCGTATCCAACTCTAGGGTGCAGTGCTCATCTCCATTTACAGCCAAAGAGCCAGTGCTGTCTGTGTTTGCAGACATTTTCATGGCCATGTGGCAGGCATGACTAGAGCTCAGCAAGTCACATGGCTATATTTGGCCATGCCCACAGATTTGGCCACACCCACAGAGGGGTGTGGCCAAAATCTCCCTTATTTTCAAATCCAAAACTTGACAGGTATGGTAGTAGTCCAACAAAACATAGGTTTCCTTTCTGGCGGACCAACTTCAGGTGGTCTTGGATGAAACCAACTACCTGGATGGATCCATTCCAGTCAGGATTTCGGCCACACCATGGCACCGAAACCATGCTGGTTGCGCTGTAGGATGATCTTCTCCAGAAAGCAGACAGGGGGCTTCATCTCTCCTGGTGCTCCTGGATCTCTTGGTGGCTTTTGATACTGTTGACTATGGTATCCTACTGGGTTGTCTGTCAGAGATGGGGGGTCAAGGCACTGTTTTACAATGGCTTGACTCTTTATTTATTTATTTTTCTGATTTATATTGCCACCCAACTCCGAAGACTCTGGGCGGCTCACAGAAAATAAAACCAATTACATTTTAAAAAACCAATAAAAACTCCATTAAAACTGCCACCAAAAATTGCTCCAACCCCTACAGATTAAAAGAGGGAGAGAGTGTTTTTACTAAATCAGCCAGCAGGCAAGGGTTACCACATCGCTGGTGCCCCACACCTGCTTTGCCAGCCAGGTTTTTAGCCCTTTCATGAAGGACAGCAACTCTGTCTGGAGACGCAGCTCAATTGGCAGGCGGTTCCAAAGGGCCGGAGCAGACACAGACAGCCCTCCTTCTGGTGCTAGAGAGATGAGCCTCCCTAGCAGATGGCACAATGAGAGATCCTCTCTGGTCTGCTCTGGTGGGACGGACAGGGTGATGCGGTCTCTTAAGTATCCTGGCTCACTACCATGTAGGGCTTTAAAGGTAATTACCAGCACCTTGAATTGCACCTGGAGGCACACTGGCAACCAGTGCAGCTCCTGAAGCAGTGGCGAGGCACGGGCATACTGTCCTCTTTCCTGGTTGGTCGTTCCCAGAGAGTCCAGATTGGGGAGTTTATGTCTACTCCTTGTGCCCTACAATGGGGTGTTCCCCAGGGGTCTATTATCTCCCCATTATTATTTAATACTAGCAAAGGTTGCCCGGCGTTGCCGGACTGTTTTAAATTGTGTTGTAAGGGGTTTTTTTGGTAATGTATGTAAAAAAGATGTTATTCTGTAATTTTTCAAATTTTTTTATTTATGCACAATTTTTTGCGTTGTCGGGCTGTTATAAACTGTGATCAGCTTTTTTGGGCTTTTTTTGTGGATTAAATAAAGAACAAAGGATAATATAATTTTTTCAAATTGTTTTATTTAACCAAATAATGTTTTAGTTTGTGGGTGTTTTTTAAATAGTTGTACCGTAGGTAATAATTTTAAAAATGTGCAAGTACATGTTTTTCACATTCAATGTTTTTAAACTGTGTTTAGATGTTTTGGGTTTTTATTTGAGTTAAAACTCAGCACAGGATTTTAGAAATCTTTTTATTTTATTTTTTTGACATGTGTTTGTGATTTGTCTAAAATTGTGATTTATTGTTATGTTTTTGAGTGGTTTTTACTCTTATAGCCTCTAGGTGGGGGTGTTGAGTCTTTTTGAGTTGTTTTTACTATTCTGCCCTGCAGGTGGGGCTGCTAGGGGTTTTGCTTTCATTGCACGTGTTTTTTCTCTCCTGGCCTCTGGGTGGGGCTTCTTCCGGTAAGTAGTCTCTTTGTTTCTTCATTTCTGTTCCGGTCGTCGTGGAGGGAGTACATGCTGGTGAGTTGTCTGGTTTTTCTTCTTCTGAGGTTTTTCTTTGTTTCGTTTTTATGGTTGTGGGCTGGGATGTGTTTCTGTTTGTTCATTTTTTGTCTTGGTTGGGTTTTAGGTTTGTGTAATTGGTTTGGTTTTTCTAGTTTTGTTTAATTTTTCTTATTTCATTGTTGTTTATTTTTGTAATTAATTGTTGATTGTTTGTGTGATTTGTGGTTTTCTTCATGCTGTCGTTAGGTGTTTTGTTTGTGGTTTTGTGGAAGTTTTTGTTTGTATTTTGTGGTTTATTTATTTTTGTTTATTAATCGGTTTTTTTAATTATTGATTTATTTTTGTTTTATTATTTTTAATAGTTTTGGTGTGTGTTTTTGTTGGTTACTTTGCCTTGTTTATTGTGTATGTTGGTGGTTAGGGGTAGTTTTGGTGTGCGTGCACACACACACTGGGCAGGTTTGAAATGTGCAGCCCAGTAGGTGTGTGTGTATGTGAGAGAGAGAGAGAGAAAGGAGGCTGCAGTTGAGGTCTGAGGCTGCGCCTGGGTGAGTACCTCCGGGAGGCGAAGGCAGCGACCGGAGCCCTGTTCGCTGCCTTTGCTTCCCGGGGAATTGGTTCACTTTCAGGGGGGGGGGCAAATGCACCAGTACCTTCCCCCCGGTTGAAAGTGAAACACTTCCTCGGGAAGTAAAGGCCGCGACCGGAGCCTTGTTCGCTGCCTTTGCTTCTGGGAATTGGTTCGTTTTCAACCGGGGGTGGGGAGGTACTGGTGCATTCGCCTCCCATTGAAAGCAAAACACTTCCTCGGGAAGTAAAGGCAGCAACCAGAGCCTTGTTCGCTGCCTTTGCTTCCCGGGGAATTGGTTGACTTTCAAGGGGTGGCAAATGCACCATTACCTCCCCCCTCCCCAGTTGAAAGCGAAACACTTCCTCGGGAAGTAAAGGCAGCGACTGGAGCCTCGTTCGCTGCCTTTGCTTCCCTGGGAATTGGTTCGCTTTCAAGGGGGGAGGTACTGGTGCATTTCCCCCCACCCCCCGTTGAAAGCGAAACACTTCCTCAGGAAGTAAAGGCAGCGACTGGAGCCTCGTTCACTGCCTTTGCTTTCCTGGGAATTGGTTCACTTTCAGCGGGGGGCAGGGGTGTGAAGGTAAGTGGGTGGGGTACAGGGACTGGGGGGACATGGGGGTGGGGTGGGTGGGTGTTATGGTTCCCATTGTGCTCCTGTTGCTTTTTGTGAGTTTATATTTTTCGTGCGCCGGGTTTCTCAGTGTTCTGTGCGCTCATGGCGCGCAGGATGCTGGGACTTGTAGTTTTGAATTTGAGGTTTGCGTTCATGCGGCGGTTTTTTTATGCGACTCGATTTCAATTGGCTGCGACGCATTTCCCAATGTTCTTTTTGCTTGCGCCTCTCAGCCTGATTGGCTCTGGTGCGGCGCGGCACAAAGAATGTTGGGAATTGAAGCCCTTTTTTGTGTTCGTGGGGCTCTTGCCCCACTGGTGCATTTCTCAAACATTTGTTGACCTCCGGACCCGGTTCGGGCGAGTGCAGGAGGCTCGGTACGGGCTAGTGTGGCCGGGTGCAGGAGCCTTTATCACATTCCAACGGTTAACGCTTAGATTTATAGGTATAGATCTACGTCAAGCTGCTGGAGGGATCATCCCGGGATTTGGAGTGCAGTGTCACCAATACATGGATGACACCCAACTCTACCCTTCCTTTTCATCCTTGGCAGTGGATACAGTCTGGTGCCTGGACGACTGCCTAGCAGCCATAATGGAATGGACCAGAGTTAACAAGCTGAAGCTGAACCCTGACAAGATGGAGGTTCTGGAGTTGGAGAGTCCATCTGCCCAACTGGGTGATCTGGCCCCTAGGTTGGGGGGAGGGGGACTGCTCTCGCTCCTAGGGACCAGGTTCGCCACTTAGGTGTCATATTAGATCCCCATTTGACCCTTGAAATGCACATTGTGGCGGTATGCAGAGCCGCTTTTTTCCAACTGCACCAGATTGCTTTGTTGCACCCCTACTCGGACAGACAGTCTCTCATAACACTAGTTATCTTGCTGGTAGTCTCACGTATTGATTACTGTAATGCTTTTTTTTTTACGTGGGGCTTCCCCTGTGCCTGTTAGGAGGCTCCAACGAGTTCAGAATGCAGCAGTCAGGCTGGTTATGGGAATGAGAAAATTTGTTCATATTTCCCCAGCCTTAGCAAGGCTGCACTGGCTCCCAGTTTCTTTCTGTATCAGGTACAAGGTGTTAGTTCTAACATTCAAAGCCCTAAACCAGGGATGCCCAAAACATTTTGCGCTGTGGGCCAGTCATGTGGTTCAGGGGGACAGTCATGTTTTAGTGGGCCGGTCACGTGGTTCTTTCCACTGGAAGTGGAAGTAAAGCACGCCTTGCAGTCTGTTTTGCAACAGGATGAGATAGATTTTTTAGGCTGCCATTTTCTTTGCTTAAACCAGGGGTGCCCAAACTACGGCCCACAGGCCAGATCTGGCTCCTGATACCAATTCATCTGGCCCTGCCGCCCTCATTACTCCCAGAAGTGGAAGTAAAACACAGAAAAATGTCTACCTCTGTTTCATTGACTACATCAAAGCCTTTTATTGTATGGATAACAATAAACTGTGGCAAGTCCTTAAAGAGATGGGAGTACCAGACCTCACCTGTCTTCTGAGAAATATGTATGTGGGTTAAAAAGCAACCGTTAGGACAGGATACGGAACAACTGATTGGTTTAGAATAGGAAAAGGAGTACGGCAAGGCTGTATATTGTCACCCTGCTTATTTAACTTATATGCAGAGTACATCATGTGTAATGCAGGGCTGGAAGAAGCACAGGCTGGGATTAAGATTGTTGGGAGAAATATCGACAACTGGAGATATGCAGATGACACTACCCTAATGGCAGAAAGCGAAGAAGACCCAAAGAGCCTCTTGATGAGGGTGAAAGAGGAGAGTGCAAAAGCTGGCTGAAACTCAATATAAAAAAACCCCTAGATCATGCCATCTGGCCCCATCACTGCCTGGCAAATAGAAGTGGAAGAAATGGAAGCAGTGACAGACTCTACCTTCTTGGGGTCTAAGATCACTGCAGATGGTGATTGCAGTCATTAAATAAAAAGTTGCTTACTCCTTGGGAGGCAAGCTATAGCAAACCTTGGTAGCATAATAAAAAGCAGAGACATCACCCTGCCAACAAAAGTCCACATAGTTAAAGCAATGGTCTTTGCAGTAGTAATGTATGGCTGAGATAGCTGGACCATAAGGAAGGCTGAGTGCAGAAGAATAGACACCTTCAAACGGTGGTGCTGGAGAAGACTCTTGAGAGTCCTCTAAAATGCAAGGAGATCAAATCAGTCAATCCTAAAGGAAATAAACCCTAACTGCTCATTGGAAGGACAAATACTGAAGCTGAAGCTCAAGTACTTTGGCCACCAAATGAGAAGAGAGGACTCGCTGGAGAAGGTCTTGATGTTGGGAAAGATCGAAGGCAAAAGGAGAAGGAGGTGGCAAAGGAAGAGATGGCTAGATGGCATTGTTGACACAGTTGGCGTAGAGCTGGGCAGACTACGGAGGATTGCAGATGACAGAGGAGCCTGGTGTGCAGTAGTCCATGGGGTTGCAAAGGGTCGGACTCAACTGTGCGACTGAACAACAATATGCAAAACCAAATAACACTGGATGGGGTAATGATGATATCCCATTCCCCTCCCTCTGCTAAACCACTATTTTGCCATGAACAGAGCCTTTCTTGAACAGATGCTCATTTCTTGTTTTTCTAAAAACTTAACAATGGTTCTACCTTATTCTGAACACTGGAATATGTTGTAGTATTAATTACTATGTTCTGGCCAGCTAGTGTAGATCATTCTGGCAAATGATGACAGGCTGTGGTTCAGAAACAAATGATCAAAAACAGAAAGTAAATTATTTCCAGCATCATGACAAGTCAAATAGACAGAATACATACTATTGCATAACATTAATGGGGGATTAGTTCCTTTTTAGAATTAGCAACTAAGCTAAGATCATTAAATCACACAGATTTCTTGGGCAGAAATAACAGTCAATTACTGTACCAATAAAAAGAAAGCAGAATGCCTCCGTTAGTACTTAGAATAAAGACAGTTAGACTGAAGAAATTGGATTTACAAGGTAATGGTACGTCTTTCACACATCTGGCAGTCCCAGCAATTGAAATGAAGAATTTTTTATTTCTTGGTTTCACAGTGAAGACCAAGTGTTAAAATTAGGCACTGGCACTTCTGCTAGCAAGGATGCTATAACTGCATCTGCTGTACAAATCTAAACTATTCCTTGTTTCCACTTCTTGCAACATCCTTTTGCATAACAGACTTTCCTTCATAAAGCAGATTTTCAAAATAGGCTTTTCCTCTACCTTCCCCTTTCTTGTAGCAATGAGCAGTTCTTCCTCCTCCCTTGATTTAGAATTAGTTTTGGTAATGAGGTTTTAAACAAATACCAACCAGTTTATTATATTTTCAGCCTAAATCTGACCCTATTTCTCCCTAAGTACCGTTGGGAATGCAATACAATTGAGTATACACTGTATGCATTTTTTTATTTTCCAGTTTTAAAAAATATTGATGAGAATTTAAAGATCTTGAGTGTGTAAAATCAAAATCTCTGATTATCAAGTAATTAGAAACAAAACATTACTTGCAACTCCAGATTATTTTACAAGGACATGCATTTACTTTCCATTTGGAAGGTTAGCTATTGCCTGGATTCTTGTCTCCTGACAAATCGTTTGTTGTAAGACTGATTCCTATATTACATTAGGAATCATTTATTAATAATCAGCAAAAATTGTTTTTAAATAATGTACTGGTTTTCTTGCATCTTTTAGCGCTTCTTTCATGACTAAAACTGTGCCTTGTGGCAATGAACTTCATAAGTTTCTGATTTGGGATACAGCAGGGCAAGAGCGGGTAAGTATAATTCAAGTATTGTTTGATTTAAAGGTGTTAAAAAGATTCAAGAAGAGATGTTAATATTAGGAACTTTTGAAAATCAGTAACTTAACAGTTCACCGTGTGTTGGAAGCAGTTTCTTCTTTGCTTCCTCTTTTACCCCATCCGGTGTCGAGGGAAGCAGCTTGATAGCACATAATACACATGCACATGCACACATACACACACAGCTTCATTTAATATACATTTGTTACCGTTTCCCTTGGTATTGATAACATGTCTGCTGATGAAGAAAAACAGAGGAAAATATATTTTGTGAACTTCTAGACTTGCAGAAAAAGCATAGAGACATTGCTCAGAATCCTGCTGGTGTTTGCATAAGATTTGAGTAACTTGCTGCAGTTAATTGCATTTAGTTGACAAGAAACTGGAATGGGTCTTGGTTGCATGCCTGGTAATGGGCTCACATGTGTAACTAAAATTTGCCATTATCACCTCATTAGTTAGTTGCAATTATCTGTGACAAGTTATGCACCAATCAGATTCTTGTAATTATCAAGCATTCTTATATATTAACCTCCTTCTGATTTTGGTATAGTTTATAGTCTGTGTTTTTATAGGCCAGCCATACATTAGTTCAACTCAATTCATTTGCTCTTATTTCCTAGCAAGTTTGTGTAGAGTTTCAGAATTACGTTTCTCCCCAGAATTGGTTATCAGGAGTGTTGAGGTCCTTTTTGTAGAGTTCCTCTGTGTACTCTTTCCATCTTTTCTTAATCTCTTTTGCATCAGCTAGCTCTTTTCCGTCTTTGTCCCTTATCATGGTCATTTTTGCTTTAAATGTTCCCTTTATTTCCCCGATTTTTCTGAAGAGATCTCTAGTCCTGCCTCTTTTGTTGTTTTCCTCCATTTCTTTGCACTGTTCTTTTAGGTAGTTTTCCTTATCTCTCCTTGCTTTTCTTTGAAATTCTGTGTTCAGAAGGTTGTATTTTTTCCTTTC
Organism: Bradypodion ventrale; assembly: GCA_035047345.1. Taxonomy (NCBI): domain Eukaryota; kingdom Metazoa; phylum Chordata; class Lepidosauria; order Squamata; family Chamaeleonidae; genus Bradypodion; species Bradypodion ventrale. The sequence continues at coordinate 252,218,455 of JAWDJE010000004.1, read as the reverse complement.
TCTTTTGACTTTTGCCTTCCTTCTTTCCTCTGCTATTTTAAGAGCCTCATCAGACAACCATTTTGCTTTCTTACGCTTCTTTTCTTTTGGTATGGTTTTCTTTGCTGCTTCCTGCATGATGTCCTTTATCTCTGTCCATAATTCTTCTGGCACTCTGTCTATTGCGTCCAGGCCATTATATCTGTTCATCACCTCCACCGTGTATTCTTTAGGGATGCTGTCTAGGTGATATCTGTCTGGTCTACAAAAAGGACCTCAACACTCCTGATAACCACAATGATGAAAAAACTGAACTCGAGCCAGACATCCTGGAGAGCGAAGTTATAAAGGCCCTAAAGAGCACTGCAAACAACAAAGCTAGTGGATATGATGGTATCCCAGTCGAATTTTTCAAAGCGCTAAAAGATGATGGCGTCAAATTACTACACTCAATATGCCAGCAAATCTGGAAAACAAAACAGTGGCCACAGGATTGGAAAAGATCAGTATACGTCCCAATCCCAAAAAAGGGCAACGCCAAAGAATGCTCAAATTACCGAACAATTGCACTCATCCCACACGCCAGCAAGGTGATGCTCAAGATAATACAGGACAGACTTCAGCAGCATGTGGAGAGAGAACTACCAGAGGTGCAGGCCGGTTTCAGAAGAGGCAGGGGGACTAGAGACCACATTGCCAACATACGTTGGATCATGGAGAAAACAAAGGAATACCAGAAACAAGTTTACTTTTGTTTCATTGATTACACTAAGGCATTTGACTGTGTGGACCACAACAAGATGTGGCAAGTAATTAAAGAGATGGGAATACCAGAGCACATCATATGCCTCCTGAGAAATCTGTACATGAACCAAGAAGCAACAGTTAGGACAGAACATGGAATGACAGAGTGGTTTGGAATAGGAAAAGGAGTAAGACAAGGCTGCATTTTATCACCCTGCTTATTCAATCTATACACAGAGCACATAATGCGAAATGCAGGGATGGAGGAATCACAATATGGGATTAAAATTGCTGGGAGAAACATAAACAATCTGAGATATGCAGACGATACCACCCTAATGGCAGAAAGTGAGGAAGACCTAAAGAACCTCTTGATTGGGCTGAAGGAGGAGAGTGCAAAAGCTGGTTTGAGACTCAATATCAAGAAAACCAAGGTAATGGCAACAGGCCCAATCAGTTCCTGGAAAATAGATGGGGAAGAAGTAGAAGCAGTGACAGATTTTACTTTCCTGGGATCAAAGATCACGGCAGATGGGGATTGCAGCCATGAAATAAAAAGGCGACTGATTCTTGGGAGACAAGCCATGAGAAACCTGGGGAACATAGTGAAAAGCAGAGACATCACATTGCAAACAAAAATTAGAATAGTCAAAGCAATGGTATTCCCAGTGGTAATGTACGGATGTGAGAGCTGGACAATTAGGAAAGCTGAACGCAGAAGAATAGATGCCTTTGAAATGTGGTGTTGGAGGAGAGTTTTGAGAGTACCCTGGACAGCGAGGAGAACAAATAGGTCAATCTTAGAAGAAATCAACACTGACTGCTCATTGGAAGGGCTAATAGTAAAGACGAAGCTAAAGTATTTTGGACATCAAATGAGAAGGGAGGATTCACTTGAGAAGGCCCTGATGTTGGGAAAGGTGGAGGGCAAAAGAAGAAGGGGGAGGCCAAAGATGAGATGGCTAGATGGTATTGTGGACGCAACGGGCACAGAGCTGGGAGTGCTGAGGGGGATGGTGGAGGACAGAGGTGCCTGGAGAACAATGGTCCATAGGGTCGCAAAGGGTCGGAACCGACTGTGCGACTGAACAACAACAACAACCAGAATTAAAATTACTATCTGCGTCATTTAGTAAATGAAGCTACTCACTTAATATTTGGACTAAATTTATATACTGTAATTTTTGTTCGTTTTAAACCTGGGAATTTCTGGAGAATGTACTGTACTATTCATTTCTCTTTTGGAATGAACAAATTTTATTACAAAGTAATAGCCTGAATGCAATTGTCTGAGCCAGAGTAGAAATATAGGGTCAATATGATTGACATTGCATCTATCAAAGTTTCATTGATACAAATTCTGCTCATGTTTGGGTTTAGCCTACTGTATTCAGTGTTTCTACTGTTTCCTCACACCATTGGCTTCTTTTTCTTTTTGAAAAATGAACAGAATCATGTTAATGAAGACAATGCAGAATCCCCTGGAAGGTTCTCCTTGTTACTGGTTGCACATAGATCATAACATCTGGTGTACAGTCTTCGTGTAACTGATTGTGCTGAGGGCAGTATGCCAGAGAGAGAGGATTGTCTTTGAACTTATGGGTTATGATTAAAGTATTATGATTAAAGTATTTAAATGCTCTGGTTCTGTTCAATTCTACTACTATGTTGTTAGCTTCCAGCATTGCATAAATAGAGGATTAAATTCAAAGTTACCTTTTCTCCACATACAGTACCTTGTACTAGACCAGGAATTCTCAACCCGCGGCTCGTGGGTTGGATGCAGCCTGCGGCACCATTTCATGTGGCCCTCCACCACACCAGGAAGTGCCATGTGGTGTAGGAAGGGCAAAATGGCCGTCCGGCCCCCAAAACTGTCTGAGGGAGCATGACTCAGCCCCTGGCTTAAAAAGGTTGAGCATTCCTGTACTAGACTATTATTTGAGAAAAATCATCCTTAGGTCTTATGAACACTTAACTCTAGAGTGAATCTAATTGAATCTGGTAGGACTTCATTCTAAATAGGCATGCTGAGGTTTCTGACCATGCAGTTGTTATATGTAAAGCATGCATGTTTGCAGTTCTAGGTGAAATGTTTTTCACTTGTTTGGAACATGCACACTTTAAAGTATACAGTATTTATTTATTGAATTTATATCCCCCTCTACTCAGACCCATGGCCAACTCAGAGCAGCTAACAACATATTAATGCACATACTATTACAATATAATGATACAAATACACAATAAATAATCAATACAGTTACAAAGAAAACAATATTCCACAATGGTACAGTATCAACAGTATACAGTATATATTTTCCCAGTGTTGTGGTTGTTTGTGAAGATTTTGTTGTTCTTTGATCGCGTTTTAATCTTAGCATGTTATTGAAGTTAAGGTATAGAAATACCATCAAAGCCTATTCATAGATGCCTTTTTATGAAATGCATTTGGTAAGCAATGGAAACTAAAGTGCTTTTTAATAATTCACTATTCCTTGAAGGGCAAGTATCCTGTTGGAAGCTGTGGTTAACTTCTTATTGATTTGTTCTGGCCTTTGAGGCACAAGTGGAGTTTTGATTCCCTTATTGCGTGAAATATCTGTGTCCTTTACTTGTTACATAGGTCAGCTCTTTTTGTGTGCAGTAAACAGGATGATGCAAGTGTATAAGTTGATTGTTTGTGCTTGGGCTCATCTAGATCTAAGGACATTTTTTTTCTATCCTAAAGCTCTAAGTTAAGCAACTTAAGTGGATTGGAGACATCTATTCATTCAGATGGTGTTTTTTTTACCTTTTAATCTCACTTATTAAAGCAGGTTGTCTTAACTTTTCTGTGGCTACATATCCAGCAAATTCCTCTACAAGCCATAGTTAGCAATCTAAATTCCTATAGTACAAGAAAATAGAACAATAAAAATGGAAATGATTTACCATACAAGAAACTATTGCTACTAGTTTAAGCAGCTGATTCTTCATTCCTTGGGAGATGGTAAAACAGCACTACAAATTATGTCATGAATACTCTCCAGAACCATGTACAGCTTAAGCTGGCTGATTTCTATGTGAACTATCGCCCAGGGGTGAGAAAATTGTGGCCTTTCATGCTTATTCATGTGCCCTCCCCTGGTAATGTTGGAAAACACTATCACCAACAACCTACTCTTCCATGTCTTTCATCACAGGGCCGCCATCAGAAATTTCTGGGCCCCATACTGAGCAATCCTACCCCCCCCCCCCCCCCCCCCACACACACACATAGTAATGTTACAGTTATGGCCGGTGGCAGCAGGCCCTGTCAGCTCCGGGCCCTATACGGCAGTACTGGTAGTACTGTCCTGATGGCGGCCCTGTTTCATCAAACTACTCACTTTAGTTTGAATTTATTGGCTTACTACTACAGCTGAAGAATGAGGAAACAAATTTACTTCATAATCTGTTAAATAGCCCTTTAGATATTTGAAGATGGGTTCCATTATCCTTTTTTTTACCTCTCTTTTCCTGACTAAACTTACCTAGATCTTTACTCACATGCTATCATCTCTTAAGGATATCTTGGCTGCTCTTATTTAGAAATATGGTAAAGGTAAAGATTTCTCTTGATCGAAAACCAGTCGTATCCAATGCTAGGGTTCAGTGCTCATCTCTGTTTCAAAGCTGAAGAGCCAGCACTATCTGCTTCTGCAGACATTTCCGTGGTCATGTGGCAGGCATGGCTAGACACCAGAGCACACGGAATGCTGTTTACCTTCCCACTGAAGTGGTCCCTATTTATCTACTTGCAATTTCTTGCTTTTGAACTGCTAGGTTGGCAGGAGCTGAGACAGAGATGGGTGCTCAAACTGTCATGCACTATCTGGGTCTTGAACTGCTGACTTTTCAGCCTTCCAGCTAACAAGGTGAGCTTCTTAACCACTAAGCCACCACAGCCCCTAACTTTATAGTATGTACTCTTAAAGATGTATTTATTATTCTAGTTCAATTCATTAAAATATCATATTGTTAGATGATTTTTATAGAGATAGAGGAATGTAATAAACAGCAAGTAGTCACAAGTGATGCAGTTTAAAGACGCTAACGTTACCCAGCATTGCTTGTTGAACCGTGGAAGTAGAAGATATCTCTTTTTCTTTCTGAAACTGTTTTCTGTTCAATTTTTCATAGTTTCATTCATTGGCACCAATGTATTATCGTGGGTCAGCAGCAGCTGTTATAGTTTATGATATCACCAAACAGGTAAGTTATCCAGTCAGAGTGGTTGCTGGTATGTAGCTTACTGAATGATTCAGTTTCAACTACTGTGTGAGTACTCTGTAGTAGGGAATTTTTTTCCTTTGGGCTAGTCCTTCCTGTTAGTAGCAGAATATGAGGTTTAAAAAAAAAAAACCAGTAGCACTGAAATGTAAAGAGATAAGTTAAGTCTCATCAACCCTCACTCTTGTTAGTTATTTTGCACACAAACTAGCACTTTTTATGAAAAAAAAAACACTTTAGAAACATTTAAAATAAAAAAAATTACTTACAGTTGCCAGCTATAGTTACAGTCAGAAGGGGGAAATGCAGCATGCAAAGTACCTTACATACGTATTACTTACAGAAAGGTCAGAGGAAGAAGGTAAAGGTAAAGGTTGCCCTTGCTCGAAAGCCAGTCATATTTGACTCTAGGGTTCAGTGCTCATCTCTGTTTATAGCCAAAGAGCCAGCGCTGTCTGCATCTGCAGATGTTTCCATGGACATGTAGCAGGCATGCCTCAACACCGAAGTGCACTGTTTACCTTCCCACCTAAGTGTTCCCTATTTAACTACAGTACTGGCAATTTCTTGCTTTCGAACCGTTAGGTTGGCAGGAGCTGGAACAGAGACGGGAGCTCACTCTGTCCTGCAGTACCTGGGAATTGAACTCTGACCTTCCAGTCAGCAATTTCAATGTCTTAACCACTTGAGCCACTGCAGAAGAAATGCTATCAGTAAAAACAATGGAAGCAATAAAAACAGGGAAATGGAACACTGGCTTGCCTCAAATGCCAGAGGCGGGAAAAGAACTTTATTAATCAAGTTAGTGGCAAAAGAAATCTTATTAGGCTGTAAATTTATATTAATGTTTCAGGATTCTGACCTTCTGGAGCTTTCAGCTAACATGAACATATCCAGTAAGTCCTTTGCTGTTGCCTCATGTGTTTAACTTAGGATTCATTTTATACACTGAAGAAATGGGTAAAGGAACTAAAAGAACACGGTCCAGAAAACATTGTAATGGCCATCGCTGGAAACAAGTGTGATCTTTCTGACCTTAGGTAATGTATGCAAACTTTTGATTCCCAATTGCTTGGTTTCCCTCGTCATCTTCTTCTATAATAAGTGAAAAGACAACCGCAGTATTGAGTGATGCATATCTTCTGCTGTATTGGCACAAAACCATACTGTGAAAGTGGCGAGCCAGCCAAGAAAGAGTGGAGGAAATTGTCAAAGCTTAAATCTCTTGGGATGGGCTCAAAGTTATCTATGTAAAGCACACTGCTGACTTTGACTTTCTAGCCCCAAAAGATTCTTGGTTCTTTTTGCCAAAATTTTGAGAGTTGTCCAAGAAAATTTATGAATCCACACGCATTATTATTATTTTTATCATTATTAATTGAATTTTTACCCCGCTCTACTCAAACCAAGGCTGACTCAGAGCAACTACAACAGTTCAATATACATACTATTAGGATCAATAAATGCAATACAAATACAAAATATAAGAGCAGAAAATACATAGTATCCAAAAATGTTACAAAATCACAGATAGAATAATACAAGAAGAACAATAAAATACAATGCAATACAGTAAAGATAATATATAATAGACAATAATCACCCCACCGACAGAAAAAACCACAGATGACACCCAGCACTCACCCCAATCACCCCCCAAAAACCGGAGATGAAGGGTAGTGGGAGCAATGGACCCCTTTCATGAAGGTCCAAGTCCAGAATTCTTACCGATGGCATGGGGGAGGGGGGAGTCTCAAGCACTCGCGAAGGTGGACTTCGGCGGCTCCTACCTGCCTCGACTTCCCAGGACCTATGGTGTGGGTCCTGGGGCGAGGCAGGCAGCATTTGCGGCAGTAGTGGCATCTTTGGGGCTCACCTGGCCTTGGGAGTCCCCTTTATCCTCCCCGCCAGGTGGAAAGAGGTGGGGAGAGACCTCACGGCAGCAGCAGAATGGCATATTCGGGGCTCACCTGGCCTCGGGAGCCCCCTTTAACCTCCCCGCCAGGTGGAAGGAGGCGGGGAGAGACAGCCTCGCGGCGGCGGTGACAGAATGGCATCTTTTGGGCTCACCTGGCCTTGGGAGCCCCCCTTAACCTCCCTGCCAGGTGGAAGGAGGCGGGGAGAGACAGCCTCGCGGCGGTGGCAAAATGGCATCTTCAGGGCTCACCTGGCCTCGGGAGCACCCCTTAACCTCCCTACCAGGTGGACGCATGCGATTTCTTATTTTCTAGATCTAAACCCTTTTCAATACCAAGACTGTAAAGCAACTCAAGCTAACCATTGATACGTGATGTAAGATGTTATGTCTTAGAATGACCTAAGTCTCCCAATTCCTCATAGTTTTTTTGATTAACAGAAGAACTAAGTCCCATAAATGTCAGAAAACATCTCAGTTCAATGCCTAGCCCAGTGTTCTTTTTCATTCTCTATTCTGTCCTCCAATGTATATTTTTCCTCTCTAGCCAGCCCTCTCCTCCTAACCCGGCGCTCATTCTTCCTTCCCTGGCATTGAGAACTTCCCTCTCTTTTCTTGTACTCCTCTCATTCTTAACTGAACAGTTTAGGAAGAAGTAGCTGAATTGGAAAGAAAAGGCTTGGGAAGTCAACGGTTTAATGACTACAAGCTACAAATGGATCTTTTAAAACTGAAATTAAAGGAATTCATCCTATAAAGGAAATAGCTTTGAGGTGGATTTATTTAGATGTGTATGGCCACCCACTCACCGAAGTGACTCCGGATACATATAGGGCTTCCTTAACGTCAGTGTTCATATTTCAGATGTATCAATTTCATGTTCCTGGAGAAGTGACTTTCATGCACACTCAGCACATACACATTGTTTATATATGACAGTGGTGGAGAACGTATGGCACACATGCCAGAGGTGGCACTTGAAGCCCTCTCTGTGGGCACTCATGCAGTCACCCCAGCACAGTGTTTTCCCCACCCCTCTGCCCAGCAGCCCAATGGGAGTGCTTCCTCCTTCCCTCCCCTCCCCAGCACAATTCACCCTGCCCCTCTGCCCAGCAGCCCAATGGGAGTGCTTCCTCCTTCCCCTGTTGCTGTGTTGGCACTCTGCAATAAATAAGTGGGTTTTGGGTTGCAGTTTGGGCACTCGGTCTCTAAAAGGTTCGCTATCACTGATATATGACCAGACAATTTTTTTGGCTGATACTGAAATAAAGCAGTACAAGCTTTTTGGAATTATTTACTTTAAAACTTTTTTGCTGTTATTGAAATTAAACTGAGTAGCTACTTTCAGTCTGAACAACACTAGACTAGTGTTCTGCTATAGTGTTAGATCTAATGTATTGTTCAAAGCCCAAAATATCTAACTAACGTCGTAGGACAACTGCTCACAGATTATTTTTTTAAGGAAAGATTACCATCATACTTTAAATAAAAACCACACTCTCAAGTAACTTCCTTGTGTCATATGTGAAGATGGACATACTTTGTGAAAATTTGGGAGTTGTGAACTGAATAGTATATATATTTTAAAAAAAAAACAATTCATCTTTATTATTTATTTTTGGTCTTGGCAGTCATGCAAAATATACTTTACTCCACAGTGAGTATTTTCTTATGAGGTTTGATATGGATAATAGAAAACCAATGTTTTCAATATTCACCTTAACTCTTATTTTAAAAAAGGGATATGCCCCTTGAGTTGCTGTTCCTTGATGGGTATTGCCTTAAAATATATACAATGTTTTGGTTTGGTTTGGTTGCTAGGGGAGTTCAGTAGCCATGAGCAAAGCCTTAACTTTCTCTGAGCAATAGGATAAATTTCTTGAATAACTCAGACTGAACGAGCAGGCTAGAGCCAGCAGTTATATAGGGAAGGGTAGCAACAATTAGTTCCTCATGCCGGCTAATTCTTCTGATTTGAGAGCTACATTATAATTGCTAGATGTCCATAGTGCTGCAGAAAAGAGATTGAGTTGAACTTTTGCAACAGGCTTTATTCTTCCATTTGCAAGCTTGCTATATCCCATGGCTGTCTGGAAATAAATCCCTACTTGTTTCATTGCTGCAGTTGGCTACCTTGTGTGATCTAGCCAAATTGTGCTTTTAGATTGCACAGTATGACATGAATGGAAAAGTGTCATTTAGCCAGTAGAAGATCTCTTGGGGCTGCTATGTTCAATCTAATGAAAGAATATTATGTGAGACCACCAGTCCAGGGGATTCCTCCCCCCATAAGCTTGTTCTTGCTGAGTTTTTATGTCTCAGTAGATTGTATGTTCTAAGCTGTATCATTTTTATTCATGAAGTCTCTTGTACAGATAAAAATAACTAATACACTAGAATGACATTGTGAGATTTTTTCATTTGTAACATTCAAAAATTAAAAGACTGACAGTAACAGTTTTCTTCTTCTCACCATTTTTTCAATGTTTGATGGCTTTTACAATACAAAAAAATGTATTCTGTAGCCCAGTATATTACCTCCTGTTGTTCTCTGCTAAGATATTATTATTCTAGAAACCATATATCTAAGTGCACCTTTCAGTTTCTGCTAATCATATGGTATAGGAAGCATTTCAAGTAGGCTGATTTTAATATGGCACTCCTTTTTCTTAAACTGAGGCTAATGCTTTATATTAGGGGTGACCAAACTATGGCCTAGGGGCCAGATGTAGCCCCCGACACCAATTCATCCAGGCTGCGAAGGCGCCCATATGGGCACGTTTTACTTCTGCTCCCGGGAGCAACGAGGGCTTTGTGGGCCGGATGAATTGCATTGTGGGCCACAGCTGGCCCCTGGGCCATAGTGACTGCCCCCCTGAACCACGTGACCGGCCCGCGTCCCAAAATGTTTGGGCACCCCTGCTTTATATACAGTAAAATGGTCCATCAATACCATAATGTGTTCTGCTGTGTTCAGATAATAGATTGTTAGATACAGAATTCTAGTGTTTCTTTCCCAGGAGATTTATTGACACACATGAAGACACTTCCTGATGTTATGATAAATCCTGTAAATTCAGTATATTTGTTTCTCAAATGTAATCATGTTCATGAGAATTAAAGGCGTTAAGTCGTGCCAGTTCTGTGCCAATTTGTTCATAAATCAATCTTAGAAGAAATCAACCCTGACTGCTCCTTAGAAGGTCAAATAGTAAAGATGAAGCTAAAGTACTTTGGACATCAAATGAGAAGAAAGGATTCACTTGAGAAAGACTTGATGCTGGGAAAGGTGGAGGGCAAAAGAAGAAGGGGGCGGCCAAAAATGAGATGGCTAGATGGTATTGTAGACAAAACGGGCACAGAGCTGGGTGGTTGGAGGAGGATGGTGGAGGACAGGGGTATCTAGAGGGCAATGGTCCATGGGGTCGCAAAGAGTTGGAATCAACTGAGACTGAACAACAAAATTTTGACAGCTAGGGGAAAAAGCTGACCAAATAAGAGCAAATATGAGCAAATGCCCAGTTTCCTGTGGACGTGGCATCCTAACTCCATTAAATATTTTGCTGTCCTTAAGAAGAGGGCCTGGCAGACCACCACACCATGAACACTTTAATACATGCCTGAAGAAGTGGTCTTGAACCACGGAAGCTTGCGCAATGTTTTGCTTTTCTTAGTGATTCAATAAAGGTATCACCGGTTTCCTGCATCTTTTGCATCTTTACAATCTGACGAAATATAGAAGCTCTGCCAGTGTCAGTTATGCTTTCTACAAGTTTTGCAAGTCGTAGAGAATCATTCCAGTGACACTTCCTGCTACCATCCTGGCACTTGCGAGACTCACATGCAATGGGACTAATTGTGCACAATTCATAGGATCCCTAGGATCAAAGCAGAAACTCTTCAATTATTTATTTATTTATTTTGTCCAATTTATATAGCTGCCCAACTCGAAACAACTCTGGGCAGCTCACAAAGTTAAAATCAACAACACAGTCTAAAACTTAAAACCCATAAGAACCCAATTAAAAGTACTACAAAAATTACCCAACAGCTAAAAGAGCGAGGGAGCGATATTGCTATATCAGCAATCTTGCACTCCTGATGACATAATCTATTTTACAGTGACATAATTTATGCAACAGCATTTGGCCAGTAGCTTTACTGTGATTTTAACAGATCTAGACATATAGCTTGTTCAGTATAAAATTTCTCTAGGCTTGAGGATGGAGTGTGACTAAATATATATCCATACAAAACCAGTAAATTATAATGTTATTTACTTTAAAGTAGATCCAGGGCCGGCATCAGAAATTTCTGGGCCTGGTATGCCCCCCATTTTGGCCACACCCCTGTGGGTTCCTGTGCATGCGTGGTTTGTTTGCGCATGCACAGATCAGTGGTTTCTCGGTGGTGCCATGGCCCTGTGGTTTTCTGCGCATGCATGGTTTGTTTGCGCATGTGCAGATCAGTGGTTTCCCAGTGCCACTGGGCCCCCGTCATCTCCGGGCCCGGGACAGGAGTCCTGATGGTCCCCCCCCCCTGATGGTGGCCCTGAGTAGATCCATAAAGTAGCTCATATTGGAGCTGGCCAAGCTAATCAATAAACTGTGTGATTTCGTCCATATGAAGTCCATTCAAATGATATTTATGGATAGATAATTGTCATTATAACATTGATTACAAAAGGAGAAAACGGTTTCAATGGTAATTATATGGGCAAAAGTATGATTACAGGATTACAAGATGCTCCTTCACATGGGTAAGAGTGCCCTAGGGTCTTGGGGAGGAGGAAGTTGATGAATTGGCCTCTTTCTGATAGCTAGAGTATTCTGAACACTACTTTCATCATGAGTGCTACAGCCAGCAGAATGGAATGTTGGATCCAATCCCGTGTTCTTGATTAATTTTAATTAATCTGGAATTTTTTGAAAGCTAGAAACAAAGATTTATCCTGGAATGTAACCCTCACGAAATAATAGGTTCTGAATAAAAACCTTCCCAGTAATTAATTAGCCTGCTTGTGTGAACAAAAAGGCATTCAAGAAATTATTAGTAAATCTTCCTTAATTGATTTTTGGAATACATACTGAAGAGACCAATGGGTATTATGAAACATGGTAATGTTTATAGCTGGGGTGGCCAGCCTTTTCATGCCACGGTCCGGACCACACCCCCTCAGACAGGTAAGCAGGCCACAGGCATGGTTCCTCCCACTGTTTCCGCCACTTCCAGTGGCAGCGGTGGTGCAAGCGGCGGGTGCATTCATGGCATGTCTTTGGCTGTTTTTGCCACCTGCTGATTCCCGTGGGAGTGAGGGTGGCACATTTTGGGTGTTTTTGGTGCATTTTGCCACTTCCTGAGCATTTCCGGTGCTTTTGGTAGCAGAGGCAGCAGCGGTGCCAGGGTCCTCACCGCGGGCTAGATTAATTGGCGCTGTGGGCCAAATTCGGCTCATGGGCCATAGGTTGGCCACCACTGGCTTATAGCAACAAAAACAGTGTGTGTTCTTTATCTCAAGATATGCATGCCATATTGCAGACACACGTTTCATATACATTTTGCATTTTTCAGGCAGATTTTGTGAGGTCTGCAGTATTTTGTAAACAAACTGGTGCTGGTGCTAGGTATTGGTGAAGACCTAGCATGAACTAAGTTATAGGAATGGGGAATCACAGAAAGTTTTTATGCATTAAAGGAGGTGTTTTGGAGAGTTTACAAGATGAAACAAAGATTGTTTTATGAGGAGTTGCTTGAGAAAGTAAAAATAAGGAATTGTTGGGGAGCAGACTGGAGGGGATTATATGACATTTATTTTGCACCAATTATACTGACTTGACAGTGGTTTTCCAGATTCAATTTATGGTTGGCCATTACCTTTACATGGCTTAGTACCCTTCTACCTACCATGTCACTCCCCTTGTATAAGGTCCTGCACCAGCTGAGGTTCGCAGCAACTGCTTTATAAAACATGTCACACGTAAAAGTTGTTTAGCTCAAATATATTAGGAAAGAGTTTTTGAATTGCTGACTTTATGATGTACAAATCTCTTCCTATGTCATGTGTTATCAAGTCAGAACTGACTTGTAGCAATCCCAGCAGGGTTTTCAAGGTCAGTGAACTATTTAATGAGTAGTTTTACCAGTTCCACACACAGATAAACCTGGGGAGATCCCAAGGCTGAGCAGAGATTTGAAGCAAGGCCTCCTGTATCCTAGTCAATCACTCTACTCACTCCACCATATTGGATAGCCCTAGAAATCTTTTCTGGAGTCCCTACAAAATATAATGTCCTTGAAGAGATAAAAAGAATCTGTTTTTGCAGACCTATGGATGGTGCCAGTTTTAATAACAGTTAATTGTATTTTATTATATCTGGGTTTTTTCCATTGCTTAAGTAGAATATTTCTCCTGGTATCATTTGTTATACATTTTAATAGTTTGCTAATAATGATGCATGCCTTTTCTGGGTATTCTGAGACTTGAGAATGCATATAGAATTAATCAATCCATTTGTAGCTTGTTTGCCACACTTGTAATACGTCCTTAATTTCTAATCTGTGTGAGAGAAACATGCATCAGTAAGTTTATCTTTCACATATAATTATGAGAGACTATCTTCTGTATGTTCTCCTTCGTATAGTTTGTGAATCCCCACTATTGGGTTATGCGCCTGTGCAGAACACTGATCGGAGGCTTAAAAGCTCATTGGTCAAAAGTTTTGGCGGTAAGACCACCCACCGTACCGCCCACCCTGAGGCGCTAGTCCGCCATTTTACCTCAGTTCTCTTCTTTCCGCCTCAGCAGCAGGACGATCGTTGAGAGCTTCCTCAATTTTTTTCGTCTTTTCTGAGGAAAAGTCTTCGACGAACTTTACAATTTTTCCCGGCAATCTTGTCCTTCGGGCAGGATTGCCACCCCGGTGCTGTTTCTTCTTTCTGGTGGACTCAGTTACCGACCTTGCTCCGGTCACCATTTCCCCCCTCAAGGGGGTGGCGGCTGGCCTGCCCTTCGGGGCGCTCTCCTTCTCGAACCTTCCGTCGGGAAAAATTTTTCATGGCTGCAGCTTTCAAGCAGTGTTCTGCTTGCCTGAAGAAGTTCCCTGCCTTTGACGGGTATAGCCTCTGTATTTTCTGTCTGGGAGAATCGCACCAGAGCCAATCCTGCGTTCACTGCAAGAATTTTACACGGCTTGCAGTTCAGAACCGGAGTAACCGGTTAAAAGCGCACCTTATGGAGCTCGCCTTGGCTCCCGCCGCGGCTGCATCCACGTCCACTGGTGCCTCTCAGCCTACTCTGCCTCTGCCTCTACCATCTTCTTCTTCCACCCTCTCCATCAGGAAGAAGAAAAAGAAGGAGAAAATGGGAAGAAGAAAAAGAAACATAGGTCGGAGGAAAGGCGATCACTCCCACCTACGCCTCGCCTTCCTATTTCTCCGGGGCCTTCGCCTCCCTTTTTGGTCGTGAGATGTCCTTCACCCGGATCCTCATTGTGGGGCGGACGGTCCTCTTCGGGATCGCCTGCTAAAGGACGCAGGGCTGGGGCTCCAGCTCGCCCACTGCAGGTGGTCGCTTTCCGCCTCGAGAGAGGGGCCGTCCACCCACTAGGCAGGCATCTGTCTCTCCGAGGCCTAGGACTCCGACGATAGATGAACCGCCAACCACCATTCCGGCCACAGTTTCATCTCCGATTATACTGGCCACCGTTTCGCCTGCCACCGTTTTGTCCCAGCCGTCTGCGGTGGATGCGACCCAGGTGGACTTCTTCAAGGGAATGTTCGAGGCCATGGCGAAGTCGTTCGCCCAACAGTTCAAGGCTTCCATCCCTGCGGCCTCTGCGGCTCCGGTACCGACCACCGCAAGCCCCAGGGATGTTGGCCCTGCTGCCGCTCCGCCGCCCTCTCGAGGGTCGAGCGTTCGCTCTGCTGGCCCGCCCATATTGTCTTGGTGTGGTCCAGATGTAGATGCGGTGAGCTCCCAGCCCATCGACCCGCCCAGGCCGTACTGGCGCGGTCCCGACGTGGATACGTGGATTCCTCCCTCGTCCTCCGATGATTCCAGCACGTCTTCGGAGGAGGAGGAGGGAGACATCGATGCCGACAAGACGCCGGACCAAGCTATCAGCGCGCTTGACCCACCGCGTGGTGAGGACCAACGCTCCCTCACAGTGATGCTCACCTGTTTGGGTACCGCTCTTAATCTGAAGGTGGACCAACCGCCGCTGGAGGGCGAGGACCAAATGACCGCCAAACTGGACAAAAAGGCGATTCGGCCGGTCCACATCACCATGCTTCCTTCCATGTTGACGTCAACGAAGGCAACATGGAAGAAGCCGGTGTCGTCTCACTCCGTTTTGTCCAGACTCGACGGAATATATAGAGTCCTGGACGAGAACGTCGAGTTTCTCCAGGCGCACCCTTTGCCGAACTCTTTGGTGGTCAAGGCCTTCCAGCATAAAACAGTCGTCAGCGGTTTTCCGGTACCTTCGACTCCGGAAGGGAAGAAGCTGGATGCGGTGGGCCGTAAGTTTTACGCCACCGGTTCTCTCTTCCTGCGAGCTGCGAACTACTCAGCGGCCATGGGCCCACCTCTGGGAGCAAGTGAAGACCCTTGCTGCAAAACTGCCTGCCGACGCCCAGAAAGGATTCAACGATCTGGCTATGGAAGGAGACTTTCTGGCAGAACAACAGATGCGGACTGCCAGGCACATTAATGATTACACTGCCAAGGACATGTCCTGTGCCATCTTGCTCAGTCGCCATGCTTGGCTCAGGGGCACCTCTCGATGATGCCATGAAGAAGCTCATCGAAGAGTTTCCATTTGATGGGCAAGGCCTGTTTGGACAAGACACCGATAAGGTGCTTAACGAACTGCGGCAGACGAATTCGACGGCTTAGTTTCTGGGGCTCACCACGCCGGCTGAGCCTACCAAGCCACGTTTCCAGCCCTTTACCCAATGGTATCGGGGGAACCCCCAGCAACAGGGTGGCTCGACCGACCAGCCCAGGGCCAGTTTCTATAAACAGAGACGCCAACACAAACCTCACTACCAACCCTACGGACAGGGCAAGCGGACCGACGCAAAATCCAAGTCCCGGGTTTGAAGTCACGAAGGCCAAGGCTCTCTCGCTCCACCTCCCGTACCTCCCCCTCCGGAACTTCCTCCAGGTGTGGTCCGGCATTACGAATGACCGGTGGGTCTTGAAGATCTTGTCCGCTGGTTACGCCATCAAGTTCGTATGGATGCCTCGGATAGGAAAACACCGTTTCACCATCTCGTCCCCCCCATTTGGAGGAAGAAATATCAACTCTTCTGTCCAAGGGAGCCATCGAGCGGGTAACACCGACTGATTGGGACAACGGTTTCTACTCAAGGTACTTCATGGTTCAGAAGAAAGACGGAGGACTTCGGCCGATTCTGGACCTGCGCCGCCTAAACAAGTGCATCCACACCAGGCAGTTCCGGATGGTGACCCTCCAGACCTTCCTCCCTCTCATCAACAAGGGGGACTGGTTCACAGTGATAGACCTCAAGGACACTTACTTCCACATCAGCAGGATCACAGACGGTTCCTCCAGTTCCGAATCGGAAACTCTGTGTACCAGTACCGGTGGCTACCGTTCGGTCTGGCTACGGCGCCGAGAGTCTTCACCAAGTGCATGGCTCCGGTGGCTGCCTTTCTCCGTCAGAAGGGGACCAGGGTGTTCCCGTACATCGACGACTGGTTGATTGTCTCTCCCACCAGCTCGTCGTCCATTCGGGACACGGAGTTCACGGTTCACCTCATGGAGAGTCTTGGCCTCAGAATCAACTTTGCCAAGTTGAAGTTGAATCCTTCTCAGTGCGTCGAGTACATTGGAGTGGTACTCGACTCGCTAGCTACCAGGGCCTTCGCCCCCCAGAAACGCTTACTGGACATTGCACAAGGGGTAAGCGAATTCAGGGACAAGCCATTTATCAGGACGAAAAAGGCACAGAGACTTTTAGGCCTCATGGCCTCAACGACGGCGGTGATTCCTAACGGCAAGTTAAAGTTCCGGTCCCTGCAGTCATGGCTCCTCCACGAGTTCGACCCGCTCATGGAGAGCCAGTCCAAACGGCTGATTCTGTCTCCACAACTGGTGGACCAGCTAGTGTGGTGGACGATACCCCTCAATGTGGCCACGGGGAAGAACTTTTACCCCCCACA
Source organism: Bradypodion ventrale (assembly GCA_035047345.1). Classification (NCBI taxonomy): domain Eukaryota; kingdom Metazoa; phylum Chordata; class Lepidosauria; order Squamata; family Chamaeleonidae; genus Bradypodion; species Bradypodion ventrale. The sequence goes on along the minus strand of JAWDJE010000004.1, from coordinate 252,201,374 downwards.
ACCTTTGTTGCAGGTTTTGACCGACGCAAGCAACCTCGGCTGGGGGGCTGCTTGCGGGACTCTGACGGTCAACAACGTTTGGTCGCCTCACGAGATGGTGCACCATATCAACTATTTGGAGCTGCTGGCCATTTGGAAGGCCCTACGTTCCTTCGAGGCTCTGCTCACCGGCAATGTGGTTCAAGTGGCCTCGGACAATACCACGGCGGTGGCATACCTGAACAAGCAAGGAGGGACAAGGTCCACCATTTTGCTTTATCTTGCAGTACAACTTTGGGAGTGGTGCCTGGAAAGACACATCTTTCCAATTGGAGTACACATTCTGGCCGACCACCTCAGCCGTCTCACCTCGACGACCCACGAGTGGGAGCTGGACGACGAGGTGTTTCAGTCCCTTTGCAGGGCTTGGGGGACTCCGAGCATCGACCTCTTTACGTCGGAGTCCAACAGGAAATGCCACAGGTACTGTTCCAGGGCAGGCATCGGACTGAACTCCGAGGGCGATGCCTTCATGAAACGGTGGGATCAGGACTACCTCTACGCCTTTCCCCCATTTCCTCTGGTTCAGAAGGTCCTCACCAGGATGTACCAACACCGGACCAACGCAATCCTCGTTGCTCCAGCGTGGCCTCGTCAGCCCTGGTTTCCTCTACTGTTGCACATGTCGTCACAGTATCGTATGCTGCCGGAATCACCAACTCTTCTCCAAATGAAACACGGCCAGCTCCACCATTCGGACCTGCCCAGCCTCCACCTCACCGCGTGGAGGATAACCCCAGACTGTCCAGGATCTTGGAGTTAGCACGGCGTCCTTCCACAAGGAAGTCCTATGCCTCCAAATACAGGCATTTTTGCCTTCCTGGCATCCCAGCAGGCGAACCCTCCACAGGTGGGACTGCAGGACATCATGGCCTACCTCCTCCATTTGGCGGAGTCTGGCCTTAGCATTACCTCCATTCGGGTCCATCTGGCAGCGGTGGTGACTCACTCTCCAGCTGGTTCGCCTGCGTCTGGTGCCTTTCGCAACCAGATGGTAAAGCGTTTCCTCAAGGGATTGCGAAACGCTTTTCCACTGGTCAAGACTCCAACAGCACAATGGTCTTTGTCTGCCGTTCTGAACGCGCTCACCAGGACTCCTTTCGAGCCTATGGCTACTGCGGATGTTCGTCTCCTCACGTGGAAGACTGCATTTCTGGTGGCTATCACGTCTGCTCGACGAGCTGGTGAACTGGTTGCTCTGCGGGCAGACGCACCGTTTCTTCAGTTTTTCAATGACCGCGTGGTGCTCCACACGGACATCACCTTCCTTCCTAAGGTAGTCTCCCAGTTTCATATGGTGCAGACTATCTCATTGCCAACCTTCTTTCAGAACCCCACCAATGCCCAAGAAAAGACTTGGCACACGCTGGATGTGAAATGAGCTTTATTGTTTTACACCAGCAGGACAAGGGAGTTCAAGAAGTCACAGCGTCTATTTGTTGCATATGGAGGAAAGTCTAAGGGTGAACCCATCCTTGCCCAGAGGTTCTCCAAATGGATTACATCTACCTGGCCTACGAGTCTGCCTCGTTGCCACCTCCGCCGCATGTCAAGGCGCATTCTATGATAGCGGTTGCCACATCCACTGCCTTTTTGGAGGGCACTCCACTTGAGGACATCTGTAAGGCTGCCACCTGGTCCAGACCTTCTACATTTGTCCAACATTACAGAGTGGACATCAGAGCCACTCCGGACGCCAGACTTGGTCGTGTCGTCCTTACCAGAGGGTTCCGGGCGCATTGCCCTTGACGGTCCATTCTACCTGACCAGCATACTCTTCGTGGGATCATCTCATCCGACTGCTAATCTCCCAATAGTGGGGATTCACAAACTATATGAAGGAGAAAGTTCGGTTTCACTTACCAGTGATAACTTTCGTTCTTCGAGTATATAGTTTGTGAATACACACTACCCACCCTGCCTCCCCTCTTGAGCTGCACGGATGAGATCAATTGGTTTATCCTGTGCTTGGCTTAAGTATAGAACTGAGGTAAAATGGCGGACTAGTGCCTCAGGGTGGGCGGTACGGTGGGCAGTCTTACCGCCAAAACTTTTGACCAATGAGCTTTTAAGCCTCCGATCAGCGTTCTGCGCAGGCGCATAACCCAATAGTGTGTATTCACAAACTATATACTCGAAGAACGAAAGTTATCACTGGTAAGTGAAACCGAACTTTCTCAAATGCATGCCCTGCAAATTTTGCTTACATTTGTGTGATTTAAATTAATCTTAGAAATTCCAAATTTACAGAGATTAGATCACTGAAAATATCAGTTGCATGCCGAGTCATACAACTTACTAAGCAAATGATAATGTCTGCAATGAATTCTTAATTTGTGGCACTTCATCTGCAAAAGATTTGCCTTTGTGGTATGCCAGCATTATTAGTCATTAGTTCTTTTTTCCAATAATGAAGCCAGAAATACATTACATTGTAATCAGAATTTTAGGGGAGATAATGTTACACCTTTTAGAATTTTACCAGTTCCTTTTTTATTACTTTTGTAGTTACAGCAAAGTAGCCTTGGTAAATTTTAGAGATCAAGTACAGTATCATTTGTTATGGCTTGTGCTGCTTCATTCAAGTATTGGTTTTAAATGCTTATTTCATTTGTTTTAGAATGAAAAAGTCAGAGCCAAGACTTGGTGTAGAAGTAATGAGATAAATTCAGTAGTGAAACTCCCATCTACATACTGTGCTGTATTCAGTTTTCGAGTATAGTACTCTGTCTTCAAGTAGAGAATCCCATTTTATTTGCTAAAATATTTTCCAAGCATTTTTAATGGCATTCACTTGTTGAACTCCACAATTTTTTAATGCCATTTGTGATCTTCAAAGAAGGTTACTGGGGCTAATTACATGTTTAAATTGCTTAGGAAATATGGAATATCCAATGCTGCTCCGGCTATTGGTAGGAATAATGTGACCAGTACAACGATAAGACTTCTTGAGCGCTGTTTTTGCATGCACAACTTAATTTGAAAGTCTTTTATTTTAGGGAGGTGCCGATGAAAGATGCCAAAGAATATGCCGAATCTATAGGTGCAATTGTTGTTGAGACCAGTGCCAAAAATGCAATTAACATTGAAGAACTCTTTCAAGGAATCAGTAAGTAGATTTTGTTTTTTTGTAATTTTGTAGCCCAGCTGGTTGGTATTTTGACAAGACACTGACAAATACTTGCAGATCTCATTCTGTCTACACAGAGTTAGAAACAAGTTACTTGTTTACAAAGTTATGAACTTACAGTTGTTTAATACAGAATGCAATAGCAATTACACTTATATATCATTCCATAGCATTTAGAGTACTCTCTAAATCAGGGATTTGCAACCTACGGCCTGTGGGCTGCCCCTAAACCCATTCCAACTGGCTCATGGCAATGACCCTGGAAGTAGAAGCAGATGCGCCCATGCATGCGCAAACACGCCCACCTCCATTGTGTCTGGCACCCGGCGCAGTCTGAGGGGGAGTTGTCCAGCCCATAGCATGGTAAGGTTGAGAACCCCTGCTCTAGATGTTAATTACTATTTCCCCCTGACATACTGGCTACTTATTTTATAATTCTAGACCAAGAATAATTAGTTTCCATTGTAGTTGCTGTTTTATAAGTAATTGTTTTCTTTCCTGATTTTCAGACATAACTAGAACAATAACTTTAAAACATTTAGTTACCACCAATATCATTCCAACACTCTTCCAAAGTGTAGTTAGTTACTACCCTAAGTGTGATTTTTAAAATATATCTACATTTCCTGTGCCTCAGAAGAACGTAAATAGTTATACTGTACAGTAGTTATTTTAAAATTTTGACTATAATAGACCACTGACCTATGGAACAAAACATATTTTCATCTTATCATATCCACTTTGTTGTCACCTCAACTTTCCAAGCATGAGGCAATAGTACAAAGCACAGCTAAAGCCAGTACTTGAGTTGTGCAATACTTCTCCATTTGTTGAGACCACAGCTTTAACCTCTGTAATTATCAAGGTAACTAAATGTTAATTACATTGTAGAAGTCAGCCCTTCATATGTTACAATGGTAATTTAACTTGGTTACACCTTTGTGGAAAGCACCTAATTACAATCAACCTGTTATTAGGAAGTTGCTTCTAGCCACTACATAGATATCTATCTGTTCTGCTATCTAAGCAATCCATAGAGAGCTGTGTGAGAATTTTGCAGCTGCTGCTGTTCTACATCTAGCAATACACCTCTTACTAAATAAATCCACTGATATTACATTACTTTTAGGCTGCTGCTGAGAAGATAAAATTCAATATGTGTGAGTAGCCTTGTGGGTCTAATCCAGGAGTTCTCAACCTTTTTAAACCAGGGGCCAGGTCATGCTCCCTCAGACAGCTTTTGGGGCCAGATGACCATTTTGCCACTTCCTGGTGTGGTAGAAGCAGTGGGGGGCCACATGAAATGGTGCCACAGGCTGCATACAGCCCACGGAATCCCTGTTCTAATCCTTAATGGCACTAATATAGTGACCGAAAGTAGCTACCTAGTTATTTATTGTTGTATTTGATACATTTATATGTCTTCGATGATTTGAAATTTTTTTGGAGGCTAGGCTAGGCTATGGGAGGATGGCCTGGCCACGTCCACCTGGTGGGTTTTGTGCGTAGCAGTGTTTCTAGACTGAATTTTCCATCTGCTCTAAGCCTTGCAATACATTGACTATTTATTCCAATGTACTGTAGTACAAATACTAGAATAGTATTTGGCGCCATCGTGCAAGACGAGTTTGTCCCTTCTTGTAGCTAGCCAAACCAACTTCCCAGATTGAAATAGCATTTATAGGGGGAGGAATAACTTCACACTCTTATTGTAATTCCCCATTCCCACATAATTAGGAAGAAAGAAGGAAGGGCAAAAATACTTCCTCTGGAAACAGATTCATTATACACTGAGGCTGGGGGAAATTTCTTTTTGGGACTAAAACTCTCTACCACACTCTAGCTACTGGCCATACTAGGTAGGGATTTGTAGTCCAAAAAGTAGCTTTCTCCATTTCTCACACTAAGATGCAGGTTTACAACGAGAGGTGAACCCTAACTGTTTCTTCTCCCTTGCCATATACCTTCACTTCTCTCACTTGAGCTGTTGATGGCTATCCTTATATGTTTGTGTGGTGTACCTGCTCTATCCATATCAATAATGTGTTCTAGTGTGCAAGATTGTCTAGGACAGTGATGGCCAACCTTGGCACGCCAGGTGTTTTTGGACTTCAATTACCAGAAGCCCAATAGCATTCCTGCTGATCAGGGCTTTTGGGAATTGAAGTCCAAGAACATTTGGAGTGCCAAGGTTGGCCATCACTGGTCTAGGATATGGGTGAGCCACCTTCACAAAAGGACACTTCCACATAGTAGGTTCTTTGGATTGTCCTGCTTTTTTAAAAAAACCCTCTAAATAGCCATGTCTGTCTGTTATTCCAAAGTTTTTAAAGTCTGACTCGCATATCATCATTTCAGTGTGCTCATCCTGCCTCTGACATGAAAGTTAAGCACTTCTTCTTCAAAGGGCTTTGCTATTTGAAACACCTTTGACATTTACAGGGATTATACTGGCAAAGAACTAGGGAAAGGATATGGTTGATTTCCTGAAGATGAGGGGAGGAGGGCACTGGATTCAGTTGCAAATGCTGACATCTGAAATAAGGTGAATCTGTCAAGAAGGCATAATCAATTAGTATATGTCAGTGGATAAAGCTCCTTCTAAATTTCAGTTAGTTCAGGCCACATCCTTTTTATTTGTAACTAGCATAGTTTGCCCGGCCTTGCCAGGCAGTTTTTATTTGTGGGTTTTTTTGTTTTTTGGTTAAGTGTGGTTTAGGTGGGTGTGTTTTGCATTTGTGCTTTGTGATTTTTTTATCTATTTTATTAGATTTATGTGTGATTTGGATTTATGTCTTATTTTTCTGACTTGTTTTTACTCTTGTGGCCTCTAGGTGGGGCTGTTAGTAATAGTGTTGGTTTTGTTTTTGTTTCACGTGTTTTTCCTCTCCCGGCCTCTAAGTGGGGCTTCTTCCAGTAAGTAGTCTTTGTTTCTTCATTTCTGTTCTGGAGTCATGTAGGGAGGACATGCTGGTGAGTTCTCTGGGTTTCTTTCTTCTGGGGTTTTTCATTGTTTTTTTGTGGTGGTGAGCTGGGAGGTGTTTCTGTTTCTTCTTTTGTGTTTTTTTTGGGTTTTAGATGTGTTTAATTGTTTTGTTTATTTCTGGTTGGTTTTTATGTTTCTGATTTCTTTTGTGATTGTTTACTTTTGTGGTATTTTTGTTGTTTGAATTAGGTATTTTTGTGTTGTAGTTAGGTGTTTTTTCTGTGATTTTATGGTATTTTGGGTGTTTTTGTTTGTGGATTTTGTTTATTGTTTTGTTGGTGTGTTTATTTATTAATTTGTGTTTTATTATTTTTGGTGTTTGGCATTTGGGGTAAATGTTTTGTTTTGTTGTTGGTGTGTATTTTTGCATGAAGAACGGGCTGCCTGTTGGTTCCTCTTCTCCCCATTGCTGCTTTGAATTTTGGTTTCGATGCTGCAATGGGGGAAAAGAGGAGCTGGCAGTCAGCTGGCTCTTCCCCCAGGAAGGTTCGTTAGGTAGGTTGGGGAGAAGGAGGCAGAGAAGAGCTATCTGCCAGACGATGGTTCGTTTCTCTCTGTCTTCTTTCTCTCCTGGCTTACCTAACCGGAGATTGGCAGGCAGCGATCTGTAAGGGGTGGTGCTCTTCCTTGCGGATTGCTGGCTGCTGCTTTTGTATTACCTCTGGCGGAAGTACAAAGGCAGCAGCCAGTCATCTGCCAGGGAGGGTGCTTTCCCTGACGAACTGCTGCCTGCTGGTAGTATTTTTTCCCACCCTGGCTCAACTGACCTTGAGGCCAGCGGTGGTCTCGCCATGTCTTCAGCGGGGTAACATGGAGGAGAGGGAGTCCCTCTTCTCTCCGTTGCTCCAGGAAAGAAGGCTGGCGGTGGGTTTTTGTGTGTGTTTGCGAGGCCGTGCAGCGGACTTGCGCTCCCGTTGCGGGAGGCTGGCTGTTTGTATTTTATTTTTCGCGCGCCAGCTTTCTCAGTGTTCTGCGTGCTCGCGCTCTTTAGCCTGATTGGCTGAAGTGCACACGGCGCGTAGGACGCTGGGACTTGGAGTTTTGTTTGTTTTGTTTGCGTTCGTGCTGCGGTTTTTTCCCTGTGGCTTGGCTTCTATTGGGCGTGCCGCGGTTCCCAATGTTCTTTTTGCTCGCGCCTCTTAGCCTGATTGGCTGAGGCGCGCCGCAGCGCAGAGGATGTTGGGAATTGAAGTTGTTTCCCTTTGTTCCCATTGGTGGGGCTGCTGCCCCACTGGTGACGACCAAAACTCCGCGGTGCTGAGAAGGCAGAGGTTATGGTGAGTGCAGAAGGCTAGGTCGGGGATGGTTGGGCCTGGTGCGGGAGCCTTTGAACGAACCCAACGGTTAGCCCCTCTTTTTATAGGTATATATGATCTGTTGCTGACTTGAATAATAAAATATAATTTCTCCTTCCTATCTGTTGTAGCTGCCTGTAATTTATTAAATTTAGCCTGATTATATGAAATGGAGTAAAGACTGCATGTCTAGTGTACTCTCAAGCCTCAAATAGTTTCCCCCTGTGAGTTGCACTTTCTCTTAGCTACTTAGTTTCATAGAATCTCACAAAAGCTATTTGGATGGCATTTTCAATATAATCCTTTAGGAAAGTTCATTTTTGTCTGAATCTTCACACAGGAATTATGCTCCCACGGGTTGGAGCAGCTGTACTATACATGTATGATCAGATAACCTTCTCCAAATGATGCCCACCATTAGTTTGCATGAAATTCACAAAGACCTCCAGACAATTATGCTGCATAATCAAGAAAGTAGATGTGAAGAAGTAGCCTCTAGAAACAGTAACAGTACAAAATAATAGGAGATATAGTTTGAAATCTTGTTGCTGTAACTTATGCCATTTCAGCTGATGACATCAACAAGCAGCATCATTTTTTCAGAAATTAAATATTTCTGATTTCTCTCCAAAAGCTCCTGATGCTACCATGTTCGTTTTTGGACTTCAGTTCCCAGAAGCCTAAGTCAATTCCCCAAAGCATTGATCAGACAATGTACTGACTTAGGCTTCTGGAATTGAAGTCCCCCTGTGGGGCGTGGGCCCCACATTGGGAACCACTGATATAAACCCTTTCATTGTTGGGAATACTGTACAGTATATGAAACCAAAGGCTATATTTAACATAGTAAGAATCATAGGCCACTAACTTGTTCAATATTTATATACTGTATTTCTGGAGCTGCAACAATAAAACTGCTACGGTGATCTGATGAGATGCCAGTTGTAAATGACAAAATGCATCTCACCTAATTGTCAAGACAGCTTCTATAGTTGAAGTTCTGCTAGCCTACATTTTGAGCAGGATGTTGGCCAGAGATTCTTACATTATATTGTTTATTATGAGGTTTTTATCATGAAATCATAAAGTATCCATGGGTGACATAAAATTGTACCTTTTTTGGGGGAGTGAAAATACTTATTTCTCCACAAATGTTATGTATTTTTTATTATAATCTATGGCTCATTTGTGAAAATATATGTGTATGGTAAGTATACGTTTACAACCATCAATTTCCTCCTGATCCAACGATTCCTAGGTATACGTTGGGTTTGGTGTATAGGAGAGATGAAGAAAGCGTTCACCAAGTGAAGTATGGACATTCTTTTTATATCAGGAGCCCAACCAGGCATAATGCAGCATATTTGTAAATTGGATCAGTCAGGTATTTTTAAAGATCAGAGCAGTTGTCAGAAGGACGTTGTTCTGAATCTTATTTATGGTGAAGTTGGTTTGCAGTGGCTTAGTGGTTAAGATGCTGAACTTGAAGATTGGAAGGTCGGAGTTTGATACCCGAGTACTGCACGATGGAGTGAGCTCCCGTCTCTGTCCCAGCTCCTGCTAACCTAGCAGTTTGAAAGCAAGAAATTGCAAGTAGATAAATACGGACCACTTCTGTGGGATGGTAAACAGCATCCCGTGCACTCCGGTGTCTAGGCATGCCTGCCACATGTCCATGGAAATATCTGCAAATGCAGACAGCGCTGGCTTTTTGGCTATAAACAGAGATGAGCACTGAACCCTAGAGTCAAATATGACTGGCTTTCGAGGAAGGGTGACCTCTACCTTTACTACCTGGTTTGAAAGCCTTTCTGGTATCTTTTTAGTTTTATCCCTAATTTTCCACATGAAATCCAATGTCCATATCTTTTGCATTACATCTAAAGAACATGCCAGACTTTTAATAACTGTTGTTGTTTCTTAATTTCTAGGTCGACAGATTCCACCCTTGGAAACTCACAAAAATGGCAACGGTGAAACAATTCAAATTGGACCGATTACACCAACGCATAGACCATGTTGTTAAAGGCAGACTTAGCTGGGTTGATTTATGTGAAGATAAAATCGTTTAATTTGCTTATTTATTGAAGCATAGACTTCAGAAATTCCATGACAAAACATCTTGTCTAAAAGCAATAAAATCAGTACTATCAATGCACATAGTAAGATAAAGGGTTTGCAGAGTTAAAATGGGCTACTCAGTTGAATAAATACCTTTTTTAAAACATTGGCTTACATTTTAAAGAAAGTAAGCATATTAAACCAATGGTTATTTTGAATAGACATGTTTTTAAATAGTTTGTCAGGCAAATGTTACATTTTATACAAAATCCCTGTTCCTTTTGTTTACAACACATTGTTTTGTATTCTGGTTTCAATTTTATAAAATTACGGTGTGCAGTATTTTAACAAAGTGACGGTTGTGTACTATTTTATCTTCTACCAGATTTGGCTTTGGTGGCTTTTTTTTTAGAATAAATAACTTTTTAAAACTGTAGATCAGCTAGTTATTAACTTGAGCACAAAATAGGTAAAAGCTCTAGTAACTTTAGCAAACACTAATATGATTCTGGTATTTTTTAGTTTGAAGTTCCTATTTTTTTGTCTGTATTTGAAAAGAAAAATCACTAGAGTGCAAAGACAGTATATTTTCAAATACTGTACTTTGCAAAGATAAAGAACAAAAGAGGAGAGATGAGAAAGGCAATTGGCAATGAAAATGCCAATTGTGCATATTTAGCATAAAATTGTGTTAGTACAATGACAACAGATACTGCAGCAGAGTTGAAAAAGAACCAGATGAAATATCTTTTAGAGAATCCATTTAATACTTGAATTCATTGAAAGTCCATCTGGCAGATGTATGCTGTTGTCAAAGTCTGGCAGTATGTGGTTTAAAGCAACAAACCTTTAATTCATACCTGTCAACCTTCCTGGATTGGCCGGGATTTCCTGATTTTCGGCACCGATTTGCACCATTTCCCGCCCGTAGCTGCCAAAACCCCGGAATTGGCAGCGGGGGGAAAGAGGTACTGCGCATCCCTTCTGCGCAAGTCGCGTTCTACGCATGCGTAAAAGGGTTCTACGCAAACGTAAAAGCCTACGCATGCGTAGAACACGACTTGCGCAGAACCGTTGTGCACAGGTACCGGATTCTCCAGAACCGCGGTTGACAGGTATGTTAATTCAATGAACTATTTCCTTATTCTGTCCACTTCTGTTTGAATGGCAAGACAGAAGGAAAATTTAGTTCTGTTCACATTGCTCTTTTCATAATGGAATTATAAAGCAGCTTTAAAGGAGGTCATCTAGGACAATGGACTTTCTAATCTTTTCCTGCTACAGCCCCTTGCACTCTTGGCTTTTATGGTGTTTTGCAGCTGCAGAGGGGAGGGTGCCTTAAAAAAATAAAATAAATGACTGCATGTGTAGAAATAACTCTCTCTCTCTCTCTCCAATTTTAGCTTTCAAGTTTCTCTGAATAAATTGCACACCATATAACCTTTGGCTAAAGCCATCCCCTATTGGGAGCTGGAGTTCCTGAATTACAAAATGATGCCTGGAATCCTATTCGTGTTCATTAGATTTGCATAACTTACTGCAGCTAAATGCAGCTAATTGCAACTCAATTATGCAGTTGGGCATATAACTAGGCCTACAGTTGGGACACAACTTGGCACCTCAGCAATTAGCTGCAATTACCTGTGGCAAGTTATGTAACTTGAACACCAATATGATTTTGACCAATACATTTCTCCCTCACTCTGGCTATTGATAGTATGAAGGTGAAATTGCATTTTGTATGAATATGTTTATTTCCATGGAACAGCAGTTCTCACAATCCAATTTTGTTTCTGCTAGCAGAACTGAAAAAGTCAGTGATGAGGAGGAGAATAGTAGTAGTATTCCAAAACAAAAATTAATTTATGACCGAACAACAAAAGCAAACCAAAAACATTAGTATTGTAACACGTGTAAAGCTAAAATGTTTATTTCGTTTTTAACTTTCAGGGATTATTCAGTACTTCAGGCACATAAACAATTTATGTGGCTTATACTGTACAGTTGATTTTTCCATAAGGAGTGGAAAGGCCCCATTCATGAAACCAGATGAAGGCAAGACTAGATATCCACCTAGTTATCTGGAACAGGTAACATCATCTTAGGAGTAGACTGATGGTGGGCTTAAACCAAATTTTATGAATGCTTACTTAAAAGCAAGTCCTACCATACTTAGAAGGGCTCACCTTAAAATAAATGTGTGCAGAATTTGAGTTTAATTATGTTTTGGTAAATATTTTATACCAAGGTACACTCCTGTAATAGAAATGTCTGCCACTTCTGTCTTAAGCATTGTAGTAAGATAAAACCAAACAAAGCGTGATATAAACTATAAATCGGATTCCAAATTATAATTATACTTAAGTATCTTATTTTAATATCCCATGTGTCGGTGTAGATTTGTATTAAAAGTATTAATAGAACGGTAGAGTTCTACTGGGAAGTTGTTGTTGTTGCTCAGTCGCACAGTCGATTCCAACCCTTTGCGACCCTATGGACCATTGTTCTCCAGGCACCTCTGTCCTCCACCATACCCCTCAGCACTCCCAGTTCTGTGCCCATTGTGTCTACAATACCATCTAGCCATCTCATCTTTGGCCTCCCCCTTCTTCTTTTGCCCTCCACCTTTCCCAACATCAAGGCCTTCTCAAGTGAATCCTCCCTTCTCATTTGATGTCCAAAGTACTTTAGCTTCGTCTTTACTATTAGACCTTCCAATGAGCAGTCAGGGTTGATTTCTTCTAAGATTGCCTATTTGTTCTCGCTGTCCAGGGTACTCTCAAGACTCTCCTCCAACACCACATTTCAAAGGCATCTATTCTTCTGCGTTCAGCTTTCCTTATTGTCCAGCTCTCGCATCCGTACATTACCACTGGTAATGCCAGTGATCTGACTATTGCTTTGACTATTCTAATTTTTGTTTGCAATGTGATGTCTCTGCTTTTCACTATGTTCCCCAGGTTTCTCATGGTTTGTCTCCCAAAAATCAGTCACCTTTTTTATTTCATGGCTACAATCTCCATCTGCAGTGATCTTTGATGCTAAGAAAGTAAAATCTGTCACTGCTTCTACTTCTTCCCCATCTATTTTCCAGGAACTGATCGGACCTGTTGCCATTATCTTGGTTTTCTTGATATTGAGTCTCAAGCCAGCTTTTGCACTTTCCTCCTTCAGCCCAATCAAGAGATTCTTTAGGTCTTCCTCACTTTCTGCCATTAGGGTGGTGTCGTCTGCATATCTCAGATTGTTGATGTTTCTCACAGCAATTTTAATCCCATATTGTAATTCCTCCATCCCTGCATTGCGCATTATGTGCTCTGTGTATAGATTGAATAAGCAGGGTGACAAAATGCAGCCTTGTCTTACTCCTTTTCCTTTTCCAAACCACTCTGTTATTCCATGTTCTGTCCTAACTGTTGCTTCTTGGTTCATGTACAGATTTCTCAGGAGGCATATGAGGTGCTCTGGTATTCCCATCTCTTTAATTACTTGCCACATCTTGTTGTGGTCCACACAGTCAAATGCCTTAGTGTAGTCAATAAAACAAAAGTAAACTTGTTTCTGGTATTCCTTTGTTTTCTCCATGATCCAACGTATGTTGGCAATGTGGTCTCTAGTCCCCCTGCCTCTTCTGAAACCGGCCTGCACCTCTGGTAGTTCTCTCTCCACATGCTGCTGAAGTCTATCCTCTATTATCTTGAGCATCACCTTGTTGGTGTGTGGGATGAGTGCAATTGTTTGGTAATTTGAGCATTCTTTGGCATTGCCCTTTTTTGGGATTGGGACGTATACTGATCTTTTCCAACCCTGTGGCCACTGTTTTGTTTTCCAAATTTGCTGGCATATTGAATGCAGTAATTTGATGCCATCATCTTTTAGAGCTTTGAAAAATTCCACTGGGATACCATCATCTCCACTAGCTTTGTTGTTTGCAGTGCTCTTTAGGGCCTTTATAACTTCGCTCTCCAGGATGTCTGGCTCAAGTTCAGTTTTTTCATCATTGTGATTATCAGGAGTGTTGAGGTCCTTTTTGTAGAGTTCCTCTGTGTACTCTTTCCATCTTTTCTTAATATCTTCTGCATCAGCTAGCTCTTTTCCGTCTTTGTCCCTTATCATGGTCATTTTTGCTTTAAATGTTCCCTTTATTTCCCCGATTTTTCTGAAGAGATCTCTAGTCCTGCCTCTTTTGTTGTTTTCCTCCATTTCTTTGCACTGTTCTTTTAGGTAGTTTTCCTTATCTCTCCTTGCTTTTCTTTGAAATTCTGTGTTCAAAAGATTGTATTTTTTCCTTTCTCTTTTGACTTTTGCATTCCTTCTTTCCTCTGCTATTTTAAGAGCCTCATCAGACAACCATTTTGCTTTCTTACGCTTCTTTCCTTTTGGTATGGTTTTCTTTGCTGCTTCCTGCATGATGTCCCTTATCTCTGTCCATAATTCCTCTGGCACTCTGTCTATTGAGTCTAGGCCATTATATCTGTTCATCACCTCCACCATGTATTCTTTAGGGATGCTGTCTAGGTGATATCTGTCTGGTCTCCTTGTTTTCCCTATTTTCTTTAGTCTTAACCTGAATTTTGCAATCAGTAGGTTGTGATCTGAGCCACAGTCTGCTCCAGGTCTTGTTTTTGCTGACTGTATGGAGGTTCTCCATCTTTGGCTGCAGAGTATGTAGTCAATTTGGTTTCGGTGTTGGCCATCTGGTGATGTCCATGTGTAAAGTCGCCTCTTGTGTTGCTGGAAGAGGGTGTTTGCTATGACCAGTGCGTTCTCTTGGCAGAACTCTTATCAATATTTGCCCTGCTTCATTCTGTACTCCAAGACCAAACTTGCTTGTTATTCCCTCCACTTTTTGATTTCCTACTTTGGCATTCCAGTCTCCTAATATAATTTGGACATCATTTCTTGGTGTCTGTTCTATGAGGTGTTCTAGGTCCTCATAGAACTGGTTCCCTGTGGCTTCATCTGCACCAGTGGTTGGTGCGTATATTTGGATCACAGTGACATTGAAAGGTTTGCTTTGAATTCTGACTGACATCATTCTGTCATTTTTGAGGTTATATCCCATTACTGCTTTTCTCACTCTTTTATTGACAATTATGGCTACTCCATTTCTTCTAAGGTTTTCTTGTCCACAATAGTAGATATGATGGTTTCCAGAGCTGAATTCACCCATCCCTATCCATTTTAGCTCACTGATGCCCAAGATGTCAATGCTTATTCTTTCCATCTCATTTTTTACCGCTTACAGTTTACCTTGGTTCATTGATCTCACATTCCATGTCCCTATGCAGTATTGCTCCTTGCAACATTGCATTTCTTCCCCCCCCCTTTCCTGTCCCTCCCCTTCCTCCACTCTGTGGTGTTAAGCATCCTGTATCATCTAGCCTGCTCCTTTGTTTTGCCTTTTGTTTTGGTCAATAGGGTTCTCTTGGCAAGCTTTATGGTGCGGTTTGCCGGTTTCTACGCCACCCCCCCCCCCCTCATACAGTTCTTCTCATACTGGGAAGAATAAGTACAATTCATATAAAATATTCTGTACTGCATTAGTGCCTTTTTTTTTAATTAATGGTTGACACTTTTCTGTTGAAACTCACAGAATGGTAAGGGCGACTGCTTGGAATAGTTGGCTTGAAACTCCATTTCTGTACAGAGCTAGAAAAATGTTTGTCAGTATCTGGTTCACTATTATTGTTGAACAATACATCATTCACATCAGTCTGTCTTTTAGAATCTTAACAGGAAACAGTTACCAAGCCAGGCTGCTTTGGACAAGGGCAGGCAGGTTAACGTAAACACTATCTTTAAAGGACCTGCCTCACACGTATCTTTTAACTAGAATGAGTTTGTCCTGAAATCTCCTGTAGGCACTGCTGATGATTGTGAGCTTCAGACTACAGTGTTAGCCTCTAAACTAAAATGTACAGAAGAAATTCATTTTTCTGACTGCTAATATTCCATAAATCTGTGGGGCAGGAAAATGGATAAAAGGCAGAGTAGGAAGAAATTAAGACATAATGACACGTTCCTAGATTGAACTGGTGTGTTCATCTGAAACTGCTGACAGTTATAACTCAGTAGGCTTTTCCTAGGTTTGACCGGTTGGACTGAAATATGAATTGGCACTGATTTCAAAGAGGGGAAAAGTCAGAATCACAAATGAGAGGAAATATAGCCATTGCCAATATGGCTTTACTGGTACACAAAAGTGATTTTCACTTTTCTGTAATTATTATTTCTTCTGGCTCTTAAAAGTGGATCCCCCAAGGATAGGCTCATATATAGGGGAGCAACAGGCAAACACCCTTAGGTGTACAATCATCTAAGTTACTGGCAAGTGTATGCATAGTGACCATTTGTAAAAACTGCTTGTTTCACATAGAGGGCGAAAGATTTGCTGCTTTAGTTTTGGTGAAGGTGAAATTACTTTAGATGGTGCCTCCATGCTGTGTGTGGTATTGAGGCACATGTGTAGTGATCACTTTTATCCCACTGACTGCAGTTATAATTTCTAGGTGTGTATGAATACTGGTAGTTATGAATGCAACGGGGTTGATGGCTCTCTTTTTAGCAATGCAAAATATTTCCAGAGCTCAGTACATTCTCTTCTCTGGAGTAGGGAAAATCTCACATAGTTGTAGCAAACATCACATGTGCAGGTAAAAGAATATGCTGTGGTTCTGGTTAGTGGAAGGACGTTAAGGTATTTAGATAATGGTGTTTGGCTGGTTCAAAGATAATTTACAAAATACTTTATCTGTAAGTGACTTTACCTGATTAAAGTACTCTGTCCTGATCAACTAGCATGAGATATGTCTCTGGAATACTTTACCAAGGATTGGATAAAATAATGCCTTATCTGATAATCTTGTATAATGATTTGAGCTCAGAACTATTCTCTATTTGCAATGAATACATGTTGTTGTTTTTGAAATCTCATATACTAACTACTTTTTTGAAGAAGAAAAGAAATAGTAATAGTTAGATAACTCTTTGTAAGTTTTTTTTCTAACTGGTCCATCAAAACCCTTAAGAAAAGTAGAGATTCTAAATGATCCAAATTCATATACAGACTTTTCTAAATAATCAATCAACCCTTTTACATGAAAGAAATATTAGGCGACTGCAGAATTTTGTCACTATATTGTTGACACAGATTTTGTAATTTGTGGTTTATGTTGGACTGTACTCACAGATGAATCACAGAGATGTTTCAAAGATAGATTCACATATTTACATGTATGGATAGCAATGTCATTGTTTTTAAAAATCTACCTATGATTACAGAACCCAATATTGAAAATCATTGTACAGGTATATCAATATGTTACTTCTAAAGTTATTTCTAAAAGCTAATGTTAGAATCATATTAAGAGTTGTCCTATTGAGCTCAGAGTGGCACTTTGTTTTTAAAATTCTGCCAAACAGATTTTGAAATAACTTAATTCTTCTTTGATTCAAAATCAACCCCTTGAATTTGCACTGATATATGGAAAAAAATGGGGCCTATAGATATGAAAAGCTGTCTGGATAGCTCAATGATTTAATTATCTGGCTGTGGAGCCAGAATTGGGGGAGTTTGATTCTCCACTGTGCTTCATCTGGCCCACGAAGCCCTCATTGCTCCCAGAAGCGAAGTAAAATGTGGCCAAACAGGTGCGTTTTAATTCTACTTCTGGGAGCAATGAGGGCTTCGTGGGCCAGATGAATTAGCGTCAGGGGCCAGATTTGGCCCCTGGGCCATAGTTTGGGCACCCCTGCTCTAGTGAGACTGAAAGAGAGAGAACACAGAGCCACTTCCTTTGGGGCCAGTCCCTACTTCTACAAATGTTCTCCTATAGTGAAATATTTGCTCTTCTAAATTATTAAAACAGCATACAGTAATGAAATTATCTCCGTCTATTGATTCAAACCACTCGGGAAATTGGGCTGTGCATCCAAACAATCCAGTCATATTCTCTAAAATACTAACAGAATAATCTGGAATGCTTGATTCCAATACAGATAAATAGTATTGCATAGATAGCTTTAATCTTTCATTGTTTCTTTACCTGTGATAGCATTTCAGTGCACACAGCATTCTGGTTTCTGTACAGATATGTAGTAAATGGTGTATAGATATTCTTATTGTGCCTTAATTGTTCCAACAAATTTAAGGATTTGTGCTCAGTACCACACTCTGCATTGTTTATGTGAGAGCTTTGAATGGGCTGGACCCACTAATCACTATGTATGAAATGTTATAATCTGTTAATACTGTTTATTCTACATTACTGTTGTACAATCACAAAACAGATTTGTGCCTAAATCAGTTTTTTATTTAATCTAAATAATACTAATAAATATTCTTAATTTTTTATGACTGTTGCCTTTATTATATTTTTTAAAATGCTGAAAATCAGAAGCTGGAACACAACACTTCACCTATATTGAAGTCTGGTTCTTATATGCTTTTGTGTAAAAATAGACAAATATTTATGGATTGTTTATCAAATTTTTATACACTGTGTAGAATTTTATTATTTAAATTTCAAGCCATTTCCATTTTCTGTGTAAATACATTTTGTTATAATTCCTTCACTTTCTGAACTAAAACAGGCAAAAACAATGACACACATGCCATTTGCGAGATAAGAAACTGCACTCTTACAAAATTTGGCAACAAATCTAATTATAGTTAGCAGGTCGTGTGTGTGTGTGTGTGTGTGTGTGTGTGTGTGTGTGTGTGTGTGTGTGTGTGTGTGTGTGTGTAACTATGGATTGGCAGGACAAACAAAAGAGTTTACTAAGTCAGTGTGCAGTTCATTTGTTCAAGAAATAACCAGAGGAAATAATTGCCTCCAAAAGTTTCTGGAAATGTATACAACTTTGCCACAGTTATATTTTGTAACTGCTTATATTAACAACCAGCTCCTGTGGCTTTTCACAGATCCCAGAATTATTCTTTTGCCAGTTAATTTAACTGTAATTATTTACTCTGTGGATAGGTATAGTGTGAATGTTAAATAAAACTGGAAAATATTGTACAGTATATGTGCTTAAAGTGCATGTAGTTTTTTCCAACAAAGATCTGCGCACAAGATATTTATGGTGTACCATTCTGCATCAAAATAGATGGTTTCAACAAACTACACAAGTTTAAAATTGTACAACTTAAGAAACTTCAAGTATAACAGAATAAAGTGCCTTTTGCCTATAATTCATCGTATTATATTGATCATTTTGAAGAATCTTTGAATTTCATTTCATTTTTTCATTTCATTTCAAGTTTAATTTCTATAGCGCTTCACTCGCCCCAGCGGGTGACTCAAAGCGGTGTACACAGTAACAGTAAGATAGTACAATAACACAAGTAAATATAAAACAATAAATCAATAATACAATAATAAAGCATTAATGTCATCAAGTTACAAAGTTACAAGTCAGGGAAAAAATACAATATTAAATACAAAATAAAGCCCCATAAAGAAACCCTACAAGGGGTGCCACCCAAGTACTCCCACTTCCCTGTACTGATGGGAAATCTTTAAATTTGAGGCAGTATGCAGAATATTAAATTTCAACTTCTAACCCACACACACAGCTGCTGAAAGGTATTAATTATAAAGGTAAAGGTTTCCCTTGCTCGAAAGCCAGTCATATCCGACTCTAGGGTGCAGTGCTCATCTCTGTTTCAAAGCCAAAGAGCCAGTGCTGTCTGCTACTGCAGAGTTTTTGTGGTCATGTGGCAGGCATGACTAGACACCAGAGAGTACAGAACGCTTTTACCTTCCCACCGAAGTGGTCCCTATTGATCTACTTGCCATGTCTTGCTTTCAAAATGCTAAGTGTGGGTTTATTTAAATCACAAAAAGTAAGAATTTGTAGACAAGTAGGCATGTGAGTCATATGAGAAACAAAGTACAGTCAATAAAGCTACCATATTCTTGTTTGTGGCATGTTATCCATCCAAGAACATGTACCATATCTGCCGCCATATAAGATGCACCCTGACTTTTATACACATTTTAAAGGGATTTTTTTTAAAAAAATACATTTTAACTCCAGGAGCTGAGGAGGGCGGGATTGGCCAGGCAAGACAGCTCCTTTTGAAGTCTCTTGCCTGGGGCATTCCACCGCCACTGACTATAAGGAGGTGGGGAGGGCAGGATTGGCTGGGAAAGAGAGATCCTTTGGAAGCCTCTTGTCCCACCTGATCCCACCTAAGGATTTCTGTAAATCTAAATAAGCCATCTTGCATATTTTATGAAAGAAAATATGTGAAATGAAGGAATGTCAGGAGAGCTTGTATTTGTTGAGTTTGCCAGGTACACTTAATTAATGCAAAACTTTAAGAACAGAGGGCAGAATCCCTTCAGCAAATGTGGAGTGTAACATCTTACATGGGCATTGTGCTCTGTATGATCTTGGCTTGCAGTAGAGAACTTGGCAGGAGGTGGCAACATTTTTAACAGCAACACACTGGCAACCAAAACATGGCTCCATTTAATTTATTTTTTGGATTTATGTGCCGCCCACTCAGGCAAGCCCGACTCAGGACGGCATTACAACAATCTAAAAAAACCCACAAGCATAAAAGCAATTAAAAACATAAAAACCACCCACATAAAAAGAAACCCACCCACCCCATTTCTAAAAAAGGGAGGGAGATGGGGATCTTGCTTAATGAACAAGCCAGCAGGAAGGGGCCACACTACCACCAGGCTCCCATACCGGCCCTGCCAGCCAGGTTTTAAGACCCTTCTTAAAGGGCAGCAACTCCGTCTGCAGTTCTAGCTCTGCTGGCAGGAGGTTCCAAAGGGCTGGTGCAGGCACAGAGAAGGCCCTCCTTGTGCTAGAGAGACGGGCCCCTCTAGCTGATGGTACAATTAAAGAACCCCTCCGGTTTGCTCTAGTTGGATGGACAGACACTCTTAGGGTGATGCGGTCTTAGGTAGTAAGTAATAGTAGCAATCTATGCAAATCTTGGGCTCTAGGGGCTACAAGCTAAATCAAGAGTCATCAACCTTTTTAAGCTAGGGGCCAGATCATGCCCCCTCAGACTGTTGGTGGGCTGGATAGGTGCCATCACTGCCAGCAACAGTGGGGCCACCCTGAGCCCTCATCACTCCACCCACACTGCTGCCGCTGTCGCCCACTTCAAGCTACCCACTTACTCCCTCACACACTGCTTACCGGCCTGGAGGAGCTGCATGGCAGCAACTCATCTGGCCCGTGACCTCTCTCCAGCAGCTGCTTCTGCCACCGCCGTCTCCTTCGCTAACAGTGATCCGTAGTAGGGTGGATGTTGTAAGCCTTACAACATCTGCCCTGCTATGGAGTGGCATTAGGGACACGCCAAGCCAAGTGGAGGAGACAATGATTGAGGAGGAGGCGGAAGTAGCTGGAGCAAGTTCACAGTTCAGATGAGATGGTGCCATGGGCAGGTGTGTGGTATTGATGGTGGAATGACCCCTGCCTGCTGGCTTGTATGAATGGGCATGATCTTCGCTCTCTGTCTCTGGTTCATGGATGGGGTGGGTGGGGTTTTTTATTAATTTTTTAATATTTTAATATGACAATGTTTAAATTATTTTAGTGGGGTTTTATGTTTTTTATAGGACGATGTTGTAAGCCTCCTGGAGTCGCCTGTCGATTGGGCGGCAATATAAGTTGAACTAACTAACTAACTAACTAAATAGGCAGGATCCGGCCCACAGGCAATAGGTTGAAAACCTCTGATTTAAATGAAAGAGTATAACTGCAATTGAGCACCAAAGCCACATTTAATGATCTGAATGTAGTCTGCCTTATACAAATCCACCCTTCAGCCACCCCAACTGAGCACTGATTCCATAAATCTCATGGTTCATGTTACGGATGACTGAAGCATTAATTGTGAAAAAAGTGGTGTTTCTTATTTTATTTTTCGGCTTTCCCTACTATGTAAACTCAAAACCTGTTCCAGAAGACTAGAAAATGCTGTAGAGCAGGGTGTCGTTGGAGACAAAGTATGTCCTCTCAGACTGTTAGATAGCCACTATTGTGACTCTAAACATACAGTACTTCACTGTATTGTGAATCAGAATAGTGAAGTGGTTCCTCCTCTGCTCATTTTATTGTTGGGCTCAATATGATGGTTTCCAGTGGCATTTCCTCCACTGAAGGGGACCATCACCCACCTAAAGGGGCTCATCTACCTGTAGCCATTGGCTCTTTAGGGAGTCAGGTTATTTACCTGAGTCACTGGCTGTACAGTCTACTCGAAGTGCCCAAACCTTTTGTGCCGGAGGCCTGACCACGCTCCTGGAACAGCTGAGCAGGCCTCCTGACCACACCCCTGGAATTAGGCACATTTACACGTGTGTGTCAGGAACCACTCCCGGAAGTGGTTCTGAATGTCTCTGCACATGTACAAATGCACCCACACCACTTCCGGAAGTGGTTCTGGATGTGTCTGCGTGTGTGCAAATGTATCCCTGCCACTCCCAGAAGTGGTTCAGGACGCACATGCGCATTGGCGGGAGCATCCCCAATCCACTTCTGGTTGTGGTGAGGGTGTCGGGGGCCTGATATGGCCTGTGGGCCATAGTTTGGGCACTCCGGGTCTGCTCCATTAGCATAGTGGGATGTCCGGCTAGATTTTCTAGGCATACAATACAAGTAAAGAATCATCAGAGCTTGTCACTTGGAAGCCCCTGAATAGGCTGAAGGTCTGAGTAAAAGTAAGACCAATATACTCAAGTGAGGGCTACTGGTGGACATCAACACACTGTGTGATTGTGGAGAGAGACAGAAACAAGCTCATCTTCTGGTCTGCTGATTACCAAAAACTTTTACTGAGGAGGGCTTAATTTTGGCAAATGACAAAGCCAAAAAGGTGGCTTCATTTTGGCAGTTCAAAGTTTGATCTGGAGACAAAAGAGGAATCAGAGCATTATTCAAGAACTCTGGATCTGAATAAATAACTGTTGGTTAAGGTGTCCTGCACTCAACATCACTTCAGGAAACAAACAACCTAAAGCAGGGTTGCCCAAACTATGGCCTGTGGGCTGGATCCAGCCCCCAACACTAATTCATTCAGCCTGCGCCGCCCTCGTCGCTCCTGGAAGTGGAAGTAAAACGTGCATTTTACTTCCGTTTCCAGGAGCAATGAGAGCGGCATGGGCCAGATGAATTGGCATTGGGGGCCAGATCCAGCCACACAGGCCATAGTTTGGGCACCCCTGGTTTAAGGAGAAAAAATGGGAGCCTAAAATTTTATCTCATCCTGTTGCAAAAGAGATTGCAAGGCGCGTTTCACTTCCACTTCCGGTGCAAGGTACCATGTGACTGGCCCGCTGAACCACATGACCGGCCCACGGCCCAAAAGTGTTGCCAACCCGGAAACCGTACATTACTGTACGGGCTGCGCAAAAATTACCGTGCGGGGTTCGCGCATGCGCAGACCCATTTCTGTGCGCGCATACTGGGCAGTCTGGGCGGAGCTATGGGCGGGCATTTTTTTAAAAATATTTATGAGGAAAGAAAACGGAAGTAATCTGTTTTTTGTTTTTTCATTTTAATCCAGGACGGAACCGGAAATAATCTTTTTATTATTTTTCAAAAATTACTGAAAATTACCGTACATCTCCGTACGGTAGTCATACATCGTACAGAGGGCCAAATTACCGTACCGTATGGTAATTACCGTACGCGTTGGCTCTGCCTTGTCAGGAAGACTACAATTCCCGGCATGCAATAGCCTGACGCACGACCACAGAACCCTCCTGAGAGCGCGCTGCCTGCTGGGAGACACAGTTTCAGCAACTGGGGCGGGGAACGGATTCCTAAAAGCTGGGGCTCTTGGGGGTGTCCAACCCAATTTCTCATTCCAGTTTGGTCGAAATCCCTCGCTCTGTCTACTCCGTCCCCCCCTCCCGTCCGAATCTCTGACTGACTGACAAACCGAACCCCACACCGTTACCTCCCTCCTTCTTCCCCGTCTTTTTATCCCATAGCAACCTCTTTTTGAAACGCGCGTGCTGAGGCGAGTTGTCAACGGACCAGAGGCGGCACGTGGGCCGAACGGGCGGGCAGAGAATTCCAAGAAGAGAGCGGTTGTTTTTTGGGGGGTGTTAATCTTCGCTCGTGCGCCCGCCCGCCCGCGCGCGCTCTCCTGCACCACCACTACTGGTCGCGTCAGGACTGTCTAGGCCGCCAGTGGCCCTCCCCTCGTGCCCAGTCGCGCGCGCTCTCTCTCAGAGAAGGAAGGCGAGAAAAAGAGTGAGGCGAGGGCGCGCGAGAAGCCCGGCGCCGTCTTGCTGGTCTGCGCGCGCGCGCAAGACTCAAGTGAGCCTGGCCCTGGCCTGGCCACGACGACGACTGAACGACTCCCAACTTAAGGGGGGGGGGGGAGCGAGAGGCGTGTGCGCATGCGCGTGTGTGTTACGGCTGCTGCTGCTCCCAGCTTTGCTCCCTGTAGGCTTCCTTTCCTCCCTCCCTCCCTCCCCCTCTTTCCCCTGACCAGAGTATCCTCCTCCTCCGCCTGCGTACCCGCCCCCCCTCTCTCTCCACACCTCCTCCTCCTGGATTTGAGCACACACAGCCGCACCGTGTGAGCGAGCAGCGATGGCGGCTGCCGGAGGTCTGGCCAAGCACGAGCAGATCCTGGTGCTCGATCCGCCCACCGACCTCAAATTCAAAGGTACGAACAAGAGAGAGAGAGAGAGAAAACCCCAACGGAGGGAAAGAACAAGAGAGACACCGGGGCGGCGGCGGCGGTGGTGGTAAAGGCAGGCAAGCAATGCAAAGCAGGGGGAGCTCCTTTGCCCCCCCCCTTCCCTCCTCCCGTGAGGGAGAAGGGAGACGCCGCCGCCGCCGCCATACACTCGGGAGGGCAGGAGGCCTGGGCCCAGCCGTGGCTTGGGCCCACCTGGTTCTGCGAGTTGGGTGGGGAGGCCTCGGGACGGGACGAGGCGTCGCCATCTTGCTCTCCTGGCTTCTCGCCTCCCCTTTTTTTTCTCTTCACGCCAAGCCCCCCTTTTTTTCCCTGCCGTCCCGCTTTGCCGTGGGTCGGGGTGAGGCAGCGAGCTGTGGAGGCGGCGGCCTACTCCTCCTGGCCTCCGCCTCTCGTTCGTCGTCGTCTCCGTTCTTCTCGCCCTCCTCCTCCTCCTCCTCCTCGGCCCTCACTAAAGTCACCTGGGTCGAACATGGCTAGAGAGAGAGAGAGAGAGATCGGGCCTGGTTTCCCTGCAGAGCCGGCCTCGAGATTTGCTCCTCCCCGCGCCCTTTGGCTTCTCTTGTGGCGGCACGGGCACGGTGTCCCTCCGTTCCTTCTCCGTCCCGGCGGGCCTCCCTTCGGGCCGCCAGACGTCTCCGTTCACTCACGGCACGGAGACCCAACTGTCACCCCGGTAAAACCAAGGCTTCCCCTCGCCGCCGCCTTTCCCCGTGTGGTGTACGAGAGAGAGGCCTAAGTTGCAGAGGATTGAATCTGGCCTGGCCTGGCCTGGCAAGTCGTGTATAAGAGTAGAAAGGAGGAACGGAACTCTCCCCACTTCCTGCATTTTCACTTGTCTCCCTACCTAGATTCCATATTAAGTACCTTGTAGCTGCTTGGACTGCAGTGGCTCAAGTGGCTAAGACCGCTGACTGGGGAGGCAGCAGGGTCAGCAGTTCGATTCCCGAGTACTGCAGGAGTCCGAATGAGCTCCCGTCTTTGTCCCAGCTCCTGCCAACCTACCTAGGGGTTCGAAAGCAAGACATTGCAAGCAGATAAATAGGGACCACTTAGGTGGGAAGGTAAACAGTGTAGCGTGCGCTCCGGTGTCTAGTCGTGCCTGCCACATGACCACGGAAACGTCTGCAGAAGCAGACAACGCTGGCTCTTCGGCTTTGAAACAGAAATGAGCACTGCACCCTAGAGTCAGATACGATTGGCTTTCGAGCATGGGAAACTTTTACCTTAGTTCCTTAGTTCTTCCATAGACTGGTGGGGTCTTGCACCAACGGCCTTCGATTGGACCATATCCTTGGTAAAGGGCGTTTTCTGTAGTTGTTTCTCCTAATATTTGATACTTTACATAAAGGTAAAGGTTTCCCTTGCTCGAAAACCAGCCGTATCCGACTCTAGGGTTCAGTGCTCATCTCCGTTTCAAAGCCAAAGAGGTAACATACAGAGGTAACATTATTACTGCCCATGGAAGAATCAAGAGACAGTCCTGGGTTGCATTGGCTGAAGACTGTTCAGGAGATCCTGTGGATGAAAGAGTTTTTGTGCTTTGAAATTTTGGTCAGTGCATCCTGATTAGTAATGGGTCTCGTAGGCAATACACTTCTTCTTTCATGTCCGATCAAAATGAAGCCACTTTCTTGGCTTTGTCGTTTGCCAAACTTAAGTCCTCATCCGTGCATGCATCTTACAGTAATTAATGGACCTGTAAATGAGCCAGATTCTGTTTATTGCAATCACTCTTTCCTTAACTACTGTAATGGTATACAGGATACCCTATGGCAGTGTTGGCGAACCTTTTAGAGACTGAGTGCCCAAACTGCAACCCAAAACCCACTTATTTATCACAAAGTGCCAAAACAGCAACAGGGGAGGAAGGAAATGCTCCCACTGGGCTACTGGCTAGAGGGGTGGGGCGAACTCTGTGCTGGGGGAGGGAGGAAGCTCTCCCATTGGGCTGCTGGGCAGAGGGGCAGGGTGAACTCTATGCTGGGGAGGGAGGAAGCACTCCCATTGCCTACTTTTAATAAAAATTATATACTGTATGTATATAATTTATATCTTTGTAGTGGCTGGATGGCTGGGCCATAAATAGGTTTCAAAATGACCTTTCAGAGTAGTTTTTATTGGGCAATCTAAAGGTTTCTCAGCAAGGAACCTTAAAGAGATCAGATTCTAAAATTCATCTCTTAATGGTAATTTTAGAGCCTGTAGGGAAATTAACCTGCTTTAAGTGATTTTGTATTGAGGATGGGTTGAAGAATGAGATTGTGGAAGCTGTTTAATGAATTCTTACAGAATACTGTATATGTTTTGAAGTTCTGTTTCTGAGAGCATCTTTCTTAGCTGTTGATAACATGCAGTCTGATCATTTGTGTTTACAGTACAGTACTAGGAAGTCTCACATAGCTGCATGAAACATACTTGAAGACACATTTCTAGTAATCCGTAGTAGTTGTATTATGGTAAAGTCCTCCAGTTGAAATCAGTAGAATGTAGGTGGAAGTTCTGAAATCCAATTTATTTTGTTTAAGAAGCCAGTAGTTAACAAGCTGATAAAATGAATCCAATTTTGTAAATCTGTTGAACTGCAGGTAACGCTTAATCTGCTCACTTGTTCGTTACCATTTTTCTCTAATTTTTTACCCATACAACTGCATTTTAGAAAAGTTATGACCTCCTAGGTCAGTGGTGGTGAACCTATGTCCTCTCTGGGCATGCATGCTGTCATTCCAGCACATAGTTCACTCTGCACCTCTGCCCAACAACCCAAAGGGAGCGCTTCCTCCCTCCTACCAGTACAGAGTTCGCCCTGCCCCTCTGTGTCATTGACTGCAGCCTGTTGAGTTTGGGCACTCAGTCTCTAAAAGGTTCATCAACACTGTCCTAGGTGGTCATCTCATTATAGTCACCAGGACATTCCTTAGTAGTAGTTGAATAGTAGAACATATGCTTAGAATGCATAAGGGTCTGTCATTAGAAGCTAACGGTTAGGTCTGTTCCTGAGGCTCAGATAAACTTCTTCCATGTCTAGGCCAAACGTAAAACTGCCAAAATGAAGGCACCCTTTGGGGAGTTCATTCTGCAGTTCCTTTTGCCTGACCTAGTGTGAAAAAGATTAGGCAACAACACAAGGTTGCCGTTACCAGGGTATGCCTGATTGTGGTTCAAAAATACCACAATCTTCGAGAAGGCTCTTTCTGTGTACCCTTCAGATAAACCATGAAGATGCTTTTGCTTTGGTATGTAGCACATTTCTAAATATTTAGAATTTTGTTCAGATATAAGTGACACCAAGTTTAAGTTAGTATATTTAGGATTTTAGTCTTCACCTAATTATATTACTTAAGGAATATTTGGTAGAATGTACTCCCAGAATTTATTTAAATTAGCAAACTAAGCGAGACCGTTTGCGATGCATGTAAAGCAAGCTTAATGTATAGGCCTGAAAACCTGATAAATTGTTTTCTCTTTAGTTTAACAGACATTTATAGATAATTGCATAGTAAAAATGGCAGATGTGTATAAAATATTATGTGATGACAGTTAATCCTGTTGCAAAATATAGATGGGAATGCCTACCATATCATCCGATATCCCGTTGAGCTGGATTTCTGCCATAATCTTAAAACAAGATTTCCTTTCAAATAAAATACATTGAAAAAGTTATATGGAATGTTGTGCCAATGCAGTACAGTATCAGACTTGTGATCTTGTATATCAGCTGTCCTATTCTAGACAGACAATTTTAGCTCATATGTGTAAGATTAGAGTACAGAAATACCCCGGATAATGCTAAAACTTGGTTCCACAAGTCTTAGTGTTATCTGATGTTTAACATTATGTGATACATTTATTGAACACAGTTTTAAAAAAGCCGGCTTCCTTTGGGGGAAGCCGGGGGCTAGTGCGCCCGCCTGCTTTCCCCCAAACCAAGCTGGGGATCAGACACTGTGATTCCCAGCTTTGTTTGGGGGAATGCACGTGGGTGTGCCTGTGCGCATTCCCCCAAACCAAGCCGGGGATCAGACACTGTGATTCCCAGTTTGGTTTGGGGGAATGCACGTGGGCGTGCCTGTGCACATTCCCCCAAACCAAGCTGGGGATCAGACGCTGTGATTCCCAGCTTGGTTTGGGGGAATGCATGTGGGCGCGCCTGTGCGCATTCCCCCAAACCATGCCAGGGATCAGTCACTGTGATTCCCAGTTTGGTTTGGGGGAATGCACGTGGGCGCGCCTGTGTGCATTCCCCCCAAACCAAGCTGTGGATCAGATGTTGTGATCCCGGCTTGGTTTGGGGGAAACCACGCAGGCCGCCTGTGCGCATTCCCTCAAACCAAGCCGGGGATCAGATGCTGTGAACCCGGGCTTGGTTTGGGGGAAACCGTGCGGGCACACCCATGCACATCCCCCAAACCAAGCCGGGGATCAGACGCTCTAATTCCCAGCTTGGTTTGGGGAAACTGCTCAGACTGCCCATTTCCTTAGGGTGGGAGCGGCCGCACGTGCTCTCACCCCAACGAAACCGGCGGTCCAACGCTTGGCTCTACGGAGGCCCCCTTGGCCCCCCTAGCAAGGGGACCTCCGGAGATCTCTGCCCCAAAGCCCTCAGGGCTGGTCTCCAGTCCTGTGGGCTTTGGGACAGATCAACGTCAGGGAATTTGAGGAAAACTTTTGCATTGCACAACATTCCTCAAATTCCCTGATGTGATCCAATTTTAGCGTTGTCCGATGCATTTGTTATCTGAGGCATTACTGTATATGATTTATGAGACTCATTAAGTTCTGCATAGGCTATAAAATTTAGGGTGGATCAAGAGCTATGGCAATATAAAATGATTCAAAGAAAAATATGTGAAAATAAACAAAAACATTGTAGCACTTTGACGACTAAATGTTATATTTTAATGTTAGCTTCCGAAGATCAAGTTCACTTCGTCAGACTGTTTTGTTAAAAACCATATTAAAAATATGCAATACAGTCGCATAACATCAAACCAGTTAAAAACCTCTGGTGGCAAACCAACATAAATGCCAGAAGTTTACTATATCCCCAGCATTTATTGGAGCCTTTGCAATATCAAATGAGAAAATTGATTGTTATGGCAATTCTTTAGGCATAGCCATGGCTGCAAATAATTATGTAGAATGCTATTGTATTTTTCATGGTGAACCCAGCAAGTGGAGTGGTCTATCAGAGTTGTCTCTTTTGCCAAAAGAAGACAAGTCTGTTCACATGGGCATTTTCCTGATTATTCTCCAAATTGTTGATTTTTCAGTTACTCTGGATTTTAATTGTTTTATTTTTGGTGACTAATTTTATAATGTACAGTATGTCTTTATTGTATTTTCAGGTATTTTTAGTTTGAAAATTGATAGCAAATTTCTCTCAGATGTTTAAACAAATAAAACTTAATTTTAGTTTAAACTGCCTTAACTGTGCAATTTTCTGCATGCTTATTAAGAATATGCATAGGATTGTCACCTTAACATGTTTTTCTTCGGAACTGAATTTCAGCATTGGATTGCTGCTAGTGTTGCTAATGATAAATATCACTGCAAATAGAGATCAAAGCACTTAGGAGTAAAAATAGCTCAGCATTAAATGCATCTCTCTTCCTTGAAGATCTGTTGCCAAAATTGGTCAGTGGTATGTCTTCATGTATGCCAGATTGGAACATTTAAAATACGGATCTACCATATGGGAACTTGTTTAATGATGGCAGTATATCAAAGTTATTTTTTTGTACGACAATTTCATATAACTAATTTTGATTTAATTGTAAGACTTTTAGAGATTAACAAGTGTCTTCTCAATTCTGACTCATGACAACCCTTCTCAGGGTTTTCCAGGTAGATACTATAGGATACTTGTTATGGTTAGGAACTGATGCATACATCTGGCTGTTAAAATAAACAATGAGGCGAGTTATCATGAAGGGGAAATTTATAAAATTGAAAAGAAATCTGAGAAAAAGTACGGTACATAGTAGTTAGAATATGAGAGATAGAAATTGTCATAGGAGTTTTGAGATTGATACAGATCCAATATGTGCTCATTTTTAATCATGGGAGTGATATTTGTTTGTTTCATTTATAGACCAGTTTTCTTCTGATAAGAGGACTACTCTTGAGTAGTTGTTTAGTATTCCTTCTGGTGGCATGCTGAGACTGTCCAGCTTGCCCATAACTTCACAGCTCACTTGGGTTGCACATAAGGGAATTGAAATCCCAATTCCTAATTCTGCAGCCAAATACCTTGCTCACTGAGCTATCCAGCAGCTAAGAGGGAGACTTTCTCTCTCCCCCCCTTAATTGTTCTACCAGCATAGAATTGCATTCTTCATTTCTCAGGCTGTCTTCATGCACAAATGAAGCAATGCAATAACTTTTAATTTGTAGAAGCCTGACAAGAGCCAAAAACGTGTTAGCCATTAATAAAAGTAATGTTGTGTCTTTAGAGCCACTCAGTAACATGTTGTGGATATTAAATATGGGGAAATGGTGAGTTATATTCCAACTACAAATGTTTAATAATAAATCCTGTGGTTTTTGGTTAGAGATATATCCCAGCAAACTGTGATCTTGATTTAGAATCACTGAACGGTTCTGTACTTTTAGGCTATAATTTTTTGTAATCACTCTGACCTGCGCAACTTTGAATACTAGATAACCATTATGTTAAAGTGTGCATAATTCTACAAGAATTGCCAGACCTTAATACTTCACAGTTAAACAGTTTGGTGATTTCCTTGGCAATATATAACATGATATCAAATTTAGTTTTAATATCCTTAATTTAAAAAGTACACATTTGGAATATCCTACTTGAATTAATAAAATTTATGGAGTTGACTCACTTTTATTCAGTGGGCTTATTTTAAGCATTTTCTACTTTGTTGTGTGAAAGCTGGATGTTGTAGTCATAGGAAACATATAGCAAGGTATCCAGACCAAGGTGTTTCTTGTTATTTTTTTACCAGAGGTTCAGATATAAGCCTTGTGGCAAGTGTGTCTCCAGAGGTTTTAGGTCATGCATCTTTATTTTTTAGGTAGCTTTGTACCTAATTTTATTATGTGTTATAATTTGTTGTTAAAGGTATACAGTATAGCTAAGGAAGTTAGAATATGACTTTTGAAACTTAATAGTGGCATGTATTAACGGTACTTCAAGAAAGAATATGTCAAATTTGATTCTTTTTGTTCTCTAATTACAGTAGTTTCCATTTTGGAGCAGAGCTTTTCCAGCATGCACTTTATTTTCATTCATCTTATTTGATAATGTGAAAACTCATTATTAACCTGACCAATTGTTTTGAGTGATTTCTAGAATAATATCATTAGAGAATTACTGTAGTTCAGCCATAACACCAAACTATAGTTCTGCATTATGGGAATGGATTGTAATCAACCTCATAGTAGTGCACTTACCCCTCTTTTCCTGCAAAGCTACAAAGAGTTGATAAACGTCCAAATTAGTGTGTCATCCAGACAGAACAACCTGGTCTGAATCCTGCTGCAGGTTTATGCATGCGTAGGAAAATTGTGTAGATTTTGGTGGGAAATGGCGGCTTAGGAGCAAGATGCTTTTTGCATTCTTAAGCATGTACTGAGTTATACAATACTGTATATATTTTCAGTTATGTGAACTTTCTGGCTGCCCTATTGATGTTTGGTGGAAATTATATTGGAAAAACAAGGATTATTTATGGTTATAGAAATAAGCTAGTGTGTTTTCTGAGGAACTAGGGAAGGATATTTGAGGGTTTTTTTGAAGGGTTGTGGCAAGGATTAGCTAATACTTAAAATGTAGGAAATCAAGTTGTCTTCTGCTGCTACTTCAAAATCTTTAAATTCCAATTCAGTCTCTTCAGGATGGTTTTTGGATCAAAGCACATTGATTTAAGTCATTACTGAGAAAGGCATGATTTAGACAGTCTATAAATTTCTAATGGGAAGCTGGATTGGAGAAATTTTCCCGTGTGTGAGGATGTAATTTATGATGTTATTGCTCATTGTTATTAGTCATCATTGAACTGATTGGGGCTAACAGCCATGGGCAAGCCTGTTACCAGTTTATTTATTGAGCCACTTGTCACCTTCTGAGCAATGGATTTTATTCCTGTTTGTTGGATGAAAATATATTTTACTGATCCTGGATTAGTTGTCAGTTTCATTACAGTACGTAATATGTAGGGTTATAAATAGAGAATATATTTTTCTCCTCCATATTTTATTGTTCCTAATTTTATAACCGTTATATTTCCCCATCAAATTTTCTAAACTGAAAGTCCTAATTTCAAGCACACAAAGCCTTTTGTGTTTGTTTGAAGCTTAAATCCTTTGCATGTGTTTCTAACTACTTACGTAGTTTTATTCTTTTAATAGATTATCTACAGCTGCATAATATATTCTTAATGTCAGTGTACCATTGCTTGTTTGTGACTGTTGTACTGGAGAGCCTCGGTGTTGGACTAGACGTGGGAGAGCTAGGATTGAATTGTGAGATTTACTGATTGACCTTGTAGAGAGGGTCACTCACTCTTAGCCTGACCTACTTCAGGGATTGATTAGAGAGTAAAGTACAGAGGAAAGCCATGTTCTTCAGGTTACTTGGGAAAAAAGCAAGATATATTTGGAACTAATGCATAAGTAAAGTGTTAGGTCATGTCTATACAAAAATGAAATCAGATGATTCCTAGCAAATTATGAGATTTTGTATAGAAATAGTTTTAGAATAGGACCCTTCCAGTGATGCACTGCAGCAGGTTCTGTCAGGTTCTGCAGAACCGGTAGCGCAGATTTCCCCAGGCCACACCCACTTGGTTGGCCGTGCCCACTTCCATAGCCCATAATGCAGGATGTTTGGCCATGCCCACAGATTTGGCCAGCCTACAGAGTAGGTAGTAATTTTTTTTTTGCAGTGCATCACCCTTCCCTTCCCAGTTGGTTCTTCTTACATCAGGGGTACCCAAACCTTTTGGGCCATGGGCTGGCCACGTGGTTCAGTGGGCCGGTCATGTGATTCCTCCCACTGGAAGCAGAAGTAAAACATGTCTTGCAATCTGTTTTTCAGCAGGATGAGAGAGATTTTAGCCTGCCAGTTTCTCTGCTTAAATCAGAGGTGCCCAAACTATGGCCTGCGGGCCGTAGTTTGGGCACCTCTGTCTTACATGTTTTCTCTTAATCACTGCTTCCTTACTCCTTTTGAGCTTGATAGCACTATTGGGCAGCATATAAGTATGACTGCTTTGTTTTATTCCAACTTTTGTCTGATGCCTCAGCTGCATGCTTTCCTTAGGCTGATGTATCCCTTCTTCTTCACTCCTGTAGCTTTCTGACCATCTTCTTTTGTGTCCTGATCAAACTTTGAGTGCCCAAATGAAGCCACTTTGTTGGCTTTGTTATTGGCCAAAATTAAATCTTCATTGATACATATTTTGGGAGACCAAGAAATGAACTGGGCTCTGTGTATCTCCTCATTCACATAGCATGTTGTTGCCTGCTAGCAGCCCCCAATTGAGCGTGTTGGTCTTATATTTAGGCACTTTGACCCTCAGCCTGTTCAGGGCCCTCTAAGTGACATAGGGAAGTTTGTGTTCCTCAGCCATATCCTCCTTTCTGATTACAGTAATACCTCATACAAAGTTCGCTTTGTACAACATCGAATTCATACAACATCACCTAGTTCCTTGGGAAAAGTTGCCTCATGCAAAGTCGCTGTGACTTTGTATGAGGCATTGGGGTTTTTCCCATGTTGCCTTGTGCCTGGGCAATATAAAAGGCAGGATGCATGCGTGCATTGCTCTTGTGGGTTTTGCACGAGGTGAAGAGTGTTTAGGAGTGGTTTTGAGCATGATTTTGGATTGTTTGGTGTTTGCTGCTGTGGTTTTTAAAAACATTGCATGCTCCATAATTTTTCTTATGTTGGTCTTTTTGGGGGGCACTGTTTGGTGGGGTGGGCAATTGTTTGGTGTTTGCTGCTGTTTGGATGATTAATACTGTGCTGCATGATGGGACATGTTGGCATCCAATTTGTTCTTGCTTCCATCCAGTAATTGTTTGCATTAGCTTGTACAAAATGGATGATCGTCCGCATGGCTGCAGATTAACAGTGTGCTGCATGATGGGACATGTTACCTTTTAAACCTGTACTTCATAAAGTTTTCAAAAGTTAAAAACTTGTTGTATGGTTTGTCCCCTAAAATCAGGGTTGTTTGACATGTTTTTGTAATGTATTTAGCCTTTAGACAATGATTTCTTAAAGTTCTGTCAGTTTTCTTGACTTTGCCCTGAAGTCTGTGCTGTTACAGTACAATGTATCTCTATGGAAATGACGTCGTATGAGGCATCGCGGCAAGGATTTGGACGTTGTATGAGGCATCGCGGCTAGGATTTTGCATGCCTCATACAAAGTCCAAATTTGTATAAAGTCCAAACTTGTGGAACCAAGTTTGGACGTTGTATATCAATCACTGTATAAGGATTTTAAAATTAGACTTAATAAATAGACGAGATCTTGTATAATAACCAAGATTTGTGTTTTGTTAATAATCATGTAGATTGGTCTGAGATTAAGGTGGGTATTGGTGTAGTGACTTCATGTTGTTTTGTGCCTGATGTTGCAGAAAATTTGTAATCTAAGGGCTGTCTCTCAGTTCAAAAATAGGTTGTTGAAATTATTTTATTTCTCTTTCTGTTGCTATCTCTTCTTACTGTGGTAGCAGGGTCTTTCAGGAGGAGAAGGCAGGACATTTAAGAGAGATGTGAACCCCTATTACAGGATACCTTTTTCCTAAGGATTCTTCCCATTTATTTTGTTTTTTCCATTGTTGCCACCTGCAAAGCTTCATATCAAATGGTCTACTTACACAGCCAACTCTTTGCTTTTTCCACATTGTTTCTAAAAAATCTCTAGATTTTGAATATTTTTGACTAACTATTAGTTTACTTGTTGAGTGATTTTTAACAGATGATACAGGAAAAACAAACTGATTCTAAAAAATAAATCTTGGATACTTTCAGGTCCCTTCACAGATGTAGTCACTACAAATCTTAAACTACGAAATCCGTCAGATAGAAAAGTGTGTTTTAAAGTGAAGACTACAGCACCACGTCGATACTGTGTGAGGCCAAATAGTGGAATTATTGACCCCGGATCATCTGTAACTGTATCAGGTAAAATGTTAAATAATCTGATTTTGAGCACTCTTCTTATAGAAGCTATAAGATATATAGGAGTGATTCATAATTAAAAACCCATTTATTTTATCAATAGGCTGCTATTCGTACAGAGAAGGTATTTTTTAAAATTATTTTAAAATATATCTGTTGTGTTTGTAGCCTACTGTGTATATTCTGCTTCATAATGTCATTAAATAAACAACTTTCTCAATGGGCGAGCAGGGCTGTAGTTTTGTGTTGGATCTGCAGTAGAATTTCTACAAGCCTTCGCCTTGTGAGAATTGTTCTGTTAAAATAGCAGCAGTTCTTTTTTTCACAAGATAAATAACTTCAAAATTCGCAAATAAATTTCAAAGAAAAGGTTTGGTTAAACCCAGAGTTTGTTTGAGTTAAGAGTGGGCAACTGAAATTAATATAGCCTATTAGTCACAAGTTCTCCTTCGTATAGTTTGTGAATCTCCACTATTGGGGTTATGCACCTGCGCATTAATTTAATTTAATTCAGTGTTTCCCAACCTTAGGTTTTTGGACTTCAATTCCCAGAAGCACTGATCAGCCAATGTACTGACTTAGGCTTCTGGGAATTGAACCACCCTCCCCCTGTGGGGTATGGGCCCCATGTTGGGAACCACTGATTTAACTCATTAGGATATTATCTTATGGTTGTTGCTGTAGAGTCCTTATTATTTAAACATTTGGTCTTATAACTGAGTCAGTGTACTCAGTTATAAGTGATTTATTGTTATGTGCTGTCAACTTGAAACTGTCTTGTAGTGACCCTAGCAGGGCATTCAAGGTAAGTGAGATATTTAAGGAATGGTTTTACCAGTTCACTTCCCCAGCGAGTTTCCATGGCACAGCTAGAACTCAAACCCAGGTCTCCTGAGTTCTAATCCACCACTGTACATTATACACTGGTTGTATATAAGGTAGTACCACTAACTTTTTTCTTGCTATAGTGAAAGAAATTCAAGATGAGAAGTTATATTAATGCCCTGGTGCATGGGGCAGCAAACTTGGCTCCCTATATGTTCTTGAAATTCAATTCCCAGAAGCCCTGATCATCAGGTGTACTGACTTGGGCTTCTGGTAATTAAGTCCAAGAACACATGGAGAACCAAGTTTGCTGATCCCTGCCCTTGTGCCCCTCCCTGCGCAGCAGAGCAGGCTGGCTAGCAGCCACTGCACAAGAAGTAGGGGCAAGAGGCAGAGTCTTACAACAGTCTGAAGGATGAGGCAGAATCGTTGGTCAGGAAGAGCCAAGTTTGGAAGCTGGGCATTGAAGAACAGAGACAAAGGGTTGAACCAGAAGAGTAGTTGGGTTTCCAGACAGAGGGTCCAGGGTCAGTAAGCGGTACGGGTTTGAATGGTGCAGAATCGGGACCCACAAAGCTTGTTCCAACAAAGCTACTGCTGGCATAGGTGTCTCTTTAAGAGGGTTCAGGCTCAGGGCTCACAGCTGGGGATGGTCTTTGCAAACAAGCCCTTGCTTCTCTTATTTACACCCATAGCTCCTTGCACAGCTGCTGCCTGCATCTTTCAGATGTGCTTGGCTCTGCCTCTTTACTGACACTAGGTGCCTCAGCATGTGCTGGTTGAGCTCCTGTCATTTCTTGCTCAACTTGATCAAGAGAAGGCAGTTCCATGCTGCCAATGGGCTGAGGTGCTGGCAGAAAGTCTTCCTCATTGGACTTGGGTTCCAGGGCCACAACACTTAGAACTATGTATTCAGAGTTTAATTAAGAGAGTGAACTAAAAAGATGTCATTTCAGCACCTTCTGTATTTGTTACTCCTGTTTTGTTAGAACCCGGTTAGTTTTCGGTGTTCATTGACATCTCTGTTAGAGATTTTTAATTTAGAACACTGTTAAAATTACAGAGCTGTGACACCGACACCATAATTAAAATGGAGTGGTTGTTTTAGCGCATGAACATTATTAAGCATGAAGTGAATGCTCCTATAAAATTAATATATCACAACATATGGGGAGAAATCTCCTTGTTGAGGAGAATAGGCTGAATGGGTCAGACAAAAAGTGAGGGCATGCATATGTGTGTGATTTTCTAAATAATAGTGATGGAACTTTAAGATTACAGGCATTTCATACTGTCCATTGAATATGACTAGTCCAGTATTAGTAGTGCTGGAAGAGTATCTTTCAAATGCAACTGATGAGGAGAATAGGGTATGGTCCCTAACCTCTCACTGCACATTTTGTAGGTACAACTTGGGACCAGGGATGAAACTGCCCCCCTTGGAGGAGAGGAAAGATAACAGTGAACAGATACTTTCACTTGGTGACCACAGAGCTCTGTATTCTGTGAATGTCAAATGCTTGAGAGTGGCAGTTTGTTGTGTGTCTGTATTTATGCTTATGTGAATGGCTTTTCCTGGTAGCAGGCTTGTAAGCATAAGCAGTAACTATAGACTTAGATGAACAAAAGGACTTATTTTCCTTTTGCTTATGTAGCGAATCTGTTTGGAAGATTTGCTACTACTGAGTACAATCTGAAACATTTACTACACTGATAAAATCTGATGCCCTACTTTAAAAATGCAGTCATAAGCATTTTAGTACCAATGGGCTGGGGGGGGGGGGAGAGAATTCCCATGTTGAAATCTTCCAATGTTCCCTATGAAATCCCTAATACTCCTTGAGCATGGACTGGTAACTTGAGGTGATCCAGATCAAGGTAACAGAGTTGTGGTTGGCATCCAAACACAGTGAATATTACTCCATTCCTTTCAAACTGCACTGCTTGCCATTTTATTTCTGGGCTCAATCCAGAATTATTAATTTTATCTTTAATGTCCTAAAGTTCCTGAAACAATATAGAACAATTCTGTTCCACCATAGAGGCTCCTTCTGTGTCTCATTTCTGGCTGAGTGATCAGTAGAGAGCAATTTCTTCCTTTAGGTGTGCTAGTGATTTAGTGGCTTGCCTAATTGAGATCTCTGAGCCCCCACTTGCTGTGCATCTTTCAGCGACTAATAAGGATTGTTATTATAGTGATCATTTATCTAACTCAGCCTAGGTTACAGGTTTTAGCTGCTGATTTTTATTGTTTTATCGATTCTTATAATTAATATTTTATTCCTTTGTAAGTAAGTCTCTTTGTGTATACTTGATGAAGTAAGATCAGATAGATACAGTTGTACCCCATATAACTAACGTTTCGTATAACGAAAAATCCATATAACTAAGCGTTTTTGAGCTATTGGCGATACCCCGCATAACGAATATTTTTTTTGTTATATGGTTTGTGCCCTGCATAACAATTTCCTCCCCGTTATGCAGGGTATCGCCAATAGTGATTTGCATAACAAAAAAATTTGTATAACGAAGCGCTCTGTGGAACGGAACTTTTTCGTTATACGGGGTTCTACTGTATTACAATAATGTTGGCTGTATCTAGTAGAAGTTTATTAGCTTTCTGTATTATAAATGAAGTATAGAGAGACTGGCTTTTGAATTTATTTTGTTTATACTGCAGTTCAGTGAGTCACTTTTACACTGTACATGAGACTTGTAGCAAAGTTTTATCATTAAAAGGAGCATGTGGACCTGGGTCTTTTGGTCTTAGTCCAACATCTTAACTGGTATTCTAGGTTGTCTCTCTATACTGGACTAGGTTGTAGAGTTGTATTATTTATATACATTTGTGACCATTACATTAACTATGTGGTTGTTTAAGAAAGTGATAATAATATGGAGAGTATGAAATGAAGTATTTTAAGTAGCCTGATGTAATGACTACTGTATGTGAAATGCTTTGAACATTCTTAGGTTCTGTATAAACTGTGCCTTATAATGAAGCAGAAGTGAATTAGAGTGTCCCTTCCTTAAAAGGTCTAGGCATTTATAAAGTGTCATGAGAATAAAGACATTTGACGCAATGCTTAGCTTTCATCCCCCCACTCATACAAAAATATTATTTCCTCAATAACAGCATATTTCAGAGAACACATGCCATTTTGCCAGTCCAGTAAAGCATGTAAGAAAAACAAGTGTGGTTAGCTTCAGTGTTCTCAATTTACAAAGGAAGAAGGTTGGAGCTAAAAGACTAAGGAAGAGTGAGCCTGTTGCAAGTGAGCATGGTTCAACTTGAGAAGTTAAGGCAGAACCTTTAACAAAGAGTTGTTCCTCTGTTTCTCATTGTTGACAGCCAACGAGGTAATGGCCAAATTATTGCCTCAAAGTTTACTATTCTTCTTTACTATTCTCCATTGTTGACAGCCAAACCTTAAAGTTATCTTGCATTGTGCAGAGGTATTTGGGAAGGATTACAATGCTGGCCTTTGAGTGATCCCTTGATTTTAATGCTAATTGATGTGAAGGTAGAGGTAGCTATGGCAGATCCAAGAGGCCTACATTGGTCACTTGTACCCAAGCTGAGAGGGACTTCAGTGGCTCAAATAAGCTGACTGGAAGGTGGCAGGTCAGCAGTTTGATACTGAGGATTGCACAATGGAATGAGCTCCTGTCTCTGTCCTAACTCCTGACAACCTAGCAGTTCGAAAGCAAGAAATTGCAAGTAAATAAATAGGGACCACTTCTGTGAGAAGGTAAACAGCATTTCATACCTGCCACATCTCCACGGAAACATCTACAGACGCAGATAGCGCTAGCTCTTTGGCTGTAAACAGAGATGAACACTCAACCCTAGAGTCAAATACGACTGGCTTTCGAGCAAGGGTGACCTTTACCTTTACCCAAACTCAGAGCTACAGAATGACGCCTTGTAACCATATTGTATGTTGCAAATAGTTGAGGACGAATTCTGATCAGTGATGATATTCTTGTTTTAATGGTGATGTAATTGGGATGTTGTAAGAGCTGTCTACCCTGATTTGCTCTTTCATGGATACCTCTGGGCACTTCCTTCCTCCCTATAAGCATCCCTTAGAATAAGAATAGCGAGAAGGCCTTGTAGCAGATGTGTATCTACAGTTCAGCAGTGGTGGGATTCATTTTTTTTTTACTACCTACTCTGTGGGCATGGTATGATAGGTGTGGCCAGGGGGAAAGCCCTGCATTGCATCTGAATTAGGACTACTTTATTTCAAAATTTGGATGGGTGGGGTCAGCCAGAATTTCTGCTACTGGTTCTGGCGAACTTGGGCGAACCTGCTGAATCTCACCACTGCAGTTCAGACGTTTTATGTTTCTGTTTGCAGTGGCTTAAATAACTACTGATATTAAATTACAGGTTGTTAGGCAAGAATAAAATATTGATTTTGCAAGAGAGTATGGAGTAATTTGTAAACATTTTCACAATATTATGGTGTAACAGCTTTTTTAAAAGGACACATTAATAGTGAAATTTAGAATTTGTTTCTTGAATAAGAATCCTGGTCCTAAGATATGGCCTTACTATCCAAGCTAGGTTTTTTATTCCTGAGTTTTAAGTGTTTCAACTATCTATATAATTCATATTTTGTCTGTTTGTACAGTGATGTTACAGCCTTTTGACTATGATCCAAATGAGAAGAGTAAACACAAATTTATGGTACAGACAATCTTTGCCCCATCAAGCATTACAGATATGGAAGCAGTGGTAAGTAAATTAGGGCTTTAGACTACATTATTTAGCAGACTAATATAGTGAAATCTCTATTTTTTATTTTGGAACACGCTTGCCCCTAAGTATTCTAGGATTTATCACACTTATCAGAGTATGCCTGATTTCTGTTTTGCTAGCCTAAGCATGGTATTTGAGTTTGGGACTATTGTAAAATTCAATCTGTACAGAATGTTTAGAAACTATATGGAGAAATATAGCTCATTTTTCCCTTCAGGGAAGAAGCAAAATAGTAGTCATTATACAAATGCTTACTTGGAACTATTGCCATAGACCTTGTTGAGAAACATAGATTTCAAACTACTAGCAAAACTACATAACTCACACATTAAAAAAAGGTTGTTGGTTATTATTATTATTATTATTATTATTATTATTATTATTATTATTATTATTATTATTATTATTATTATTATTATTATTATTATTATTATTATTATTATTATTATTATTATTATAGCAGTGATGGAATAGTAGTCTTGTAAGCTTCATAAGAGAGTATTGGCCACATTGCTTCAGGCAGGATCTTTTAAGAAGTACGCAGAAGTGTCCACGCTGAACCAGGAAGTAAATGCAGATGACATGCACAAACACACCCACTTCTGGGGGCGTGGTCTGGCCCATTCAGCTGTTCTGGGGGCAAGGTCAGGCTCCCGGCATAAAAAGTTTGGGCACCCTTGCCTTAGGCCAGTGATGGCAAACCTTGTCACTCCAGCTGTTCTTGGAGTTCAGTTCCCAGAAGCTCAACTCCCTGTGTACTCTGTACGTGCAGTAAATCCATTCATGTGGATTCACAGGGGCTTGGGCTTCTGGGAATTGAAGTCCAAGAACAGCTGGAGTGCCAAGGTTCACTATCACAGCCTTAGTCACGCAGTAGCATAGAATATGAGCTGAGGAGGATCATGGATTGGATGCCACTGCGAATGGAGTGGCTGGAGAGGAAGGAAGAGAAGCTTTAAATGTCACAATTGTAGACTTCTTGCTTTAGTTAGCCAGGTATTATTTTATATTTTCTTGCTAACTGAATGAGGAAAATAGAGAAAGCAATGCATATAGATGTAAGACTAATGTGTCCTGCCAATATTAGTTGAAATATTCTGAACCAGGCATAAAAATGATAAGATAGCAGTCTTCAAATATCTGAGGAACTGCCAGGTTCCGGTTAGATGTCTGAAACCTTACATATCTGAGGGAAGGAGTTATATCTAGGTTTCTTACTTCCAAATCCTACTGTACAGTAAAATCCCTACTTACGGGGGGAAAGTCTGTTCCGTAGTAACTTGAGGCATTTGTAAGTCGGGGTTTTACTGTACAGTATTATTAATATCTGTATACAAAGCAAAGTTTACATATTATGAAAAATCATTACAACTTTATTGAATTAAATAGTCATATTTTAATGTGACTTCATTGTTGTCATAGTGGAAGGATGCAAAACCTGATGATTTAATGGACTCCAAATTGAGATGTGTATTTGAAATGCCTAATGAAAATGATAAGCTGGTAAGTAAAAACAATACAAATATTGCTTGTGACTCTTATTTGCCAAGTCTTAAACTAAACTTGTTTCTTTATTTTTTATCTGCATCATAATGGTATATGCCTTGCTACCTTTTTGGTTTGTATGTTAAGATATTATATACAGTAATATTAAGATCAGTTCGAACTACAGTGATACCTCATACAATGTCCAAACTTGGTTCCACAAGTTTGGACTTTATACGGATTTGGACTTTGTATGAGGCAATGAGATACATTTTACTGTAACAGCACAAACTTCAGGGCAAAGTCAAGGAAACAGACAGGAAACTGACAGAACTTTAAGAAATCATTGTCTAAAGGCTAAATACATTACAAAAACATGTCAAACAACCCTGATTGTCCAAGAACCTGAAGAATGCTGCAAAAATCCCAGGAATGCTTCTAAAAATTCTGATGAAAAAATCCAAAATCACGGTCAAAACCACTCCTAAACACTCTTCGCCTCATGCAAAACCCACAAGAGCAATGCACGCATGTGTCCTGCCTTTTATACTGCCCAGGCACAATGCAACCTGGGAAAAACCCAATGCCTCATACAAAGTCGAGCGACTTTGTATGAGGTAACTTTTTTCAAGAAATTAGGCGATGTATGAATTCGATGTTGTATGAAGCGGACTTTGTATGAGGTATTACGGTAGTGTTTTAGTGCTCCAAAATTTGAGCCATTTCTTCTAGCCCATAAACAGTTTACATTTGTAACTGCTTCATCAAACTTACTTTTGAACCAATATATGGCATCTAATGTTGGACCTACATGACCCTAGCAAATTTTCTTAAATTTAAAAGTAGCCTTGAAGCTTGAAAATCATGTTGCGTTTAAACTGAGAGCAAGCCAGTCAGTTGTAACAGATGGGGGGGGGGCAGTATTCCAGAGAGGCACAAAGATATAATTTATATGAACAAACAACTTTTTTTGTGCTTTACACTGACTAGCAAACTTTTTGAGGCATGTGCAATCTTTGAGAATAGTGACAGTTTGAATAAGAAAGTATGTGGTACTTAAATGCGAAGTCAAACATTTTAATCAGTGTTCGGTTAAGGAAAAACCTGTACTTAATTGTTTTAAGTAGATGTGGTATTTGGACAATATTGAAACAAGTTGGGCATATAAATTCAAAAGGATTGTTTTGTTAGGAATCATATGTGGCTGATTGTGGTCTTTTAGATAAGAGTAACAAAAGTGGCTCTTGAGAAAAGACGTGTCACATATGTCCACAATCTTTCTTTGCCATTTAGGCTGTTATCACCCATATTTTATATTCTATTTTCTGTATCAGCCAGACCAGATAGTTCTGCAATCAGTGCGAATCTTGAAAGACTTTGAAAGTTGAACTGCTGTGCACTGCTAATAATAATAAAAAAGCAGGGCAGCTTCTGCTACTATCATAACAACTGTAAGGGAATTCAGAAATCTTTGTGGCTAGAGTCATATTGTGAAACATAGTTCACTTAATGTTTAACTAAGCACTTTCTAAAATATCTGAGACTAAAGTTCCAACATATTGTTTGAAATTACCTTCTACTTTTAAGCGTGCAGTAACTTTGCAAAATAGTAGGAATAGTAATTGCATTTCTCTCACATTACAGTATTTGTCTATGCCTTTTAAATCCTTGTTCTCCTGCCTCTGCAACACACTATTCTTGAGGGTTCTGTGCTTTCCTCTTCATTCAACTGATCAGCTTCCATTGG
Organism: Bradypodion ventrale; assembly: GCA_035047345.1. Classification (NCBI taxonomy): domain Eukaryota; kingdom Metazoa; phylum Chordata; class Lepidosauria; order Squamata; family Chamaeleonidae; genus Bradypodion; species Bradypodion ventrale. Next base: position 252,157,174 of record JAWDJE010000004.1, on the reverse strand, counting down.
TTCCAAATGGTTCCTTCTGGTCATTATTGCGAAGGTGAACATGTGGCCCAGAATTCTCTTTGGCTGCCATAGACAATGCAGCATTTTGAACAATGCACCTGAGGAAAAGCTTGCCATGGTGTCTGTGGTGTGGTGTAACATATATACTACATTAGAGGGCCTGGGGGGAAATGACTGTGGAGTAAACCTAAATGTAGTTGCTTTTGAAGTACATCTGTTGAAATGAATGGGATTTGTTAGATACAACTTATTTCCATTTATTTCAGTGAGTCTACAGTGCTCTGTGTTGTCCTGCTTCAGGAAGCAGTGGTCTGAAAGAGAATGTTAAGGTATCAAAAAATGGCATTGGCTTCACCCACCGTGCACTGAATTTTACATTTAAAAACCTTTTTTTCCTAGTCTGATGGCTCATTTGTTAAAAGTGCTTTGCCTGATTCCTTATGGAAACCCCCCCACAGAAAATAACTTATAGTTGTCTGTGTATTTCAAGCATGTTTCATTAACGCTGTTGAAGTTCTTTGTCTTCAGAGCAAAATTAACTTTGCTTTACAGGAAGAAAAGTTACAGATTAGTGAATTTAATTGCTGGGCTAGATGTTATGCAGTTAGTTAACAGCACTTTATTAATATACAGCTGTGATATATAAATATGTTGGGACAAGCAATGTTTTTTGCTTAATATCAACACTGTTTGATGCACATTGAGCTTTAAGAATCCATTCAGGTTTTATGTATTTTATTACACATAGATGGTTAATGGTGATTACATAAATGGCAATTAAATATCACAAGCATAGCTTGTATACAATCCTTTGTGGTACATGGCTATAGTATATTATGAAATCATTATATACATCTGGCAGCTGTGGAATAGTGTCTAACACATCACACTAGTACAGCCAAGAATCCAGAGTCGTCGTCCAGAATCCGTGACATCTTAAAAACAAACTAGTTTTATTTGACATAATACACTTCAGTAGGGCTTCACTTCAGAAAGCATCTACTCACTAAAACACTAGTCTTTCTTACTGTGGCTACAGCAGGGATCCTCTAGAAACTACTGTATTTCTTAGTGCCATTGTTTGTGTACAGTTGTTGGCTCCTGCGGCCTGTATAGCAGTGTATTCAAAATCAAAATACTGCATCCCTGTTTTCATGGGGTTTACTTTTTAACATGGCAAGAAAGAGGAACTATACTCCTGACATGACAAATACTAAATTTGACATGAGATAGCATGTTGAGAAAAGGCAATTCATATTAAAAAGTATATAGTTATAATTCGCAACTTTGCTTATTAGACTGCTGCCCTGCCTGGCTGATTAGAGCAGCCAAGGCTACAACAGGCAGTTGGGTCAGTGTGATGGCGAATGCCTCTCTGTGTAAGGGGGTGTTTCCAGTGGCCTTCAAACATGCACTGGTGCGCCCCCTCCTGAAAAAGCCATCGCTCGACCCTGCAGTTATTTCAAACTTTAGACCGATTTCCAACCTTCCCTTCATGGGGAAGGTGTTGGAAAAAGCAGTGGCACAGCAGCTCCAGGGGGTACTGGATGATATGGACCCGTTTCAGTCAGGATTCAGGCCTGGTTATGGTACTGAGACTGCATTGGTCGTACTTTTGGATGATCTCTGGCGGGAGCGGGACAAAGGCAACCCCTCTGTCCTTGCTCTTCTTGACCTCTCAGCGGCTTTCGATACCATCGACCACGGTATTCTTCTGGGCCGGCTATGAGGATTGGTGGCCCAGGGCATTGTATTGTCCTGGTTTTCTTCATTCTGAGGGGCCGGACTCAGTCGGTGTCTTTAGAGAGCAAGCTGTCCAGTCCTAGGTCGCTCCCATGTGGGGTACCTCAGGGCTCGGTACTCTCACTTCTGCTGTTTAACATCTACATGAAACTGTTGGACGAGATCATTCGTTCCCATGGGGTGAGGTATCATCAGTATGCAAATGATACCCAGCTGTACATCTCGGCTCGTGGGGACCCAAATGATGCAGTCAAAGTCCTAACCAGGTGTCTGGAGGCTGTTAGAGTCTGGATGGGGGACAACGGGCTTCAGCTGAAGCCTGCCAAGACTGAGTGGCTGTGGGTTCGAGGCCCCATGCTTTCCCGGGAGCTACCATCTTTGGTCTTGGGTGGGGCACTGCTCCCCAGACAGACCCGGTGTGTAATTTGGGGGTCCTCCTCGACTCGTGGTTGCTGCTCGAAGAACAGGTGGCAGCCGTGGCTAGGAGGGCCTTTGCACAGCTTTGTGTCATCTGCCAATTACGCCCGCTCCTGGACCAAGACTCCTTGCTCAAGGTCACTCACGCTCTGGTCACCACCAGATTGGATTATTGTAATGCGCTCTACATGTGGCTGCCCTTGACAACCATTCAGAGGCTTCAGCTGGTCCAGAATGTGGCTGCCCAGGTGGTGATGGGGTGTGGGCGTTATGCCCACGCCTCACCGCTGGTTCGGGAGCTGCACTAGTTACCAGTGTGCCTCCGGGTGCAATTCAAGGTGGTGGTTTTGACCTTTAAAGCCCTTCATGGCATTGGACCAGGATACTAAAGAGACTGCATCACCCCTAGGTATTCAGCCCATCCCACGAGGGCAGACCGGAGAGGCTTTGTAGTGGTCCCATCCACAAGAGAAGTTCAGCTGTCTGGGACCAGAAGGAGAGCCTTCTCAGTGTCTGCCCTGGCCCTGTGGAACCTCCTTCCACCCGATCTTCGCCTACAAACTGAGCTCCTCCCCTTCTGGGAGGCACTTAAGACATAGCTATGCCAGCGGGTGTCGGGCACTTTGACTCAGTCCCGCTGGCTGGTGTGGCCTGTGTAGTTTATTCAGTTGCCTTAGTTGATTGTATTTCTATCCCCCCCAAAAAAAACACACCAAACAAACAAACACCCTACCCCGTTCTACCTTGTCCGTTCTACCTCGTCCTTTTTAATAGGTTAGGGAAGATTTTAGACTTTAGGAAAGTTTTAATCTTGTGTTAGGTGTTTTTTCTTGTGCTTTTAACTATGTTATTAATTGTTGTTTTAATTGATGTTTTTAACCGTTGTTTAATTTGACGGTTGATAACCTGTTGAGGCTGCCTTGAGTCGTCTTGATGAATAAGGCGGGGTAAAAATACCAAAAATAAATAAAGGGGCAATAGTAAAATGTTTTTAGCAGTAGTGGAATGATCTGCTGAAATGCAGCTGGTAACTTTATTGGTGTTTTATTGTTATCACTAACCTTTAATCATACAAGATGGCATGTATGATAGTTGGTTTATCTTTAATCATTTAAGGTGGAAAATATATTTGCTTTTTATTTTATTTATAACCTGAAATTATGGGCGGTGCCCATTTCAAAGCAGACCAGGGCTCTATTATTTTCTTTCTGCAACAACTGTATAGTCCAGTAAGTACTGAAGGCATCCATGCACATTTCTGGGTGTATTTAGAACATTCATTCAGTCTATTAATTCTTTTCACCTAAAAATTGGGTCTAACCATCCAGCCTCGAGGGGATTCAGGAAAATGTTTATCTCTGCTATATTATGTATGTCAAGAGTGAAAGTGTCTAGTCTCTACAAAATATCATGCATGTAGAAAATGATATAGTTAAATAGATATACTGTACAATAGTAACCATTTTCTTGGGACGTTTTCAAAGATGTAGCTTTGTTAGTAAATGCAAGCACATCCAGACAAAAACAAAACACAAAACCATGATAGCACTTTAAAGGCAAGACTTGTTCCCATAAACAACATACTAAAAGATAGACAACAGAAAAGAAAATAACCAAAGGTCATAAGTGATCTACAAATCATTCCAGATTTATAGGCTCCGTTAGGATTTTTCTGGTCTTAGAAAAGCTTTTGGAGACAGTGGAAGGGGGGAGTCTTACATTTTTTGCTACTGCAAAAGTATAATAAACAAGATTACAGAGTAAGACAGTTTAAATCAGATTCATGTGCAAATTACAGACCTTTTCAAAATGATTAAATATTGACTAGCTTCTTACCTTATTATATATATTAATAAATAGTTCTCCTCACAGTATTTCGCATTTGCATGGATCAAGCTCTTCAAAGGCTAGAGAGAATGATACCTTAATTAGACCACTATAACAATCAACCACTGCTGCTGTTGCAATGATCTTTGAGCTGCCTTCTTACTTCACAGCAAGTGGATTTATCCACGAGAACTTACTGAAATATAAAAGTTAATCTTTTAAGATTTCACAACATTTTGGTGCTTTGTCTCTTTTTTAAAGTTGGTTTTGTTTTTGTCTGATTATTGCTGGGGATTGCCTTTGAAACCCCTCGGGTTGCATTCTTGATGTCCTATATTTACTTAATGTGATAGTTAAGCTCACTGAACGTAGTGGGACTTATTTCTGAGAAAATAAGCTTTGTAATCTCTGAATCGCACAAATGGGTTGTTTCTGTACCTGCTAAAACTTTTAAAGAAAGAGTTGTTAGACTAGCCACCCTGTATGGCACAAACTTCAACACTGAGCAATTTCCTTTCAGTTTCTATTAGCTGTTACTGAGGAAACATCCTTGGGACATTTGCTAGAGATAACCTACTAGTATATCATCATCATCATCATCATCATCATCATCATTATTATTATTATTATTATTATTATTATTATTATTATTATTATTATTATTATTATTATTATTATTATTATTATTATTATTATAAATGTTCCTTGCCTGTTGTGTTTGTCCTTCCTCTGGTCTTAATTCATTGTATTGCTGTGATTTTCCTTTTAGTTTGTGAGTTACCTTTTTTTTAAATAGTACAGTTTGCATTTCAGGCCTCATGATTCTCTCAAGGCCTTACTGCCATTTTCCCCAGGGGGAGGGGCATTATTAGCCAACGCTGCCACACATTTACCAAGCTAGTAATTAAGAATAGAAAAAAACACCTAAAATCCCACTTTGGGAAAAATCTCTTTAGACGGTCAGATTGCTTTCCAAACAGATACTGTCAGTTTTCCCAATGTTAATCAGCAAAATGCTCACTAGACATATTATTAGCTACAATAGATCTCAAACTCCTTGCACACAAAACCACCTTCTTATTAGTTTTATATCACTATGGTGAGTGAGTGAACTTTGTGACCTCTGATATGACCCACCATTCTTACAGTTTTACAGGGACAAAGTCACCAAAGTTTTACAGGCACAAAGTTTCCATCTCCAGCTACAGAGCTAGAAAAGGGCTATTCACATAATGGACATTTGACATGCCCTCGTCTTCTACATCTCAAAGACTGAACATGTTCAGAGATCTAGTAGATTTCTTGTCAGCTATCAGCATTGCAGAATGGGTATGCAAATTATGTCTCAATGTTTATTGAAGGCTTGTGAACACCATCATGCTCTCGTACCAGTTGGCAAAGAGACAAGTCCCTGAACATTTGAAGGGATGCTGAATTTTGACTTTTTCAACAGCCTTTTTAAAAGGAGTCCGGCTGAAGATACCTGCAAAGCTGATATCTGATCTCAGCCTTCTATGATCATCAAGCATACCAGATTGGGTGTCAAAGGGAAACTTGATGCCACTTTCAGTAGAGCAGTTACATTGTCTGCATTGACATTACATCCCACCAGCCAGTAAGTGAGCTTGTGAGTTATCTAGTCAGAGGAACCTCGGTTAACGTAATTAGTTCTCCGGGACGTTTCTTACAGGAAAATTACTTTAACCGAATTTCCCATAGGAATGAATTAAAAATCAAAATACAGTAAAACCCCTACTCACGGAAAAAGTCTGTTCCGTAGGCCTTTGCTTAAATTGATTTTTTTTGTAACTTGAAACAAACCCATAGGAAAAATGAAATTTTTATGTAAATCGAAGGAAACCCCATAGGGAAATGATTTTTTACGTAACTCGAAGCAAACCCATAGGAAAAAGATGCTTGATTCAAACTTGTGTATTTGAAATACATTACAGTATTTACCTTGTTTGTTAATATGTTTGACATCTAACAGTTTATGATGATACTTGTATTGCAAATTTATCTTTTTACTTGGTGATTGCTACTTAAAATACATTTCACCTTGTAATGATGTGTCACTTCTAGTGTTTTAATTTACTTTCTTTACTTGCTTCTTGTATTTCAGTTACCTCTTCTGCTTTCAGAGCTAACCATAGTATAGCACAGTGGTGGGGAACCTATGTCACGCGTGCCAGAGGTGGCACCCAGAGCCCTCTCTGTGGGCACTTGTGCAGTCACCCCAGCACAGAGTTCACTCTACCCAGCAGCCCAATGGAAGTGCTTCCTTCCTCCCCTGTTGCTGTGTTGGCACTCTGCGATAAATAAGTGGGTTTTGGGTTGCAGTTTGGGCACTAAGTCTCTAAAAGGTTTGCCATCACTGGTATAGCATTGCGTCTTCACTAGAATTAATGCTAGCTATGGCTAGCTTTAAGCAAAACTGGCTAATATGATTAAAAAGGGGAATAGTGTGCAGATGGAGAGACATTGCTGTCCATTTAGCCATTGGTATAACGCAGAAAAACCAATATTTCCTTGGCAAGACTATAATCATCTTTGTTTTGTCATAATTGTTATATATGTCAAGAACTTTTTCATTTAGGTATGAGACGGAAAGTGGATACAAAATACATTTCTTCACCTCCCCCGTGTGGCTCTTTTAAAACTTCTGATATATGTTCACTATTTGCCTTTAACAGTACTTATTATCTACTTATCTCCCCCTACCCAGGATTTGTTTCCTTGAATAATAACATAAATTATAAAATGTTTAATACAAATTTTGATTAAAGAGATGTCTTTTTGAAATATTATTTTTAATATTTGCAGAATGACATAGATGCAAGTAAATCTGCTCCAGTGCTGAATACAGCAAAACAGGATGGTCCAGTGCCAAAGCCGCATAGTGTTTCGCTCAATGATACTGAAACAAGAAAGCTAGTCGAAGAATGCAAAAGACTTCAGGCAGATGTGGTAAAACTCTCAGAGGAAAACAGACATCTGAGAGTAAGTTTCATGAAACTGGGATATAAGATAAATTGTTGTTTAATAGTTAAATCGGACTGTGCAGAATAGTTTGTTAAACTGCTTAAGCCAAAGTAGTTATAATAGAGTCCTTGTTGCACATTCTGTCTCAATTTCTTTCTAGCTGAATTTCACAAAACAATAACAGTTTTCCTAGTTAGGACATAATTAATCTGATGGATTTTTCTTTGTCAAGGAACATGTTTTTTAGAACACATTTGGACAGAAGCTTGTACAATATCGACATAATCTTGCCTTTATATTTTACTTTAATATATTTTTAATAATCGTGAACCACTTTGAGTCCGTTTATAGCAAAAGGGTTACATATAAAATTTCTGTTTATAGAACGACTGAAAGCAGTTCACTAATTAAGATATAAGTACATCCAAGAATAAGTTATATCAATAAAAACAAATAAACAAAATAATAAAAATTATCTAATAAACTTGTAAAATTAGGGATTGGCATTCAGATTTGGAAAAATTGATTATTCAATAATTATGTATTTGAATAATTCTGAATATATCTGAATCCAAATTTGATCTGAATATCTGTTATAATAATTTGTAATTTCAGAATCCTATTTACTCCTATAGATTAGCAAGCAAAAGGCTAGTTTTCTGCTCGCTAAAGGAAAATATGAAAGTGAAACTTATTTCTCAGGCAGCCTGGATTGATTTTTTAAAAAAGAAGTGAAGCTTAAATGTCTTTAGACACTCTGGTATGAAGGATAGTGGGGCAGAGAACTCAGTGTCTCCTGATTGGCGTTGCCACAGGTTTCCCAACGTAGAGAGATATTGTAAGAGTAAATTCTGTAAGTAATGTCTACCTTCACTAGTAAAATCTAGAAACAGACACTAGAAGAATGCTTTTCACATTGATTCCTTCCATTGGAAAGGTAGGGATAGGTGCTTATAAATCTCCCAAACAATTGCTGTTAGAATATGCTCTGGTGCAAGCCTACATTGCAACAGCTTTCTTTGTGGTTTTCTGACCTTTAACTTGTTTTTACATTCTCTACATTTGAAAGTAAATCTATAGAAAGTGCTTTAGCATATGGGAGATTTTTTTCTTTCATCTTTTATTCTTTCATTTAATATTTTATAGCATTATTGCTCGATACACATGTATCCTTTATTTTTATAGCTTTTAAAGGGAAATAGAAACACATTTGTACAATCTCATTGAGAATCTTAAAAACATTTAAATACTCCACATGCTACAATTTTTATCTTACATCCATCTACAGGTGAAACTCGGAAAATTAGAATATCATGCAAATGTTCATTCAGTTCATTCATTTCACTTAAAAGGTGAAACAAATACATGAGATAGACTCATTACATGCAAAGAGAGATAGTTCAAGCCTTACTTTGTTATAATATTGATGCTTTTGTCTTAAATCTTATGAAAACCTCAACCCCCCTCAATCTCATGTACACTGTACGCCATGATCATCACAATTATAATGAATTAAGGCATGGCATCTCTCACTTTGCACGTAGTGAGTCTATCTCATATATTTGTTTCACCTTTTAAGTGAAATGAATGAACATTTGCACGATATTCTAATTTTCAGAATTTCACCTGTACTAACCATTTGCAATTTAAAAGGGCAAAGCTTCACAACTAATCTGAAAAACAGACATTACCAGTTGTAAAAAAACACATTATCTGTTATGTTGTACCTCTGTTCCTGATGTGTATAAATTGATGCCATGAAGTCTCTCTCACGTCTGATAAAGTGGATGAAACCTAAATTTAAAATACAGCAGTTAGTCTTACAAGTGCTACAAGTTTTTTTTGTCTTTTTTTGTTTACTCTCTGATAGGCTTAAATACTCCAGTTAACTTCAGATCTTATATGATGTCTTTTTAAATTGATGCATTTTTTCCTTTTCAGGATGAAGGTTTGAGGCTGAGAAAGGTGGCACACTCAGATAAACCTGGACCATCAGGCTTGGCTCTCCGGGATAATGGCTCCAATCCTCTTCCTTCACTTCTTGTTGTAATTGCAGCCATTTTCATTGGATTCTTTTTAGGGAAGTTCATCTTGTAGAGAGGGAGAAAAAAGAGAAGCACGCAGAATGCAGCTTCCTTTCCCCCCTTTGGCCAGACAAAAATGTATCTACCTACCATTTCATTGGTAGTATGGCCTAAGTGACCATTTGTGTACAGCATCATATAGGCTTTGCCTCTAATGATCTTGCACGGTTAGAAAAAGATAAACTGTTCGGCTGCTGGACAAAATTGTATATTAATTCATCAATAGCAGGTGTCAGTTGCACATTCAGTCCTTTATGAAATTCATAAATAATGAATAGTTCTTTCTTTCTGTGGTTTTAATAAGAGTTAAAATTGTTCAAAGTCTTGTAAATGTTATTTTAATAATCCTTTAAAATTTTATTTGTTGCTTTGGCCTCTTGGAAAAATGATGATCAGAATGCTAATCTCAGTTGTTCAGAAAAATGATGACACATTCTGTGGGGAAATGGTTCCTTTTAGTGTGTATATTTACCTTATTTGCTATATCATGCAGAATTTCTTACCCCTCGTGAGGCGGTTGTTGAAAACGTTTGTCATCCTTACAGCCCTGTCCCATGATATTTAACATACAAAATAATAAAACTGTTAACAGACTCCCTGCTGGGCAGCTTGTTTCTGTGAATTGTTATTTTAAGAAGGGGTTTATAACATGTTTTATACACAACTTGTTTTTTGTCACAGCAGAATATTGTTGATTTCACTATATCTTGGACTGATGCCAGAAATGATGAAACTGGTGTTTCTGTATTGTTTAAAACAGCAACAAAAATGTCTGGCTTTTTAGCCAAACGGAAGGTCAAAATAAGATTAGTTTTTGGGCAGGGAATAACCATAAGAGGCAGACATTTTAAATTTGTCTTTGAAAATACTTCTTGGCTTTGCTGGTATTTCTATTGCATCATTGAAGTTATCTTATTTTTCTGGAGCCCTTGGTATTCTTTAATAATCAGTGGAATTTTCTTCAGGTTTATTAGTAAAAATGTTCCTTAGTCTTTACACTTTATGTAACATTTACATACATCTCTTTTATATAAGTACTCCAAAATGGATACTGGCTGAGCTGATTTTAATTGTTTAGTTTTGTGAGAAGAAAATAAAGCTTTCACCTGCAAATATCTTGGCACAGTTGCTCATTAGTGATATACTGTCAGTGATCTAGATTTATTAGATCCAAACTGCTTTTCTGCACTTAATCATGTGGCTTGTTTCATTTCTGGACTTTATGTTATTAAATAGATAAATCTGGAAGCACAATACAGCTTGTAAAAAACGATTTCCCATCATATATTATTTTTGAATTGTCATCTGGAACACATATAGCTAAGCAACACTTTGTATATTTTTGGATAGGAGGCAGCTAAGTGCGTTAATCTTGTATAGCTGAAAAATATTCCAGAGAAAATATACATCCTTGGTTGCCTTTAATTTCTGGTAATATTTTTAATGGAGGATGTACTTACATCAGGTACTGTCATTGCTTTCTATAGTAAATTTTTATAAAACATGTAACAAGTTGCAAAGAAGACTCACAAAAAACCCTACTGCTTGATGTTTCACTTAAAAGCATGCAAATCTAAGCATTTTCCTGTGTGTGTTCTGGTATCTGCATTCAAATTTTCTCTAACTGCAGCAACTGCAAGAAGTATACTCAAATCTGGTTCTCACTTCATCAGTATAAAACCAAGAAGACTCATTACAGTATGGTGTTCATAAATGGTACATCAGAAGAAATTATTTTGTTCCTTAAAGGAAGTGGATCTTTGGAAGATAATGAGGATTTTGAGGCTGATGTACAGGCTGTAACTTCTGAATTCATTTTAATGTTTCTGTAAGGAGGAGGAAAACCTCAGAGATACGTGTACTGTTTAAGTGCATAATTTTGTCAAAATGGGTACAGATTTTAGGGAAGCAAAACTCAAAACTCGTCAAAAGATGACTGAATTGTTACAAAGAATCCCAAATGCAGGCATGCTACAAAGATAGTGATGTTACAAAGTATGTAGTTTGATGATCATAAATAGAGAATTAGTTTACAAAGACTGGTTTAGACTAGCGAAGCTTATGTTTTAAGCATAAATATTACTAAATAAGTCATGATGTGCTTGAGTGTCATAACCAATATAAGTTTGGTGAGGTGCTCTGGTTTACATGGTGTAGTTCTAACAACTTCCAATAACTTTCATAAATGTATATAAAATGTAATGCTACACTATTTTGCTCTCAGGAGTGATTCTGGGTTATATCAATTGTATTCAGTGAAATTATGTAATATGGATTAAATTGTCTGATACCGAAGCAGTTGGAACTTTGACTGATTACTTGTGTACTTATACATGAGGAAGGTTTGTGTCCTTTATTACTAAGTGCCTTGATATTTATGAAACAGCTGAGGTGCAGTATATTGTGAAATATCAGCAGCTGCAGCCAGGATGGCACATGTCTTAACATTTAGAGTCTGTAATTTGGCCTTAGCATGTACACTGTTTATGCAAACACATGGAAAACTTTGGGAATTTCAATTTTGTGTTTGTTTTTATTTAAACATTTTTAGCCCCCTCTAACTCATAGGATCTTAGGACAGGTTAGTTACATAACTGCATAAAACAATGTTGAAATAGAATATTTAAAACAATTTAAAACATTGCACTAAAATCTGTATAGGTTATGATTCTCAACCTGCAAAGGCTGCAAATAAGTTTGTTTTGACTTGGCACCAAAATGATGCTAATGTCTGCCATTTAAGCTTCCAAGAGCGAGTCATTCAATAGTTGGGATGCTACAACAGAAAAAAGCCCTTCCCCGTGTTTCCAAATAATGGACTGCTCTTAATGTTGGGGCATAAAGGAGGGCTTGCCCGGTAGATCTTCGTGATCAGGCAAGTTTATATAGGGAGAGGCTCTTCACATATCCAGATCCCAAGCTATTTAGGGCTTTATAAGTCATTGTCAACCAGTGCAAACCGTTCAGAGCTAGTATAGGAACAAAGCATTTTTCTTTCTGTTCACTACAAAGTAATGAAGTATTGTCTATATTCTGCTTAACCAGTATAAGAATGGAAGTACAGTATCTGATAAATAATTTTAAAGCTATTCCCAGGTAGACAATTCTAGCAATAACAATAGCGACAACACTTATATACACTATTTACTGCCCCATACCGCTTAGTGCACTCTGGGTGGTTCACAAGTTAATTAGCATGTTGCTCCCAACATGCTGGATACTCATTTTACCTACCTAGGAAGGAAGGCTAAGTCCCACCAGGATCGAACTCGCAATGTTTGGGCTGCAGTACAGCAGTTTAACCACTGTGCACTAGGACTCCTACAAAAACCTAGCTTCACATAAATAGAAACTCTGGATTGGTGCATTCTGACAGCTAATATAGACTCACACCGAGTGAATGTAACGCACTGCTAAAAATAATTCCAAATCTTTCCAAAGGTGTCTTGTTATCATTGAGGTGTTTACTGTTTTTGCGTTGACAGTGGTTGTAACTTATACATTATAATAAAGCTTCAAGTTTGCTTCTTAGATCAACTTATAAACACTTTAAACAACCAGGTGTAATTAAGCTAGCCTGTTGGCTTTCAAATCTGTTAGAAGGTACAGTTTTGTGTAGAGGTGCCCAAACTTTCCTGGCTGTGGGCCTGACCACACACCCTACAGCTGATTGGGCTGGTCATATGGTTCCACCAGAAGTGGAAGTAAAATGTGCCCCCACATGCGCAGAACGCTGCCATAAGCAGCGTTCTGTGCATGTACGGGCACATTTTACTTCCAGGAGCGGCACAGGCCGGATGAATTGGTGTTGGGCCAGATCTGGCCTACGGTCCGTATTTTGGCCACCCCTGTTTTAGTGCATGGATACATTTCAGCTGGGATGCTTGTGTAGATACATTATTTTCTATCAGCCCTGAAGATTGCATGGTCTTCTCTCTAGCTTGAAGCCTTTCCTTAAGGACAAATTAAAAGGCTCTGACTATCTCGCCTCCACTTCATATTTCAATTTTTAATGTTATAATGTGAAACTGTTTCTCCTGATATTCTGGTACACTTCTTTGCAGTGCAGTTGCAAAATCCCTTAACTGGTACACTAGATGGCAGACTAATACTGCAGAAGAGGGCAGGAGGAACCTTATCAGAACAGAAGTTAGAGCCAACAAGTAATAATACTTGACTGTTGGCAACAGGGGCTTTGAAAGGAATTGTGATCTCTTCAACAGGTGTTCTCTCGTACCTGGTCAGTTTGTGATGATCATAACAGTTTCAGATAGCTGTAATGCTTTCCCTAAATGAAGAGAATTCCTTAAATGTATGGCTGTGGAAAGCATGTTAGACTGAACCCAAATTACAATGAGAATTTTTAAAATATGGCTTTTCTGCTTTAAAGCTCATATAACTCAACTACTTTGGTATTTAACTTTTTGATGGGTGATACTTCATTGGAATATTTGATGTGATTTTTAAAATTATGTTTATTTTTTATTTGTTAAAAGTTATCTTGCCTTCAGTTTTACCTATCACTTCTCAGTTGCATTGCTTTCTGTGCCATGTCATTGCTTTTAGAAGATGGCTGTTTTGCCCAAAAATGTCTAAATAATTTGTATTACTATGACTTTCTCAATTGTTCTCTGAATCTCTTTTGGTTCATGGGGGCAGCAATCTGTCATATAAAGACCAGCTAAAATACTACCAAGGTAAGGATGTATGAGTTCTTCAGAAATCTTCAGTTTGTTAGGTGAAACAAAAAGTAAGGGGATGGAAGAAGAAAATGCAAAAATATGGTCAGATGTTCTAAGTATGAAGCTAACCCTAAATCCGTGATGGCGAACCTTTGCACTCCAGCTGCAAAGGTTCGCCTTCAATTATCAGAAGCCCAAGTCAGCACTCCTGCTGATCAGGGTTTCTGGGGATTGAAGTTCAAGAACAGCTGGAGTGCCAAGATTCACCATCACTGCCCTAGATAGAAACTGCAAGCCAAATGAGATAGTAGTACAGTTTGTGTGCAGTTATTGAATAGCATCTGGCAACACATTCCATGATGGAAAGACAATGCAGGCCTTCATTTCTGAGAGCAAGATTGGCCCTGATAAGTTGCATTGAAGCAGCAATAGCACTAGACCAAAAACTTATTTTTGATGATGGGGAGGGTGGAGGATATTTTGTCCTACAACAGTAATGGCGAACCTAGGCACTCCAGCTGTTCTTGAGCTTCAATTCCCAGAAGCCCAAGTCTCTGAATCCACATGAATGGGTTTACTGTGCATACATGCAGTAAACCTATTCGTATGGATTCACAGACTTGGGCTTCTGTGAATTAAAGTGCAAGAACACCTTGAGTGCCAAGGTTCACCACCACAGTTCTACAACATCCGAAACCAAGAATGAGTGATATCCTTATTATGCTACCAGAATGTTAGAAAAAAGAGCACATTGTTGATAGTTGCTATATAGCTGTAATCAAGTATTTTTAGAGTGGTGGTCTGATCTTTTACACACATGGTGCATTTCTCTTAGTTCAGTGTTCAGGAACACTTCTTGGGAGTGCAGTGATGAAGCCTGCCAGCTCTCGACAAAATTTATACTTATTCAAAAACATTCTGTTTCTGATAGTTAATCATTTCACATAGGTAACCACAAGATAGATTTAATTAACACCCAAAATGGCAAAATGAGTAACAATAAAATTGTCAATTCTTGCCTTGGCTTTTCTTTCTGTTATGAATATAGCAAACTTTCTACATTGCAATAGGAATTCCATTTAAGTAGTCTTTTGGTTGCCTATTGTAATGAATTATTTGCCTAAGAGACAAAGGGCTATCTTGAATATACTGTCCCATGACTTAATCTTTCAGCCTTTCAAAGGTTTACTTAATGGCTTCTGAAGAGCATGACTCACTATGGAGCCATCTGAAGTTAGGTTTTGGCTTTCAGAGCAGACTACTGTGATAAAATGTAGAGCTGAAATGTTTCAGTGTGTGGTTATAGTATTGATTTTTAAAAATTAGTTTAAAATTACTAAAAGCATCAGCTTTAAAAATGTCATTTCTTTGCAGATAGGATATTTCCAGTACATCTTTGTTTAGTAATTGTATTGTCAATATGTGTGGGGTTTTCTTTACATAATGTTTAGTAAAATAAAATTATTTGTTCATTCTGAAAAATTCACAGAAATCTTCTAATTACCCGAGCTTGATAATCTATAGAAGCTTGAAAGAGTTGGGAAGAGTTTGCTGCATTTTGCACTGTAGATGCAATGGGCATAGATTTGAGTGTGCTGAGGAGGATGGTGGAATATAGAGGAGCCTGGTGCACAATGGTCCATGGGGTCGCAAAGGGTCAGACTCGACCGTGCGACTGAACAGCAGCAACAAAACTACCAGAATAGCTACTTGGAAGAGACTTCATAGCCTTAAAAAAAAACCTGTCCCCAAGACCCTGGGCAGCACATAACTGTATTTTCTGATAGCCTAAAACATGTTCAGCATTCTTATGATGGGAGTTTTACTTAGGTGAATTATCATTGTCAGTAAGCTGTTGAAAAACGGCCAGAACTTTTTTTGTAGGTTACATCCATTCTATTCTTAAAGTATAGTATTGTGTCTTTACAAACATAGCTTTTTTTGTATCAATAATAGTGATAATTACTTTTGATTGAAGTAATTCTATATTTTAATTTTAATTTTTTTTGACAGTATCATGACTTACCCAAGGGAAGTGGGATAGCAAAAGCTCATATCAGAGATCATTCATAACTCTATCCTACCACCAGATGGCAATATCTTAGCACACTTCATCCCCTTTTGTATGTGTTAACCTTCAATTTAATTATCAGCAAAATGGGAAAAGGCTATTTTCTTGATTAAAGATTTACGTAAGCTCCATGTTTTTTCCACTCCAAACTTACTACAGAATCCTGCTTGAGAGGACAGTTGGCATATCTTTGGGGATCTTTTCCTTCAGCAAGCTGGAGAGCTTGTAAATTGTTGTCGTATTTGTTTTCCCTTTTCTTTCTGGCAGTTAGATTGTAGAAGCTTTGGTCATTGCCTCTGACACAGTTTTACCCAGGTTTTGTATGACAAAGAATCTTGTAGAATATGTAAGATTACATTATTCCAATTAGTTTAGTAACCTAATAAAGATATTGCTTAGCCCAAAGCTTTTATAACTTGAGTTCATACATTTTTAAAAAAGTATTTCCCCATGTAATTTTGGAGGCATTTGGTTTTCATCTATAGCTTTGTCCTTTCATGCAAATACATATTCTTTGCTCACAGAGCATGTTAGAATCATGTTTTAAAATTCTCTTACCTGTGTTGATGGCACATGAAGTGTTAGTATACATATTTGTTTGGGTTTATTTGTAACATTAGATCAGGGATTTTCAGCCTGCAGCACCATTTCATGTGGCCCCTCATCGCCTCTACTGCACCAGGAAGTGCCATGTGATGGAGGAAGGACAAAATGGCCATCTGGCCCCTGAAGCTGTCTGAGGGAGTGTGAGCCGGCACCCGTCATAAAAAGTCGAGAACTGCATTAGATTATGATGTATGTTGTTCAGTCGCACAGTCAATTCTGACCCTTTGAGACCCAATGCACCATTGCCCACCAGGCACCTCTGTCCTCCACCATCTTCCTCAGCCCACCTAGCTCTGTGCCCATTGTGTCTACAATACCATCTAGCCACCTCATCTTTGACCGCCCCCTTCTTTTGCCCTCCACCTTTCCCAGCATGAAGGCTTTCTCAAGTGAATCCTCTCTTATTTGATGTCCAAAGTACTTGTTTCATCTTTACAATTTGACCTTCTAATGAGCAGTCAGGGTTGATCTCTTTTAGGATCGACTTATTTGTTCTCCTTGCTGTCCACTGGGACTCTCAAAACTCTCCTCCAACACCATGTCTCAAAGGCGTCTATTTTTCTGCGCTCAGCTTTCCTAATGATCCAGATCTCACAACAATACATTAAGACCAGGAATACCATTGCTTTGACTATGTGAATTTTTATTTGCAAGATGTCTCTGCTTTTAACTATGTTCCCCAGGTTTCTCATAGCTTGTCTCCCAAGCATCAGTCGCCTTTTTATTTCATGGCTGCAATCTCCATCTGCAGTGATCTTCGATTCCAAAAAAGTAAAATCTGTCACTACTTCTACTTCTTCCCCATCTATTTTCCAGGGACTGATAGTGCCTGTTGCCATTATCTTGGTTTTCTTGATGTTGAGTCTCAAGCCAGCTTTTGCATTCTCATTTTTCAACCTAAGCAGCAGCTTCTTTAGGTCTTCCTCACTTTCTGGCATTAGGATAGTATAATTGCGTATCTCAAATTGTGGATGTTTCTCCCAGCAATTTTGATCCCAACTTGTGATTTGTCCACCCCTGCATTGCACATTATGTGTTCTGTGTATAAATTGAATAAGCAGGGTGACAAAATGCAGCTTTGTCTTACTCCTTTTCCTATTCCAAACCATTCTGTCATTCCGTATTCTGTCCTAACTGTTGCTTCTTGGCTCTTGTACAGATTTCTCATGAGGCATATAAGGTGTTCTGGTATTTCCATCTCTTTGTTTGCCACATTTGGTTGTGGTACACACAGTCAAAGGCCTTGGTGTAGTCAATGAAACAGAAGTAGACTTGTTTCTGATATTCCTTTGTTTTCTCCATGATCCAACATGTTGACAATGTGGTCTCTAGACCCCCTGCCTCTTTGGAACCCAGCCTGCACCTCTGGTTGTTCTCTCTCCACATGTTGCTGAAGTCTATCCTGTATTATCTTGAGCATCACCTTGCTAGCATGTAGGATGAGCGCAATTGTTCGATAATTTGAACATTCTTTGGCATTACCCTTTTTGGGATTGGAACATATACTGATCTTTTCCAAACCTGTGGCCATTGTTGTGTTTTCCAAATCTGTTGACATATAGAATGCAATAATTTGATTCCATCATCTTTTAGAGCTTTGAAAAATTCAGCTGGGATACCATCATCTCCACTGGCTTTGTTGTTTGCAGTGCTTTTAAGGGACTTTCTGACTTCACTCTCTAGGATGTCTGGCTCAAGTTCAATGTTCTCATCATTGTGATTATCAGGAGTGTTGAGGTCCTTTTTGTAGAGTTCATCTGTGTACTCTTGCCATGTTCTTAATCTCTTCTGCATCAGCTAAATCCTTGCCATTTTTGTCCCTTATCATGGTCATTTTTCTTTAAATCTTCCCTTGATTTCCCCAGTTTTTAAAAAAAGATCTCTAGTACTACCCTTATGTTGTTTTCTTCCAGTTCTTTGCATTGTTCATTTACGTAGGTTTCCTTATCCCTAGTTGCTTTTCTTTGAAATTCTGTATTGCAATTCTGTATGATGTATAGCAGTTCTTAAAACTTCAGTAAGTTTGAAAGTAGGATTTGCTTGGTATAAGAGTGCCTTTTTTTTTAAAAAAAAAGGTAAACTTTACAACTAAAATGCTTCAGTTGGAGTGCAGCTATCTAATAGACAAAAACATTAACTACTGATAGGATTCTGAGGAATGTCATTTTCATTTACTCTTTATTTAACCAATATTTTGAACACATGCTTAAACTTCCCAGACACTCTAAAACTAGAAATTCAAGCAGAGAAGAGAAAGCTTTATTAAGTTTACAAAAACATAAAATATATTAAAAACAATTCCCTGGCTGATACGCAACTATCTGACCACATTAAAAATCTAATACTTTATAACAGGATGCTGGTTTGGGGAAGATTTATCCAAAGGTAGCTAACTAGTCACAGAATCTGTAGTCTGGAACTGAATACATGCAAAAGAGTTTCATTTTTAGTCATGATTTTGTATATGTGGAGTTGCTTTCAACTGAAACCAAAGATGTTTTCCACCATTAGATTTGACTAAGTCTGTATAAATTAACTCCACTCCCATTAACTGTACTTTCTGCTAACTAGGAGGTGGGGGTGAACTGGAGTTTCACATGATAAGCACAAACTTATTAAGGAGCTTTTCTCTTAATTTTGGTGAGTTCTCATTCTTGGGACTATTTCTCATTTTTGGTTCCTTCAGCTTTATGCAATGTGAATGTCATAGAATATCAGCTGCTTTCTCGAATAAGTTTTTAAAACAACCAAAAATTCACTGAGTTATACTTCTCCCTTGGAATGTGGTCATTTCAAAAATATACATTTGAAACAGCTACTACAGGTATGAGTCTTGGTTTGGATTTCCAGTGTAATGTTGAGCTATGAAATTAAACCATTCTAAATCATCTTTAGATTGAAAGAGATAAATGTATGCAGTAATGAACAAGGTCTTGCTGCTTGCCTTGTTCCTATGCTTTTTCAGAGGAACTATACTTTCTAAAGTTTCTAAAAAAGGTACCTGAATCAGCATGTTAAGACCAAGTTCAAGAGGATCCGCCACCAGTGTGATCAGTTACACTCTTTCACAGTACTCTCCCCTCCTTAAGCAGGCACTTGCAATCTTTTATCCTTGTTTTGTCCAATAAATTGTTATCGGCAGAGTTACACTCTGACAGTCACTGATGTGTGCCCGATTATTCAATTGATTACAGTTTACTGTGTAACTAGTTGCGCAGGGTGCTTGCAGAAATGCTTGATGGATACGACTTCTGCCTTGGCACAAAGTTTGATACTGCTTGCACAACTTCAGTTTATGCAAGCATGGCTATGCAACAGGATTTCAGCCATCATCATATAAATGCAGCCCAAGGGTATGACATACTTTAGCAAGACGATAGGACTTTTTCATGAGTAGGTTTCAGTTGGAATCCTTAAGAAATTGTTCAGAAGTTTCATGGCATCTTCAAAACAAGTTGCCTGTTGCTATGAAAAAGGAAGTCTTGCAGTGTTACTTCATTCTCACTTTAAAAAAAAATCTAATATGATTTCAGTGTACATTGGGAAATTGACGAAGATACAAGATGTCCACAATGTATTTGTCATTTTTAAAATAGGCAATGAGTATCATGAGGGATAATTCTTTTTACCTGGTAATAAAAACACTGCATGATCGTGCTTAAAACTTCATCCTGCAGTGATATTAAAAGATGAGAGCACTTTTTGTGACACTCTTCAATTTGGTAGCTTAGTATATCATTAGGCTGTATTCTGCTACTTTCCATCTTTGAATCTGAATTTGTCCCATCAACAGATGTCAGTAACCAGTATGTGCACAAATGTACTTGTACATTTATGTAAATACATGTACAGTATATGAAAGAAAAACAGTAATTTGGCTTTCAAGGGACTTGTTTTAATACTTGGGAAGTGTATGGTTTGTTTTTACATATCCAAGCTTTGTCATTGTAGCATTACCTTAATAGGCTACTGTAGATCTCAAGAAAAGTAGTCCATATATCAATCTTTCTCTCTGCTAAAGAAAGCAATCTCTGTTACCACTTTGCTGAGCCCAAAAGGTTTTTCAATTTGGCTTGCTTTATACTTCCTATAAAATTCTGTTTTTCATCACAATTATTGTGAGCACTTAACAAAACATATTATCTTGTAAAAATAGACATTTATGAGAATAGATTTAGCCATGACTGCTTCACTTAACTGCCCAGTATAATAAAATGAGATTCAAGATAAGCATTCTCCATATAGCAGGCATTTCATTCACCTTTCTGAAAATGTAGAGCAAGGCATCTTTCGCTTATTTTTCTGTGTGAGAGAGCTTGTCATTTCCTTTTGTCTTATTTTGAAAGTGTGATCATAACTAATAGGTACCAGAAAATCAATTTAACATGCTTTTAGAAATAATATCAGAATGCTGGTGTCACAAGTCACTATTTTTTTTCTCCCAAAATTTTTACATCTTTATATAAAATGATAAATTGAGATATTTTCAATTCAGCATTCTTGTTTCTAAAGATCATTTAATAATTTGTGTAAAATCTATAAAAGTGTAGATACATCCTTGGTTGGGTTTCTTCGTATGTACATATTTGTACACTGTAGCTTAAGAATGATTCAGTTCACCAGTGTTGACACAATACGATAAAGCATTTTTCCTGATAATTAAATGTAGAAAGGAAACTGAGTTGGTTGATAGGAAATACTGCAACAGCAGAATTGATAGAAGAAAGGCTTATAAAATTATAGTTTATCCCAGAACGGTTCTTAAAAAGAAAAATGAAACTAGTCTTAAAGTGCAATTACTGTTGTGCAGTCATTTCAGGCCATGGATCAGACTGGATGGGGTTCAAAGCAGAAACAACTGAGTGCTGTTCATGATTCAAGTAGGACGGGGCAGAATGAGTTACACTTCTCAGGCATCCAAGTGCATGAAGAAACTAAAGGTCTTTCCTCTGTTTGAAAATACACCCTTATTTTCCATTCCTATGGACTGCTCTGGTTATAACCATTTCAAAATGCTCTTCTAGCTGTGAATGTCCACATGTGACAAAGTACCAAATGCTAACATGAGGGCAAAAACAAATGAACAGGTATTTCGTTGTGATGCCCTGCTGCTGTACCATCCTAATTTATTTTCATCTGGTATTCCATCTGCTATTGGGACAGATGAAATGCATTGAATTAAGGGCATTTGGTAGGAAGTGGCTCTCTTTTCTGGTCTATCTGGGCTGGATCCATCACTTGGTCTCTGACCATTATATAGCAAGTATCTTCCTTTGGTGTCCTGCTCCATTTTGAAGATCTCATACTCTGTGTGAGGCAGACGGATCCCCAAAGCAATGCAGCCATTGGTGTGTGTTACATCTTGCTGCACCCCAACCTGCCATGATCCTTCTGCTCCACACTCATTTCCATTGAAGACATTCAGTAGAGAGGCTGTAGCTATATCCATGGGAGTAACCTTCATGTGGTTCACTAAAAGACAGAACAAAAGAGGGGTTAATTACACTCCGGAATAAGTCAGATGCCCCCTTTAAGAAGGTGAGGTGGCAACTGTGACCCTGCACAAGTTCTCTGACTACAAGGCCCCTTATCCTTCATCATTGCTTTGCCAGTTATAGCTGACAAAAAGAACAATTCATGTTAGTTTTAGTTACTTCCTACATGCATTTTAAACTGCACCAATGCCAGTGCACCTTCATAAATATATATATGCAAACTAGTCCAATGCAACAGTGCCTATACATGCCCTAGTATTTGAAAAGCACTATTACTCATGACATACAAAACAGCTTGCATCATCTCCTTTGCTACAACAACTAGTGGAATTATATGCGGGTTTCATCTGCGTACCATTCACTTCTAGTTTTCTAGTCTACCGTATGTCCTCTGCAACTCACAGTATAATCTTATCAGTAGATGAGGCACTATGAATAAATAGATATTGTCATTGGACAATTTATTATATGGTTCTTTTTGTGCAGTGGGTTACAATATGATAAAGACAAGGTTCTTGGAGATGTAACTTGTGTGCATGGACTTTCAATACCCGGGAAGGCAGTAAACTTCCAATTGTGACTGCTTGATGAAACACCTAATGTTTGATCATAAACAAAAACTTTCAACAAACTAAGAACATTCTCCTTTCTTCTTGGTTTAATAAATCTGAGGTTTGCAAACATAGAATTCTGCCTTTTGTTGGGAATGGCACAGGTGACTGGGTAAATTTTTATGAGGAGGAGAATTCTGTCCAGAATTGGAGTTCCCCCATCTGTTAACAATCACTGCATTTGGAGAGAGAGGTTTTCTTGCCTAGACTTTCTCATGCATATAGTTTAGGAAATGGCATCAAAGGTGAGGCCATATTGCAATCTTTTCTCACTTAGAAATCAGCAGCACTGTAATGCATACACAGGTTCTCCCCAAATTCCCTCGATCAGCCTATTTGTATCCAAAGCTGTTATCTACTACAAACACCATCTCTGGAGGCTATCAGCAACATGATGTGGGGATATTCTGTGGGGAAACAAGGAACAGATTCTAGATTCATATCCCTTCTCAATGCCAGATCAGAGCTGCTTCTCCTTACAATTTACGGCAATGCGCAGTTGGCCCTCAATTCTGCATGCATACCTGAAGCTATAGGACTGAAACTCTTATCGCAAAAGAATTCGCATCAATCATCTGTTCAGAAGGGAATGGGACCAAGGTTGCTTAAATTCAACACTTTGCTCCCAAATAAATGATTACTATTATTATTTTTCTGCACACACTGCCACCTAAATTAGCATGAAAAGTAATATATGTACTACCAGGCTCTGTGTAACGTTCCACATGTAGCTAGGAATGCATGCATAGATTATAAAACTAATGCCCAGGTGTATAGTATGTTCCTTGCTGCAGCTAGCAGCCACCTCTTTGAAGGTAAGTATTTTGATCTTTCTCATTTTGAAAAGAAAAAAGGGAGTTGTAAAACATGTTACATGAGTTTAACAAGTATTAGAGCATGAAACTCTTACTATCCATAAAATTTAAGGACATTACTTAGCTATTCATAATTACGGAATCAGTTGTGTTCAACTGTAGTGCTCACTTTTATACTGTTGTGAAATATGCTCAGTTAAATGTGCTTGGGATTTATATATAACTAGCATTTTTTGCCCAGCTCTGCCAGGCAGGTATAACAGGTGTGTTGGTGGTTGGGGTGGTTTTGGAGGGCACACACGCAACACAACCACACACACACACACACACACACACACACACACACAGACACACACCACAACCACATACAACACAACCACACACACACACACATGCCGAAGCTGAGTGGGGAGAGGAGGGGCTCCCCTTCCTCCCCCCCAAAGTCTCGGCAAGGCCACACAAGGCCACACATACACAGCTCAGAAGACCGCACAGAGTGCGAAAGGCCCAGCCGGCAACAGGTTAGTGGGGTGGGGGACAGGGACTGGGTGGGTGGGGAATGTTCCCCCTTTCTCCTCCCAGACCAGGGCGGGCAGCGTAGTTCCCCCCCATCAGTCCATGTTCCCTGCCCCACTTACCTGTTGCCGGCTCGGCCGTTTGTTCTCTGCACCTCTCCGGCCTGGCCGCTCACCTTCCATGCCTCCATGGCGCGGCCTGTCCTCTGTCCCTGCCAGCATCGAGGCCTTCGCCGGTCGGGCGTGGGACACCAAAAGCAGGCGGGGTAGCCGACATGCCTGCCCGCCCTCCGTGGTGAGCTGGGGATGGCTTCCCTCTGGGAGACAGCGCGTTGGCTGGCCGTTTTTTACACGTGCGCCGCTTTCCCGGCATCTTCCGTGTCCCTCACCCTGATTGGCTGATGGGTTGCACAGCACGGAAGATGCTGGGAAACGTAGGGGTTTTTTTGTTCACCTTCGTGGGGCGGTTGCCCCACTCTCGGCGACCAAACCCTTGCAGCGACCCTCGGACGGTCTAAAGGTAAGTGTGGCCGGCTCGGTACAGCATGGTTGAGCCAGGTGTGGCCGCTAATGCCAGACATGCACCAGCCTACCTCCTTCTTATAGGTATAGATTAAAATTTTAAAGTGGCGGGGGGAGTAACACTTCACTAAAGGGATTGATTTCTTAACAGGAGAGTCAAAAATGAAAGTGTATATCACAACCATCCTGCCCCAGTTAAGTCGGCAAATTAAAAAAAAGTTAGTTTTCTTGACAATATAAAAGAGGGGTTAGTATAAAACTGCACTCAAATTTCTTTTTAAATTGTTTTCTCACCAGAATATAAAGTTACGTCTTTTAACATGAAGTAACTAATTCCAAATGGAGAAAAAACCTTGGTAATATCAGTTCCATTGCCATTGTATATTATCTTCATTTTAAGGGTTCATGTGCACAACATCTTGAAGAATGGATAATGTATAAAATTCAGTATTTTAAAGAAACAACCTTGATTTATATCAACCAAGTTTTGATCCTTAGGAGAGTGACTAGTTTTAAGTAAAAGCAATTTAAATCAATTCAGTTTTGACTTCAATTCAAACTAGACCGACCTGCACAAAGGGAATTTGAAACCAATCAGATCTGACTGCATTTCAAATCTGGGTGGTAGGACAATAAATTTCTTGGAATTTTTTCAATCAACTGTAACATACATTTCAGCTTCCTTGCTTAACATTACCAATGCAGACAGAGTGCTATTTAGAAGCATGCTCTGTTAGACTTAACTCTGTTTTGTAGTTTCTTGAACTGTGCTTGGGGTAGAAAAATTAGTCAGCTGATGATGAAGCCAAGATGTCTTTATGTAAGTGACTAACAGAGCATACAGTTTAAATTTCATAAGGGCATCATCTGATAGAGAAGTCAGGAATGAAGGCTCTTTGTTTTCTCAGCTCTGCAGGCGTTACCTATTCCTCCCCCCTCTCCTCCTTGCTCTGCCCTTTTAGCCAGTACATTTCATGTTAGCACCGCCACATACAATTTTATTTGATGGCTTCATTTTAAGACCATTTTGTTGTTGGATTAACCCTATGCTTTCCCCACAAAAGCCAAGAATGCTTTTATCTTTTCAAACATTAACAGAGACACATTTCATAATTGCATAATCTTATCATGGTTTAGAATTTCATTTCATTGTTTCATAAAATTATTTAGCTTGGATTTTTGTAATGAGCATAATTAGATTGCATAGCTCTTTCAATATTTTAAATGCTTTCTCGGGATCTCATATTATCTGCCCTTGCTGTCTTAGAACAAGTATTTATACAGTACAGTGCTACCTCGAGATACAAATGCCTTGAGTAATGAAAAACTCATTATATGAAATGAAATCCATTGAAAATGATGCCTCGGTGTAGTTTTTTTGGCACAGCAGACGCAACTGAGCCTTTTTTTGGGCTGCTTGGGCAGCCTCCACCACTTCCCACATTGGCAGGAGGGTATGGGGAGCATTTATGCTCTGTTGTTGACTTTTTGTCCCATTTTCAGTGCGTTTTAGCAGCTAAAATATGTTTTCGGCACCTCCGGAGGCAGGGGAAGCTTACAGCTAATTGTATGGCACATTAATGGGGCTGGCCACTTGAGGGCACTGTTGGAAGTGCTGAAAATGCATTGAAAACCATATAATCCATTCTGGAAGTCAGAAAAAGGGGGGGGAGTTTTTATCTGTTCAAATCTTTTTATAAAGTGGCAGAAACGTGGCAAAAAATTCCAAAGTGCACTTTATAAAGAGTTTGGAACAGAAAAAATAGATTTTTTGACTTTTTTCCTGATCTCCAGAAGGGATTGTTTGGTTTTTAATGTATTTCTATGGGAAACTGCACTTAGAGATATGAAAATTTCGTGATATGAAAAGCCTTGAGGAACGAATTAATTCTGTATTTTGAGGTACCACTGTACTGTAGTGATTTCAAGGATTCCCTGATGAAGCGGATTATCTAGGCCCATTTCAGTCTGGCTTCAGGCCTGTCTATGGGACAGAAACAGCTTGGGTTGCCTTGGAACTTATGCCAGGAACTAGATGGAGGAGTGTGGCCCCGTGGGTTCTGTTAGATTTCTCAGTGGCTTTTGATACATTGACCACGATGTCTTTCTGGGCTCTGGCCCTTCCTGGAAGAGAAGGGTTATGGAATGCACTCCTTTGGAGGTTAGATTGGCCCCCTCCATTTTATTCTTCTGCAGACAGCTGAAGATCATCTCTTCAGGCAGGCTTTTAATATTTATAAATGAGTCCCTGGGATGCTGTTTTTAAACCAAAGTTTATTGTCTGTTTTAATGTTTTGTTTTTAAAGTTTAAAAGTTTTGATCCCATTTTAGTTATTTAACATTTTAATCATCAGGCAAGTTTAATTCTTTTTTAACTGTAGAAATGTTGTGTTTTGACTATTTTTTTTTAATATTGTAAGGCACCTTGAGTCCCCCATGGGGAGAAAGGTGGCCTATAAATAAAACAAGCAAATAAATAAATATGAGATGGAATGGTGAGAATTGCAGAAATATGTCCCACAATCTGAAGACATCATCAAAAGGTATTTATAAGGGGCTTTTGACTAGCTTTAATACAAATAGGATCCTCTACAGTAGATAAACAACAGGAATATGTAGGCAACTACTATAGTTAATACAGTAAAACCCTGACTTACACATGCCTCGAGTTACATAAAATTCGACTTACATAATAATTTGGTGCTAAAACCATGTCCTGGTTTACACGATTTCCTATTGGTTTGCTTTGAGTTACATAAAGATTCTTTTTTCTATGGGTTTGCTTCGAGTTACATAAAAATTCATTTTCCTATGGGTTTGCTTCAAATTATATATAAAAATTATTTTTTCTATGGGTTTGCTTCGAGTTACATAAAAAATGGTTTTAAGCAAAAGCCTACTGAACAGACTTTTTTTTCGTAAGTAGGGGTTTTACTGTATCTCCACATCTGTGTTGTTTACAAAATGTTACACAATTTATTTTACTTTGGAATGAGGTTTCTTTCAGGAGTAGAAGTTTTTTAGATTAATAATAATAATAATAATAATAATAATAATAATAATAATAATAATAATAATAATAATAATAATAATAATAATAATAATAATAATAATAATAATAATAATAATAATAATAATAATAATAATAATTTCCTGTCAGAAATTATTCTGGGTTGAAAGGATTTTTGCTGGAGAAACTCTGCTCAAGGGACGCCCGAATGAGGCTCCTTTCGTATTTTCAAGATCTTTTCCTACCAAAGTGGTCCCTATTTATCGACTTGCAATTTCTTGTTTTCTAAGTGCTAGGTTGACAGGAGCTGGGACAGAGATGGGCACTCAATCCATCATGCAGTACCCAGATCTTGAACTGCCGACTTGCTGGCCTTCCAGCTAACAAGGCGACCTTCTTAACCACTGAGCTACCGCAGCCCCGGAATAGTTTATCAGTCTGGTAAGAAACTTATTCCATTTAGTGTGCTACTGGCTTGGAGTAGGCAGAGTCTGCTGGAGGGCTGCATCAAAGCATACTACTGATGATATTGCAGTGATCTCCACCAGCTCCTGTTAAAAGAATCCCAACAGTATATTAAAACAAATATTCCCTTACCTTTAAACACAAATTCTGTTCCGCCCATCACTTTTGATGAATGTACTCCCCTGCTGTAACGGCCCTTGGCATAGATAGTGAAAGTAGGATGCTTGCAAATTGGGTCAGAATAATGATAATAATGACCTTCCCAGGTATTGTTATTATCATGGAAGATGAAATGCCTGGTAAGAAAGAGCACTTCTGGACGAACTTCACAGCGCTGGCTTGCCCATTCGCCATGTAGCCCAATAGTCAAATCACCCTTGGGAGGCAAGATGGGAGGGTGGTGTTCATCTGACCGATAGATGATCCTGCATGCTATACATGAATGGTCATGGTTCTGAAATGAAAGCCATAAACCTAGTTAAATCCAGTGAACAATAGAGCTAGCAACCACTTCACCATGCTCAAACATGCCAAGATTGCAAAGAGCCACTTGATTGGTTTTTCATATTTAATGCAGCAGGTGGACCTTTCAACACCAACACTTCATGCAGGGTAATAATGGCTAATGGCAGGGGGAAAGTTTTTAAAAATTGGACATATTAGTAGCTGGATAAGTAAAGCAGTTCTCTGAATTCAAGCTAACATTTGAGAGTAACCAAAGTGGGTCATCCTTTGCCTTGTCAATAGCAACAGATTAGAATATTTCCTAGATTGACAGTAGTTGCCCAACATAAAACATCTTTGCTCTCTTGCACTTTCATAAAATAATGTTTGTTCAGCTTTTCTGTTGTATTTAATGTACAATTTAGTTAATAGTTACTACAATGTTTCCAATTGTTCATTCCAGCTATATTTTGGGCCTAAAAGCACAACACTAGTCCACTCCACTGACTGATGTTATCTGCCCAGAAGTCACTTCTGACTTACGGTGGTTCTATAAATTGGTGACTTCCAAAATTGATTTACATTCTGCTATTTTTCATAAGTTAGGTAACAATTCACATAAAATGTGCAGTTCAAACTTACAAATACTTAAAATCACAGGTTACATCTGTTTGCTAAAATAGGATTAAAAGCAATATAAAATACAAAGTCAAGACATATCATTATTTCCTTAATAATGTTTGTACAAAAAGATGTTTTTAGCTGATGCCCAGGACTTAGCCTTGTGATACTCCACTTGTTGCCCCCTTCCAAGCTTGAGAAGGAACCATTAATAAGAACTCTCTGAATATGATTCTGTAACCAACCGTATATCCACTTCACACTTGTGCTATCGAGGCCACACCCAGGTAGCTATGCTCATGTCACATAAACAAAAAGAACAAAGGCCTCAAGAAGCAAAGAATAAAACTAGCAATTTAAAAAAAACTGGAATGAAATCAGATCCAATGTCTTAACTTCTTGCTAAAAATGAAACTATGACTAGATATAGCCAGAACATATATTTAGGAGACTGAACAAGAATTTACCAAGCCTTTACAGAAAAATCACTGTGGCATACAGAAAACTACTAATTAAGCTGCTCTATATACACAGTTGGTAGAAAAACCAAAGCCAATTTCAACTGATCAGACAAAATATGGAAATCCAATTCCATACTTTCTTCCAACCTTGTGTATATTTTAGTGACCAGCATTAGATACTTGAAAACAGATTTTGCAGATTTCTTTTTGTTCTTGTTAAATCAACAGTGTAATCATACTCATGGAGTAAAAGGTCATAATAGAGATGGTCTGAACCAATTTTTTGGTATGATTCAAGAACAAAAAAAACTGGCTTTAAGAATTTATATTGTATAATACAATGTAAGGTAAAGGTTTCCCTTGCTCGAAAGCCAGTCGTATCCGACTCTAAGGTGCAGTGCTCATTTCTGTTTCATAGCCAAAGAGCCAGTGCTGTCTGCTTCCGCAGACTTTTCCGTGGTCATGTGACAGGCATGACTAGACACTGGAGCGCACAGAACGCTGTTACCTTCCCACCAAAGTGGTCCCTACTTATCTACTTGCAATTTCTTGCTTTCGAACTGCTAGATAGGCAGGAGCTGTGACAAGACGGGAGCTCATTCCATCCTGCAGTACTCGGTAATCGAACTGCTGACCTGCCACCACCCAGTCAGCGTCTTAGCCACTTGAGCCATTGCAGTCAGTATTAATAATTCTTTGTATGGATGGAATGATGGACTTTAACACAGAGTAACATATTAAAGTTGAAGCATTAGAAATGTAGATTTAGTGCAGAAAGTTAAACATTTCTTAGATAAAGAGAGTGACTAAGTAAGAAGTACGAGATGTATGAAGACCCAAGAAAACATAAAATAGATGAAATGCTGGAAGTTAGAATATCTTAGTTATGTAATGAGCAGTAAATAACATATTGTTACAGCTGGTCATGGGTACACAGAAAGCCTCCTCGGAGATTTTTGAATCACAATTGGGCATACTCTAGACCTTCCCAGATTGGCTGGGATTTCCCGATTTTCGGCGCCGATTTGCGCCATTTCCCGCCCGCAGCTGCCAAAACCCCAGAATTGGCAGCGGGGGAAAAAGAGGTACTGCACATCCCTTCTGCGTAGATCGCCTTCTACGCATGCATAGAAGGCTTTTACGCTTGCGTAGAACCCTTCTACGCTTGCGTAGAATCCTTCTACGCATGCATAGAAGGCGATATGCGCAGAAGGGGATCGTGGAAGCCTTCTACGCATGCGTAGAAGGGTTCTACGCAAGCGTAGAAGGGTTCTACGCATGCGTAAAAGCCTTCTACGCATGCATAGAAGGCGACCTGCACAGAACCGTTCTGCGCAGGTCCCGTATTTTCCGGAGCCGCGGTTGACAGGTATGCCCTGGACAATGACAACATTGTGGTGCTGGCTAATCTTTCTCACACTAGGTCAGGTGGAAGGAACTACAGAATGAATTCACCAAAAGTGGCTTCATTTTGGCAGTTCATGTATGACCTAGACAACTTTAGACACGGAAGAAGTTGGTCATTCAAAAGAAACACAGGAAAGAGAACAGATTATAATTTTTGGCTGAAGAACCTTGGTTTAGTTTCAGAATTATCATTGTATACAGTAACATATCTGATGTCAATATAGCCATGATAACATACAACCAATATCCAGCTAGAGAAGAAACAGAAGAAATATCATTGCACCAGTGTGTGGTTTGTTGTTCCAATGTATTCTTGAAGAATCCAACCATTCAATTGATTTTTATGTCATTTCTTTTTGAGTACACACTTTTCTTCTGTGAACCAAGCTTTACTGAGAATCACTTCCTATTACAATAATATTTTATTGTAAAGAATCTTAGAAAAGTTCAGTGCTTTTTAGCATGAGTTTCACAGACCAAAAATGAATGTTATGAAATGAAATGAACAGATGATGGACATGCAGCAGTGGAACCCCGACATACAAACGATTTGACTTACAAAAAATTTGATATATAAATAGAAATCCTGGCTAAGAAATAAATAAATCAACATACAAATTTTGAATAGGAAAAATTTGACATAAAAATACGGTGACATCTAGTGGCCTCTTCTGGTAATGCAACGTGCTTTCGACACAATTTTTTCGACATACAAATAACCTCGTGGAATGGAAAAAATCGTATGTAGAGGTTTTACTGTATTTTGTTCTGTATTAATAATATTTAATTATGAAGCTGTTCTATCATATAAAGGCCATTGCTGCTTATTTTTGATCTACTTTTGTAAATACTTTTCAAAGTCTATTTATTTTTAAGTCATATTTGTTACACCTTTTGAATCATTATTATGTGTCTCATATAAAGGCACAGTACATACACCAGAAAACAGTATCAGGAACAGAAAGGTTCTATATTATCACTATTTTATAAGCAACTAAGGAAATGGGCATACCAGAACAACTTATATATCTCATGAGAAATCTGTACATGAGTCAAGAAGCAACAGCTAGGACAGGATACGGAATGACAGAGTGGTTTGGAATAGGAAAAGGAGTAAGACAAGGCTGCATTTTGTCATCCTGCTTATTTAACTTATATGCAGAGCACATAATGCGCAAAGCACAAGTTGGAATTAAGTTGGAATTAAAATTGCTGGCAGAAACATCAACAATTTGAGATATGCAGATAATATTACCCTAATGGCAGAAAGTGAAGAAGACCTAAAGAAGCTCTTGCTTAGGTTGAAAGAAGCGAGTGCAAAAGCTGGCTTGAGACTCAACATCAAGAAAACCAAGATAATGGCAACAGGCCCTATCAGTCCCTGGAAAATAGATGGGGAAGAAGTAGAAGCAGTGACAGATTTTACTTTTCTAGGATCTAAGATCACTGCAGATAGTGACTACAGCCATGAAATAAAAAGGCGACTAATTCTTAGGAGACAAGCTATGAGAAACCTGGGGAACATAATTAAAGTAGAAACATCACCCTGAAAACAAAAATC
Source organism: Bradypodion ventrale (assembly GCA_035047345.1). Classification (NCBI taxonomy): domain Eukaryota; kingdom Metazoa; phylum Chordata; class Lepidosauria; order Squamata; family Chamaeleonidae; genus Bradypodion; species Bradypodion ventrale. Next base: position 252,124,835 of record JAWDJE010000004.1, on the reverse strand, counting down.
TGCATAGTCAAAGCAATGGTATAGTAATGTATGGTTGTGAGAGCTGGACCATAAGGAAAACTGAGCGCGCAGAAGAATAGATGCCTTTGAAATGTGGTGCTGGAGGAGAATTTTGAGAGTACCCTGGACAGAAAAGAAAACAAACAGTTTGATCTTAAAAGAAATCAACCCTGACTGTTCCTTGGAAGCTCAAATATTGAAGATACCGTATTTATTCGAGTATAACGCGCAAAATTTTATACCCAAAAAAAGGCTCAAAGTTTGGGTGCGCGTTATACACGAGGACTGGGCCGCGCGACTCAAGAAGCCGGCGCCGGGTAGGCGCGGAGCACGCCGCGGCCCTCCCCCGGAGGGTTCCCTTCTCGACCCGGCGGGTGCGTGCAGGTGAGCGGCGGCTGCAGCGGGACGCACGCACCCGCCGGGTCGAGAAGGGAACCCTCCGGGGGAGGAGGGCCGCGGCGTGCTCCGCGCCTACCCGGCGCCGGCTTCTTGAGTCGCGCGGCCCGGGTAGGCGCGGAGCACGCCGCGGCCCTCCTCCCCCAGAGGGTTCCCTTCTCGACCCAGCGGGTGCGTGCGTCCCGCTGCCGCCGCCGCTCACCTGCACGCACCCGCCGGGTCGAGAAGGGAACCCTCCGGGGGAGGAGGGCCGCGGCGTGCTCCGCGCTACCCGGCGCCGGCTTCTTGAGTCGCGCGGCCCGGGTAGGCGCGGAGCACGCCGCGGCCCTCCTCCCCCGGAGGGTTCCCTTCTCGACCCGGCGGGTGCGTGCGTCCCGCTGCCGCCGCCGCTCACCTGCACGCACCCGCCGGGTCGAGAAGGGAACCCTCCGGGGGAGGAGGGCCGCGGCGTGCTCCGCGCCTACCCGGGCCGCGCGACTCAAGAAGCCGGCGCCGGGTAGCGCGGAGCACGCCGCGGCCCTCCTCCCCCGGAGGGTTCCCTTCTCGACCCGGCGGGTGCGTGCAGGTGAGCGGCGGCGGCAGCGGGACCTTGGCGTCTGGGAGGAGGGCCGCGGCGTGATCCGCGCCTACCCGGGCCGCGCGACTCAAGAAGCCGGCGCCGGGTAGGCACGGAGCACGCCGCGGCCCTCCTCCCAGGCGCCCAGGTCCCGCTGCCGCCGCCGCTCACCTGCACGCACCCGCCGGGTCGAGAAGGGAACCCTCCGGGGGAGGAGGGCCGCGCGACTCAAGAAGCCGGCGCCGGGTACAGTAGGCACTGCTGGGATGCGTGGTGTGAAAAAAAATTTAATACCGAGATTTCATGGATAATTAGGGGTGCGCGTTATACACGAGTGCGCGTTATACTCGAATAAATACGGTAATAATAAGTTTTATTTCTATCCCACTTTCCTGGCACAGGTGCCACTCAAAGCGGCCTACAACATATATAAATACAATATCACAAATATAATTACACAGTTACAGAAAAACAAATTACAAATTAACAATTGCAAGTAAAAAAGTCCTATATTAAATTACAGAAAATACAAGTCCCATACTGCACCCCCTCCAGCGATACCACCCAGAAGCTCCCACTTCCCCGTGGCCAATGCCGGGCCGGGGAAGGGGCTCAGGTAATGGCTGCTTCCCTCCCCCATGCCTGCAGGCATCCCTCTTTTAACCCCGGGACCAGGGGGGGGGACGGCGTCCGCAGGTGCCGCCAATTCCCTCCCCACGCTGATGGTACTTTGGACATCAAATGAGAAGAGAGGATTTACTTGAGAAAGCCTTGATGTTGGGAAAAGTTGAGGGTAAAAGAAGAAGGGGCGCCAGAGAAAGAGATGGTATTGTTGATGCAATGGGCATAAAGCTGGGTGGGTTGAGGATGATGATGATGGAGGATAGGGGTGCCTGGTGTGCAATGGTCCATGAAGTCGCAAAGGGTCAGACTCGATTATGTGATTGAACAACAAAGAAAAAAGTGAATTTCAGTCAAGAATACAGTATGTTATGATGTACAGTATCTGTGCCTGAACACATCTTGTAAAAATAAACAACTGTAAAATGAAAGAACAACTGCAGAGGACCTAGCACCAAACATAAATTATTTTATTTAACATCCCATCATGAAGTTCTTAAATATCGAAAGCCGACCTTCCAGACTCCAGCTCAGTGTCTTAACCACTAAGCCACCGGGGGAGCTGCAGCAACACTTAAATAAAAACAATTGAGATGACTAGTTCCCAATTTGTACATTCCCCAAATGGAATACCTGTATGTAGCTCAAATACAGTAAGTAGTTCTTGTGAAGGAAGCTCTCACAACATCTGTTTGCTGGTCTGACCAGCATCAATTCATACTACAGTATATGCCAGGAGTTCTCAACCTTTTAAAGGTGGGGGCTGGGTCGCGCTCCCTCAGACAGTTTTGGGGGCTGGACAGACCATTTTGCCCTTCTTCCACCACATGGCACTTCCTGGTGTGTTGGAGGCAGTGAGGGGCCACAGGTTGAGAATCCCTGGTATATTATCTACAAATACTTCACAGTGCACCTGCTCAATCCAACCCAAATGGATATTTAATGCTGGAGGCTGAAGGTAGTCTGAAATTCAAAGCAGGAACTGGATTAATGTACCTTTGACCCTTGCTACTCTGTTAGAATAGGCTACCAGCTCTTTCAGACAAGGATTTTACTGTGTCATTTACCCTGTCTCATTCACATAATTTTACAAGGAATCCAAGCACCGTTGGTTTAATTTATGCTCTTCCTCTTCTGGGTTGTTGTGTTTTACTATACAAAATCTGTTACAGAGGCAAGATAAGACCAATTGCACAATGTCCTTAGATTAGCAGTACTAACAGACACCCATGTGGAAGCACACTTTATGACTTGGAAATGTCTGAAGAACTGGCAACATCACAATCAACCGAAGCATTTACTTGAGGTAAAAACATATGCCAATTACCAGTGAAGCACAACATAACCCCAAAGTTACGCCAAAGTACCAGCGTTCTCTGTGGTTTTCTTTAGGGTTTAAGTTTAATACCTTAGGGAAGGAAATTGTTTCTGAGTCTATCTTAGATGTTATGTAATATATTAGTAATTGTCCCAATGCAGAGAATGTTCGTTAGGCTAAAAAAAAGAGTGTATTTGTTACATGTCATGGAATATAAGGTTTTTCTCACAGTGATTTATGTTTCCATGGAACAACATATGTACACTTTCAGAAGGAAAAAAAGTAATCTCCACCTTTAATCTACGGTTGGACAAATACCTTTATTGGGTCACTGGCACATTACTGGAGCCCTTCAGAGCTTTTTTCAGGCATAGTTTACCTTGCTCTCCATGCACGTGAGAAAACAGACTATAATCCACCAAAGCTTCCACTAAGGCAAATTTGCTAGCCATTGGGGTCCCACAAGACTTCTCAAAAATTTTGCTATCCATTCTGAAACAGACTACTGGTACTTCTTTGAAAGTCCCATTTTGTTAATTTTCAGTACTAACCAATTTAACTTTAGAATGTGTTACTTTGTATTGTGATAATATGTATGAGTGGAAAATACTGGCGTAGAAACCGGCAAACCACGTCACAAATTTTGCCAAGAAAACTCCATGGACAGGGACAAAAGGCTAAACAAAAAGGCAAAATAGATGGAACAGGAGGTTGAGCCCACCAGGTTGGGAGATGGGGGAGTGGATAGGATAGTAGAAATACTATCCTATACTAATAAGAGAAACACGACGTTGCAGGGAACAATACTGCATAGGAACATGGAATGTAAGATCTATGAATCAAGGCAAGCTGGAAGTGGTAAAAAATGAAATGGAAAGAATAAGCATTGACATCTTGGGAATCAGTGAGTTAAAATTGGACAGGGATGGGTGAATTCAGCTCTGGAAACCATCATATCTACTACTGTGGACAAGAAAATATTAGAAGAAATGGAGTGGCGATAATAGTTAATAAAAGAGTGAGAAAAGCATTAATGGGATACAATCTAAAAATTGACACAATGATCTCAAGGACTCAGTCCGAATCCAAGGAAAACCATTCAATATCACAGTAATTCAAGTCTACGCACCAACCACTGGTGCAGATGAAGCCACAGTTGACCAGTTCTATGACTTAAAACACCTCATAGAACAGACACCAAGAAATGATGTTCACATTATCATAGGAGATTGGAATGCCAAAGTAAGAAATCAAAAAGTAAATGGAACAACAGGCAAGTTTGGTCTTGGAACACAGAATGAAGCATGGCAAAGATTGATAGAGTTCTGCCAAGATAACATACTGGTCATAGCAAACACCCTCTTGCAGCAACACAAGAGGAGACTTTACACATGGACATCACCAGATGGCCAACATTGAAACCAGATTGATTACATACTCTGCAGCCAAAGATGAAGAACCTTCATACAGTCAGGAAAAACAAGACCTGGAGCAGACTGTGGCTCAGATCACAACTTACTGATTGCAAAATTCAGGCTTAGACTAAAGAAAATAGGGAAAACAATTAGACCAGACAAGTATGACCTAGACAACATCCCTAAGTAATACATGGTGGAGGTGTGGAACAGATTTAATGGCTTAGACTTGATAGACAGAGTGCCAGAAGAATTATGGACATAGGTGCGGGACATCATACAGGAGGCAGCAAGAAAAACCATATCAAAAGAAAAGAAGCGTAAGAAAGCAAACTGGTTGACTGATGAGGCTCTTAAAATAGCAGAGGAAATATCATAGCAGAGGAATGCAAAAGGCAAAGGAGAAAGGAAAAAATTCAATCAATTGAATACAGAATTTCAAAGAAAAGCAAGGAGAGATAAGGAAACCTACCTAAATGAACAGTGAAAAGAAATAGAGGAAAACAACATAAGGGGTAGGACCAGATATCTTTTTTTTAAAAAAATTGGGGAAATCAAGGGAACGTTTAAAGCAAAATGACCATGATAGGGGACAAAAACGGGAAGATCCTAGAAGAAATCAACCCTGACTGGTTTTTAGAAGGTCAAATAGTAAAGATGAAGCTTAAGTACTTTGGACATCAAATGAGAATAGAGGATTCACTTGAGAAAGCCTTGATGCTGGGAAAGGTGGAGGGCAAAAGAAGAAGGAGGTGGCCAAAAATGAGATGGCTGGATGGTATTGTAGATGCAGTGGCCACAGAGCTGGGTGGGTTGAGGAGGATGGTGGAGGACAGAGGTGCCTGGAGGATGGTGGTCCATGGGGTCACAAAGGGTCAGAATTGACTGTGCAACTGAACAACAACAAACAAAAAGTACAGATATCGCCCAATTCAGAAACTGTTTCCTTGACTCGTGGATCGCATGGTTACTTTTTAATAACTCATTCTATAAGAGCTTTATCCAAAAAGGATATTCTTTTTTAAAAAATAACACCAATTTCTTCTGTGTTTCTTTTTGCAAGTAAAAGTTGACAGCCTTTCCTAAACCGACTACAACTGAAATAAAATTATCTCAGAGAGCTACCAAACAACAACAACAACCCCCCCCCCCCACACACACACACACACAGTCTTTTCCCCTGACAGTGGAATGAAAGTACTGAACTGAGGAATCCATTTCCAAGGCAGAAATACTTCCAAAACTGTGACAGAAGTGGAATTTATGTTCCAGTTAACATGGCTTGTGGTGCAAGAAAGTATGTATATAAGAGGGAATGCTCAGGGCAAGAAAAATACACCATACCAGATTAACATGTGGCCATGGTTTCATTAGGTACATCAACAGTGCCCTGGCACTTTATGTATCAGATGATTTTCTTGCTACCTAATGAGGTACCCATCTACCATGAGTTTCTTGTTTGCTTGGAAAGCATGTGATGATAGGAAGTGAATAATATTTTCTTTAATCTATGCTCAATTATCACATGGACCCGTCACCTGGGTATGAGACTAAGTGGACTATTCTTGACAATGAACTTTTAAGATCATAAAAGTGCTCAATAAGAAAACAACATAAAGGGCATGTCAGATAAGGATTTCTAATCACAACATCTAAAGTCCTGGTGGCACAGTGGTTAAACTGCTGTCCTGCAACCAAAAGATGGTGAGTTCAATCCTGACCAGGGCTCAACGATGTCTCAGCCTTCTATCCTTTCAAGGTTGGTAAAATGAGTACCCATCATGTTGGGGGAAAATGTTAATTAGCTTGTGAACCGCCCAAAGAGTGCACTAAGTGCTATTGGGCGGTATATATGTGTGATTGCTTTTTCCTTTGCTTTGCAAATTCTTGAATCAGAATCCAGATATTTTCACAAAATTCCTCATGAGTACAAGGAAAAATGTTTATTTATTTACATTTATACCCCACCCTTTTGATGCGAGCACCACTAAAGGTGGCCAACATATAAACTATAAAGCATTTGAATCCAACAATATCTATACCTATAAAATGGTGTGTTAACCGTTGGAATGTGACAAAGGATGTTGCACCAGGCCCCACTAGCCCGTAATGGGCCTCCGTTCACTCGCTCGAACCCGGTTCGGAGGTAACTGTCGGGTTGAAATTTTCGACCCGGGGGCAGGAGCCCCCCAGTCGCAAACAAAAAAATGGAACTTCAATTCCCAATGTTCCTTGCGCCGCGCCAGAGCCAATCAGGCTGAGCGGCGCAGCAAAAGGAACGTTCGAAAACGCGCCGCGGCCAATCAAAAAAAGCCGCAGGAAACAAACCGCTAAAGTAAGCAAACACGTGCAGGCAAAACTACAAGCCCCAGCGTCCTGTGCGCCATTAGCGCACAGAACGCTGAGGCGGCCGGCGCGCGAAAAATAAAAGTTAAAAAAAAGCCCGCCGCCGCTGCCCTTCTTCCCCACGGGCCAGCCAGCATGGCCCGCGGGGGGGGAAAAGGAACCCCCCGCCGCCGGTGCCCTTCTTCCCCACGGGCCAGCCAGCATGGCCCGTGGAGAAGAAAGCAAAAAAAGCCCCCCCCAAGCCCTTCTTCCCCACAGGCCAGCCAGCATGGCCCGCGGGAAAGAAAGCCACTGAAAAAGTTAACCCCAAAAAACAAACCAGAAACAATCAAAAACACTCAAAAATCCAAAAAGAAAACACAAACACAGCCAAAAACAAACAATAAAAAACACACAGACCCCCCCAAAAAAAATCCAACCCCCCCCCCCCCCAAAAAAAAATGTCAGAGTGCCTACCAACAGACATCTTGACTTCATGACCACCGGAACTCAAATGAGCAAAGAAAGGAAACACTTAGCGGAAGCACCCAGAGGACAGAAGGGAAGAATTGTAGAGAGGAAGCAAAGCTCACCACGCCCACCCAGAGGCCACAAGAGAAAAACATTCAAAAATATTTCAAAATAAAAGATTAATTCCCAAACAAATCAAATAAGTTAGCCAAAAATTCAAAAATATTCACACTAATCTCAAAAATTACCAAAAAATACCAGAAATCACTTTTCACTCAAAAAACCCAAAACACCAAAACAAAAAATAAAAAATCCGTAAAAATAAAGATTTAAAAAAACAAAAATAAATTTTAAATTTAAAAAAATAATTTAAATCAAATAAATTAAAATAAAATTTGCATAAACCAAAATTAAATTTTAAATTAAAAAAATTAAAATAAAATTTGCATAAACAAAAACCTTCAAAAACCAATTTAAAGAGCCCGGAACTAAGGAAGCCAGCGCACAAAAAATAAAAATAAAACACACACTGGGAGCGCAAGTCCGCCGCAGGCGGAAGCAGCGCCTCAAAGCCACAAAACCACAAAACCTTTAAACACCATTTAAAACAGCCCAGCACCATTTGTAAAAGAAAAAAAAACGAAACCCTTTACTATCCAACACAATTTTAAAAAGCCCGGCACCGCCGGGCAAAATATGCTAGTAGTAATCTAAAAATGTCATAAAACAAATGGAAAAGGCTTCATTTTACCATGTACTTTTGTGGAGGTGATGCCATATAAAAACTACATTAATGCACATTTAGTGTAAAAATGCCACTGCCCAGTTATCTCAAGCCCAAAGAGACACTTCAATGAATCGGCACAATCTCTCCCTGGCCAAAAGTGATAACTACAGGTTTTCCCATGATCTCATATATGAGGCATGGATAAAGAAGTCGCCCTGGAAAATGCAAATGTAATTCAAGCTTAGAAATACAATATGGAATCTTGCACAAGATTAAGAAATCATGCAATTCAGAGGTGATGTTAGAGAGCAATTTTTAATTGTTCAAAATTCAGAAATTTAGAGCATGAAGATGTGAGGACGCATTAAGAAATTTAACTGTTTGTCACATTAAATGACCTCTTAAAATCATTTTGTTCTAAGTAATCTAAACTAAAAACACTGAAGTGGTTCAACTTGCCTGCTTCAATTGGATTTCAAGAATTTGGATGAGATGATAAAAACAACACTTAAAATTGTGTAGTACAGGCAAGACGTAAAAGTAAAAGGTGACAGCTATTGTATAGTATAGACCAGTGGTGGCGAACCTATGGCATGCGTACCATAGGTGACACTCAGCGCTCTCTCTGTGGGCACACGTGCCATTGTTCCAGCACAGAGCTCGTCCAATGGGAGCGCTTCCTCCCTCCCCCATCACAGAGCTTGCCCCACACCTCTGCCCAGCAGCCTAATGGGAGTGCTTCCTCCCTCCCCCCAGCACAGAGTTCACCCTGCAGTGTTGGCACTTTGTGATAAACAAGTGGGTTTGGGATTGCAGTTTGGGCACTCAGTCTCTAAAAGGTCCACCATCGCTGGTATAGACAGAGAATAATCTGTTAGAACAATCCAGTGATGGTGAACCTTGGCACTCCAGATGTTCTTGGACTTCAATTCCCAGAAGCTCAAGCACCCTGTGAATCCACACGAATGGGTTTATTGTGATTCATCTGGCCCACGCAGCCCTTGTTGCTCCCGGAAGTGGAAATAAAACACACCCGTACGTAAGACAAAAAAAAGATGACAGACTCCTTTGAACAGGAATCCTGATGAAGAACTTGCATTTCTAGAAAGCAAAGGGAAAGCTACTTTCAAAGCACTGAGAAGAAATAAATCACTAGAGGTTTCCCATCTCCTGATGGGAAACTGATAGAACTATTTCAACTTAACAGAGGCTAAATGCATCAAACTCCTAACAAGAATATGTCAACAAATACAGAAAATAAAACAATGCTCATTGACTGGAAACATTCTATATACATCCCAATCCCCAAGGAAGGAGATGCCAAGGACAGTAACTACAGGATCAATTTCCAAAGCAAGCAAAGTGATGCTCAAGGTGTTGCAACAACAGTTTTTACCTTATATGAAGTGAGAAATGGCTGCTGTTCAAGCTAGATTCTGAAAAGGAAGAGGCACTTGAGATCATACTGCAAATATCCACAGTATATTTGAGTGAACCAAAGAATTTCAAAAGATCAGTCTATGCTTTATTGACCACAGTAAAGCCTCTGACTGTGTGGATCATGTGATAGTATAGGTTGGTCAGGAAGTATGTGGAGGCCTGGAATGGCCCGGCCAGAGCATCATCCATAGGGGTGTCTAAACTATGGTCTGTGGGCCAGATCTGGTCCCCAACACTAATTCATCTGGCCCACGCCACCCTAGTTGCTCCCAGAAGTGGAAGTAAAACACGCGTTTTATTTCTGAGATCAGAAATATTTCCATTCTTCCAAGATAAAATTAGTACCCAACATGTTGGGGGTTAAATGCTAATTATCTTGTGAACCGCCCAAAAATGCACTAAGTGTTAAGGGGCAGTATACAAGTGTAATTGTGCAAGTGCCCTCTTTGGGTGTGTTCCTATGGACCAACAATTGGAAAAATAAAACATTCAAAAGAAACGGTTTCTAACTCAGCAAAATAATGTTGTGTGATCGCAGTGCTTATGCTACCATGATTCTTGTTGTTGTTCAGTCGCACAGTCGATTCCAACACTTTGCGACCCCATGGACCATTTTCCTCCAGGCACCTCTGTCCTCCACCATTCTCCTCAGCCCGCCAAGCTCTGTACCCACTGCGTCCACGATGCCATCTAACCATCTCATATTTGGACACCCCCTTCTTCTCTTGCCCTCCACCTTTCTCAGCATCATGGCCTTCTCAAGTGAGTCCTCCCTTCTCATTTGATGTCCAAAGTACTTTAGCTTCATCTTCACTATTTGTCCCTCCAATGAAAAGTCAGGATTGATTTCCTCCAGTATTGACCTGTTTGTTCTCTTTGCTGTCCAAGGGACTCTCAGGACTCTCCTCCAACACCACATCTCAAAGGCATCTATGCTTTTTCGCTCAGCCTTCCTAATGGTCCAGCTCTCACACCCATACATTACCACTGGGAATACCATTGCTTTGACTATGCGAATTTTTGTTTTCAAGGTGATGTCTCTGCTTTTCACTATATTCCTCAGGTTTCTCATAGCTTGTCTCCCCGTAATCAGTCGTCTTTTATTTCATGGCTACAGTCGCCATCTGCAGTGATCTTAGATCCTAGAAAAGTAAAACCTGTCACTGCTTCTACTTCTTCCCCATCTATTTTCCAGGGACTGATCGGACCTGTTGCCATTATCTTGGTTTTCTTGATATTAAGTCTTAAGCCAGCTTTTGCACTCTCCTCCTTCAATCCAATCAAGAGGTTCTTTAGGTCTTCCTCACTTTCTGCCATTAGGGTGGTATCATCTGCATATCTCAAATTGTTGATGTTTCTCCTAGCAATTTTGATCCCATATTGTGATTCCTCCATCCCTGCATTGCACATTATGTGCTCTGTGTATAGATTGAATATGCAAGAATATGATTCTTGCATATAAGAAAAGCACTCGAAACTATATCCCTCCTGAGTTAGGAGCACTAACCACATGTATGTGTGTCTATTCCAGCCAGGCAATTCTTATACCCTGTTCTGTTGGTTTTAACTGATTTTGAGCAGCCTTGAATCCCCTATGGGGATAAAAACATTTAAATAAAATAAGTATATATTGAATAAATAAATTCTGCTACTGTTTTGTCATGAAAGTATAACAATTTTATAACTTTGTGCTAAAATATGTAAACAGTGAGAGTGATTTTTTTTAAAAAAACTGTCTCTTAAGAATCTTGAGAAGATAACAAAATTCAAAAGATATGAAATCTATTTCTTATTTGATATAAACATGTATATCATATGTCCATACAGTAGTAGCTTATCAAACAATCACATTAAACTGGTTACCATGAAAATCTTTTAAAAGAGTGTAAAGAATCTAAACTAGACGTGACCCCAAGCATTTGGTCTGGAATGAATTGATGACAACTAGAATCTCAAATGTGGTTCCAATTGCTTTGTACATTCCTTTAAGATGGAATCAGAAAAGATGTACAGGCAGCCCTGCTTCAAAACTTCAACTGTATTTTTACCTCTCTCCCTTCCTTCCCATGTGTGTACGTGATTCAGACAGAAGAGCAAGATAGTGTGGTCAGTGCCAGATTAAGCCAGTGCGGGGCTCGTAGCAAATCATGTCAAGGGGCCCTTACTTAGATTTATGATACAGTACCTATAAAATAAAACACCACTAGTACAAACAAATAAGTAACACTTTGCATTTCTAAAATACTCTACCCCTTGCCTTGGCCCACTCTCACTCACGTACACTAAAAGAGCCTTCCTTCCTACCTCGTCTTCTCCGCCATTTTATAAGCCATTTTACAAAAATATATGGAGATAAATATAAAGAACTGGCCCATACAGTGTGTACCCTGTCAGGCAAGACTGGGCACTAAGAGCAAACTATGATGTCAAGCGTAACTCAACACAGCAAGCTCCCATCTCTATTCCTGCTCCTGCTAACCTAGCAGTTCGAAAACTAGAAATTGCAAGTAGTTAAATAGGTACTACTTCAGCCAGAAAGGTAACAATGTTCCGTGCATCTAGTCATGCCTGCTACATGACCACGGAAACATTTGCAGATGCAGGGAGCGCTGGCTCGTTGGTTGTAAACTGAGTCAGGCAAGAGTGGCTATCCAACAAGAGAAACCCTTACTCTACACACACATGTACACTCCTTCGTGCATACCCTGTGTTGGTCAGAAGGTTGTTTTCCTACAAGATAGAGCCAGCTGAAAAGTGTATGAGGACAAATCCTTGGGGGAAAAATTAGTGTTATCATGTTTGATATACTTAAAGGTACATATCTTGACCATGGAGCACTGTTTTTAATTATTAGTTTAGAGAGGAAGCTAAGAGTCACAGAAGCAGGAAATATCTCATTAAATACCTGAACCACTCAAACATTTAGACTCAGATTGTGTTTTGAGTTTATGAACATCAAGAAATGTATAATTTTTTAACAAAACATTAAACAGTGTAAGAAAAGCTGTGCTGACACTTGGTGAATAGGTCACCCTTGCTCAAAAGCCAGTCGTATCTGACTCTAGGGTTCAGTATTCATCTCTGTTTATTCACCAAGAGCCAGCACTGTCTGCATCTGCAGACATTAACGAGGACATGTGGCAGGCACGCCTCAACACCGAATGCTCTTTACCTTTCCACTGAAGTGGTTCCGTGAGGGCGAAAGAAGTGGAGGAAGGAAGAGAAGATCAGAAGTGAGAATGCTTAAGGAGGGAAGGGCTTTTCCCCTTTAAATGTACTGGCTTGCTTTTGAGCGAGGAGGAGGCTCCCCCCTTCTCTGTTCCCTACCAGGCTCGTGATGAGGCAGGCTGGCAGGCAAGGAAACTCTCCCTCCCCTCAGAATGAAACCTACCCACCCTGAGGAGCTGGGCTTAGCGCTGCGCAGAGCCTGTCCTGAAGGCAGGGAAGGGCAAGTGGGTGGGTTGACGGTGTGGTGCGGGGCCCCTCAGAGGTGCAGGGCCCATAGCATTTGCTACTCTTGCTATATGGTTAATCCAGCATTGAGTGTGCTTTTAGCTCTCAGTACATATGGAATGCAATATGTATCTGACCTTGGGTTGTGCTTGATTTACTAATGACTCGTTTCTGAACTAATTTTCTTAGCAACTTCTCATTCCAATCCCCCAGTAATTATTTCTTCTTCTATTTTTCAGCAACATTATATTTTCACAACAAATGATCTCTCCCCTTACTGACCACGGCCTGTGTTCTTTTTTCATTTTGGAGAGATGTCATACCTAACGTAATACTTCCACAGCAAGGATTGGGGACTGTAGTTCTCAAAATGTGATTGGCTATGCTCTGTTTCAAACCACAGAAGCTGGGATATGTTGTTGCATCTTTATCTCTACAATAAATGTTAACAAATGTAACATGTCCTCATAAAGTGGAGAAAGTTTGTAGGAGATACAATGACAAAAGATACAAAATGAGTAAGATTTATGAGGAACAAGAAAAAGAGAACCGTTTGTTGGTAATACTGTGAGGAGGAAGTGATGAAAACTATCGGACAGAACATGGAAGAATGGTCAATGCTTTGTTTGAAATGAAGAAAGTAACAGCAGAGATGAGAGATGCATGAAGTATTAAGCAGAGCCATGTTAGGATTTTGCATGACACTATTTGCTTCAGATATTTTGAATACTTTCTACAATAAATATACAATTCATCTACATGCTTTATAAGTAAAACTGAAATGTTCACATGCAGAAATGTAAAGCAGAAATGTCCACATACCTTGGCATTTTGCAGTGGAGACTGGTAACTAGATGGTCGGTAATACATCCTCTGAGCAGGATCAGTGTGGATATCTCCAAGAAACAGCTCTTCTACTAAGTGATCTAAATTATGGTGAAGGTATTGTTTCTCCACACGGATAAGTTGCAGTTCATGCATAGCAAAATTCAGCGCTCTGGTGCATTCATAGCCATTCTCTTCTCTCCATAGATCATAGCTCACATTCTGCTCCCATGGTTTATCTTCTGGTACAAATCCAGGACATGTACGGTTCACCAACTGGCTTAGTCTTTCAGCCACTGCCTCGTTATGGCAGATAATCTGTATGTTATGCAATTGATAATCTGCTTCTGTCCCTCCTCGAATGATCCAGGACGCTTGCCGAAGGCGCACTTTACCACGGATCACTAAGGTATATGTCGGGTTTGTGCAGCGGTTAGCACCGTAGTAAAACTGATAGGCCTTAAATGTATTGTTATGGTAAAATCTGTAGGATCTTGTGATGAATTCTGGGCCTGACCTAACTTCACATCTGTAACCAAAGGAATTTTTATTTTAAAAAAGGACCCAGGGGAGCTGGATTATCATAACATATTAGTCACAGCTAATGTGGTCCCTACTAGTAGTTATTAATACCATCATACCTTATAAAAATACATTTTCCGAAGCATGGAAATGTTATTTTTGTTTTAACAACTTCTAAAACTTACAGTCAACATGACCAGTGGTTGGTGGGTTCTGGGAATTCCCCCCCCCCCCCCCCCAATTATGATAATAAATCATTTTCCTTTTGTTCTCAGCAGCCCTAGTAGAGTTTGGAGCAGTTACTTTTTTAGGATTCCAGTTCTTTGAATCCTGCCCACCCCTCAAAAAAACCAAAAAAAAAACCCAAACAAACAAATAAACAAAATAACTTTCCCAAACTCTGATTCCAGTCTAAAACAATCACACTGCCTGGTACTGCCTAACTTGAAAGTCGGCATTCTCCTCTCTTTTTTCATATTAAGACTCTAATCATACAGCCTTTAATATCAAGCTGGTATTTTTCCCTCTTTGCCTCCTGGCACCTAATTTTTGTAACATCTTGGCTGATAAATGTAGGAGATCTGAATAGCTGTGCACCATATATATGTGAATAAAAACCAACCCGAATATAAGCAGAGGTACCTAATTTTGACCTTGAAATCTAGGAAAATAGATTGACCTGAGCATAAGCCGAGAGGGAAATGCAGCAGCTGCTAGTGTGTTCAGTTATTAAAATAAATTAAAATACAGTAATATTAATTATTTTAGTGATTTTTAAAAAATCAGTGGTGGCATTGCACATAAAGTGGGTTGGCAGGTCAATTGCACTGAGGCAGGAAGTGTTGCTCTAGCCTAGCCTCTTGCTCCCCCTGCAAGGAAGGAGAATGGCTTCCTCCCTCCATCTTGGACACATGGAGCAGGGGCAAAGGCACAAATGTATAATAAGTAAAATCCTTTCTTTTTCCACACCAATTTGGAAGGGGGACACAATTGCATTGTAGAACTTCTTTCTTCATTTGCGGTTTTCCATAGGAATTAATTGAAAACAAACCAAAATAGGAGAACTTGATTTTCAATGTATTCTAATGGAAAAATCGTGATTTGCACCCTCTTGTGGCGAGTTGCGTAATTGCGCCTCAGATTATTTTGCTGTGGAAGTCATGAAACTTACTTTTAAAGTGCCGAATAACTTTTTAAAAACCCGTTTTTAGACCTTGTGGTTGGTGACCCGTGTATAGACCGAGTCCCCTTTTTGGACCTCATTTTGGGGGTTAAAAACCTTGGTTTATATTCGAGTATATATGGTAACTATGTTTGGGGGTTCAATTTTTTTAAAAAGAGCATCTCAAACCAATGTCTCTTTCATTTTTTAAAATTACTTTTTCTGTTGTATTTATTTTTAAAATATTATGTTTAAAATAAATTATAAATAAGAGAAAGATTAGAGAGAAATAGTATACAGTATATTAAAAAGATATCACATTGCTGACTTTTTTATAGTTAGTGCTCAGAGTTGTAGCTCTTATCATTCCCAGTACTTTCAAGGCAGATATAGCCATTTCTAAAAACTACCTCTTTAATATATTCCTTTTTTCTCTTCCCTGTGGATATATCCCTGACAATCAGATTTTTTTCAAAGGCAGCATTAATTTGTTGAAGCACTTATTGAAGCAGACCATGCATAGGGGTTGATTTATTTTGGAAGTTGTCTTAAATGTTTCTTGCCAGTGTGACGATTGCAGTAATTGGACAGGGTATACATCAAATAAATAAGTACAACATTGATTCAATTTTTCTTAAAGGTATTTGACTATGTTATAGCTACGTTTTAGAGCTTTTAGAGAAGATATTCTCTATGCCTATTTTAATTTAATTTAATTTTTAAATTTCTATGCCGCCCACTCAGGCGAACCCGACTCATATTATCAACAAGTTTTAGACAAACCATTCTCCACTTTATTTTAATGTGATAGGATTGTCGTAAAGTTGAACGTTTCAAGCAGGGGTTTCCAACCTCTTCGTGTCGTGGGCCGGACCCTGCCCCCCGGACAGCTGAGCAGGCCAGTCACATGGTTCCTCCTACTGTAAACGCTGCTGTAAAATGTGTCTGCAGCTGTCATAAATGTAGTTACGACAACCAAGGGTGCATTTACGGCAGCATTTACAACATGCGCGGGTGCGTTTACACATGCGCGGGTGTTTTATGGCTGTCATAAACACGTCCACTTCTGGTAGCGGTGAGGGTGGTGGCAGGTCACATGAAATTGTACTGCGGGCAGAATCTGGCCCACTAGCCATAGCTTGGTCACCCCTGGTTTAAGGTTATTGCTACTTGCATATTGACAAAAAGAGGGGATAAAATTGGAAGCACAGTAATAAATATTCTTTAGGTTTAGTAAGTCTGAAACTTAAGATGACCAGTTATAGAAATACAGTAAAACCCAGACTTACATATGCCATGAGTTACATAAAATTCAACTTACATAATGAGTTTGTGCTAAAACCATGTCTTGATTTACACGATTTCCTATGGGTTTGCTTCGAGTTACGTAAAAATTCATTTCCCTATGGGTTTGCTTCGAGTTACATAAAAAACCGATTTAAGCAAAAGCCTATGGAATTGACTTTTTTCCGTAAGTCGGGGTTTTACTGTAGTTGTATAAATTTCTAGTTGCAAGGAAGAAATAGTTCGTAAACTGAGCCATTACTGTTTGACCTACTTTCTATGAACAAAAAAAAATATCACCCCTAAAGTTGAAGACTTCCAGAATTTCTCCATGTACTGGAAATGTGTGGAAACGTCTGAGTGAAGTTTGCTGCTCATTCAAGGTCTCTATTCTCATTAACCTCAGTGGTCTTTTTTTTTGTCTGAATAAGGATTGCAGGACTGGACTTGAAGGGAACCTTATACCCCCAAAGAGATGCCTAAGAAAATAATTGAGTACACAGCTGTAAACTGCAAAATGAGACTACAAAATAAATGCTGTAAGTTTGTGATCTCAGATAAGCACTTATTCATGCTTGGACTCGTCAACTAAAGCTTCACAATTTCATGTTGTTAATGAACTTAGCTTGATATAGATGCCACATGACATAGCATAAAGCCAAGGATTTATTCATTGGCTCCCGTAAATGGTTGTATTGTTATATGCCACAACAAACAGATAAACAAAATGCTCTTGACTATGCTGTGATCCCACATACCCAGTTCAGTTTCAATAGCAATCTCTCTGTGCAGCAACACAAATTGCTTTTCAAGCATTATTCTCTTTAACAAACAACTTCATGCAAGAGAGAGGCAGCTGTTGTTGGAAGATAAATAAGACCAAAGCTTTGGAGCATTTTACAATATCTCATGAGTTTGTGAATATAGCCTACCGGAAAAGTATCTATGCAATAATAAAGCATCTCTTGTAGGGCGGCTAACATTTTAGCTTTGTGGGTCTTGTTTTTCTACAATATGATGCAATTCTTCATTGGTATCCTTACCCAGTGGAAACCCAGTGTCCCTCAATGGTCGGAGGCATTTGTAAAGTGATTCGGGCTCCATTGTGAAGATGTTTTAACATATGATGGCACTGTGACTCCTTGAAAGTCCGCCATGCACTCTTCTCTAAAGATCGAGGGTGAGACCTGCTGTCTGGATGAAGAAGTGCAGAACCTTCTCCTAGCCCTGAAAAAACAAAGAGACAAACATGTGCAGTCTAGTGAGTTAAGAGCAATTAAAAATGAACACATGATAATTCCATTGATTCAATGGATCTACTTGAGTTGCAGCTAGCACAAGCACAAAGATTTAGGCCATTCAGCCTTCTGCAGTCTTTGCATGCAGTTTATTTTCTTTCTCTCACTGGCATCAGCCAAAGCCATTCTCTTTTGGGGAAAAACTGGCTCATATCTCAGTATCAGGGCTCTATTTCTGGTTTCTGATCATGGATCACCAGTCATGCACCGCACACGCACTTCATTGCTGGCAATGGCCAGATGTAAATACCCATCAAAACGAATATGTAATATATACAATTTCTTTCAATATTCAACGTAAGACCAAAAATGTAGATTCCCTTGTCCTGTGAGCTAGAAATTTCAAGCCAATACACATTACTGTATTTGGAAAACTGCCTATAAATTTTATTTATCATTGTCTTGCTACTGTCATACAGCACCTTGTGCTTGACTTTCAAACTTGGGCTATGATGTAATAAGTACCTCTCAGCACTATCTTTTGCATATGGATTTAAAACATTCATGCAGAAGTCCACATATTTAAGTTAATACAGGCATTGAAGTCAGCAGCAAACTGTGATAATTATAAGAATATCTTAGATCTCCCTCCCAATGTAAAGGAAATAAACAAACAAACCTTTTCATAGCTTTTCTAAATACAGAATTTAGCAAGGAGACACATTTATAATATTGACTATCATATCTTGAAAAATTAGAAAGTTTCATAACAGCTACATTAAAAACATACACTAACAGCATGAATATCAAAAGGGATAAAATTTTAGAGCTGTAAAGAACCAGGAACATGTACTAAAGCTAATTTAACAGATATCCATCTGCAAAAAAATTAAATAGATACAGTGGTACCCCATATAATGAATGCTTCATATAATGAAAAATTCGTATGACGAAGCATTTTGGTGCTATTGGTGATACCCCGCATAATGAATCCCCCCCGGTATACGGAGTATACCCCGTATTCCGAACATTTTATTGTTATACAGGGTATACCCCGTATATCGGGAAAAATCATTATGTGAGGCATCGCCAATATGATTTGCATAACAAAAAAATTGTATAATGAAGAGCTCCGTGGATTGGAGCTTTTTCGTTATATGGGGTACTACTGTAGTTGAAACAAAAAATGTCAATCAAAACTCAACTGGGACTCTTCCTTTGATAAATACACACCACATTTTCAAAACTATAATGAACTAAGTCACAACTTTTAATATTGGCTACATTTTTGCATTCTTATACTTTTATTAAGCTGCTTAGAAATAAATGCAATTATTATCAACATAAAATAACATCCAGCAATAATGCACAAAACTCATACAAACATATAATCCACAGCAATGTGAGATACTGTACTGATTTCTGTAAGTTCAAACATTGCATGTCAGGTATTTGAAGAAGTCGGTGTGACAATAACTACTGGTAGCTTCAGAAATAACAGAAAAATCAACAAATATCCACTTATTGTATACAAATGTGGTTATATAGAAAGTAGGCATGTCTATTATAAATCAAACAAACTGTTTGAGTCTACTTTACAGTTCAGCAGAATTTCTGGAGCTGAATTATTTTTAACATTTGAGATCTAAAACTTTTGTGGCTTTTTATATAAGCAGAGAAAACCACAATAATGGACAGGTTCCATCGGCAAACCTCCTTCAACATTCAGAAAGTTCCATGCTGACTAATGAACATCAAGGTACTTTGAAATATATTCCTGTTTATTTATCTATATAATGTATAAATACAATATATAAACATTATATATTTGTGAAGAATAAATATAAATTAAATTATAAGTTTGAGTCTTGACTGAACTGCATTTTACTTAACTTAATATCTACAATAGTTCAGAAAAATAAAGTTGACTACAAAAAGGTAGTTAGAGTTTAATCGCTTATTTTTGTGTACATGTGTAATACACTCCTGGATTACTGTACCAAATGCAATCCAGATGGAATTTTGAAAAGTTACTATTTTTAATGACAAATCTCTCAGTTTTCCAGCCAACACAACCCTGGACATGAGGGAAACTGTCATCTAAATAAGTACCTTATCCAAGCTCTGGCCCAGCTGGCTGAGATACAACTCTATGAATTAAATAGTTTGGTAGTATTTATGTTCGTGTTACTGCTGAGTTAAGAGCTGATTAATGCTGATCGATAGTTGGAGGTTAATAATGGTTAAAGAATGGGATTCAGTTCCAAACATTCCCAAAAGACCAATTCCATTTCAGCATGTCATAGCAGATGCAGTATAGCCAAGACTCTTCAGTCTATGCAGTACAGACAAAGCATTATGCCCAGTTCTGAGCATTGTTTTTTTCAGATGACAATAAACTAGCAAGGATTCAAAGGAACTGAAGAAGAATGGAAAACTATTCACAGAAGGAAAAAACCTGCACATTTAGAACTGGAAAAAATAAATAAAATTAAAGTGCACAAGAAGCCCTTCTAATCAGACTTAATGGGTCTGCTAGTTGACTATCCTGTTTTTAGCAAGAGCCATAACATGGTCAGAAAAGTCACAAGCTGGTCATAAAGGCAGTAACTCTTCTTAGCCATTTCTCTGCAAGTAGTAGTAGTTCTCTAGCTTGGACTAGCGATGGATTTAAGCCTACAGACTCAAAATGGGTCAAATTTCTTCTTGGGGAAAAGAGATCTAATGTTTTCTCTAAGTAAGGAGGCTGAGGCAGCTCTCCTTGGAAATTACATCTCCCAAAATACTGAAAAGGCCCCGCACAAACCAGCCACAAAACTAATTCTGAAACTGAAAAGAATATTAGGAAATGTTTACAATTGATAAAATATTACAAAACAAAACATAATGCATTTAATTCAGGCAATATAAGTTATAAATAAAAAGATACAAAATAATGTTATGATTTTGTAACAATATTTTCCCGGAGATTACTGTAAAACCCTGACTACTCTTTTTTCAGAAACAGGAATTCAGGGGGAGAGCAGCCTTCCCCAACTGAATACCTAGAGGTACCCTTTGTGGCTGGGATCCATTGTGTCTTGTAGACCAACAAATGTAGAGGACACCAAGTTAAGAGGAACTGGGGACAAGAGAATTAGGACAAGACAACCAGAAAGGTAGATTTACATGAAAAGCAGGCAATGACACATACAGTATATACCGCCTCCTAGCTCTTAGTGCACTCTCTGGGTGGTTCACAAGTTAATTAACATTTCGCCCCCATCATGCTGGGGACTCATTTTATTGACCTTGGAAGGATGGAAGGCTGAGTCAACCTTGATCCCTGGTCAGGATTGAATTTACAACCTTTTGGTTGCAGTACAGCAGTTTAACCACTGTGCCACCAGGGCTCCAGAAAATATAAATGTAATAAATAACTTTATGTACGAAGACAAAGCTGGCCAAAAAAAAGAAATCTTCCTCAATGTTCATGAAAGAGCACCACTGATGGATGGTTTTCACTACAGATGCCTACACGTGCAAATCTATCCTCCCCCACAGGTATTATATCTCACAGTACGTCCATATTTGAACCCAAGGGGGCAATGCTCTTCTGCAGTGATTCTTCACTCCTGTGTTAAGTGACTACTGCCTCAACAAATTGATCCTTTCTCCTCCTCTTTTCTTTTCTTTAAGTTCCCATTTGATGACACCATAGTTGGGAGGGCTGCATGAAGACAAAGCTCCCCATTATTTCAGCTTGGCAGCGGCTGGTTTGATCTGACTATTGGCCTGATTTGTTTCACATTTCAGCCAAAGTTTAAAACAGCTCTGTAATTCTAAGCAGATGAGCCTGTGAGTCTAACCCTATAATTATACCTTCTCTCCTTACTTGGCCTATAACCTCAAACCTTCCGTTTTGACTTCTAGACATCCACACCAGAGAACTTTAAAGAACACCTTGGCGTCCATGCAGGTCTGTCTCAGCCAGACGTATTTTTACAGACTACTGCATGTATTTTGTAGTGAGCTGTGGGAAAGGGGAGAAAATACACTCTTTGGTGTGTAACTTCTCTTTGTGTATAAAAAGACAAGATAAACAGAAAACACATTATCTTTGTTATTCATTCTATCTACAGCATCTGTTTCCTGGGAGCTGCCCAAGCAAAGGGGAGGGTGTAATTTTCCTACTCCAAAAATTTATAGATGATTTTCTGGAATTTCACATATTGACAGTCTACTAAATCAGATACAAAATTTACTAAAGTATCTGAATAATGCAGTTACATTCTCCAAGATATTGAATTGTCACAACTGCCACTGGAAAAAAACCTGAACTGTGTTACTGAGCCTCCAAGAAAAACCAGTGATGAATTTAGAGTACAGCCGTATCAGCCTAACCAGAATGTTTTCCTTTTTTCAGCTACAATCGCCAGCATACCCAGCTAATATAGACAGTGACCATGCTGAAGGATTTGTGTTGTTTTGTCTCAAACTGGATGGTCATCTAGGAGTAAAAGTAAGTATCCTAGCAACATTTTTGATCAGAGACTACACTATTTCGAAAACGAGTGAGGAACCTGGGAGTCCTCCAAATATTGTTGAACTATAACTCCCATGATCTTTGCCTACTCACCACACTGATTGGTGGAATTAGTCACTGTGCCTCCCATGCTACATTCTAGTCTAGGTTAGTATCCATGTACTTACTCTAGAGTAAATAACAAGTTATAGCTAAAGCAAAGGAAAGCAATCACACTTATCTACCATCTCATAGCACTTATTGCATTCTCTGGGTGGTTCACAAGTTAATTAGCATTTCTCTCCCCCCCCCTAACATGGTGGGTACTAATTTTATCAACATTGGGAAGATGGAAAGCTGAGTCAACCTTGATCCCTGGTCAGGATCAAACTCACAACTTTTTGGTTGCATGACATCACCTTAACCACTGCACCATCAGGGCTCCTGTCAGATAAAGTTTAAAGTAATACTTTGGCTTCTGGAAGCTAAAGCCATTATGGCAAATGTGAACGAGGCATGTCTATATCTAGAATTACCATGGAAGAACAAGCTTTCCTTGTAAGATTCAGCATGTCTCCTACAAAGGGATGTCCTGTCTCACCATTCTTAATTCTCTGGGAGTATCAAATGTGGATTAGATTAATTTGACAGACATTACATAGCTGTACTTCAAAGTAGAAATCACTTTAGCAAAAGGAGTCTGTATAATCTGAGCAGTAATGAGTTAAGGAGGCAGGTAGATACACTTACAGATCAATAATTTCTAAAAGAAGAGGAAGCAAAAGAGACAATCATACTGGCAGTGTTCACAGAAAAGAAAAGTTAGGAGTTCAAGCACCAATATTGGGAATGTTTAACATCCATGCTAGAATTACAGCAGGTTGTATGGAATCAAATCATAATGAAATGGAGTCCGGGGCAAAATGTAGCCAAGAAATTCAATGACATATTTCACATTTTGAGAAAAATTATACTATACTATATGCATGGGCATCAAAATAACAATCAAGGATCAGTGTCAGCAAAAGTGAAGCAATGCACACATGCGGCAGAAAAAAAATCAAGAATACAGTACTGTACACTGATAAAATTTGGAATGTTGTGATTATTCAGGAGATGTTTTAGTTTTTAGCTTAATGAAAACTTCAACTTAACATAGTGAACAAAGATGAATTCCACAGTAAGAATTACTAACAAAAATATTGATAGCAGTAAAAGTTTGAATTTCTATAAATATTTGCTGTTCTCGCATATGCAATTTTATGTACAGATCTATTTGATCTCATCTCAAAGAAAATGTACACAATAATCCAAGGGCTTCAGCCACCTTCTACAAGAAAAGAAAACAATGGAGCTAAACATCTTAGTAAATAAGACAACTAAAGTAGAGTATGACTAGCAAGGAAGGTGAAGACAAATATTTTATTTTCCTTCCCTCTCATAATACAGCTGTCTGAATAAACTAATTAACAAAAGATTGGAGACAAACTATGGCACAGATGACTTTAAAAGAGTATTTGATAAATCAATGGAGATTTGGTTTATCAAACTGGAACCTCACTGTTAAGAGATAGGTACCCCTGAACACAAGTTGCTGGAAAGCAAACTGTCAGGGAGGTCTATTTCTCTCAATACCTGCACGTGAACTTCACAGCTAGTCAGTTCTGGAAATATGATACTAGTGTAAAAGGATTCTTGTCTAATTGCAGTTGAACGATTCTTATGGGAAGTTTTTTTCAGACTCACAACTTGAGGCATCCAGATGTATATAAAATGTTTTAATACTACAGTGATCAAAAACCATGATGGCAATGTTTCGCTTTTGTTCCAGAGCAAGGCAACTGAAGTTGATTAAAAGGGTTTGGCCTGTGGTTTGTAATTCAGAGCACCCTTCCAGTACTTATGCATGTGGAATCAAACTTATGCTCTACACATTGCTTACATGCAGGCAGCTTGGGAAACAAGCCATGGGAAGCTGTATTTTCTGTGCAAATTCCATGCACTGTACAGAACAGACTAAAAGTGGGACAACCCTAACGCGAACCATATTGCTAATTTAGAGCAAATTAAATAAACATCTTCCCCAATACAGTACATATCGATTACATCCAGTTCTTTATAATCTTATAAACCAAGCAGGTAAGTGTTCATTAAAAAAAAACACTTCAGTACAGTCAACCCTCACATAACAACCCGTTCGTATAGCATCATTTTCGCTTAACAACACGTCGTTATGCCCCACGTGTTCCCCCGCATAACAACATTTTTAGTGTCATTGTCCGGACAACAACGCTAAAATAACCGGCCAACAATGCTAAAAATGTTATTATGCGGGAAACACCATAGAAACCCGCGTAACAAAATTCGCTGAGCAATGCTACTTGGGGAACCAAGTAACGTTGTTGTGCGATGGTCTTCTGGATTATTATTATTATTTCACATTTATATGCCGCCCACTCAGGGGAACCTGAGCCTTCTTCGTGTCTGCCCCAGCCCTCTGGAACCTCCTTCCATCAGAATTGCACCTCCAGTTGGAGCTACTCCCCTTGAGGAAGATGTTGAAAACCTGGCTCTGTCAACAGGTGTGGGGCACATTAGGCTCCACATTTCAAGCCCATTGGCTTATTTAGCCTGCTTGTTGTGGGATTGTTCCTCTAGTTCTCTCGCTCTCCAATAAGCCTGTTTTACTGTGGGTGGAGGGAGGGTTAGGGTAGCTTTTAATGACGATGATGTTAGTTTTTTGTGTTTTAATTTTGCTTTTAGATGAGGTTTTATGTAATGTTTTTATTGGTAATGGTTTTATCTTTCTTGTATTGTACATATATATATTTTTTCTGTTGTTGCCGCCCTGAGTGGTGCGTTGCACTAGGAGGGCGGGGTAGAAATCTAGAAAATAAATAAAATAAATAAATAAACCCGACTCAGGGCGGCTCACAAGCAATTATACAATATACACAATGCACAGTAATACAATATACACAAAATTATACAATATTCAGTCTAAAAGAACAACATAAAATAATACATAACACTAGAATATAATACTGTATATAGTAAAGGTTTCCCTTGCTCGAAAGCCAGTCGTATCCAACTCTAGGGTGCAGTGCTCATCTCCGTTTCTAAGCTGAAGAGCCAGCGCTGTGTGCTTCTGCAGACGTTTCCGTGGTCATGTAGCAGGCATGAGTAGACACCGGAGCGCACGGAACGCTGTACTGTATATAAGCTAAAACAATTTCTGCTAATGGAAATGCCATATAAACGTCTAGAAAACAGGCCACAAAAGTTGTGCATTTTGCAAACCGCTCAGCAGCGTGTGTCCTTCAGCCTTACTACGCAAACGGAACACTATCAAAGCAAAGCCGCATTTGTCCGTGACAATTTCCAAAGTTAAAAATAAAATAGGTAAAATACATTATCTGGACAGCTGCCAACAGCTGTCAGCTGAGGACAGGATGGACAGAAGAAAACACATGCACTATTATTATTATTTTTTAAAAACAAATCTGTAACTCCTGCCAACATGCTGGGTGGCTTTTTGCGAAGATAAAACGGGAGACCCGGCAAGTGTCAGCCGCCCAGGGTTAAGGGAACGTTTCGTTATCGTTAGTGCGAGCGTTACCCTTCCCCCGCCCCCCCACAGGGTTTACAAAGGGATAGAAGCGCCGCCACCCCACCACCACCCCCAGCCCTCCTGTGCTGTGCAATATACTCACCGTGCAAGAGGAGCAGGGCCAGGACCAGGTATCTCAGCAGGCGGCAACAGGGGCAGGAGGACATTTCCAGCTCTTCCCCCGCAAAACAGCTCCTAATCGGCCGGAACCTCCTTTTCTCTCCCCCCGTTCCTTTTCAACTCGCCCCACACACCCGTCGTTCCTTTTGGGAGACTTCACACGTCCTTGAAAGCCCAGCAATCCCACCCACCCCCTTAAAACACTCTCGCCCCCCGCGGAGGGGGAGGAGGAGGAAAGGGGGCGACTGAGTCCCGAGGGAAAGAAGAGGGCAGGGCGGGCTGGAAAGCCGCCGTCCCACCTGGCGGGAGGAAACGCGGGGGACACCCCACCCCAGATAGGGGAGAGAAAGGCGAGCCGAGGCTGAAGCACGCCCGCCGTCGTCCCCTCCTGGGACCCCAAAGTCTCTCAAGGGAAAGCGGCGTCGACGGCAGTGGCGCACTCCATGCCGGCCCCGCCGACCGACAGACTCTGTCTGGACGAAGGTGCCCCTTGTTCGCGCCCTCTTTGCTAGGCGTTCTCCTCTCAGCGCCTCCTCCTCCTCCTCCTCTCGCCCGAGTTGCTGCACAGCCTGGCGGTGTGGTGGCGGCGAGTCAGACTACTCAGAGCAGCAGCAACTCCTCTTCATAGTCCCCCTTTTCCAGCAGCGCTTGAGTGGTGTGGACTCGACGCCTGGAGGCGGAGGGGGGTCGAGAGGAGGAGGAGGAGGAGGAGGGGTGGCGTTGCAGGAGGGGCTCTTCTTCCCCGCTAGCTGAAACCGGATTCCCTTGTACACATGAAAAGGAGACTACAAAGGGCCGGGGAGATTTGTTTTGGAGGAGGGTGTGGGCTGGCGAGGGCTCCCGCCCCATTAAGCGCTGCTGCTCTTCTTTCCTATCCTCAGCCACCACATGACACTATCATACATTGATAGGCCTCCAGTCCTGCCACATTTGCTCCACCTTTATGCTTCATGCAGCACGTCTGGCAGGTTTGAAAAATGCTGAACACCAAACCTGTCTCCAATCTATCCTACACTACCTAAAACCGTGATGGAGAACCTTTGGCTCCCCAGATGTTCTTGGACTTCAATTCCCAGAAGCCCAAGCCCCCATAAATCCGCATAAACGGGTTTACTGCGATTCATCCGGCCCGCACCCGCCGCCCTCGTTGCTCCTGGAAGCGGAAGTAAAATGCGCCCATGCCAGCCCTCTTTTTCCTTCTTGCCAGACCTGGGTACCAAACAAGTGGGGGGGGGGGGAACCAGCCAGCCAGGCGTGGCTTTTTGAATTTGACTTGCATTCAAGGAGGGGAATTAGGGGCGGCCTTTTGGTGTAATGTAGAAGAAGAGAGAGAGAATAAACATTTTCGTGTCAGACATTATTCTGGGTTGAGATGATTTTTTGCTGGAGAAACTCCGCTCAGGGGACGCCCTTTCATGATCTTTCCCCCCTATTTATCTACTTGCAGAAGCTGCGGTGGCTCAGTGGTTAAGAAGCTCGCCTTGCGAGCTGGAAGGATGGCAAGTCGGCAGTTCGAGGCCCGGGTGACGGATTGAGCGCCCTTCTCTGTCCCAGCTCTTGGGGACACGAAAGGACGCCTCATTTGGGTGTTTCCTGAGCGGAGTTTTGTCTGCAAAAACCCTTTCAACTCAGAACAATTTCTGACACGAAATTATTATTATTATTATTATTATTATTATTATTATTATTATTATTATTAAAGGTAAATGTTTCCCTTGCTCAAAAGCCAGTCGTATCTGAATCTAGGGTTCAGTGCTCATCTGTGCTTCAAAGCCAAAGAGCCAGCACTCTCTGCTTCTGCAGACGTTTCCATGGTCATGTGTTTCGTGTTCAGGGAATGAAGAAGCAGACGAGTGAAGTAGTGAAATTCAGCTCTTTATTAGTGGGGTTTGAACACAGTTTGGATGGGGGCAAAACTCGGACTTATATACACTATAAACAGTAACAATAATACAACAAGCCCATTGGCTAACAGAGTGTGCACATTTTCGATCCACTTATTTTCATAAGAATAGATACATGAGAAAAGATACATTCTGCTCCTGTCAGAAAACACAGTTAACATACATAACAATGTGGCAGGCATGACTAGACACCGGAGTCAATGGAACGCTGTTTACCTTCCCGCCGAAGTGGTCCCATATTTATCTACAGTACTTGCAATTTCTTGCTTTCGAACTGCTTGGTTGGCAGGAGCTGGGACAGAGACGGGCGCTCATTCTGTCATGCAGTACTTGGGTCTTGAACTGCCCACTTGTCGACCTTTCAGTAGGGCCGTAGCCAGGATTCTAGATTTGGGTGGGCGAATATTTTTTCAGAATGGGCAACAATGTCTCTCATGTGTGTGTGTGTGTGTGTGTGTGTGTGTGTGTGTGTGTGTGTGTGTGTGTGTGTGTGTGTGTGTGTGTGTGTGTGTGTGTGTGTGTGTGAATCTAAGCAACTGAGAGTTTGAGGGTGGGGAAATTGCTAACTCAGGGTGGGCAATGCTCATCCTCGCCACCCCCTGCCCTGCCCTCCAGCTAACAAGATGAGCTTCTTAACCACTGAGCCACCTGTTGTGTTCTAATGGAGTAATCTTCTACATGGATAACAATGTATCTTAACCAATGTAACCTTGCCAATGGGTAACAATGTAACCTTCAGCTGTATCACATAAACCCTGTAATAGGACGCGAGCTAATGACCACCAGCTGGCAGCAGCGAGCGTCCAAGCTCTCTTGGTCCAAACTCATCAAAAGGCAACAGCGCGGGAAGTTTCCCGCCACCACCTACACCTGGACAAGAAGGGCGTGACCAGCAATGACGTCACGCAGACAGTAGCCAATGGGCTATCCTGGAGCCACGTTCAAATGTGTTACTACTGTATATAAAGAGCTATTGATCCGCCATTACCTCATGTTCCCTCTGACCACCATGCAATAAACCTGAGTTAACCCAGCCCGAGGCTGTGTCCTGTGTCTTGGTTTTCATACACCAAATTGGCGTGATACAGCTGAAGGTTACATTGTTACCCGTTGGCAAGGTTACATTGGTTAAGATACATTGTTATCCATGTAGAAGATTACTCCATTAGAACACAACACTCCCCCCCCCTAGGATGAGACGAAGTCTCGAACTCAACACTCCCCCCCCCCCCTAGGATGAGACGAAGTCTCTCAGCCAAGATGGCTTATTTCGAACCACCGCAGTCCCTAAAAGAGGGGATACATTGCTGGTGAGATTTCCTTTGATTTCCTGCCCTGCTTGCAAAGGCTGGTTTTGGGCGGTTGTTTTTGTTTTTTTAAAAGAAGGGCATTCATTTCTCTGCAGAATGACGCCTGGGTGTCGCCTCTGAGTCTTTTGCTCTGCCTCCTTTGAGGTTTGCCATTCCTGGCACTGGTAGGGAGGCATGGAAGCAAAAAGCAGCAGTATGACAGTGGGACCACCTGCCCTGAGAGGTGGTGAGCGCTCCAACACAGGAAGCATTTAAGAGAGAATTGGACAACCATATTTGTCTGAGCTGCTTTAATTTGGATTCCTGCATTGAGCAGGGGGTTGGACTCGATGACCTAAAAGGCCCCTTCCAACTCAGTGATTCTATGGTGGCTGCTATTGCCCCATCTTTTCTCACTTGCTCTTTGCAGGTATGGAGAGAGAGAAAACATCTGCAGGTCCATCTGGTCAGTTACCATCCTACTCTGAGCAGTGTAGCTTATAGAAGGAACAGCCGCTTCACTCTCACATACCCTTAAAAGACAGCCAAACTGTAATGTTACAGGTAAACAGAAGCTGTAATCCATTATTATTCCAGAGATTGATTACAAAGGTTTACTGAAATCCTGTTGTACTCACAAAGTCTCTATATACGTCCAGAAACTAATCAAAACGTCTAAGTTACGTTCCAAACTACAAGAGTGTAATTTGCTGTGACAGTCAGATGTCCTAAGACAGTCTTCTTTCGTGTCCAGATCAAACTTGGAACTGCCAAAATGAAGACACTTTCTTGGCTCTGACATTAGCAAAAATTAAATCTTCAGCGGCACATGTTTCCTGTAGTAACCAGCTGACAAGTAAATGAGCTGGCCTCTGAGTCTCTCCATATTCACACAGCATGTTGTTGTCTGCCAGCAGCCCCAGTTGAGCATGTTGGTCTTCCATTTAGGGCAGGAGTTAACCTTTTAAAGCCAGGGGCCGAGTCATGCTCCCTCAGACAGCTTCGGGGGCCAGATGGCCATTTTGCCCTTCACCACATGGCACTTCCTGGTGTGGTGGAGGTGGTGGTGGCCCACATGAAATAGTGCTGCGGGCCGCATCCTCGGTGGCAGTGGAGGTGTTCCTGGTGGATGTGGGGGCATTCCCGGCAGTTGCAGGGTTTTTTCTTTCACCCAGGCCATGCAGCTCCTTGGGCCGGTAAGCAGGGGAGCAATGTGTGGAGGAGTGGGAGGGCTTTTTTGGTGTGTAGTGGGCTCAGGGTGGTTATGCCATCACTGACGGGGGAGAGACACGAGTCTGGCCAGCAAACAGTCTGAGGGGGGCAAGATCCAACCCTTGGCTTAAAAAGGTTGAGAACCCCTGTCTTAGCAAAAGGATATATTTTCTCAACTGGTGTATGTTTGAAGCATCCTGTCACTATACGCATGGCTTCATTATTAACAATGTTAACTTGTTTTACATGTGTACATGTGCTCCATACTCATGCAGCATATCTCCGGAGGGATAATGTTTTATCACTTGTAATTGAAAGGTTCTCAGCCCAGGTTGGTCTTCACTCCACTTGCTTTTGCATTGGACAGCAAGAACTCAGCTTATTGGTCAGAATCACCAGTGCCATGTCATATAGAGAGAAAGATTGAGTGAGTATGTGGCAGAATGATGTGGCTACATTTGCAGTGTCCACCTTCTACATTACATGGCCGGAATAAAAGGACAAACAAGCAGCGGAAACATTGGCTTGTTGCCTTTTAGGCCTAATCCTCCTCTTCCCAGTGCCTACAAAGAATGAGTAAATAGAAGCAGCCACTAATGGTCTCCCTTGCTTGAAATCCAGTCATGTCTGACTCTTGGGGATGATACTCATCTCCATTTACAGCCAAAGAGCTGTAAATGCTATTAACCTTCCTACCGAAGTGTTACCTGTTTATTTACTTGCAATTTTTTTTGCTACCTTCTCTTATTTGCCCTCTTCTGTGCTTCCAAGAAATAATGAAACTCAGAAGAAGAAGCATGATGGTGAAAGGTTCCAAGGGTATTTTTGGCTAGGCATGGTCTTCTACCTCCTGCTGCAGAACAGGGGAAGAAGAGATCACTCCTACTGATTATTCAATTATTTCCTCTTCTCACCACAAAATAAAAAGTGATAAGGATGGTTTCAAGCAAGGATGTGAAGGGAAATGTCAGAATCTGTCAGACAGCTGTAGAAAATTTTAAGTAGACCACCTGAGAAATGATGGATAAGACAGTTAAAGGGGTGAGAAATGGCCATCACTGTTGCTCAGTTCTTTCTGAGAAAACTGATGGTTTCATCTTTATATGACATTAAGACAGAGTTCCATTTCTCCTCACCCTTCTGCTACATATGTCCATCCCACAGATTTAGAGGTTTCTGCAGCACTGAACTCCACTGGTTCATAGAACCTAGAAATGCCAGATGTCTTGTGTTTTACGAGGCATTCCTTATTTTAAAACAATCCCCTTAGGGCCTCTTTGCCTATTATATTGGGGGGAAATGCATGGGCCCTCCTTTCATAATGGTACGACAATGCCAGAAGTAGCCAGTATCAATAGGATATTTTTTGTAGCCAGCTCTTATAGTCCATAATTATGTAAAGCATTCTTATTCAGCACATTTTGACATTTCAAACCTTAATATAATTGTGTGCTTCAGTTTGTAAAGTATGTTTTTTCTGATTTTTTTAATCTGATAGTTCCTATAGTACTTCACAAAAGTTTCTTAGCCCTATCTCTTTATGATTCACACTTGGAAAAGTTCCAAAGGAAAAAACTCAAACCAGCATATTAAAAAACAGCAAAATAGCACCCTGCTATGAGACATCCCATCTCTCCCAGTTTTGTTGTTAAATATTTAGAACAGGGCGGGGTGATCAACCTTTTTCTGTCACGGGCCTGACCACGCCCCCGGACAGTGTTGCGGGCCAGCCCATGCTCCCTGGTGCATTTATGGCTGGTGTAAATGCACCCACTTCCATGTTTACACCAGCTGCAGGCACATATAAGCATGTGCAGGTGCATTTACAGATGATGTATATGCAACCGCTTCCACTTCCGGGAGTGGCGGAGGCAGCAACGGGCTGGATGGGATGGCGCTGGGGCCGGGGCTATCCTGTGGGCCGTAGTTTGGAAACCCCTGATTTAGAACGTAACCACACTTGAACACTGTCAGCTATAATAATCCAGAATGTGGAAACTTAGTTTTCATCTTACTTGTTACTTTTTGGGACTAAAACTTACAGAATATACACTGACCTTACTGAATATTTTAGAAGTTGTTTTTACAGAAGAAAATTTTTAACCTCTCCCTGAATTCCTTTGGGTATATAATATGGGAATTTAGGGAGTCCTAGCCCCATGCAGTGGCTCCAGTGGCTGCAGTGGCTGCAGTGGCTCAAGTGGCTAAGATGCTGACTGGAAGGCGGGAGGTCAGCAGTTCGATTCCCGAGTACTGCAGGATGGAATGAGCTCCTGTCTTTGTCCCAGCTCCTGCCAACCTAGCAGTTCGAAAGCAAGAAATTGCAAGTAGATAAATAGGGACCACTGCGGTGGGAAGGTAAACAGTGTTCCGTGCGCTCCGGTATCTAGTCATGCCTGTCACATGACCACGGAAATGTCTGCAGAAGCACACAACGCTGGCTCTTCGGCTTTGAAACAGAGATGAGCACTGAACCCTAGAGTTGGATACGACTGGCTTTCAAGCAAGGGAAACCTTTACCTTTAGCCCCATGCAGGCAGCTATTGTTTCTTGGCCAGGGGATGAACTTGCTCTCTAAGATACTATGTCTGCCTCCTCTATATATGAATTGTACGCAGCAGACTTCTGCAGACATACTCATGCAACTCTTAGTAATCGATCACTGAACTCATAAGTCAATAAAAATGTGTTTTCTGTGGGAATAAATGTGAATTGTGTTAAGTTTTTATGCAGAGTTAAGTGGAACAGATTTACAGTTAGCTTTAGTTTGAGTTGCAAGTTATACTCCCCACTGTAGTCCATCAATTAAACTCTCCACATGATGTTTAAAAACAACAAAAGTATTCTTTACTTACAGTTGATTCAGAGAGATAAATGTGTGCTTTGCAAAAAGTTCTTTTTATAAAGTTTGCCATGTGCTCAGACAAAAATGGTGATCTTAAACATATATCCTTTTGCTTGTACGGCAAAAATCACAAGGAGAAAAAGGAAAGATGGAGAGAGACCCAAACAAGGGCTTAATACAGGGGTGGCCAACCTATGGCCCACGGCCCAGTCCTGGTCCATGGCCACATTCCATGTGGCCCATGCTGTCGCTTCACCGGAAGCAGAAGCAGATTCATTTATGACAGCTGTAAATGTGCCTGTGCAAATGCGCCTGCGGCTATTGTAAACATGTTTACAACAGCTGCAGATGAGTTTTACGACAGCATTTACAGCATGGGGGAACCACATGACCAGCCCACTCAGCTGTCCAGGAATCATGGTCATGCCTGTGGCATAAAAAGATTAGGGACCCCGGCTTGATACATAAAAAAACATGTCAGGTGACCATAGAGGCAGGAAAACAGAAGACTTTTCTTATTGGTTGATCAGGGATAGAATTAATATTAAACTTAATTCTTAGTAATGGATCACTGAACTCATGTCAATTAAAATGTGTTCGCTGTGAGAATTAATGTGAATTGCGGAATCCATTGGTCATCAGTTCTTTAAATGCACTTGCAGCGGCAGGTTCCACACAGAGTTACACTTGTCTGAGTGTCAGTGGAGAGGGGCACAGCCACATGCCTGCCTTACTTCATGAGATGCTCGCCACCTGTCCGCCTAACTCCATGGGCAATTCCTGGGTATGCCTGGGGCTCCTTCACTGGGGCAAGTGGCTTTCTTCCCACTAGCCCCAGCAGAAACACAGAGCTTGGAAAAACTCCATCTGCTTGTGTGCTGTATTAAGGCAATGAAGGATGTGGTGCAATGCCATTAATGGCAGCAACTGTAGCAGCTGCTGGGGACATTTTGCCACCAGACCCAGCTCTGAAATACAGTAGTTCTTGTCACACTGTGTTGCCTTATCACCTGGTTAATTGGGTTTTGCTTGAAATCTGGCACAATTTATCTATATTCCTCTTTTCTCAAGACATAAAAAACTCATGAGCTGGCAATCCCAGTTGTTAGTGTTAAAGACATATTGAAATGTATAACGAATATGGTAGAAATACCTTGTTCTGTTAGTATGGTTGCTTTTGTGAAAAAGAAGAAGGAAAAGAAGAATTACAGCACAGTATAGCTGTAAATGAATATAAAGAAAGAAAAAACTAGGAAGATTAATTGTAGACAGATGAAGGAATGGGCACTTAAAGGTTTTACTTATAAATGGGTGCAAGCAATATGTAAAAATGATGGAGTTGACGTGTTGGATGATAGAGTGAAACTTGATTGTTCATTGTCCCTAGCAATAGGATATATAAAAGTAAATAGGAATTTAAATCTGAGTTTTGAGAATTTGAGGAGTTTTAATTATAGAGAAATTAAATGCACTGCTCAAAGGTCAGTATCAGTGTTGTGCTCCAAGTGTGAATTTTATTATATATTATGTTGTACTGTGGTTAGGCAGCATAGTTGACGCAGTGGGCGTAGATCTATGGAGGATGGCGGATGATAGAGGAGCCTGGTGTGCTATGGTCCATGGGGCCACAAAGGGTTGGACTCAACTATGTGACTGAACAACAGCAGCAGCAGCAGCAGCAGCAGCAGCAATGTATTGGGCTTTTGACTGTGGTGTCCTAGGTTTAGTGGTTAAGATGCTGAGCTTCGAGACTGGAAGGTCGGGTCTTGATACCCGAGGGCTGCACTTGGGGGACATGAAAGGAGCCTCATTCGGGTGCCCCCTGAGCGGAGGTTTTCCAGCAAAAATCCTTTCAACCCAGATATGTCAGTAACTCCTCACACTTTCCTCTTTGTTGTTTTGTCAGCTTAGTTATTGCTATCATGATTTTTTTCTCTGGCATGGCTCTCTTTAGCAAAATTAGATTTTGGAGGGCCAGGTCTTCTCATTATTTTTTTAAAAAATCTTCTCCCATTCATTTAATTCATCCTATCACTTAGGTTTCTATTATCTTATTCAATTTTTAGTTGCTGTTTAAGTGGTGAAATCAAGTTGAAGATTTAATTTACCTCAGAGTGATTGGATGCAAGTTGAAGTCAGAAACCTATCAAATGACATTTGGCTGAAACTAGTATAATTAGAGATAGTTTTTTAAGAATCTGGGAAATGTGAATTGGAAACAGTACCTGGACAAGGTAGGATGACAATTTCCAAATCTTAGAAAATAGGATATTAAAGGGTAATTTTGGATGAAAAATAGAGAATAAATATTGGAGGCCAGTCATGATACTTTGACTATTCCGAGGTATAAGAGTGAATACAATGAATAATGGAAGAATATGTTTGAATGGAAGGCAACAAGACTTTATTACTGCTGTTAGTTGCTCTGCAAATTTATGGATAGAACAATACCTTATTAAAAGGACCCAAAGCTCCAATAAATAATTGTGAATTTACTTTATAGGTAGAGCTAAGACTTTTGATACTATTTCACATGATTATATTATATGGGCTGTGAAACAATAAGGTATGGATAAGCTTAACATTCAGTTACTTATGGATTCATATGCCAAGGTCATATGTCATATGTCTGGATGGTGGGATACCTCAGAAATTAAGTTCTGTAAAGGTGTAAAACAATTAAGCCATTTGGATCCATTATTGTTCAATCTATAAATAGGTCCTTTAATAACCAAGACTTGCCATTATTGATATTACAGTAGAAAATGTTGAATAGCTCAGCAGTTTAGGAACTGATAGATAGCTCACTGCCTTAGGTGTCTGGTATTTCAAATCCTTCCTGTGCCTCCTTGACAGGGTAAAGGTTTCCATTGCTCAAAAGCTAGTCATATCTGACTCTAGAGTTTGGTGCTCATCTTGTATAGAGATATATAGCCAAACAGCCAGCACTATCTCTGAATGGAGAAGTTTCAATGGACATGTGGCAGGCATGACTAGACATCAGAGTGCATGGAACGCTGTTTACCGTCCCACCGAAGTCGTACCTATTTACTTGCAATTTCTTGCTTTTGAACTTGCTTTTGGCAGGAATTGGAACAGAGACTGGTTGGACTTAATCAGTCCCTTTCAGATTGGTAGTTCTAAGATTATAATTATAAATTCAAACTTTTAAATATATGCTCTCATGTCTACCAATAATTTAATATTTACCTGTATATTTATGCTAATGATTGTAACCCAAACATTCTAAACATCTTTATCTGTCACCTGAGTGGTAGATATATGCTAAAATTTGCCCCAGATGTTTACATCATGTAATCTTATTTTATTAACTATGATTTTGTGAGAGCTGGATCATGAGGAAAGCAGAGCACAGAAAATAGATGCCTTTGAAATGTGGTGTTGGAGGAGAGTTTTGAGAGTACCCTGGACAGTGAGGAGAACAAATAGGTCAATCTTAGAAGAAATCAACCCTGACTGCTCATTAGAAGGTCAAATAGTAAAGATGAAGCTAAAGTACTTTGGACATCAAATGAGAAGACAGGATTCACTTGAGAAAGCCTTGATGCTGGGAAAGGTGGAGAGGATTCACTTGAGAAAGCCTTGATGCTGGGAAAGAAGAAGGGGCGGCCAAGATGAGATGGCTAGATGGCATTGTAGACACAATGGGCACAGAGCTGGGCGCGTTAAAGAAGATGGTGGAGGACAGAGGTGCCTGGCGGGCAATGGTCATGAGGTCACAAAGGGTCAGAATTGACTGTGCGACTGAACAAGGAAAATGATTTTGCATAGCAAATTAACAATGAGGAAATCTATATAGATGGTTGTGAAATGTTGGTTACAGAGGATAGCAAGGGTGGCTCTAAAACTGACACAGCAAGTACATATATTGCAAGCATATGAATTCCTTCTTTAATGAAATGATAAGATCATATGGAAGTTTTGAAAATGATGTTAAGTAAAATTAATAATGAGATTAGAATAGCAGTTAAGCAATTGATTCATTTACCTGCAAATGTGTGTTGAAACTTTATTTATTTATTTATTTATTTATTTATTTTTCTGATTTATATTGCCACCCAACTCCGAAGACTCTAGGCGGCTCACAGAAAATAAAACCAATCACATTTTAGGTAAAGGTTTCCCTTGCTCGAAAGCCAGTCATATCCGACTCTAGGGTTCAGTGCTCAAGCCAATAAAAACCCCATTAAAACTGCCACAAAAATTACTCCAACCCCTACAGATTAAAAGAGATTAAAAGAGGGAGAGAGTGTTCTTACTAAATCAGCCAGCAGGCAGGGGTCACCACATCGCTGGTGCCCCACACCTGCTTTGCCAGCCAGGTTTTTAGCCCTTTCCTGAAGGACAGCAACTCCGTCTGGAGACACAGCTCAATTGGCAGGAGGTTCCAAAGGGCCAGAGCAGACACAGAGACGGCCTTCCTTCTGGTGCTAGGGAGACGAGCCTCCCTAGCAGATGGCACAATGAGAGAACGTCTCTGGTCTGCTCTGGTGGGACGGACAGATGCTCTCAGGGTGACGCAGTCCTGGTGTCAAATCCTGCACGTCTCATTTCATACGTGCCACAGGAAATGGTTCTGTGATCATAGTGTGTGGGTCACATCAAGGCAAGCTGGGACCCATCTTAAACAAATTCATGCCAATGGTATTTTTCCTGAAAATGATTTTCAGGGGAAAATGTATACTCGGACACAAGTAGCAGCCACCACTGCTGACAATGCTTGCATAGACTAACATGGCTACCTCTTCATAAATAACTTCTGCAAAGTAAGATAAGGATACCTTCTTAATTTAGCAACATTAAGTACAATTAATATTATGTGAAGAAAACAATGCACACTTATAAAATTTCAGTATTATAGCATTATATGGTGTTCATTTATTGAGCATTCGTAGCATTCTGACAGTGTGTGGTAGACATTTCTCACTATGTTATTTGCCACATCATACCCAGGCATTTGTGGATTACACTGGAATGTAATAAACTGCATTACTGTAACTGAATTTATTTTCAAGTAAATGCATATGGCACTGCAGTATAAAGTTAGCATTCTGAATTGATCAGACAGACCAGAAAAATGACAAAGAAATAAAAGAGAAAATTAAAGCAAATAAGGTTTAGAAGATGTTTCTTTTTGATACAGTGAAGGAATAGCTGTTGAAACATGTTACCAATTAAAGCTTTTTACAGGATTTATGCTAATAAGCAACATTTTACATATGTTTTTGTAGAAAAATATTTATCTATTGATGTGTGGCAGATGGTAAATTGTTTCAGCTGGAAAAAAAACCAATAACAAACAGAGCGCAATTAAATTATATTCTCTTTTGCATATTTTAGGAGAAATGACAGGCGGTATACTGTTTCCGTGTTTCCTTCCCTTCCTCTTCCCATATTCTAAGAGGCAAAGTCTTTTATGCATAAAACATAGATTGTGTCAGAAGATTAGACAGCACCATTTTCATGAAGCTAAACCAAACCATCTGTCTTGAACGGCTCTTTCAAAAACTTTTCTGGACTTAATGAACTCTGGATGTGCCCTTTGTTCCTTACTTTAATTCTGAAGATTGTCTTATAAGAATCAGGAAAATGGAGGATTAAAGGAATGCATGTGGTCAGTGCCTGAGTGCTTCTGTTCCCTTGCCAAAATGAAGCTACAAAATGGAGTTTTCTGTCTGTAATGTTTGGGACAGAAATGTCTGCTCTGCATCCATATCTGAACCTTGTACAGCATCACATATTTCTTTGAATGATGTCATGATCTGTCTCAAGATGTGCTACCCAAAGCAAAGAAGGCCCCCTGCATCCCAGATGCAAAAGTAAACTGGACTGGCAATTTGCTAGTATTTCAACATCGAGACAGTGTCCTCATCATGACTAGGGCAGAAAGTTAACTTTAGGGGATGCAGAACAGGCTGTAGGGTGCACATTCAGCACTGCACCATCACAAATGAAAATAATCCAGAGTCTCAGAAACAATGCTTGGGTAGCTGGCATCGTTGCTCTCCCAGTGCCCACCACTTGAGGTAGCTGCCTAATTCTGTTAAGTGGTCAAGCTATGAACTGTGAGCAATATCAGAGAGTAAACAAATCAAAAATACATAAAACATTTTGGCACCTTAAAGACGAACTTCTTCTGCTGTATCTGAATCCAAATACTGTATTGTTGATCCTCATGGCGATCAGCCATGAAGACTGTCCTGAGAATATTGTGCTGTGACCTTTCATCTGCCTTCCACATCACAGCATGACACCGATACTATTGATCCAGTTCCGTGAGTCACTTGCTGGTCCTGAGCCCTTTTGGCACACAAAGTCGTCATCGGTCTCAGGCCAGTATTGATGAAGCTGCTGCCCTCCACCAAGATGGATTCAAATGGGATTTAATCCATTTAGGGACCACCATTCTTCCTTTTGTGAATTTAGGCACCCAAGCTGTTTATCCTCAGAGTTGCCAGGTTAGTTAACCGCTGCCTGACACTCGGCGTTGAGACACTGGCAGTATGGTCTACTCTATTACCTTAACAGGATAACCTGGCCAGACCTGAACTAGCAATTCACTCTGTATAATTATTTTCAACATATTCTATGTACACCATTCAGAGTACTGTATATATTATAAATAACCTGCCATTAGAAACTGAAATTATGTTAGTTTCTCAACTATATGCTATCTGCAGAGCTTCATGTCTGAGAAAACTCATACTTACATAACAAAAACAATCACAAAAGAAAGCAGTCTAATCTGCAAATTACAAGAAAAGCTCCTCCTTGACAATCAAATACT
Source organism: Bradypodion ventrale (assembly GCA_035047345.1). Lineage (NCBI taxonomy): Eukaryota > Metazoa > Chordata > Lepidosauria > Squamata > Chamaeleonidae > Bradypodion > Bradypodion ventrale. The sequence continues at coordinate 252,084,790 of JAWDJE010000004.1, read as the reverse complement.
TCCAGCACTTAAGGAATTATGTCTTCTAAGGACATCCCTATGTAATGCATAGTTTAATTTATGGACTACCATCACATCTAGGTCCACCATGATGGGTGAGTATGTGTGAGAGAGCATATTAAGTTTATCTAGCTCTCAATGCATGACATCCTTCTTTGCCCTTTCAAAGTATCTTCTGTTCTGTTAGGACCAGTCCTGGAATTAGATAGAGTGAGGCAAATACCTTAGCCAACATGTGAGGGTGTCATGAAAGAGTAGTGAATTGTCAGCCATCTGATTTGTTGTTCCTTTATTATTCTTGTCTTGGATAGAGTTTGAGTTTGATGTGAATGAGCAGGAGACAATTGGTTGTTCTATCTGAGGCAACATTTCTTTGATTGGCCCAGCCAGAGTCTGCATATAATGTTCTCACTAAGCACGGACATTCTTCTTATTAGCCATAATGTGGCAATCACCTCAGGCTACAGATGTGGCATATTTCTATCTACTACTCTTGGAATCCACTACTGTCCTTCTCTACTACAGAAGTTGTTCTGGCTGGGACACCAAGATTAGTCTAATGTCTTAAGTGTTTTGGAGAAGAGCATGTGCTGTTACCAGTATTGAAGAATTAACCAAGATGGACTGGGAGAGAGGTGTAATTTCCCCCTGTTGTCCCAGACACTAAAATGCCGGGCCATCTGTCACCCTAAGCCCTGTAACATGTATTCTTCTGTAAGGAAGTAAGTAAATGGCATTAGAAGACTTTCTCTGATCATCAGGAATTAATTAATTAACACAAGACCAACCAGTAACTTAATCACTACAATAATTATATTAAAGTATTTTTGACCAACTTCTTTATCCTCCTTGAATAACACTAGTGTTGTTCCCTCAACACCTGTAATATTTGGTCATATAAGAAGTCTGGGGGTGATTTTTTAAAAATGAAAACGTTTGGTTTTCTAAAAATCTTATCATAAAATAAACACTTGTGCCCTTTTTTGCAAACAACCTTATAACTGTTAGCTCAGAGTTGAAAGTATACATTCCAAGACATAAATATCTTTAGGAGTGAAGCAGTGGTTTTCCACACTCCAGAATAATTTCATATGACTGAGTAGAGGCATTCACATTTTACAATAAATACTAAGCTTAACAAGAAGTAGATTTAGCACTGACACTTCTATGTGAGTTTATTTGTGGGGGATGGAGAGAGAGCATTCCCTAAGAAAAATAGGTTTTGGGGAATCTCATTGGTTTGTAGCCAGGCTAAGTTTAATATGTTGATTCCATGAAGTTAAAAAAAAAAGCACAAGTAAATCTCATTATTTCAATAGGACTAAAGCATGATATTTAAAATTGGCTTCCTTATTGCTGACCTTATCACTGATTGTTACTCCACACACCCGTCTTTCCATTGCTCTTTGAGTTACCTCCAGTTTTGATTCCTCTTATTTTGTTATTGCCCATGTTTCGGATGCATACAACATTGGGGCCCGACCAGGGGCAGTGGTCACACGCCTGACCTAATCTTCTTGTCGGAGCACTGGCAGAGTGACCTGAGTTTACAGGAGTTAGTCCTTTCACCTGTGCCATGGTCAGATCACTATCTGGTGACTCTTGACTTCCCGGGGGCGACGTTACACCATATGGATGCAGGGCCTATTAAAATGGTCCGCCCCTGGCAACTAATGGATCCAGATGGATTCCAGAGGGAACTGGGAGATTTCCCCCTAGATCAGTCACACGATTCGACTGAGGCGCTGGTTGAACTATGGAATAGGAAAGCAACAGCCGTCCTGGATGAAATTGCACCACCACTCTGAGCCTGTGGGGCTAGGTCATCCCTGTGGTTCATGGATGAGCTGCGGGAGCTCAAACAGGCCAAGAGACACCGAGAGCACCGCTGGGGGAAGACCCGGAGTGAGTCTGACTGGACACTGGCTAGAGCCACTATTAGGGCCTACCTGGTGGCGATAGAGGTGGTGAAATGGCAATACTTCACCACCCTTATTGCATCTGCAGATAATCACCCAGCCGCCCTGTTCCGGGTGACTAGGTCTCTCCTCGGCGGGGGGGGGGGGGGGCTGCACTCGGTTGGCAGGGTTCGACTGAGGATTTTGCTGACTACCTGACGGATAAAATTGCTCGGATTCGCTTGGGACTGAACCCTGGCATGGTTAGGGAGAGTCAGGAAGGGACCAGTCCACAGCCTTGTCATGTTATCTAGGAATGGTTTGATCCTGTTGTCCCTGATGATGTGGACAGGCTCCTTGCGGCTGTTTGTGCCACTAACTGCCCTCTGGATCCCTCTCCTGCCGGGCTGGTGAAAGCCTCTAAGGCAGTGACAAGTGGCTGGGTCGGGGCAATAATTAACTCATCGTTATGGGAGGGGGTGTTCCCTTCATCATTAAAACATGCTTGGTTCACCCCCTCCTAAAAAAGCCCTCTCTCGACCCAGCAATTCCAGATAATTGTAGACCAGTTTCCAACCTTCCCTTTTTAGGGAAGGTATTGGAGAAGGCGGTGGTGCGGCAGTTGCAGGGGGTCATGGATGAAGCAGATTATCTGGACCCCTTTCAGTCAGGCTTCAGACCCGGTCATGGTACAGAGACGGCATTGGTCGCACTGTTGGATGATCTCTGGCGGGAGCGAGATGGAGGTCATCCGTCCATTCTCACTCTCCTTGTTCTCTCAGCCGCTTTTGATACTGTTGACCACGGTATCCTTCTGGAATGGCTGCGAGGTTTGGGGATCCAGGGCACTGTGTGGTCCTGGTTTTCCTCATTTCTGAAGAGCTGTACCCAGTCGGTGTGGTTGGAGAGTGAGACGTCCAGCCGTAGGTTACTTCAATATGTGGTGTCTCAGGGCTGTCCCCTCTCCTATTTAATATCTACATGAAACCACTGGGTGAGACCATCCGTTCCCACGGGGCGCGTACCATCATTACGCGGATGACACCCAAGTGTACATCTCGTCGCGTGGTGATCCCAGTGATGCTGTCAAAGTCCTGTCTGAATGTCTGAGGGCTTTTGGGGTCTGGATGAGGGACAACGGATTACAACTGAACCCTGACAAGACCGACTGGCTATGGATCAGGGGCCCAGTGTTATCTCGGGAGTTACCATCCTTGGATCTGGATGGGGCAAGTTTGTCCCAGACAGATCCTGTATGCAACTTGGGGGTTCTCCTGGACTCTCGACTGCTGCTTGAAGATCAGGTGGTGGCCGTGGCCAGGAGGGCCTTTGCTCAGCTTTGGGTGATCCGCCAGTTGTGTCCACTCCTAGATCGGGACTCCTTGCTCATGGTCACTCACGCTCTGGTCACCTCTAGACTAGATTATTGCAATGCACTCTACATGGGGCTGCCCTTGACGACCTTTTGGAGGCTGCAGTTGGTCCAGAATGCAGCTGCCCAGGTGGTGTTGGGGTGTGGGCGCTATGCTTGGGCCTCGCCACTGCTTTGGGAGCTGCATTCGTTACCAGTTTGCCTCCAGGTGCAATTCAAGTTGCTGGTCATTACTTTTAAAGCCCTACATGGTAGTGGGCCAGGATACCTAAGAGACCGCATTGTCCCAAGATCGTCTGCCCGTCCAACCAGAGCGGACCGGAGGGACTCTCTAATTGTGCCATCAGCTAGAGGGGCTCACCTCTGTAAGCACAAGAAGGAGGGCCTTCTCTGTGTCCGCCCTATGAAACCTCCTGCCAGTGGAACTGAGGCAACAGACGAAACTGCTGCCCTTCAGGAAAGAACTGAAAACCTGGCTGGTGGGTCAGGTGTGTGGGGTTGATGGAGAAATGACCCCTGCCTGGTTGGTTAAGTAAAATAAGAGCCTTCCTCTCTCTTTTAGTATGTGCGGGTGGGTTTTAACTGGGTTTTTAAAGGAACTTACTGTTTTTAATTGGGTTTTATTTATTGGGGGGGGGGGGTCGTACTGTAAACTGCCCAGAGTCCTGTGATTGGGGCAGCTATAGAAATTTGAGAAAATAAATAAATAAATAAATTGCTGGTAACTGTCGTATTGAATACATTTGCCCTGATTGGCAGACTGTCATCAGTTAACACTGCTCGGCTTATATTGGCAGACTGTCATCGGTTAACACTACTCGGCTTTTATTAAAGGCAATCCAAGCTGCTTTGTGTCTTCTTATCCACTCACCACATGGTATGTTATCTGGTTGGATTTGCTGACTGAGGTAGACTTAATGTAATGAAGTCTTCAATCTCGGCTCCATTTATGGTGAAAGAACCTCGAGTACATTGGCTGTTTCTCATCCATTTTGTTTTTGTAAATTCATCTCTAACCCAACATGTTTAGAAAAGTTCACTAACTGCTGGAGGCTGTTTACAAAAAGGACACAGTCATCAGCAAACAAAAGATGGGTCAGTCTTTTCTCTGGCAATCTTAATACGACCTTTAAATTTGATTTTACAAAAGAGACTTTCCAAAGTTATCACAAAAAACTTTGGTGATATTATGTCTCCTTGATGAACACCTTTATTGATTGTAATATGACATATTTCAGATAGCAGATCCAACCACTATTCTTTGCAAAACATATTGCAACCATAATTAGCAATGTTGGCACCTGTTTTTCTTTTTTGCTGTTTGCTTAAGCTTGGGTCACTTTAAAGGAACATGTGGATCTGAAGATGCAATGGACATAGGGTTATGTTTATGTTTATTCAATTTTATATCCCACCCTACTCAACACATGGCCGACTCAGGGCGGCTAACAACATATAAATGACTCTGGGACACCCCACAGGGTTTACATAAAGATACAATATTCAAATTATAATAATAAATACAATGTTATAAGTAAATACAGTATAAGGCAAGACGGTCAACAATAATACATATAATACAAATATCAGCACCACAGCAAAATAATATATCAATAATTACAATAGAATCACAAAGGATGAAAACATCACGTAATATAACAAAATTACCAAAGTACCAGATGCGCCAGGAGCCAGGTGCGTGGCGGCAAAGTTCCTCCCGGCACCCCTTGCCTTTTAAGTCCTAGGTGAGGGGGGGAGGGCGGAGCCTCAGGACGCTGGCTGATGGAGTGGCCGGCAGGACCTCTTTGCTCTCGCCGGGGCCAAGCACGCGGCGGCGATGTTCCTCCCAGCACCCCTTGCCTTTTAAGTCCTAGGCGAGGGGGGGAGGGTGGAGCCCCAGGACGCCGGCCGATGGAGTGGCCGGCAGGACCTCTTCGCCCTCGCCGGGGCTGAGCGTGCGGCGGCGATGTTCCTCCCGGCACCCCTTGCCTTTTAAGTCCTAGGTGAGGGGGGAGGGCGGAGCCCCAGGACGCCGGCCGATGGAGTGGCCGGCAGGACCTTTTCGCCCTCGTCGGGGTTGCCATATGTCCTGGAAAACCGGGATTGTTCCAGATTCAAGGTTGGAAAAATTGTCTCGGCCAGTTCAATAAAAATCATGTTAAAGTACCGGATTTTTAAAACTTACTGATTATGTATTACAACACACCATTAAATTAAATTCAAACTCTCGCCATCAAACCAGCGACTTCCTGCCACATTGGATTTGGAATATACCTGGAGACAAATCTTAACGTCCTTGCCTCACACCACCACCCAATAAGTGTGACCAGTGTGTTTCCTGGAATTGAGTACATTAAGAGTTGACTGCGACACGACTTCTCAGAAGTACAACAGATCATCTTACAGTAAGAATTAACTGCTGTAAATAAATTCATTTATGCATTGATATATTTAATGTGAAAGTGTTTTATAGCTGTCATTATATTATTTTTTTAAAAGGCTATTTTGTAATAACCCGCCCATTTTTGTCAAGTATACTTCTGTCCTGGTTTTGTGGGAGAGAATTATGGCAACTCTAAGTGGACATGTGTTGGTCCTGGGCACAGCCTCTCTCTTTTACATTTTCTTCTGACAAGGGAGGAATGGTTAGAAGAAGTGCATGCATTTGGGGAAGGTGGGTCTGTGCTTTGCCAGCAACAAGTAGTGACAGCCCTCTACGCAGCCCTCTACAGTCAAAACCCAGTTTCCCAACACTAGTTGCAGGCCTAGCAGGGTGAATTTTTCACTCTTTTCTGTATTCCTAATGCAGAGCCAGGGTACCCAGAAAGAGCCCCCTTGAAGATTGTGGTATTTTTGCACCAAAATCGGGCGTACCCTGAGCAACAGCAACCTTGTACTAGCTCATCTTTTTCACACTAGGTAAGGTGAAGGGAACTGGAGAATGAACCCATCACAGTCTGGCCTAGACACGGAAAAAGAAGATAACAGAGCTGTACTTAGTGTACACAAAGGGAGCTAAAAATGGGAGGAAGAATGCTAAGAAGAATCCTCCCCACTTACAGAATATATCTAAACCAGTGTTTCCCAGCCTTTTGTTTTTGGACTTCAATTTCCAGAAGCTTAAGTCAGCATGTTGGCTGATCAGTGCTTTTGGGAATTGACTTACCATATATTCCGGCATATAAGATGACTTTTTAACCCTGAAAAATCTGTGCCAAAGTCGGGGGTCGTCTTATACGCCGGGTACTTACCTGCAGCTTGCCCGCACTCACCCCGCAGCCACACCATCACCTGGGGAATGAGCACACCTGCACCCGACGCCGACGCCACCCCCTCTAAGCCACGCCTGGCCGGAGGGGTGAGAAGAGCAGCCATCGCCGCCACCCCCTCCGAGCAACGCCTGGCCGGAGGGGTGAGAAGAGCAGCCACCGCCACCGCAGAGAGGCTCGCGGTCATCCCGCCCCCTCCACCAGCAGGGAGATAAAGGGAGCCATCCCTGGCCCAGGAGGCCTTGAAGACGCCACCGTTGGAAGAGGGGTAGTCTTATATGGCGAGTATATTCCAAACTATATTTTAACTTGAAAATTTGGGAGTCGTCTAATACGCCCAGTCGCCTTATACGCCGGGGAATTGAAGTCCAAAAACCAAAGGTTGGGAAACACTGGTCTAATCTAAACTAAATTTCTTCTCATTCTTAGTGTTCTATGAACAGGAAAAGATCTATTTCTGTTTGTGTTTATAATGAAAATTTTAGGGTTGCAATACTTTGCAGACTTGCTAATTAAATCCCACTGAACACAATAGAATTACACAGCATCAAACTTAGGAGAAATGCTGTTTAAAAGTGTTTGTAATATTAGAATAATGTGCTTTGAAAGGAAATACTAACATAAACTGTCAATCTGAGAGGTGAAAAGGTTGTGAATGACTATTTTGTATACGATGTAGTATCCAACTAAGTACAGACTGTATCATTCTGGCCATGTATAAATTGTTATATGCCTTAGGCTACCAGGTACACTGGCAAAGAGTATAGGACCGTGATAGTGAACCTTGGCACTCCAAGTGTTCTTGGACTTCAATTCCCAGAAGCCCAAGTCTCTGTGAATCTACACGAAAGGGTTTACTACGCACAGTAAACCCATTCGTGTGGATTCACAGAGACTTGGGTTTCTGGGAACTGAAGTCCAAGAACACCTGGTGTACCAAGGTTTGCCATCACTGGTACAGGATTTGCCACAGAAATAGAACATATGAATTCATTTTTTTAAAAAAGAGGGTTGCATGACCCAAAGACAAATGTGAATCAGTCCAGTCCTTTTTTGAACTGCATTGGATTGAGAGTCCAGTGTGGACACTGGTATTGAAACAATCCACTGCTGCTATATGATTACCTAATCTGAACGGAAGCATAAAATGGCTGCATTTTATGATTCAGCTTGCCAAGCAGTGATGCATTGCAGCAGGTTCTGTCAGGTTCTGCAGAACCGGTAGCGGAAATTCCCCCAGGCCATGCCCACTTGGTTGGCCATGCCCACCTCCATAGCCCATAATGCGGGATGTTTGGCCCCACCCACAGATCTGGCCCCACCCACAGATTTGGCCAGCCCACAGAGTAGGTAGTAATTTTTTTTTGCATTGCATCACTGTTGCCAAGTGTAATCGCAGCCCTAAATATTAGTCTGTGATATCAGGCAGAGGAATTTCAAAGGTTAAATTTTGACAGAATGTTTATTAGCATTTCGTTGGCTTTCGTTGGCCTATGACTATAAATTGATGAACAAGCAGGTACTGAGGTAATTATAGGATTAATGAAGGAAGAAACCAATTCTAGAGGCAGCTCTCCATTTTTGCTTCTGGCTAGACAGATAGCACTTGGCTTCAAGAATTGGGAAGACTTCGGATGATCTAGTTGTGGCACTTTATTAGTTTGGCCCTGGTTCTTATGCTGCTGATGAGATGGAAGAATTTAGAGGGTTAAAATAAACCACCAGGAAAAAACCTCACATTCGTTTCAAGAGGCCAAGGATCTATGTTTTAAAGTGACTGTTGAGATAATGTGTTTAACACTATATCATTCCCATGAAGCCTTCATCAAAGAAGAACCCTAAGCCCTATCTTCCAGGTCATTCTGTTGGTAGGAGAACTAATGGTGATGGACACAGAGGCCTGAGGTTTAGGGCCATCAATTTATTTTTAAAAAAGCAGGAGTACACAGTAGGAATTTATCCAGGGAAAGGGTAAAGTAACATAATTTGTACAGATAGCACACATTGCTACTACACAGTGCATGTGTCGGAACACTTTCTACATGAACACCCATGTATGGATGTAACTAACAGCACATATTTAATATGAACATCTATCAAAAACATAAAGATAAAACATAGTATTTTATATAATAGTCATGTCATTGTTAGATGTGGCCAAATCACTTCCAGTTTATGGTAAACTATTGTGTATTAAGGCACATTTGCAAGTTGTGCAGGCAGTGCCTTGCAAGGAGAAAATGACCATTTCCTGCCATCCAAATTAGGAGCTAAAAGTGGCGCGAAATCTCCCTCTCTGAGCACGCTCATTATGCTAATCAGAGTCCTATGATTGATTACAGTTTTGGATCCTGTTCCCCATTGGTTAATACATATATATCGTGTTATGATTTGTTGGTTATGCTTGTCCGGCGGGTTGCTACTTTGTATCAAGGAGCCACCACCGGGGAGGCACTATATAAGCCCCACAGGTAAACAAGGGTGGGACCAGACCGGATCTATACTACCCATTCTCCACAGGTAGCCAGTATGTGCTAAGCCTGGGTCTCCTCCAAACACTATCACTACTAGTGTAGCTTAGTCACTACCAATCTTCTACGGCAGATTCCAGAGGGACTGATTTCATGGGATTCATATAGCCATCTTTGTGTCCAGAGCGCCTTGTAAGCATTACCTGAAAGACTGTTTAATAAACGCCTGTTGCTGTTCTGTTCATCGTTGCCTCGACTATTGCTTATAAGGGCAGGATGCGGCTTCTGTGGTAAGTGTAATCTTCAAGGGGTAGTTACCCCAGCCTCCCGTCAGTTTCCATGGTTGAGCAGGAATTTGAATCCAAGTTGCCTGATTCTAATCTAACACTCAGTCTGCTACACCACAATGGATCTCATTTAAATTAAAAACCAGAAATATTTCTTTGATCTTTTGAACCAAAATTGCAAAACCTGCAGACCTGCATCAATTGTTCATAGCTACATGTTAGGTGTGCTCTACAGGGTGCCATGCCACCAATCCTCTGAAGATTTCATGTAGACTGCTTTCCCCCTGTTTCTGATAGCCCATGAAAAAGAAGTGGCCTGTGTGCCAGAATTATTTGGGAAAGGTGGTGAAGAGAAGGCTCTCTGTTCCCACAGCCAGAGGTCCTCTTTCTAGGAAGGGGAAGGGTGGCATACAAAGGGTCTCTGCTATCTCCCAGCGAACAAAAGAGATTGTGCATGAGCATGCATATGCTTATGTGTTATAGATAATTAAAATGAATATTAAAATACAATCTCAGGTTTAATGAGATCCTCCACAATTTAGGCAGGCTGGATGGGACATAACAGAAGCAGTCACATCCCCCTCCCCCACCCAGATTGGGATGGATAATGAATTATTCCAATCCCAAAGAACATTTACCAAAAGAACCTTTAATTTTTTTCCTTCTAAAGTCATTACTTTCACATTGGGGCAAAATGACAAAATTAATTTTGGGGAAAACAAATACATACTTTGATGTCCTATTCATAGCTGTATGATCATTGCAAATCCTAAAATAACATTTAGATGGAGGAATAAGGGATTTAAGACAGGATATAGATATACATTTTTTAACTTTGTGCTGAAGACTTTCCTCTGAACAAGAATACTGGTTGTCAAAAATTGTCACCAGCATTATTCTCACTAAAATGAAATTAGACTTGTTTGGGCAGAGAACTTTGAGGACTGGAATCTGAATCATCAAAGTCAAAGCAAGCTGGGGTTATTTTTTTCATATGCTTTTTATTGTGGTTAAACAACTGCTTAAGACTTTAGAAGAAGCTTGTTAGTGTCCATGTGGATATAATTTGAATGTCTTTTTTCCTTGCTCATATTTGCATTTTGACATTTTAAAAGACAGTGGTAAAGTATGAAAATAAACAAGAATGAGGCCATAAAACAAAGTGCAATGGTTTTCAGAAAAGCCAGATGTATTATTGTGGTGATATTGTTCATTTATTAAGAAAGAACAGTACAAAGGAGCGAGGACTGAACATGTACAGTTATTAAAAGTAGTAACTGGTTAAAAATTAGAAGCACTAAAGCTCTGTTATTCAAGTATATGAATCCATTGCCCTAATTAATTACTGTAAGAAGTGGAATTAGAAACAAATAGCCTTTTCACATTATATTTGCTTTTATGCTTTTATGTTTGTGGATTAAAATCAACATGCTGTTTCTTATTGTACTATTAAAAACAAGTGTGGTCCTATGGGTAGCAAATGGTACTTTAATTATGGACCTATGTCTGCTATGACTAATGACAGTATTGTGTGGTCCTGGACAAGATCCATATGTAAGCCTTTATGGCCTGTAAGATTGGCTGGGATTGGCCTGCTATGAAAGCAGACAAACGAATGGACTTGCGTACAGAAGTTTTAGTCCAGCCAAGATGGTAGCAGGGTTGGCTGGGGTTGCAAATCTTTACCTATAGGGAGGGACGTTAACTGTTGGAATCCGGTATACACGCCCACACCCCGTACACTTGCCTTTACACTGACTGACCCTCCAGTGGGGCAGCCGTCCCATGAATGCAGACAGAAAAAAGTACAGTTCCCAGTGTCCTCCACACCGTGCAACCAATCAGCCTGGCCAGATTTTCTCCCAACCAATCACAGTCCAATATGCAAATCAGCTCTCTCCAACATTCCGTTTTTAGGCCTCGCTGTTAATAAACTGCCATTTTTCTCCCATGGCACAACACACTGTGTGTGTGTGTGGTTGTATTGTGTGTGTGGTTGTGTTGTGTGTGTAGTGTGTGTGTGTGATTGTGTGTGTGGTTGTATTGTATGTGTGGTTGTGTTGTGTGTGTATTGTGTGTGTGTGATTGTGTGTGTGGTTGTATTGTGTGTGTGTGTGCTTGTGTTATGTGTGGCTGTGTTGTGTGTGGCTACCTCCGAAGCCTTGGCGAGGCCACACACACACACACACACACACACACACACACACACACACACACACACACACACACACACACACACACACAAAGAGAGAGAGAGCACCAGTCATGTGTGTGTGTTGTGTTGTGTGTTTGTATTGTGTGTGTGGTTGAGTTGTGTGTGCTGTGTGTGTATTATGTGTGTGTGTGGTTGTGTTGTGTGTATTGTCTGTGTGTGTGGTTGTGTTGTGTGTGTGTGTGTGGTTGTGTGTGTGTGCTGTGTGTGTGTATTGTGTGTGTGTGTGTGGTTGCATTTTTTGTGTGTGTCTCCTCGGCAAAGCTTCGGGGGGGAGGGGTAGCCCCTCCTCTTCCCACGCAGCTCCGGCGTGTGTGTATGTGTGTGTGTGTGTGTGTGTGTGTGTGTGTGTGTTTGTATTCTGTGTGTGGTTGTGTTGTGTGTGTGTAATGAGTGTGAGTGGGTATGTGTTGTGTGTGTATGTGTGTGTGTGAGGTTGTGTTGTGTATGTGTGTAATGAGTGTGTGTGGTTGTGTTGTGTATGTGTGTGTATTGTGTGTGTGGTTGTGCTATGTGTGCAGAGTGTGTGTGGTTGAGTTGTGTGTGTATTGAGTGTGTATGTGTGTGATTGTTTGATTGTGTGTGTGTGGTTGTGTTGAGTGTGGTGTGTACCTCCCAAAAAAAACCTACCACCAAAACACAAAAAAACTGTCGGGCAGAGCCTGGCAAAAGACAAACAAACTAGTACTGTATATAGGAAGAATAGATTTAATGTAATGACAAAGCTGCCCGGAACAGAGTAGTTGCAGGACAATGTTCAAGGATCACTGCTGATTTATGGATGGTTTATAGCATGTACTTAGGGTCTGCAGTGACTTAATGGTTAAGGCACTGAACTTGGAGACTGGAAGGTTGGCAGGTCAGCAGTTTGAGACCCAAGTGCTGCGCTGCAAGGTGCGCTGTCACCTGTCCCAGCTCCTGCCAACCTAGCAGTTTGAAAGAAAGAAATTGCAAGTAAAATAGGTACCACTTTGGTGGGTAGGTAAACAGGGTTCCGTGCACTCCAGTGTCTAGTCAGATGTGACTGGCTTTCAAGCAAGGGTGACCTTTATCTATAGCATGTAACTATATTCTATCCATTCTTCTTAAAACTAATTTTTCAGGTTCTGTTTCAAACCAGTTTTTGAGGCTCAATTAATCACAGTTTAAGGTTAAGATGGTGTGCTGCTTTGCAGTTATAGAAGGGGAAGCATCTGAACTCACCAGGCATGGCTGAAAGAGGGACAAGAAAGGAGAGGGCCATTGTAGTTAATTCAAAACAGAACTAAACACTTCTGAATCCTCTCTACAAGTACACTGAAAGAGAAGCTCACTGGAAATTTTTCTTTTTATAATAAGCTATATTAGCAGCATATTCAAACAAGGACAATTAAATCAGATACAAAAAACACTCTTCATCCACAAATCTTACATTTAACATGCCTTTCAGGACTTTGATCTGATTGGTCAATGGAAAGCAAACATGGACTTCATTTGTCAATTTGAATACTGAGGCATATTCTGTAGCTCTTAGGAAAAAGACATTAATCATGAGGAATATGCATTCCTTAATGTCTGCATAAGGCACTTAGGAAGTCCAATTGTAGGAGAGAAATGAATTACAGTAAAACCCCTACTTACGAAAAAAAAGTCCATTCCGTAGGCTTTTGCTTAAATCGGTTTTTTATGTAACTCAAAGCAAACCCATAGGAAAAATTATTTTTTACGTAACTCGAAGCAAACCCATAGGAAAAATGATTTTTTTATGTAAATTGAAGCAAACCCATAGGGAAATGAATTTTTACGTAACTCGAAGCAAACCCATAGGAAAAAGAATCTTTATGTAACTCGAAGCAAACCCTTAGGAAATCGTGTACATCGGGACATGGTTTTAGCACAAAATCTTTATGTAAGTCGAATTTTATGTAACTCGGGGCATTTGTAAGTCAGGGTTTTACTGTAATCAGAAGGAATAAAAGTTCTTTCCTATGTCTACATTGACCCCATATAAAATAGCCCTGATAAAATACTTAGTGTTGCTTATCTGACAGCTGCCATCAGCAGAAATGACAGAGCAGACAGCTGCTCCAGCAACAGAAAAATTAGAAAGTGAGTTGTATACACTTCTTATTCCCTGGGAAGCATGTTATTTTCATTTTCTTGGATAATATTTTATATTTGTTTATTTTCTTTTCCATATTAAAACTTCAGCAGCGTCCTTCCTCTATGGGGAGTCATAAGAGAAAACTCCGAGTAAAAGATGGAATAAATGCTACATAGAACTTGTAAAACATTTTTGTTTGGATCCAAATTAAGTTAGTCTTATTTGTATTGCAGTGTCAACTATTACATTGTTCCATTTATTTCAGCTAAACTCTATATGAAATTAACTTGCAACAGATCCAACCAACCGTTTGCTCAAGTAGAACAAATAGCCAGATCTTTGCAGATTGTTACTCTGTTTAAAATGCTATGCAGGCAGAATATATACATACTATTAATTTCCTTTTAAATGATTCTCAAGCCAGAGTTAAGGTAACTCAAAGCAAGCCTTTCTTACAAAAAAACATTAGGATTAGCCCTTCTCAGTGCAGCAACTCTGAATTATCAATTGTTTTAGGAATTACAATACCATCTTCAAACATCTGATTGGGTATACTTATTATAATGTATATTAAAATGTATGTATCTGAATATTTACTGGGTTTGAATATTTACTGAGACATAGTAACAACCACTCTTTAAATACCTCACTTGCCTTAAAAATGGTATTTAGGTGGGATCTGAATTTATGGCACATAATTCACACATATCTCATTAGCATATATCATGCCAAACTACCTTAACTGGGGAGTTATCATATACACCAACACTATACAGGAGAGTTGAGCCCCCAAGAGTTAATTATCACCCATTAGAAGATGGTAATAACTCCTGATAATAACAATAATGAGAAATTTGAACTTGAACCAGACATTCTGGAGAGTGAAGTCAGAAAGGCCCTAAAAAGCACTGCAAACAACAAAACTAGTGGAAATGATGGTATCCCAGTTGAATTTTTCAAAGCCCTAAAAGATGATGGAATCAAACTACTGCATTCAATATGCCAGCAAATTTTGAAAACAAAACAGTGGCCACAGGATTGGAAAAGATCAGTGTACGTTCCAATCCCAAAAAAAGGCAATGCCAAAGAATGCTCAAATTACCGAACAATTACGCTCATCCCACATGCCAGCAAGGTGATGTTCAAGATAATACAGGATAGACTTCAACAACATGTGGAGAGAGAACTACCAGAGGTGCAGGCCGGTTTCAGAAGAGGCAGGGGGACTAGAGACCACATTGCCAACATACGTTGGATCATGGAGAAAACAAAAGAATACCAGAAACAAGTCTACTTTTGTTTTATCGACTACACCAAGGCTTTTGACTGTGTGGACCACAACAAAATGTGGCAAGTAATTAAAGAGATGGGAATACCAGAACACCTCATATGCCTCATGAGAAATCTGTACACGAACCAAGAAGCAACAGTTAGGACAGAAAATGACAGAGTGGTTTGGAATAGGAAAAGGAGTAAGACAAGGCTGCATTTTATCACCCTGTTTATTCAATCTATACACAGAGCACATAATGCGCAATGCAGGGATGGAGGAATCACAATATGGGATCAAAATTGCTGGGAGAAACATCAACAATTTGAGATATGCAGATTTTACCACCCTAATGGCAGAAAGTGAGGAAGACCTAAAGAACCTCTTTATTGGATTGAAGGAGGAGAGTGCAAAAGCTGGCTTGAGACTTAATATCAAGAAAACCAAGATAATGGCAACAGGTCCTGGAAAATAGATGGGGAAGAAGTAGAAGCAGTGACAGATTTTACTTTCCTGGGATCTAAGATCACTGCAGATGGCGACTGTAGCCATGAAATAAAAAGACGATTGATTATGGGGAGACAAGCTATGAGAAACCTGGGGAATATAGTGAAAAGCAGAGACATCAACTTGAAAACAAAAATTCGCATAGTCAAAGCAATGGTATTCCCAGTGGTAATGTATGGGTGTGAGAGCTGGACCATTAGGAAGGCTGAGCGCAGAAGAATAGATGCCTTTGAGATGTGGTGTTGGAGGAGTTTGGTGTCTCGCAGGGAAGACAAAGAACGAGTCGCAATAAGGACTAACACAGGTTTATTCTTTGATGGTCAGGGTGAACATGTGGTAATGGCGGAGGTACATCACATTATATACAGTAACGAAACACATTTGAATCTGGTTGCACGGTGGCTCATTGGCTGCCACCTTTGGGGGCGTCGACTTGAGGCACGCCCTCCCCTCTTCTGTAGTAGTTCTTCATGCGGAGAAGTTTCCGCGGCTGTCCGTGATTTGGGGAATTGAACCATGTGAGTATGAACGCTCGCGTCCGCCCTTTATGGGCGGCTCGCTCGCGTTCCTTTAGCAGCTGTGATACATTGTGATATGGGGCTGGTTACATTCATTTACTTAAAGCAACAGTGTCCTAGCATACACAACAAGGAGAGTCCTGAGAGTCCCTTGGACAGCAAAGAGAACAAATAGGTCAATACTGGAAGAAATCAATCCTGACTGTTCATTGAAGGGACAAATAGTGAAGATGAAGCTAAAGTACTTTGGACATCAAATGAGAAGGGAGGACTCACTTGAGTAGGCCTTGATGCTGGGAAAGGTGGAGGGCAAGAGAAGAAGGGGGCGTCCAAAGATGAGATGGATAGATGGTATTGTGGACAAAATGGGCACAGAGCTTGGTGGGCTGAGGAGAATGGTGGAGGACAAAGGTGCCTGGGGGAAAATGGTCCATGGGGTAGCAAAGGGTCGGAGTCGACTGTGCGACTGAACAACAACAACAAAAGAAGATGGGATCACTTTTAGGGAAACACAATGCACAGTATCATTACTGTTTATTGGGAACAATTTTACTCTGTGATTTCTTGTTGTAAGTACAGTACTGTATACTGTTCTGAAATTAAATATGCTGCAACTTTGCAGTATGTAAGCTATATTCTGGTTTTTTTTAAACAAACCATTATTGAAACTATGAACCTTCTTTAGGAGATTTAGAAATCATTTCAGTGACAATGTTGTTAATTAAACATCTATTTTTCAACTTTAAAATATTTTATTACCTTCAGTTTATTATTTGAGATTGCTACTTTTAGTTTAATTATTGCCATAATTTTGATGTGTTGGTACATTTTTACTGGATTTGCAGGTGGGTTATTATATGTGAGTATTTGTATGTAGGCATGTGCCTGTTTTTATTATAAAGTTAATCTGTGTTCTGTGTCAACAGGGTACAAATACAGAATTGATTGACTGATTGAATAGGAGCAGAACGGGGGACAGCTGCCGTAATGGATTGTAAGAAACTGAACAGGATGCACTTAGACAAAGGCAAGCGTGGCGCCAAAATGGCCGCCGTGCTCTTTGCGACCCCCCCCCCGGACTCAGACATCCGGGTAGTTAGGGTGTGTGGCCAACACCTTATAAAAGGGGTGGCCACGAGGCGGCCCTTTGCCATTTTAGAAAAGCGACAGAGCGGAGAAGTTCACTCCGACACTTCTATTTTTGCCCCCTTTAGTTCCTGCAGTGGCTCAAGTGGATAAGACGCTGACTGGGAAGGTCAGCAGTTCGATTCCCTAGTACTGCAGGTAGGATTGAGCTGTTTTTCCCCTGCATTCCATGGGGACATAAAGGAACCTCATTCAGGTGTCACCTGCAAAAATCATTTCAACCCAGAGTACTCTTTGACAGAGAACTCCGAACAAACTGGCCTGTTTTACCCCCCCAACTTCCATCAATGAGGTAGGTTGGGCACTCGCCTAACTGCAGAAACCTCGGGCGGGCCAGGGCAGCCTAGCTCCCCATGGGCTTTGGGCCCCATGGGCCTTGGATCATGGTAGAGCCCAGGTGGTGCAGTGGTCAAACTGCTGTTCCGCAGCCAAAGGGTTGTTGGTGTGATCCTGACCGGGCTCGAGGTTGATCCGTTCCTCCAATGTCAGTATGTTGGGGGCAAAATGCTAATTAACCTGTAGCCACCAATATAGTGCACTAAGTGCTATGGGGTGGTATATTAGTGTGATGCTTGCTTTAAACCAGGGTGGCCCAGTGTGGCCCAGCGCACCGCCCTTGCTCCGCCACCCATGGGCCACATTACTTGGCCTGGCCCTACTGCAGCCGCGGGTGTACCTGGGTTTGGCCAGTGCTCGTGGGCCATTCTAGGGCATAGACTGTATGTGGGCTGTCTGTTGCATCCGGCCCACATTATTTCGGTGGGCCCAATTCGATCGATCATTCAGGTATGGTCCGTGTTGCTGCCTTGGAAGCCTCCAAGACAATTGCTTCACCACTTCAGCCCCCCCGGGGCAGGGCCACATCTGGCCGCTCCCCTTTGCCTGCCAATGCTCCGCGGCAGGCCCTTAGCTGGGTTGAGCTGCCAGAGGCCATCAGACTTTTGCCTGTTGGTGCTCTGCAGCTCCCCGTGCGGCCTCCCCGGTGGGGCCTTCTGCTAGTGCCCAGTGCGACCTGGCCTGGACCTTCGACGGCTCAGAGCTCGACTTCCTTCGCGAGCTCCGACGCCCCTCAGAGGCTGGAGCCCCCCGTCGGGGAGGCCAAGGGGGGTGCAACTTGTGAGTATTGTGGTCAAATTAGTGCACCATTTACACTGCCATATACAATTACGGGGTATAGTCCACACCAACGCCTTTGTCTGTCGGGCCTATGGCCTGTTATCCACTCCTTCGTTTAGCTCCACGCCGACTCTGGCCATGACGACAGCCGGCTACTCGCTTCCCCTGGGGACCACTTGTCTTAAGCCACCAGGGAGGAGATATGCGGGGCAAGTATGTTGACATTTTTGCCCCCCCTTAACCCGGGAACCAACCAAGGAGGGAAGGGAGGGGCGAGACTATGGGGACAACGACTGGTCCTGTCATGGCAAGCCCCCTTGTAAGTGGCCTACCTGGTCACCGGCCTACTTGATCTGCACGGCACGAGGTGGCCGTAACTGATCCCATCCCTTATGTTCATTATGGATGCACCACCTCCAGATATCCTAGTAACTCACCTGGGAGGTACTGATCTTGCACGGATCACCAGCCTTTGGTTGAAGGTATCGGTGCGCAGGGACCTGGATGTTTTACACCGCATGTGGCTGCGGCCACGGCTGCTATGGTCCCAGGGCATATACAGGCAACACTATAAAGGAGGGCTTGATCCTTGTGGTTTGGACCGTGCCCAGCGGACAGTGAACAGAGCTGTTGCACGGTTCCTAGTTCTGCAAGGTTCAGGGATATCGGTACCCCGAGGCATACTCCTCTTCCCTTTGGCATGAGGCTCACCTGCGCTTTGGGGTACCCGAGGTATGCACCCCCTTTTTATTTTTGTGTGGGATGGTGAGCCACCTCAGTGTACCTGAGACATGGCCCTACTCTTTTAGACGTCAGGCTGGGCACCTCGTTAGTGTCATCAAGGTACCGTCCTTTTACCTTATGCATGATGCAGGGCGCCTCTTCCAAGCGCCCGAGGCATGGTCCTTTTTCATTTTGGCACAAGGGAAATGCCCCTCCCCATTTTTCCGTGTTCCTGCGGCATGGTCGCCTTCCCTGCGGCATGCGGCAGGGCACTTCATGGGAGTACCACAGGCATGCCCCTCTTCCTTTGGTCATGAGGTGGGATGCCTCATGGGTTCACCCTAGGCATGGTCCTCTGAATACGGCACGAGGCGGTGCACCTCATGGGAGTACCTGAGGCATGGTAATCTTACTGTGGTTTGGGGCGGGTCACCTCTTGGGAGTACCCGTGGCATGGTCCTATTACTGCATGAGGCTGAGCACCTCATGCGAGTTCTCGAGGCACGGTCCTGTTGCTGCAGCACCCAAGGCATGGCATTCTTAATGCTGCTTTAGGCAGGGTACCTCATGGGAGTACTGGAGGCATGGCCCTCTTACGGTGGCATGAGGCAGGCCACCTCTTGGGGGTGCCCGAGGCATGGTCCTCTTAAGACAGCATGAGGCGGGGCACCTCAGACGAGTACCCGAGGCATGGTCCTCTTACTGTGGCATGAGGCAGGGCACCTCATGGGGATAAGCGAGGCTCGGTCCTCTGACTGCGGCATGAGGTGGGGCACCTCATGGGGGTAACCGAGGCATGGTCCTCTTCCTTTTGGCACGAGGCAGCACACCTCCTCTGTGTGCCTGTGACATGGTCCTCCTCCTTCCGGTGTGAGGCTGTGTGCCTAATTAGAGTACCTGAGGTATCATCCTCTTCATTGCAGCATGGGCTGTGGGTTGTGCGCCCCCCTCAATATGTCCGAGGCATTGCACTCCCCCCCCCCTAGGAATCTGGCAGTGACATGGCTGATTGTCCACCGGATAGGACAAGGGACAGTGAGACTTGGGCTGGCCACTTTCGGGTGGACCAAGAAACAAGGTGCGGATATGATCTATACAGCATGTTACACCTTTAAATTTGCTGACGCTTTATCCCGCCTGCAGATCCCCCGGTACCGAGCCTGGGTGCCAGACACAGATGAACTTCCCTCTCCACTTCTGCGCGAGATGCAGACCTTTGGTGAGGAGAGGTGAACCGGGCGATCGGCCCCGTGCACACGTAAGGCGTATCTGCACATGTTCCCCCAATTAGGGCTTTCTGTAGGGAGGTGCAACTGCCTGACATGTCGCCGATCCCGGTTGAACATGCTTTGCAGTACATGGTGCACCTACATGACCTAGGTCTGGCCCGACGCACCATTGCTGCCAGGCTTTCTGCCATGGCATTTATGGCTAGGCACGGGGTTACGCTGCTCACATGGGTGTCTTCCGAATATGCCGGGTGTTGGAGGGGTGGACACGTGAACGTGGCTGCTGCTCAGACACACGTCACCCGGTTTCCCTTTTTCTGATGGCAAGCCTCGCTAGAGGTCGGTATAGCTTTCGCTATGATCCGTACGAAGAGTCTATTTTCAGGCAGCTACCTCCGTGACTTTCTTTGGGGCTCTGAGAATCAGTGAGCTGGTCCCACTTTCAACAGGGGACATGTTCTGCAGGGCACTGGAACTGGAAGATGTGTCGCTTGACCAGGAGTGGGCTCTGTGGAGGATTCACTCCTCAAGGGCCAGTCAGCGAGGAAAGAGTAGTAGCATGATGCTGCCATCTGTCCGGTTGGTGCCCTACATGCGTTTGAGGCAGTGCGTGGTTCACGCCCTGGCCAGTTGTTCTGCCACCAGGACGGGTCTCCCCTTACCAAATTCCAATTCTGGAGGGTTGCTGGGACGGCGCTTCACAGTGCGGGGGTCCCTGGAGCTCGTTACGGTACCCATTCATTTCGGATAGGCGCTGCATCAACTGCGGCTGCATTTGGGTACTCTGAGGCTGACATACGTCGTATGGGCAGGTGGGGATCTGCACATTTTTCTCCATTTGTTCGTCCCCTCGCTGCATGAGTGACTTGTTATGCCTTCAATTCTCTCTCCTTCTCTTACAGACCCTGTGTGTTTCCGCACACCGGTGGCAGTGTGGCTGGTGGGCCACAGTTATGTGCACTGGGCAGCACAGTATGCGGCTTCATCAGAGTGGGGACCCCATCTCGGGCTACGTGCAACCGCGCGTATGCAGTGGTATGGTGTGCGCGGCACAAGGTGGCGGGAACTGTTGCCATTCCTAATGTCCATTGGGGATGCTGGACCGCCAGATGTCTTAATTCTGCACCTCGGAGGCGACGATCTTGCACAGATCACTGGCCTGGCATTAAAGACTTCCGTGTGCAGTGACCTGGCGTTTCTTCACCATTTATGGCCGTACACACGGTTGCTATGGTCAGACATCGTGCCGAGACACTATTATAGGGAGGCATCGACCCCCGTGGTTTGGACCGTGCCCGGCGGTCAGTGAACAGGGCTGTTGCCCAGTTCCTTATCGAGAATGGCTTGGGGACAGCCATTTGTCATCCGGGGATAGGGTTGCAGGAATTTTTGCCTGTATTCTGGAGATGGGGTTCACCTGTCAGCAAGGGGTATGGACCTCTTTTTGGATGACGTGCAAGCGGGCCTGGTGACCGAATGGTCGGTCGGGGGGCGGGGGGCGGTGAGTCATCATGGACGCCTCTCTGTATGGCGGGTAGCACTGGTAAGGTAAAATTTATGATCCATAGGTATCCGGCAGGTTCGCAATTGATTGGCCAACATGTGGATAGGTACAGGGGAAACAGGCTTGGCCGGTCAAGGGCGAACCATGAACGGGGTGATGCTAGGAACTTCACAGCCTGCATCACCTTGATATTTTAACGGATACACATCAGAGGGTGGGGTCAATAGATAGTATATTGACTTTGGTCAACAATTTGTTTGTGACAACAAACAAATTGATACAAATTGATACATAATAGCCAATTGCCATTGGCAATTTGGGTGGAACCTTACCAGTGCTACTGCGGCCTGCTTGCCTTAAAGAATTACAATTGGATGAAACACCAATTGAAAGTTATAATTCGGACTAGGGCATTATTCAATAAAAGTGGCCCAATGCCTTATATCCAATACCGGTGTCTGTGTCCTTATTTGGGTGGGTGCGCCTGCAAATAGCTACTAAACATAGAAATTCTTCACTGTAGAAGACAATATTAAAATAACCATTCTTCAAGTGTCAGGTTTAAGAGTAAAAATCTTAGCATAGTACTATTTTCAAATTACTGGTACCACTAATGATAATATATTGTGTAGTTCATCCAGTCCTTATGATACTATTTTTTGAGTGTTCCTTGTATGTTATGTAGGTAAACACGTGCTTAGTTGGAATTTTGCTACCACACCCTGTCTAATTGGTTTTTCCAACAGGGAAGGACTTGCCTATGGAACATGTAACATTTCTGTTTTCATATTTGTATAATACTTCATTCGTAAAGAAGAATTGACTTTATCAGAGCAACCACTTTGTACTACATAGTAAATCACCAACTGAAAACTTTACCAATATCAAATCCCTTTAGATCTCAGACCTTGAACTATATCTTGCCTTTGTCTTTTGACATGCTTTTCCTTTTGCGTCTTTCATGTTGCCCTTGCTCTGTTTCTTACTGTGCCCATGTAACTTGTCACAGATGTAGGCTGCAGTTTGCATGCTTGCAAAGTGAATCAGTGGCAACATCTGTTCCCCCCAGAGGCATGGGCGCATCAATTCCAAACCACCCACATAGATTTCTTCTACCTATAAACATTGGTATTTCCTGATTAGAAAAGTGGGTTTATCGAGAGGCGACAAAAAGTTGCTGAATTTCTACAAAGCAGTGTTTAAATCATTGTTTCACTCACAAAGAATAAACTGATTACACGACAATAGAATTGTTTCACATGCAACATTACTCTTACATATGCATAGAAATATGTAACATGAATTTTGCGGTAGTGTCATTTTTGAATTCATGGTGTATGGTTGTTTCCAGACTGAAGCAACAAAGACAGACAACACACCATGCTAGAGTGTATACATTGAATATGGGACATTTTCTGTAAGGAGGGAAAAAACCCCAGGCACACCACTGATTTGGATATGAACATCTACTGGGAAGGAGGGAGGTCTAGCCTTTTGTCTGCATACCACGTTTAAATTCTTCCAAAGTCGCTATTAGCTGTATAGTAGCAGTGGTTGAAACTGGCGCCACAGAAAAAGCTCAGAGAAATAATTGCCGATGTAAACTGTTGTCACATCAAAACAGAAGAACTATTGTGTACAAATCAATGTATATATACCACAGCTTTAGTAGTAACAAGAGAACTTGGATACAAGATTGGCAAATTGACGAGAAGAGTGAAGGAATCACAACCAAAATGGGAATACTATCTTAGCCTAAAAGCAAAGCAAAGCAATCACACTTGTATCTCACCCCATAGCACTTAGTGCCCTCTCTGGGCTGTTCACAAGTTAATTAGCATTTTGCCCTCAACACACTGGGTAATCATTTTACTGTCCTTGGAAGGATGGAAGGCTGAGTCAACCTTGAACCCTGGTCAGGATCAAACTCACAACTTTTTGGTTGCAGTACAGCGGTTTAACCACTGTATCACAACTGTGCACAAGGCAATTTATATATACCACACAGTGGTGCACTGCAGCAGGTTCTGTCAGGTTCTGCAGAACCGGTAACAGACAGAAATTCCCCAGGCCACACCCACTTAGTTGGCCATGCCCACCTCCATAGCCCATAATGCAGGATGTTTGGCCACGCCTACAGATTTGGCCCTGCCCTCAGATTTGGCCAGCCCACAGAGTAGGTAGTAATTTTTTTTTGCAGGGCATCACTGATACCACAGCTTTAGCAGCAACAAGGGAACTTGGACATAAGGTTGGGAAATTGAAGAGGACAGTGAAGGAGACACAACCAAAATGGAAATTCTGTCTTAGCCTTAAGCTAAGTAGCATCAGGAAAGAGGCAGCTGAAGTCCTGCTTAGAGCTCAGTGCTCCCTAGAAGAATGGCAAATAATGATTTTTAGATAAATATTAATGGCCAGAATCCTATTACTTATGCCTCTTGGTATTAAGTCCATTGGCACAAATGTCAGAAGTGAACTACCACTAGTTAAGAAGTCGGCATAGGAATTTGCTGTTGCATACCATTTGCATGATGAGATATGTGACAGCAAATGTTTATGCTGAGTCTTGTGTCTGTGCGAAGGATTAAAGCAGTCTTCTTAGATGTGAAAAAGAACCAATGATAGAATATTAGTGATGTGTAAGGTAAAGGTCGCCCTTGCTCAAAAGCCAGTCGTATCTGATTCTAGGGTTCAGTGCCCATCTCTGTTTATTGCCAAAGAACCAGCGTTGTCTGTGTCTGCAGATGTTTCCGTGGACATGTGGCAGGCATGCCTAGACACCAAAGTGCATGGAATACTGTTTACCTTCCCACCAAAGTGGTACCTGTTTATCTACTTGCAATTTCTTGCTTTTGAACTGCTAGGTTGGCAGGAGCTGGGACAGAGATGGGAACTCACTCCATTGTGCAGCACTCAAGTCTTGAACTCCTTACCTGCCAACCTTCCAGTCATCAAGTTCAGTGTCTCAACCACTAAGCCACCGCAGTCCCTGTAGGTATGTAGTATCATGTTAATGTTTATCTCAGTAGTGGTTTTGTTCTTATTACATTCATGGGACAGAATGGGCCTGAGAGGTTTGTAAAGTGATCGGCACCCTTTGAAACTGAGTTTACATCATTTAGAACCTGAACAAAGCTTATTTCTACAAAAGTAGATGTCTTCTACCAACTGCCATTTGTTCCATTTTACAAACAGTTCCAAGCAAAGAAGTCCCACTGAATATATTTTTGTATGGTGAGTCAATTTGTCTGCACATCCCATTGATTTAGCTGGAATAGCCAATACGATTTTAGCATTAAGAGCTAAGGGGCAGTGCCGGATCAGCCATATAGCAGGAGTAGCAAATGCTACTGGCCCAGCATCTCTGGGGCACCTGGCCCCTGCGCTTGGTTAGAATGAAAATCCAAATTTAAATATTCCATGCATTTGCATGGATGTTCAAAAAATGTTCACTCAGAGAGACTTGCCGACGCCTCATTGGAGTGTTAATGCACGCCAAAGAGTAAAGATGTGCACACAGGTGGAGCCGTCTTTGTCAGCGGGTGCATCTTACACACTACTCCGTAGTAGCGCAAATTTATGTTGAGTGACAGAGTCGATCGACGTGTGAGCTGTAGTGGTGTTTTATTTTATAGGTATCCTAAATATAAGCAAACGCCTCTTGACATGATTTGCTACAGGCCTCACGCTGGCTTAATCCAGTACTGCTAAGGAGTCCATCATTTTAAGAGGGAATTCCTTGAGTGCTTGATTTCTGATTGATCAATCTCGTCTTTATATTTCAGCTAATAACTACCTGTAAATTATTTTGGCTCTCGGTGGATTGCGAAGTTGATCCACACAAAGACACTCAGGGAGGTTATCATTAACAGCTGATTGGGATCATGAATTATCCCTTCCCATTGAAAGTGAGGTGAGTATTCATATCAATATGTGGCATCTTGAAAATAATATGCAAAATATAGGGTGGGGCAGCTTTACATCGGCTGCTCCAGGACAAATTAAGCTGTGCATTTCCAATAGCTCTGTTAAGATCTGGCATAATTTTTCAAAAGATGCACAGTAATAAATTTCTGAGCTGTAGTAATATTCACTAAAATCCTATTTGCTATGCTAAGTGCATTTCAAAAGTCTTGTTGCAGACTAAGAATTCTCTAGTTGAATGTTTTGAAAAATCTAGTTTTTATGTGAGTGTGAACCATTTCTACATTTAATTAAAGAAACAGGATAAAGTTAGGCCACAAAAGGGATTGCTAAAATTAATGCAAAGAACAGAAAAAACAGGATCCATTGTTAGAAAAGTTTTTGTAAAATATTTTTTTGTGTATTTAATGGTATATATTTGTATTTTTTTTTGTATAGGTGTTTGTCATATTAAAATGAAATCCCTCTCTCCACCACTTAGGGGGGAAAATTTAAACTATAGCATTGCTTGGAATAATCTTCATGTTATAAGAATTGTACATTTCATTTAGGTAATTTCAGCATCCCATCAATTGAGAACATTTGAGGACCTTTCTCTTAAATTTTATCCTGCTATTCTCCAAATAAGAGGTTTCAGGACAAGAACCAACTAGATAAATGTTCCAGCATCTAAATCTGGGGAAGGAACTGGGCACCTATTGGGCCGCATTTAGCCTTCTGCAAGGACCCCTCAAGATTTCTCTTTATCTCCTTGACCAAATAATGTAATCTGAAAAATTGCTAATCCTGCTGCCTCTAGTGCAGGGGTTCCCAACCTTTTCAAGCCAGGGGCCGGGTCACACTCTCTCAGTCAACTTTGAGGGCCGGACAGCCATTTTGCCCTGCCTGCATAATGGGGGCAGCCATTTTGTTCCAACAGCTTCAAAGGGGGTGGCCATTTTGTTTCTTGAATGCCCTTAGAGGGGTGGGAGCCACATGCAATGGTGTTGTGAGTCAGATCTGGCCTGCAGGCCTTAGGTTGGGAACCTCTGCTCGAGTGGGTATACCTGACCATTTAAAGATCACTGAAGGAACATGAGCCTGTTCTAGACAATAAAAAGGCTCTTAATTAAATCCAGATGTAAAAGCCTTGTAACTTATGGTGTTGATAAAAGGAATTGGTGCACCCTACTAAGGTTCAAATGTCTGTGAATAGGGGGCAAACAGAGCTCCCCCGGTGGCACCTACCCAATAAACTAAACATTAGCCTGGGATGCAAAGATACTGGGTGCACCTGCCACCTTGTAGCTGAAGTTTAACATACGTCTAGGTACCACAATCATAACAAAGGTTTCAAAAGAAACAAAGCATGTATATATTATGTATTATATCTCTAATGTATATGGAGTTAAGTAAGTTTGTGTTAAAATGTGAATAAAATGAATTTTGTTTCCATCCTTACTTGCCTTTCCTTCACATAATGTACCTTTGATGAAAAACATTCTTCTGAACGTGTACTAGTGAATCTGTAGATATTTATCTGCTGTTACAGATAAAAGTGCTTTTAACATTTTTCCCAGAAGATGAGGAAAAGGCAAGTGCAAAGCAGGATATCCTTATCACAATACTTGTCCCTAACGGATATGAAAAGAGCCTTTGTTTGTGATGGCTGAAAATACAACATTCATGTGAGGAAGAGAAACAAGAAGGGATCACGGACAGC
This sequence comes from Bradypodion ventrale, assembly GCA_035047345.1. Classification (NCBI taxonomy): domain Eukaryota; kingdom Metazoa; phylum Chordata; class Lepidosauria; order Squamata; family Chamaeleonidae; genus Bradypodion; species Bradypodion ventrale. The sequence goes on along the minus strand of JAWDJE010000004.1, from coordinate 252,057,559 downwards.
TGTTGAGTTTGAAGTCTAATGTTGATTGACGGAATTGAGTTCAGTGCTCTTCTTCACCTTCCTGATAGGGAAAATAGAACTAGCTTGCTAATGATGTACAAAATACACAGGCTTTGCCAGATTGGTTCAGCTAATCTCTAACAGAAAAATTGGCAGAGGCTGGTTCATTTGGGAAAGCTCCATGGTGCTTGACCTTGGGCTTGGAATATGCCAAACCAGTTTTGCTCCTGCTTGACTTTGTAGCAGAGTTAGAGGCTTGGGGACATACCCGTGTGTCCCATCCTGTTGAACATGCAAAGTCACTCTGTGTGGTTAAGATTCTGCTGAAGAAAACTGCATGTTGAGAGCAATCATGCAAACAGTTTGTTGGTTTGTCCCCTGCTGTCCATTACACAGCCACGCACTCAGCAGATGGCTAGTTCCAGAGACAGGATTACTTGCCTGATTACTGGGTTATGCTGTGCAGTCCTTTCAGGATTCTGGTGTATGTGAGTGTGAAAGAAAAGGAGGGAGGAAGGGAGAAAGAAAGACAGAAAAGAGCCATTCTTTCCTGCATATTTGAATTGAACTGCTGCTGAATCTTAGATGGTCAATATACCTGTAGAAACCAAATTGACTTTGTAATTGGAAGCAGGAGATGGAGAAGCTGTATTCTTTCTGCCAAAGTATGACCAAGTGTGGATTTTGGTACTGATCACAAACTGTTTATATCCAACACTACCATAAAGATGAAAAAAAGAAGAAGATATTTTTAAAAATTGCAATGTCACAATATAATTTAAAGAAGATTCCTGGTGAATTCAAAGTCCACATAAGGAACCTATTTACATTACACAACTCAATTCACTGTAAATCAGAAGAACTGTATACAAAAACTAGAGATTTTATTAGGGAAGACAGTGCCTGTAGTAAAAAGAAAAGAAAAACCTAGATGGATGATGGAATAAGCACTTAAAATTGGAAAGGAGAGGCAGGAATCAGAAGTAAAAGATTCCCTTTCGATAGCCCAATATTATTACCACCAAGGTGAACTAGTAATACAGTAGGGGCCAACAAAAGGCTTTCTCCTAAATAACGTTAGCAAAAGGCTTGAACACGACTGACCAAACTTTGCTTGCATTTACATTCATCATTAAATTGGCCATTGTCAAAGCCACCCAATAGAGAAGGAATATACACTGAAATGTCTACAACGCAACCCCAAATGTCCCATTGGGATTGTTTGTATCCCCATCATTTATTTGGGGACTATCCACCTTTTAACTTTTCTTTTCTGTCCTTTATTTTCTTTTTTGTCCTTTATCAGATGATTTCTGCTACTGCCTGCTTGGTACGCCTGCTGGACTCAAATAACGTTTTTGTGCTTTTTGTAGAAAATGTATGCATCTGTTTTATTTTTTAATTTATTTCTACAAAAACTAACAAACAATGGACATAATGAAACTATTATTATAACAAAAATATACATTTTAATAAGCTAATCATTCTGAACCTAATATTTCTGATATTTCCTTTATTTCTTTAAAAACAAACTTCCCAAAGTTCAAAATCTATACACATTCTCACCACATATGAACATAGTTCCTTTATTCTGGCCATATTTCCAACATAGTACATTAGTACATTACAGTAATAGTAAAGGTAAAGGTCACCCTTGCTTGAAAGCCAGTTGTATCCGACTCTAGGGTTCAGTGCTCATCTCAATTTCATAGCCGAAGAGCCAGCACTATTCGCTTCTGCAGACACTTCCATGGTCATATGTCCAGGCATGATGACTAGACACTGGAGCACACGGAATGCTGTTTACTTTCCCACCAAAGTGGTTCCTATTTATCTACTTGCAATTTCTTGCTAGGTTGGCAGGAGCTGGGACAAAGACGGGAGCTCACTCTATCATGCAGTATTCGGGTATCAAACTGCTGACCTGCCACCTTCCAGTCAGCGTCTTAGCCAATTGAGCCTCTGCAGGATAGGATATTTAGGGTCCATGCAAATCAATTTCATTGGCAGTTCACCAGTTATTTTATTTTAAGATGTATTTATTTGCTTGGTTTATTTTTAATTTGTTGTGTGTTTTATTATGTCATTTTGAGTGGAAAATTTCCCAAATGGGCAGTATAAAAATTCAATAAATAAATAAATGAAATGCCATCTCCAAATTAATTTATAAATCCCCCCACCTCTTCTTACAGACACAGTCTTTCAAATCCTTTCATCCCAAAAATTCTTCCACACCTTGGTACTTATCTGCTCCCAAATCTAGCTCCCTTATTATTATTATTATTATTATTATTATTATTATTATTATTATTATTATTATTATTATTATTATTATTATTATTATTATTATTATTATTATTATTATTATTATTATTATTATTATTATTAATTTGGGCTTGTATGTTGCCCACTCGCAATGCAACTCAGGGCGACTAACAACAACATCACATCCAATCTATACCTATAAAAAGTGCCCTTAACTGTTGGGTTCGTTCAAAGGCTCCCGCACCCAGCCCAACAATTCCTGACCGAGCCCTCTGCATTTACCTTAACCCCCGCCTTCCCAACGCCGCGGGGTTCCGGTGGTCGCCTGTGGGGCAGCAGCACCACGAATGCGACCAAAAGGAAAAAACTTCAAGCCCCAACATTCTTTGCGCCACGCCACCCCTCAGCCAATCAGGCTGAGGGATGCGACCACGAAGGAGGCTGGGAAAGCGCGGCGCATGGAAATTAAACAAACCGCCACCGCGACCGCTTCCCAGCCCAGCAGCAAAGGCCAGCGCTGGCCCTGCTGCAACTTTGGCGGGTTTGCAGAGAAAAGAGGGAGACCCTCTTCTCTCCACAAACCTGACAGAAAGCTTCCTTCAGGAAAACAGAGACCCAGAAAGGCACTCCGTTCTCAGGCCTCCATCTCCCTGAGAGAAACTGTTATGCTTCCCTACAGGAGACGGAGGCCGAGAATGGAGCACCGTTCTCGGCCCCCGATTACCTGAGGGAAGTGGTTTGTCTTCCTAGGAGGACGGAGGCCAAAAGATATGGCCCCTGTCTTCAAAGGAAGACAAACACCTTAAAAACACCTTTAAAATAGTGTGTGTGGGGAGGATACCCCCTCCCCCCAGGCTTTGCAAATACAGCAGGGGAAAAAAAATTCCCCACAGCCTTGGAGGCCGGCATAAGCCTCCACCGTAGCTTGGGGGGGGGGGAGGATACCCCTCTCTTCCCCCCGACTCATGCTTCGGCGAGGCAGTGGGGAAAAACAATCCCCCACAGCATCGGAGGCCAGCCCGTAGCTTGGGGGAGGGGATACCCCCTCTTCCCACCCCAACCCAGGATACAGCAAGGCACCGGCCACCCCCCCTGTAAAAATAAATGAATAAATAAATAACCACCCCCCAAAGCCAGGATTTAACACGGCCTGGCCAGCAAAGCAAGGCCACGTTAAACCCTCCTAAATAAATAAAAAATAAATTCCCCCCCTTCAATGCTGGATTTAACGTGGCCTGGCCAGCAAGGCAAGGCCACGTTAAACCCTCCTAACCCCCCCTCCCACACACACACTCACACACAAACATAAAACCCTCCCACCCACAACAAAAAAACCGGGAGCACTTACGGGAGACGTCTTCCCTCCATGCCGACGGAAATGAACTGAATTTAAAAAAACCCTGAAAACTCTTACCACAGCTCCACCTTCAGGCCGTAAGAGTAAAAACAATCAAAACAAATTAAAAAACAAACAAACACAGTACTCTTAAGCACAGCTCCACCTAGAGGCCACAAGAGTAAAAACAGTCAAAAATAATTAAATCAAAATAAACAATACAATAAATAAACAAATTCAAATAAAGTAAAAAACCACAAATTCAAATTACCACCACCCAAACCATCCCTAACCCCCCAAAAAAACCAAAACCCACACACCCAAGAAACTGCCCGGCATGGCCGGGCACCAATATGCTAATACAATATAAAACAAGGTACAATTAGCATACACTAGAGAACAAGATACAATTAGAAGAATACAATTAGCATTCAATAATAAAAGTCACCTAAGTCAAAACATCCCAAAATAAGAATTTGACCGCAAGAGTCCAGGCCTCAAGAGTCCAAAGTCTAGGCTGGGTGGGGGGTGATGTCCAGCCCTGTGCCCCGGCAGCCAAGTCCGTGGCCAAGTCCACAGTGCCAGGCAGCATAGGTGGCACGAGACTCCACCACACCAGGGCCCCTGCCACCGGCCCCTGTGTGGCCAAGCTCCCTTTCCGCAGCTCTGAAGCTCCCACTCTTCTGCGTCTCAACCGACGATGTGTCTGCCACACCTGATGCTGACCTGGCCGCAGCTGGGGTGGAAATGGCGGCGCCACTGCTGCCACAGCCGCTGGAGTTCTCGTGAGGCGGTGGACGCAGTCCTCTCTCACCGACTGCCCTCTGCGGCTACAGGGCTTTTTAACCTCCAGCCAGGTGGAAAAGGGCTGGAGGTGTCTCAGGGCGGTGGCCAGAGTCCTGTCTCACACCCGCCCTCCGCGACTGCAGGGCTTTTCAACCCTGTTGTAAGACTGCATTATTTTTAGGTCAACTGGTGTTTAGAGTGGCTAGGTCGCAGCCAGTTGATTTTGTCTGGGAAGAAGAGCAAGAAAAAGGTGGCAACCATCAGTCACCTGTCCAGCGTGTAATTCTCACCTATTTAATCCTTTCTCAGACTTTTGAACCAGTTCTGTGCTTAGAGAAAAGAAAGGCTAGTATGACTGTTTCCTTTATGACATTCTCTAAACAGGTCAGTCTATTCTAATGAATTTCAAGAACCATATCTTGGGCAGACTGAGATTTTTATTGTTTAAGAGGCTTTTTTTTCCTACCTGAGAGAAAAGTTAAGAGAAATATGTTAGCTGCTCTTGAAATCTGTACCACAACATCTCATCAAGGCATGAAAGCCCTCTTGTTTCTTGATTCCATTCCTCCTGAACTTCAAACAAGCCTATAATCTCTTTGACCTCCACAGGTCAATGACATATGAAAGTATCTTTCATTTGGTGTAAGATCACATTCATAATTTGCCCGTACTGTTGTATTTTATATGTGCCCTTTAAAATATCTTATAGTTTAGAAAGACAAATGCTCCTTTCCAGAATTATTTGAAAAGTGCTTTCAGTGTAAATTTTGCATGCAAACAGCTTTTGCTAGTTTATATCTTGTAAATATAATTCAGTATAATGTATGTTACTTTTACATTTATACACCTGCTGTTCAAGCTATCATGTGTGACAGCACATTTTTGTAAACTATACATACTATTAACTACTGTATATAAACTGTATATACTGAACTTTTTTTGATTGCACCTTGATAGCAGAATGTACTTTTTAATTAAGGTTCAGCAGCAGTTTAATTCAAACATGTAGGATGGAATGGCTTTCTTTTTTTCTTTCATACCAATTTGAATATGTTTTGAAGTGCTACAGAATCTGTTTTAATTTTTCAGAAATTAAAAAGTTTTGCCCCAAAGTCTTAAAGTTAAATAATCTAAGTGGCAGAAATTTTCAGAAATTCACATTCCCCCCCCCCCCCTGTCTCTTGTCCCCTAACAGCTTCCCTACAATGAATGAGCTTCAGCACCTTCAGGTGGAAGGTTAAAGGTTTTTAATTTCTGAAAAATCAATATAGATGATGACATAATCAGCCTTAATGTGGCATAAATTGATCTAGTGGATTTCAGCCATCATTTGGCATAATATCTATAATTCTAAATGGACTAAAAACTAGAATTACAGTTTCTCTGTGTTTGAACCCTTATGTACATACATTGGATTTTGCAGAGATGATATTAGCTTTAGTGAGGTTCAAAAAGTCAGTTAATAGGTACCCCAAATTTTTGAGGCAGAACACCCTCTGCCCTCATCCTGAGCTGCCTTAACATAATAACAGTTGTCTCAGGATTAAGAGTATGAATAAACATTTTGAGCAACATCCAGGCAAATTGTGGTGATAATAATACTTATGCTATGAGCTGCAGTACAAAACCATCTGAAAGAACTGATTATCTAGCATCTGTTAAATTATTAATTGCCTGAGAGTAAGATTTCCCTATTGTTTGAAATGCATCTGTTTCTGACATAATATTCATTTTTTTTACATCAGCAGAAGCGCAGCGACATTGTGTTCTAAAGCAACGAATAGTAAAGTGAGATTGAGCACTTTGGCCTGTCTTGTATGTGTGCGTGTGTGTGTGTGTGTGTGTGTATGCATGTGCGCACACACACACTAAATAAGCACTTGTATATCATTGCCTTTAGGTCACACCCTCCTTAGTTCTCTTATTCTTTTCCAGGAAATAGTGTGTTCTTTGATCTTCCACTTACAGTGGACAGCCAGCCATTAGAGGGCCTCTTCATTGCCTTTTGGCACATTTGCACACAGAGAAGCAGCTCTAAGGACTTCTATATTTAACTTTAGGCTTTATCCTAGTTTATCCTGAATGGGTTTCTTTGAAGAATAAAGATAGGTTCTCCTTTTATTTCACTCTGAACATCTTGAGTGATTATTCCTAATTATTAGCTCTAAGCTTAGTTGACTATCCTGTTGCATTCTGCTAACATGAAAAATCCCTACCGTTTTAAGCCCCTAAACATGGAGTAATACTACAGGGGTGGGCAATAAGTGGCCACCCAGATACTGCATAATGACAGTCTCTGTCATCCTCCATCATTGATCAGACTGGGTAGGGCTGATGCAAAATATTGCTTAATACCTTCTGGATGTTGAGCTTACATCAGACAATTCCATCATGCTTTGTGTTTATTTATTTTTACATAATAACATGGAGATGAGAAGGGCCAGCATTTAACAAACATATTCATTGCCTGCTTTTGAATTTAAACAGCCAAGTAGGCTAAATGTTTCCTCCCTCCAAAAGTAACGGTTTTCCACTCTGAGCTCTAGTGTTTGGGTGTGTGCTAGTTTTGTGTTGTTCAGCCTAGAGCACATCATGCGTAATACAGGGCAGCCTAGAGCACATCATGCGTAATACAGGGCTGAATAGCCCTTGATCTTTGTCTAGATAGAATGAAGTGTAAATCCTGTAGCACCCAGACTAATGCAGAACTAATGAGGCCCCAGCATGGGCCATAATGCCAGCAACTTGTTATCCTCCCTAAAGCTTCAAAACTCTCCACTAGCCCTCTGATATGTCTGCGGATGCTCAGGGGGAGTGCTAACTTTATAGCCCTCTTAGCTTCACTCCTCATAGCTGCCACAGGTTGATCAAGATGTACAGTGTTTTTTTCCTGTGTGTTGAGGGCCAACTCCCTGAAACCTGCATCTGTAGGCAGGTCCAAAGCATTAGCTATACTGTTGTCCAACCCCGGGATGTGACTTGCCATAACTGGTATGTTAAATGTTAGACAAATCAAAGTGATCTCTATAAGTTCATAACTCTGAATGATTTGGCAGCCTGTTCATTATGTGAACCACTGCTATATAGTTGCATCAGAAGTGCATGTTGATATTAACCACAAATGGATCCACTAATAGTAATGGGAATTCCCCCCCCCCCCCCCCAATATTAAATCCCTGGTTATACCTGACTCACTTCCCCTCCTTTGGCTGCTGCCTGATGCACCAGTGGCTTCTAAATTAGAGTTCGAGGCATTTATTTATTTATTGAATTTCTATACCGCCCATCTGGGTGTTATCCCACTCTGGGTGGTGAACAAACAGAAAACAAATAACAATACCCACAACAAATCAAAACCCACCACCAACAAATACATCACAAACTAAACTAAAATAATCGGCATCGGACCAGTGATGCACTCCAAAATTTTTGCTACCACACTGTGGGCGTGGCTAACACTGTGGGCGTGGCTAACTCTGTGCGTGTGGCCGAGGAAATGGATATGGGCTTTGAGCAGCAGCGACCGGGGGAACATAGTAATAAGTAGAGACATCACCTTGCCCACCGCTGCTGTCTCCTTGCCTGCTGCCTCCAAAGGCCCGCTACTACTCTCCCGCTCTCCTCCTTCACCGCCGCTCTCCTTTACCGCTGCTGCCGCCGAAGGCAGATCCTGGTCTTAGCTTAGCTATGTTGCTGCCCCAGCTGCTGCACTGCTCCGGCGGCTGCCCCTGCCCCGCTGTTGCCTCTCTGCTCTGCCTGCCTGGAGAAGGTCCGAGAGCTCTTCCCTTCTCCCGGCAGCAGGATGTCCAGGTGGTGCGGTGTGAGCAGCGCAACTCTTGCGATGTCCGAACATCCTGCACAATGTGGTAGGAGGTGGGCATGGGTAGGGAGGTGGGCGTAGCCAGTCAAGTGGGTGTGGCCTGGGGAAATTTCCGCTACCAGTCGGCCCAGACAGGACAGGACCAGCTTCAATGCATCACTGCATCTGAGGCATCCAACTGCATTATTTCCCTGGTTCACAGGGAGCCCTCTTGTAGCTATTGTACTTCAGAGGTCTGCAGTGAACTAACACCTGGGCTCCCCCACATCACATCCTGTCGGCCAAAACAAGCCAAGATCTTCATTCAAAATGAGAAAATGCAAGCAGGCCACACCACTCGCCATCTAAAATGGCCACCAGCTCCTTCCCAATGACAGGATGCTCAAGCTGACAAACAGGAGACCAGAACCAATGAACCTTCCAAAAGATGGTCTGAAGGCTCCAAATTTTACCTGAAAAGGGGGAGTCAAACTCCCTCTGAATAAAGGGATCCCTCCCCTCCCCACCCCACTGAACATGAGGCACCCAAGCCTTTCCTCTGGCTCTTTGCCAGCGCCATTGGACAGAAGCCAGATGGGAAATGCACAGCATGCCTTAGGTCACAACTCCCTCCTCCTTCCAAAAGACCACAGGCCTCAAAAGCCCAAAAACTAACTCTAGACTAGAGACTGTCTGAGCTTCAATGAACAAAGGGCCAATTTTTGGGGTACAGCTAGACTCATGTCCCTCCCAAAGCTGGTGCACAGTGATATTTAGTGTCAATTGCCATCCCCACTTCATTCATGCTGCAAGAGGAAGGGGAATGCTTCCCCAACCTTCCAGCCCTGTAGCAACAGACCCACAGAGGGGGCAGTATGTTTGACATCAGGAAAAGCAAACTTCATTTTATTCCACTGGTCATAACAGTGCTATGATTCAAATGCCTATAAAATAGAGTAGTGCATATGCATAAGTATGTGGTCAAGTTAGTTGTACATTACACAGTTGTAGGCGAAAATAAATTTTAGTTGCATATTTCAGAACTAAAGGTGGCCAACTAGGCCCCTTCCACTTCAATCTAGGGTCTAAAATTACCCATCTGCAGCACTGATTTTTAATAAACATTCTCTTGCCTACCAATAGATTACCTGTAGTGAGCAAGTAAACAGCAATTATACAAGTAGATGAATTGGAACAAATTTTATATTATAGTTACACACATACCTCAAAAACCTTGATAACAAGTCACTTCATTCTGATTCTCATCCAGATGTAAAACACATGTGAAAATATTGGCAAATGCACTTAAAAGGAGTACTTTTGATGCCATAAATTTAAAAAATAGGCTACAATTTTTTGCACTGAACAACTGAGGCAAAACCTCAGGATAGTTCTAAATATACCTCAAGAAGAGCAGGAGTTCTACTTCTGTTTTTTATTCATGTCATGTCATCTGGAGAGTGTGCGCAAGTAAAACAAAAACAAAAAGCACCCATTGGTAATAAAATTAATGCAGCTGCTTGTTTCTTTAAATAGCTGAACACTTACTATTAGGGTAGCTTGGAGGCTGACAAGTTCTGTCTAGCTATCTAGATACACACAGAGAGATCTTTTGAGTTAATATTCAAATACAGTAATTGTCTACCTGTCCTTGATTACATCAGAACTTCTTATTAAAATATCAGGAATGCATGGGGATTATATTGAAATAGATGGGGAAGAATTGGTGGCAATTATTTTCTCTTTGCTTGTCAAGTTTTAGGAGGCAGAAAATACAAGGAAAGTATCTCCTGGTTTCAGTCTAGTTCTATCTAGCTGGTTCAGCTTTCCTTTATACTGACTGTTGTTGTTGTTCAATCGCATAGTCGAGACTGACCCTTTGTTAACTCATTGACCACCACATGCCAGGCTCCTCTGTCATCTGCGATACTCTGAAGTCTGCCCAGATCTCGTTGTCGTCGTCAGCTGCTACTTGTATCTGAGCATACATTTTTCCTGGAAGTTTCTCAGTTGATGGATGTGCCTCTGGTGACTCAATAAACCAATCCTGTCATGAAACATGCGACCACACACATTACACTGAATAGATGGTGGAGGGCGTAGTTGAATTTGATAAAGCTTTCGTGTTTGTCACTTAGCCTCTTCATGTCTGCAGCATTCTCCTTCAGTTTGGTGCCAAAGTGGGTGATCTATGGCTGCTGCTTACCAAGTTTGTGTTATATGGTTTGTTACATGGTTTGTTTCAGCTGGTCCTTATAGCGCTTCAAAGGAGCTCTGCTCAGTCTTGTACCGGAGCTAAATTCCCCATAAAGAATTTGACGAGAAAGCCTGGAACCATCCATACGGTGGACATGTCCTATCTAAGACGATGGCCTATAATGGAAGCTTCAATGCTATTTATATTTGCCTTCTTAAGGACTGTGATGTTGGTGACATAGTCATCCCACTTGATGTTCAAGATGGACCTTGGCTTCTGTTGGTCAAAGCGCTCAAGCTTTTTGATGTCTTGGTGATAGAGGGTCCATGTTTCACAGCCATATAGTAATGTTGAGATAACAAAAGCTTGGTATACCATGAGCTTAGTCTGGATCTACACCCATTTATCAACAATGCTGTCTAACCATCTCATCCTCTACTGCCCCCTTCTCCTTTTGCTTTCGATCTTTCCTAGCATCAGGGCCTTCTCCAGTGAATCCGCTCTTCTCATTTGGTGCCCAAAGTATTTGAGCTTGAGCTTCTGTATTTGTCCTTCCAAGAAGCAGTCAGAGTTGATTTCCTTCAGGACTGGCTGATTTGATCTCCTTACAGTCCAGGAGATTCTCAAAAGTCCTCTCCAGTACCATAGTTCAAAGGCAACTATTCTTTTGCACTCAGCCTTCCTCATGGTCTGGCTCTTGCAGCCATACATTACTACTGGGAAGACCATCGCTTTAACTATGCAGACTTTTTGTCTGCAGGGTGATGTCTCTACTTTTTATTATGCTGCCTAGGTTTGCCATAGCTTGCCTCCCAAGGAGTAAGTGTCTTTTTATTTCATGGCTCCAACTACTACTTGCAGTGAACTTGGATCCCAAGAAAGTAAAGTATGCCACTACTTCCATTTCTTTCCCTTCTGTTTGCCAGGGATTGATGTGGAACAAGCCTTCCAGAACAGGCTGACCCATAGCTGGATCCACTTAATCAAAGGGAGCTGAACAAGGCTAGGGAAATAGGGATAAAAGAACAAAAGCAAAGCAATCACACTTATATACTGCCTCGTAGCACTTAGTCCACTCTCTGGGCGGTTCATAAGTTAACTAGCATTAACTAGTACCCAACATGCTGGGTACTACTTTTACTGATCTCAGAAGGATGGAAGGCTGAGTCAACCTTGATGCCTGGTCAGGATTGAATTTACAACCTTTTGGTTGCAGTACAGCAGTTTAACCACTGCGCCACCAGTCAGACAGGCAGGAGGATTGGCTACATTAGTTGAATGTAGAAGGAGACTTGTGGGAAGACTTGGTTGCCAATTGGGAAATTTTCTGCACCAAAGGAGAAGAATTGGTGGGAATTTTATTCTTGCTTCTAGTTGACACAGAAGCTGAGGATGTTAATCCATTCATTTCCTTGTGGTAGCTCCTGTTCCAAGGATGAAAGGCAAATGGGAAGAGACCCAGCTGGGGAAGGGCCCAGCTAGGGGAAGCTGCAGAGTTTACCATCTTCTACTTGTTTATAAAAGCCATTGCTGCCAGGGACATTTGCTTCCCCACCTGTCTTCCAGGCCATGGATTTGGGAGAAACCCAGTGGAACTAACTGGTCCTTGAATAGGGAAAAGGTCCCAAAGGGCTAAGTGAATTTAACTCAGCTCTCAGAGGCTATTGTGTGTGTGTGTGTGTGTGTGTGTGTGTGTGTGTGTGTGTGTGTGTGTGTGTGTGTGTGTGTGAGGACTATGGAAGCAGCTGTTGAACCCTTAATAAGAGTTGTGTGCAAGTAAAGTCACCCTCAATCCATGGAGTTTGCTTTGTGGTACCCTAGCTCTGTCGGCACCTCGTGGGGTGTGACTGGTAGGGAGAAGAAAGAGGTAACGATATTGCATATATCTGCTGGTTACTGGAGTGCAACAAAACATTTTAGAAGCAAAGCAGTCTATTTTTATAGACTACAGCAAAGCCATTGACTGTGTGGATTATGAGAAACTGTGGGTGGTTCTGGAAGAAATGGAAGTACCCCAGTACTTGATTTTCCTAATGTGTAACCTATCTTGAGTACTAGAAGATGCTGTTAGGAGAGACAGAATGGTTTCCTATAGGCAAAGGCATCAGACAAGAGAGCATTTTATTTTCTTATCTGTTTAGTTTGTATGTAGAAACTATTATATGGTAAAACAGAAAGAGGTGAGAAAATTGGTGAAAAAACTTTCAAATTACACCATCTTACTGGCAAATTACACCATTTTACTGGCAGAAAGAAGCAATGACTTGAAATGACTTTTAATGAAATTGAAAGAATAAAGTGCCAAAAGAAGGCTACAGTTAAATATAGTGGTGGGATTCAGCAGGTTCGCACCAGTTCGCCAGAACCCGGTAGCAGAAATTCTGGCTTGCCCCATCCATCCAAGTTTTGAAATAAATAGTCCTAATTCGGGTCCAACACAGGGCTTTCGACCTGGCCACACTCACCATACCATGCTGACAGAATAGGTAGTAAAAAAAAAAAGAAGAATTCTACCACTGGTTAAATATAAAGAAGACCAAAATAATCACAACAGTAGAACTAGACAACTTTAATATTGACAATGAATAAATTGAGATAGTGAAATATTCTGTATATCTAGGCCAGTGATGGCGAACCTTGACACTCCAGGTGTTCTTGGGCTTCAATTCCCAGAAGCTCAAGTCAGCACTCCTGCTGATCAGGGCTTCTGGGAATTGAAGTTCAAGAACACCTGGAGTGCCAAGGTTCACCATCACAGATCTAGTCCCAGTCAGAAATCCCAGTGGGGACTGCAGTCAAGAAATCAGAAGAAAACTGAGGTTCAGAAGGGCAGCATTGAAAGAATTAGAAAATATCATCAAGTATAAAGATGTGTCATTGGTGATCAAGACTCCAATTCCCTAAGGCAGGGGTTCCCAAACTAAGGCCTGTGAGCTGGATCTGGCCCATGGCACCATTTCATGTGGCATTTGAGAAACAAAATGGTCACCCCTTTGAAGTTGTTGGGACAAAATGGCCACCCCCATCATCCAGTCAGGGCAAAATGGCTGTCTGGCCCTCAAAACTGACTGAGAGAGCATGAGCCAGCCCCTGGCTTGAAATGGTTGGGAACTCCAGCTGTTAGGGAAGCTACATATTATAACATGAAAAAACCCTGCAGTGATATTCAGTGCGAGTAATTTAAACCGTTATTTAAAGGCAGTGAAAAAAATAAAAATATACTGGTGAAATCATATGGAACTAGAGACAATGGAGATACCCCATGTAGTTTAGTAGATAATGTGACGGATTAGGACACAGAAGACTATAAAATCCTTCCTCTGCCATAGAAACTCATTGGGGACATGGGATTGGTAAATTCACTCTTTAAATATCTCATTTACCTTGGAAATGGGTTGGGGTTGCTATAAGTTAGGTCTAACTTGATGGCACCTAACTAAGAGACAATGAAAGTGACATTTTCCGTATGTCCAAAGAAGAGGGCAGAATAATGTGGTTTACAGATGTACATCAGCTCCCATATATCCTAATCAACATAGTCAATGATCAGTGATGATTGGAGATGTTGTGCTCCAACATCTGAAGGGCCACCCACTCCATATCTTCACCATAGGAGAAATGTTTTGGGAACTGCCTGGGGCTCTTTTAAAAGGGAGAGTCATCTGGAATAAGAGAAATACAGTAAAACCCCGACTTACAAATGCCTCGAGTTACATAAAATTCAACGTACATAATGATTTTGTGCTAAAACCATGTCCCGATTTACATAATTTCCTAAGGGTTTGCTTCGAGTTACATAAAGATTCTTTTTCCTATGGGCTTGCTTCGAGTTACGTAAAAATTCATTTCACTATTGGTTTGCTTCGATTTACATACAAATTTCCTTTTTCCTATGGGTTTGCTTTGAGTTACGTAAAATATAATTTTTCTTATGGGTTTGCTTTGAGTTACATAAAAAACCGATTTAAGCAAAAGCCTACGGAATGGACTTTTTTTTCGTAAGTAGGGGTTTTAAATGAGTATCTGTTATAGCAAGACTGTCCAGCTCATCTAAGTTGAACTTTTCCATGTGTTTTCCTTTTAAGCTTGTGATTTTGCCAAACAAAAACCTGTGCTTTGCAGGAGTCATAGTTTCTGTACAGAGAATAAGTTTGCTATCTGACAGCTGAGACCCTTGTCCTCTCCTGGGAAAAACCCGAGAAGCCAGATGAAAATACAATATATGTAGAGCAGCATCACTTTTGCTAATAAACAAAAAAAATTCTTGTTGCTGTTTTTAAAGTAGAAATCCAAAGTCTTACAAGTAGCCTGTTATTGCTTTGCAAGCTAACTAAGTGTGGAAGACTCCCAGATTGAAATAGACAGACTGCTGGGTTTGTGTGTGTGTGTGATTATATGTGTATGTATAGATCTATCTACTGTATCTGTAACCAGGTGTTAGACATTGGGAATTTATTGAAATGTTCGACATGTTTTTGTGATGTGATATTTTGTGATATTTTGTATTTGAGATCGGGGATTTATTGAAATGTTTGATATGTTTTGTGACTTGATTTTTTTATATGGGATTGGTGATTTATTGAAATGTTCTGATACGTTTTTGTGATGTTATATTTTGTAATGTGATATGTGCACATTGTTTATTTGTAAGCCGCCCAGAGTTGCTTGTGCGAGGGGGGCAGCATATAAGTCGAACAATACAATACAATACAATACAATACAATACAATACAACACAATACAACGCAATACAACACAATACAATACAATACAATACAATGCAATGCAATACAATGCAATACAATACAATTTCATCTTAGCAATAGAATGCATCTTCAGATTTTCCCTTAAAAATTAAATAATCCATATCAACCTTCTCTTTATCTTTCTATAACATTTTTGGGCTGCAATCCTATATCGACATCCATGGGAACAAACCCAAGATTTGAAAAATGTGAAACTCTAATGCAAGTTGTTTCCTCTACATGCAGCCATAAAAAAATACAATGAGGATATGACCACCATATGCCTTCTCTCAATATTGTGTTGCTGACTCAGACTGCAGTTCTTAAACCTTGCTTTGAATGAGACTCTTCTAGAGAAAAAGCTTTATGGATTGTATCTCTAATACAATACATTGTATTCCAGGTGCCACTGAGAATCCTTAGAGTTGTGGCTATTGGTACATTTGGGGCCTCTTTTTCTTCTTCTTTCTAAAAGCATTTTGGAATGACTCTAATAGGATTTGCACTTTTTGTCTGTCTTTAAAGAATACAGTGCTAGAAAAGGTGCTGGAGGAAGCTTATCATGAGAACAAGAGGTTCAGCCTGAATGTGATCTTTTCTTTCTTTCTTCCTAGAAAGGAAAACTCCATTCTTCGTGTCTTGCGACACTGGTGCAATGAGGTCACTGGATCTATAGTTTTAATTTTCAGCTTAAAAGGACGTGATGCTGGAACAATGGGCCCACCCCATTTTCCCGTTAATCCTTTGCCACACAGATCCATTGTCCCACTTGAACTGGCTACAAATGAGGTATAAGCTGCTCTCCTTCTTGAGCTACTTAATTTAAACAGAGCCGGGTTTAGGTGCATTGGGGAGGAAAAGGCTCCATAGCAACTCTACAATGGCTTTTCATGTAGACATGCTTTGCATTACCTGGGACCATAACAGATCTATACATTTCACAGATTAGAAGAGATATGAAGAAAAGAGCAACCAAGACATTCAACATGGGATATATCTCGGTTAGTAAGACTAACTAATCAAAGTTGCATTTATTGTGCAGCTCAACCAGTAAAAACTAAGGATATACTCACGTTAGAAGGCAGTGAGTAGCACACAGTGAGATAGGTCCTGTACCAAATATTGTTCTCTCTCTCACACACATCTTACATTTATTCTCTTACATATATACCTTACTTTCTCTAAAAAAAAAAAAAAACCACCCTCAATGCTGTATACACAATTCTCTCCACTTAATCTTCACAAAAATCAAGTGAGGCAGGCAAGGTTTACAGAGTGTGATGGCCTCAAGGACACCTCACCAGGTGAGTTGTAAGGTTCATTGAAGATTAGAACCCAGGTCTTTAAAGGTCTTAGTCTAACACACTAGTCCAGTGATGGGCAGTCTTGGCCCTCCAGCTGTTCTTGAACTTCAATTCCCAGAAACCCTGACCAGCTGGTGTGTTGACTTGGGCTTCTGGGAATTGAAGTCCAAGAACAGCTGGAGAGCCAAGACTGCCCATCTCTGCACTAGTCTCATTAGGTAGAGGTCGCCCTTGCTTGAAAGCCAGTTATTCCGACTCTAAGGGCAGTGCTCATCTCTGTTTACAATCAAAAATCGAGTTCTGTCTGCATCTGCAGACGTTTCCATGGTCATGTGGCAGCCATGACTAGTCCCTAGAGTGCAGAGAACGCTGTTATTTTCCCACCAAAACAGTACCTTTTTACCTACTTGCAATTTCTTGTTTTCGAAGTGCTAGGAGGTTGTCAGGAGCCTGGTCTCATTACTCATTACCTGGTCTCAGCCTCTACATGGGGCTGCCCTTGGTGACCATTTGGAGGCTGCAGCTGGTCCAGAACACGGCTGCCCGGGCGGTGATGGGATTTGGGCGTTATGCTCATGCCTCACCACTGCTCTGGTAGGTGCACTGGTGTGCCTCCAGATGCAATTCAAGGTCCTGGTTTTGACCTTTAAAACCCTACATGACAGTGGACCAGGATACTTAAGGGACTGCATCACCCGGAGGTATTTCGCCCATCCTACAAAGGCGGCTCGGAGAGGCACATATGGTGGGGACCAGAAGAAGAGCCTTTTCAATGTTTGCCCCAGCCTTGTAGAACCTCTTACCACCAGAACTGTGTACCTTTTATTCTTAAGGGCTTAGAAGGGCATGGGTGGGTATTGTTGTTTTAAATTTGTTTGTTTTTAACTGTGATGTAAGCTGCCTTGAGTCATCCATGGATAAGGATGGCGCGGTAGAAATTTTGTAAAATAAATGAATAAATAAATAAATAAATACTCAGGTTATAATACAGTGGTACCTCGGATAAAGTTCGATTTGGATAAAGTTGCGGTTTTCATGCACACGTGATGCATCACATAAAGTCCAAAAATGCTAAAAATGGATGTTATCCAAGGTATTTGGTATAGAAACCTCGGATAAAGTCCATTTTTGGACGTTATCATACATACCTGTCAACCATCCCGTTTTACCCGGGAAAACCCTTTATTTTTACCCCTCTTCCCACCCCCTCCCGTTTAATTTATTTCCCCATATTTTAAAAAAAGAAATAAGCTGCAGAATTTTTTCCGGCCACCAGAGGTCGCTGTGTGGCTTTTCGCATGTGGAAGGGGAGAGCGAGAAGGTGGTGGTGGGGCATTCTGTAGTTAGTTTCTCTTTCATTTTCCTGCCAGCCACATGGCCAAGATGGCGCTTTGTTTCATGCTGGGACTAGGGACGGGAGTCTACTCTAGGTGAGCAATATTTCATATATGCAGGGGCAAATCAGCTCTTGGTCTGGGGGTAGAGACTTCTCTCTCACTCTCATGCTTTATTGAGCTGTTTCTGCCCTGCCTTCCGTTTCTGTTCTAGAGTTAACTTGGGAGGGGGGGGGAGTGCTTGCTCACTATATGCAAAAGGTTTCCCTTGCTCGAAAGACAGTCGTTTCTGGAGTGCCAAGGTTAGCCATCACAGCTTTGTGCCCATTGCATCTACAATACTATATGAGAGAGAGAGGGTGTGTGTGTTCCGTTTCTGTTCTAGAGTTAACTTGGGAGGGGGGAAGTGCTTGCTCACTATATGCTAAAGGTTTCCCTTGCTTGAAAGACAGTCGTTTCTGGAGTGCCAAGGTTTGCCATCACAGCTTTGTGCCCATTGCATCTACAATACTATACGAGAGAGAGAGGGTGTGTGTGTTCTGTTTCTGTTCTAGAGTTAACTTGAAAAGGGTGTGTTTGCGTGTGCTTGCACAGTTGTGTAAGGTGATCTGAGTTAGGTAAAGGTAAAGGGTCGCCCTTGCTCAAAAGCCAATCGTATCCGACTCTAGGGTTCAGTGCTCATCTCTGTTTCAAAGCCGAAGAGCCAGCGTTGTCTGTGTCTGCAGACATTTCTGTGGTCATGTGGCAGGCATCACTAGACACCAGAGTGCATGGAACGCTGTTACCTTCCCACCAAAGTGATCCCTATTTATCTACTTGCAATTTCTTGCTTTCGAACTGCTAGGATGGCAGGAGCTGGGACAAAGATGGGAGCTCATTCCATCCTGCAGTACTCGGGAATCGAACTGCTGACCTTCTGCCTCCCAGTCAGCATCTTAGTCACTTAAGCCACTGAGCAAACAAGAAATAAAACAAAAGTCCCCCAAGAAAATGGGGAAAGGGTTCTTTGGCCCACACAGCTTTGTGCCCATTGCATCTACAATACCATCTAGCCATCTTATTTTTGGCCACCCCCTTCTTTTGTCCTCCACCTTTCCCAGCATCAAGGCTTTCTCAAGTGAATCCTCTCTTCTCATTTGATGTCCAAAGTACTTTAGCGTCATTTTTACTATTTGACCTTTAATGAGCAGTCAGGGTTGATTTCTTCTAGGATCGACCTATTTCTAACACTACATTTCAAAGGCATCTATTTTTCTGCGCTCAGCTTTCCTAATGTCCAGCTCTCACACCCATACATTACCACCGGGAATACCATTGCTTTGACTATGCAATTTTTTGTTTGCAAGGTGATGCCTCTACTTTTCACTATGTTCCCCAGGTTTCTCATAGCTTGTTTCCCAAGCATCAGATCTTTGATCCTAAGAAAGTAAAATCTGCCAGTCGTATCCAACTCTAGGGTGCAGTGCTCATCTCCATTTACAGCCAAAGAGCCAGTGCTGTCTGTGTTTGCAGACATTTTCAT
Source organism: Bradypodion ventrale (assembly GCA_035047345.1). Lineage (NCBI taxonomy): Eukaryota > Metazoa > Chordata > Lepidosauria > Squamata > Chamaeleonidae > Bradypodion > Bradypodion ventrale. The sequence continues at coordinate 252,038,272 of JAWDJE010000004.1, read as the reverse complement.
GTCCATGTGGCAGGCATGACTAGAGCCCAGCAAGTCACATGGCTATATTTGGCCACACCCATGGATTTGGCCACACCCACAGAGGGGTGTGGCCAAAATTTCCCTTATTTTCAAATCCAAAAGTTGACAGGTATGACGTTATCCGATGCATCGCCCATTTGGATGAAGTCCAAAATCAGATTAAGTCCAAACTTGTGGAACGGAGTTTGAACTTTATCCGAGGTTCTACTGTAAATGGGTTGTGGTAAAACAATAGAAACAGACAAGGTGAACATTAAATGGGTGGTACTGTACTACCCATTCATATTCCTTATTGTGAGATTCCCAAATAGAAGACATAGTTAGGAGACTGAACAAAACCTTTTCTGAATGTTGCTGTTGGCACAGAGCCATTGTTAAGCCATTGGTAAGCCATTAGTCTGTAAACAACAGCTCTCTTCTCCATAATTTTGGCAGAGAAGAAGTTCCAGTAGTGCCCTTTAACAGAATTTGGAGACTCTGATGGTGGGCAGGGCAGGACCTGGCTGTGCAAGGCTGTGCAAGGCTGTCTGGGAGCCCCTGACACTCCAGGTATCCCTCCATCAGTAGCTATCTTAGCTCTTATGAGGAGGTGAAGTCCGGGATGGCAAAACAGAGAATACACACATGATAATTTTCTTATGCATGTATGTATCTAGTGCATTTTTTAAAAAAAAAACAGATCTATGCTATATCATAATGGAATTTCTATAAAATGGTTTCACACACATTTGTCTCTATATGGTTCAACTTACTTTATTCTGAACAATCTTTTTTGGGGAGGGGGGATTGTTTGAAGAGTCCAGTTCCCCGGAGACAGCAAGCATGCTCCAAACTAGCAATTACTTGGCATAAGAAAAGAGGAAGGAATGTTGAGAAATGTTGGTTCTGTGTGGACATCAAAGTCTTGGTTGTTTAGCATTATCAGTTTGGCTTTGAAATAGCCTTCAAAGTCTATTGTTCTTCAACGGAAACTCCAGACCAAACACTCAAACTTTAAATGAGAGGAAATAGATCTGCAACGGTCTCCAAACTTCAGCAAACACAAAGGACCAAACAACACACTACACTTGAACGTAGTATGGTAATGGTTCCCTCTCCATAAAGGCAAGAGAGGTTTCTGGAAAGAGATCAGAAAATGGCAAGGACAGGGAGGCACTGAACCCATTTCCTACCTCCTTTTTTTCTCCTCATTCCAAACAGCTCCCCTGGTGACTTTTCAAATTCTCTCCTTTTGCCTTCTGAAGGTTTCTGTTTTCACAATTTTGAGACACCTGTGGCACTTCCCACTGTTTCTGTCCATCAGTCATGTGTCTTTTGTTTTTTTTGGAGGGGTAATAAAGTTAGACACAAGGAAACACGGATTTGAATCCTTGAGGTCTGCTCTCGAGACACTCACCTGAATGACTGTCCGTTTTCATCAGTCTTAATAAAAATAGGGAAGATCACATGGGAGAGTTTTTGGTGAAAGATTGAGGCAAAACTGCTTTAAAACTTAATTAACTAATATTGATAGTTCACCCATAACATAATTTATTTGAAAAACATTTCCATATGCATAGTTTGCTATTCAACTATACTCTGGATATGAGGTAAACCATATTAATTTGCCATAGATCAGTAGTCTCAGCTTATCTTGTAGCAACCTTGCCCCCTTCCCCTGTGGTACTTACTTCTGCAAAGCTCGCAAAAGTTACATTTTAGGATGCTAATTCACAGGATTCCTGGGTGTTTTTTTTTCTGTGGGTGACTGGCTTTTGCACTATTTATTTATTATTTTTAACCCTTATGTTCCTCACTGATATTTATTCTTATATATAGTTGAAGTGTTTGAAGTGGTAGCCGTGTTAGTCTGTGCAAGCATATCCGAGAGTAAACAAAACAGAATAGCAAAACAAGACAAAAAATCTTGTGGCACCTTCAAGACTAAATGTGTATTTAAATGTGAGCTTTCATGGACAGGAGTTAGTCTTTAAGGTCTTTTGTCTTTTTTGCTGTTTTGTTTTGTTTAGTCTCAGCTATTATTCCTATAGGTTATCATTTTGTTTTTACTAGAGCAAGCTGGAGATGATGTTGCTAAAAAGACATTCTCACTTTTAACTGTTTACCCAGATAAAGAGAAATCAGGGAGATTGCTAACCCTGTGGTGCATTCAGCCAAAATGTTAAGTGTTTCATATACAGTATCTTCATTTATGTTGTAGTCAGTTGTGCTTGAAGGAAAGTGTATCTGTTGAGGTCAGCACTACCTTACTCAGTCCTGAGGCTATAGCTCTGCTTTCTGCAAGAACATGACCGCTCCATAGAGAATTTTTGTGGAGATGTAATGCACCTTCTATTTGAAATGTTGTTCTACCAATGCTAGCAGCTTATGTACTTTCACTGATGCCTTAAAAGCACTGTCTGTCAATATATAAAGGGGTAGTTAGTAACTGAATGAGGGACCGAGGTGGGTTAGTGGTTAAGATGCTGAACTTGACAACTGGAAGGTTGGCAGGTCAGAAGTTAGAGACCCGAGTACTGCACAATGGAGTGAGTTCCCATCTTTGAACAAGCTCCTGCCAACCTAGCAGTTCGAAAGCAAGAAATTGCAAGTAGATAAATAGGTACCACTTCAGTGTCGTCCAGTCATGTCCATGGAAACATGTGCAAACACAGACAGAGTTGGCTCTTTGGCTATAAACAGAGATTAGCACTGAACCCTAGAGTCAGATATGACTGGTTTTCGAGCAAGGGTGACCTAGTTAGTAACTGAAGAGTTCCTTCTTTACACCTCTAGCAGAGAAAAGAAGAAATGTATTTTCTAAGACTCTTCTCTTGCCTCACTGTACTTGGACAACAAAAGGTCAAACTAGAGAAGATGCTCTCCTTACATTTAGAAGCAGCTAGCATGTATGTCTTCCAGCAAAAGTTGTCTTCCAGCCAAACAACTGTGTGCCCGAGTAAACAGACTTAAAATCAAACCCTGTTTGTCTCCCGATTACTGAAACAAACCAAGATTACACTAAGTTATATATCTTTTGCCACTTAAGTATCTGTATCTAAAGGTAAGCTGAACATCTCATCTAGATGGACCTAAATTGGTGAAAAAAAATGCTCTTAAAATAATCACACAAAAGTACCTTCCTTACCATCTGAGGCTGCAACGGTTGGGCCTCTTCACTCTTGAACGACGACGTCTAAGAGGTGACCTGATTGAAGTTTATAAAATCATGCACGGTGTAGACAAAGTAGATAAGGAAAAACTGTTTTCCCTATCACATAACACTAGAACTAGGGGACACTCCATGAAACTTTTGGGTACTAGTTCTCAAACAAATAAGAGAAAGTACTTTTTCACCCAGAGGATTACTGGTCTATGGAACTCCCTGCCAGAAGAAGTGGTGACAGCTGTCAGTCTTCACAGCTTTAAGAAAGGATTAGACAAGTTCATGGAGGACAAGAGTATCAATGGCTATAATTATGGATACTTAAGGACAACCTCCTGGTTGGAGAGATAGGCAGGATATCTCTCAATATCATTTCCAGGGAATCCTAAGCAGGTGAAGGCATCTGCTTGGGAATACCCTGAAGGAAATGGTGAGCCACTGTGTGAGACAGAATGCTGGACTGGATGGGCTGTGGCCTGTTCCAGCAAGGCTGTTCTTATGTTCTTATGTACATGCACAGGTAATGACTGTATAGTTCTATACAGTCATAAGGCTAGTGGTAGGGGATGGTAAGAAATGGAGCCCAACAACATTTACAAAACACTTTCCCACTACCTTTTCTGGTTCTGAAGTCCACCTGTCAAGTACTGCACGTGGATTTGTGGGGAACCATTCAAGCAAAAGGTATAGCCCTTGTGTGCTGTGAGGATCAACTGAGCTTTAGGCATTCATTCTACATAAGAGGATTTAAATCAGAAAAGTGATGAAAGCAAACTCCCACATTTTTCCACAATTCCCACCATGACATTTCAATAATTTATGCTTAACGATGATTGGGGGGGTGAAAAAAATTGACACTGCTGTAAATCTGACCTATTTCTGTTCATTTTCACCACTCAGTCAGAGTCTTCAAATCTTGATTCTACAATAACACAGACACACATACACAGACAGACAGACAGACAGACAGACACACACACACCTTATACCAGTGATGGGCAGTCTTGGCCCTCCAGCTGTTCTTGAACTTCAATTCCCAGAAGCCCAAATCAGCACTCCTGCTGATCAGGGCCTCTGGGAATTGAAGTTCAAGAACAGCTGGAGGGCCAAGACTGCCCATCATTGCCCTATACACTGATGTGCAACTCAGTGAAACTTCAAGGCTAAAGAGGTTTTTTTCAACTGCATGTGCAAATACTTTCAGAATCTAAGCCTAAGTGTTGATCAAATCAACGTTGTTCTTAACTGCTCTCTGATTCACATGCTTTCCTTAGGTTCCTCTTAAATAATAATTTATGATTTATGTTCTGTGGGAGATTAGCTTTGCATTCCCAACAAGGCACACTTTTATTGACTAAAACTACAGCTTTAAAGAAAGCATGTGTTTCTTCTGCTTTGTTTTTGAGTGCATATCAGCTCAGATGGCGCATCTGGCTTTCAACGAAGCCCTGCTTCCAACTCAGTTTTCCATCTGTGTTGACTAAGACCTAAGAACGACAAGTATGTAGTCTGAAACCATACAATGCATCAGTGGTTCAGTTTGGGATTAGAACCCTGACCTGCTTGGCTTTGAATAGTTTCAGTTTGCTTAAACTGGAAAACCCGTATTGCATTTAGAATGATTGGTTTATATTCTATTTGTACTAAATACAATGCAAAGGGGACATTCCAAGCTGGCCTTTTTCTTCTCTTTTAGGCTTCACTTGAAATTCATGCTTTCACTTCCAAATTTCATAGTTTCCTCATAAAGATCACTAGACTTGAGTTTCTCTGCAGAGAATCAGTTTTCAAGATCTCATTTTTAAATATTTCTGTAATAAATGGCAACTTTTCAAGTTTTCAAAGAGTGAGAATAATATACTGTATAAGACATAGCAGCAGAAATGTAATTGCCTGTCTTGGTAGCCTGCAACAGCTTTTAGTCCTAACCTTATAACTGCTTTACTATCACATAAATCCTTAGCTTAACATATAACAATAGTTACTATCACTAGGTAGCTGTTCACATGGACGAGGAACATTTGTTCCTCTGTGGGTAAACAAATTACAGTATCTAGAAGCTCTATGAAAAAGATGAAAAAATATGATATGTACTTTACATTCTTAACTGTGGGACAGTTTTGTCTCCAGATGCATTTTCAGGGAGGTACACTTATGGATGTTCACCTATAGTGTAGTGGTTCCTCCAGGAGTATGTCATATCCCAGCCAGTTGCCATTTTACTGTTTTCTTTCAATAAACAACAAATATAAAATATTATTGAGCAAAACATAAAAACCAACCCTCATCAAATTGATAAATGTTTGCTATTTAAAATGCAGTCTGGCTTAGAGACAGGGGCATGCTGGCTACGATAAAAGGGGGTGGACAGGGAGGGAGGGGGCACCACCTTTGCGGGATACTGGATGACATCATGGATTGAGTGCCCGTCTCGGGTCCCAGCTCCTGCCAACCTAGCTGTTTGAAAACAAGACAATAGGGACCACTTCAGTGGGAAAAGATCTTGGGGACATGAAAGGAGCCTTCTCACTGTTTCCTGGGGTGCCAGTGACTCCACTGTGCACACTTTGCCTCCTCCCTGAGCTGGCTGCAACCGTCACCTCCACCATCTGCCCCTCTGGAGAGCGGCACTGGGCCCTCACAGCCTTTCTGAGCCCTGGTGATGCTCTCCAGTGGGGAAGAAAGCGGTGGTGACAGTTGCAGCCAGTTGAAGGAAAAGGCAAGGCACGTGCAGTGGAGTCGTCCCCCCCACTGGCCCCCCCAAACCCCCCCAAATGTGCCTGTCCTCCTCTTGTGGGGCGATGGCACCGGCATCCAGTTAAATGGAGGCATGTGAGTGTGCTTTCATCATCAAACAGCGGCATGACCTCGCCCCATGGTTAAATTTTTTTGAAAAAATAAATAAATAATAAAATAATTAAAATTACTATGGGTGCCCGAGGGTGCCAGAGGGGAGGGCACGCAGGGATTAATCCCTATGTCCCTGTGGCCCAGCGCATGCCTGCTTAGAGATTGTAAGTGCACCATTGGACTGAAGCAGAGGCAGGCATGCCTCATCACCAGAGACAGAAAATCTGTTTTTGTTCAGCTAGAACCTACAAGATTCCTATTCTCTCACCCAGCTCTCACCAAGAATAGTGCTGATACATTGTATTAAAAATAAAATTTATTTATTGTATTGCAAAAGAAGAAGGGGCGGCCAAAGATGAGATGGCTAGATGGTATTGTAGACACAATGGCCACAGAGCTGGGCGGGTTGAGGAGGATGGTGGAGGACAGAGGTGCCTGGTGGGCAATGGTCCATGGGGTCGCAAAGGGTTGGAATCGACTGTGCGACTGAACAACAACAAATTGTATTAATATATCAAAACAATGCTAGCCAGTTCTGTATTAATAAAAAAATGAGCCAAGGCAAACGTAAGGGAAGGCCAGAATGCCAGGCTTATTTCAACTTAAGCTAACAAGTTGAAACCAGGCTGTTCTTTCATTCTTTCCCTTTCCCTTGCCTTTTCATCCCCTTAATGCAGAACTGGCTAACATCCAATATTTAAACACTAGCTTGTTTATTAAAAAAAAAACACCTCAGGGACACTCAGAAAAATCACTTGGGAGAGTGTCCATGCAGTCCTTAAACATCACACCCAAATGCCTATATCACCACACCATCCACATACACCCTGTCCTTTTACACATCGAACAGCTGCTTGCATGACAAAACGTCCATTCAAATCCTTCTGGATTTAAAAAAGTAGAAACCTCCAGCACCACAGGGGAAAAAAAAAACCACTTGAGGGGGGAGTTAATTCAATCTTTGCATCATGTGAGCAGTAGGAAAAAATATCTTTGAATTCATCCACTGTATAAGAGGAGCAAATTGCAGTGTATTTGGCCATGTAGTTAAACACTCAGTTAAACTGATTGGGAAATCTTAGTTCTTTAAATGTTGAGCTGAATATGGTTGGGAGTATGGTTACAGTTATATATTCTGGAAATTGAAACAGAGAAGGATTGAGGGAATGGGAGGACCCAGAAAATGAGGCTTTGAAGCAAGTAAAGAAAAATAAATAAATAGACACATTATAAATGATAATAATGCTTTCAGCAATGGCTTTAATGGGAAAATAGGTATACAAGCTAGTACTAGCACTTCATAAGTGATTAAGAATTTATCAAACTTGTTAGCCTAAACAATAACAGTTGCCACGTGTGGCTTACAGTCAAGAGTGGGAAACTGTGAATTTTGGGTAAACAATGTGAGAATGAAACAAAACTTAACACTGTGCTGTTGTTAAGTGCTATCCAATTGTTACTAACTTTGTTGTGACCTGTGAAGCAATGGCCTCCCAATGTCTTGCTGTTAACAGCCCTTCTTTACTAAGGACCACTTATTTTTTAATTGAGTCAATCCATCTCATGTTAAGTCTTCCTCTTTTCCTTATGACTTCAACATTTCCCAGTTTAGCTGTCTTTCCCAGTCAGTCCTGACATTGTTTCAGAAGTCCTGCAATACTCCACCGGCCACCCCCACTGCCTTGGCCCCGCCCCCTCGCCTTCGGACTTAAAAGGCGAGGGGGCGCCCGGGTGAGCCGCTGCCGTGCGTCCTGGCCCCAGTTGGGGTGAAGAGGCCACTTCACCGGCCAACCTCACCGCCTTGCCCCTGCCCCCGCCCCCTCACCTTTGGACTTAAAAGGCGAGGGGGCGCCTGGGTGAGCCACTGCCGCGTGTCCTAGCCCCGGTGAGGGCGAAGAGGCCACTCCACTGGTCGGCGTTCTTGGGCCCTGCCCTCCCCCTTGCCTTCGGACTTAAAAGACTCTAAAGGCAGTGGATTTCGTGGGGGGCCTTGGATATTTCTTGTTATTTACTATTATTAATTGTATCTTTAATATTGTATTTTTGAATATATTGTTGTTATACTGTATTTTCTGAATTTTGTATCTGTAATATTGTTTCTTTAATTTTTGTAAGCCGCTTCGAGTCGTCCATTGGATTGAGGGAAGCGGGATATAAATAAAAAAAAATATTATTATTATTAATAATAATATGGGAAGCTGTGTGAAAGAAGTTTGTAGGAGGTAGATCTCAGTTGGTTGGTTAAAATTATCATGCTTCTCAATGAAACAGAGATGCCCAAACTGACGTTGTCTTTTCTCAGGTCAATGTTCTGAACATTAAATGTACTTGCGTTAACTGTCTGTCTGTATCTTCTGTATAGGGCATTACATATTCCGAATCCCAGTAGTATTTTATAATAGGGGAAATGCAGATGTTCTCATCTATTGCTATTGTGATTGCCCTGCATCATTGCTCTGTGAAGGAAAACATGGCTGCCAAAATGTCCTTGGCATATACAAGTATAAGTTGTTTGCAAAGTATCCCAGGTATTGATGAGACATTGCTTATTATTCGTCAGCTGCTTTCCTGTTGTGTAAAACTAGTGCCAGAATGGCGATGTTGAACTTCAGGCTATGCTCATTCTCTTTTGCCTGGTCTTCTGACCACTTTTTTTCTGCTGCTATGCTACATACCACAATGCGTTTATTTAAAAACTGACTCTTTCCCTAATCTTGTGACAGAAATATAAACAGTGCATTTAAAATGCATTAAGCATAGTTTAAATGATAATGAGTGTGCTCCCCCTCCTACTGGAAGGATATGGTCATCCATCAGTGAGGAGAATATATCAATCTGCTGAATCTAGAAAAGGGCTTGTGGAGACATAGTGGAATATATTTGTTTCTGACCACAATTGTGTAATTGTGATGCAATGTCTTCTATCATGTGTAAAACACCATGTTTAGGCCAGTCCTTTCATTAAGAAGGTGGAACAGCCAATTCAGGCAGAAGATTTTGGATGTTGTTAGTAGGTAACAAGATATCTACTCCATTGTTGTATTTTTTAATAATTGGTGTTGAAGAGAGGAGCCTGTAGAATCTCCTCCTTTGTGTAGCAAAATATCTTGGCTAGTCTTGGTTATTGTTCTCCTTGGTTTAAGATGCTGCGTATGTTCTGTTTGCAGTTTTGTCTCAGACAGCAAAATATTGTGGCCAACCTCTGTGTACTGTGATAATTCAAACCATGTACATACCATAAGCTTCTGACAGACAACTTGGTTTATTCCTATGAATATGGCTGGTGCCATAATTCCTTTATTATAGTTATTCATATAAATAAGGAATAACTATAACAAAGGAATTATGGCACAAGCCATAACTTAGGCTGAGGTTTATGTTCAGTTTCTCTTAATATGTCATGTGAATATCTAATTAAAAAGTAAAAAGTAATCTGATATCCTTTAAAAAAGTGATCAAAGAGATAATATCGAGTTTGCTATGTCTTTGGTGTTCCTGAACAGCAGCATGTGGAAAATTTACAACGCTCAATAACCTTTTGGTTCCATTTAAAAAGCAAGAATGTCATTTGTTTTGGAAAAAAGTGTGCTAGATAAAAGAAGATAATTCTCTTTGAACATAGTTGAAGGAAATAGCCGGGTTCCTTTTAGCTTTGGAGAGGATTTAAGTATATCAGTATTCTTGAATTTAAGATATCCATGTATTTTGTATAAATGGTAACGTTTTTATTCAGTCAAATTCTGTTGGGTTTAAGACATGTGTCTCTACTTAGGCCAAGAAGATATACTGTATTGTTCTAGGATGAGGAAAATTTCCACTTAGATATTTTGTATTTTTAAAAAAATCCTGTGGCAACCATCTAAGTCTAATGTTTTAATAATAATAATAATAATAATAATAATAATAATAATAATAATAATAATAATAATAATAATAATAATAATAATAATAATAATAATAATTATTATTATTATTATTATTATTATTATTATTATTATTATTATTATTATTATTTTTAATTTGTACCCCACCCTACTCAGCACAAGGCCAACTCAGGGCGGCATTACAACATATTAAGAAACAATATACAACTAAGAAAAAATAATAATAGTAATAATAATAAACAATCGATATCCAAAATAACATACAATAAAAATATACAATACAATTCCAAGGTGTAAAGTACAATATAACAAAATCTTAACCTATAAAACCAAGGGTTAACCTTTGGAACTGGCTATAGGTTGCTATGCCTCGCCCTACTTGCCTGCACTCACCCTTCGTGCAAACAGCCGATCTGGGTCCGCAGGTCAACAAAGGATTGAGAAAACAGGCAGTGAGGCAACAGCCCCACAAACACGAAAAAAGGGAAACAACTTCCTTTCCCAACATTCCTTGCGTCGCGCCAGAGCCAGTCAGGCTGAGAGGCTCTCGCACGGCGCAGCGCAAGGAACGTTTGGAAATGTGCTGCAGCCAATCAAAAGAAAACCGTTTTAAAAAAATGCAGCACAAACACAAAGCACAAACCCATAACTACAAGCCCCAGCGTCCTGCGCACCATGAGCGCACAGAACGCTGAGGAAGCCGGCGCCCAAAAAATAAAACAAAAACACTGAGAGAGCAAGTCCGACAAGCCGCGGGAACCAAAGCCCCCCTCCCCATCGGCGCCTGAAACTCCTAATCGGAGTTTCCCCTTTAATATCACTGGGTGGGAGCGGGGGTGTTGTGCTCCCCCTCTCTACTGGCTCCCCTGGGGTTGAGAGGGTTGGGGGGACCAAAGGAGCCTGTCTCCCCAACCCTCCTGACCCCAGGGGACCCGGCAGAGAGGGGATTCCCCTCCCCACACACACACACGCCCCATTTTAAAGAGAAGAAACCAAGCAGTTACTTCTCTTTAAAAACGGAGTTGGGGGCGGGAAATCCCCCTCTCCGATGGCTCTCCTGGGTCCGGAAGGGTGGGGGAGACAGGCACCTTTTGTCCACCCAACCCTCCCAAACCCAAGGAAGCCAGCGGAGAGGGGGATCACAGCCCCCCTGATATTAAAGGGGAATCCCCAATTGAGATTTCCCTTTTAATATCAGAGGGTAGCCTGGATTCGATCCCCTCTCCTGGGTCCCATGAGTCTGGAAGGTTTGGGAGGAGCAAAGGAACCTGTCTCCCCAACCCTCCTGACCCCAGGGGACCCGGCAGAGAGGGGATTCCCCTCCCCACACACACACACATACACACGCCCCATTTTAAAGAGAAGAAACCAAGCGGTTACTTCTCTTTAAAAACGGAGTTTGGCGGGGGGGAATCCCCCTCTCCGATGGCTCTCCTGGGTCTGGAAGGGTGGGGGAGACAGACCCATTTTCTCAACCCAACCCTCCCAAACCGAAGGAAGCCAGCGGAGAGGGGGATCACAACCCCCCACACTGATATTAAAGGGGAATCCCCAATTGAGATTTCCCTTTTAATATCAGTGGGTAGCCTGGATTCAATCCCCTCTCCTGGGTCCCATGAGTCTGGAAGGTTTGGGGAGACAAAAGGGGTCTGTCCCCCAAAGCCTTCCAGAGCCAGGGGAGACGGCAGAGAGGGGATCCCCCCCGTAGGACACCAAAAAACACAAAAACAAACAATCAAAAACATTCAAAAATACACAAAAACAAACAAAAAGAACACCAAAAAAGTTAACAACAACAAACATTTCCAAACACACCCAGCACCCAGCCAAACACTACAAAATCCAAACACCCCCCCCCAATAAAGAAAAACAGCCAACTCACCACCAGATGACCTCACACAACAACTACTGGAAAAGAAATGAATAAAGAAAGAGACTACTTACTGGAAGAAGCTCCACCCAGAGGCCACGAGAGAAAAAACAGTCAAAATACAAGATAACCCCTACCAGCAGCACTTGCTGCCCACAATAATAAAAAAAATTCAAAAAGACACAATAGCCCCACACAAAAGGCCCCAAGAGTTTTTTTGAAAAAGTATATCATCCTTTATTCTTTTTTTCATCCACAAAACCAAAACACCAAACAAAACTCATCACAGTTTATAACAGGCCATCAAAAAAATTTGTATAAATAACAATTTTAAAAATTTCAATTATAGACTAACCTCTTCTTTACAAACATTAACAACAACAACAACAAAAACTTTTCAACACCATTTAAAACAGCCCGGCAACGCCGGGCAACCTTTGCTAGTACAATATAAAGAAAAACTCAGCTTCCCCGCGGCACATACCAGACCGGGGAAGGAGCTGGACAAGGCAATAGCAGCAGATTTTACAGTCCGTGCCGCTGGGGACTCAAGTAAGCTCAGTTTCCCCAGAGCCAGGCCGGGGAAGGAGCTCTCTTGCCCCCCACAAGGGCTGACGCAGGTGCTACCATTCCTCCTGGTTTGCCAAACCAGGAGGAGGGGCACCATGTCTCTGTCTCTCTCCCTGCCCCTGCTCTCACCAAGGGTGGAAAATGACAAGTCCAGCAGCTCCGACATCAGCGAGGTCTTAAAGGCATGCCAGTCGCCCCAAGCTGGGCAGACTCTCCCCACCCCTGCTCTCACCAAGGGTAGAGGTCCAGAGAATCCGTCAACTCCGGTCGGCTGGGTTCCCCACCCCCCCATGAACGGCTGGGCCACAGGAGGGAGCCAAAGATGCTGGCGTTGGGTGAGGCAGCGGCAGCTTTTGAGGGCTCCGCCACGATGGTCCACAGCTGGGCTCGGCAAGGCTCCCACCCCCCGTGACCGGCTGGGCCATGGGAGGGAGCCGAAGACACTGGCGTTGGGTGAGGTGATAGCAGCTTTTGAGGGCTCTGCCGCGATGGTCCACAGCTGGGCTCGGCAAGGCTCCCACCCCCCCCACCCCTGTGACCGGCTGGGCCACGGAAGGGAGCCGAAGACGCAGGCGTTGGGTGAGGTGGTGGCAGCTTTTAAGGGCTCTGCTGCGATGGTCCACAGCTGGGCTCGGCAAGGCTCCCACCCCTTGTGACCGGCTGGGTCACGGGAGGGAGCCAAAGACGCTACCAACCAAAATTATGTAATACATTAGACTTCAGAATGGTCAACCAAGACCTACCAGTTCGTGTTCTCTCCTGTTCATGTCTCCCCATGAGAGATATGATGTCACTAAGGATTATGCACAGGACAGGAAGGGATGGGTGAGAAATTGTGTCAGACGATACTCAGTCATTGTGAGAAGTAAGATTTTTCTTCCTCACAGTATGAGAGTCTGTTTACTTGGGTGACTTGTGCAAATAAACATAGAAAATCAGGGCCATAAAAATAAGTATTCCGGGTTTCTTCATGAGGAAAAAAAAGATATTCCCAAGTTAAGAGTCTCCATTTAATGCCTCCAAGACATTTGGTTCTAGAAATCCTAAAATATAGAAAATTAAAGACATAAAAAAGAGAATATTTCTTTATGAGAAAATATATACCCAAGTTGGCAGGATCCTTATAAATGTCACCAAAACTGCTGAAGTCCTATAAGACAGGTTAGTGGAACATAAATGCTCACAGACATTGACAAGTCATACACTGCAGAGCCCAGCTTATGACTATAGGGAGTTAGGTACAGGTAAAGGTCACCCTTACTCAAAAGCCAGCCATATCTGACTCCAGGGTTCAGTGCTCATCTCTGTTTATAGCCAAAGAGCCAGCTCTGTCTGCATTTGCAGACATTTCCATGGACATATGGAAGACATGATCAGACATGTGGCAGGCATGACCAGAGTGCATGGAACACTGTTTATCTTCCCACCAAAGCGGTACCTATTTATCTACTTGTAATTTCTTGCTTTTGAACTGCTAGGGTGGCAGGAGTTGGGGCAGAGATGGGAGCATACTCCATCATGTAGCACTCGAGTTGTGACCTGCTGACCTTTCAGTTGTCAAGTTCAGTGTCTTAACCACTAAGCCATCTCTAAACTACAGAAGCATTATTTGGGGCTCATCTTAAAAGTGTAATATATCTAATATTGTCAAATTGGCATTTTACCTATATAATTCTGGAGAACGTCTACCCACTGATATAAACATACTTGGCCCTCAACCTTCATGTGCTGCTATGGTCTTATTATACATTCTTTGAAATGCCTTCCAATCATTTCCTTAAAAATCTTGCCCACCTCCTTCACCAAGGCAAATGGTCACTGATGTTCCCTTCTTTTTGCAGTATACTATACCATTCTCTGATTACTTATCAATGCAATTTAAATATATATTTAGAGGCTCTGGGGGTGAATTTTTTCAAGTTTTAAATTATTGGCTGAAATCGGTTATGCAGCTCCATGTGCAAAACATAAAGTTGCAGTAGCCCTATGGAAAAGCATGGCAGGAATGACCTGCATAGTCCTGCTGCCTTTCATCAGCAGGGTTGGTCTGGTTCACTCTGCTCTCATGCTGAATTTCAGAAATGGGTAGTAAAGGCACAGACATTACCTCTTTACCAATCACATAGTTACAAAATGGGGTATTATGTAATACTATGAGTGAGAAGGAACTTGGAATGGTTGTAGATCACAAGCTTAATGAGGTAACAGTGTGATGTGGCTACAAAAAAAGTCAATGTTATTTTGGGCTGCATTGATAGCAATAACAATTACAATTACACTTATATACTGCTCCATAGTACTTATGTACTTTCTGAGCGGTTCACAAGGTATTTAGCATTAACAGAAGTATAGTCTCCAAATCCTGAGAAGTACTGGTTTCCCTTGATTTAGCAGTGGTTAGGTCTAATCTTGAGTACTGTGTCCAGCTTTGGACATTACAATTTAAGAAGGACTCAGACAAACTTGAACAAATTCAGAGGAGGGCAACAAGGATGATCAAGGGATAGGAAACCAAGCCCTGTGACAAAAGACAGAAAGAACTGGACAGGTTTAACATTGAGAAAATAAGAGTGAGGAGATGTATGATAGGCACTTTTCAAATACAGTACAAGTACTTGAAAAACTGTAATACAGAGGAAGGTCAGGAACTATTTTGGATCATCCCAGTGTGTAGGATACCTAATATTGGGCTCAAGTTACAGGAAGCCAGATTTTGTTTGAATACCATAAAAATTATCAAACAATTGTACTACAACGGAACCCATTACTTTTGGAAATGGTGAGCACTCCAACTCTGGGGGCATTCAAAAGAAAATTAGGCAACCATCTGTTAGATCTGCTTTGATTTGTAGCTCCTTCTTGAGGCTGTCACAATGTTGGTGTTGGAGTTCCCTGCACTTATGGTTCTGGGGGATTTCAACTTGCCTTCATTGGGGGCTGGGTCTGAGGTAGCATGGGAGTTCATGGCTTCCATGGCAGCCGTGGGCCTGACTCAGGTAATTCAGGGGCCGACCAGGAGCAGTGACCACACACCGGATCTAGTTTTCTTGTCAGAGTGGTGGCAGAGTGATCTGAAATTACAGCGACTAGACACAACACCTGTGCCATGGTCAGATCATTATCTGTTGACTCTGGACTTTCTGGGGGTGATGTCCCATCGTAGAGAGGCAGGGCCAGTTAAATTGGCCCGCCCCTGGTGACTGATGGATCCTGAAGGATTCCAAAGGGAACTGGGGTGTTTTTCTCTGGCTCGGCTACATGATTCGCCGAAGGCTCTCATCGACCTCTGGCATGGGGGTGCGACAGCAGTCTTGGATGCAATCGCACCACTATGGCCTCTCCGTGCAAGTGGGCCCTGCTCATCCCCGTGCTTTACGGAGGATTTGAGGGAGCTTAAATGGGCAAAGAGACGCCGAGAGCGCCGCTGGGTCTTCACCCAGAGTGATTCTGAACAAACACTGGCTAGAGCCGCTATCAGAGCCTACCTGCTGGCCATAGAGGTGGTGAAACGGCAATATTTCACCACACTTATTGGAAAACAAAACTGTGGCCACAGGATTGGAAAAGATCAGTATACGCTTCAATCCCAAAAAAGGGCAATGCCAAAGAATGTTCAAATTATCGAACAATTGTGCTCATCCCACACGCTAGCAAGTGATGCTCATTGCCATACGTTGGATCATGGAGAAAACAAAGGAATACCAGAAACAAGTCTACTTTTTTATTGACTACACCAAGGCATTTGACTGTGTGGATCACAACAAAATGTGGCAAGTAAGTGTTGGAGGAGAGTTTTGAGAGTCCCCTGGACAACGAGGAGAACAAATAGGTCAATCTTAGAAGAAATCAACTCTGACTGCTCATTGGAAGGTAAAATCTTAAAGATGAAGCTGAAGTACTTTGGATATCAAATGAGAAGGGAGGATTTACTTGAGAAGGCCTTGATGCTGGGAAAGGTGGAGGGCAAAAGAAGAAGGGGGCGACCAAAGATGAGATGGCTAGATGGTATTGTGGGCACAGAACTGGGAGGGCTGAGGAGGATGGTGGAGGACAGAGGCGCCTGGAGGACATGGTCCATAGGGTCGCAAAGGGTTGGAATCGACTGTGCAACTGAACAGCAACAATTGCATCTGCAGATAATCACCCAGCGACTCTGCTTTGGGTGATAAGGTCCCTCCTTGGTAGTGGGGGGGGCCTGGCCCTGGTTGGCAGGGGTCAGCTGAGGACTTTGCTGATTATCTCGTGGAGAAAATAGCTCAGATTCACTCAAATTTTGACCCCGTCATGGACACAATGGGTCTGGAATTGACCGTATCACATTCTTGCCATGTTACCTGGGATTGGTTTGATCCAGTTGTCCCCGAGGAAGTGGACAGGCTCCTTGGATCTGTTTGCAACACTGCTTGGCCATTATATCCATGTCCCGCCTGGTTGGTCAAGGTGTCCAAGGCAGTGACAGGCAGTTGAGTTGGAGCAATAGTCAACACATCTTTGCAGGAAGGGGAGTTTCTTGCACCATTAAAACATTTTGGTGTCTTGCACGGACGACAAAGAAGGAGCCGCAGTAAGGGCTAAAACACAACTTTATTGCATGGTAGTCAGAGTGAACATTTTTATTTTATTTATTTTATTTATTTAGTGTTCTTATATACCGCTTTTCTTATCTACTGACAACTCAAAGCGGTTTACAACACAATTAAATAAATACAAAGCAAATCATAAGTAGGCGGGGGGAGGGGGAATAGAAAAACAAACAAAAATACAATTAAAAATACAGTATCACCGAATAGAATACACATATTAATACAGTTGCAAAATACAAGTTACAATTCAAATCAGAAACTAAAAAGTTAAATACAAAGTGCGAAATACCGGCCCCGGGCAGCGACCCCTTCCAGCGGTGCTCCAACTTCCCCGCGGCCAATGCCAGACCGGGGAGGGACCTCAGGAAACAACTGCTTCCGTCCTCGCGCCGGTGTTGGAGGCAGTGGGGAAACGCAGCAAAGGTCCTGTTTGCGGCGGGCGTCTTCCGGCGCTGTGGGCGTCCCTCTTTATCCTCTGGCCAGGCAGGGCCAGGGGAGAGGGCCCGGCGTCCACAGGTGCAGCTTGTTCCATCCCTGCGCCGGTGTTGGAGGCAGCGGGGAAACGCGGCAAAGGTCCTGTTTGCGGCGGGCGTCCTCCGGCGCTGTGGGCGTCCCTCTTTATCCTCTGGCCAGGCAGGGCCAGGGGAGAGGGCCCGGCGTCCACAGGTGCAGCTTGTTCCATCCCCGCGCCGGTGTTGGAGGCAGCGGGGAAACGCGGCAAAGGTCCTGTTTGCGGCGGGCGTCCTCCGGCACTGTGGGCGTCCCTCTTTATCCCCTGGCCAGGCAGGGCCAGGGGAGAGGGCCCGGCGTCCACAGGTGCAGCTTGTTCCATCCGCGCGCCGGTGTTGGAGGCAGCGGGGAAACGCGGCAAAGGTCCCGTTTGCGGCGGGCGTCCTCCAGCGCTGTGGCCGTCCCTCTTTATCCTCTGGCCAGGCAGGGCCAGGGGAGAGGGCCCGGCGTCCACAGGTGCAGCTTGCTCCATCCCCGCGCCGGTGTTGGAGGCAGCAGGGAAACGCAGCAAAGGTCCTGTTTGCGGTGGGCGTCCTCCGGCGCTGTGGGCGTCCCTCTTTATCCTCTGGCCAGGCAGGGCCAGGGGAGAGGGCCCGGCGTCCACAGGTGCAGCTTGCTCCATCCCTGCACCGGTGTTGGAGGCAGCGGGGAAACGCGGCAAAGGTCCTGTTTGCGGCGGGCGTCCTCCGGCGCTGTGGGCGTCCCTCTTTATCCTCTGGCCAGGCAGGGCCAGGGGAGAGGGCCCGGCGTCCACAGGTGCAGCTTGTTCCATCCCTGCGCCGGTGTTGGAGGCAGCGGGGAAACGCGGCAAAGGTCCTGTTTGCGGCGGGCGTTCTCCGGCGCTGTGGGCGTCCCTCTTTATCCTCTGGCTAGGCAGGGCCAGGGGAGAGGGCCCGGCGTCCACAGGTGCAGCTTGTTCCATCCCCGTGCCGGTGTTGGAGGCAGCGGGGAAACGCGGCAAAGGTCCTGTTTGCGGCGGGTGTCCTCCGGCGCTGTGGGCGTCCCTCTTTATCCTCTGGCCAGGCAGGGCCAGGGGAGAGGGCCCGGCGTCCACAGGTGCAGCTTGTTCCATCCCCGCGCCGGTGTTGGAGGCAGCGGGGAAACGCGGCAAAGGTCCTGTTTGCGGCGGGGTATGGTGGACCAACATGAGGTAATGGTGGACCAAACAGCTCTATTTATAGCACACTGTACATTTTGAATAACCCGGGTGATAGTTCATTGGTTACTGTCTGTGTGACATCATGGATTGTCACGCCCATCTTCTCCAGGTGTGGTGCGGCGGGAAGGTTTCCCGCCCTTCAGGTATTCAGGGGAATCTGTATCATGTGAGCTGGATGCTGCTACTGGCATGAGCAGTATTATCCTTAACAGCTTGCTACAATGTGTCTCTGATTAGTTACAATGGATACCATTGTCGGATACAATCAGTTAAAGAGTACTTGTCACATTCTATTCAGTACATAACATCCCTCCCCCCTAGGTGAGGACGAAGTCCTTTAGCCATTGAGGCTTTCCGCACATTCGCTTTGGGCGAGGGGTGGCCGCACCTCGGGCCGGAGTTCCTGCATTGGAGGAGAGTGACTTGTTAGCGATTGGCTGCGAGTCATGAGCCGGGGATTGGGAAGGTCTAGGTGTGGGAGTAAACTCCAGGGATGTGAGACCGGGGGATCCAGGGACTAAAGAAAAACCCCGCTCTTCGTTTGGATGGGTGGGGGACCACTCTGAAAAATCCCCCTGGTCTCCTAACTCAAAATCTAACAATTCTTCGGGATCTCTCTCTTCCAAGTTGTCCCTGTTACCCGGGGGGTCAAAAGGATATGGGTTTGTCTCATTTCCCTCCCCCCTGTGGTCTGTGTCTCCCCCTTGGGATAAGCGGGTGGGGGAGAACCCTAATGCTGACCGCTCCATTTGGTCACCCACATCTTGCCTTCCCACTACTCTACTTTGGAGTTGGTCGGCGTGCCTCCTCCAGAGGAGTCCTGTGCCTCTCTCAACATTGTAGGAGACTGGCCCTGTCTGTCCGACCACTATTCCAGGTACCCAAGTGGGGCCGCCAGCCGCGTAGTTTCGGCAATGTACTGGCTGGCCGATCTTGAAACTCTTGGTGCCCCCGTTTCTATGTTTCTACCCGTGTCCTCCACCCTGGTTGGGTCTAATCTTGAGAGGATCGTGGCGGGTTTCCTCCGCATGAGGAGCTCGGCGGGTGATAGCCCTGACGCTAAGGGGGTTACACGGTACCTTAATAGGAATTGGCAGAGCTGCAAGTTCAATTCCCCGGGGCCCATCCTACGCAGTGCGTCCTTTGTTGTTTGCACCAGGCGTTCCGCTTGACCATTTGTAGCGGGGTGAAAGGGGGCCGCAGTTATGTGGTGAATTTTGTTAATCTCTATGAAACCCTGGAACTGCGCTGACGTGAAAGTTGTGGCGTTATCGCTCACAAGTACGTCAGGTAAACCGAAACAGCTGAATACTTTGTGTAATTGCTTAATCGTTGCAGCTGACGATGTACTGGCCATCGGAATTATCTCCAACCACTTTGAGTAGGAGTCCACTATTATAAGAAAAAGGGTACCCCTGAATGGACCCACGAAGTCCACGTGTAGACGTGACCATGGACCCCGGGCCGTGTCCCATTCTCTGTGCGGAAGTCAGGACTCCTCGGGCCGGGTGCTCTGGCAGCTCTCGCAAGTGCCTACCATGTGCTCAATATCTGTGTCCAGTTTGGGCCACCAGACGTAACTCTTAGCTAGCGCCTTGGAGCGCACAATCCCCGGGTGACTGATATGCAGCATCTTGAGTACCCGGGACCTCAGAACTTCGGGGATTACTACCCACTGCCCCCAGAGTAGGCAGCCCCTTTCTAGGGAGAGCTCGTCTCTCCGCCTACCATAAATCCTGAATTCCTCCGTAGGGGAGGTTGCCGGCCAGCCTTTCTGTACCCATGAACTGACTAAGGCCAATGACTTGTCTTTCGCCATAGCCTTGGCAATCTCAGCTGGCAGAATTGGGGGCGACTCTAGGACTTCAATCAGGAGCACCTGGTGGTCCTGTTCTACCTCGCACTCGGGGTCCCCTGCCTGTGGGAGGGGTGACCTGGAAAGGGCATCGGCATGGCTGATCTCCTTGCTGGGGCAGTAGGTCAACACGTATTGGTACGCGTTGAGGAAAATCGCCCATCGCAGCATCCTTGGGGACAAGATCTGCGGGGTTGGCTTATCTGTGGTGAAGATTCCTAAGAGGGGCTTATGGTCGGTCATGACTTTGAATGGCCTGCCATAGAGAAAATCGTGGAACTTCTTGGTTCCTGCAACAATCGCTAGGGCTTCCCTATCTGTTTGCGCATAGTTGCGCTCTGCCTTGGACAGGGATCTCGAATAGTATGCCACTGGGGCTTCTCGCCCACTCTCTCGCACGTGGCAGAGGACTGCCCCCACCCCCACCGGTGATGCATCACAGACCAACACAACGGGGTTCTTTGGGTCAAAGTGGGTCAACAGAGCCTCGGAAGATAGAAGCTGTTTGAGCCCCCGGAATGCCTGTTCCTGGCTGTCCCCCCACCGCCAAGCCGCATCCTTTTTGAGTAATCTATGCAGCGGTTCTGCTACCGACGCCTTTCCTGGGAGGAAAGAGTGGTAGAAATTTAGGAGTCCTAGGAAGGACTGTAGTTTGGCCTTGGTGGTGGGGCGAGGAGCATCTTTCACTGCTGCTACCTTGGACTCTGCTGGTTTTATGCTCTCAGGGGTTATTCGGAAACCCAGAAACTCTACCTCTTCAGCGAAAAACACACACTTATCCTTTCTCAACCTGAGCCCCGCTTTCTCGAACACTGTTAGTACCCGGTCTAACCTCTTGGCCAATTCCTGTTCCCCTCCCGCTGTTATCAGAATGTCATCAAAGTAGGGGAAAACACCTGGGAGCCCTTTCAACAATCTTTCTACGAGGGACTGAAAGATCCCCGGAGCCGAATGTATGCCGAATTGGAGGCACGTCACTTTTTGTCCAGTTCAGTCTCTATTTTGTCCTTTAGTGCGAAAGGCACTCTTCTTGGCTTCATCCTGATGGGTCGGATGTCGGGGTCCAGTTTGAAGGAAACTGGGAACCCTTTGAACTTCCCTAGCCCCTTCTCAAAAATGGCAGGGTGTGTGTTACACACCTCCATGATCGGGTCAGCCTGTACAGCGTGTATGCCTCCAATGAAAACCCCCAGGGGCCCGAACCACTGTGTACCCAGGAGGCAGCAGGACCCTTCCTTTAGGACTACTAAGGGCAACTGCACGGAGCATCTTTTAAACTGGACCTTGAACTCTCCCACCCCCAACACTGGTATACTCTTACCCTGAACGTCTCACAAATTAGTCTTAAGGGCCTTCAGCTTGGGGCGTGACTTTGAGGGAATGCGCAGAAATTCCCTGTGGGAGACGATGGAGTACGATGACCCAGAATCGATCTCCATCTTTATTGGGACCCCCTGTACCAGTACCTCAACAAAAAACCGGGGACGCCGCAACTGCACGCTGTGGACCGCTTGGTTGCGGTTGTCGGGGACCCGTCGAGGCACACGGTGGTCCTGGGGCTCATTGTCGTTGAAGATGTGCCCGACCCCATCTGCCTTTCATTGGGGCCGTTCTGCCTGGCCCTTGCCGTCGTATCGACGCCGCCTGCAGACCCTTGCGATGTGCCCGCGCCGCCCGCAGTTGTGGCACTCCGCCTTCCGGAATGACCACCGGCTCTGATTGTGGGATGCCCCACATCTGTCACAGCGGCGGTCCTCTCTGGCACGCTCTCGAACCTCAGGCCTCCTCTGCACCCGCTGCACATTCTCATCCTCGCTGAAGTCAGAGGTGGACGTGGTGGACTCGGAGGGCCCCTGCTCTCCATGGGAGGAACAGCTGTGGACTGGGACTGCCGTCGGGGCCCCCCCAACCACGGCGGTCCTGGCCCGGCACACCCGTTCGCCTTGTTGCACTGACTCGGTGGCTTGGGCGATGCGCAGGACATGCTCGAACGAGATGCTCTCGTCTTTGCCCAGTAGTTTTTTCCTGGCCCCCTCATCTCGCAGGCCCAGCAGGAGCCTGTCTCTCAGCGCCTCGCTCAGGGATGCTCCCCACCAGCAAGGCATGGCAGCCACCCGCAGAGCTGCCACAAAGTCTGCCATGGACTCACCGGCCCGCTGGCACCGCTGCTGAAACCTCAACCTTGCCAGGAACGCCGACACTTTCAGGTGAAAGTGTTTCCTCAGCTCGGTGAGGATCTCATCTAGGGGCACGGCCCTGAGCAGTCTCGGCATCAGCAGGTTGGTGGCCAGTTCCAAAGTCTCTAGGCCGCACTGGGCCAGTAGGAATGCCCGGTGCTGGGCTTCCTCCTCGATGCCTTCGAGGTCCATAGCGTAGAGGAACTGCTGCTCATAGAGTTCCCATTTTTCTGGCTTCGTGGTGTTGAAGGGCGCGATGTTCACTTTTCGGGACGCCATCCCACCTTCGTCGCCAATTTGGTGTCTTGCATGGAAGACAAAGAAGGAGCCGCAGTAAGGGCTAAAACACAACTTTATAGCATGGTAGTCAGAGTGAACATGAAGTAATGGTGGACCAAACAGCTCTATTTATAACACACTATACATTTTGAATAACCTGGGTGATAGTCCATTGGTTACTGTCCGCGTGACGTCATGGATCGTCACACCCATCTTCTCCAGGTGTGGTGCGGCGGGAAGGTTTCCCGCCCTTCAGGTATTCAGGGGAATCTGTATCATGTGAGCTGGATGCTGCTACTGGCACAAGCAGTATTATCCTTAACAGCTTGCTACAATGTGTCTCTGATTAGTTACAATGGATACCATTGCCGGATACAATCAGTTAAAGAGTACTTGTCACAGTCTATTCAGTACATAACAAACATGCTTGGGTGCATCCGCTCTTTAAAAAGCCAGCGTTCGACCCAACAAATATGGCCAACTATTGGCTGGTATCCAACCTCCCCTTTTAGGGAAGGTTTGGAGAAGGCAGTGGTGCAGCAGTTACAGGGGGTTCTGGATGAAGCGAATTATCTGAACCCCTTTAGTCAGGATTCAGGCCTGGATATGGTACTGAGACTGTGTTGGTTGCTCTGTTGGATGATTTCTGGCAGGAGTGGGATGGAGGGCATTCTTCCATCCTTGCTCTTCTTGACCTCTCAGCAGCCTTCAATTCCATCAACCATGGTATCCTTCTGGAACGGCTCTGAGAAGTGGGGATCCAGTGCACTTTGTGGTCCTGGTTTGCCTCATTTCTGAAGGGCTGGACCCAGTCGGTGTGGTTGGAGGATGGGATGTCCAGCCCTAGGCCTCTCCAGTATGGGGTGCCTCAGGGCTCGGTGCTCTCACCTCTCCTATTTAACATCTACATGAAACTGCTGGGGGAGATCATCCGTTCCCACAGGATGAGGTATCATCAGTATGCTGATGATATTCAGCTATACATCTCAGCCTGTGGTGATCCATGCAATGCAGTCGGAGTCCTATCCAGGTGTCTGGAGGCTGTTGGAGTCTGGATGGGGGGACAACGTGCTACAACTGAATCACAGCAAGACTGAGTGGCTATGGGTCGAGGGCCCCACGTTATCTCATGAGCTACCATCTTTGGTTATTTTGCCCCAAACAGACCCAGTGCATAATCTGGGGGTCCTCCTGGACACGCGACTCCTGCTCGATGAGCAAGTGGCAGTCGTGGTCAGGGGGGCTTTTGCACAACTTCGTGTTATATACTAGTTATGCCCACTCCTAGATTGGGACTCCTTGTTCATGGTCACACATGCTCTGGTCACCGCCAGACTTGACTATTGCAATGCGCTCTACATGGGGCTGCCCTTGATGACCATTCGGAGGCTGCAACTGGTCCAAAATGTGGCTGCCTGGGTGGTGATGGGATGCAGGTGGTTGCCGGTGCCTTGCCACTGATTCTGGAGCTGCACTGGTTGCCAGTGCAGTGCCTCCGGGTGCAATTCAAGGCCGGTAATGACCTTTAAAGCTCTACATGGTAGTGGGCCAGGATACTTAGGAGACCGCATCACCCTGAGAACATCTGTCCATCCCACCAGAACAGACTGGAGAGGCTCTCTCATTGTGCCATCTGCTAGGGAGGCTCGTCTCCCTAGCACCAGAAGGAGGGCCGTCTCTGTGTCTGCTCTAGCTCTTTGGAACCTGCGGGATCCGTGAGCACAATTGGCATAAATGGCCCCTGGCAGAGGCCACACCGGTCGAGAAAGCTCCTGGTCACTGGGCTCTGCAGGCACAGAAATTGGGGGGCGGATTAATAGTCATAGGATTGATTCACCCATATCTGACCTGACCGGCAGCTTTGCTGAGGGAAGCAAAATCGCTAACCCCCGTTAGACATTAGGTAATTACACACTTGCAGATCAGCCCAAGCCCGAGTGCAAATAGTGGCCATGTTTACCCTTGTGTAAGCCATGAACAATGGATTTCCCCTGTCAGTATTTGCCCTAGTTAATTAACTTCCCCAAGAGAGATTCCAAATTAACCCGGGTAAACAGGTGATATGATTTTCTGTCAGATGACGATTCTATCACACGCTGCCTTGAATTCCTATATATGATGATGATTTTCCCTCAATAAACCACTGGTCTTCGCTCCATCTTGTCTCGTGTCCTTCCTTGACCAGTCTCCTCCGGGACCTCACGGCCGCCCCGCGGCCCCAATCCTACATCTGGTGACCCCGAGACGTGATCCTACCCGAGAGTAAGCGATCAACGCGGTCCGGTTCTACGCTAGAACCGTGTCCGATCACCCCGGAGGACAGCGCGGCAGCCCGGTCGGAAAGCCAGCCGATTGGGAAGACAGCTCCGCGACGAGGCATTTCAGAGAGGCATCCACAGCTTGCTCCGGCTTTCGGGGCGGCTTGCAGCACGGAAAAACGCGTTCCGCTCAGGGTCGGCTGTGAACCCCTGACAGCGCAGAGGCCACTGAGGGCCCGTGGCGGCAGTCCACGCTCCGAGCTCTACCCAGAGATTCGTCACGCAAAACCTATTGCCTGAACTTCAGACGCGTCGAATCGTCCCGAGAAGGAGACTTCAAAGGACCCGGCAGGTAATATGGGGACTTGTCCTCAGCGGCAACGTCCGTCCGCTAGTCAAAGAATTCATGAGGATGAATTCAAAATCCTGGCCAGGGTATATCAGATAAGCTTTCACAGTGGAGAACTAGCACGGCTTTTGGTGTTCTTGAGGGAACACTGCCTGCTTTACCCAGAAGTAGGTACGTTATCCCTTCAGCTCTGGGATCAGATAGGAGTCTGCATTCAGCAACCCCCGAAAGCTCCAGATGGCGTAATTCGCACATGGAGCAAATGTAGGAAACTCTTAGCAGAGGTAGACCCAGTCCGGGTAGAGGCCAAAGAACCCCCAGCGTCAGCAGAGCCATCGGCGCCCACGGCGCTCTATCCATCATTTCAGTTTAAGCAGAGTAGTGTAGGGAGCTTTCCCTTGGTGACAGCTGCAGACGTCACCGGTGGAATGCATGGAATGGGGAGCGCTGGCGCTTCTCTGATAGCTACAGGTTCCCGAACTACCAAGAGTGCCCTTCAGCGCACAGTTGAGGAAGAGATCAGGAAGGGGGAATTGCCAGCAGAAGAACTAGCTGAGCTTAGTCAGATTTGTCCGATTCGCTTGGAGGTAGATGCCCTCACAGGGCAGCAGCAGATAGTTCATTCACCAGTCCCGTATAAGCTCCTCATGGCTATACGGAAGGCCATTTCAGAGACAGGACTACAGAGTCGCTTCACTAGGGGCACGCTTCAGCAAGTGTGCGAGAACACGATGTTCATCCCGCACGACTGGAAAGCCGTCATGCGAATGATGCTCAACCCCAGCCAGTATCTGCTATGGGACAGCGAGTATCGCCTCGAGGCTCCGGCAAGGTCTGCCAGGATGGGTGGGGCAATAATTCCTGACCAGTTATATGGTTCAGGTGCCTTCGAATCCATCGATGCACAGACCGCCCTGCCGCTCGCCACCCTTCAGTTGTCAGCTGAGACGGCCTTCAGGGCTTTTCTCAAGGTCCCGGCAACTGGCAAAGCGGCCAAAAATTACACCGCAGTCAAACAGGGCGCCCAGGAGTCCTACATGGACTTTATCAATCGCTTAGAGGAAGCGATCAGTAGACAGATCGATAATGAGCAAGCCCAACAAGAGCTCATGATGAAATTGGCTAAGGACAACGCCAATCTCGACTGCCGTAAGATCTTGCAGTCACTGGGCAATCGTCCTGACTTGACTCTCACGGACATGATTAGAGCATGCGCCGACGTTGGCACGGACTCCTACAAAATGGGTCTGCTGGCAGCGGCGGTGCAAGGGGGTAGGAAACCCAAGAACAAAAACCAAGGGGCATGTCACAATTGTGGCAAGGTCGGTCACTTCGCTAGGGAGTGCCGATCCAAGAGCGACGGACAACATTCCGGCCGTTCCAAGGCTCCAACCACCCCATGTCCAAGGTGTAATAAAGGCTTCCATTGGTCCAGATTCTGTCCGAATTCGGGAAACCGGAATGCGGGCATGTCTCTGGCCCCGGTCCAAACAGAGGCTTCCCTCGCTCTGGGCGAGCCAGAGCTGGATTAGATTCCAATCACATTCCGGACATTGCGAAGGTGCAGGCCAGCCCCAAGGGTAGTACAGGGCTAGAATTGATTTGCCAGGTGGACGTCACATGCGACTTGCCAGGTACAGTCTATCTGGTGGATTCCCAGTACATGGGACCCCTGCCCAAAGGCTTCATAGGGTTAGTTTTGCCTCGTAGTGTAGCCTGAGCACGCGGAATTCTTGTAATTCCGGGAGTCATTGACTCCAATTTTTCGGGTGTTCTCCAAGTTCAACTCTGGATGCACCTACCCCAGACCATTCACAAGGGAGACACGCTAGCGCAACTGATTATGGTTCTTTGTAACTCGCCAGCAGATAGCCAGGGAAGGCTCAGGGACAGTGCAGGGTCCGGGTCAGAAGACCGCTCGAGCGCAAGTGAGGCAGTGCAAGGATACCAGGTCTTAGCGACAGTGGAGACCAACATAGAATGGAAACAGCGGCCAGTTATTGAGGTATTTTTGAATAAAAAATCATTCTCAGGGTTGCTGGATACCGGAGCTGACGTCAGCGTGGTCAGCCGAAGCCAGTGGCCACGGGAGTGGGCCATTGAGCTGGTCTCCGATGTGTGGGGGGTAGGCGGCATCCAAGAAGCGTTTAGAAGCCGGGAGTGGGTGGAGGTCACGATTCCTAAGGCTGACGGCACGGCGGTCATTCGGCCGCACATTCTGGACGTGCACATCAACCTTTGGGGGCGAGACATCTTGCAGCAGTACCGTGCCACTCTTACCTTCGGGTAATGGCTCTGCCACTTAAATGGCTTACCAACACGCCAGTATGGGTAGAACAATGGCCGGTAGTGGGGGAGAAATTAGTTGCCCTAAAGCAACTGGTTAAAGAACAGCTTGACGCAGGACATATAGAGCCGTCCACTAGTCCTTGGAATTCGCCCATTTTTGTCATCAAGAAGAAGTCGGGGAAGTGGCGACTCCTCCACGATCTCAGAGAGATCAATAAATGTATACAGCCAATGGGACCGCTTCAATGCGGCATTCCGAATCCAAATATGATCCCCGAGGGTTGGGAGATCCTGGTCGTAGACCTAAAGGATTGTTTTTACACCATTCCCTTAGACCCCAGGGATCGGGAAAGGTTTGCCTTTACGGTGCCGGTTGTGAACCACAGCGAGCCCACGCAGCGTTACGCGTGGAAGTATTTGCCACAGGGGATGCTCAATTCGCCCACCCTGTGCCAAATTTATGTTCACAATGCACTGGCAAAGTTTTGAAACCTTCACCCCACAGCTTTAGTATGCCATTTCATGGACGATATCTTGGTCGCAGCGCCGCAACTCGGCAGCGAAATGTTTAAAGACCTCCAGGCCAGCCTGGGGGAGAAAGGGTTACTCATTGCCCCAGAGAATGTGCAGAGAACCGAGCCCTTCTCATACTTGGGTCATTGGCTTCTCCGTTCTTTCGCAGCACCAGTTTTGCCCCAGATCAATTTAAAAGACTCAGTCACCTTGGTAGAATTGCAGCAAGTTTTAGGTAACATTAATTGGGCCAGACCGTATTTCAGATTGGATACGGATCTTTTGAAACCGCTCTTCTCGCTGCTAACGTTAGGTAAGCAGCCGGCAGACTGGATACGAATTCCTCGAGAGGCACGCTTGGCTCTCGAGAAAGTCAACCAAATTCTCAGTCAAAGGTAGGTGGACAGGATTGCTCAGGGGCCATATGCCCCGATCCTGAACTTGTACATCATTCGGGCCGGAGCCCTAGGAGTGGACTCCGAGAGAGGAGCGAGTATTGTGGAATGGGTGTATTTACCAAACACCTCTTCCTGAAACATCGTTCCCCCCCCAAGAGTTGGTCTCCGCGGTGGTCTACCGCGGAAGGCTGAGAGCTAGGGACATTTCAGGGCACGACTTAGCAAAAATCGTGATCCCATTCACCAAAGAGCAGGTTCAGCAGTTTGATGCAGCTCGGTGACTCGCTTCCAATTGCCTTGGAAGGATTCACCGGATGCTTGGCATACCACTTGCCAAAGGACCCCAGACTCGTCTCGCTTCAAACGCAGACAGTCAGCTTGTATGAATTGATCTCGCTGGTTCCACTTCAGGGGGCCAGAACAGTCTTTACTGATGAGGGTTGCACATATGGTGTCTTAACTTGGCAGGAGGGCCAGGCTTGGCGCACGCTGCTAACTCTTCCACAGAAGTCCACGCAGCGGGCAGAGTTGGCAGCGGTGAACCTTGCTTTGCGCACCTTCGCCAAAGAGCGCCTCAACATCATTACTGACAGCCAGTACGTTAGGAATTTGCTTCACAGTCTACCGGGAGCGTACATCACTCCCACGATAGACAAAAATTTGCTGAGTTTGTTCCTCACAACTCAATTTCACTTGCGGAACCGTACGGAAGCGCTCTATATCGCCCACATCCGAAGTCACCAGGACCTACTGGGTTTGATTTCCGCGGGCAATAGCAGAGCGGATGCAGCCACAAAGGAAATTCAGCAACGATCAGTGTTAGGTGTTTTCACTACTCCAATTCAGGGTCATGCATTCTTTCATCAGAATGCCAAAGCACTCGCCAGGCAGTTTAACCTGCCACTTTCTCAAGCCCAAGGCATAGTTCGCTCTTGTCAGCATTGTGCAGGGGCACCGGGGGGGCCCTCGTGGGGGGTCAACCCACGAGGGACAGAGGCTAATCAGGTGTGGCAAATGGACATCACACATGTCCTGCAGTTTGGCAGATGGCAGTACATGCACGTTTGCATTGATACTTTCTCACAATTCGTTTGGGTGACGGCGCAAAAAGGGGAGACAGCTTCCCACGTGGAGCAGCACCTCCTAGCCTGCTTCGCGGTGATGGGCAAACCACGGCACGTGAAAACTGATAATGCCCCGGCCTACAGCTCTAGGCAGCTGGCCGACTTCATGGCCACCTGGGATATCAAGCATACCTTTGGCGTTCCTTACAATCCGCAGGGGCAAGCGATTGTGGAACGAGTCAATCGGACACTCAAGTCCTACATTGACAAACAAACAGAAAGGGGGGAGCCACCAGCCCTCCCCAAGGCTCAGGGTCAGGCACAGCATTGTCTGAACAAGGTGTTGTTCACGTACAATCACCTGAATGTTTTTCGGATTGCACACCGCAGGAGAAACACTTCCGCCGCTCGGAAGGTCTCCCACAGCCACTGGTTCATTACCGAGTGCCACCGGACCCTTCTTGGAGGGGCCCGGCACCACTTGTAACCTGGGGAAGAGGGTATGCTGCAGTTATGTCTCCTACAGGTGTCATTTGGATTCCAGCTCGGTGCGTCAAGCCTCACTTGGAGCCGCATGGCGTGGACCCAGACCGACCCGAGTCCGATCCCGGAGATGGAGGACCTCACCCTGACCGAGGGGACTCAGCGGAAGAAGCGGCGACCGCAGATGACAGCGCCGAAGGTCACCTGGGGGATGGTCAAGGCCCTTTGCAATGAGGCCCAGGACGCCATCCGACGCAAGGACAGGGAACCAACACCGGAGAACTTCGTGGCTGCAGTCTTCGCCCGGATCACTGCCAACACCGTGGCAGTCACCATCATCCTGACCCTCTCCCTACTTGCGGGGGGAGACTTCAGGCAGCCTCACTAAAGGCCAGCGATCTGATGCCAGGCGGAGATCTCTCTGCCCAGATGCACTACAACCTATGGGAAAGGTTGGCGGGTCTCGTCAACCAGTCCGATTTTTGCCTAAAGCAGGATGCGGGTTCTGCCTCAATGTTGAGCATCTGCCTCATCCCGGTGTGCCACACTCCAGACGCGCGCACCAGGGACGGCGACTGGCTGGTGAAGCAGATTTTCGGTCTGTTTCTCCCAACAAGTTTCTCAGCATACGCTCGCTGGGGAATGCAGTTAACCATGACTTTGCCGGCTGATGCAGCCACTCTCCACACCCCGCGAGTGGCAGTCAGCCCGAACTCTACTTGTGCCCGAATGACCGGCTGCTCTGCAGTCGGCCGGACTCAGCGCCGCTGCCTCGACACTGGCAGCAGCAATTGGACTTGTGATAACCCAGAGACACTTGGTTCAATGTATGCTCATGTTACCCTGCCTTCAGGTTGGTTCTTCACATGCAATCAGTACACTTGGAATTACATTCCTGCAAATGTATCAGATTCCATGTGTTGTATCAGTCGCTTGACATTGTTACTCCCCACTAGGGATATGATTGTTCCAAGCACAAATGTTTCCTCACCCATACGGCACCCTCGCGCCACCCAGTTAGACAGCTCATGTGATAGCAACATTAGGGTCCTGAGTCAAGCCGAATACGTCTCGTTGGCAGTCAGCATACTTGGTGTGCCAGGCTTAGCCATCGGCAACGCTCGGAGAATTGGTCAATTGGCTTGCGGATTATCAAAAGCCATTAACCATACCTCCTCGGCGATAGCGCTGCTCAACCAGGAGCAGGCAGAGCTTCGTCATGCCATCCTAGACAATCGAGCAGCGATCGACTACCTTCTGTTGTTACATCATTTGGGTTGCGAATCTGTCCACGGCATGTGTTGCTTTAATCTCACAGACAACTCACACAAGGTACAGAGCCAGCTCACGGATCTTCACACCCTGGTCAAGAACATTAAGGAGGATGCTTCGTGGGGGTGGTGGGATTTGCTGTGGTCGTGGTTCCCATGGGGTTGGCTTCAGACGACACTCAAAGTGATTGTGGGGGTGGTAATACTGGGCACAACAGTGTGTTGTTTCGTGCAATGTATTCCCTCACTGCTATCGAGATGTCCCCCATGGAGGGAACCCTGAAATGTCATCCCCCCACACCAGCTGATGCCCCTCCTACGCAGGGCCGTCTGTCAGGTCCAAAAATAACAGAAAAAGGGGGAGTGCGGGATCCGCGAGCACAATTGGCATAAACGGCCCCTGGCAGAGGCCACACCGGTCGAGAAAGCTTCTGGTCACTGGGCTCTGCGGGCACAGAAATCGGGGGGCGGATTAATAGTCATAGGATTGATTCACCCATATCTGACCTGACCAGCAGCTTTGCTGAGGGAAGCAAAATCGCTAACCCCCGTTAGACATTAGGCAATTACACACTTGCAGGTCAGCCCAAGCCCGAGTGCAAATAGTGGCCATGTTTACCCTTGTGTAAGCCATGAACAATGGATTTCCTCTGTCAGTATTTGCCCTAGTTAATTAACTTCCCCAAGAGAGATTCCCAATTAACCCGGGTAAACAGGTGATATGATTTTCTGTCAGATGACGATTCTATCACACGCTGCCTTGAATTCCTATATATGATGATGATTTTCCCTCAATAAACCACTGGTCTTCGCTCCATCTTGTCTCGTGTCCTTCCTTGACCAGTCTCCTCCGGGACCTCACGGCTGCCCCGTGGCCCCAATCCTACAGGAACCTCCTGCCAATTGAGCTGCCTCTCCAGACGGAGTTGCTGTCCTTCAGGAAATGGCTAAACACCTGGCTGGCAAAGCAGGTGTGGGACACCAGCGATGTGATGACCCCTGTTGCTGGCTGATTTAGTAAAAACACTCTCTCCCTCTTTTAATCTCTTTTAATCTGTAGGGGTCGGAGTAATTTTTGGTGGCAGTTTTAATGTTTTTTTTATTGGTTTTTAAAAATGTGATTGGTTTCATTTTCTTTGATTCACCCAGAGTCTTCGGAGTTGTGCGGCAATATAAATCAGAGAAATAAGATAAATAAAATAATTTATACATTCATCTGGGTGGGTGGGGTTGGGGGGTTCGGCTCAAGCATCTCATAGGCCTCTCCTAATCCCATTCTATGATTCAGGAGAAATTCTGATCTGTGGATTTAACTGATCTCCTCTTACAATCTGAGCACTTCTGAATAGACATGAATGCTCAATTTCTGGACATGAAACGAGAATGCAGAAATGAAACATACATGATGGTCTGATTGTGAATGTTATATGATATTGTTGTGTATGCAAGGACACTGTTGCTTTAAGTAAATGGATGTAACCAGCCCCATATCACAATGTATCACAGCTGCTAAAGGAACGCGAGCGGACCGCCCATTGAGGGCGGATGCGAGCGTTCATACTCACATGGCTCAATCCCCAAATCACGGACAGCCGCGGGAACTTCTCCGCATGAAGAACTACAGAAGAGGGGGGCGTGCCTCAAGTCGACGCCCCCAACGGTGGCAGCCAATGAGCCACCGTGCAACCAGATTCAAATGTGTTTTGTTACTGTATATAATGTGATGTACCTCCGCCATTACCACATGTTCAACCTGACCACCAAAGAATAAACCTGTGTTAGTCCTCATTGCGACTCCTTCTCTGTCTTCCCTGCGAGACACTAAATTGGCGACGAAGGTGGGATAATGGCGAATCCCAGAGTCAAGACGTACCAGTTCGACGTCAGCGAGCCTGAGCAGTGGGAGCTCTACGAGTGCCAGTTTCGGCACGCAATGGAAGCAGCCGGCGTCGACGACGACGCGTTGATACGCTCCCATTTCCTGGCCCAGGTGGGACCGGCCACGCTGCGCATCCTAATGAACTTGGTGGCGCCAAAGAAGGTTGAAGCCGTGCCGATCGACCAACTCCTGGAGCTGCTGAGGGCACACTTCCAGCCCCCAGTCTCGATTTTTCCGGCCCGGGTCGCGTTCCACTGGCGGGACCAGCGCCCAGGCGAGTCCGTGTCCGACTACGCAGCGGCCCTCAGGCTGGCAGCCGTGCACTGCAAGTGGGACGATCTGAACCAGGCCCTGCGAGACCGCCTGCTGTGCGGCCTGCGGGACGAGGAGCTACAACGGAAGCTCATGACCCGCGACGAGCACCTCTCGTTCAATGAGGTGTTGCGAGAGGCGCAGGCGGCTGAGGCGGCCAGGAGCGGGGTCAAGGTGTTCAAGGCCCGTGGCACAACGTCCGAGCGGGCCAAGTCCCCTGTCCAAGCGGCCCGGCGGACTCCGGCGAAGGCGGCCTGGCGGGCACCGAAGTCGCCCGCCGGCACTCCAGAGACCTCCGACGACTCCTCCGCAACGGCGGATTCCTACACCAGCGACGACGACGGCGTCCAGAAGGTACGGAAGCGTGGGGAGCGGCGGCAACACCGAGAGCGGCCAGACCGCCGCTGCGACGGCTGTGGCGCGGCCCACGACCGCACGAGGTGTCCTTTCCGCAAGGCCGAGTGCCACAACTGCGGTCGAAAAGGACATATCGCCCGAGTATGCAGGCGCGGGCGAACCGAGGACAAAGGCGGCTCCAGTCACCCCCAGCACCACCAGCGGAAGGCGGCCGGTTCCAGGAAGGTTTCCACCGTTCACGGCGAGGACGGCGTACGCCGCGTGGCCCTGGAGCACCGGCGATTCTACGTGGAGGTACAGTTGCAGGGGCGCCCCGTAAAAATGGAAATAGACTCAGGGTCGTCCTACTCGATACTGTCCCAGAGGGAGTACATGCGCATTCCCCCAGAGGCTCGGCCCAAGCTGCGGGCCATGCGGTCCCATTTGCGGGACGTTCAGGGAAACGGGATCCCGGTGTTGGGGGTGGGGAAGTTCAAGGTGAAGTTCAAGAATTTCTCCGAAAGACTGCCCCTAGTGGTCCTCAAGGGGGGGAAGTGTTGCCTCCTAGGAACGCAGTGGTTTGCTCCCCTGGGAATAGAACTGTCCGGCATCCACGCCACTGAGACTGACCCAATGCAGGACGTTTGCAATGCACACCCGGACGTCTTCAAAAAGGGGCTCGGTACTTACAGGGGGCCCCCAGTTTCATTCGAGTTGGACCCAGAAATCCGGCCCATCCGCCTCAAGCCAAGGAGGGTGCCTTTCGCACTCAAGGACAAAATCGAGGCGGAACTGGACAAATTGGTGGGGCAAGGGATTTTGGTTCCAGTTGATTCGGCCGAGTGGGAGACGCCGATTGTAACGGCCCTTAAATCAAACGGGGAGGTCAGGATTTGTGCAGACTATAAATGTACAATTAATAAGGCCATTCGGCCAAATGCATACCCGGTACCCGTGGTCAGCCACCTGCTGGCCACACTTCATGGGGGGAGGTGTTTTGCCAAGTTAGACCTGGCCCAAGCCTACCAGCAACTCTCAGTGACCCCAGCCGCTGCCGCTGCGCAGACTATCGTGACGCACAAGGGGGCATTTAAGGTAACGCGCCTTCAGTTCGGCGTGAACTCGGCCCCCGGGATCTTTCAGTCCCTCGTGGAACGCCTGTTAAAGGGGCTTCCAGGAGTTCTACCATACTTCGATGATGTGCTGATAACAGCGGGGAGCGAGGTAGAACTAGCGAAAAGACTAGATGGGGTCCTCTCGGTTTTCGAGAAAGCGGGGCTTCGCCTAAGGAAGGACAAGTGTGTGTTTTTTGCGAGGGAAGTTGAGTTCCTAGGTTTCAAAGTAACCCCAGAAGGGATCAGACCCTCAGAGTCCAAGGTTGCGGCCGTACAGAACGCCCCTCGCCCCACCGCAAAGCCGGAGCTGCAGTCGTTCCTGGGGCTCCTTAACTTTTATCATTCATTCCTGCCGAGGAAAGCATCGGTTGCGGAGCCACTGCACGCCTTACTAAAAAAGGACGCGGTTTGGCGGTGGGGGGACAGACAAGAAAAAGCTTTCCGAGAACTGAAATCGCTCCTCTCCTCAGACGCGGTCCTAACACATTTTGACCCAAGGAAGCCAGTAGTACTAGTATGTGATGCGTCCCCGGTGGGGGTGGGGGCGGTCCTGTGCCACGTGCTAGAGAGCGGGCGGGAGGCCCCGGTGGCATATTACTCTAGGTCCCTTTCAAAGGCTGAGCGCAACTACGCGCAAACGGACAGGGAGGCACTGGCCATAATTGCAGGGACCAAAAAATTCCATGATTTTCTATACGGCCGCGAGTTTACGGTAGTGACGGATCATAAGCCGCTTCTGGGAATCTTCACTACCGGCAAACCCACTCCCCAAATACTGTCCCCCAGGATGTTGCGTTGGGCCATATTCCTCAACGCCTATCAGTACGAGCTAGTTTACCGCCCAGGGAAGGAGATCTCCCACGCGGATGCACTGTCCCGGTCTCCCCTCCCTAGCATGGGGGACCCGGCATGCGAGGTAGAGCGGGACCACCAGGTTATGTTAATTGAGTCCCTCGACTCACCCCCCATTGTTCCGGCCGAACTCGCCAAAGCCACGGCGGCCGACAAGATCCTAGCCCAAGTTAGCTCATGGGTGAGGAAAGGGTGGCCCACTACTCCCCCAGAGGAACCGTTCAAGCCGTTCTGTAGGCGCAGGGTAGAACTTTCCCTGGAAAGGGGCTGTCTACTCTGGGGCCAGCGGGTGGTCATCCCAAAAAAGTTAAGGGCAAGGGTGCTGAAGCTACTGCACACCAGCCACCCAGGAATCGTGCGGTCCAAGGCCCTAGCCAGAAGCTTCTTTTGGTGGCCACAGATAGACGCCGACATAGAGCGCCTAGTGGGCACGTGCGAGAGCTGCCAGAGCTCCCGGCCCGAGGAGCCCCGGCTACCCCATAGAGAGTGGGACACGGCCCGCGGACCATGGTCCCGTATCCATGTCGACTTCGCGGGGCCCTTCCGTGGGGCAACGTTCCTACTGGTTGTCGACTCCTACTCCAAGTGGTTGGAGGTAATCCCCGTGAGCAGCACCTCCTCCGCGACAACCATAAAGCAGTTGCGTAAACTCTTTGCGTGTTTCGGCCTGCCAGACGTCCTCGTGAGCGACAACGCGAGTTGCTTCACGTCGACCGAGTTCCAAACCTTCATGGAGAGGAACGCAATCAGGCACATCACGGCTGCCCCATTCCACCCCGCCACAAACGGTCAGGTAGAGCGCCAAGTGCGCACTACGAAAGACGCACTGCGGCGCATGGGCCCCGGCGACCTGAACCTACACCTGTGCCAGTTCCTAATTAGCTACAGGACCACCCCCTTAGCTTCAGGATTCTCCCCAGCCGAGCTGCTTATGAAGAGACGCCCGGCAACGCTGTTTGACCGGATGGATCCGTCCAGGGTGGGGGATGAGGGGAGAAATATAAATTTAGGGGGGGGGGAACTCCAAGAACTTTGCCACAGGGGACCCGGTTTACTGTAGGAACTACGCGGCCTCGGGGCCGGCGTGGGTACCGGGGTCGGTCATCGAGCAGACAGGACCAGTGTCCTACAGGGTAGAGACTAGCTCAGGGCTACTGTGGAGACGGCACGCCGACCAGCTCCGAAGAAGGGTCACCAGTGAGGGGAAATCAGCGTTAGGGTCCTCCCCCACCCGCATTACCCAAGGGGGAGACACGGAGGCGCACGAGGGCGAAATTAAAGAGAGGAATCAGTTTGTCCCCGACCATGACCAGGAGCACGAGTTTGACTATGATTTTCCGTACCAGGGGGAGTTAGCGGAGTGGTCCCCCACCCGTCCTAGCGAGAAGAGGGGTTTCAGTTCAGCCCCTGGTACCTTCAGTCCCCGCAACGCGGGCATGCTAGAGTACACCATAGTCCCGGCCCCCAAGAGACAAGCGCCGCAAAGACAGGCAGCCAGCGAAATCTCGCCAGCCGCAAGTCCCCAGACCCCCGAGCAGGCAGCGGGAGACAGCGGGTCCACGAGGGTCTCATCGTCAGTCCCGAAGTTCGTGCTAGGGGGGTCCCCGGGGCCTGCAGGCGGTAGGCAAGGGTTCACTTCCCAACTGTTCATTCCATTCCCGTCCCCACAGACAAGGTCACCGCAGCCTCATCACAGAACCACTAACGAGTCCCCACCTTGCATTGCAGGACAAGACCGCGCGGGACCAGGAGCCACGGGCTCCCCTGTGTTAGGGCAAGCTGACACGCGCCCCAGGCGCACGTGCGGGAAGCCACAATGGTTAAGGGACTTCGTCCCATCCTAGGGGGGAGGGATGTTGTGTATGCAAGGACACTGTTGCTTTAAGTAAATGGATGTAACCAGCCCCATATCACAATGTATCACAGCTGCTAAAGGAACGCGAGCGGACCGCCCATTGAGGGCGGATGCGAGCGTTCATACTCACATGGCTCAATCCCCAAATCACGGACAGCCGCGGGAACTTCTCCGCATGAAGAACTACAGAAGAGGGGGGCGTGCCTCAAGTCGACGCCCCCAACGGTGGCAGCCAATGAGCCA
The DNA here is from genome assembly GCA_035047345.1 of Bradypodion ventrale. Taxonomy (NCBI): domain Eukaryota; kingdom Metazoa; phylum Chordata; class Lepidosauria; order Squamata; family Chamaeleonidae; genus Bradypodion; species Bradypodion ventrale. Next base: position 252,000,152 of record JAWDJE010000004.1, on the reverse strand, counting down.
CCGTGCAACCAGATTCAAATGTGTTTTGTTACTGTATATAATGTGATGTACCTCCACCATTACCACATGTTCAACCTGACCACCAAAGAATAAACCTGTGTTAGTCCTCATTGCGACTCCTTCTCTGTCTTCCCTGCGAGACACTAAAGATATGTAATGGTAAACTGAGATCTTAGTTAAGGGTTTGCCTGTTTTGTCCTCTTAAAGGATGATAGGATAAGAAGAAATTCATTCATGAACTCTGAGAACAATAATACAGCAGGGTTAACCCATTCTTAGATGCATCTGTTCCTAGTCTAAAATCAGTTCCTTCTGTTGTGTGCTTGCAACTTCCTGATTTAGTAAGAATTGCTTCTTTTGTCTGCTAGGGGTGAGTCACTTTTGCATGGTGAGAACCCTGGAGTGTAACCAGCCTCCTTTCATTGATCTTTGAAAGCCTTAAACCAGGAGTTCTCAACCTTTTGAAGCCGAGGGCCAGGTCACGCTCCCTCAGACAGCTTCAGGGGCTGGACAGCCTTTTTGTCCTTCCTCCACCACATGACACTTCCTGGTGTGGTAGAGTTCGTGGGGGGCTTTAGTGTCTTGCACGGAAGACAAAGAAGGAGCCGCAGTGGGGGCTAAAACACAGGTTTATTTCATGATGGTCAGGATGAACATGTGGTAATGGCGGAGGTACAGCTCATTTTATACTGCAGTAATACATTTGAATATTGTTGCACGGTAGCTCGTTGGCTGCTACTGGCGTGACATCATTCTGAGCCACGCCCATCTTCTCCAGGTGATCCTAGCGCGGGCAAGGTTCCCGCGGCTGCCGGCGATTGGGGAATGTGAATCATGTGAGCTGAACGCTCGCAGCTGGGCAGCTATGGGCAGCTATGGGCAGCTTACTCGCGTTCCTTAAACAGCTGGGTTACATTGTAATCATTTTCAGGTTACATTCATACATTCTTAAAGTAATACTGTTACATACACAACACTCCTCCCCCCTAGGATGGGACGAAGTCCCTCAACCATTGTGGCTTCCCGCACGTGCGCTTGGGGCGTGCGGCTGCTTGGTTTAGCTCAGGGGAACTAGGGGCTCCGAATCCCGCAGAGTCTCATCCTGCAATGGAAAGGGGGGACTTATTAGTCGTTTGGCGGGGGCTCTGCGACAACCTTGCATTGGGAGAAGGGAACGGAACATGCAGCTGAGATGTGAACCCCTGCCTGTTACCCATGGCGCCTGGGGACCCCCCCCAGCACGAACCTCGGAACCGATGAGGAGACCCTCATTGTCTCGCTCTGGTCCCTTGCGCCTGCAACCGGCGTACTTGCGCCACCCCCTGCTTCCTGACCCGGAGTTCTCGGGGATGGGGAGAGTGAACTCCCCCCTGCTGCCTGGCTCGGGGGGCTTGGTGATATGGTATACTCTAAAGCAAAAGGGCTGGGGGGACTGGAGGTACCAGGGGCTGAACTGAAACCCCTCTTCTCACTCGAACGGGTGGGGGACCACTCCGCGACACCCCCCTGGTACAGTAACATAAAGTCAAACTCATTCCACTCTTTCAAAGTATCGTCCTCCGTATGCATTTGTATCCGAGGATGCCCCCGTGTCTCCCCCTTGGGTTACGCGGGTGGGGGAGGACCCTAACGCTGATTCCCTTTCACTATTGACTCGCCTTTTGAGTTGGTCAGCATGCCTTCTCCAGAGTAGACCTGTGCTAGTCTCAACCCTATAGGATACTGGCCCCGTTTGTTCAATGATCGTCCCTGGAACCCACGTTGGCCCCGAGGCCGCATAGTTTCTGCAGTGAACTGGGTCCCCTACCGAAAAACTTTTGGAACTCTCTACCACTATATTTCTCCCCTCATCCTCCACCCTGGTCGGATCCAACTGATCAAAAAGGGTTAGCGGCCGCCTCCTCATGAGGAGCTTGGCCGGCAAAAGTCCTGACGCTAGAGGAGTTGCCCTATAACAGATGAGGAACTGACACAGCTGGAGGTTCAACTCACCGGGACCCATGCGCCACAGTGCGTCTTTCGTAGTGTGCACTTGGCGCTCTACCTGACCATTTGTGGCGGGGTGAAACGGGGCAGTGGTAATATGTCGGATGGCATTTCTCTCGATAAACGCCTTGAATTCCGCAGAAGTGAAGGTACTGGCGTTATCGCTAACAAGGATGTCCGGCAGGCCGAAACAACTGAACACCCTGCGCAAGTGTTTAATGGTTGCGGCAGATGAGGTGCTAGTCATGGGGATTACTTCCAGCCACTTGGAGTACGAGTTGACGATCAGCAGAAACATAGACCCGCGGAAAGGGCCAGCGAAGTCGACATGTATTCGGGACCACGGCCCGCGGGCCGTGCCCCATTCCCTATGGGGTAGCCGGGACTCCTCGGGCCGAGAGCTCTCACACGTGCCCACTAAACGTTCTATATCCGCGTCTATTTGGGGCCACCAGAAGTAGCTCCTGGCCAGTGCCTTGGAGCGCACTATGCCCGGGTGGCTGGTATGCAGTAGCTTCAGCACCTTCGCCCGCAACTTCTCTGGGATGACTACCCGCTGGCCACAGAGCAGGCAGCCCCTTTCAAGGGAAAGCTCGACTCTGCGCCTGAAAAATGACTTGAAATGCTCCTCGGGGGGAATTGTGGGCCACCCTTTCCTAACCCAGGAACTGACTTGGGACAGGATTTTGTCGGTCTCCATGGCTTTGGCGAGGTCTGCCGGGACTATGGGGGGTGAGTTGAGGGACTCGATCAGCAGGACTTGGTGGTCCTGCTCTACCTCGCATGCGGGATCTCCTAAACTAGGGAGGGGAGACTGGGACAGCGCGTCCGCATGGGAGATCTCCTTCCCTGGGCGATAGACCAGTTCATACTGGTAGGCGTTAAGGAAAATCACCCAACGTAGCATCCTGGGGGACAGAATTTGTGGGGTGGGTTTGCCTGTAGTAAAGATTCCCAGAAGGGGCTTGTGATCCGTCACAACCGTAAACTCGCGGCCGTATAGGAAATTGTGGAACTTCTTTGTTCCCGCGATTATGGCCAGGGCCTCCCTATCAGTTTGCGCGTAGTTGCGCTCCGCCTTTGAAAGGGACCTGGAGTAGTACGCAACCGGGGCTTCCCGCCCGCTCTCCAACACATGGCACAGCACCGCCCCCACCCCCACTGGGGATGCATCACAAACTAAAACTACTGGTCTCCTCGGGTCAAAATGGGTCAGGACAGCATCCGAGGATAAAAGCGCTTTGAGCTCCTTGAAAGCATTCTCTTGCCTATCTCCCTACCACCAAACCGCCTCTTTTTTAGTAGCGCGTGCAGTGGCTCCGCAACGGATGCCTTCCTTGGCAAGAAGGAATGGTAAAAATTTAGGAGCCCTAGAAATGACTGCAGTTCCGGTTTCGCGGTGGGGCGAGGGGCGTTTTGCACAGCCGCAACCTTGGACTCGGAGGGTTTGATGCCCTCCGGGGTTACCTTGAACCCGAGAAACTCAACCTCCCTCGCAAAGAACACACATTTGTCTCTTCTCAGTCGAAGTCCCGCTTTCTCGAATATTGAAAGGACCCTGTCTAGTCTTCTCGCTAGTTCTGATTCGCTCCCCGCTATTATCAAAACATCGTCAAAATATGGGAGCACGCCTGGAAGCCCCTTTAAAAGGCGTTCCACAAGGGACTGGAAGATCCCGGGGGCCAAATTTACGCCGAACTGTAGGCGCGTTACCTTAAATGCCCCCTTGTGTGTAACGATGGTTTGCGCAGCGGCAGCAGCTGGGGTTACTGTGAGCTGCTGGTATGCCTGCGCCAGGTCTAGCTTGGCAAAACACCTCCCCCCATGCAACGTGGCCAGTAAGTGGCTAACCACTGGCACCGGATATGCATTTGGCCGAATGGCCTTGTTAATTGTACATTTGTAGTCAGCGCAAATCCTGACCTCCCCGTTTGATTTTAAGGCTGTAACAATCGGAGTCTCCCACTCCGCTGAATCAACTAGAACCAAAATCCCCTGCCCCACCAATTTGTCCAGTTCCGCCTCAATCTTGACCTTGAGGGCGAAGGGCACTCTTCTTGGCCGGATTTCTGGGTCCAACTCAAAAGAAACTGGGGGCCCCTTGTAAGTCCCGAGCCCCTTTTTGAAAACGTCCGGGTGCGCATCGCACACGTCCCGCATTGGGTCAGTCTCGATGGCGTTAATGCCAGACAGTTCGATTCCCAGGGGAGCAAACCACTGGGTTCCCAAAAGGCAACATCTTCCCCCCTTGAGAACCACTAAGGGCAGTTTCTCTGTGTAATTTTTGAACTTCACCATGAAGTTCCCCACCCCCAACACTGGGATCCCATAGCCCTGCACGTCCCGCAAGCGTGACTTCATGGCCCGCAGTTTGGGCCGTGCATTTGGGGGAATGCGCATGAACTCCGTCTGGGACAGGATGGAGTAGGACGACCCCGAGTCTATTTCCATCCTCACTGGAACCCCTTGTAACAGTACCTCTGCAAAGAAGCGCCGGTGCTCCAGGACCACACGGTTCACACCTTCCGCGCCATCGCTGGCTGAGACCTTTCCGATGCCGGCCGCCTTTCGCTGGTGTGCTTGAGGGTGTCTCGATGCGCCCTTGTCCTTGGTTCGCCCACGCCTGCAGACTCTGGCGATGTGGCCCTTCCTACCGCAGTTGTGGCACTCGGCCTTCCGGAATGGGCATCTCGTCCGGTCGTGAGATGCCCCACAGCCATCGCAACGGCGGCCTTGTCGCTCGCTGGTCTGGCGCCTTCCCCCCACGTTTCTTCACCCTCTGGACGTCGTCGTCCTCACTGGAGCAGGAGTCTGCCGTCGTGGACGACTCCTCGGAGGTTGCTGGGGTGCCTGCGGGCGACTGGGGTGCCCGCCAGGCTGTCTTCGCCGACGTCCGCCGGGCCGCTTGCACGGGTGACTTGGCCCTCTCAGGTGCGGCCCCTCGGGACTTGAACACTCTGACCCCGCTCCTGGCCGCCTCGGCGGCTTGGGAATCCCGCAATACCTCGTTGAACGTGAGGCGATGGTCGCGGGTCATCAACTTCCTCTGGACCTCCTCGTCCCTCAGGCCACACAGCATGCGGTCTCGGAGGGCCATGTCCAGGTCCTCCCATTGGCAGTTGACCGCCGCGAGCCTGAGGGCCGCTGCGTAGGCGGACACGGACTCCCCCGGGCGCTGGTCCCGCCTGTGGAACGCGACCCGGGCTGGGAAGATTGAAACGGGAGGCTGGAAGTGCTCACTCAGTAGCGCCAGGATGCGGTCGATGGGCACCACGTCTACATTCCGGGGAGCCACCAGGTTCATCAGGATACGCAGCGTGGCCGGCCCCACCTGGGCAAGGAAGTGCGAGCGCATCTTCGCGTCATCGTCGATGCCTGCAGCATCCATCGCGTGCCGAAACTGCCACTCATACAGCTCCCATTGTTCTGGATCGCTGATATCAAACTGGTGCGGTTTGACCTTGGGATACGCCATGGATCCCACCTTCGTCGCCAATTTAGTGTCTTGCACGGAAGACAAAGAAGGAGCCGCAGTGGGGGCTAAAACACAGGTTTATTTCATGATGGTCAGGATGAACATGTGGTAATGGCGGAGGTACAGCTCATTTTATACTGCAGTAATACATTTGAATATTGTTGCATGGTAGCTCATTGGCTGCTACCGGCGTGACGTCATTCTGAGTCACGCCCATCTTCTCCAGGTGATCCTAGCGCGGGCAAGGTTCCCGTGGCTGCCGGCGATTGGGGAATGTGAACCATGTGAGCTGAACGCTCGCAGCTGCCCCCTATGGGCAGCTTACTCGCGTTCCTTAAACAGCTGGGTTACATTGTAATCATTTTCAGGTTACATTCATACATTCTTAAAGTAATACATACATACACAACAGGGGCCCACATGAAATGGTTCCATGGGCTGCAACCAGCCCATGGGCCACAGGTTGAGAATCCCAGCTCTAAATTCCAATATGGAAACCAGCAGAACTCACCAGTTTTATATGGAGTTTTGTCTTGCACATACTGGAAGAATGGTTGCAGGTCCTGCCAATCCCTCGTTCCTTACTTCCCCTTCCTGGAATCTCCTCAGTTTAAATTTTAAAAGGTCTTGTTGCTAGGCAAAGGGAATTGGCCTTGATACCTTGCCTGCTTATAATTATTTTAGCACAGGGGTGCCCAAAATTTTTGGCTGTGGGCTGGTCACGTGGTTCAGTGGGCCAGTCACTTTGACCCAAGGACCGGATCCAGCCCCAGATGCCAATTCATCCGGCCTGCAGTACCCTCATTGCTTCTGGAAGCAATAGTAAAATGTGCCCCATACAGGCATATTTTCCTTCCACTTCTGGGAGCGACAAGAGTGTCACAGGCATCGGGGGCTGAATCCAGCCCATGGGCCGTAGTTTGGGCATCCCTGACTTAGCCTAAGCTGTCATGATCTTTTGTGATTAGATCACACAAAAGAGTGAACTTCCTCTTCTAAATGTAGGTTTTTAGCATCTGAATTCACACTTGCGATGTGTGATGTTGCCCCTCAAAAAAGGGACATAGTTTTGGTGTTCATCTTCATCTTCTTCGTTTTCTTCTTCTTCTATGTCTAGGCCAAATGTGAAACTGTCAAAATGAAGCCTGTGCTTCATGTAGTTAATGAATATTATGCTTATGCCAAACCCTGAAATTTAACATGACATTATCCTTAACAGTATAAAATATTTTTGAAGTTAAGATCCAAAACTTGTGAAACAGAAACTGAAGAAGGAAAATAGTATAAAATTCTAGACAAAAGAAATTCCTTGCAGCTATCCCTTGAAAAACTATGAATGAAATTACTTTCCTTTCTAGTAGAAAAATGTGGTAAACAGTTCCCAGTTCTAAGATCAACAAATTGAGAAGAATCCAAAAAATCATTACAAACACATTTTTAAAAAGTCATCTCATTTCCAGTATTATATTAAAATTACTGTACTACTTTTGGCTATTTCACTTGCATCAAAATGTAAAAATCAACTGATCATGGCAGTTGGGAAGAATGATGAAATGCTTTGAATAGGATCACTTAATAGCTATAATTTTCTCTTCCCTTCTCTAAGAAACAAGCATCCCCACCCACCAAGATTATATTTTTAATGTACTACTCCATACATGGTTCACATCACACTATTTTGTGTAAGTAGATATAGGTTGGATTTGTTATTCTTGGTGGGAATGGAATGTGAAAATACTCATCTGAAGAGGCATGTTTGTTTGTTTATTTATTTATTTATTTATTTATTGTTTAGATTTCTATACCGCTTTACTCCCCGAAAAGGGAACTCGAAGCGGTTTACAATAATAATGCTAAACAATACAAAATACGATACAAATAATACAAAGCAATATACAAATAAGATGCAAAATGTCAATGATACAACATATCAATTACAGTAAAACATAATGCATAAATACAATGGGGGAAGAAAAAACAAAGTCAGGAACCATACAGTACAAGTTAAATCAGAATAAGCAAAAAGATCCAAAAGGGGGGGGAGGTCGGAGCCCAAGCTCAACGACCTTAATAAGCCTAAGAGTGTCTTCAGCTGCCAAAGTCCGCAACATAGCCAAAGGTTGAATGTCCGTAACCAGCTGCAGCTGCTCCTGCGCTCTTTTGAAGCCCTCCTGGCAGGTGGAAGAGGAGGGAACGGACTGCCGGCGGCCTCAGCTGTCGCTCATCTCCCATCCTGGGCCGGTGGAATGAGCCCAGGAGAGACGCGGCGAAGACCCTTAGGTGGACAAAAGTGCCAGGGGGGGGCAGCACAGATGAGAAAGGCGCCTCTTTCCTGCTCCTCTTCTGCCCACCCAGGCCTTAGGAATGTTACTCAGGACTGGCCCAAAATGTTTGGCCACCTGAGGTAAAAGATGCCCTCACAGCTTCCACACAATCCTATGGGAAGCTATGGCATATAGCCACATATCAAGTCCTATTTTAAGTGGTTTTACACATCACCATAATGATTGAGATGCCACATTAGATTAATAAGAGCAGGAAAAAAACCCATGATAAACAACCCAGTAATTCAAGCTGAAAGCATATGAATGTGTGAGAGAAGTGGCTACGGCAGTCTTCCAGGTTTGTGGAATCATATTGAAATTTTTTTCCTGCTCAAGTCCTAAAGACTAAGCAGTAAACAAAGCAAGCTGGTTTGCATATTCCAGAAAGTAAGAGAAGATCTTGCTGTGACACCCTGAAGCTTTCATTAGTTGAGGATGCATGCCTTTCTAATCATGTACATATCAGATAAGAAAGAAGACCAAAATGCTGTAGAGTAAGTACTACATTTAATGTGAGCTTTCCTGGATCAAGTCCACTTCTTCAGACATAGCAGTGACATAACTATATTTTTGTCTTCTTCTTTTGTTTTGTTTTGTTTCTTGTCTGATAATCCTGCACAGACTAGCACAGCTAACGTATCAAAAACTGTAAGTCGGGGATATCTGTTTTTGCCCTTAATATCAGGAGTATCTGATACTAGTTTATATAACAGTTATATATTGCATTCTGTAACTCATTCATAGAATCATAAGTATTATTTAAATTAAACCTTACAAGGCTATCAAGACATCAAGTCCAGTTATCTCACTATTGTCCACAGCACTGACTAGCAGTACGTTTCTCTGACTCTTTGGGGTTTTAGATAGAAGTATTTCCTTGGTTGTGCCAGCTAGGTGATTCTGGAGAAGTAGTAATGTTTCCATGTTGTGATATATGCCACCCATACTCAAGGGATTTAGGAGCTGAATCAGGAATATTGTGCATGCTAAGCATGCTCACTGCCACCCAGCTATTCTTCATACATAGCAATAGAAATTACAGTACACATATGGCATCCTTTATTGTTTAAAGCACTCTCTGAGTGGATTACAAGGTACAATTTCCCCCCAACAAGCTGAATATTCATTTTACCAACCTTTAAAGGATGGAAGGCTGAGTCAACCATTTGCCCATTGGAATTGAACTCAGATCATGAGCAGAGCACTGCAGCTTAGTGACAGCACCACAGGGATTTTCTGGGGCAGAAATATTTTTGCGCAATGTAAAATGCTTAAAATTTAGATGCAAACAGTTGTAAGATAAGAGCTCTCTTTGAGCATGATCTGTTTTGTACCAAATTGAACAACTCCAGGGCTGTAGCCAGCCCCTCTCCCCCCCCCTCCCGGGATGATGACAAAACTCCTCCTGAGCTAACAGTACCCCTCCCACCCCATTGGCATGGTGCCAATGTTATATATGTGAGTGTGACATTGTTGCCCCTGCTACAAAATTTTTACCCCTCCTGAACCCCCCCCCCCCGAATTTAGAATTCTGCTTACGGCCCTGAACAACTCAGATAACGTCTTAAGAGAGATTTTTTTAAACTGCAGAACTGGATTTCAGCCAAAGTGTAATTGAAACAACAGATAAAGAAACACCCAAACTAACACTGTATAAGCAGGCTACACTGAATGCTTTATGTATACAGTACCAGGCTGTAGCCACTCCAGAACTTCAGCTGGTAAATAAATATTGTAAACTAGCTTGGCATGACCAAAATTCAAGGCTCTGTGGAAGGCAGAAGAAATGAAAATGAAAACAGTTCTGCCCCAAAAACATTTGCATCAATCAGGAAGATAAATAAATAAATAAATAAATAAATAAATAAATAAATAAATAAATAGATAGATAGATAGATAGATAGATAGATAGATAGATAGATAGATAGATATAAATATAGCTTTATGATGCCTTTTCAGCAACTGTTTCTCAAAGTGCACACCCTTATGTAGTAATATAGCACCCCTCCTTTCCATTTCTTTCAAAAGAGTGGTTTGTTACACACACACACACACACACACACACACACACACACACACACACACACACACACACACACACACACACACACACACACACGGTGTGGAATATCTAAAATACATTTATCTTTGGAAGAAAATACAAAATGCTGTCTTGGTTTTTGTAGAAAAGCCACTTGGTGGCTGGCCTTGTTTTTTTTTTAATATACATAAAACCTTTAAATAATTTGAAACTTGGTTGGATTAGTCTGAGGAAGTCTTGCACTTTTCCATGTGGATATATTGGCCACGGCTGAGTTGAACAAAGATATTTGGCTAGATCCAGACTCAATTATGAATATGTCAAGGCTAGCATTAACTATATCTAAGTCTAGATCCAACCAATTATACAGGGCCGTAGCCAGGATTCTAGATTTTTTTTGAGGGGGGGATTTTTTTCCAGGAGGGACAACAATGTCACACACACACATATAACATTGACATCCCAGGGTGGGTTCGGGAGGAGGGGCTGTTAGCTCAGGAGGGTTTTTGCCTTCTGCTCTGGCTATGGCCCTGTGATTATACCTTAAAAAGTAAAAACCAAAAGGAGGGGAAAATACAAATGTGCATGTATACAGGCAAGGGAAGTATAATGAATGAATATGGGAATCTAGTACAGTATTTTCTTCTGTGAGCAACAGGAGTCTATTCATAGTTGGTTCATTGGCTTTCCTGCTTTGCTTGTATGGAGCTGTCATGGACTCTTTTAGCTCCGTATTATCTAAACCACGGGTTCTCAACCTTTTCAAGCAGGGGCCCGGGTCATGCTCTCTCAGTCAAATTGGAGGGCTGGATGACCATTTTGCCCTGCCTGCACGACAGGGGTGGCCATTTTGTCCCAACAGCTTCAAAGTAGTGGCCATTTTGTTTCTTGAATGCCCTTGGAGGGTTGGGGCCCACATAAAATGGCACCATGGGCCAAATCCAGTCCACAGGCCATAGGTTGGAAACCCCTGATCTAAACAGTAGCAGCAACTTCTTATTTGGTTTACAATCCAGGATGGTTAGAATTGCATGCACAGTAACCTTTTAAGAACATAGTTAGTTTATGGTTAATGTGTGGAAATCTGTTTGTGCCCTAAATTCAGTTGAGGTGTGCCATTGGTATGCAGGCATACATTGCTCATTTATTGCTTTTTCAAAGCATTTTAAATATCTGGGTTTCTAATATTTAAGGATTTTTTTAAAATCCCTCAGTATTCCAGGCAGGACCTCATCACCCCGGGTGTCTATTAAATGTAGAAGGTCTGTAGCAAATTTACTAAATTTATGAGAACTGGTTTTATTTTATCTTTTTAGCAGTTGGACTCTTTGAAGGTTTAGGTCAGTGCTGGGTCCACCGGCTACCTCAATGGCCGCCACACTGCAGCAAGCGGCCAGCCGGGTTGAGCTGCTGGAGACGCTCCGGCCTACCCCGGCCGGTGTCTCGCAGCTCCCTGTTCGGCCAGAGCTACAGCAGGAGAGTGGTCAGGTGCGGCCCCAGAGCTCGATTCCGGTCGCGAGCTCCGACGCCCGCCGTGGGCCGGAACCCCCAGTGGGGGCGGCTCACGGGGGTGCACCTAGTGAGTATCAGGTTCAAGTTAATGCACCCACATCACAGCCCGCTTCCAATGGTGGGGTGCAGTGGCCATGGCCTCGTCATGTCGAGGCGAGTGGGCATCAGTTGCCACCCTATCCCAGTGCCCCTTGGTTCCATACTGGTGCAACGTTGGGGGTGGGGGTTTCCGCCCCCAGGCCAGTGCCGGGCATCGCAGGGACTGTCCAGGTTCCGCTGCATATGCCCCAGGTACCTAATGTGCCGGTGACTGCTTTGCATGCATCACCCCGTGATTTGACGGATACACGTCAGAGGGTGGGGTCAGTAGATAGTTTATTGACTGCGGTCAACAATTTGTTTGTGTCAACAAACAAATTGATACAAAATGGATATATTGTAGCCAATTGCCGTTGGCAATTTTGGGAGGAACCTTACCAGTGTTACTGCGGCCTGCTTGCCTTAAGAATTATAATTGGATGAGTACCAATTGAAAGTTATAATTCGGACTAGGGCATTATTCAATAAAAGTGGCCCAATGCCTTTATCCATATACCGGTGTCTGAGTCTTTCTTTGGGGGGTGCGCCTGCAATGCTGTTTGCATATGTTCTAGTACCAAACCTCATAAATAAATGGACTGCACAAATGAAAAAGAAATGGCATAATTCCATGCAGAATAATTGGTGCAGCTAGATGTTTAGAAGTAACTAGCAGAGGACCCGGCATTGTCCTGGGGTACCCTACCCGGGCCAAGGAGAGACCTGGGCCCGCCCGCCGCTCGCCGCCCACCGCCCCTCACCCCAGCTCCCTTACCTTTTTGTCTGCTGTCGTCACGGCCGGTCTCTCAGCTCCACCATGAGGCGCTGTCTCAGCTTGACTCTGGCCACTGCCGCTGGCCTTCCCAGCGAGTACAGTCAGTGGGTAGCCATCACAGCCCGGTCCCTCCATCCTCCCGTGGGTTGTGTCAGGTGGAAGGGAGGCTCCATTTGGGCAGGTGGGCAGAGGACCCATTTTGGGGGAGGGGCGGAGGCCTGCGAAGGTGGTGGCCCAGTCCTGTTCTCTGCCCACCCCTGGCTGTGGGTTCTCCCTTCCACCCGCGGCGTGCCTCAGGAGTGCAGAGGAGCCATGCCATGGTGGCTGCCCAACAACAGTAGTTGCTGGGGCAGGGGTGGCCGTAATGGCCATAATTGCCGCTGTCCATACTGGTGGCTAGGCCGTGTGCCACCTGGAATGCCGGGCAGACTTTGGCACATGTGTGGAATTTCACACATGCGCCACAGCCCGGAACGCCAGGCAGGGTTAGGCGCATGCATGGATTCTTGTGCATGAGCAGTCACCTCCCTGGGTTATTTCTGCCAACTGGTTGCTGGGCATTGCAGCCCCTTTTCAGAGGCAAGGACCCTGAGGCGGGCTGTCAGTTACCCACACCGGCTACCCCAGACGTTGAAGGTTGGCATGCACGCAGTTTCCAGCGCAATCAGTGCAGGGGTGTCGCTTTGCATTAGGGAGCCCTATGATGTCACAGAGCCCCAGATCTGGTCAGCTGGAAATTGGCGATGACATCACAATCCCCCCGGTTGACTTTTTCCCTTGCTTTTTCTCCTGTCGGTGGGGGTTCCCTTTTGTGGATTGATTTAGGGGGCGTACCCCTCCCCATGGGGATTGTCACCCCCGCAGTGACCATCTCTTCGGCCCAAGGTAAGTGTGTGCCACGTTTCAGCACAATCGGTGAAGGGGTGTGAATTTGTATAAGGAACATACAGTGTGGGACATTGATTTTAATTTTATAGTTGACAACAGCAAGCTTCACTGCCGATAGGAGAGATACTCTGATGCTCTCTGGAAACTTGGGTGCCATATCTTTCACATATCAGTAAACAGAGTGAAATATTTTCAAAACATTAACATTGAGTGGTAAATTCAGACATTTAAAAATAGGCTTTAAGAATCCCAAGTTGATGAGAGAAATTGCTTGTGGTGGTAATTGTTACATGGATAAATGGTGCCATGATAAGCCTCATATATTTTATTTATGTTTTTATGGTGATCTCATGAAATGTTTTAAACATAATCCTTTTTACCTGACTCCCGTGCACAGCCATGCAGGGAGAGATGCAGAAATGTCTCTACTTAAAACCATGTTGCCTTAAAGATACCCATCCTCCACTTTGAGAATCCTTGGTGAAATACAAAGGCCTCTTTAGGCTGAAATCTTGTAATCAGATGCCACACTTAGAATCAGAGGTCTGTCTCTTTCAAGAAAAAGAGGCGTTTCTGTTGGCAGCTTCCTTACTGGATTGATGGAGTGCTATGTACGTCCATAAATACATATTTATATCTCAAAGTTCCATGTCAATGTTTCTGTTCTCTTTCTGCCAAGAACCAGCTCGCCCTTATGTTTGGGTCCATGTGAAAATAGTGTGCAGAAGGTGCTAGGAACAGGATTGCTGCCCTCAATATGTCAGTTGACTTACACGCAAGTAATTTCTGCATTACTCTTTGTTTGATGAATGGTGTGTGGAAATATACCCTTCTCACTGATGCCTGGGATGCATAGTTTAGTTCTCAGTTTGCTAGACATAGGCAATATAGGCGGAATTGCTAGGGAAACTGGGGAGTACACACACACACACACACACACACACACACACACACACACACACACACACACATCTCTGTCTCATTTGCTTTCAGCTCTTTTCATCATATTCAGACTATTGGCCAGCTTGTTTTCAAAAGCTTACCTTGCATGAAGTTTTGAGCAGATGCATGTGGGAGGAAAGACAGAGGAAGATGGAAAGTGAGAGAGAGCACAAGCAAATCGGACAGTAATAAATGAAGCTTTTCACAGCTAGCTGCAAAGTGGTACTCTATTCACAGGGAAATCCTGTCATTCTTTCTATGCATCCGGCTTCTTTGATGTGTCCAGACAAAATTGTCCAGACTTTCTGGAAGTGTCATTTGGAATAGTAAAAAGTATATAGAATAGCATGTGTTAATCAGAGCAATAAAGAAAAACTGCATTGTATCCTATTGGATGTACTTCTATATTTCTTTTGCAAAATTATTTATAAATCATCTTATATTTTAATGTAAGGAGTGTCCCATGACACTTCGTACAACATCGAATTCATACAACATTGCCTAATTTCTTGAAAAAAGTTACCTCATACAAAGTCGCTCAACTTTGTATGAGGCATTGGTTTTTCCCCAGGTTGCATTGTGCCTAGGCAGTATAAAAGGCAGGACACATGTGTGCATTGCTCTTGTGGGTTTTGCATGAGGCGAAGAGTGTTTAGGAGTGGTTTTGAGCGCGATTTTGGATTTTTTTTGAATTTTTTCATCAGAATTTTTAGAAGCATTCCTGGGATTTTTACAGCATTCTTCAGGTTCTTGGACAATCAGGGTTGTTTGACATTTTTTAAAATGTATTTAGCCATTAGACAATGATTTCTTAAAGTTCTGTCAATTTCCTGTCTGTTTCCTTGACTTTGCCCTGAGGTCTGTTCTGTTACATTACAATGTATCACTATGGAAACGACGTTGTACAAGGCATTGCGGCAAGGATTTGGATGTTGTATGAGGCATCGCGGCTAGGATTTTGCATGTCTCATACAAAGTCCAAATCCGTATAAAGTCCAAACTTGTGGAACCAAGTTTGGACGTTGTATGAGGTATCACTGTATTCTGAACTTTCAAGCTGTTGAGATGATTCTCATCCACCTCCAAAACATCCAGAAAAAATGGTAAGGAAAAGTTCTTTTAGGATTGAACTGCTACAGACTACAAGTGAAGGACAGTGGGAATTCTCTTGCAAAAGATGTTTCTCAAACCAAAAGTTTGTCTGTCTGATAAAAGAGTTCAAACCATGTTAATGCCCCCTTTTTAAAAGGGGCATTAACATGGTTTGAACTCCTTTATCAGACTGTGGGAAATGTTGATCTCAAACATGCATTATGAAATAAAATAAATCTATCTGGTTATCATCATGCATCAGAACATGTAGTCTAGCTCCATGTTTTCTTCGTCCTACCAAGATAAGCTTCTGGATAAGCTTATGCTGAAGCCATCCAGATGTTCATAGCCTATTTTAAATAGGGATTTCAAAGCTTTAGAGTGCTGAAAATGTGGAATGTTACCAAATATGCAGGTGAATGTGGATCCACCCTCTTACAGACTCATTTTTGATGAAGATAATGTTAGTTGATGGTCTCTTATCAGCCTATTTTTCTTCTCAGCAAAGATAAGAGAACCCTTGAAAACAGTATCTGTGAATTTAGTTAGGACAAGTAGCCATAATTTCAAGAGATACACTGATAGCTGGAAATTCACATGCATTAAATTGGATTATGTACTGTGTGTAAAAAATTGTTTACTAAGAAAGACAACAATTATACTATGGTACAAAAAGACCATTCTAGCCTGTGTGCCCCCCCTCCCCCAAGTTTTTATACTGCTTCATGTGAATGCTGAAGCCTTTTAGCAGGTCTGGAATACTTATGGTCAGATCTAATGAAACACTTGAAAACTTCTTTTTCTTCTTCAGAACTCCATAAAGAATTTGCAGGAGCTCTTTCTAGGAAACAGGAGAGACCCAGCTGACAGCTAAGAAGATGAAAGGAAGCCCTTTGGATTAGATGAGATTTATAAAATAAAAGGATTAGAGTTGTACAAAAGGCTGAATTAGGGATTTATTTCACCAGTGCAGTGTGGCATGATGGGATGTAGGACAACAGAATAGAGATAAAAGAAGAAATTAAAACGACAAGTGAGGAGACATCAGTGAGGCAACAAATCATTACACCTTCCTAGAAAACTGCCTCACAAATCTCTTTATAATTGAAAATAGAACAACAGAAGAGAACCAAACAAAAAAGAGAATGGCAAAAGGGAACCAAACAAAGAGGTTTTCATTAGTGATACTGGCTTCTTAGCAAATGACAAGAGATGCAATGACAAGAGATGCAATGCGATACAGCCTAAGCAGGTCACCCAAGGTTGCGGAGGTATTTTCAAATATTGCAGACCTGGTCTATGGATACAGACTGTTCTGTTCTGTCTTACGCAAACTGCATCCCTAATCATTGCTCATTTGTTCCTGGTTTCTGATTTAAATGTAGCAGTTTTTTTCCACATCAGTGGTGACCCAGAGGATCAAACAAGAACAACAAATGGCACAGGCATGATGTGATGTGGAACAGCAAAGGCTAGATGGCAGTTCTGTAGATGTCAGATGTATTCATATCTCTCTCACACACACACACTAGCCCTATTGAGGCAATGGGGAAATAGTGAAAAAAGAGTTGGGTTGAAATAAATATGTTTGGGCTGAAGATAGTTCTAGTCTCCATCGCACTCTCCGTTGCTCTCTCCACATGGAGAAGGGCAGTCTGAACTGAATAGGACAGCTTTTGTTCATGTGGAACTTCTCCACATAGTCAGGTATACATGAAAAACCGGAGTTGCTCTGCACCTGAAGAGAACAAGTGGGAGAAGTGAGACTCATGAATCCCTTCTGTTATGTTCTGATTAGCTCTTTTTAGATGCCTGCACAGGGCTTTAATTCATTGCTATACCATTCCTGATCATGGTAATTTCAAAGAAGTAGCCGTGGTAGGTTATCTCGCTATGTGGGCAAAACTAAAGGGGAAAAGCAGGAGAAGGGGAGAAGAAAGCAAAATACTATAGCATATTAAAGACTGACGTGTTTGTTTCAGTCTGAGCTTTCATGGCTCAAATTCCTCAAGTTCCTGTTTCCTCCTTAATATGTTATCTCCATATTGCCAGCATCACAACAGCTACATAGAGATGTATTCTCCATACTAGTTGATGCCGGTTGTGTGACTGTAGTGTGATAGCTCATAAATGGAGCACTGAGTTTGCATTTTTTAAAAAAAGAATAGGCTTACTGTATCATATACTGATTTGTTTGCTTTGAAATAAAAATGGTTGCAGTTCACTCATTGATATAGTAAGATCACATATATCTTGCAATGCTGCTTTTCTTTGCAGGCGCACCCACCCAATAAAGACTCAGACACCGGTATTTGGATTAAAGGCATTGGGCCACTTTTATTGAATAATGCCCTAGTCCGAATTATCACTTTCAATTGGTGTATCATCCAATTGTAATTCTTTAAGGCAAGCAGGCCGCAGTAGCACTGGTAAGGTTCCACCCAAAATGCCAATGGAAATTGGCTACATGTATCAAAAAGAGCCTACTCATACCTATCGTAACACAATCTATGCCAACCTCGTGCAAGGTGGGTCAGAACACCTGGTGAAACAGGGTGACGTGTGTCCGGGCGGCGGCCACGCTCACGTGTCCACCCTTCCAATATGTGGTGTATGCGGAAGTCATTCACGCAGTCAGTAAAGCCCCGTGCCTTGGCCATAAATGCCAAGGCGGATAGCCTGGTGGCGATAGTGTGTGGGGCCAACCCCTGATCATGAAGGTGCACCATATACTGTAAAATCTGGTCGACCGGTATTGGCCACGGTTTAGGCAACTGCCTTTGTCCGCAAAAGGTCCTAAATTGGAGGCGTGATGTATATACGCCTTACGCGTGCGAGGTGCCAAAGACATGCTGATCGCCCAGTTCACCTCTCCTCGCCAATTGTCCAAATCTCGGCTGGGAGTGGAGAGGGAAGTTCCTCTGCGTCTGGAGCCAAGGCACGGAACTGGGAGATCTGCAGGCGGGATAAAGCGTCAGCAATATCGTTATTAATGCCTGGCACATGTCTGGCCCTGAAGAGCACATTAAGGCGCAAGGACCTAAGAACAAATTGGCAAACTAAGGCCATGACTCTGGGGGATTTGGATGTTTGGGCGTTGACAATGTGCACCACCACAGCATTGTCACACCAAAAGTGAACTACCGAATTAGCCCACCTGTCTCCCCAGAGCATAAGCGCCCCCAAAATTGGAAAAACTCCAGGAACGTAAGATCGCGTAAACGATCCGTGCCCTGCCATGACTGAGGCCATTGACCGTAGGCCCACTGTCTTCAAAATAAATCCCATAACCCAGGGAGCCGGAGGCATCCGACTGTACTTGGAAATGAGGGCTGACCATAAGCTCTGATCTCCAAAAGCAGACGCCATTAAAGTCCTGTAGGAATGTGAGCCAAACCAAAAGGTCCGCTCGTAAACCCCTAGTCAGCCGTACCCTGTGGTGTCGTTTAGAAAGGCTCACCATAGGGTCACACAGACGCCTGGCAAAGGCTCTACCTGGTGTCACTACCCTACAGGCGAAGTTGAGGTGGCCGTGGAGCACCTGCAACTCCCGGAGAGACACCTTACGCTTGGCAAGCATTGCTAAAATCGCATCAGAGATCCTATTTACCTTTTCCATAGGCAACCTGGATGTCTGAGCGACAGTGTCAATTTGAATACTTAAAAAGGTAAGTGTGGTGGCTGGGCCCTCTGTTTTTTCAGGTGCTAAGGGGACGCCCAGTTCCTGCATAAGCACCTGAAACGTGGTGAGCAGGTGTGCACACGTGCCGGTGTCATGTCCACCCCCGAACAAAAAATTGTCGAGGTAGTGGGCTACAGACCGGGACCCCGACCTACAAACAAAAGCCCAGTGGAGGAATGTTCTAAATCGTTCGAAGGCAGAACAGGAAATTGAACAGCCAAAAGGCATGGCCTTGTTCACATAAAACTTGCCCCGAAAACAAAAACCTAACAGCTCAAAGTCATCGGAATGCTGATTTGATATCATATTTTGCCAATAGCGCCCCGGGACCGCACGAGCGTACCATCTGTAAGGCCTGGTCAAAGGACGTATACCTGACAGAGCAAAGGTCGTCGGGTATAGCGTCATTGACCGATGAACCCGCAGGGTAAGAGAGGTGGTGAATCAGACGGAATTCACCCGGGGACTTCTTAGGGACTAAACCTAGAGGGGATACCTTCAAGTTAGAATATGGGGGTTCGTCAAATGGCCCCGCCACCCTCTGTGCCTTAACCTCCTTGGCTATCTGCTCCGCAGCAATGTTCTCATTACCCCTGAGAGACAGTAGGTTCGGGGCGTCCTGAGGCCCATGAACATCTTGAAAGGGTATGCGGAAGCCAAACTGGAAGCCCTCAAGCAGGTATGACGCATCATCCCATCTAGGATAATCGCGCAGCCATCGTTCGAGCACTGGGACATTAATTGGGGAGGGGGCCTTCTGAATGGGTAGCACCATCAGAGGGAGCTCTGGCCGTCCCCTGAAAACCCCTTCCTCTGCCTCATGACCCACTGGCCCACGGGCACACGGAGGCGGCATGGGAGCCGGAACAAGAAGGGCACTTGTGCCTGTATCTACACTGGCGCTTGTTGCACACTCCATTGGCGGAGAAACTCCAACACAGCAGGCGGGCTGGAACCCCCTGCCCCGTCGGCTGGCGGGGAGTCTGTGTAGTAGCTTCCCGCTGTATGGCATGGCCACAGTGGTACCGGTCACCAGGCGCTGGCCGCGTGGGGGTCATGTACAGCAGCCACAACTGCTGGCAGGCTCATCCCACCTCATCTCATGGTGATGGGCCGCCCTCATCCTAAATTCTTCGTCATAGGCCAACCATGACGGGCCAGGAAAATCAACAACGGCCCAGTAAATATTGTCCAGGTACTGGACCATTGGGATGGCCAAACCAGGACAGGCCCTCAGGTACACTGCCATATAAATTAGATAGGCCGGTAACCAATTGGCCCAAGTGCGAGGTGGCTTGCGATGACGGGATAACTCCTTGTCCCCGTCATCCTGCCCCGCCCTCTCCTCCTTAGCGGGCTCACAGTTCAGGAGGGTGAAAATGTCAACGTATTCGCCACATCTTCTCCCTAGTAGCCTGGGATAAATGGTCACCCAGGGGTAGGGAGTAACCGGACGTCGGCAAGGCCGCCGTTGGCACGGATTGAATTGGGGGTACCTGTACTGGGCCCTGTAGGACCCCTGAGAAGTTAGGCGTACTCGTAGGGGCGGCCACCCCTGCAATAACTGGGGGATAATTGGGCCCCAGGAAGTAACAGGACAGTGTGGATTAAACTGCCCTCCTGCAGTAACCTGCTGCGCCCATGGCCACTGCACCCCCCCAGCATTAGCTAATGTCACCTGTGTACTAACTTGACCAGGATACTCACTCGGTGCACCCCCATGTGCCGCCCCCACTGGGGGTTCCGGCCCACGGTGGGCGTCGGAGCTCGCGATGGCCATCGAGCTCTGGGTCCCAATGCGCCCCTGCCAAGCAGGACCAATCCCTGGTGGAAAGCCATGTTGTAATGGCCTGATGGGGAGCTGCGAGGCGCCGGCCTGCACTGGCCTGATAGCCTCCAGCAGCTCAACCCTGTTGGCGGCCCGCTGAGCAGCCGTGGCCAGCATGTGGGCTGGAACTGCAGAGCTGGCAAGCCCACCATCCGAAGGTGGTAGAGCAATGCCCATTGATGCCTTGAGTGCCGATATGCGGGCAAGGAGAGCATCCACAGCGTCAGACCCACCAGGATAAGGTGGGCTGGATGGGCCAGACGGCCCACTGGGTAATTGCTGAGTGGGTTGAGGAATCAACCAGTGTGGCAATCCCTGGCCAGAATAGGGCCATGCCCAATAATCCGGCCCATGAGGGGCCGGTAGAACGGAGGGGCGCAATCCTGCACTGCACCCGGGTGGGCCACTGAGCCCCAAACTGGCAAAGGTGGAACAGGGGTAGAAACCCCAGGGGAGCCGGCCTGTGCAGCCCCCGCCCGAGTCCTGTGAATGGGCGGGTAGGCAGAGGCCTGGTCACCCTCATTGGTGGCAGTGGGTATGATGACCCTGCCAACCCCCTGAGGGGCGGCCACCCGAGCCCTCCGGCCCGGTGGCTGCCCCGAGGAAATCGAGGGGGTGGGCCGAGCCCTTCCCCTAGATCGCGGCCTGGGGGCCGCTTGGGCCTTACGCTTGGGTGCCATAGCCACCCAAGCAGAAAGCAGCGTCGGAGTGATATCCCGCAAATTCTAAAGGGTATCCTCCGATGAACAGGCGAAGCCAAGGGAAAGAAGCGTTGGAGCGAACTTCTCCGCTCCGTCGCTTCTCGCAAAATGGCAGCGAGGCTGCCTCGTGGCCACCCCTTTTATAAAGGGGTGGCCATGCCCCCTAACTAGCCTGGATGTTTGCGTCTGGGTGGGGGCCCCCCGCAAAGAGCGCGGCGGCCATTTTGGCGCCGCGCTTGCATTCTAAACTGGTAGTAGTGTAAGAATGTTTGAATGTAACAAATTTATCTTTCAAATGGATCTCTGTCCATTGACCTGAGAAACATATATGTGGATTTCTTATACATCCATGTGATGCACGAGTGGGCAATTCTCCTTTGTATCATATGTTTTCATGCTGGGATGGAAGGAGTTTCTGTTCATGGGGGCGCAGGGGGGATCCTCCATGTGTTAAATCAAGGTTAGTTCATGATTGTGGGGGAGGCCCCCATCTTAGTCCATGAGCCCCTGAATCAATTTCATGTCCATGAGTAACACAATCTTCCATTTGCAAGAGAACCCTAGTGAGACTTAATCCAGTGCTTGAAAGGCCACTTTTAAGAAGAATGAATAGGACATCATCCACAAATGATGATGCTCCTAAAAACAAAGAATATAAAGATATAGTGTCACCCTTATTCAGTTATGGATGACATTAGAATGTGTGAAGAACCACGGTGAACGTTTCCTACAAGCTATCTCCATTCACTTCTTGAACCTTTTTCACAGCTTGAAAATATCTGAGTTGTAAATCTGAATTCAATTTTTATTTGAAAGTATAATTTATAATCTGACAAGTGTCTTTTTTCCTAACCAGTTTTTCATGGTGTTTTAAGATGAGTTCGGAAGCTTGCCAGTGTTAAAGTTCAGATGCTCTGCCTCTTTGTTACAAGGATTAAGATAAATGCAAATAGCTATGCACCCACACTTCTAATCAGAGGTTGATAGTTACATGGGTTTTGTTCTAGCAGAATTCAGGTAGCTTTGATGTGGGCAAGGATATCTTCATAATGACAGTGCTGAGAATATCAAATGGCCCAAAAACTACAGAGCAGTTTACTCAGCTTATAAATAAAGCAAACTAGTGTGTATAAGAGAAAGACAGGTAAAGTTTTTTTTTGTTTGCTCCACATAAAATGACTAGAAATGGGGGTTTATGGGTTATTATAAACAAGAATTCAGAAAACAGGTCTCGAACCTTGGGAAACCATGTTTTCTTTTGCAGAGTTCAGCCCTGCTTCTTGAAAATGTCCTTTATTTGAAGTTCTATCCAGTTCTTATGATTTAAAGCTATAGAAATAAAAGGAGAGATATCTGGAATGGCCCACTCAGGTTACGTGTTTTGATTCTGTTTAAATTATAAAAAATATTTCTAAAATTAAAATCTATGTACTGTTTGTTTGTGTATATAAATTAGTATAGGCAGTTTTATACTTAGCAATATCCTCTTTTGTCCTGCTTAGTGTTGTGTATGTAATCACCTTAAATGGAAATCAGCAGTAGCATTCTCCTCATCATCATTATCAGACAAGTTGGGTATTGGGTTGATAAAAGGGTGAATCTCATCTTCCCCTTTTATGGTTGGCTCTATGTGCATGCCTGACTGTGTACAAAGGATAGCATATGGAGAAAAATAAGCGAAATGTCTCAAACTACAGTACTGCACATTGCCTATCATGTTCTTTCATCCAGTGTCACTTGTTGCTGTGCAAAGCCCAGGAGGAAACAAGCTGGTAAGCTATCAACAGAGCATAGTTTTTTGAAGGTCTGTGTGTTTGTTGGAGAGAGAGGAGAAAATATAACCAAGGCAAGAGGAATACAATAACCAAAGTTGGGTGGTTTTAATTCCACTCAAAGACAGAAGGAAGCAAATTCTGTGTTGGATTTGGTCGCAATTTTGAATGCAAATCTTAACCTATAAAACCAAGGGTTAACCGTTGGAACTTGCTATAGGTTCCTAAGCCTCACCCTAATGACCCGCACCCACCATTCATGCACATGGCCGAACTGGGTCCACAGGTCAACGAAGGATTGAAAAAAACGGCAGTGGGGCAACAGCCCCACAAATGGAAAAAAAGGGAAACAACTTCATTTTCCAATGTTCTTTGCGCCACGCCACGCCACAGCCAATCAGGCTGAGAGGCGTGACCACAAAGAACATCGAGAAACACGCCGCGGCCAATCAATATCGAGCCACAGAAAAAAATGCACCACAACCACAAACCACAAACCCATAACTACAAGCCCCAGAGTCCTGCGTGACATGAGCACACAGAACGCTGAGGAAGCTGGTGCCTGAAAAATTTAAAAAAAAAACCTCACCACCTCACAGCCATGTAGACACCAACCACCTTTCTTTCCCTCACCAACGGCGCCTGAAGGTCCCGACTGGAGTTTCCCCTTTAATATCAGTAGGTGGGGGGGGGGTGCGATCCCCCTCTCCGCTGGCTCCCCTAGGGTTGGGAGGTTTGTGGGGACAAAAGGGGTATGTCCCCCCAACACTTCTGGACCCAGGAGACCAGGGAAAGGAGTTCGACTCCCCTCCCAAAAACCTCTGTCTTTAAAGAGAAGAAACCAAGCGGTTTCTTCTCTTTAAAAACAGAGTTTTTTTTAAGGAGGGGGGGGGAATCGATCCACTCTCCCTGGTCCCCTGGGTCCAGAAGGGTTGAGGGGGACATGCCCCTTTTGTCCCCCCAACCCTCACGGACCCACAGGACCCGAGAGAGGAGATCGATTCCAACCCAACCCCCTGATATTAAAAGGGAAAATCCGATTGGAGTTTCCCCTCAGGAGACGAGGGAGAGAGGATCGAATCCACCACCCCAAAGAAACTCTGTCTTTAAAGAGAAGAAACCAAGCGGTTTCTTCTCTTTAAAAATGGAGGTTTTTTTTAGTAGGGGGGGGAATCAAACCCCTCTCCCTGGTCTCCCGGATCCAGAAGGGTTGGGGGGACAGATCCCTTTTGTCCCCACAAACCTCCCAACCCCAGGGGAGCCAGCGGAGAGGGGGATCGCAACCCCCCACCCACTGATATTAAAGGGGAAACCCCGATCTACTTTCACGACTCCACACAATCAAAGCACCATAACACAATAAAGCCCCCCTCCCCAACGCCCGCGGTCTGGCCAGCAAAGCCGGCCTGCAGAAATAATCCCCCCAATGCCGCATAAAGCGGCGTTGGAATTCCCATGGTCCGGCCAGCCAGGCTGGCCCGTGGAAATAAACCAACCCCCCCAAAGCCACAACAACAAATATATATATATATATATATTTTGATTGTGTTTTAAGGTATTTTTTGATAATTATATATATATATATATATATATATATATATATATATATATATATATATATATATATATATATATATATATATATATATATATATATATATATATATATATATATATATATATATATATATATATATATATATATATATATATATAATTATCAAAAAATACCTTAAAACACAATCAAAAACATCCAAAAAACACAAAAACAAACAAAAACAACACCAAAAAACAATACAAAGTAAACAAAAACACAATAAAAAAACAAAACAGTCAAAAATACAAACCCAACCCCCCCACACACACACAAAATAAAGAAAACAAGCCAACTCACCACCACATGTCCTACCTGCACGACGACCGGAAACAAAATGAATAAAGAAAGAGACTACTTATCGGAAGAAGCTCCATCCAGAGGCCAGGAGAGAAAAAACAATCAAAATACAAGAAAACCCCTACCAGCACCACCTGCTGGCCACAATAGTAAAAACAATTCAAAAACACACAACAGCCCCAAACAAAAGGCCACAACAGTAAAAACAAATCAAAACAAGAACACAAAATCACAATTTTACACAAAAGGTCACAATAATAACAAGTCAAAAAAATTACACGAAAACACAATTTAACATAAATCACAAACATATGTCAATAAAATAAAAAAATTATTAAAATCCTGTGCTGAGTTTTAACTCAAATAAAAACCCAAAACAACTAAACACATTTTAAAAAAAATTGAATGTAAAAACATTTACTTTCACATTATTAACATTATTACCTATGGTATGACTATTTTTTTAAAAAACCCAAAAACTAAAACATTATTCAGTTACATAAAACAGCCAGCCAAGCCAAAAAAATTGTATAAATAAACATTTTAAAAATTACAGACTAAGCAATTTTTAACAAATATTAACACAATTTAACCTTTCAACACAATTTAAAACAGCCCAGCAACGCCGGGCAACCTCTGCTAGTTTTATATATATATACACACACACACACACACACACACACATATATATGTATATATATATACACATACACCCATACATACATACATACACATATGTATGTATGTGTATGTGTATGTATGTATGTATGTATGTATGTATGTATGTATGTATGTATGTATGTATGTGTGTGTGTGTGTGTGTGTGTGTGTGTACATTATGTTCTTCCTACCTTAAGAATGATCCACACATTTTATCCCCTCTTCTGAACTCTGCAGGAAATTGGCAGGCCTTTGTGAGGAAATCCAAATGCTGACTAAATTTATGTAGCCAGTAGAGAGAAAGGCACATGGAAAGATTTCAGTTCTATACATACCACTGTAACTGGATATTTTTGCAAAAATGATAAAGAGTGAACAAAATTTTTGAGAGCAATCCAGAAGTTGCCAAATGTATGCAAGTACAGATGGACATCAATTCCTTGAGTTATTTATAATAAATCAAAATCAGTTTTACTAAAACACTGAGGAGGAAAAAATAATTAGTGTATCAAAGTGTATAAAATAAAGTCCTGCCCAATTACTTGGACATATTTAATTCACTGTTATTTTAGAAGATCAACATTTTAGAGAAGAGAGAATGCTCAGATAACTTGTTTGTTATTGGAATAAGAAAGATAATTATAAAAATGGGAGAAGGGGTGAATTGGTGTGACATGTTGATTAAAAATGAAATAAATGAACTGTAGCATAACATTTTAAAGCCCTACATGGTAGTGGGCCAGGATATCTAAGAGATCGCATCACCCCAAAAACATCTGTCCATCCAACCAGAGTGGACCGGAGGGGCTCTCTAATTGTACCGTCTGCTAGAGGGGCTTGTCTCTCTAGCACAAGAAGGAGGGCCTTCTCTGTGTCCCCACCGGGCCTATGAAACTTCCTGCCAACAGAATTACGGCTGCAGACGGAATTGCTGCCCTTTAGGAAAGAACTGAAAACCTGACTGGCAGGGCAGGTGTGGGGCACCGATGGAGCGGTTACCTCCACCTGCTGGCTCATATAAAGATTTTTTTCTCTCTTTTAATGGATGGGGTGAGTGGGTAAATTATTTCGAATTTTTAATGGGGATTTTAAGGGCTTTTTAATTAGTTTGATGTTGCTTTTAATTGTTGTTAGCCGCCCAGAGTCATTGCCAAGTTGGGTGGCAATAGAAATTTGAAAAACAAATAAATAAATATATAAATATATAAATAAAGTAACATCCCAACATAGCATAAAGTAGTAATGGTTTTGAAAATGTATTGTTTAAACTGAATATATGCATGTTTAAATGTAGTTATCAGAAAAAGATACTTATTTTTTTACTTATTTTCACTTCTTCAGTTTCTCTCTGTTTCTTTACCTTTTCTGTTTAAGAGATAATATCGGTGGCTGGGGCTGCTACTCATGTCTGAGTATACATTTTCCCCTTAAAATCTTTTTCACAGTTGATGGATGTGACAAACAGGAAAAATGCCATTGGTGTGAATTTGTTTAAGGTGGATCCCAGCTTGCTATGAAGTGACCCACACATTATGATCACGGAGCCATCTCCTGCGGCATGTATGAAATGAGATATGCAGGATTTGATACTGGGACTGCAATGGACTGCCGTAGGATTGAGGATATTAACAAGGTGCGCCTTCACAGCCAGTCTATCTGGCATGGCCTCTTCTGCCTCCATGACTGTTGGTAATCAGAATAGTGAAGTGGTTCTTACTCTGCTCATTTTGCCGTTTGACCCAATATGATCATTTCCAGTGGCATTTCCTCCACTGAGGGGGACCATCACCCTACCTAAAGGGGTTATCTACCCATAGCCATTGGTCCCTTTAGGGAGTCAGGTTGTTTACCACCACCCAACACTCAATGTTGAGTCACTGGCTACTCAGTGGTGAGATTCATTTTTTTTTACTACCTACTCTGTGGACATGGTATGGTGGGCGTGGCCAGGGAGAAAGTCCTGAATTAGGACTACTTTATTTCAAAACTTGGATGGATGGGGCCAGCCGGAATGTCTGCTACTGGTTCTGGTGAACTGGGCCAAACCTGCTGAATCCCACCACTGAGTCTACTCCATTACTGTAGCGGGATGTCTGCCCAGACAAAAGAGATAATATATCTTATTACATAAAGCAAAAGGAAGGGGGCTGCCATGGTTCAGTGGTTACGAAGCTCAACTTGTTAGCTGGAAGGCTGGCAAGTCAGCAGTTTGAGACCTGGGTACTGCATGACAGATTGAGCATTCGTCTCTGTCCCAGTTCTTGGGGACATGAAAGGAGCCTCATTTGGGTGTTCCCTGAGTGGAGTTTCTTCTGCAAAAATTCAACCTAGAATAATTTCTGACATTGAATAAGAATAACTACTACTACTACTACTACTACTACTACTACTACTACTACTACTACTACTAAAGCAAAAGGATCCTACAACACACACTACTCCACTAATCTAGGATTGCTGTATTATGAGTAGCGAATTCAAAATATGAATTCCCAGGTTCAACTTATCTGCAAAAGCTTGAAGAGTCAATATTTTCCCCACACCTAAAAATACAGAACTTTTTTGTAATTTAGCTTTCTCAATAAAACCTAATTGTTTTTGAAGGAGGCAAAAATTATGGGGCCTGGTTCCTAAGATAAAGTGGAACAGATGAGAAAGATAATGTCCAGCATTCTAGGTAGTCGATCCAATCCTCTATGGAAATGTTTATCCAGATCATAAGATAACTAAACTAAAGTGTTCTTGCATTTAGAGACAATATTATGCCCATTTTGCATGCTTCGTTTTGCCCAGGTTAGTATTAAAATAGTATCATTTTTATCTCCTTTACTAGAAGAACGTGTTATACAATTGCAGTTTTCTAAGACTTTTTGTGAGAGGAATAAACTCTTTTTCATAGAATCATAGAATAACTGAATTGGAAGGGGCCTTTTAGGCCATCCAGTCCAATACAGAATCCGAAGCAGATATGACAGGTGGCTGTCCAATTCTCTCTTGAATGCTTCCAGTGTTGGAGGGCTCACCACCTATTGAGGTAGTTGGTTCCACTGTCGTACAGCTGTAACTGTGAAGATGTTTCCCCTGATATTCAGTCTATATCTGGCTTCCTTTAGTTTGAGCCTGTTATTACGTGTTCTGCACTCTGGGGTGATCGACAACAGATCCTGCCCTTCCACTTTATGATTATTTTTCAGGTATTTGAGGCGTGCTCACATTTCCCCTTTCAGTCTTCTTTTTTCAAGGCTAAGTATGCCCAGATACTTCAATCTTTCCTCATATGGCTTGTTTTCCAATCCCCTGATTATTCCTGTTGCCCTTCTCTGTACCTGCTCAAGTTTGTTTGTTTTTGTTCTTTAAATATCTGGTTTCTGCAGGTGACCTCTATAAGAGGTTCTGTTTTGACTGTGATTTATTCAAATATCTCCAACAGAGATCAACAAAGTACCACTGTCAGTAGTTTGCGCCTAAAGTGGCAAAAGTATGTCTTATATTTAAGGAATGGCAATGACTTCATAGGTGTTTAGAATTAAAGGACTATCTAGAAAGTAATGATCCTGCTCCTGTGTATCAGAGGCTCAGTTAAGAACTTAAGCCAGATGTTAGTTAGAAGATAGATTAGATTGAATAGTTTGTTGCTTCCTTTATAAAAATATACCATCTAAATTCTTCGGGTCACCTCCTTGCATAGACTTAAGAAAAGCTGTTTAAGGAGTATATTATAGATCTGGATTAGATATCTGATTCTGGAGCCAGAAATCGAGTGTTTGATTTCCCACTGTGCCTCTCAGGAGAAGAGTCATGCCATGGAGCATTGGGCAATCTATATGGTTTCCAGAAGAAGAGGATGGTAAACCACTTCTGAGTAATCTATACCTAGTAAACCTCTAGTAAAAGTTGGAACCAGATTGGTGATCCAGGATTATTATTGTTATTATCAATTTGAAAAGTATCTGAATGTCTGGTATGTGTTTTTATATTTCTTTGACCATTTTGTGATGATGACAATACTATAGTGTTACTACCAGCTATTTACATTCCTTCTGCACCACCCTTTCCCCCATTATTCCAGTTGTCCACTAAATTGTGGCTGTTTAATTAGATCACTGAATGTCCATATGTCCCACTAGCATACTTGTGCCCGGCCAGCCAGGCAATTTTTATTTGTGTGCTTTTTTGGTTAAGGGTGGTTTGGGTGGGGGTGTTTTGCATTTGTGGTTTGTGAGTTTTTTTGATCTATTTTATTTGATTTATTTGTCATTTTGATTTATTTCTTTTTTTTACTTGTTTTTACTCTTCTGGCCTCTAGGTGGGGCTGTTAGTAACAGTGTTGTATTACATTTTTTGACTTGTTTTTTCTCTTCCGGCCTGTAAGTGGGGCTGTTATTTAGATTACTGCAATTTTCTTTCTCTGTCTTCACATGAAGGGAGGATGTGCTTGGTGAGTTCTCTTGATTGTTTGTTCTTTTTATTTTTTGTTTTGGTTTTGTGGTGTTGGGTTGGGGGGTTTAAATAGAGAGTTTCTACTTAAACCCTCCAAAGTGTTTCTTGATGGTTTTTTGTTTGTTTTTGGGGTTTAGATGTGTTTAATTGCTTTAATTATTTCTGGTTTTTTATTTCTTCCGTATTTTTTTGTTTTTTTGTGTTATTTTTGTTTGTTGATTTAGGTATTTTCGTGTTTTAGATAGGTGTTTCTAGTGTGCTTTCATGGTTTTCTCGTTAGACTTTGGTATTTTGGGTGTCTTTTGCTGTTTTTTTTAATAATTTGTTTATTTATTTGTGCTTCATTAATGTTTGTGATTGGCCTTTTGGTTAACTCTTTGGTTTTCTTGTTGTTGTGTTTTTTTGTGTGTGAAGAACGGCCTGTCTGTCAGTTCCTCTTTTCTCCATTGCTGCTTCGAAATTTGGTTTCGATGCAGCGATGGGGAAAGAAAGAGCCGGCAGTCAGCTTGCTCTTCATTTGGTAAGTTTCATTAGGTAGGTACAGTGAAAAGGAGGCAGAGAAGAGCTATCTGCCTCATGATGGTTCTCTCCTTTCTGTCTCCTTTTTCTCCTGGCTTACCTAACCGGAGATCGGCAGGCAGCGATCCGCAAGGGGTGGTGCTCTTCCTTGCGGATTGCTGGCTGCAATCCACCACTGTTTCGTGCTAGTTCTCGAAACAGTGGTGTCGGTAGTACAAAGGCAGCAGTCAGTCATCCGCCAGGGAGGGTGCTTTCCCTGATGAACTGCTGCCTGCTGCTCTTTTTTCCCCACCCCGGCTCAACTTACCTTGAGGCCGGCTGTGGTCTCGCCGTGTCTTCAGTGGGGTAGCGGGGAGGAGAGGGAGTCCCTCTTCTTCCCGTTGCTCTGGGAAAGAAGGCCAGCGGTGGTCTTGCTGTGGTTTTTTTTGTTTTTTTTTTGCGAGGCCGTGAGGCGCTGTGTCCGCCTGCAGCGGACTTGTGCTCCCATTGCGGGAGGCCAGCGTTTTTTTATTTTATTTTTCACGTACCAGCTTTTTCAGTGTTCTGCACACTCCTGCCCTTCAGCCTGATTGACTGAAGTGCTCACGGTGCATAGGACGATGGGATTTGGAGTTTTGTTTGTTTTGTTTGCGTTCGTGCAGTGTCTTTTTTTCTGTGGCTCGGTTTCTATTGGGTGTGCTGCTTTTCCCAATGTTCTCTTTGCTTGCACCTGTCAGCGTGACTGGCTGAGGCACGGCGCGGCACAGATGACTTTGGGAATTGAAGTGTTTCCTTTTGTTTGCTTTCATGGGGCTGTTGCCCCACAGCTGACTTCAGGAACCTTGCGGTGCTCGGCGGTCCGGGTTAAGGCGAGTGCAGGCGGCTCGGTACGGGATACTATAGACGGGTGCGGGAGCGTATGCCGGAGTCCAACAGTTAACACCCCTCTTTATAGGTATAGATGCTTGAATTAACAAATCAAGGGTGTATGGAGTGGCCCATCACAGATCTCACTGTCCTTTTACTGTTCATGTCATATGTGCTGGAACTTCTGTGATGTGTGTTACAAAACACCTTACAGCCCAGTGTTTCTCATCCTTGATTACTAGGATGTGTGTTGAATTATATGTATGTATGTATGTATGTATGTATGTATGTATGTATGTATGTATGTATGTATGTATGTATGTATGTTTGTTTGTGTAATGACAAGTACTAGTCTAGGCGGTAAAATAAACAGTAATTCCAACAAACTAACCCAGCTCTATATACACAGACTCCACTTTCTACTTCTCACAAATTTACAATAAAATAACAATAAAATAATGGCAAAATCAAAGTTAATTAGAACTCATCTTAGGCAGCCCTATCAGTGGGGAGAAAGCCTTTTTTTCTGCGGCTCGGTTTCTATTGGGTGTGCTGCTTTTCCCAATGTTCTCTTTTAAAAGCCTCTTTAAAAACATAATTTTACTGCTTTCTTAAAAGCATGGGACTGCAGTGGGTCAAGTGGCCAATACACTGGCTGGAAGGCGGGAGGTCAGCAGTTCAATTTCCGAGTACTGCAAGATGGAATGAGCTCCTGTCTTTGTCCCAGCTCCTGCTAACCTAGCAGTTCAAAAGCAAGAAATTGCAAGTAGATAAATAGGGACCACTTCGGTGGGAAGGTAAACAGCGTTCCATGCGCTCCGTGTCTAGTCATGTATGCCACATAACCACGGAAATGTCTGCATAAGCAGACAGTACTGGCTCTTTGGCTTTGAAACAGAGATGAGCACTGAACCCTAGAGTCGGATATGACTGGCTTTGGAGCAAGAGAAACTTTTACATTTACCTAAAAGCCTGGCGGAAGGGTGCCTAACACATTAAAAATAATAATTTATATGTGGCACTATTGAGTCCAGCACTTAAGTAGTATTCTGACCAGCAGAATCGGGTCAAACACAGTGATTTATTATTCAGCTCATGGATACCATACTGGGGAACATGTACAAGGTGGCCAGCTTATATACAGTGGAAATGGCAGTTACATAGGTTGATACATTTCAGCGGGCTTCTGGAGAAGCGGGAAAGTTTGTACTGACGAATCAGCTATTTTGACAGACATTTGAAAATGGCGCCTTTGCAAAAGGTGCACGATTCTGCCATAGAATTTATGGCACTCATATCAGTTATAACAAATAACACTTGAACACAACATTCCTCCCCCCCTAGTGAGGAACCCACTCCCTCCATCTATGTGGAACCTGGTGCATAGTTGCAGCAATGAACCACCTGCCCAACCTGAAAATGCTTAGTATTACTGACATCAATGTTGAGACCCCTTTCCTCAACACATAGTGGGTCTAGACAGTCAAGGACCATAGACAACCACCTCTTCATTAAGAGGTCTGAGGGCGATGACTCTGAAGCAAGGGAGGTAACCATGTATGCAAGCAGATGCTGATAAACCTGCAACTCTAAATTCCCTGTGCCCGTATGCTTTAGTGCCTCCTTAATGGAGTGAACCATTCTCTTTACTTGCCCACTTGTGGCAGGATGAAATGGGGCAGCAGTGATATGTCTTATCCTGTTGTGGCTAAGGAAATCCTGGCATTCTGCCAACATGAATGTTGATGCGTTATCGGAGACAACAATGTCGGGCAACCCAAAAGTACAAAATACCCTTCTCAATTTATGAATTGTGGCAGCAGACGAAGTCCCTGAGATGGGAATTACATACCTCTAACCATTTAGAGTAGGAATCAACAATAAGCAGGAAAGTGTCCCCCCTGAATGGGCCAGTGAAGTCAACATGGACTCACGACCAGGGGCCCTTTGCAGTGTCCCACTCTCTTATGGGCTGGTGGGATTCCTCCAGCCTGGAGGACTGGCACTCTCTACAGCGGCCAATCCAGGCCTCGATATCTAAGTCGAGCCTGGGCCACCATAAATAACTCCTGGCAAGCACCTTAGAGCATACGATGCCTGGATGACTGACATGTAATGTGCGTAAAACCTTTTCTCGAAGTGTAGGTGGAATTACCACTCTGTCCCCCCACACTAAACAACCCTTTTCCAATGACAGTTCATTTCGTTTTGTATATAAAAAAACTTGAATTCTTCAGAGACCGGTGGGGATGGCCACCCTTTCTGAACCCAGGAGACAACCTTCATTAGCTGGGGATCCTTCTTTGTAGCGTTAGCAATGTCCTTGGTGGGGACTCTAAAACCTCTAACATGAGGACCTGATGGTCCGAACCAATCTTGCCTACCATCTCCACAGGGGATCTAGATAGGGCATCTGCATTGGAAATAATGGTACCCGGCCAGTGCTGCAGAGTGTATTGATAAGCTTGAAGTAACATTGCCCATTGAAGCATTCTAGGAGACTTCTGCAACCTCTCGTCTGCAATCTTCTGCGAGATCACATAGTTGTTGAACTGGACCTCGTACATAGGTAATGAGTCTGGTCTGGAGGTATCGAATGGCCCGAACGAAGCAGGAACAGCAGCAGCCATTGGATCCTACCTTCATTGCCAATGTTGAGTCTGGCGCTTAAGAAGTATTCTGACCAGCAGGATCGGGTTAAACACAGTGATTTATTATTCAGCTCATGGATACCGGACTGGGGAACATGCACAAGGTGGCCAGCTTATATACAGTGGGAATGGCAGTTACACAGGTTGATACATTTCGGTGGGCTTCCAGAGAAGTGGGAAAGTTTGTACTGACGAATCAGCTATTTTGACAGACATTTGAAAATGGTGCCTTTGCAAAAGGAGCGTGATTCTGCCATAGACTTTATGGCGCTCATAGCGGTTATAACAAATAACGCTTGGATACAACAGGCACTCAAGTGATTACTTGAATATTTAACCATGAACCAATGTCTCAGCACTCTCAATTTACTGTTAAGAGCTTGGGGATGTGAAAGGGAACTACAATCTGATTATAAGAAAGATTAATATGAAGCAAACATCTGCTTTGTCATGCATGTTTTTTGTTTAAGCTGCCATTTATCCTTCCCAGGTAAAAAAAACAGCCATGGGGGGCGGGGCGGAGAGAAGAAATGTAGATAAGGTCTATAATGTTGCTATTGCTGTTTCACCAAAATGCACTGAGAAGTCAGAAGAATTTAGCATTTACATATTGTGATTTAATTATCAGTAAGTTGACTTTACTTTTTTCTATAATCAGTCAGTGATAGACTTCTGACACAGAAATCGTGGCACCCACTGTTCATACTTTTTTATCAGGAAGAGATGGGGGGAATACAGGTCTAACTGACTGTTTTCTACTTCTTCTCTTAAAACTCTGCAGTTAAGAAGTTTTAAAGTACTACCCTAATGTATATCAGAAAACAAAAACAAAAAAGTGTGTGTGTGTAATATTAAGGTTTTCGAAGGATTGAAGCCATGGAAAACAGATGTGGAGAAGATAGAAATGCAGATTTGTACACCTTACCATTACAATTTTTTTTTTACTTCAACTCTATTCGGTGGCACACTGGCTGAAATTCTGTTATGCACCTTTATGCCATGTAAGATCAATTGTGGCAATTTTTCAGAAATTAAAAACTGCCCTCTCCCCAAGTTCCCTAAGCTTTTTTGGCATGTCCTTTGTCATGAGGAAGCCATTTAATTTCCAGGTAATTGATATGGCTGGTGACATGGCACAAATTGGAGCAAAAGGATTTCAGCAGCATCTCTATGAAAGAGATTGTATTATTAATTTCTGAACACAGTCTACCAATGTCTCATGAAGGTATCATTCGATTTCTGTTTCTTTAATTGTTCATGTGAGATTATTCTAAAATAATAAATGGCAGATTACCAGAAACATTCAAATGCTACTTACTATTTTCCAGGACTATTAAGGAAAGTATTTCATTATTAAGAGTCTTATATTTAATTCATCATACTAGTAAGGGCAGTTGTTTAATCAGGGAGATGTAATTTAGAAACCACTGAATGGTTTTCAAAATGTATCACAGATGTTCAACTGAGTTAGGATTGCAGCGCTGTGTTGAAGGTCACAGGGTTAAGACCTTTGGTATCCTCTAATATAGTGGTTGCCCCATTCTTGAAATGAAATCATCTGCTTCTAATGATTTGGGTTCAGTTTTGTCAAGACAAAAACCAGCGGGTTTCCAACATCAGGAATGTAATTTACTATGAAGGACAACAGGAACATTAATTTCTCATCAACGAGATTCAATAGAAATGAAACTTTAGAAAATGACCTCTCTTCCCAATGTGGAAATGTACAAAAACAAGAGTACTAGATTGAACAGATAACCATGAAGGGCAGAATGCTCCTGGACCTTGTCCTAAGTTTTTTGGAGGGTGGGGAAGGATGATGGATGTTTCCAAAGGGGAAAATAGATTGGTACTTGTTTTAGGGCATTATAGTTCTACTGGGGAAGGATGACGTATGTATTCCTCATCTGTGCAAATTGTACTGTCTTTGCCTAATACACAGAAATGACAGCCTCTTGTTCAGTTTTTAAAAGAAGTTTCCAAAGTGTCCACTTTCTGGAGAGATAGGCATACCTGGGTTTAAATCACAAATATTTATAGTATGGCTAAAAAACCTATGGCCCTTTACAAGCTGTTGGACTCTACTTCCCACCAGCCTTAGCTGGCCTAGCCAGTGGCGAGGCACAAATGGAGTAGATGTTCCTAATACAGTACCTGTATTTGGAGAACTAGCAGTCCCCCTGGTAGGATTAAAGTATAGTCGAGTGAATACTCCAAATTGCTTTCAGGTGCTTCCTTACCAGTTTTTGTGGGAGGCAAAGAGAAACTACTATTCTGAAGGAGCCTCAGCATTATTTTCCCTCAGCAATGATCAGAACAGGGCTGAGAAGGACTTCTCTGAAATACTCTGTCTTTCCTTGGCCCATTGCACAGATGGATCTCTCCTCCCATATGACATGCTGACCAAAACATCAATCCTATCTCAGCTGATGAAAGGAGGGCCTCATGAAGCTTCAGATATGGTTTGACTACAGCTGTCAAAATGCCTGACCATTGGCCATGCTGGCTTGGGCTGATGGGAGTTGTCGTTCACCATTTGGAATACCACAGGCTCCTATCTATATCATAGTTCTTAACAAGAGATTAAAAGATAAATAAAATGAGAAAGTGACAGGGAGAAAGACATGGTAGAAATTAAACCAACCAGGTAGTCTCCTACCTGTTCACGCTGGTTGTGGAGGAAAAAAACCTCTCCCTGCCCCGACAAACAGCTGATAAAAGTTGTGGTGGCCATTTTGCT
Organism: Bradypodion ventrale; assembly: GCA_035047345.1. Lineage (NCBI taxonomy): Eukaryota > Metazoa > Chordata > Lepidosauria > Squamata > Chamaeleonidae > Bradypodion > Bradypodion ventrale. Next base: position 251,963,306 of record JAWDJE010000004.1, on the reverse strand, counting down.
TTCTGGTTTTTTGGACTTCAATTCCCAGAAAGCCAAAGTTTCCTGTAAAAATGCAAGCAGCGGCCATTTTCTTGTACAGGAAGCTTTGGCTTTCTGGGAATTGAAGTCCAAAAAAGCAAAAAGCAAGATGGCCACCGCAACTTTGATTAGCTGTTTGTTGGGGCAGGGGGAGATTTTTTCCTTCACAACCAGCGTGAACAGGTACGAGACATACCTGTCATCATTCCCGGATTGGCCAGGATTTCACGGTTTTTGGCGCCGATTTGCGCCATTTCCCGCCCCGCGCGGCTGAAACCCCGGAATTTGGCAGTGGGGGAAAGGTTCTACGCATGCGTAGAAGGCTACGCCGCTTGTGTAGAAGGGTTTTACGCTTGCGTAGAACCCTTCTACGCATGCGTAGAAGGCTATGCCGCTTGCGTAGAAGGCTATGCATGCGTAGAATGGAGCTACACAAGCGTAAAACCCTTCTACGCATGCATAGAAGGCGACCTGTGCAGAACCATTCTGTGCAGGTCCCGGATTGCCCGGAGCCACGGTTGACAGGTATGGTAGGAGACCACGTCGTCCTTTTGGGGGTGGGTGGGCAGAGGCACCCCAGGTGCTTCACTGAGGCTAGAGGGAGCTGATGGGGCTGTTTTGGATCCCCCCCATGCCCAGATTGCTGGAAGGCAAAACAGTGGGGGAAACTCTTTCCTCCGCTGCAGTTTTCGGCTTGCAGCAGTGCAGGAAGTGCGGTTTTCTGCAAAGTCATCTCCTGCACAATGACGTGACATCATTTTGCGTGAGGAGACTTTGCAGAAAAAACCATGACGTTGTACAAAAATGATGTTACTCGAATGCGTCATTGTGCAGGGGTTCACTGTATTAAATGTAAAGCAAGGTGATCAATACAGTATTTTGTAAATATAACAAGAAAAGCTACAACAGAGATATAATGTGGACATTCTCCTTTCCATATCTACACTGTGGAAAGAATGCTGAAAAATTAGCACACAGTTTACATTTACTCTAGTTGTATATATTCACATAACACAGTGATAAGGAAGAAAATACATATGGTGAAGTAAAGAATATGTAGTTTCCCACCTGTTGACTTTTTACTAGAATTTTACAAATAAACGACTGATGTGTTTGGTTTTATTGTTGCACTATTGGCTGCAAGCAGCAGATTTGTGAAATCTTGCCTTAAAAACCTCATGAGATTTCATGCCCAATTTACAAGATTTAAGAGCTTTGAGAAATTTGGATACGGTTTAGATAAGCATCTAGAATTTTGTGAGCTTATTAGCTTTGAAAGCACCCATGCTTACCTGAAAATGGTTATTTCTTGCTTAACAAATATAACCATACCTGTCAAGTTTTGGGAAATTCCTGTCAAATAAGGGAAATTTCCTGTCCAAAGCGGGAAACTGGACAGTCATGCTTATCCTGTGCTGGCCTCCAGTCTAACTCCAGTCTAATTGCAATCTAACTAATATGGGATGATGGCGGGAAATAATGTAAAATACGGGGGGTTGACAGAAATTTCCCAAAACTTGACAGGTATGAATATAACTAGTAATTATTAGCTGTTAAAAAAATCACACCTATAAAAAATCATACCTATATTAAGTTGCTTAGGTGATAGCCAATATGGAATCGGAGATGACACGTGAAGAAGGAGAAGGGACAAATAACATCTAGTTAGTTTCAGAAGATACATTTAAAAAGCAAAAAGCATTTGTTAGCATCTCTGACAGGATTTTTTCCAGGTTTTATGCCATTCTCTTATCAATTCTAAACAACAAGACAAATATTCTTTGCTTTTGTCATTCATGTTTCAAAAAATATTTCCAAGGTATAGTGCCGCTGCTGGCCGCTAGAAAGGATCAGAGTTTTTCCGCAGAATTACTCACACAATGCAATAAACCAAATATATAATTGGAGCAATGCTATGGCAACAATGCTGATGAGTAACACAAGGAATTCCTTTTAAAATCTAGCATTCTGAGCAGTGGTGGGATTCAGCAGGTTCACACCAGTTCACCGGTAGCAGATATTCTGGCTGGCCCTGCCCATCCAAGTTTTGAAATAAAGTACTGTAGTCCTAATTCAGGTGCAAGGCAGGTCTTTCCCCCTGGCCACATCCACCATACCACACCCACAGAGTAGGTAGTAAAAAAATTTGAATCCCACCACTGATTCTGAGCTCTGAAGAGAACAGGGACATACTGAAATGGTTTGATATATTCAGAACTAGCAGAGGTTGCCCAGCATTGCCGGGCTGTTTTAAATTGTGTTGGAAGGTTAAATTGTGTTAATATTTGTTAAAAATTGCTTAGTCTGTAATTTTTAAAATATTTATTTATACATTTTTTTTAGCTTGGCTGGCTGTTTTATGTAACTGAATAATGTTTTAATTTTTGATTTTTTAAAAATAGTTGTACCGTAGGTAATAATGTTAATAATGTGAAAGTAAATGTTTTTTACATTCAATGTTTTTAAAATGTGTTTAGTTGTTTTGGGTTTTTATTTGAGTTAGAACTCAGCACAGGATTTTAATAAACTGTTTATTTTATTAACATATGTTTGTGATTTGTGTTAAATTGTGTTTTCGTGTAATTTTTTTTGACTTGTTATTATTGTGACTTGTGTAAAATTGTGATTTTGTGTTATTGTTTTGATTTGTTTTTACTGTTGTGGCCTTTTGTTTGGGACTGTTGTGTGTTTTTGAATTGTTTTTACTATTGTGGCCAGCAGGTGGTGCTGGTAGGGGTTTTCTTGTATTTTGACTGTTTTTTCTCTCCTGGCCTCTGGGTGGAGCTTCTTCCGGTAAGTAGTCTCTTTCTTTATTCATTTTGTTTCCGGTCGTCATGCAGGTAGGACATGTGGTGGTGAGTTGGCTTGTTTTCTTTATTTTGTGTGTGTGTGGGGGGTTGGGTTTTGTATTTTTGACTGTTTTGTTTTTTATTGTGTTTTTGTTTACTTTGTATTGTTTTTTGGTGTTGTTTTTGTTTGTTTTTGTGTTTTTTGGATGTTTTTGATTGTGTTTTAAGGTATTTTTGATATTTATTTATTTATTTTTATAATTTTTGTTGTTGTTGTGGCTTTGGGGGGTTGGTTTATTTCCGCATGCCAGCCTGGCTGGCCGGACCACGGGAATTCCAACACCGCTTTATGCAGCGTTGGGGGGGTTATTTCTGCAGGCCGGCTTTGCTGGCCAGACCGCGGGCGTTGGGGAGGGGGGCTTTATTGTGTTATGGTGCTTTGATTGTGTGGAGTCGTGAAAGTAGATCAGGAGACCAGGGAGAGGGGTTCGATTCCCCCCTAAAAAACCTCCATTTTTAAAGAGACGAAATCGCTTGGTTTCTTCTCTTTAAAGATGGAGTTTTTTGGGTGGTGGTGGTGGATTCAACCCCCTCTCCCTGGTCTCCTGGGTCCAGAAGGATTGGGGGGACAGATCCCAACCCTTCTGGACCCAGGAGACAAGGGAGAGTGGATTGATTCCCCCCCTCCTTAAAAAAACTCCATTTTTAAAGAGAAGAAACCGCTTGGTTTCTTCTCTCTAAAGACGGAGGTTTTTGGGAGGGAAATTGAACCCCTTTCCCTGGTCTCCTGGTTCCAGAAGTGTTGGGGGGACATACCCCTTTTGTCCCCACAAAGCTCCCAACCCTAGGGGAGCCAGCGGAGAGGGGGATCGCAACCCCCCACCTACTGATATTAAAGGGGAAACTCCAGTCGGGACCTTCAGGCGCCGTTGGTGAGGGAAAGAAGGGCGGTTGGTGTATGCGTTGCTGTGAGGCAGTGAGTTTTGTTTTAAAAATTTTCAGGTGCCGGCTTCCTCAGCGTTCTGCACACTCATGTCACATAGGACTCTGGGGCTTGTAGTTATGGGTTTGTGATTTGTTGTTGTGGTGCGTTTTTTCCTGCGGCTCGATTTTGATTGGCCGCGGCGCGTTTCTCAATGTTCTTTGTGGTCACACCTCTCAGCCTGATTGGCTGTGGCGTGGCGCGGTGCAAAGAACGTTGGGAAATGAAGTTGTTTCCCTTTTTTCCCGTTTGTTGCCCCACTGCCGGTTTTTCCAATCCTTCATTGACCTGCGGACCCAGTTCGGCCGTGTGCACGAATGGTGGGTGCGGGTCATTAGGGTGATGCTTAGGAACCTATAGCAAGTTCCAATGGTTAACCCTTGGTTTTATAGGTTAAGATGACTAAAGCTATAGGAAATCCTAGCAAGATCTCCAAATAAAAATGCAGGCGACATGTAAGGATTATTATTTTTCATGCATTGTATCCAAATCAAATCATTTGCTTATATGAGGGAGTGAGGGGGCTGCGATACAAATGTGAAAATTAAATTAAATTAAATATTAAATTAACAATCATTAACAGTAGCATTCATAATCATTAAAGCAAAGGTGACAATTGATTTGAACCCTTGTTGTTGTTGTTGTTCAGTCGCACAGTCGATTCCGACCCTTTGCGACCCCATGGACCATTTTCCTCCAGGCACCTCTGTCCTCCACCATTCTCCTCAGCCCACCAACCTCTGTGCCCATTGTGTCCACAATACCATCGATCCATCTCATCTTTGGACGCCCACTTCTTCTCTTGCCCTCCACCTTTCCCAGCATCAAGGCCTTCTCAAATGAGTCCTCTCTTCTCATTTGATGTCCAAAGTACTTTAGCTTCATCTTCACTATTTGTCCCTCCAATGAACAGTCAGGATTGATTTCTTCCAGTATTGACCTATTTGTTCTCTTTGCTGTCCAAGGGACTCTCAGGACTCTCCTCCAACACCACATCTCAAAGGCATCTATTCTTCTGCGCTCAGCCTTCTTAATGGTCCAGCTCTCACAACCATACATTACCACTGGGAATACCATTGCTTTGACTATGCGAATTTTTGTTTTCAAGTTGATGTCTCTACTTTTCACTATATTCCCCAGGTTTCTCATAGCTTGTCTCCCCATAATCAGTCGTCTTTTTATTTCATGGCTACAGTCGTCATCTGCAGTGATCTTAGATCCCAGGAAAGTAAAATCTGTCACTGCTTCTACTTCTTCCCCATCTATTTTCCAGGGACTGTTGCCATTATCTTGGTTTTCTTGATATTATCTTTACATATCTACATATTTACCCTTATTTTTACATATTAAACTCAGAGGTTCCCAAAAGTTCTTGGGGTCATTTGTATCTGGGTTGGGTAACTTTGTGGTTCTGACTGACCAGTTTTCCACCACTTGGATTTACTGTGGATCACATAATTAAGCCAGAACTTGAAGTAGTTGGAAGCCCCTTGTCATTTTACCATGTTATGTACACTGATTTACATGCTGATATAAGGCCCACTGGCTTAATCACATGCCTTTTGGACAGATACCAGTAGCCCCATAATGATCTTATTCCCTTCCAATACATCAAGGGGCCTGATGCCAGAACGTCTCCCTACTGTAATAAAAGTTTCTTCTTAAATAACCATAAGCAGCTGTTTTTCCAAACGTTCACAGGGATATACTGGACTTGGTTATCCCAGAGTAGGAAAGAAGTGGTCATCCTTGGACTTGGAGAATAGATTTCATTCTGAAATAATAAGTCAAAATTGGAGCAGGTGATCTATTATAAACTTCAGTATGTAATATTTGCAAATACCAAAATGGCTCAAAATGGCAATACAAGACTTGGACTTTGTAATTAATACATTAATAGGGTTTCTCAGCTTTTATTCTTAAGGCAGTTGAGCTAGGGTCAGGATGGAACATTGTCACAGCTATCTTAGTATTTATTTGTCATGTTTTATGTACAAATACCTTCACTTTATGAATTCTATGCCTTAATTGTCTAATATTTCATTTATCATTTTAGCAACTGCAGTGGCTCAAGTGGCTAAGACGCTGACTGGAAGGTGAAAAGTCATTGGTTCAATACTTGAATACTGCAGGATGGAATGAGCCCCCGTCTTTGTTCCAGCTTCTGCCAACCTAGCAGTTCGAAAGCAAGAAATTGCAAGTAGATAAATAGGGACCACTTCGGTGGGAAGGTAAACATCGTTCCGTGCGCTCCAGTGTCTGGTCATGCCTGCCACATGACCATGGAAATGTCTGCAGAAGCAGACAGTGCTGGCTCTTCGGCTTTGAAACAGAGATGAGCACTGAACCCTAGAGTTGGATATGACTGGCTTTCGAGCAAGGGTGACCTTTACCTTTACCTTATTTGGTGTCTTGCACGGGAGACAAAGAAGGAGTCGCAGGAAGGACTAACACAGGTTTATTCATTGATGGTCAGTATGAACATGTGGTAATGGCGGAGGTACATCTCATTATATACAGTCCATAATACATTTGAATCTTGTTGCACGGTAGCTCATTGGCTGCTACCGGCGTGGCCTCGCCCAGGTCACGCCTCTCTTCTTGTAGTTGTTTTCTGTAGTCCTTTGTCATGCGGGGAATCTCCCGCGGCTGTTCGTGATTTGGGGAATGTGGACCATGTGAGGCTGAACGCTCGCAGCTGCCCTCTATGGGCGGCTTGCTCGCGTTCCTTAACAGCTGAGATACATTGTGATTGTGGACTGGTTACATTCATATATTTAAAGAAACATTGTACATGCATACATAACATCCCTCCCCCCTAGGATGGGACGAAGTCCCTCAACCATTGTGGCTTGCCGCAAGTGCGCCTGGGGTGTGCGGCTGCCTGACCTAATACAGGGGAGCCTGTGACTACTGGCTCTGTGGAGTCTCGTCCTGCAACGGAAAATGGAGACTCGTTAGTGGTTCTGTGGGGAGCTTGCGATGCCCTTGTCTTGGGGGACGGGAATGGAATGAACAGCTGGGAAGTGAACCCCTGTCTGTTGCCTGAGGAGCCCGGGGACCCTCCCAGCACGAACCTCGGGACCGACGAGGATGCCCTCGCGGTCCCGCCACCTCCTGCTGCCTGTTCGGGAGTTCGGGAGATTGCGGCGGGGGCGGGTGAGCTCCCGCCGGCTGCCTGTCTTTTAGGGGCCGGAGCTATGGTGTACTCTAGGATGCAAGAACTGGGGGGGCTGGAGGTACCAGGGGCTGAACTGAAACCCCTCTTCTCGCTAGGACGGGTGGCAGCTAACTCCCCCTGGTACGGAAAATCATAATCATCACCAAACTGATCCCTCTCTTTCAAAGTATCCTCCTCTGTGGATGGGAACCCAGGATATGCGTTTGTATCCGCGGGATCCGCCGTGTCTCCCCCTTGGGTAATGCGGGTGGGGGAGGACCCTAACGCTGATGCCCCCTCCCCTGTGACTCGCCTTCTGAGTTGGTCGGCGTGCCTTCTCCAAAGTAGACCTGAACGGGTTTCGACCCTGTAGGATACCGGCCCCGTTTGCTCCACAATTGTGCCCGGTACCCACGCTGGTCCCGAGGCCGCGTAGTTTCTGCAGTGAACCGGGTCCCCTATCGCAAAACTTTTGGAGCTCCCTACCCCCATGCTTATATTCCTCCCTTCATCCTCCACCCTGGACGGATCCATCCGGTCAAAAAGTGTTACCGGACGCCTCCTCATGAGGAGTTCGGCTGGGGAAAAACCTGAGGCTAAGGGGGTTGTCCTGTAGCAGATGAGGAACTGGCACAGGTGCAGGTTCAACTCGCCGGGACCCATGCGCCGCAGTGCGTCTTTCGTAGTGCGCACTTGGTGCTCTACCTGACCGTTTGTGGCGGGGTGGAACGGGGCAGCTGTGATGTGCCTGATTGCGTTCCTTTCCATGAACGTTTTGAACTCTGCAGACGTGAAGGTACTCGCGTTATCGCTCACGAGAACGTCTGGCAGGCCGAAGCAGGCAAAAAGCTTGCGCAACTGCCTAATGGTTGCCGTGGAGGAGGTGCTGCTCATAGGGATTACCTCCAACCACTTGGAGTAGGAGTCGACTACCAGTAGGAACGTGGCCCCGCGGAAGGGGCCAGCGAAGTCGACATGAATCCTGGACCATGGCCCGCAGGCCGTGTCCCATTCCCTGTGGGGTAGCTTGGATTCCTCGGCCCGAGAGCTCTGGCAGCTCTTGCACGTGCCCACTAACCGTTCTATATCTGCGTCTATCTTGGGCCACCAAACGAAACTCCTCGCTAGGGCCTTGGAGCGCACGATTCCCGGGTGACTGGTGTGCAGTAGCTTTAGCACCCTGGCCCTCAACTTTTCGGGAATGACTACCCGCTGTCCCCAGAGTAAGCAGCCCCTTTCCAGGGAGAGCTCCACTCTGCGTCTGCAAAACGGCTGGAATTCCTCACCTGGGGAAGTAGTGGGCCACCCTTTTCTAACCCAGGAGCTGACTTGGGCTAGGGTCTTGTCGGCCGCCGTCGCCTTGGCGAGGTCGGCCGGAACAATGGGGGGTGAGTTGAGGGCCTCGATCAGCAGGACTTGGTGGTCCTGCTCCACCTCGCATGTGGGGTCTCCTAGGCTAGGGAGAGGGGATCGGGACAGTGCGTCTGCATGGGAGATCTCCTTCCCTGGGCGGTAAATTAGCTCGTACTGGTAAGCGTTGAGGAATATGGCCCAACGCAGCATCCTGGGGGATAAAATTTGGGGGGTCGGTTTGCCGGTAGTGAAGATCCCCAGAAGCGGCTTGTGATCGGTCACCACCGTAAACTCGCGGCCATACAAAAAGTCATGGAACTTTTTTGTTCCCGCGATTATGGCCAGGGCCTCCCTATCCGTTTGCGTGTAATTGCGCTCAGCCTTTGAAAGGGACCTTGAATAGTACGCCACCGGGGCCTCCCGCCCGCTCTCTAGCACGTGGCACAGAACCGCCCCCACCCCCACCGGGGACGCATCACATACTAGAACTACTGGCTTCCTTGGGTCGAAGTGAGTCAGGACAGCATTCGAGGAAAGGAGTGACTTAAGCTCTCCAAATGCTTTCTCCTGCCTGTCCCCCCACCGCCAAGCCACGTCCTTTTTAAGAAGGGCATGCAGTGGCTCCGCGACCGATGCCTTCCTTGGCAGGAATGAGTGATAAAAAATGAGGAGCCCTAGGAAGGACTGCAACTCTGGCTTTGCGGTGGGGCGAGGGGCATTCTTTACGGCCGCAACCTTGGACTCCGAGGGGCGAATTCCCTCTGGGGTTACCTTAAACCCGAGGAACTCGACCTCTCTTGCGAAAAACACGCATTTGTCTTTCCTTAGGCGAAGCCCCGCTTTTTCGAAAACTGAGAGGACCCCATCTAACCTCCTAGCTAGCTCGACCTCGCTCCCCGCTGTTATCAGGACATCGTCGAAGTAGGGGAGAACACCTGGGAGTCCCTTTAATAGGCGTTCCATGAGGGCTTGGAAAATCCCGGGGGCCGAATTCACGCCAAACTGGAGGCGCGTCACCTTAAAGGCCCCCTTGTGGGTTACGATCGTCTGTGCGGCGGCAGCAGCTGGGGTTACCGAGAGCTGCTGATATGCCTGTGCTAAGTCTAGCTTGGTGAAACACCTCCCCCCGTGTAACGTGGCCAGTAGATGGCTGACCACAGGTACCGGATATGCATTTGGCCTAATGGCCTTATTAATCGTATATTTATAGTCCGCACAAATCCTGACCTCCCCGTTTGATTTGAGGGCCGTTACAATCGGCGTTTCCCATTCCGCCGAGTCAACTGGAACCAAAATCCCCTGCCCCACCAGTTTGTCCAGTTCCGCCTCGATCTTGTCCTTTAAGGCGAATGGCACTCTCCTTGGCTTGAGGCGGATGGGCCGGATCTCTGGGTCCAGTTCAAAGGAGACTGGGGGCCCCCTATACGTCCCGAGCCCCTTTTTGAAAACGTCCGGGTGCGCATTGCACACGTCCCGCATTGGGTCAGTCTCGATGGCGTTAATGCCGGACAGTTCGATCCCCAGGGGAGCAAACCACTGTGTTCCCAGAAGGCAGCATCTCCCCCCCTTGAGGACGACTAGGGGCAGTCTCTCGGAATAGTTCTTGAATTTTACTTTGAACTTTCCCACCCCGAACACTGGGATCCCATTTCCCTGCACGTCCCGCAGGTTTGACCTTAAGGCCCGCAGTTTGGGCCGCGCCTCTGGGGGAATGCGCATATACTCTCTCTGGGAAAGGATAGAATAGGATGACCCCGAGTCTATCTCCATTCTCACTGGGAGCCCCTGTAACTGTACCTCAACGAAAAAACGTCGGTGCTCCAGTCCCACGCGGTTGACGCCTTCCTCGTTGAAACCGGTTGAGACCTTCCTGGTGCCGGTCGCCTTCCGCTGGTGTCCCCGGGGGTGACTTGGGCCGCTCTTCTCCTCGGTCCGTCCGCTCCTGCAAACTCTGGCGATGTGCCCTTTCCGGCCGCAGTTGTGGCACTCGGCCTTGAGAAACGGGCACCTCGTGCGGTCGTGGGGCGCCCCACAACCGTCGCAACGGCGGTCTTGCCTGTCGCGGGTCTTGCGCTTCTCCCCGCGTTTCCTTATCCGCTGGACGTCGTCGTCCTCGCTGGAACAGGGGTCTGTCGTTGTGGACGACTCCTCGGACGTCGCTGGTGAGCCAGCGGGTGGCTTGGGGGCCCGCCAGGCCGTCTTCGCTGGTGTCCGCCGGGCCGCTTGCACTGGTGACTTGGCCCTCTCGGACGCGGTCCCCCGGGACTTAAACAGCCTGACCCCGCTCCTGGCCTCCTCGGCTGCTTGGGCCTCCCGCAGTACCTCGTTGAACGTGAGGCGGTGGTCGTGGGTCATCAGGCGCCTCTGCAGCTCCTCGTCCTTCAAACCGCACAACATGCGGTCTCAGAGGGCCTGGTCCAGGTCGTCCCATTGGCAGTGCACCGCCGCCAGCCAGAGAGCCGCCGCGTAGGCGGACACGGATTCACCTGGGCGCTGGTCTCGCCGGTGGAACGCGACCCGGGCTGGGAAGATTGAGACCGGCGGTTGGAAATGCTCATGAAGCTTCTCCAAAATGCGGTCGATGGGCACTTTGTCCATCTTCCGGGGGGCCACGAGGGTCATCAGGATCCGCATCGCGGCTGGTCCCACCTGGGACAGGAAGTGCGAGCGCATCTTTGCGTCGTCGTCGTCGACGCTGGCGGCTTCCATCGTGTGCTGAAACTGGCACTCGTAGAGCTCCCACTGCTCGGGTTCGCTGACATCGAACTGGTACGGCTTGACTTTGGGATTCGCCATCTATCCCACCCTCGTCGCCAATTTGGTGTCTTGCACGGGAGACAAAGAAGGAGTCGCAGGAAGGACTAACACAGGTTTATTCATTGATGGTCAGTATGAACATGTGGTAATGGCGGAGGTACATCTCATTATATACAGTCCATAATACATTTGAATCTTGTTGCACGGTAGCTCATTGGCTGCTACCGGCGTGGCCTCGCCCAGGTCACGCCTCTCTTCTTGTAGTTGTTTTCTGTAGTCCTTTGTCATGCGGGGAATCTCCCGTGGCTGTTCGTGATTTGGGGAATGTGGACCATGTGAGGCTGAACGCTCGCAGCTGCCCTCTATGGGCGGCTTGCTCGCGTTCCTTAACAGCTGAGATACATTGTGATTGTGGACTGGTTACATTCATATATTTAAAGAAACATTGTACATGCATACATAACACCTTATCATAGCAATCCTGTTGTAACTGCTACAGTTGACACACCTAGTCAGTATTGTAATCTCAGTGAATGTGATAACCATTTTAACAAAGCTGGACTAAATATAAAGGCCTATTTGTTTATTCAGATAAGCAGATAATTAGATAAGCAAAGATAAAAACACACTATAAGTAGGTAAAATTCCTCATTATCTGCTTGCCAATCTCAAATCCTCCCACCTTAGAAACAATTTGACTATTCATTACAGGTCTAGCAGCCAGATTGGATAATAGGATAGAAGATACAATATCAGTCACAGATGCATCAGGGATTAGTCCTTAAACATCGTAAAAAGCTTGATGCTGTGGAACTAATATATACCAATGGCCTCACCTTCTGAATAGAAATGCTTTGGACTGATGTTACCACAGACCAAAGTGGAAGCCCAGATTCTTAATAATTAAGTACTTGGATTGAAAAATACTGCTTTTCATGGTGCAGCCAATTCTTTTGCATCAAGGTTGCCTTCCTCTCCCTTCCAACACTATACATGTGAAATCAAGATCACACTGCTGTTATTCAGTTTGGTTTTGGGGGGAATATCATACAAAAGCTTCACTGTCATTGGGACAGGTATTTGCTGTAGGACTGTAGCCCTGTCTGTCTCCTGAATAAAATCAAACAAAACCAGGAAAAGGCAATACAGTTGTGAGTTTTTTGTAACGCAAGTTAAACAAGTCATTTTTTCAGCAGAGTCAACTTGTGTGGCTTTGAAGTTCTACATTTTGAATGTTTCCTGACTAATACTTGTTCACCAAAAGTCAGCAAGACATTGAAAGTAAAACTTTCATGTTGCGATATCAGCAAATAGTCTCCTAAATTTAATGTCTGTGAAGCCATTCTGCTGTTGACTTAACATGATGCAACTGTGTTTTTTGTAGACAAACTCTGAAATAAAAAGCAAACCATATCAGACATTATCCTGGTTCTTGAGAAAAGATACCCTAAGACCTTGTTCTTCTGCAGCACTCAGCTGCCTGAGGATCATGAGGGCCAGAATAATGAGCACTGTCAGAACAAGGCACTTACACTCAATTGTGGAAGGGGTTATTGGTTTTCCCATTGTCTTATAACATACAACAGCACATATGACTGCAGCTTTGCGTCAATTTTTATTGATATAGAAATAATTAGCATAAGCAATAATGTCATGGGATAGCATTGATTCTTCAGTTTTCAAGTGAACACATAAACTTGACATAGCCTTTACTATGATGGTTGCAAAATTTCCACCCACAGTGTGTGTCTGAAAAGTCATTGATTGATGGATTGACTGAATGGGTGAGAAGTTTGTTTGATTTCTTTCACAGCAAATAATACATCAACATCTATACATTCATACATAACTATACAGAAATGACTTAGATTTTTAATTTTTAAAAGCAAAACTGGCAGATTGATTCCAAAAATCCCCACGGTCCCAGTTTGGATTCTTCCCCATCACACACATCCATTTAAGCAGAGGGCTCTAATTGCTTAGCTCTTAAATGTCTGATTTTGTATCAAAAACCTTTGTGGTATATGACAATTTGCATGAGTAAGAATGCCAATATTGCATGCACTTCAGCCACTATGCTAGAGACCAAAGCAGACATTACTTCAAAGGGGCAAGTAATAGCTGTCTTTTTTCCCTTTACTTTTTTTTAAAAAAAAACTATAGAATAACCACATAACTCCCAAGCCAGATCACACCACCACCACCACCAAAGAATGAATGGGGTGGAATGAGCAAAGAAAAATCTTTCCAGCATCAATAACTGCAAAATGCTCATCCATTTCTCTTTAATGAACTGATTTTTTTTTGCAATATAATATTTTGCTATATAATTACATATGTATGTTGGGGAAGAACCATGAAAGTTTTGGGATCAAAATAGTATCTGCTGTGGTCCTGGCTGATTCTATTTATTTATTTATTTAGTGGGAGAAAAGGACTAAAAAGCATTTGTGTGACCAGTGTAGTCTTTAGGGACTGAGTTGTTCTATGGTATTCTGGGCTTAATTAGGAGATTTCATTCGTATGTCATGACCTAATGGCAGCAAACAAAACACAGTTAACACATGGAGTAAGGCCTGTGATGTAGCCCTCTGGAATGAAAGATTGCAATCTGTTGGCAATGGAGGAGATGATGAAGGGCACAACCCGTCCATGGAGACTAAAGTGGCAGACACAGGAAAGAGCTTTGTTTCCTCCACAGAATTTTAGGAAGAGCTGGGAAGAATTTGATTTCAAAGCCTGACAGTGTGGCCGTGGCATTTGTTTCCAATTCGGCAGGAATGAGCGTATGGTTTGAACAATTCTTTCGACGTTCTTGGTGGGGGGGGAAACATAACTCATCTCAGCTGGCAGTGTTAGGAGATCAAATTACAGAAAAAAATTCACTCAAAGCCCAGGGTATCCTTCTGGCAACCAGAGCTCCCATACATCTTCACAGACCCTTTATTCTATGCAGCTTCAATTCAGGTCTCCATACTGTAAGAAACTTCCCGCCCGCATAACAATTTTACTGTTGCCAGATGTTGGCTTCCTGTCTGCTTTTACATAATTCAGCACAATTCTTTGCTCAAGATGTTACAATTTAGAGAGGCTTCAGAAGTTTTATTTTTAATGGCATGGTGATACACATTTCTTATTGTTTTCTCCTCGGCTCCAAAAATGCCTTTCCTCCCTGCTCACTACCATGTTGTAGGCATTTGGCTTATGAAGTAGCTTACTTTGTACAGCCAGCAACAGGAAAACCCTCTTCATTCATCCTTTTTAAATGAGGCGTATTGAAATAAAAATGAAAGGTGTGATGGTGCATTCTCTATGCTGCTGGTTCACCTCCTTTAAATATAATGGTACATATGGGATTCCTATAGCTCTGGGGTGCCCAAACTTTTTGGTCCATGGGCAGGTCGCGTGGTTCCTTCCACCAGAAGCGGATGTAAAACATGCCTTACCATCTGTTTTGCAACAGAATAAGATAGATTTTAGGCTGCCATTTTCTCTGCTTAAACCAGGGGTGCCCAAACTATGGCCTGTGGGCCAGATCCAGCCCCTGACACCAATTCATCCGGCCCATGCTGCCCTCGTCACTCCTGAAGTGGAAGTAAAATGCCCCCGTACTGGCATGTTTTACTTCCACTTCCGGGAGTGACGAGGGTGGCACGGGCTGGATGAATTGGCATGAGGGGCCACATCCAGCCCACACGCTGTAGTTTTGGCACCCCTGCTGTAGCAGGCCAGATTTCTTTCTGCCCTACATTTTTTTGTCTCTCACTCTTAGACTGTTTGAAGTTTGTCCTTCCTGCACATATACTGTAGGTGTCTGTGAGTTTAGTATCCTTCTCTCTAGTATTTGCATGATGAAAAGCTGAGAATCAGCGCAAAGTTCTGGAAGGGGAAAAAACAGGATCTGTGTGACCATGACCATTTTCCTTTTACAAATCTCATAGCCCAACTTTGAGGGCAAAAGTTTTTGTTCAGATGGCTTCCACAGAAAAATATTTTAACTTAAAACCCGAGTATGAAGCAGTAATCATACCAACTTCTTACAATATCCAGCTTAGGAAAATACTATATAAATATAGTAAAAACCAACAGCAGCCCAAGAAAACTTTTCCTGTTCACCGTGGCGAACAGGTATGCTTTCAAAAAGCCCAAAAGGGACTTGCAGTAAAACCATGGGAGCTGAGAGGGCTGATCGGAGTTCCATTGCTAGCGCTGTTAAAATGCTGTCTCTCTTGAATACCAAAATAGCTGTTCTTACTGCCTGTCATGTGTGAGTGGGGACTCAGGTGCTGATCTTATAAAGAGTGAACTGGTTAGTATGATAGATATTGGCCCTTCCAGAACTTTTGTCCTATTGACCTACTTTTATATAGGAATTTTTCTTTTAAATATATGGTGTACTGTAAACCACAACTATTATCTACCTATTTTATTCCATGTCATTTACCAAGCAGCACAATGGTATGTTTTTCAAATGTGAAAGGGACAAATTACAGCAGCAGCAGCAGCAGTAACAACAACAACAACAACAACAACAACAACAACAACAACAACAACAACAACTGACTGGATGGCTCAGTGGTTTAGGTATCTGATTGTCAAGCCAGAAGTTGGGAGTTTGATTCTACTATAGTTCCCAAGCCACATATTGCAGAAGGGAACATGACCTTGCTAGTGTGTGAAATGAGTACAATTGTACAATAACTTGAACATTCTTTGGCATTCCCTTGAAGCGTAAACTGATTTTTTTCAATCCTGTGCCCTCTGTTGTGGCTTCCAAATTTGCTGGCATCATCTTTTAGGGCTTTAAATAGCTCAACTGGAATGTCATCATCTCCACTACCTTTGTTGTTAGTAATACATTCTAATTTTAATACTTTCTCTTGGCTTGACCTTCCATGATATCTGGCTTGAAATAAGTGGTCACACCATTGTGGTTGTCAGAGACTTTAAGGTCCTTCTTGTATAGTTCTCCTGTGTATTCTTGCCACCTTTTCTTAATCTCTTCTGCTTCAGTTAGATCCCTGCCATTTTTGTCCTTTATCATGTCCATCTTTGCTCAAAACGTTTCTTTTATTTCTTAAAGAGATCTCTAGTCCTTCCCTATATTACTTTGCCTTGTTCATTTAAGAAGGTCTCCTTTTCTCTCCTTGCTCTCCTCTGGAAATCTGCACTCATTTGGGTGGATCTTTCTCTTTCATCTTTGTCTTTTGCTTTCTTTCTTTCTTCAGCTACTTGTAGATCCTCATCAGAAAGACACTTAGCTTTCTTGCAAAAGATGCAGGAGGCAGGTGATACCTTTATTGGATTTGATTGACTTTAATTTGAATGCATTTGGCTTGCCTGGTATGTATACCAAATTGAAAGCTTGCCCCCTGCTGAGAAGCATATGGCTTATGTATTCCTTTGCAGGCGCACCCACCAAATAAAGACTCAGACACCGGTATTGGATTATAGGCATTGGGCCACTTTTATTGAATAATGCTCTAGTCTGAATTATAACTTTCAATTGGTGTATCGTCCAATTGTAATTCTTTAAGACAAGCAGGCCACAGTAGCACTGGTAAAGTTCCACCCAAAATGCCAATGGCAATTGGCTATTATGTATCAATTTGTATCAATTTGTTTGTTGTCACAAACAAATTGTTGACCGAAGTCAATATACTATCTATTGACCACACCCTCTGACATGTATCCGTCTAAATATCAAGGTGATGCAGGCTGTGAAGCTCCTAGCATCACCCCGTTCATAGTTCGCCCTTGACCGGCCAATCCTGTTTCCCCTGTACCTATCTACGAGTTGGCCAGTCAATTGCGAACCTGCCGGATACCTATGGGTCATAAATTTTTACCTTACGAGTGCTACCCGCCACACGGGGAGGCATCCATGATGACTCACTGCCCCCCCCCCCCAGACTGACAGCTCGGTCGCCAGGCCCGCTTGCAAATCCTCCAGAAAGAGGTGCATACCTCTGGCCGACAGGTGGACCCCATCTCCTGAATACAGGCTAAAATCCTGCAACCCTATCCCCAGGTGTCGAATGGCTGTCCCCAAGCCATTCTCAACAAGGAACCGGGCAACAGCCCTGTTCACTGACCGCCGGGCACGGTCCAAACCACGGAGATCAATGCCTCCTCTATAACAGTGCCTTGGCACAATGTCAGACCATAGCAACCGTGTGTACGGCCATAAATGATGTAGAAACGCCAGGTCACTGCACACCGACATCTTTAAAGAAATGCCAGTGATCTGTGCGAGATCATTGCCGCTGATGTGCAGAATCAAAACATCTGGCGGCCCAGCATCCCTGATGGACATCAGGAATGGCAACAGTTCCCGCCACCTCATGCTGCGCACACCATACCACTGCATACGTACGGATGCACGCAGCCCGAGATGGGGTCCCCACTCCGACGATGCAGCATACTGTGCCGCCTAGTGCACATAACTGTGGCCCACCAGCCACACTGCCACCGGTGTGCGTGAACACACAGGGTCTGTAACAGAAGAAGAAAGAATTAAGGACATAACTAGGTACTCATGCAGTGAGGGGACGTACATATAAAGAAAAACGCACGGATCCCCACCTGCCCATCCGACGTATATCGGTCTCCGAGTACCCAAACACAGCCGCGGTAGATGCAGCGCCTATTCTAAGTGAATGGGTGCCGTAACGAGCCCCGGGGGCTCCCACACTGTGAAGTGCGGTCCCAGTCACCCTCCAGAATTGAAATTTAGTAAGGGGAGACCCATCCTGGTGGTAGAACAACAGGCTAGGGCGCGTGCCACGCACTGCCAGAAAAGCATGTAGGGCACCAACCGGACAGATGTCAGCAAACGTGCATCTTAGCAGTCTAACACCACTGCCTTTTCCATGCTGATCGGCCTTTGAGGAACGAATCCTCAACTGAGCCCATTCCTGGTTGATTGACACATCGTCCAGTTCCAGTGCCCTTTGACAATGGGACCAGCTCGCTGATTGTCAGCGCTCCAAAGAAAGCTACGGTGGTAGCTGCATGAAAAAGAGACTCCTCATACCTATCATAACACAGTCTATGCCAGCCTCAAGCAAGGCAGGACAGAATACATGGTGAAACAGGGTGACGTGTGTCCGGGCGGCTGCCTCGTTCACGTGTCCACCCTTCCAAAACATGGTGTATACGGAAATCGCCCGTGCAGTCGGGAAAGCCCCGTGCCTTGGCCTTGAATGCCAAGGCTGAAAGCATAGCAGCGATGGTGCGTGAGAGCAACCCCTGACCATGCATGTACACCATGAACTGCAAAACCTGGTCGACCAGTATCGGCCACCTTTCAGGCAACTGCCTTTCCTTGCAAAAGGTCCTAAATTGAAGGAGTGTATGCTGATACACCTTACGCGTGTGAGGTGCCAAAGACATGCCGATCGCCCAGTTCACCTCTCCTCGCCAAAGGTCCATATCTCGGCCGGGAGTGGAGAGGGAAGTTCCTCTGCGTCTGGAGCCAAGGCACGGAACCGGGAGATTTGCAGGCGGGATAAAGCGTCAGCAATATCATTGTTAATGCCCGGCACATGTCTGACCCTGAATAGCACATTAAGGCGCAAGGACTTAAGAACAAATTGGTGAACTAAAGCCATGACTCTGGGAGACTTAGATGTTTGGGCATTGACAATGTGCACCACAGCCGCATTGTCACACCAAAAATGAACCACCGAATTAGCCCACATGTCCCCCCAGAGCATAAGGGCACCCAAAATCAGAAAAAACTCCAGGAAAGTGAGATCGCGTAAGCGATCCATGCCCTGCCATTCTTGGGGCTATTGACCGTATGCCCATCTTCCCTCAAAATAAATCCCATACCCGAGGGAGCCGGGGGCATCCGACTGTACTTGGAACTGAGGGCTGACCATAAGTTCAGACCTCCAAAAGGAGACACCATTAAATTCCTGTAGGAAGGTGAGCCAAACTGACAGGTCTGCTCGTAAACCCCTAGTCAGCTGAACCCTGTGGTGTCTTTTTGACAGGCCCACCATAGCGTCACAAAGATACCTGGCGAAGGCTCTACCTGGTGTCACCACCCTGCAGGCGAAGTTGAGATGACTGTGGAGCACCTGCAACTCCCGTAGAGACACCTTACGCTTGGCAAGCATTGCCATAATCGCATCAGAGATCCGAGCCACCTTTTCCATAGGTAACCTGGATGTCTGGGCGACAGTGTCGATATCAATACCCAGGAATGTAAGGGTGGTGGCTGGGCCCTCTGTCTTTTCAGGTGCCAAGGGTACACCCAGTTCCCCCATGAGGGCCTGAAACGTGGCCAGCAGACGTCCACACGTGCCCGAGCCGTGTCCACCCCTGAACAAAAAATCATCAAGGTAGTGGGCAACAGACTGGGACCCCGACCTACGAACGAAAGCCCAATGGAGGAAGGTGCTGAATCGGTTGAAGGCCGAGCACAGAATGGAACCGCCAAAAGGCATGGCCTTGACCACATAAAACTTGCCCTGGAAACAAAAACCAAACAGCTCAAAGTCGTCCGGGTGCACAGGCAATAACCGGAATGCCGATTTGATATCACACTTTGCCATGAGCACCCCGGGACCACATGAGCATACCATCTGTAAGGCCTGGTCAAAGGACATATACCGGACAGAGCAAAGGTCATCCGGTATAGCGTCATTGACCGAGGAACCCGCAGGGTAAGAAAGGTGGTGAATCAGATGAAATTCACCTGGAGACTTCTTAGGAACTAAACCCAGAGGGGATACCTTTAAGTTAGGGTATGGGGGGGTTGATGAACGGCCCCGCCACCCTCTGCTCCCTAACCTCTTTGGCTATCTTTTCTGCAGCAATGTCCTCATTACCCCTGAGAGACAGTAGGCTCGGGGCATCCTGAGGTCCACGAACACCCCTGAACGGAATGCGGAAGCCAAACTTAAAACCTTCATGTAGGTAAATTGCATCATCCCGTCTAGGATATGCGCTCAACCAGCGTTCAAGCACCGGGAAATTAATTGGGGAGGGGGCCTTTTGTATGGGTCGTGGCATCAGAGGGGGCTCTGGCCGTCGCTTGAAATCCCCTTCCCCTGCCCCGCGACCCACTGGCCCGCGGGCATGCGGAGGCGGCATGAGGGCCGGAACAAGAAGGGCACTCATGCCTGAATCTACACTGGTGCTTGTTGCACACTCCGTTCGCGGAGAAACTCCAACACAGCAGGCGGGCTGGAACCCCCTGCCCTGCCGGCTGGTGGGGAGTCTGTGTAGTAGCTGCCCGCTGTACAGCATGGCCACAGTGGAGCGGTCACCTGGCGCTGGCCGCGTAGGGGTCATATACAGCAGCTACAACTGCTGGCAGGGCTCGTCCCACCGCATCTCCGGGTGAAGGGCTGCCCTCATCCTAAATTCTTCATCATAGGCCAACCATGACGGGCCAGGAAAATCAACAACGGCCCAGTAAATATTATCTAAGTACTGGACCATTGGGATGGCCAAATCAGGACGGGCCCTGAGATATACCGCCATGTATATCAAATACTTGTCCCTGTCATCCTGCCCCTCCCTCTCCTCCTTTGTCGGTTCCCGGTTAAGGAGGGTGAATATATCAACATATTACCCCCGCCAAATCTTTTCCCTAGTAGCCTGGGATAGATGATCACCTAAGGGTAGGGAGTAACCGGCCGTCGGCAGGGCCGCAGTTGGTACAGAGCGCAGTGGGGGAACATATGATGTGCCCTGTCGCACCTCTGTGAAGTTGGCCGTAACGGTCGGGGGGTGGCCCCCCACGTTGGCCTGTTGCAGCCATGGCCATTGAACCCCCACAGTGTTGTTTGACAGTTGCAGAGGTGTGCTGACTTGACCTGGATACTCACTCGGTGCACCCCCACGGGCCGCCCCCACTGGGGGTTCCGGCCCGTGGCAGGCGTCGGAGCTCACAATGGTCATCGCGAGCTCTGAGCTTCCGCGCGTCCATGCCAAGCAGGACCAGTCCCCGATGGGATGCCCTGCTGAGACGGCCGGATGGGGAGCTGCGAGGTGCCAGCCTGCGCTGGCATGATGGCCTTCAGCAGCTCAACCCTAATGGTGGCATGCTGAGCCGCAGCCGAGGAGCTGCCAAGGCTGCCCTCCATAGAAGGTGGTGCCATCCCCATGGATGCCTCGAGTGCTGATATACAGGCCAGGAGAGCTTCCACGGTGGCAGACCCACCAGAATAAGGTGGGCCGGGTGGGCCGGATGGCCCACCGGGTAACCTATGGGAAATCGGAGGAGGAAAGCCCTGGTGTAATCCCTGGGCCATGGCCAATAATCCGGCCCATGGGGGGCTGGTGGAACCGCAGGGCACGATCCCGCGCCGCGCCTGCATGGGCCGCTGGGACCCATGCTGGGCAAAGAATCAGTAGGGGTGGTAACCCCAGGGGAGCAGGCTGGCGCAGCCCCCGCCCGAGTCCTACGACTGGGCAGGTAGGCAGGAGCGTGGTCACCCACATTGGTGGCAGTGAGTATGGTGACGCTGCCACCTCCGTGTGGGGCGCATGCCCGAGCCCTCC
Source organism: Bradypodion ventrale (assembly GCA_035047345.1). Taxonomy (NCBI): domain Eukaryota; kingdom Metazoa; phylum Chordata; class Lepidosauria; order Squamata; family Chamaeleonidae; genus Bradypodion; species Bradypodion ventrale. The sequence goes on along the minus strand of JAWDJE010000004.1, from coordinate 251,941,726 downwards.
GGCCCGGTGGCGGCCCCACAGAAAAGGCCGAGGGGGTGGGCCGAGCCCTCCCCCTCGGACGGGGCCTCAATGCCGCAGCAGCCTTCCGCTTGGGTGCCGACTAGCCAGCTAACGAGACTGGCTCCTTAACCACTGAGCCACCGCAGTCCCGTCAATTAAAGATATCCTCCGATCAGGAGGCTTGAGAGTACCAACAGCGTTGGAGCGAACTTCTCCGCTCCATTGCTGTTCTAAAATGGCAGCGAAGCTGCCTCGTGGCCACCCCTATTATAGAGGGGTGGCCATGCCCCCTAACTATCCCGGATGTCTTCGTCCGGGATAGGTGGGGGCCCGCAAAGAGCGCGGCGGCCTTTTTGGCACCGCACTTTCATTGTCTGGCCACAAAAGGAAGCTACGCTTCAGAGAGGGTCACATGGACTGGGATCAAATGCCTAGCTTCCTGTGGGAATGGCATCCTAACTCCATGAAATATTTTGCTGTTTTTAAGAAGAAAGCCTGAGAGACCAACAGCCATGAACATTTTAATACATATCTGAAGAAGTGGTCTTGAACCATGAAAGCTTGAGCAACATTTTGTTTTTCTTAGTGATCCAATAAAGGAATCACCTGCCTCCTGCATCTTTTGCATGTCAGATGTAATATCAAACTGACCTGAACTACATGTACCACAATGTCTTGCCGGTGTAATCTTACCCCTCTGAACCCTGCACCTCTGACCTCACCTAACCCTATTAAAGGACCCTTGCATACCTCCTACCCTTCCTTCCATCCCTGACCCTTGATACAACCACTGACCGCTATGCGGGCAGTGGGAATAAAAGACTTTGACAATAACTGATTGATTCTGGAGTCATTGGGCCGAACCATCTGAAATACTCTATCATTGCATTCTCTACCATTTGAATATGGATCACAGGGCTAATCTTCCTTGTGTTTCTCTTTCTTGCATTTCTTTTTCTTTGGGATGGTTCTAATTGCAGCCTCTAGTACAATGTTACAAAGTTCCATCCATAGTTCTTCTGGCATTCTGTCTACCAAGTCTAATCCCTTAAATCTATTCTTCATCTCCAACTGTATATAAATAGGGGATGTGATCTAGGTTATACCTGAATGGCCTAATGGTTTTCTCTACTTTCTAAGCCTGAATTTTGCAATAAGTAGCTCATGATCTGAGCCACAGTGAGCTCTAGTCTTATCTTTTACTAAATGTATTGAGCTTCTAAATCTTTGACTGCAAAAAACATAAATCTGATTTCGGTGCAATATTGTTCTTTATAGCATCGGACTTTCCTTTCAGTGTCAGACACATCCACAGCTAAGCGTCCTTTCAGCTTTGGCCAGCTTCTTCACTACCTCTACTTGACCTCTGCTCTTCCCCAGTAGCATATTGGACACCTTCTTACCTGGTGGACTCATCTTCTGGTGTCATATCTTTTAGCCTTTTGATGTTGTCCATAGGGATTTATTTGCAAAGATACTGGAGTGGGTTGCCATTTCCTCCTCCAGTGGATCATGTTTAGTCTGAGTTCTCCGCTATGACCTGTTTGCTGTGGGTGGCCCTACACAACATAGCCCATAGCCTCATTGAGCCACAGAAGCCCTCTTGCCATGGTAAGGCAACAATCCTTTTGTTATTGTACCAGGCTTAAGCAAAATCACAGCCAAATTGACAGTTGTATCATATCTACAAGGGAGAGAAAATGCCTTTATTACCTGAGTCTTGTGTGGAATCAGAATGTCATTTTGCTTTATTGGCACTCTAGTTTCATGATTCACAAGCATTACATCTAGCCCAATTTTTAGTACTTGGCTTAATCCCAACTTTTATACCATCTTTATCTGATTAAGGGCTCAAAACAACTTGAAAGATCATTCTATTTTTATCTTATATCCATCTTATTTTTCACTTTTTGTGATCCGGTGGTGTTATTGGCTCAGTCTTTGCTGCTATGAATGGATCACAGTGTATGTCTGTCTCTGGATCAGCTTAAAATCCTCTGTCTCTCTATTTACCCCTCTTTCTCAATTCATCACTCAGTCAAATTTCTGTATTTAGTGGAAGATTTCAAATTTTCCAGGTACGTATCCTTATTCTGTGCAGGTTAAACAACCATTAATTCATTGTGTGGTCATATAGATGGTGAGATGAAATCTAAATCTGAATAGAAAATGAAGTCATTTTTAATATTATTTAACTGCTTGGCATCTCACATTACTCATCGTCTCAAAAGACTGTTTTTCAATTGCAGTATGTTATGGAGAAGGAAAAATTATTCTAATGCAACATTGAATTAGTTGAAGAACAATCACTGATTATGTAAACCTTGCCTATTAGTTCCCATTATGTATATGTTTGTTGGATTTTAGAATTTGGGTCACATTGGGGAATATACCTGCTCATGCCTTACAGTTCCTACTGCAGGCCTAGTTTAAAAAACAACAGTTAGAAATATAGTTTCTCAGCAAAGTGCAGTGACACTAGAATATTCAATATTTTGCCATATTTTGGCAGTCTACTTGCCCCAAATCCAGTTTTTCTTCACATTGAAAACCAAGTTCCAGTTTTGAGTAGGGCGTGAGATTCCCTAAATTGTCTTATAATCACAACCAAATTACACAACAAGCAAAAGGAGATAGGTTGTTCCATTTGATGGAATCCCAACATTTCTTCACACTAAATTTATAATGAAATGACTGGCCTACCGACCGACCGACTGAACAAACAAACAAAAACATGGGACTAAATCCTAACTAACATAGTTGGAAGGAGCATCCACTCTATTAAAGTTTTCGCAGGATGCTCTCACTGTATAAGGAAGGGAGATAATTATGAGTTCTGTCTCTCCTTTTATCCCATTGCATCCCTACAAATGCATTAAAGAGAATTGGGGGATCACAGGCAGTACTGTGGGGATGGTGTAATAGGTTTCAAAACAGATGGAAAATAAGTAAAATCCTCTTCCCATAGTTCCAGAAACCAAAGGCCATATACATAATATAGCAATAGCAGTTACACTTATATACCACCCCATAGCGCTTAGTTCACTACTCTCTGGGCAGTTCACAGGTTCACAAGTTAATTCACAAGTTAATTAGCATTTTGTTCTCAACGTGCTGGGTACTCATTTTACCAACCTCGGAAGGATGGAAGGTTGTCAGTCAACCTTGTGTCTCATTGGGATCGAACTCTCAATGTTTTGGCTGCAGTACAGCAGTTTAACTACTGTTCCACCAGGACTAAATAATATAATATAATTGAAAACAAAAATTAGAATAGTCAAAGCAATGGTTTTCCCAGTAGTAATGTACGGATGTGAGAGCTGGACAATTAGGAAGGCTGAATGCAGAAGAATAGATGCCTTTGAAATGTGGTGTTAGAGGAGGGTTTTGAGAGTCCCCTGGACAGCGAGGAGAACAAATAGGTCAATCTTAGAAGAAATTAACCCTGACTGCTCATTGGAAGGTCAAATAGTAAAGATGAAGCTAAAATACTTTGGACATCAAATGAGAAGGGAGGATTCACTTGAGAAGGCATTGATGTTGGGAAAGGTGGAGGGCAAAAGAAGAAGGGGGAGGCCAAGATGAGATGGCTAGATGGCATTGTAGACACAATGGGCACAGAGCTGGGAGGGCTGAGGGGGATGGTGGAGGACAGAGGCGCCTGGAGAACAATGGTCCATAGGGTCGCAAAGGGTCGGAACCGACTGTGCGACTGAACAACAACAAAATATAATATAATATAATATAATATAATATAATATAATATAATATAATATAATATAATATAATATAATATAATATAATATAATATAATATAATATAATATAGTTCTGCAAAGAGAACGCACTGGTCATAGCAAACACTCTCTTCCAGCAACACAAGAGGCGACTTTACACATGCACATCACCAGATGGTCAATACTGAAACCAAATTGACTACATACTCTGTAGCCAAAGATGGAGAACCGCCACACAGTCAGCAAAAACAAGACCTGGAGCAGACTGTGGCTCAGATGACAACCTACTGATTGCAAAATTCAGGCTTAGACTAAAGAAAATAGGGAAAATAAGTAGACCAGACAGGTATCACCTAGACAACATCCCTAAAGAATACATGGTGGAGGTGATGAACAGATTTAATGGCTTAGATTCGATAGACAGAGTGCCAGAAGAATTATGGACGGAGATGTGGGACATCATGCAGGAAGCAGCAAATAAAACCATACCAAAAGAAAAGAAGCATAAGAAAGCAAAGTTGTTGTCTGATGAGGCTCTTAAAATAGCAGAGGAAAGAAGGAATGCAAAAGTCAAGGGAGAAAGGAAAAAATACAATCACTTGAACACAGAATTTCAAAGAAAAGCAAGGAGAGATAAGGAAAACTATCTAAAAGAACAGTGCAAAGAAATGGAGGAAAACAACGAAAGAGGCAGGACTCTTTCAAATTTTCCAGGTACGTATCCTTATTCTGTGCAGGTTAGACAACCATTAATTCATTGTGTGGTCATATAGATACTGAGATGAATTCCCCTGATGATTTCCCCTGATTTTCAAAAAAATCGGGGAAATCAAGGGAACTTTTAAAGCAAAAATGACCATGGAAAGGAGTTAGCTGATGCAGAAGACATCAAAAAGAGATGGCAAGAGTACACAGAGGAACTCTACAAAAAGGACCTCAACACTCCTGATAATAACAATAATGAGAAATTTGAACTTGAACCAGAAATTCTGGAGAGTGAAGTCAGTAAAGGCCCTAAAAAGCACGGCAAACAATAAAGCTAGTGGAAATAATGGTATCCCAGTTGAATTTTTTAAAGCCCTAAAAGATGATGGAATCAAATACTGCATTCAATATGTCAGCAAAATTGGAAAACAAAACAGTGGCCACAAGATTGGAAAAGTTAAGTGTATGTCCCAATCCCCAAAAAAGGCAATGCCAAAGAATGCTCAAATTACCGAACAATTGCGCTCATCCCACATGCCAGCAAGGTGATGCTCAAGATAATACAGGATAGACTTCAGCAACATGTGGAGAGAGAACTACCAGAGGTGCAGGCCGGTTTCAGAAGAGGCAGGGGGACTATAGATCACATTGCCAACATACGTTGGATCATGGAGAAAACAAAGAAATACCAGAAACAAATATACTTTTGTTTTATTGACTACACCAAGGCTTTTGATTGTGTGGACCACAACAAAATGTGGCAAGTAATTAAAGAGATGGGAATACCAGAACACCTCATATGTCTCATGAGAAATCTGTACACGAATCAAGAGGCAACAGTTAGGACAGAGCACGGAATGACAGAGTGGTTTGGAATAGGAAAGAGAGTAAGACAAGGTTGGATTTTATCACCCTGCTTATTCAATCTATACACAGAGCATATAATGCGCAATGCAGGGATGGAGGAATCACAACATGGGTCAAAATTGCAGGGAGAAACATCAACAATTTGAGATATGCAGACGATACCACCCTGATGGCAGAAAGTGAGGAAGACCTAAAGAACCTCTTGATTGGATTGAAGGAGGAAAGTGCAAAAGCTGGCTTGAGACTTAATATCAAGAAAAACCAAGATAATGGCAACAGGTCCGATCTGTCCCTGGAAAATAGATGGGGAAGAAGTAGAAGCAATGACAGATTTTACTTTCCTGGGATCTAAGATTACTGCAGATGGTGACTGTAGCCATGAAATAAAAAGATGACTGATTATGGGGAGACAAGCGATGAGAAACCTGGGGAATATAGTGAAAAGCAGAGACATCACCTTGAAAACAAAAAAATGCATAATCAAAGCAATGGTATTCCCAGTGGTAATGTATGGGTGTGAGAACTGGACCATTAGGAAAGCTGAACGCAGAAGAATAGATGCCTTTGTGTGGGATCCGCGCACACAATTGGCATACTGGCCCTGACAGAACCCCGGTGATGGGCGATCACCTCATTGTCAGGGGTTCCTGAAGGGACAGAAATTGGGGGAGCAGAATATTAGATAGGGTTTAATTCACCTATAGCTGACCTGACAAGCAGCTCGGACAATAGGAAGCTAATGACTAACTCGCTAGTCATGTAATAGGTAATCTCACATCTGCGGATTACTCTAAGTCCTAAAACCAATACCAGCCACATGTTTACCCCAAAATAGCTTGGAACAATGGAGTTCCCCTGTCATTGATTAAGTTGGTTAATTAACTCCCCTAAAGAGTTTCCCAATTAACTCGTATAAACATGGCATGTGGATTCTGTCAGATCGCAGTTCTTTTGCATGCAGCCTGTACATGATAAATACTGATGATTTTCCCTCATTAAATCACTGGTCTTCGCTCCATCTTGCCTCGTGTCTCTTATTGCTTGACCAGTCTCCTCCGGGACCCAACAGCCGCTTTGCGGCCCCGATCCAACATCTGGTGACCCTGACGTGATTCTACTTGTGAGTAAGCGATCTTCGCGGTCCGGTTCTACGCCAGAACCGTATCCGAATCGTCCCGGAGGACAGCGCGGCAGTTCTGGTCGGAAAGCCGTCCGATCTGAGTGACAGCTACGCGGCGAGGCATTCCAGAGAGGCAGAGCATGCTCCAAAGCTCTGAGGCAGCTTGCTCAGCGGGAAAACGCGTTCCGCTCAGGGTCGGCTGTGAAACCCTGATTTCAGCGCAGAGGCCGCCAAGGGCCTGTGGCAGCAGTCCACGCTCCGAGCTCCTTCCCAGAGGTTCGTCACGCCAGACCTGTTACCTAGAACTCCTCTGTATATGATTCAGAAAATGCTTAATCTTTACCTTTTTACAGGAACAAAACTCCTCTCCAGGCCTTAAAAGTAACCAATTTATTTCTTTCTATAGTCTTAAATTGCATCCTTTCACAGGCTCCTGAGTTAATTACTGGTAGGGATTCCTTAACAGGAGGATCCCAGCCAGCTGTCTTAATTATCTTATGATAAGAGTTGTTGCATTCTCATTGTGCTAACTTCTGACTTGTCTTTCCTCCTTTCTTCCTTTCGCCATTGGAACTCCCTGCTGGAAATGTTTAACTTGTGTGTCTTTTCATTTTTGTGTATTGTTTCCTTACAGCTGGCACGTCATAGTTGGCTTGTTTTTAATAAGTCTTAGTCTGTCATTTCAAGTATGGCACCTGGACCACAGCATCCACTCTAAATGAGCAGACACATTTCACAAACTCCAGAGCACAAAGGGAGGAAATAAGATTAGTCTGTGAGCTCCTGAGAATGTACAGAGTGCCACTCATTAGCCAGGGCTGCCTAGGACTGTTTTAAGAATGCAGTCAGGTCACATTTTCAATCAGACACAGGCATTTTCAGGCCACCCCTTCTTTTTTTGCTGTTAGTCTAAGCACAGGCAAAAGGCTAAGCCAGCATCTGGTACCCTTCTCACAGGAGCACAAGAATAGCTCCAGGAAATGTGCACATGCACGCCATGGGCGGAAGTGGGTAGGGGGGCCTTCATGAGAAATTTACCCAAGGGAAGCCTGGCACGTCATGCACCAAGGTTTGCCATAAGACCCCAGACTCGTCTCGCTTCAAACGCAGACAGTCACCTTGTGTGAATCAATGTCCCTGGTTCCACTTCGGGGGGCTAGGACAGTTTTCACTGATGGGGGTCGCACATATGGTGTTCTTACTTGGCAAGAGGGACAGGCTTGGCGCACGCTCCTGACTCTTCTGCAAGTGGGCGGAATTGGCAGCTGTGAACCTCGCCTTGTGCACCTTTGCCAAAGAACGGTGAAACATAATTACTGACAGCCAGTATGTTAAGAATTTGCTTCACAGTCTACCAGGAGCGTACATCACTCCCGCGATAGACAAGAACTTGTTGGGTCTTTTCCTCACAACTCAATTTCACTTGCGGTACCGCACTGAAGTGCTCTATATCGGCCACATCAGAAGTCACCAGGACTTGCCTGGTCCGATTTCCGCGGGCAATATCAGAGCAGATGCGGCCGCAAAGGAAATTCAGCAAAGGTCTGTCTTGGGAGTCTTCACGACTCCAATTCAGAGTCATGCATTTTCCCATCAGAATGCCAAGGCACTCGCACGGCAGTTCAACCTGCCACTTTCCCAAGCCCAGGGCATAGTCCGTTCCTGCCCACATTGTGCAGGGGTGGTAGGGGGCCCCTCATGGGGGGTCAACCCATGAGGGACAGAGGCCAACCAGGTGTGGCAGATGGATGTCACACATGTCCCACATTTTGGCAGTACATGCACGTTTGCATTGACACCTTTTCACAGTTTGTTTGGGCTACAGCACAGAAGGGAGAAACCGCTTCCCATGTGGAGCAGCATCTCCTTTCCTGCTTCGCGGCCATGGGCGAACCTCAGCACATGAAGTCCGATGACGCCCCGGCTTATAGCTCCAGGCAGCTGGCCACCTTCATGGCCACTTGGGACATTAAGCACACCTTTGGTGTTCTGTACAATCCGCAAGGGCAAGCGATTGTGGAACGGGTCAATCGGACACTTAAGTCATACATTGACAAACAAACAGAAAGGGGGGAACCACCAGCCCTCCCCTAAAATCAGGGTCAGGCACAACATTGTCTGAACAAGGTATTGTTTATGTACAATCACCTTAATGTTTTTTCGGATTGCACTCCACAGGAGAAGCACTTCCGTCACTCGGAGGCTCTCCTGCGGCTGATGGTGTGTCACCGAGTGCCACCAGATCCTTCCTGGAAGGGCCCAGTGCCACTCATAACATGGGGAAGAGGGTATGCTGCAATTATGTCTCCTACAGGCGTTATCTGGATTCCAGCCTGGTGTGTCAAGCCTCACTTTGAGTCCAATGGCGTGGACCCAGGCAGTTCCAGATCCGATCCCGGAGATGGAGGAACTAACCCTGGTGGGGAGAGCCAAGCGGAGGAGGTGGTGACAGCAGATAACAGCGCTGAAGATCACCTGGGGGATGGCCAAGTCCCTGTGCCAGGAGGCGGCGGACGCCGTTCGGCGGGAGGACAAGGAGCCAACACTGGAGAACATCTTGATTGCAGCCTTTTCCCTGATTACAGCTAACTCCATGATGACCACCATCATCTTGATCCTTTCCCTGCTTGCGGGGGGAGGCGTTCAAGCAGCTTCATTGGAAGCCAACAACCTGATGCCAGGTGGAGATATCTCTGCCTGGCTGCAGTACAACGTTTGGGAAAGATTGGCGAACCTCGCCAATCAGTCCGATTTTTGCCTGAGGCAGACCACCACTTCTGCCTCTATTCTGAGCACTTGTCTCATCCTGGTGTGTCACTCCCCAGATGCGCGCATTAGGAATGGTGACTGGTTGGTGAAGCGGATATTTGGTCCGTTTTACAAGACTGCCTTATCAACGTACGTGCATTGGGAACCCAAGTCACCAAAGTCTTACTGGCTGATGCAGCCACTCTCCACACTCCCCGAGTGGCGGTTAGCCCGAACTCTACTTGTGCTCGTATGACCGGCTGTTCCGCAGTCGAAGGGCCACAGCGCCTTTGCCTCGACCCCGGCAATAGCAACTGGACTTGCAATAACCCAGAGACTATTAACTCAATGTAAGCTCATGTTACCTTGCCTTCAGGATGGTTTTTTACATGTAAGCAGTATACTTGGAACTACATTCCTGCAAATGTATCTGATTCCCTTTGCTGTATCAGTCATTTGACATTGTTGCTTCCCACTAGAGACATGGTTGCACCAAGCACGAATGTTCCTTCATACATACGGCACGCTCGTGCCACCCAGTTAAACAGCTCATGTGATAGCAACATCAGAATTCTGAGTAAAGCTGAGTATGTTTCGTTAGCAGTCAGCTTGTTTGGCATGCCAGGCTTAGCCATAGGCAACGCTCGGAGAATTGGTCAATTGGCTTGTGCTTTGGCAAAAGCCATTAACCACACCTCCTTGGTGATAGCGCTGCTTAATCAAGAGCAGACAGAGCTTCACCATGCCATACTGGATAACCAAGCAGCCATCGATTACCTCTTACTGTTACATCATTTGGATTGCAAGTCTGTCCATGGCATGTGTTGTTTTAACCTCACGGACAACTCACGCAAGGTACAGAGTCAGCTCACAGATCTCCATAGCTTGGTTAAAAACATCAAGGAAGATGCTACGTGGGCGTGGTGGAATTCATTATGGTCCTGGTTCCCATGGGGTTGGCTACAAATGACACTCAAGGTGATTGTGGGGGTGATAATACTGGGAACGGCTGTGTGTTGTTTCATGCAATGTATTCCCTCGCTGATGTCAAGATGTCCCCCATGGAGAGAACCCTGGAATGTCCTCACTCCACATTAGCTGATGCTGCTCCTACGCCGAGCTGTCTGTCAGGTCCAATTAAACAAATAAAGGGGGAGTGTGGTATCCGCGCACACAATTGGCATACTGGCCCTGACAGAACCCCGGTGATGGGCGATCACCTCGTTGCCAGGGGTTCCTGAAGGGACAGAAATTGGGGGAGCGGAATATTAGATAGGGTTTAATTCACCTATAGCTGACCTGACAAGCAGCTCGGACAATAGGAAGCTAATGACTAACTCGCTAGTCATGTAATAGGTAATCTCACACCTGCGGAAGACTCTAAGTCCTAAAACCAATACCAGCCACATGTTTACCCCAAGATAGCTTGGAACAATGGAGTTCCCCTGTCATTGATTAAGTTGGTTAATTAACTCCCCTGAAGAGTTTCCCAATTAACTCATGTAAACATGGCATGTGGATTCTGTCAGATCGCAGTTCTTTTGCATGCAGCCTGTACATGATAAATACTGATGATTTTCCCTCATTAAATCACTGGTCTTCGCTCCATCTTGCCTCGTGTCTCTTATTGCTTGACCAGTCTCCTCCGGGACCCAACAGCCGCTTTGCGGCCCCGATCCAACACCTTTGAGATGTGGTGTTGGAGGAGAGTCCTGAGAGTCCCTTGGACAGCAAAGAGAACAAATAGATCAATACTGGAAGAAATCAACCCTGACTGTTCATTGGAGGGACAAATAGTGAAGATGAAGCTAAAGTACTTTGGACATCAAATGAGAACGGAGGACTCACTTGAGAAGGCTTTTATGCTGGGATAGGTAGAGGGCAAAAGAAGGGGACGTGCAATGATGATGGCTAGATGGTATTGTAGACACCATGGGCACAGAGCTGGGCGGGCTGAGGAGGCTGGTGGAGGACAGAGGTGCCTGGAGGAAAATGGTCCATGGGGTCGCAAAGGGTCGAAATCGACTGTGCGACTGAACACAACCACAACATAATATAATATAATATAATATAATATAATATAATATAATATAATATAATATAATATAATATAATATAATATAATATAATATAATATAATATAATATAAGTTTTGTCTGCTCACCGAAAACTCATTAAGAATGGAACCAATTGCTTGGGAAGCAATTTTACAGTGGAGGTGCTGCTATAACATTTGTATGTGCTGTCTACTCACCAAACTAGGTTATTAGGATGGTTGCAAAGACACAACAGAGCCTCTGATGAAGGCCCTCACATCTTGAATTGAGATGTATGTAGATTGATACCAATATAGTTTTCCAGAAATATAAACACACAGGTTGAAAACACATATGTACACAGTGACATTCAACCTTTGTGGTCACTGTAGAATTGTTCATACTGGTAGCACAGTGTACATTTCCTCCTTTATGGTATCTATGTCCATATTCACAACCATTTAAGTCAGGAAGTATTATGTATGAATTGAGCCTTAGAAACAAATCACAGCCAAACTTCCAAACTTGTCCACCTTTATTAATGATCACAGATGGTTTCCATCACTGAGTCACAGAAACAAAGATCTTCAGTGGTGTTTTATGGCTTCCTGGCTGTTAGTTTCTAGCTGTGGCCTAGGACTGTATAAAACAGGATATCACACCAGCAAAGACTCTCCTGAAAGAGAGACAGTGTCATGAATAAGCAAACAAGCCATGTCAACCATTATCCAGAGGCTAAAAGAGTCAAAAGACTTCAAAGTTTGCAGGAACCACATTGTGAGAAAAATAATGACCACACTATAAAAATAAATACAATATTACAAAGCTTGATTGCAAGATCCTGGCAGCCTTTCTTCAGCTGCAGAATCAAAACAATCCTACCACCCCTGAACTTCCTGCAGAAACCTTTACTCCTTAGCACTTACTGTGAGCTGAGGTCATGAGGAGCCCATGTTAGTTCAACATAAAGAAACGTTCCCATATTCAAGCAAGGCCCAGGTTCAAGAGAGGAAAAATTGTTCTGAAGGCATTGGCTATTTCCTTTCAACAGATCCCTTTCTAATTTTGGTGAGTAAAGTGATCATATTTCAGTGTTAATTTCAGATGGATTGAGAAGAGCACTTAAAAACACCTTACTTCTTTTAAAGTGCCCAAAGGATTATTTGTCTTAGCTTTAAGAAGCGGACATTCCATTTCAATAGGGCAGAGGTGGGCATTTGGTCTATGTATCAAACCACATGTGATTCAGCAGCCAGCCTGCTTTAGTGTTTACCCTTGCCTCCTTCTACCTGCATTCAATATTACTAGGTAAGGTAAAGGTCGCCCTTACTCGAAAGCCACTTGTGTCTGCGTTGTGTATAAGGATTTATTCGATTCAAATGTCAAACCACGCCAAAACCGGAAACCCGGAAGCGCACCATTTCTAAAGGCACCAAATTCAAAGCAGTGTCAAAGTGGGAAAGACTGAACTTTGTTTGTCCTCCGGAAGCCCGGTAATTTGCCTCATCTGAATTTCATTCAGAACTTTTCTTTGGTTGGTGTTGTGCTAGTAGTGCTGGATACTTCTTTACATATGTGATGGCTATGCTACAACCTAAGTTGTTTTTGAAAGTAAAGGTTATTTCAAAAATAAGTGGTTATGTGGCATGGAGGGAAGCCTGCTGATGTTCTGAGATAATTTGGTGTATGAAAACCAAGACACAGGACACAGCCTCGGGCTGGGTTAACTCAGGTTTATTGCATCGTGGACAGAGGGAACATGAGGTAATGGCGGATGGATGGCTCTTTTTATACAACAGTAATACATTTGAACGTGGTGCCATGGTAGCCCATTGGCTACTGCCTGCGTGACGTCATTGCGAGTCACGCCCTTCTTGTCCAGGTGTAGGTCGTGGCGGGAAAGCTTCCCGCGCTGTTGCCTTTGATGAGTTCGGACCAAGAGAGCTTGGACGCTCGCTGCTGCCAGCTGGTGGTCATTAGCTCGCGTCCTATTACAGGGTTTATATGATACAGCTGAAGGTTACATTGTTGCTATAGGCAAGGTTACATTGGCTCAGATACATTGTAATCCATGTGGAAGGTAAAACCATTAGAACACAACACTCCTCCCCCCTAGGATGAGACAAAGTCTCGAGCCCACACTCAAACACACTCCCCCCCCTAGGAGACAAAATCTCTCAGCCAAGATGGCTTATTTCGAACACGCTGGGGTCTCGATGCGGGCTGCCTTTGCCCGGGTTTGCTACCTTCTCTTTGTCCCCTGGTTTCCTGTCCTGTAATTGGAGAGGGAGACTCGTTAGTGACTTGCCGCGGCTCCGCGGCGTTGTTGGGAGGTGTGCTCTCTCTTAGGGAAGAACCGGGGGCACTGGGGGCTAACGAAAAACCCCTCTTCTCGCTTGGATGGGTGGGGGAACACTCCTGAAAACCCCCCCGGCTCGCAAAACCAAAATCAAAATTACATTCGGGGGCGGCGGTCGCGAATTCCTCTCCCCCTTCCCCGGCTCCTGATGGAACTGGTTTATCAAAAGGATATGATTCGGGACCGCTGCTTCCTCCTTCCCCCCTTGCTTGGGACTGTTGTCCGCTGATGTCTCCCCCTTGGGCTAAACGGGTGGGGGAGAACCCTAACGCTGAATCTTGTTGTTGAGCCCCACTGTCTGGTACGCTCACTCGGTGCCTCAGCTGGTCCGCGTGCCTCCTCCAAAGGAGACCTGTGCTGGTCTCGACCCGGTACGACACTGGCCCCGTCTGTTCTACTATCGTCCCCGGCACCCAGGCTGGCCCTGCGCTGGCATAGTTTCTACAGTGAACAGGGTCGCCGGCGGCGAATCCTTTCGAGACTGCCAGCCCTATGTTTTTTCCCTTCTCCTCGACTCTCGTCGGGTCTAGCCTGGACAGAATCGTGGTCAGTTTCCGCCGCATCAAGAGCTCTGCCGGCGAGTAACCTGACGCTAAGGGGGTCACCCTATACGCTAATAAGAATTGACATACTTGGTGATTTAGGTCCCCCGGGCCCATGCGCCGAAGCGCATCCTTTGTTGTACGCACCAACCGTTCCACTTGGCCATTCGTGGCCGGGTGAAACGGTGCGGATGTGACATGCCGAATTGCGTTTGCCGCCATGAATGCTCCGAATTCCGAGGAGGTGAAGCAACTCGCGTTATCGCTGACTAACGTGTCGGGTAAACCGAACGTGGAAAAGACTCTCCGTAGCTGGCTAATTGTCGTGGCGGAGGACGTGCTCTTTACTGGGATAACCTCCAGCCACTTGGAGAACGCGTCCACCACCAGGAGAAACATGGTTCCTCGGAATGGGCCAGCGAAATCTATGTGTACTCTGGACCACGGCCCCCTTGCTGCGTCCCATTCCCTATGTGGGAGGCGGGCCTCCTCTGGACGGGATCCCTGACATGCCTCACAAGTGCCGACCATGTGCTCAATGTCCGCGTCCAGTTGTGGCCACCAAAAGTAACTGCGGGCCAGCGCTTTCGAACGGACAATGCCCGGGTGGCTGACGTGCAGCAGTTTGAGCACCCTCGGCCGCATGGATGTAGGGACCACCACCCGTTGGCCCCACAACAGGCACCCCCTTTCTAAGGACAGCTCTAGTTTTTTCCGAAAGAATGGGTCGAATTCCGTGCCCGGGGACGATACCGGCCACCCCTTCTGTACCCATGAGCTAACTTTCTCCAGCGTTTTGTCCTTGCCTGTCGCCCTAGCAATATCGGCTGGTACTAATGGGGGTGCGTCTAAGACCTCGATTAGCAACACCTGGCGGTCCCTTTCTACTCTAGCCTTCTGGTCGTCCGACAGGGGCAAAGGGGATCTCGAAAGTGCATCAGCATGGCTGATCTCCTTTCCGGGCCGGTACTCCAACTCGTGTTGGTATGCGTTGAGAAAGATAGCCCAACGCAGCATTCTCGGGGATAGGATCTGCGGCGTGGGCTTGCTTGCCGTGAAAATCCCTAACAGGGGCTTGTGATCCGTCACGATTTTGAACGGGCGGCCATACAGAAAATCGTGGAACTTTTTGGTCCCCGCTACTATTGCTAATGCCTCCCTGTCGGTTTGTGCGTAATTTCGCTCTGCTTGGGACAGGGACCTTGAATAAAACGCAACCGGGGCCTCCCTTCCGTCATCCAACACGTGGCAAAGCACCGCCCCCACCCCCACCGGCGATGCATCGCAGACTAATACCACCGGCCGTTTGGGGTCGAAATGCGTTAGAATTGCGTCAGAAGTCAAGAGTTGCTTTAGTTCTTTGAACGCCCTCTCGTGCTCGTCACCCCACATCCATGTCTCCTCCTTTTTAAGCAACCGATGCAGCGGTTCGGCTACGGACGCCTTCCGCGGAAGGAATGTATGGTAAAAATTGAGGAGCCCCAGGAATGACTGTAGCTCGGTTTTGGATGTGGGGCGAGGGGCCTTCTTGATGGCTGCCACTTTGGCTTTGGATGGCTTAATACCCTCGGGTGTGATTCAGAACCCTAAAAACTCGACCTCGGTTTCGAAAAAAACACATTTGTCCTTCCTCAGTCTCAGCCCCGCTTTCTCGAACACAGTTAGTACCTTGTCCAGTCTTTTTGCCAGTTCGGCCTCACTCCCCCCTGTTATCAACACGTCATCAAAATAAGGCAACACCCCCTCCAGCCCCTTCAGGAGGCGTTCCACAAGCGACTGAAAAAGGCCGGGTGCCGAGTTCACGCCGAACTGTAAACGCGACACCTGGAACGCTCCTTTATGTGTGACTATCGTTTGGGCCGCGGCCGTGGCGGGGGTTACGGGGAGTTGCTGATAGGCTTGTGCTAGATCGAGCTTAGCGAAACACTTTCCCCCATTTAGCCTGGCCAAAAGGTGGCTGACCACCGGCACCGGGTATGCATTAGGGCGGATCGCCTTGTTAATTGTACACTTATAATCAGCGCAAATGCGCACCTCCCCGTTAGCCTTCAGAGCTGTTACAATTGGAGTTTCCCACTCCGCGGAATCAACAGGAATAAGAATCCCCTGGCCCACCAACTTGTCCAGTTCCGCCTCTATTTTGTCCTTTAGTGCGAAGGGCACTCTGCGCGGTTTGAGTCTTATCTGGCGGACCTCCGGGTCTAGGTCGAAGGCTACCGGGGGTCCCTTGAATTTTCCAAGTCCTTTTTTAAAAACGGCGGGATGCGCATCGCACACCGCTTGTATTGGATCTACCCCCACCGTATGTACTCCCCCTATGAACAGGCCTAACGGCTGAAACCACTGTGTCCCTAGGAGGCTACAACTTCCCCCCTTGAGGACAACTAGGGGCAGTTCCGCAGAATGTCTCTTAAAGTTAACCCGAAATTTCCCGACCCCCAACACCGGGATGCTGTTTCCCTGTACATCTCGTAGCGTGGACCTCAATGTTTTAAGTTTGGGCCGCACGAGGGGGTCGATTTTCAGGAACTCTTTCTGGGGAATTATGGAATAGGAGGACCCCGAGTCAATTTCCATCCTGATAGGGACCCCTTGTACTAGTACCTCAACGAAGTAATGGGACTGTCCCGCGGACACGCTGAACACTGGGGCGTCGTCTTCGCTGCCGTCCGAGACGCGGCCCACGCCGTCCTGCTTCCTCGTGGTCTGGGCGCCATCTTTGGGCCTCGCTGGACGGTCCGGCCTGGTCGAACGGTCTGGTGACTGCCTCCGGCCCTCCTTCCGTTTTCTGCATGCCTTGGCAATGTGCCCCCGACGGCCGCAGGTGTAACATTCAGCCTTTCTAAATGGGCACCTCACGCGTTCATGGGCCGCTCCGCAACCGTCGCAGCGGCGCCCCCCTTTTCGGACCTTCTGGACCTCCTCGCCGTCGCTGCCTTCTGAGGACGACTTTGAGGCCCGTCGAGTTGCGTGCACCGATTGTCCGGACTTCCCGTGCACCGAACCTTCTGCCTTGCCGGCCCTGGGACGCCACTCACGCCACTGGTGCATCTCGTCCACCCCAGCATTCGTGGACTCCGCGGCTTCTGCGACCTCGACGACCTCTGCCAGCGTGGGTGGCGGCTCCTTGTTCATCAAGCTGCGCTGCACCTCCTTGTCTTTCAGGCCACACAGCACGCCGTCCCTGAGGGCCATGTCTAGGACGTCGCCCCATTTGCAGGGGACGGCGGCTACCCTCATGGCGGCCACGAATGCCTCGACCGACTCGTCTGGCGCTTGGACTCGCCTCCAAAACGCGCTCCGAGCGGGAAACATCGCCCTCGAGGGTTGGAAGCGCTCCCGTAGCAGCTTCATGATGTCGTCCGCCTTAAATTGGCTCACCTTCTTCGGAGCGATGATGCCCACCAGCGTCCGCTTGGTTTCCACCCCGAGCATTCTGGTGAGGATGGCCCTCTTCCGCTCCTCATCGTCTTCCTTGACTTTGAGTTCCACCAGCGCCGCCTGGAAGTCCATCTCCAACAGCTCCCAGTCTTGCGGTTTGGTGATGTTGAACCCGTTCTGTGCCCTGGCTGCTCCTTGGGGATCCATTATCCCACCTTCGTCGCCAATTTGGTGTATGAAAACCAAGACACAGGACACAGCCTCGGGCTGGGTTAACTCAGGTTTATTGCATCGTGGACAGAGGGAACATGAGGTAATGGCGGATGGATGGCTCTTTTTATACAACAGTAATACATTTGAACGTGGTGCCATGGTAGCCCATTGGCTACTGCCTGCGTGACGTCATTGCGAGTCACGCCCTTCTTGTCCAGGTGTAGGTCGTGGCGGGAAAGCTTCCCGCGCTGTTGCCTTTGATGAGTTCGGACCAAGAGAGCTTGGACGCTCGCTGCTGCCACCTGGTGGTCATTAGCTCGCGTCCTATTACAGGGTTTATATGATACAGCTGAAGGTTACATTGTTGCTATAGGCAAGGTTACATTGGCTCAGATACATTGTAATCCATGTGGAAGGTAAAACCATTAGAACACAACAGATAAACAAACAATTCCTCTCCCACATTGATTTTTTAGAACTTTTGTCACAATTATTTGGATTCTTGCCAGCATTACTGACCTCAGTATTTATTGATGAGAGCCTTTTCAGTCCTGTCTTCCCCAAACTTGCCCATTGCATTTAGTGGCAATGCCGGTAACTGGGCAGAAAGTTACATTAGTTTTCTCAGCCTGATGCTGTCCAATTGTTTTTGGATGACAACTTCTAGTGCCCCCTATTTTCTCTATACATTCCATATTTAAGCCTTTCAGAAGCATGTCTACACAATTTTACTGAGGTTGACCCTAAAAAATAAATGCAAGATATTTGGTATGATATAAACTAGGGATTCACAACCTACGGCCCATGGTGGCAAATCATCTGGCCCCCAGTGATGACCCTGGAAGCAGAAGCAGACACCTTTAAGATGGCCATAAATGTGCCCGTGCCTGTGCATATGCACCCACCATAGTTTACGGCAGCATTTACGGTGGGGGGAACCACGTGTCCAGCCCACTCAGCTGTCTGAGGGGGCGTGGTCTGGCCCATGGCCCATTACCACCTCCACAGCTGCTCCTGGGTCCAGCCCCTCCCTTCCCGGGAGGAAAGAAAAGCCGAAGGGTCCTTGCTGGGCCCCCCCCCCCAAGACTTTATCGCCCACATGGCCCCCAGAGTCTCATCTTCATTATTCCGGACCTCTCCCCCCTCCCCGCTACGGACATAGAGCCGATGCTGCTGTTGCCCTGATGTTCTTGCTTTTGCCCTCGGCTTGTTAGGCCTGGAGGGAAGTGGAATTAGTTGCAGGAGGTCAGGGTTATGTGTGAGTTTTTTTTGTAAAATTGTATATATTGCCTTTGATATGTTTTTGCTGCTCTGAATTTTGCATATTGTATTATTGTGTACTCTATTGTATAGTATTTTTGTGCTTATATTGCATTTTTGGGCTTGGGATTGTATTGACTTTATTGTATTATTTATATCTTCTGTATTATTGTATACTTATTTTGTGATTTGTAAACCGCCTTGAGTTGCCTTAGGGCAAGGAAGGCGGTATATAAATAATAAATCAAATCAAATCAAGCCCGCCGAAATGTATCTTGTTTTGTAATGGTCCAAACACTGTATATATATATATTGGCCACCCCTTTACATACTCCCCTGTCCGGAACCTGAGCTAAATAAAGATCACTGAGTTTAACTCGAACCTGCTGGTTAAAATACTTCTTTGTCCGGACTCAACAGTCCAACTCTAGTGTTCATCTCTGTTTATAGTCAAAGAGCCAGCGCTGCCTGCATCTGTAGACATCTCCATAGACATGTGGCAGGCATGACTAGACACTGGAGTGCATGGAACACTATTTATCTTCCCACCAAACTGGTACTTATTTATCTACTTGCAAATTCTTGCTTTCGAGCTGCTAGGTTGGCAGGAGCTCACTCTGTTGTGCAGTACTCGGGTCTTGAACTCCAACCTTCCAGTATTCAAGTTCAGCACTTTAACCACTAAGCCTCATGGATCCATCCAACAATGTCATACTACTACCAGGGATGGAAATAAATTCAATTGGACACGGACAACATTGGCAACACTAGACTTTCTCCCTCTTTAAGGCTTCTTGTGACAAGACCTTTTCTTGAGCATGCCTACATTTATGAAGCTGCTGGATCCACCAGACTTGTCATTTCCCCGCCCGTAGTGAAAGTGGGAGCAGGGAGAGAGACAGAGGGACAGGGAGACAGGCTGATGACGTTGAGCTGGGGCTCCGTCTGGGATGTGAGCTGAGCTCCATCACCTGGGGATTTTGTTGATATTAAAGATATTTGATGTTATGAAATTATGTATTATGTGATATTTATTGATTATTATTGATTGTATTGGATTGTATTATTCTAGTGTTATATTGTTATATTGTTATATGCATTGATGTTGTATTGCCGCCTTGAGTCAGCTGACGCTGAGTAGGGCAGGGTATAAATTAAAATTGAAATTGAAATTGAAAATTTTAGAGTGGTTCCAAGAAATAAAGAAAACATAAGATTGTGTATATATTTCAAAATGCAAGCAATTAAAATGTGCATCATTGGGGGAAATGTATGCAGAAACACACTTTAGTCAGGAAAAGGAAGTTGCACAAATTAGGAGAAACGTATTAAAAGATACATACATTTCATTATGGGAAGACAACAGAAGGTCTTGCAACTCAATATGAAACAATGATGGGAAGAAAATGCAGGAATTACAGAATATATATTACATGCATATAGTGCTGCTTGTAAATTGCTTGCATAGTGGTGTAATCCACTAGTGGGGATTGTTAACCTGCTAGTATGACATTAGATTTAGGTAAGACAATCTGAGTGGTAATGAGCTCAGGTGTTGATCCATGAGAGATGGTGCCACTTCAGACAGCAAATTCCCACACAATACCTCCTATTATGTAAGCTGGCTGATAGCTCAGTGGTTTATAGAGCCAGAGCTCGGCAGTTTGATTCCCACTTGGGCTCAGTGGTTAAAAAGCTGACCTTGGTAGTTGGAAGCCCAACAAGTCAGTAGTTTGAGACCCGGGTTCTGCATGACGGTTTGAGTGCTTGTCTCTGTCCCAGTTCCTGCCAACCTAGCAGATTGAAAGCAAGAAATTGCAAGTAGATGAATAGGGACCACTTCGGTGGGAAAAGATCTTGGGGACATGAAAGGAGCCTCATTCGGGTGTCCCCTAAGCAGAGTTTCTCCAGCAAAAATCCTTTCAACCCAGAATAATTTCTGGCACACAATTATTATTATCTGGGAGAAGAGCCAGTCTGTATAGTAATGGGCAAGATGGACAGTCTCAGGATACAGCTAGAACAAGAAAATTGTAAACCACTTCTGTATATTCTCTACCAAGAAAACTCTGCAAAGGGTTGCCACACCCTTTCCATGGTTTCTAGGTAG
Organism: Bradypodion ventrale; assembly: GCA_035047345.1. Taxonomy (NCBI): domain Eukaryota; kingdom Metazoa; phylum Chordata; class Lepidosauria; order Squamata; family Chamaeleonidae; genus Bradypodion; species Bradypodion ventrale. The sequence goes on along the minus strand of JAWDJE010000004.1, from coordinate 251,920,649 downwards.
AGAATACAATGAAGTGGTTTATCATCATATACATACAGTACTTACATCTATTATGTGAGGGGATTTAATACACAGTATCTACCACCGCATGGCTGTATGTTTAAATTGGTGAAAGGAAGAGCTTTAATGCAAAGTTTTACATGACGTTCGACCCCCATAGACCATTCTCCTCTGATCTCGGAGGATAAAACAAGTTGTTGGGTTTTTTGGCATGACTTTCATCTGAAATTTAAATTTAAAACACAGACTGCCCATTTTATTTTAATCCCATTCTCTTTTGCACTCATTCCTGCACGGGCAACATTTATATGCGCAACAGTAGTGTAGACAAAACTAAAAAGTGCTTTGAGTGTTATGTGTAAATGTACCCCAAGCTTGCTTGGCCAGCTTCTCTTGGAAAGCCTCCAGCAGAAAATGATTCACAAATTCCTCCAAGAAAAACTTGAGTCCCTGGGCAGTTTGTCTTATTCTTAGCTATTTGGGTTTCCTCACTGTTTAACTTTATGCAACTTAAAGCAGTTGTTTCTCTTCCCGTGTTTGCCTGACAGTTACTCTGTTTTTACAGCCAAACTCCCCCCCCCCCCTTTTGTAACATACTCTATTCTTCCAATATCTCCACATATGACTTTCCTTCTAAGGGAACTTAGCACTCTCATAACCCTTTCTTCATATTTCTTGAATTGCTGTGACCTGCACAATATTTCACATCTGATGCCTGCATTTAATGCAACTTACATATTACCGATCTTTTGGACAAAGTACCACAATGCTCTGCTTGCTGTCAATTTGTTATAAATGTATTTTTGGCAGTTCTAGTTACCCCATTTATAACTACCTTTGAACATTCGTTCCTGCTTTATTTCATTTGAAACAGTGTTTTTCGTGTAAAGAATGATATGCAAAACAAAGCATGATCCCCCAATTGTGTAGTCTAAGGGTGAGGTAGCATTAGCAAGAGCTGCATCCCACTGTTTGTTTAGGGTACATGGCAGCAACATCCACTCCTCCCCGCTCCCAACATCAAGTAGTAGCATATGACAACAGTGACACACATACCCATTTGCCTACCTGTCTCTGCCCACCAAACATGAGGGTAATGAACCTCAGACGCTCCCTACAAAGGGGGAGAATCTAAGAATGTAACAGCAGCTGAAGTAGCCAAGCAGGAAGGGCCTTATCATGGTGAAAGAGGTGGGAATTTTTCTCTCCCAATGCTCTTCAATCTGAGGTGGCATTATCTCTCTGGGTGCGACTACAATGGCAAACCAAATCAGAGCTCTTTTGTGGTTCTATCCAATTTTGTTGATCACATGAAGAACCTGGAAACAAAATTCATATTTACAAGATGGGGGATACTTAGGTGAAAAATACTACATGCAAGCCAATATTCGGAATCGGGTATGGCACAAGAAGAAGAAGAAGCAGGAGCTTGGAATTCCTCTAGGTCAGGGGTGCCTAAACTATGGCCAGTGGGCTGGATCAAACTCCCAATACCAATTCATCTGGCCCATGAAGCCCTTGTTGCTCCAGGAAGCGGAAGTAAAACACACCCATTCTTCTTTTTTTCCCATCTAGCAGCCTCCACCGGTGTTCTTGTAATATTTCTTTGATGTTATACCTCCACCTTCCTCTGGGGCTGCCTCGTGGTCTTTGTCCTTCTTCTCATTCCACATATGCCTTGTAGGGATTGGAAACCAAGCCCTATGAGGAAAGGCAGAACATATAATACTGTAACGGGCTCCAGATTGCAGGACACATAATAATGGTCTCAAATTACAGAAAATTGAGCATCTGAAAAAACTTCATAACTCTAGTACAGTAATAGACTGTACATACGGTTGCCATAATTCTCTCCCACCAAACCAGGAGAGCCATGTGACATCATTGCATTCTTCAAACTGTACAAGCGTCGGACATGGCTGTCAGGGAGACTGCAACTCTAAGACCCTGCGGAATCCCCATCCAGGGTGGACAGCCTTTGTCAGATTAAAATAAACTGTAGTGAAGAGGTTTTCCCCCATATGATTCTTCTTACAAAATACTATTCTTGATGGTTCTATTTTTATTTTTATTTTTTTGAATAAAATTTCTTGGGCTACTCTTGAAACCTCCCTTCCTCCCCCTTAGGTCACCCCATCCTCCCCTTCACCCCCCCCCACTGAAATAGACTCACCCTCAAACCCCACACAAGGATCCCTTGGAAGAAAGTTCTAAAGAGGGGCCCAGAATGGCAATGCAGTCCATGGCACCTCCGTTTCCCTCTGGAAGGAGAAAAGCAGGAGACAGGAAGGAGGAGGACCTTAGCGATGGAGGACTCTTCACTTTCTGTCCACCCTGTTCCCTTCCTCTCTAGGAATACCGAACCTATGCAATTAACCCTTTTGCGGTCATGTGAAGAAGGAATCCTCCATCCCAGTGTATGGTGGAGGTTTGGCTTCTTAGATATAGGTATTTCTTGCTCCCTCCCAGCTTTTGAGGAAAAGGGCTGAGGACAACTCCTTGTCCCCCAAACTTCAAGGTGAGCCAAGGGATTTTTTTGCAAAGAGTTATTTCACTGCCTCCATGCCTTTCTTTCAATTATCTCATTTGCAAGTGTCTCCCCTCCCGAGTGGGCTGCTCATGGTGCTGTTTTGCCTTTGCTGCTTTCAAGCAGGATAATTGAAAGAAAGGCAGGGAGGCAGTGAATTAACTCTTTGCAAAAATCCCTTGTTGAGGGGTGATCTTTCCTCCTTTATTCAAATTTAAAAATCTGAGAATTTTACATGTTTTTTTTAAACTGGCTGGGACGGCTTGAATCCAAGAAAATCCCGGAGAACTGGGACATATGGCAACCGTAACTGTATACATTGGTGAGAGAAAATTAGACAACCATTTGTCAGTTATACTTTGATTTGGATTCCTTCATTTAATTGGGAGTTAGACTAGATGGTCTAGTAGCAGACCTGTCAAGTATCCCTTATTGGCCGGGAAAACCCTGTATTTTTACCCCTCTTCCCGTCCCCTCCCGTTTTATTAATTTTCCCATAATATCACATTTTTAAAAAAATAATCCCAAAGCTGCAGGTTTTTTTCCTGCCACCAGAGGCCGCTGTGGCTTTTTGCTTGTGGAAGGAGAGAGAGAAGGTGGTTTGGGGCGGGGCCATCATCTCTCTGCTTCCATTCCAACTTCCTTTGACTCCTCCGTGGGCCCGTGTGAGGGGAGGAGGGGGGAAAGGAAGAAAAGAGCTGCCCAACATGGCTTGCCCCTTCTGAGTAAGTCTATGGCTTTTTGTTTTGTTTACTTTCCTGTGTGTGTGTGTGTGTGTGTGTGTGTGTGTGAGAGAGAGAGAGAGAGAGAGAGAGAGGGTGGGTGTAGGTGTGGAGAGCAATGGTGTGTTTGTTTGTGTGTGTGTTGTGGGTGAGGGGCCCGGACCAGGTTAAACAGAGATGACTACTGAACCCTAGAGTCTGATATGACTGGCTTTCAAGCAAGGGATAGCTTTACCTTTACCTTGCTTGAAAGCCAGTCATATCTGCCTCTAGGGTTCAGTGCTCATCTTTGTTTCAAAGCCGAAGTACTAGCGCTGTCTGCTTCTGCAGACGTTTCCATGGTCATGTGGCAGGCATGACTTAGACACAGGAGCACATGGAACGCTGTTTACCTTCCCACCAAAGTGTTCCCTATTTATCTACTTGCAATTATATAAAGTGGAATGGGAGACATGGTTTGAATTGAATGCATTTTGTATAGATTAATCATCACTTAGACAAATTTCAATATAATACGGGGTAACATGTCTTCAGAACTGCAAAAATAACAGTGAAAGTACAAATAATGACATCATGAGGTGGTGGTCTGATAAACATAAGGTAGACCCTAGGGAAAGAGATGCCTGAGGGTGAAAAAATAAGGCCCTAGATGGGAGGAAAAAGGCAGAAGAAAATGAGCCACTTCTGCGTGGTGGGATGGAGGCCCCACTAGGTTGGTGGGACTCAAGCTTAAACAAACAGGAAGATGAGGAGAAGGGGCTTGGACTAATCCAGATACCCTATTTGTTTCCCTAAATTTTCTTGCTTTTGAACTGCTAGGTTGGCAGGAGCTGGGACATAGGCAGAAGCTCACTGTCCTGCAGTACTCAGGTATCGAGCTGCTGACCTGCCACCTTCCAGTCAGCACCTTAGCCACTTGAGCCATTGCAGCTCAGTGGTTAAGAAGCTCGCTTTGTCAGCTGGAAGGCCGACATGACTGTTTGAGCTCCCATCTCTGTCCCAGCTCCTGGCAACTTAGCAGTTCAAAAGCAAGAAATTACAAGTAGATAAATAGAGACCACTTTGGTGGGAAAGGTAACAACATTCTGGTGTCTAGTCATGCCTGCCATATGTCCAATATCTACAAACAGGCAGTGCTGGCTCTTTGGCTATAAACAGAAATGAGTCAGATATGACAGGCAGCATTGGATCTAACAATAGGTAAAGGTAAAGGTTGCCCTTGCTCGAAAGCCAGTCGTATCTGACTCTAGGGTGCAGTGCTCATCTCCATTTACAGTCAAAGAGCCAGTGCTGTCTGTGTTTGCAGATGTTTTCATGGTCATGTGGCAGGCATGACTAGAGCCCAGCAAGTCACACGGGCAGATTTGGCCATGCCCACAGATTTGGCCACACCCACAGAGGGGTATGCCCAAAATTTCCCTTATTTTTAAATCCCAAACCTGACAGGTATGCCTTGTAGGCCTGTTCCAATTCCATTATTCTATGATTGTATGAAACAACTTCCCAAAACACCTGGATCGGCAATGAAAAATAATTTGAATTCACTTGTGCTAATTGTGGATCCAAAAGTATTTGTTAATGGAGTCACAGCCTTACCCTCATGGTAGAGGTGGCCTGATAAAGAGAGAATACAGTATTTGGGATTTGCTACCTCAAAATCAGGAGTCAAAATATTTTGCCTAGCATTTTGTTTTAATTGTGTATTTTGACTTTTGTTACCCTGTATCTTGGACTAGAACTGCTACAGTAACTCTGAATTGTTATAATAATTTGCATTGAAGCTATAAGGGAAAAGCTTGATGCACCTTTTATCTTCACCCTTAAATAGTTATAAAGGATATGCAAAATTTTAGCTGGCCTTCTACCCCTACTGAAATATTGTTCTTCCTTCCAATTGCTGCTTCTAACTTGAGATGGCAGAAATGCCTCTAAAACATCTCCCCCCCCCCCCATTTTCCGTTCTAATTTCTTCTTTCTTTATGTCATTAAGAAAAATTCTACTTTGATATCTTAATTCTGTTTCTGGATTGTTTCTCTAACTCATTTTATCTTGTGTCTTTTAATCATTTCAGTTCTACTCCTACACTTCAGATTTCCAGACGGCTCTCAAAGCTTCCTTCATGAAATCACCTCAGGACTTTGACACCCATCAACTTGTCTTCTGTTTTACATCACCTCTTCTTTTTATTCTCACTTTTAATTTAACTTGCCGCTCCTCTTTCAACTTTGTAAACTTTTCCTTTCCTGTGTGAGTGTTTCTCCCTGTGTGTTTGCAATTTTCTCTTGTCGACAGAAGTTTTACCAGTGCCTCCCCCCACCACTACTTCTTCTTTCATGTCCAGATCAAATTTTGGACTGCCAAAGTGAAGCCACCTTCTTGACTTTTTTTGTTGGCCTCAATTAAATCTTTGTTGGTTCATGTTTGTTTTCCTACTGAAAAGTTATGTTAAATTTAATAAAACTTATTTTCATCTTCATGTTTTTCATGTTTTTTAGTTTATCCCAGTGGTGGGCATCAGCAAGTTTGCACCAGTTCGCCAGAACCGGTAGCAGAAATTCTGGCTGGCCCCGCCCATCCACGTTTTGAAACAAAGTAGTCCTAATTTGGGTGCAACGCAGTGCTTTCCCCTGGCCACGCCCACCATACCACGCCCACAGAGTAGGTAGTGAAAAAATTGGAGCCCACCACTGGTTTATCCACATATGAACTGACCATAAGAAGCTTCCAATATTGCATGTTATTCTGGACAGATAAAAGATGTTGACATGATGAAAACAGTGGTGGTGGTGGGCTCCAAAAAATTTTTACTACAACACTGTGGGCATGGTATGGTGGGCGTGACCAAGGGGAAAGCCCTGCATTGCACCTGGATTTGTTGTTCAGTCACACAGTCGATTCCAACCCTTTGTGACCCTATGGACCATTGTCCGCCAGGCACCTCTGTCCTCCACCATCCTCCTCAGCCCGCCCAGCTCTGTGCCCACTGTGTCTACCACACCATTCATCCATCTCATCTTTGGACGCCCCTTTCTTCTTTTGCACTCCACCCTTCCCAGCAACACGGCCTTCTCAAGTGAATCCTCCCTTCTCATTTGATGTCCAAAGTATTTAAGCTTCATCTTCACTATTTGACCTTCCAATGAGCAGTCAGGGTTGATTTCTTCTAAGATTGACCTATTTGTTCTCTTTGCTGTCCAGGGGACTCTCAAAACTCTCCTCCAACACCACATCTCAAAGGAATATATTCTTCTATGCTCAGCTTTCCTAATGGGTGGGGCCAGCCAGAATATCTGCTACCGGTTCTGGCGAACTGGTGTGAACCTGCTGATGCCCACCACTGGATGAAAACTGTCACTTATTGCAGTACAGTATTGGTCTCTTTGTTTGTGGGCATTTCTCAGATATCAGCAAATAAGGACTGGCATTTTATTCACCAAACAAAATAAGTAGCTGTGTGATCAATCCACGGGAGCAATCCACAACAACAACCAAACCACACACAACAAACCAAAAAAAAATGGGCTGCTTTTAAGCTGCAGAAAACATGGCAAAACACGAGGAGGGCCAAATGGAATGGTGTCAGGGGCAGGATTTGTCCCACGGGCTGTAGTTTGAGAATGCCTGTTCTATGGCAATAAATGTTTTACTTTTAGCATTTCATTACAAATAATATCTGGGTGACAATGAAGAAGTGGTGGGGAGTGGTGATAAGATCAATATAGATGGTTTATTAAGTCCAAGTCACATTATTCCGGGCAAGTAGAAAATAATAAGAATGATTATAGAGTTGGGCAAGTTTTTGAACAGGCCAATGAGTATTGTGTGGGAAATCCAGGACCTGGAGCTGAAGGAAATGTAATTTTTGGAAGGGAAAAAAATATCATTCAGTAAGTTTTTCACAACTCTGAAGAATGCAAAAGAGCACAAGATGTTGAAAGCAACAGTAATCATATGTGGGTCACATTTTCCCCTTTGGTGAGGCCTTGTTTCACAGGCTGCCTTGTAATGATGCCTTGTTTCACAGGCTGCACACAGCAAACTCCACAGTCTTATGGTCACTTAATATTTAGGGATGGAAGGAAGTTGGAGAACCGATTGTTGTCATTATAACCAGCTCTGATCATTTCATTTCATTTCACACACACACACACACACACACACACACACACACACACACACACACACACACACACACACACACACACACACACACACACTTATTTATTAATTCCAGTGTGACATCAACATAATAACTTTCCATGGTTTGAATTACTGATCTGAGTAAAATACAGCATTCCAGTGCCCATAGCTGGAATCAATTGATTCTGTGCTGATGAGATACATACATCAGTATGTTAAATGTTTGAAGACTGCTTCTTGTTATTGGAAAGTGCTGGGTGGGTTCTGTTATAAGCACAGTGTCTTTAAAAGGAATATACTGATACAGTTATATTGGCAAACCAGGAGGAAAAAGGACGTGAAGCAGAAAATGCAGAATAATCTTAACCTATAAAACCAAGCGTTAACCGTTGGAACTTCGCATAGGTTCCTAAACCTGGCCCTACTAGCCCGCACCCACCCTTCGTGCACATGGCCGAACTGGGTCCACAGGTCAACGAAGGATTGAGAAATGCGCCACTGGGGCAACAGCCCCACAAACACGAAAAAGGGAAACAACTTCATTTCCCAACGTTCTTTGCGCTGCGCCACAGCCAATCAGGCTGAGAGGCACAACCACAAAGAACATTGAGAAATGTGCTGCGGCCAATCAAAATTGAGCCGCAGGAAAAAAATGCACCACAACCACAAATCACAAACCCATAACTACAAGCCCCAGAGTCCTGCGCGACATGAGCATGCAGAACACTGAAGAAACCAGCACCTGATTTTTTTTTAAAAAACTCATCACCTCACAGCCACACAAACACCAACCGCCCTTCTTTCCCTCACCAACGGCACCTGAAGGTCCTGATTGGAGTTTCCCCTTTAATATCAGTAGGTGGGGGGTTGCGATCCCCCTCTCTGCTGGCTCCCCTAGGGTTGGGAGGTTTGTAGGGACAAAAGGGGTATGTTCCCCCAACCCTTCTGGACCACCACCCCAAAAAATCTCCATCTTTAAAGAGAAGAAACCAAGCGGTTTCTTCTCTTTAAAAACAGAGGGTTTTTAAAGGTTTTTTAGGAGGGGAGGAATCGATCCCCTCTCCCTGGTCTCCTGGGTCCAGAAGGGTTGGGAGGGACATACTCCTTTTGTCCCCACAAACCTTCCTACCCCCGGGGAACCAGCAGAGAGGGGGATCGCAACCCCCCCACCCACTGATATTAAAGGGGAAACCCGGATCTACTTTCACGACTCCACACAATCAAAGCACCATAAGACAATAAAGCCCCCCTCCCCAATGCCTGCAGTCTGGCCAGTGAAGCTGGCCCACGGAAATAACCCCCCCAATACCGCGTAAAGTGGTGTTGGAATTCCCGCAGTCCAGCCAGCCAGGCCGGCCCACGGAAATAAACCAACCCCCCCCCCAGCAACAACAACAAAAAATTATAAAAATAAATAAATAATTTTCAAAAAATACCTTAAAACACAATCAAAAACATCCAAAAACACACAAAAACAAACAAAAACAACACCAAAAAACAATACAAAGTAAACAAAAACACAATCAAAAACAAAAGAAACAGTCAAAAAAATACAACCCCCCCCCAAAAAAACCCCCACTAAATAAAGAAAACAAGCCAACTCACCAGCACATGTCCTACCTGCAAGACGACCGGAAACAAAATGAATAAAGAAAGAGACTACTTACCAGAAGAAGCTCCACCCAGAGGCCAGGAGAGAAAAAACAGTCAAAATACAAGAAAACCCCTACCACCACCACCTGCTGGCCACAATAGTAAAAACAATTCAAAAACACACAACAGCCCCAAACAAAAGGCCACAACAGTAAAAACAAATCAAAACAATAACACAAAATCACAATTTTACACAAAAGGTCACAATAATAACAAGTCAAAAAAAATTACATGATAACACAATTTAACACAAATCACAAACATATGTCAATAAAATAAAATAAAAAAATTATTAAAATCCTGTGCTGAGTTCTAACTCAAATAAAACCCAAAACAACTAAACACATTTTAAAAACATTGAATGTAAAAAACATTTACTTTCACATTATTAAAATTATTACCTACGGTACAATTATTTTTTTAAAAAACCAAGAACTAAAACATTATTCAGTTACATAAAACAGCCAGCCAAGCCAAAAATTTTTTGTATAAATAAACATTTTGAAAATTACAGACTAAGCAATTTTTAACAAACATTAACACAATTTAACCTTCCAACACAATTTAAAACAGCCCGGCAACGCCGGGCAACCTCTGTTAGTTGTGATATATGTATAAAATTCTAAATTGGTTGTTAGCACCAGCTAAAATAGACCCACTGGATAAATTTCTGAATTGGTGGGTGAACATGTAGATAAATCCCATTGACTTTGGTAGGTTTGCTTTAATTGGACAACTGAATTGATTCAGTTCATAACCATAAAACAAAGTTCTGATGATATGCAATGCTGTAAACTTTTGAGGAAGAACAAACCCAAATGTTCGTCTTAACTTCTGAGAGCCAAGGATTACAAATAAAAAACAGGGAAAAGCAACAATTTTTAATATACCACGAATACATGGTAACTGTAGGTATACCAGCACAGTGACTGAACATATCTCTCAGGCACCTCTCAATTCACTGAACTTTGATTGCATCTGAATTCAGCATTTTTGAAAGAAAGAAAGAAAAACCAATAGCAACAATATCCCATGAACATCTTAGAAAACCTGATCCACCAACTATACAGTCATGATGTCTTTGGCTGGAATGGGCAAAATAGCTTAAGATAAGCTCCATTCATTTATTTGTCACACACACTGGGTCTATGTGGTATGAAAGGAGTGTCCCAGCCCTGTCCCCACAGCTATTGTTCTAAACACACAAATTTTTTTTTTTTTTGCTCATCTGGGGAGGATACACAGAGCAGCCTCTTCCTCTCTTGAAATTGCCACTCTGATGTCTTTTGTGACTCTCTTTTTTAGGCCAGCATGCCTCTCTCTTTGTATGTGCACTTCACATGCTTAATGAACCACTAAATATGGTTGTGGTGTCACATGGCACCACATGGTTAACATTCTTCAAAGGGAGAAGTCCTGAACTTATGTAATGAAGTAAACTCATGAGCATAAAGTTGCTTTTACAAAACAGCCTGGTTCTTTTAGCCAGGAGATGGGGGTGGGAACCTTTGAGAGATGAAATATCACTTAACATAATGTTGATCACATAGAAGATTATGCTCTTTGGAAAACTACCCTGCCATCTATAATCCAGACAGCCTATTTCAGAGATTCTCAACCTGCAGCCTGCACTGCAGCACCATTTCATGTGGTCCCCTACCACCTCCACCACACCTGGAAATGCCATGTGGTGGAGGAAGGGCAAAATGTCTGTCCAACTCATACCTGTCAACCATCCCGATTTGGCCAGGAAAACCCCGTAATTTGATGTCCATTGATGTCATAACCCGCCCCACGCTGCCAAAACCCCGTAATTTGGCAGCGGGGGTAATGCTTTCTGCGCATGCGTGGAAGTGCTATGCCGCTTGCGCAGCCCCTACGCAAGTGGCGTAGCACTTCCGTGCATGCGTGGAAGGGTTTTACCCCTTCCACGCATGCGCAGAACCACTACGCCACTTGCGTAGGGGCTGCGCAAGCGGCGTAGCACTTCTGCGCATGTGTGGTAGGGGTAAAACCCTTCCACACATGCATGGGAAGCGACCTGCGCACAAGCGATGTTTGCAGGTCCCGTTTTTCCGGAGCCGCGGGTTGACAGGTATGGTCTGACTCCCAAAGCTGTCTGAGGGGGTGTGACCCATCCCCTGGCTTTAAAAGGTTGAGAACTCCTGGCCTATTTGATTGGAAGGGTGGTTTTTTAAATGACACAGTATCATGGTAACTAAGTAAACAAAGTGTAGATTGTGCTCTAAGATCTATTATACTAATATTTTGCCATTTCAGGATTCTAATAATGGACATGATGCTTTAGTTCCATTTACCTGTGTGCTAATATTAGCACAAAGCTTCTGTTACTAGTGAGTTAAAGTACAGCACACACACACCCCATGCACTACTTTGTAGTAACAATATAGGTAATTTGAGGAAAAAAGAAAATAGGCACCTATGTGGATAAGGGGGATCCAGTTGACATTGTTTATCTGGACTTTCAGAAGGCTTTTGACAAGGTCCCACACCAAAGGCTCTTGAATAAACTTACCAGTCATGGAATAAAGGGACAGGTCTTGTCCTGGATCAGCAACTGGCTAAGGGACAGGAAACAGAGGGTAGCACTAAATGGACACTTCTCCAAGTGGAGGGAAGTAAAGAGTGGGGTCCCCTAAGGTTCAGTACTGGGACCCCTGCTTTTCAACCTCTTCATAAATGATCTAGAGGTAGGAGTAAAAAGCAAGGTAGCCAAATTTGCTGACGACACTAAATTATACAGGGTAGTGAAAACTGTGAGAGATTGCGAGGAGCTCCAGAGGGATCTCTTGACACTGGGGGAGTGGGCAAAACAGTGGCAAATGAGCTTCAACATTAGTAAGTGCAGAGTGATGCATGTTGGGGCAAAGAACCCCAATTACATTTATAAACTGATGGGGTCTGAACTCTCTGCGACAAACCAGGAAAGGGACCTTGGTGTCCTAGTGGACAACTCAATGAAGGTGTCAACCCAGTGTGCCTCAGCAGTGAAAAAAGCAAACTCAATGCTAGGGATCATTAGGAAGGGTATAGAAAATAAGTCAGCAAGTGTCCTTTTGCCTCTTTATAAATCTATGGTGAGGCCCCATCTGGAATACTGTGTACAGTTCTGGTCGCCATACCTCCAGAAGGATATTATGGAGCTGGAAAAAGTGCAGAGGAGGGCAACCAGAATGATTAGGGGACTGGAACACCTTCCTTACCATCTGAGGCTGCAACGGTTGGGCCTCTTCACTCTTGAACGACGACGTCTAAGAGGTGACCTGATTGAAGTTTATAAAATCATGCACGGTGTGGACAAAGTAGATAAGGAAAAACTGTTTTCCCTATCGCATAACACTAGAACTAGGGGACACTCCATGAAACTTTTGGGTACTAGTTCTCAAACAAATAAGAGAAAGTACTTTTTCACCCAGAGGATTACTGGTCTATGGAACTCCCTGCCAGAAGAAGTGGTGACAGCTGTCAGTCTTGACAGCTTTAAGAAAGGATTAGACAAGTTCATGGAGGACAAGGGTATCAATGGCTATAATTATGGATACTTAAGAACAACCTCCGGGTTGGAGAGATAGGCAGGATATCTCTCAATGCCATTTCCAGGGAATCCTACGCAGGTGAAGGCATCTGCTTGGGAATACCCTGAAGGAAATGGTGAGCCACTGTGTGAGACAGAATGCTGGACTGGATGGGCCGTGGCCTGTTCCAGCAAGGCTGTTCTTATGTTCTTATGTATGGGGACACCTATTTTAAACATTTCTTTGACTATTTATTAAACTCATTTTGTGTGTACGTACGTGAGACACTTTGATGGACTGCAGCCCATTCCATCAGATGCAATTTGTAGTTTTTCCAACATACATACTGTATTTCAATTCTTTCATGAAGAGATATGTAGGAAGATGAGAATTGTTTAGCAAGGATATCAAGCTTAAACAAACAAAGCCAGAGCCAACCCGTTGCCATTAAAATAGAGTAGAAAATCTGCCATGAATTTTATTGAAACATTGGTTGTTTCCTCTATTGAGAGACAAAAATATTGATGGGAGCAGAATTTAACTAATCTGTCAGGAACCATTGTTCTCACAAAATTCGGGGCAGAACTAAATGCTTTCACAGTCATAAGGAGAACTGATGTAATTATACTGATGCACATAGTTTGATATATATCATATATGTATGTCTGTGGTAATTATACTGATGCACATAGTTTGATATATGTCATACATGTAGGAGTTCCTGGATTTGTCTTCAGGTGAGTGGGTGGAGAAGTCTTTTAGAAAATCCTCAACATATGGATTTATTCAGATGTAAGTTTCTTTCTGTTGATTGACTCACTTGTCAATGCATATAGGATTGTAACCTTAGTCATAGAATCATAAAACTGTACAACTGGAAGAGAGTAATCTAGTCTAATTTTATCCTGCTGCATAACAAGGTAGTCCTTTCAGATACAAATTAGTTGTAAATGGATGGCTTTCTCCCCCCATCTGTTCTAAACAGATTGTTTTTTCTCATGCACTGTTAAGTATAAAGATCCCTAGAAGGCTGAAATGAGATATTACTGAGGTCATAGGACTGCCACTGAAAGGAACATCCTGCTTCTACTTTTCTAGTTATATCTGTTAAACTTAACTGTCTGTTATGATTTCATTGCTGTTCTTGGCAACTGTAACAAATGAAGTGGAGCAGGTCCTTTGGGGATGTGGACTGTTGCAGTGGAATTATGTCATTGTTGTAGATGTTATGCCAAGAGAACCAGAGCTGTTGTGTTAGTAGTAGCCATGCAAATTCAGCAATGTCTACTGTAAATCACAAATGGATTCATGAGTTTGGAACTATTGCCAAAAGCCCATGGTTATGCACCAAGACTTCTAAGGAATCCCCAGAAGATTTATTCAACATTGAATCCTTGGACATGGAATATACCACCTCTTTTTAGGTTAGCTGGAGTTAGCTAAGGCTGGAAATTTATCTACTAGTAAGGAAGTTTATGAAAATAGTTTATCTAAATCTACTTTCATGTAATTTAATCTCATGATTTCCCATCTTTATATTTTTATTGGAGACAGTAAGTTAAAGGTTGCCCTTGCTGTCGAAAGCCAGTCATATCTGACTCTAGCGTTTAGTGCTCATCTCTGTTTACAGCCAAAGAGCCAGCGCTGTCTGAGTTTGCAAATGTTTCCATGTACATGTGGCAGGCATGACTAGACTCCGTAGTGCACAGAATGCTGTTTACCTTCCCACCGAACTGGTACCTATTTGTCTACTTGCAATTTCTTGCTTTCGAACTGCTCGGCTGGCAAGAGCTGGGACAGAGATGGGTGCTCACTCTGTCATGCAGTACTTGGGTCTGGAACTGCTGACCTGTTGACCTACCAGTCATCAAGTTCAGCATCTTAACCACTAAGCCACCACAATCCTACCCCACAATCTTCCAAATATCCGACTATAATTTATCAGAGGCATTCTTTGTTTGCTAAATCTAATCTTATATTGGTGGTCCAGCACCTGAATGTTCTCTGTATCTCCTTCTGCAGACATCTGATTTGCCTGAAAATGGGCACCAGGATTTTGAGGTCCACAGGGCACTATAAGAGGCAAGGGGATTTATTTACTTCTTGATTCCACTGGAGTATTTTGTTGAGCCAGCAGAGGTCCATTGCAGGCGCACCCCCCCAATAATGGACTCAGACACAAATGAAAGTGGATAACGGCATTGGGCCACATTTATTGATTCATGCCCTAGTCCGAATTATAAATTTCTATTGGTAAAACGACCAATCATAATTCTTAAGGCAAGCAGGCCGAAGTAACACTGGTAAGGTACCACCCAAAATTGCCAACGGCAATTGTTACAATGTATCTATTTGTATCAATTTGTTTGTTGACAACAAACAAATTGTTGACCGTAGTCAATATCTAACTAATGACCCCACCCTCTGACGTGTATCCGTAAAATCAGGGGGTGATTCCAGCTGTCTAGTGGTAACCATCACCCCCTCGCCTGGTTCGTCGTTGGCCGGACAACGTTTAAACAACTTATGCCTATCTAGTGTTGTCCAGTCAATTGCGAACCTGCCGGATACCTGTGGGTCATAAATGTTTACCTTACCAGTGCTACCCGCCACACGGGGAGGCTTCCCAAAAGGCTCACCGCCCCCCCCCCAGACCGTCAGCTCGGTCAACAGGCCTGCTCGCCAGTCTACTAACAAGAGGTCCATACCTCCCTGCGACAGATGGGCCCCCTCCCCTGAATAAAGCTCATAATTTTGCAGACTGATGGCAGGGAGGCGAATGACGCGTCCCCAACCCTTGTCAAAAAGGAACCGGGCAATAGCCCTGGAGCGACGAGCCCGGTCAAGCGCCTGTAGGCCAAACGCTCCCCTGTAAGCGTACTGCGGTATAATGTCCGACCAAATGAGGGGTGTGGCAGGCCACACATAATGTGAGTAGGCCAGGTGACTGCAAATCGCAAGCTTCCACGATAGGCCAGTGACCTGTCCGAAACCATTGCCCCCAAGGTGAATAACCAGGACATCAGGCGAGTCAGCATCCCTGATGTAGAAAAGGAATGGCAACAGTTCCCGCCATAACATGCCGCGCTTACCACACCACCTGAGATGTGCGGGTGCACCCAGTCCCAGTTGGGGTCCCACTCTGTCGCCGCAGCGTAACGCGCTGCCCTGTGCAGCATAACGCGCTGCCCTGTGCAGCGTAATGCGCTGCCCTGTGCACGTGGCAACGGCCCACCAGCCATACTGTCACCGGTGTAAAACGACACCCAGGGTCTGTCAAGGAAAAAAGGGGGGGTGAGAAACATTGCAGTGACTAAACTGGTACTCACGGTTGAAGAGGGTGAACACAAAAATTGAAAACAATGTGATCCCCACCTTCCCATGCGGCGTATTTCAGCCCCAGAGTACCCAAAAGCAGCTGCAGTAGAAACCACCCCCATCCTGCAGGAATGGTTGAGTGAGGGGAGACCCACCCTGGTGACAGAAAAACGGGGCATGGTGCGTGCCACACAGTGCAAGAAACTCCTGTAGGGCACCAACCGGACAGATGTCTTCCAAGGAACATCGTAGCAGTATTACTCAACTGTCTACGCCGTGCTGATCTGTTTTAGAGGAGCGTATCCCCAACTGAGCCCAATCATTGCAAACATAGACATCTTCGAGTTCCAGTGCCCTACGACTTGCATCCGCCTTAGACAGCATCACAAGCTCGCTGATGCGGAGCGCTCCAAAAAAGGCCACCGTTGTGGCCACATGAAACAGGGCTGCCTCATACCTATCGAAACATAGGTCATGCCAGCCCCGTGCCAGTTGGGTAAGAACTCCAGGGGAAATTGGGTGGCGGTCATCCAGGCTACGCCCACGTTCCCGCACCCACCCCTTCAACGTGTCTCACACGGAAATCAGTGGTACTGTCCGCATGACCTCCCACCTTGGCCATAAAAGCCAGTGCTGATAGCCTAGATGCCATGGTGCGGGGTGCCAGGCCTTGGGCGTGCAGGTAAACCATGAAACGAAGGAGGTGGGCCACTGGGATCGGCCAGGTATCTGGCAGGCGAGATTGGGTACAAAAAGTCTGAAAGGAAACCAACGCGTGGTGATACGCCTTACGCGTGCGTGGCCAGAGACCTGCCGATCGCCCGGTTCACCTCTCCTTGCCAAAGGTCCATATCTCCTCTGGGAGTGGCGAGGGAAATTCCTCCGCATCCAGGGCCAAGGCACGGAACCGGGAGATCTGCAGGCGGGACAAAGCATCAGCAATATCATTATTCACCCCCGGGACATGCCTGGCCCTGAACAGTACATTGAGGCGCAGGCTGCGCAATACAAACTGGCGTACGAGGTCCATGACCCTGGGAGACTTAGAGGTCTGTGAGTTGACAATGTGGACAACGGCCGCATTGTCACACCAGAAATGCACCACAGAGTTGGCCCACCCCTCGCCCCATAGCATCAAGGCCCCCAGTATGGGAAAAAATTCCAAATATGTGAGATCCCTCAGGCGATCCGTGCCTGACCAGGCTGGTGGCCATCCACCATAGGCCCACTTCCCCGTGAAGTACATCCCATAACCAAGGGATCCCGAGGCATCAGACTGAATCTGAAATTGAGGTGAAGCCAGGAGGTCGGACCTCCAAAATGAGACCCCTTTAAACTCCCTCAGGAACTGGAGCCATATGTGCATATCTGCCCTGATGCCCCGTGTCAATCTCGTCCTATGATGGGGCCTGGATAAGCCTGACATGGCGTCGCATAAGCGCCGAGCAAATGCCCTGCCAGGTGCGACCACCCTGCAAGCGAAATTAAGGTGTCCATGTAGCACCTGCAGTTCCCGAAGGGATGCCTTGCGCTTAGCCAGCAAGTCCGATATAAGGGCCACTATCCTTGACACCTTGTCTTCCGTCAACCTAGACGCCTGCGCTACCGTGTCAATCTCCACCCCCAGGAATACTAACTTATTAGACGGGCCTTCGGTCTTTTCGGGCGCTAAAGGGACACCGAGTTCCTCCATTAGCGTCTGAAATGTGTTGAGGAGACGTGTGCACGTGTTCCAGCCCCGTTCACCCCCGAACAAAAAGTCATCCAGGTAATGGGCTACAGACCGAGACCCTGACCTACTGACAAATGCCCACTGCAGGAATGTACTGAAACGCTCGAAAGCCGAGCAGGATATGGAAAAGCCGAATGGCATGGCTTTGTCGAAATAATATTCACCCCGGAATTTGAAACCCAGCAACTCATAGTCACCCGGGTGCACCGGCAGGAGACGAAAAGCCGACTTAACGTCACACTTAGCTAACAGTGCGCCCGGGCCACATGAGCGCACCATGCACAATGCCTGGTCAAAGGATGTATACCTGACAGAACAAAGGTCATCAGGGATAGCATCATTGACCGAATGACCGGCTGGGTAGGACAAGTGATGAATCAGGCGGAACTCGCCCGGGGACTTCTTGGGCACTAGTCCTAGAGGAGACACTTTAAGGTTGGGGAAAGGGGGTGCGGGGAAAGGGCCAGTGACCCTGCCCGCAGCAATCTCCTTATTAATGCTGGCGGCAGCCACCTCCTCCCTTCCCCTAAGTGACAAAAGGTTGGGTGCGTCTTACGGTGACCTATCCCCCGTGAAAGGAATACGGAAACCCAGTTGAAAACCCTGCAGGAGGTACACAGCGTCTGCTTTCTCCGGGTACAATGCGAGCCAGTGCTCCAGCATGTCGACATTAATTGGGGAGGGGGCCTTTCGGTGAACCCGCTCCCTCCGTGGCAGTCCTACCTGCCCCTTGTCCGCCCCTACCCCTGCCCCCGTATCCTCCCGGCCTGGGACAGGCGGAGGCAGCATGGGGGCCAGAACAAGAGGGGCACTCGTGCTTGTACTTGCAATGTTTCCTGTTGCAAGAACCATTGGACGAGAAGGTCCAGCACAGCAGGCGGGCCGGAACCCCCTGCCCCGCCACTTGGCGGGGAACCTGTACCGGGGCCGCTCGTTGGACCGCATGTCCACACTGGTATCTCTCCCCAGGCGCCGGGCGCGTGGGGGTCATATACAGAAGCCACAGCTTCTGGCAGGGCTCATCCCACCTCATCTCTGGGTGCAGTGGAATCCTCATGCGGAATTCTTCATCGTAAGCCAGCCACGACGGACCCGGGAAGTCAACCATAGCCCGGTAAATGTTGTCCAGATACTGGACCATAGGGATGGCCAAATCCGGCCTAGCCCTGAGGTAAACAGCCATGTAAATCAGGTACGCTGGCAACCAATTCGCCCACGTGCGTGGCGGCTTACGACGACGTGCCTGCTCCTTATCCTTCTCGTCCAGCCCTTCCCTCTCTTCCTTGGTCGGCTCCCTATTAAGAAGGGAGAAGATATCTACATACTCGCCCGTCCAGATCTTTTCCTTGGTGGACTGGGCCAGATGGTCCCCCAGGGGCAAGGAATACCCTGCCGTTGGCAATGCCGACACCGGCACAGAGGGAACTGCGGGCAAAGCAAAGGGAGCCTGTACCAGCCCGGGGATCCCCAACACATTCCCTACCACATAGGGGGCGCCACCCGGACCCGGGCCTTGTGTCAGGGGTGAAGTCGCCGGGTGGGCCGGGGGCAATTGGACTGCCGGGCCACCCGAGCGAGGCCATGGCCATTGGAAAGCCCCCCCCCCCAGGGAAGTCAGTTGTGTGGGTGCACTAGCTTGAACTGCATACTCACCCGATGCACCCCCACAGGCCGCCCCCACCGGGGGTTCCGGCCCGCTGGGGGCGTCGGAGCTCACGACCGAAGCTGAGCTCGTCGACGGGGCCAGACCAGCACCAGACTGCTGCACCTGTTGAGTGGGGAGCTGCGAGGCAGTGGCCGCCACCGGCCCGCGCGCCTCAGGCGGCTCAACCCGACCCGGCGCCAGCCGCTGTTCGGCAGCCAAAGGGGGCACCTGGAATCCTAGAGGCACCCCTGTTTGATTGGCCCTCGCCAAGGATGCTTCAAGGGCCGCTACACGGGCCAGAAGGGCCTCCACGTTGACAAAGGCCCCAGCCCCAACAGGGGGGAAATGGGCAGCCGACCCATAGGTCACGGGTACCTGTCCAGGCCCCTGAGTCCCAGGGGCCAGATAAGGCCAAGAGCCCATGCTCGGCCCTTGGGGAGCCGTGGGCACGCCCTGCAAAGGCAGGGAACCCAACCACCCCCCGTGGCTCGCTCCCCCCATGGGGAACTGCGCGCCCGGGCAAGAGGGCCCAGCCGCACGGACCATGGCGGAGGCAGTGGTCATCGTTCCGGGCCAAGGGCCGAGGCCCCGTCCGGGGCAGCCTGCGCGCACCGCGCATCGACTGATCCCATCCCACCGGTCCCGGTGGGCTCCGTTAAAGGTGGCTGCTGGGCGGGCGCAGTCGCGGTCCTCCGACCCGGCTGGCGCCTCCGCGCCGATCGAGCCACGTTAGCAGCTGCCTTTTTCTTAGAGGAGCTGAGTTAGCTAGGAAGCCTAAGAAGAGAAAAAGCTGCCCAAAAAGGCTTCCCCTGGAAGGATACAAGCGACGGAGGTAAGAGGGAAAAACTTCTCCGCTCCATCGCTTCGCCAAAATGGCAGCACGGCTGCCTCGTGGCCAGCCCTTTTATTAGGGTGCTGGCCACGCCCCTAACTACCCGGATGGCTTCGTCCGGTGGGGGGGGCGCAAAGAGCGCGGTGGCCATTTTGGCGCCACGCTTTCATTCTGGGAATGAGATCGTTATCTTTGCTTCTTTCCTTTGAACCCTTTCCGGTGTGTTATCCAAACTGAACAGGATACAATATTCCTGACAAGAATTGAGCTGAATAAAATAGCACTGCTACTATTTCAGAGTCTTCAGTCAATGTAATTATGGTGATGTGATCTTCTGGCTCCACAGTGTCACACCTTTCCCAGGTGAATACCTTGATTAGCTACATCCTATAAGTATTACTATACTGTAAATTGAAGTAGGTTTGGGGTGCTGAAAGAGATTACATAACAGCAACTACATAAGGTGGGGAATGGACTGTGACTTCATTGAATTCAGAGCAAGGAAAAATTGTCTCTGTCTGCTGAGTGATATCTAGAATACCCAAGCCAACATGGTCAGCGTCCATCCTGACTGGAGACTTTGGGGATTGGTGTTCCAAAAAAGAACTTATTCAAACTCTGGCTCTAGTTGTGAATTTTTAAAGAGACACATAAGTTCTCTTGTCAGAAACTAGGAGTGCACTGAACTAAAAATTTAATGTGGGTATAAATAAAAAGAGGTCTCCTTTAATGTTTTTCTCTTTAACAGATTAACAGGTTATTACTCCCTTTGCTGTTGTGATAGAGTAAGCTTGTTTAATTTCTAAAAATCACCACCACTGGGATGGGTTATCATCAGGGATTTTTGGAAACTAAATACTTCTATCCCATGGGCCCCAAAAGCTTCCTCTCAGTGAAAGGAATCCCATAGGTGCCTCAGTTCATTTGGAGGTGAATAAGAAATGTATAGTTTCCTACCCACTCCCCCAAAAAACAACAACAACAACAACAACAACAACCCTTACCTTTGTTGATTTCACATTTTCACTTTGTCCTACACAAGCCTTGGAAATGTAACCTTTTTTTACTACAGTTCCCAGAATCCTCTAGCCATCTATGGAAGTGATTCTGGGAGCTGTAGTCCAAAAAGGTTACATTTCTGAGCTATTCTCCTACTTGATTTTTAAAATAAAGTTTTAGTTAGACTGGTTTATGAGGAAAGTATGGTTATGATGGATTACTGGAAGTAATCAATCTAGTAAGTTATAATGAAGAGAGAGTGCATAGTGTAGGAAGTTTTTATGTGTTTTTATGTCTCCTTGACTGTTTGAATGGATTAATTGGATGACAATCCAAAATATTTGTTTGCAATTTTATATATAATATTAGAAAGATTGACTCATCTCTGTATTGATATAGTTTGATCCAGTAGTCTCACCTCTGTTGTTTAAAAAGCACACACTTATTTCTTTTAAAATAAAAACAAAAAGCAAATACAAAAGTATAATTTCCCAGTTGGATCTAATATTAAACTAAAATTAGAGACAGGAACTTACCAGCTAGATGAACAGCAATTCTTTCTACAGTAAGTTGATCTTTCTCTGTAGAGGGGCCCAGGAATTTCAATATTTTAATCTGTCTTTTTAAAAATTCTACAAGAATGTTTTAAAATTTATATTTCATACTCTGTGTGCATTTACATATGGTTTCTGAACACACTTTGTTGCATTCTGATGGATTTACTCTGTAGGCAGCAAATGTGTGGTGACTACTGCCTTCTACTTCACACAGTGTCATTAGCTTCACTACTACAAACGCTTCAGGAGATTTCAAAAAACACAGTAGAGAAGACTCTCCAACAACATGAACCAAATGCCCAAGGACCCTCTCTTGGTGTCCATATTCAAATAAGGAGATAGAGCCAAAGGATCCAATGTTTGTGTAATCACTGTGGTGACAGGCAGCTTCCTGGTACACCATGAGCCACTCAGGAAGCATCTTGAAGGGAAGGGATATACAGTAACTAAACAGGGACAAACCACAGGGATTCTCTCACTTGTGGTCCATTCATAAAGGATACAGACACATCCTCCCAGAATCCCTGCCATTATATTTTCACCCAGTTTCATCTTACCCAACTGTTATGTATGATAATTTGTGTTGGTGACATCTTGAACATTCAAACCACCACTTTAACCGTGCAAACTACTGTCAAACAGCCACGCTGTTTGGCAGCCGCGAGATCTCGGCAGATTGTGAAGTATCGCGAGACTTCGAGCATGCAAATTTCAAATGCCAAGAGGCGCGCTCCTGAACTGTCAAAATGTATATACTTTGTAACATGTATTCAAATCACCCAATTATGTTTGTTCCCACTCAATTGTATCAAGTTTATTGTGTATATAAGTCCCCATTGTTTCCCTCCAAGTTGTGTTCAAACCCATACCTGTCAACCGCGGCTCCGGCCAATCCGGAATCTGCCCAGAACGGTTCTGCACAGGTTGCAGTACTTCCTTTCCCCTGCTGCCAAATTCCGGGGTTTCGGCAGCGTGGGCGGGAAATGGTGCAAATCGGCGCCGAAAACCGGGAAATCCCAGCCAATCCGGGAAGGTTGACAGGTATGTTCAGACCCCAGAAATAAAAGAGCTGTATTTCACTTTACTGGTTGTTGCCTCCAGTTTCTGAACATTACACCAACCTAAGCTGTTACCTCAAACTGTTACCTAAGCTGACTTAAAGCTGCTATCATGATTGGTATGGAGAAATTTTTTTATCCAGGATTATTAATTACCACCCTGGTGCTAGTATCTTTGCCTTTCTCATAACCCAGTCAAAAATGCAGAAATTACTTTATTCTTCAATGGGGCAGCTTTTGTGGAAGATGGTTTTTCCTTATTCCATGTTTCCTCAGTGGAAAAGCCTTAAACAACCAATAAAAAATATTCAAAAATAAAAGCAAAGGCACTACAACAGAGAATCAATCCAAAAGCAGACAACAGTACTGTATATGTAAAAGAAAAATCATCACCAGCCATATACAGAAACTAGTTTATATTAACAACTGACCAGGTTATCCTGCTATGGTAATAGAGATGACCACACTGCTAGCAACTCAATGCCGAGTGCCAGGCGGTGGTTAACTAACCTGAAAACCCTGAGGACTAATGGCCTTAGGTCCTGAAATCCACAGAGAAGGGTAATGGTCCCCAAATTGATTAAATCCCACTTGAATCTATCTTGATGGAGGGCAGCAGCTTCTTCAATACTGGCCTGGGGCTGAGGAGGACTTTGTGTGTCAAAAGGGCTCAGGACCGAGAGTGACTCGCAGAACTGGATCAATGGTATTGTGTTATGCTGCTATGCGGAAGGCAGATGAAAGGCCACTGCATTATATTCTCAGGATAGTCTTCATGGCTGATCGCCATGATGATCACCTATACAGTATTCAGATTTGGATACGGCAGAAGAAGGAGAACAACATTATATTATCGCATTCATACAGCTCAGTGGTACACTGGCAGAATCACAAAATTCACTCTCTTAGTCCACCTAAACACTCTTGTAGAAGCAAACCAAAAAGTCCCCAAGGCTCAAATGAAATATAAAACTGTAACAGAACAAATAAATTTAGAAAATAACAAATTGATGAAATAACAATATTTTTAAAATCTATCAAACAGGTAACACATGCCCCACACACTGGGAGAAATTAGCAAAACAACAACAACAACAGAGCCTGCTCTCACAAAAACCAAGTAAGCACTCAAGGACATTCAGGTGACAAAAAACCCATCATAACACCTCCTGAAACAAAATTATTAGAATATGGGGTCATTTCTCTCCCTCTAGCACTTGATGCCTCGTCTTCATTTGTTTGAGTCCAACACATGGTAGCATGCAAACCAGGGAGGCAGCAAAGTCAGTCTAAGAAAGGAAATTATCAAAGACAGGAAGGAATCGTCAAAGAAATCGGGTGGCAACCCCCCCTTCCCCCCTCACACACCTTAAGAAAGCACACAGTAGAGAAAGGCTGCCTGACAGCAAAAGCACAAATAATCCTAAGAAATGGGAGTTGGGGTTCCCTATAAAATCAAGGGTAAAGGGCAGAAAAAGAAAAGAAATGCAGATGGACAGTCAGTCCAATACAAGATGGAGGGCATTAGCTATTTGTATACCATATATAATTTGAGGTACCTAATTTGGACCTCTAAAACTAGGAAAATAGATTGACCTGATTATAAATCGGGGGTGGAAAATGCAGCAGCTGCTAGTGAGTTTCAGTAATTAAAATACATGAAAATATGGTAAAATTAATTAATTTAGACATTTGTGTGGGTATGTTTTTGAGTGTTTATGGTAGTGTTGTTCCTCCGTGTTGTTGAAATAAAGGATTTTCTCCATGCCGGTTTGAGATGTGCCCACTTCCCCCATCTTGTTGTCAGTCGATGCATCTCAATCCAGCGTGGTTTTGAGACTCTCGGGGTCATTGACCCAAGTATAAGTCAAGTCTCCTTTATGGACCTCATTTTGGGGGCTAAAATTAGACTTATATTTGAGTATATACGGTACTCACACTGAAATAAATGTAGCAAAAAAGGACAGTCCTCATTGGGTTCCATTTGAAGCAAGTGCTTTTATACATTCAAAATTCCCACTTTCTCCCCAGATGTTCTGATTGACTGGTGATGTTGCTTTTTACTGAAAGAGATGGGTACAGTCCTTGCAACACTAGTGAATTAATAATTTTCTGGCTAATTTGTCAGACAAAAAGGTGAGAGGAAGGTTAAATAAAAGAGGTCAACATAAAAATTGAACTTTTGTTTATTCTTCTTTTGTTAATACAAATAATTCTTATGTATGAGATTTTCTTTCAGAAATTGGTGAAAGAATATGAACATGAAAAAGATCCTCTTTTATTGCATATATGTGTATGTTGTCTGAATAAACATAAAAGGCTAATACTGATTTGTAATCCAAATTTTTTTCTAAGCTTCAGTTGTGAAAAATCAAGCTTTCTATACCAGTAGAAGTCTCTTTTAAAATCTGTAAAACATATTATAATCTTGCATGGTATTATTTACTTTTAGTGTGTTTTGTGATGACCTGTTTTAAAAAACAAAACAAAAACAAAACAATTAAGAACTCTGTAGTATTGTTTTTCTGTTGCTATCCTCTGTTCTCCCATGAAATGGGCAGAAGAATATTATGGTAAGCATATGCAGACATGATGAATAGCATAGTTTTAAATAGCATTTGGCAAGATCACCTTGACCCACTATATGCATGTTTTTTCAGTTGTCTGTCGTTCTAACAGCGATAGAATTAGCCTCGAAGTCTTAAGCAGAAAAATATTGATTTTATGGGCTAAATTAAGAAGTAGAGAGCTGGAACACTGCATAGCAAATCACATCTTAGAAAGGTTATGGACCACCTGGATTAATCTGGTAATAAAAATATTCATTTCTTTAATTCCCTGACATCACCTTTCAATGAAAAAGTTAAATTAAACATTATTTTATTTGGCAGTATTCATGGTCCCTCTAGTATCGCATGTCTTAAACTGTCAGCTTTTCTCACTTATTAAAAAATTAAGTTAAATCCTTACTAGAAGATTACATTCTAAACTGAACTGAAATGAAAGACAAGATGATTACAGGAAATGATTTAAATTGGATTTGCCAACTTTTAAAGCAACACTTCTTTCCTCTGGTGAAGAAGTTAACTTGCTGTCTTACAAGTGCCCTTAGTATAAACTGCAGGAAACCAGTTTCACTCAGGATTTCCCCACCAATCTCCTCCAATAAAAAGCAACATCACTTCATTTTGATCTCTGAAGGCCATCCAGACACAGTGCTGGAAAACAGACTCAACAAAAATAGCTGGTGGCAGCAGCAGCAGCAATGAATGTTGACAAGCTTTGAAAAGATTTTGCTATATTTTACAGAAAATAAAAATATTATTTTAAAAACACAGAATATGCTCCAAGAGTTAGATGCAGAAAGTCGAAAGATTGACCTGAAGATCAATATGTCAAAAACAAAATATATATGGAATGCCTCCACAAATGGCATAGATATAAGATGTGGAAACAAGATAGTAGAAGAAGTTGATTCATATGTATACCTTGGGCAAGAGGTTAACCTCAGGCATGATCTAACAAAAGACATTTCTAGAAGAAGGCAAGCAGCATGGGCAGCTTTTTACAACATAAAGCATGTGCTTAGTGAAACAAAAATGGGAAAATTACGGGTTGAACTCACCAACACAACCATTCTGCTTGCTTTATTATATGACAGTGAAACATGGGCACCTACAAAAGCTGACACAAAAAATCGATGTAACACAAAGAGCAATTGAGATAAGGATGCTATGCATATGATGGGTTGACCAAATATCAAATGAAGAACTGCATATAAGATCAGGTGCAAAACAAGTGTAAACGTTTGATTGAGTTTGCAAGATATTGGTGGGCCAGGCAGGTGTACCACTTCAAAGATGGCAGATGTATGAAAGTTATCACAGAATAGATACCACTTGACATAAAGCGACCAGTAGGAAGGCCAGCAACCAAATGGGAAGACCAGTTCAGGGCAAAATTTCCGAGGCCCTGGATGAGACTGGCATGGGATCGGAAACAGTGGAAGATGATGCTTTGATCTGCCACATCAACCTGATGTGTGAAACATGGATCAACCAAGTAAATAAAAATATTATGTCATTAGGAAGAATTCTGCTAGAAATAAATAGCAAATTAATCAACATCATCATGTTTTTATACTAAAATATCTATGGGGAAGAAAATATAACACAGTTATATATAACATATTACTTCTGTTTGTACTAACTATTGACCAATTTCTGGTCTTACTTTTTCCTCTAAAGGTTTGGAGAAAGAAGCCCTTTCTCAGAACTAGCCCCTCAAAATGTCATTGATTCATGTCAGGTTTGGAGTTAAATTTTGCCTGGATGTACAACCAAGATGGCACTCTCTCAAGTTTTGAATGATATCCTAGTGGCCAAAGCTTCACATTCCATACACATCAACGTTGGTGCTGCTTGACTTGTCAGTGGCATTTGAAACACTTGGCCACCAAATTCCTATTGCAAGACAGAACTCTCTGAATGTCTCTGGAAACATTTTCTTCATTTTCTTTTTATTTGTTAAATCATTCCTTTTCTGTTTCTATGGGTATTTAAAGCTCTTAGTCTTACCCCCTCACTGTAGGTTTGGGTTTTCATTGTGATATTTATGTTCATGATACTTAAGCATCCAATTCTTATCCTGAGATTAGTGATGAAGTCTGTACTTTCTGGATGAGCAATCTATTGGATATCTCATCATGGATGCCCTCTCAGCATTTGAAAGTGACTAAGGATAGAACTGGTCTTGTTTTTTCATCTGGATCATCTTGCTCAATCCTTTTCCCTCTTCTCTGTCTCCACGGTTGCCGAGTGACCCTAAACTCAGAGACCATGGACCTCAAAGTTTTAGTGGATGATTGGAAGTTGCTTCATTT
Organism: Bradypodion ventrale; assembly: GCA_035047345.1. Classification (NCBI taxonomy): domain Eukaryota; kingdom Metazoa; phylum Chordata; class Lepidosauria; order Squamata; family Chamaeleonidae; genus Bradypodion; species Bradypodion ventrale. The sequence continues at coordinate 251,893,047 of JAWDJE010000004.1, read as the reverse complement.
ATTTTGTCAATGTGACTGCCAAAGTATTCAAATTCCATCTTGCTAACATCTGCTGGATTCATCACTTTTCACTTGTAAGACTACAATGCTCCTTGTTCATGCTCTGGTGGTTGCATGCTGGATTATTGTAACAACCTTTTGAAGGGTCTTCCGTTTTCTTCAATCTGGCCTCTCAACCTGGTAGAAAATAGTGTCATGTTACTCCCATATTTCCCACTATCTTAGGGCATTGCATTGACTGCACATCAGGTCAAGGACATAGTTTAAAATACTTATCTTGACATCTAAAGCCTTACATTTTTCTTGTCCTAATTATTTAGCAGAACTGGTGGTATGGCATATTCCTCTCAGGGGGACTTGGTCCACAGGTTCCTGACTTTTGTTTGTCACTTGACTAAGGTGGCAAATTCCAGGCTTCAGGCATGCTATCACTTTGGCTCAAAAGCTGTGAAATTCTCTCCTCTATCCCTTCATATGGAGCCAGAGTTGGACTAATTTAAAGGAGGTTTGAAAACCTATCTGTTCAACTTGGAGCCACAGGTGTAGGGATAGGCTAGGTGCCAGTGTATTTTTACCTGAACATTTTAACTAGTTGTTAGTAGTCAGTTTAATTCTTCTTGGATGTTCCGCCATTCTGAGGAAGTTGATTTTGATGTATATCTATGTACATAAACGTATATATTTCTATTGTTATGTTGTTTCATGTTGTGTTTGTATATTTCTATGTTCATTGAGTTTACTGAGTCTGCGTTGGTGTAGAGCATAATATAAATAAATATTATTATGATATTATGAAGTAGTGTGGAACATGTGCTGTGGAAATCAGTAATGGTAGAATACTACTGCTCTAAATGCAAAGGCAGTTCTTTAGGTTCTCTTGGCATGAGTGACCAAAGCTTTGAAAAGAATTTCCAGAATTCCCATCAAACATTGTGTCCATGCTGTTGGGCAATTATGGAACTTGTAGTTTCAAAGAAACTCTAAATTTTTCAAGGTCTCTGGACTTTGAGCTTAATCTATTTGTGTTTTTCCACTTGAGACAACCAAGATGAATTCTAACCCCCCGCCCCCCCCAAAAAAACCCCCATCAGCATAAAATACATTACTGGAAGAGTTTTTAAAAGATCATAGATTACAGCTCATAAGTAAAGACACAAAAATGTGGCTGACATATGGGCCATAATTTTTACAAGGAAGCGTTTGTTTCATTCTGTTAAATGTTGTATCTTTTCTGTTGGCTGACAGTACTTTATGGAGGATAAGACAATCCCATTTTTCAGCTTTGAACTTGGCTTTTGCTTGGCATTCAAAGTTGCTATTCATTTCAAAATCTTGCTTGTTTCAAAGTCTGTATTTGTATTAAAATGGCTGCATTTCGTTGGGAATGAAGTCACTTCTTGGCAAAATAGCTACTTTGCTATCTGTAATTGCCTTATGGAAGTTTTTCTTATATCATTCACATCAAGAAACATTTTTTGCTGCTAAACTTACAGTGTTAATGGAGAGGACTAAAAATAATAATATTAAAATATAAAGTCCATAAAAATTGGCTCTAGGTCATCTTACTAGATGTAGTAGTAACCAGGAACTGAATTGCAATGTTTTCTAAACCTGTCCTAATGTATCTGCCAATGTTATGATATTTGCTTTCAAGCCATGTCTGACTTATGGTGAACTTAAAAGGGTTTTCAAGGTACTTTACATGAGATATTTAAGGAGTTGTTTCACAAGGACCACCCCCTGGTATGTTTCTAACTAGAGATTTGAATCCAATGATCTAGGCATCTGGATGTGGAGCCAGAGGTTGGGAATTTGATTCCCCACTATGCCTCTAAAGAGAAGAGCCAACTTGTGTAGTCATGGGCAAACTGCAGTCCCAGAGTAACCCCAAGAAGATGGCAAATGGCAAACTAGTTGTGGATTATCTACCTGGAAAACCCTAGAAAGGGTCACATAACTCAAAACTCCTTGCTTTCTATCTTTTTGTACAAGGTCAATTGGTCAGCATCACAATGAGAAGGAAGGAGCAAAAACCGTTTGTAAACGTTGTATCTTTACTGATTCACACACTGTCTATTTTCAAAGTCCATATTGGTATAAATTGTAAAAATAAATTTCCTCATATTCAGGTATTCAAATTCACAAAAATGCACAAAAATACTCTACAGTGGTAATTTGAAACGAAGAGTTCATAAAACTGTAACAGAGAAGAAAGGGCTCAGTTGCCAAAACTAAATTCATTCAATTGCCAAAAGTAAATTCATAAGAGTCCATAATGTTCAGCTTGTGTTAATTGATTTGTAGAAATAATATTTTCCAAAGCTATCCGGTATATTAGCTTTTCAGACTGACTGTCTTTTATCAAGGAATCTACAAATAATTAAAAATAATTAAAACATGTAATAAAACTATATTACATCACATAACATGCAAAGGTGCATATAAGATACTGATATTATTTATATTAATTCGAGTGCTTATATTTTTATAGAATACAGTATAGATATGTATATATTACAACTTGTTTATATGCACATGGGGTACGTATTGCCAACTCATACTTATACAAAAAATCGTCTTATTGCAGAAAAAGTAACTTAATATTGATAAAGGCTTACCATTTCTTAAGTCAAAGTATACCCTGCGTTCATCGCCTCACTACGTACTCTGTTTATGTGCGTTGGGACGTCAATTGGGTCCACGTTCTCAAGGATTAATATAGGAGAAGTATTTTTTCAGGTATTAAATGAAATTCACCTGTCTAAGAATGGCTAGAGGAACTGTCAACACTTACAGACCTATGTTGTATTTAATAGGAATATAACTACAGAAAGGAGGAGAATTCAATTTCTGAGTTGAGTCCTTGCGGGGCTAAGGTGTTAAAAAATGAATGTAAAAGGCTTCGTGCTGCAAAAGCCTTTTACGTATGTTAATTTTTTTCATATTTTGAAGGACGAACTTGTTCTAGAACAACAAATATAATATCTTTGTCAGAGTGACCCATTTCGACAAAATGTGTAGTGAGAGGTGCTAGGTGATCGTTTAATTGAATTTTCGACCTGTGTTCGGATATTCTAGTTTTTATAAAATGAGAACTTTGACCGATGTATCGTTTACGGCAAGAGCATTCTATCATGTATACTACATTGGAACTGTTGCAATTACTAAAATGTCTAATTTTAAACATATAGACCTTGCCGGGAATATCCACCTCTTTAGTTTCCCAACTGTATCTGCATTGAATGCAGCTGTGACAATGAAAATGTCCCGTTGTTAGGGGTTGTTCCTTAAAGCTGCAGGCAGTATTATCTGATTTTGTAAGAATGTTACTAAAAGTTTTAGTCTTTCTAAATCCAATAACTGGCTTTTCTTTACATCCAGGAAGTTCTTGGACTATGTGCCCAAATTTATAAATGGTTCATTTGATTTTTTGTGCTAGAGGTGAGAATTCGAAGGAGGTGTAGATAGAACCTCCCCTCCCTCGTTCCTTATGTTTAAAAAGGTTTTGCCTGGGTGTCTTTCTAATTTTTTCAAGGTTAGTTGTAATGATGTGTTTTGGGAACCCTCTTTGTATTAAAGTGGAAGTAATCCTTTTGGCGGTCGCCAAAAGTCATCATTTGAGGTGGAGTTTCTTTTTGCTCATTATTCTTAACATGCGGTGGGTGATGTGAGGTATAGATGAATGGACTTAATTAAGAAAGCTTTGTTCCTTAGTCTGAAAGATCTGAGCAGGTTATTAATAATATGATCTTCTGGTAGTTACTTATTTGTAGAATCCCCATAAAATCTGACACCAGTTGAGAACACATAATAACAAACAACCTAAATTTTCCCAATCTGGAGAACATTTCCCCCCAAAAATAAATATGGATATGCATTTGCAGGTTATTGAATGACAACAAAGCAGTCCTTGAACAAAACAAACTTTTTTTTTGGCTATTTTAACCTGTAGGGCATTGCTGACCATCCATCTTTCTTTTAAATATATTTGCCCAGAAAAAAGATCCCCTTCTCATTTATAAAAAAAATTCAAAGATCACTATTTCATTTCTAAATATGTCTAATTGTAGACATTGAGAGCTTTACTTTTATCTACATCAGAGAAGCCTTGGTCAATATCTAGTTAATCTTTACCCGAAATAACCTGGCCCATGGTATGCATGAAAGGTAACTAGCAACTGAATGATTTATAGGGTTACATAAGTTTCATTCCCCCTTCTCCTAACAGAGTGGTTGGGTGGGTGGAGTTATTTGCACAGTCTGAAGTCAAGTATTGTGGTGACTTCATCTGTTTGGGGTTTAATTGAAACTTTTACCCAGAGAATAAAGCAATGACAAATGATGTATATCTCTGTTTGCATATGAATGGATGCTAGTAAGGCAGTTGGAACAATCCCATTAGTGGTATGATACACTGATATTTAGCAGTGCAACATTTTCACTTAGGGTCAACCTTTCGTCTTCTCTTTCAAACTCTGGAAGGTTGCTTCAATAGATCAATATTTTGCCACGTGGAAAGGCAATGTGCAGGAACAATAGTTTTAAATATAAGGGGGAAAGACACAATATACTGTATGTTTATTACTGTATCACATCAGCTTCACTGTTTGTCAAGACGTGTGATGCAGGGCTGGAAGGATGGTTTTCCAGTTATCTAAAAGACAACAAGTTTACATTCTGAATTTTGGGGTGATGTTTTGTTTTCAAATTAAGTACAGTAGAACCTCGGATAAAGTCCAAACCCATTCCACAAGTTTGGACTTTATCTGAATCAAATGGGCGATGCATCGGGTAAGGTCCAAAAAATGGACTTTATCCGAGGTTGCTATACCAAATACCTCGGATAACGTCCATTTTTTAGCGGTTTAGGACTTTATGCGATGCATCACGTGTGCATGAAAACCGCGACTTTATCCGAATCGGACTTTATCCGAATCAGACTGTATCCGAGGTATCACTGTATTTCTATTCAAAAACAGCAAGTGAAGCACCTTCCACTGTGGTTCACCACATGAGGAAGGAGCAATAATACATGCACTTCAATGGCTAATAAAATAATAATAATTACATGTTGTCAAATCAGTTTCAACTTATGGGAACTCTTTTCAAAAGTGGTTTGCCATTCCCTTCTTCTGAGAGTTATCTGGGCTCACTGTGCAGCTTGCCCAAGGCCACACAAGCTGGTTCTTCTTGGATGCACTGTGGGGAACTGAACTCCCAACCTCTGGCTCTGCAGCCAGAAACCTCACTCACCAAGTTCTCCAGCCAGCTTTCCACAGCTAAGGGCTGCCTAGAGATGGTCCATGATTGGGAAAAAGAAATTCTTAATCAATAAAAGTGTCTGATTTAAGCAGATGATTTCTCTGAAGTCTGATTTCATAAGCACAGACTGCCATAGTCTAAAACCAAGATCTAGCTAGATCTGCTAGATAGCTCGATGGTTTAGGTAACTAGCCTCAAAGCCAAAGGCTGGGAGTTTGAGTCTTCATAGGTGGTGGAATCAATGATCCACGGAGTCTCTTCCAGATATGTAGTTTGAAGATCTCGTTGATGACTGTTGTTATTATTATTGAAATGCTTTCAGTTCTAATTATGGGCTTCCTCTGTTTCTAGCCTGGGACTTTTCACTCCAGTTTAGTGCAAGGTTATGGAGCCATAGAACTAAATTAGGGCCAAGAGAATTATCTAGGCTTAGTTTGTGTTGGAACACTTCCAAAGAAAGTTTCCAAGGTCCTGCAAGATTTGTGTTCAACATGTGTCCAACACCTGCAATTGTAACCTACTTTTTCTAAGAATAGTGAAATCTCATTTAATTAATCCTTTCACCAGACAACATTGTTCTCTTATTTCTATTCTTCTTCATGTGCTGTATCTGAATCTGAATATTGGCTTTCATCATGGTGATCAGCCATGAAGATATTTCCTGGGAACAATATAATGTAATGGCTTTTCATTTGCCTTCTGCATCACAGCATGACACCTGTACCACTATCCAGTTCTGCAATTTATTTTCTGGTCCTGAGCCCTTTTGGCACACAAACTCCTCTTCAGCCCCAGGCCAGTATTGATGAAGCTGCTGCCCTCCCTCAAGATGGAATCAAGTGGGATTTAATCCACTTGGGGACCATTCCCTGTGGGCTTCACCACCCATGGCCATTAGTTCTCAGAGTTGTCTGGTTAGTTAACTGCCACCTGAGAATCAGCATTGAGTTGCTGGCAGTATGGTCTAATCTATTATCATAGCAGGACAACCTGGCCAGACATCATACTTCTATGGGAGACTAAAATATTTTGACAGGGAAGAGAACAAGAATGGGTTTTTGCACGAATGAAGTAAATTTGTTGTGTAGAAAGTAGAAACAAAGGCCAGAATCTTCTTTGTTACATTTGTCACCTCTGTCAGCATAACTTTCAGCAGTGAATTGACAAAAATTAAGAAGATAGTGGAGGCAATTGCTACTTCATACCCGGTGCCTGACTCAGTGTGTAATAAGCAGATGCCTATACTGCCCTTTCACCTTACACAGAAGGAGCCTCCTCAAAGACTATATTATTTTTGAACCACTATTGGATGTATCCTGGAAACGGCAACCTTGTTGTGCTGGCTAATCTTTCTCATATTGGGTCAGGTGAAAGGAACTACGTAATGAATTCACCAAAAGGTGGCTTTGTTTTGGCAGTTTAAAGTCTGACTTAGATATGAGAGAAGAAGACCTTGCAACATTTTGCTGTTTAAATTTATGCCAATAGACTTATACTAGCATAAATATATAACAGAATTCCACACAGTGCAAATAGCATGTGAAGTAAATTGTACAATATGATGCCTGCTGCACTGCTGCATGGAGGTTTAAGGATTAAAACCATTGGAGGTAAGGTTTGCCTCTTTTTGTGTGTATAGGGTTTGTTTCTCAAAGGAAAAGGTAATAATTTTGGACTGCTTTTGCACAAATTAAGCAGACACTAACAAGAAATAGTGCTGATCATTCTCATTCTTGTAGGACTAAAAATAATCCTGCATCAAGGTGTTTTGTTGATTCTAGATAGTCTAAGTAAATGAGAATGAAGAGTTTAGTGAATCCTAGTCTTCTTTTCCTGTGGATCCCTGGACATCCTATTTCTACTCCTACCTTGCAGAGTCCAGAGCACCATACTCAACTGCTTCAAAGGCTCTAGATGGTTCTTCTTCATCCCAGCAACTTCAAAATATGGTCTGGAGATGCTGCCTCTTATGCTGTTTGTCGGTTCTGCCTTCCAAAACTCCACTGGAGAAATCTGCTCTGTTGATATACAGTGGTACCTCAAGTTACAAATGGTTCAAATTACAAAATTTTCACAATACAAATGAAAATCAATTGAAAATAATAGCTCAAGTTATGAATTTTTTCAGAAAAGATTAATTGATTTTCAATGGGAAACCATGTTTCAAGTTATGAAAGTTTTGTTTTCAATGCATTTCTATGGGAAATTCCACTTACAAATTTTTCATAACATGAAAAATGCCTTGGAAGGTTTTTGGGTGTGGTTGTGGTGGGTTCCCTGATTTTAAATTAGCTGTGAGGGCAGCTCCATTTATGTGCATTCTTTTGGCACATCTAAGAGTCCTTTTGTTCAAACTAAGAAGACAGTCAACATGTAAGTGACTGTCTCTTTTCATGCATCAGAGCAGATGACTGCCATCCATAGAAGGCAGGACAGTGTGGAAGTCCCTGAATATTTCTTGTTAGTGTCTGCTTAATTTGTGCAAAAGCAGCGCAAAATTATTACCTTTTCCTTTGAGAAACAAACCATATACACACAAAAATAGGCAAACAGCACCTCCAATGGTTCTAATCCTTAAACCTCCCTCCATGCAGCAATGCAGCAGGTGTCATATTGGACAATTTACTTCACATGTTATGGTTATTTGTTAAACAATTTGGCCAATACCTTTTGCTGGTTGAGGGACATGGGGAGATGTAGTCAAAAAAAAGATACATTTTTTAGTGCTGGTTGTCTTCCAGGAAAAAGTGCAGAAGAAAGGCAATCCATTTATTGTATCACTAAAAATAATAATCATACATTACACAAGGTTTCATGATTCAAGATTGCTTCTTCAGACATGCACCAATTTCTTATAGATAATTTGGGGAAGTTATCAATGAAAGTTCGAAAGCTTCAGGGAAAGATGTTGTCCCAGGCTTTGTTTCTTAGAAATGAGTTTGGGGGAAACAGCATGCTGAATGTGATGTCTTCCCCCATTCCATAAACACAGGAAACCAGATATCTGCATATATTCACATTCCTACACATGGTTTTCTTTTGAAACTTCAGCTTACTCTTTTGGCAGGAGAAAAGGGCAATGCAAAGACCCAGAGTTTTCCATCAGATGACTGGGGTTAAAAATTAATTTACTCACTAAATGCACCAATTGTACATGTCTGAAGAAGTGATCTTGAATCACGAAAGCTCATGCAATGTTTGATTATTATTTTTAGTGATCCAATCTCCTTTCTTCTAAATTTGTATTGTGTAAGGGTCACAAGGCTGGCTTTGTTTGTTCCAGGAATTTTTTTTTATGTGGTTTGAAATGATTTGTCAAAACTTGTTCAGGTGTCACCCCCCTCTTTGTCAACCTTCTTTCCCCATAATTTGAAATGGATGAAGGATTTAATAAGGAAAGGATGCTGTCTTGATGGAGGAGTAGGATTAGAGCTCTTTCCTTCCTGCTAAAATGTTGTGGACATCTGGAAACATTCCACTGTTTCATTTTATTAGGACATATAAATCACTCCATTAAATGTGTGCAAGGGGATAGAATAACAGAGAGAGAAAGAGCCAGAGAGAAGGAAGAGCAAGGCAATTGCTGGTCTATCAGTCACAGATTGCCCTGACCATGTGATTACTGCAGACACTTAATATGGCAGTTGGCTCTGCTAATTCCCCCCTTGCCTTTATGGACAAGAAACAAAATGCATGTGGCAAATGGTTCTTCTAATAGCAGCCATTTTCATTTGAAGGCAAAATGCACACAAGCATTGCAGGTGACCTGACTGGGCTGCTTAAATTTATAGATATAGGTATACTTAGGCCCTTTGTCTTGATTGGACACAAGGAAGAGATGACACAGGTCTCTCCTCCAAAGTAGATCCAGTGAAATTTTTTTACTACCACACCATGGGCATGGCCTAACTGGTGAGCGTGGCCTAACTGGTGAGCGTGGCCTAACTGGTGGGTGTGGCCTAATCAGTGGGCATGTGACTGGGTGGCCAATCTAGTCATGCCTGCCACATAGCCCATGAAAACATCTGCAAACACAGACAGCATTGGCTCTTTGGCTGTAAATGGAGATAAGCACTGCACCCTAGAGTCAGATACGACTGGCTTTTGAGCAAGGGCAACCTTTACCTTTACCTATTGTTAGATCCAAAGCTGCCAGTTGTATCTGACTCTAGGTTTGAGTGCTCATCTATTTATAGCCAAAGAGTCAGCACTGTCTGTTTGTAGATGTTTCTGTGGACATGTGGCAGGCATGACTAGATACCAGAATGTTGTTACCTTTCCCACCAAAGTGGTTCCTATTTATCAACTTGCGGTTGCCAGGAGCTGGGACAGAGACGGGAGCTCAAACGGTCATGTCGGCCTTCCAGCTAACAAGGCAAGCTTCTTAACCACAGCTCAAGTGGCTAAGGCTCTGACTGGAAGGTGGCAGGTCAGCAGTTGGAGACCCAAGTGCTGGATGTTGGAGTGAGCTCCCATCTCTGTCCCAGTTCCTGCCAACCTAGCAGTTCGAAGGCAAGAAATTGCAAGTGGATAAATAGGGGCCACTTTGGTGGGTAGGTAAACAGTGTTCCATGCAATCCGGTGTCTAGCCATGCCTGCCACATGACCATGGAAACGTCTGCAGAAGCAGACAGCGCTGGCTCTTCGGCTTTGAAACAGAGATGAGCAACCTGAACCCTAGCATGGGATACGACTGGCTTTTGAGCAAGGTAAAGGTATCCCTTGCTTGAAAGCCAGTCATATCCAACTCTAGGGTTCAGTGATCATCTCTGTTTTACCGTGGAGTGCCCTGGGCCAGCTGCAGTCTACCTCGAAGCAGCAGTGAGTCTTTAAGGTGCCACAACATTTTTTTGTTTACTCTCTGATATGCTTGCACAGAATAAAATGGCACCAATTCTAAAGTTTTATTCTGTGCAAGCAGATCAGGAGGTAAACAAAACAAAAACACAAAAATGTTGTGGCACCTTAAAAACTCACTGCTGTTTCGGGAGCTTCACGGCCCTCATTCCCCCTCGACCCCCCCTGGGAAATCCCTATAGCCTCTGCTCCCCTACACACACACACACACACACACACACACACACACACACACACACACACACACACACACACACACACACACACACACACACACACACACACACACACACACACACAGGGGGGGGAGTAAAAAAAACAAAAAGACACACTTACCCAGAAGGCGCCACGTCGGGCTGCTCCTTTCCCCAAAGGGGGGGGAAGAGGAAGGAGTGCTCACATGACGGCTTTGGCTTTCCCTCCTCCTTTAGTCCTCCAGGACCAGCAGGTCCAGCACAGCGCCCTGCGCCCTGCTCCTGCTTCCCGATCCCGCCCACCTCCTCCCAGGAAAGCGATGACGGCTCTTCCTTTCCTTCTCCTCCTCTAGAGCGGTTGCTGCTGCTCCTTAATAGGCTGCGTGTGCCACTCGGGTGGTGTTGGAGGTGGCAGCGTGTGCGTGCCTGGCCCTGGGGGAAGGGGAGGGGGGAGCTGACATCACACACCACCCAGAGGAGCTTGCCTGACACCTGCCCGCCCCGCGCCCCCACCGCTGCTCCTTGCCTCCTTCTAGCAGCAGCAGCACAACTTTCCCGATGCCAGCCTGGACCTAGTCCTGCAGGAAGAGAACTTCCTGCAGGATGTCTGTCTGAGCATTGCGAGAGGTGTCCAGGCAGCATGGCACAAGCAGGGCAACTCTCGCAATATCCAGTGTCAGACAGACATCCTGCAGGAAGTTCTCTTCCTGCAGGACTAGGTCCAGGCATCGTGAAAGTTGTGCTGCTGCTGCTAGAAGGAAGCAAGGAGCGGCGGTGGGGGCACAGGGCGCCAGGGTGGGCAGGCAAGCTCCTCTGGGTGGCGTGTGACATCAGCTCCCTCCTCCTCTTCCCCCAGGGCCAGGTGCGCACATGCCGCCACCTCTCCACCACCACCCTAGTGGCACCCGCAGCCTATTAAGGAGGCAGCAGCAGCTGCTCTGGAGGAGAAGGAAGAGCCAAAGCTGCCGATGCTGTTGGGTTGCCCACTATCCCAGGAAGAGGTTGGCGGGGTGGGGTGGGGTGGGGGCGTGGCCTGCCAGGTTTACTACCGGTCCGCTCAGACTGGGGCGGACTGGCTGATGCCCAGCACTGAGTAGACCTCATTCAGTGTAATGAGGCTTCACACCATGTAAGTGACTACAAGATTGTAACATTAATCAAGTATTATTGAGATGCCAGATCACATGAATTAAGATGGTATTGTATTTTTTTAAAAAAATATGAAAATAGAGAACGTTTAATATTCCAATACTTCCAGTATTTCAAATCCAATTCTTATACCCAAGTCAAGAGTACTTTTTCATAATCTCCTGCAAGCTTATCACAAGCAACATGTTATTATCAATATCACCCACCCTTCCTAAAACATAGCCAATTGCTATGACCAGTTTTCAAAGGGCTGTTTCATCCCACTTCAGAAAAGTTCCTTTGTTTTAGCCTGAGGGAAGCCAGGGGAGACTGCTGGAAAGCAGGTGCATCGTACAGTGTGTGTCAGTGAGCAATAAATTCTGTAATTACAGGCTATGAGCCGAAGCTCCCCTTTGATGTGACTTTTTTATGCTGTTGCAACGGATACAATTTGGCTAAGATATCAAATGCAGATAGTGGTAAAAATCTAATTTTAAAGAAAATCAAAGCTTTTATCTGGAGTTTTTAGAACTCAAGCCAACAGTTTTCTTCAGTCTAACGAACTTGCTGAGGAAAAGAGCAGAAGGTAGCATCTTTATAGAGGCATATGAAACCTGGGAGTTGTAAAAATAATTGCTTGCAAAGATAAGGATTCCAAAGATAAGAGCTTTCCTTTGTAAAAAAAAAAAGTTTGGATCCATCCAGAATGAAGACATGCTACATGTTCATAATCTTATCTTCACTTTAGTCTTCCACGTTTGTCTTTCCCCTTCCTAATAAAACTACCCTTAGCTTTAGATCCTTTCATTAAGCTGTTTGTTTTGCTCAGGGAAGTTCTTCTAAAGTATTTTTCCTGGTGAAGATTTTGTCTGCAAGAACTTCTAAGTCCGACCCTTTGGGACCCCATGGACCATCGCACGCCAGGCACCCCTATCCTCCAACATCCTCCACAATCCACCCAACTCTGTGCCCATTGCATCAACAATACCATCTAGCCATCTCATTCTCTGATGCAAATTCTTCTTTTGCCCTTTGACCTTTCCCAACATCAAGTCGTTCTCAAGTGAATCCTGTCTTCTCATTTGATGTCCAAAGCAATTTAGCTTCATCTTCAATATTTGACCTTCCATGGTTGATTTCTTTTAAGATCGACCTGTTTGTTCTCTTTGCTGTCCAGGGTACTCTCAAAATACTCCTCCAGCACCACATTTCAAAGGCGTCTATTCTTCTGTGCTCAGCTTTCCTTATGGTCCAGCTCCCACTCCATACATTACTACTGGAAATACCATTGCTTTGACTATGCAGACCTTTGTTTGCAAGGTGATGTCTCTACTTTTAACTATGTTCCCCAGGTTTCTAATAGCTTATCTCCCAAGAATTAGTTGCCTTTTTATTTCATGGCTGCAATCACCATCTGCAGTGATCTTGGATCCTAAGAATGTAAAGTCTGTCACTGCTTCTACTTCTTCCCCATCTATTTTCCAGGGAGTGATAGGACCTGTTGCTATTATCTTGGTTTTCTTGATGTCGAGTCTCAAGCCAGCTTTTGCACTCTCTTCTTTCAGCCTAAGCAATAATGAGTTCCCTTTATGGGGAGGAAAGCGGTATAAAAGTCTAAACAATAAATAAATAAATAAATAAATAAATAAATAAATAACTTCTTTAGGTCTTCTTTACTTTCTGTCATTAGGGTAGTATCATCTGCATATCTCAAATTGTTGATGTTTCTCCTGTCGCAAAAATCTTAGGGGGTCTTTACTATTCTTTGAATTATTTCATATTCACTTAAGTTATACTGTAGTTTTTATTCTCTTTAAGGTTGAGAAAGGCTAATTCTCAAAGAGAGAGACAAATACATCATTAACATTCCAATCCACACTTGGCACACTTCACACATTAGCAGGTGATCAAAAAACGGAATGTCAAAGGGGAATCCCAGCAATGTGTACATTGCATCCCAATAACTCCTGAGAATCCCAATAATTGAATTGAATTGAATTGTTTATTTATACCCCGCTCTTCTAGTGTGTACACTACTCAGAGCGGCTTCCAACAATAAATAATATACAATAATAACAATATGCAGTATACCAAAATAAAGTACAGTGCAATACATAAGCAATATACAATATAAAATGCAAAACATAATAAAAACACAATACAAAATATCAGGAATATACAGTTCTAGCAGCATAAATACAAAATTATACAATGAAATAAAATATACTCAATCATCCAGCTACAACACCAAAAACTGTGGCTCAAAACGACCTTAGCGGGCCCCCACATCCCAACAGCTGTGGCAGAGCCCATGATAGAAGCGTTAATGCCGAAGCCAGGAGAAAAAAGAAAGAGGGGCTGACCAAACATGGTTCCAACATGAGCTTTAACCCCAACAGTCTCAGTATCCCAGGGTCTCCAGCTGAAAGCTTTCAGCAGGAGTAACACTGGTGATTGGTAGCAGCTCTTGTGGCCCTGCAAACCCCGACCGAAGTGCCAGGTGAACCTTATGACAATAGTCAAAACAATGAAACATCTCACATCTTTCACATTCTAGAGGAAGATGTGAGGAGTGGGCAATAAGGTATAAAAACTGGAGCTTTTTAACTCTAGAGAGGGTTCTTTCCCCAGGTCAGCAGGAGCCCTTGTTATTCTCTTTATGGAAGCCATGGAATCATATCCCTCAGATGAGGGCGAAAGCCAGAATTTTACCAGTTATGAGATTAGCTAATTTTCTCTTTATTATTTTAATTAATTCTCCGCATACTTATTCTTCATATTATGGATTTTATTATGCTTAAATAAATCTTCAAAAGACAACGATGAACTGGTGTCTTTACATGAAGAAGGGAGGAGCACTGCTACGTTAATTACAGGTGCATGTTGGGAATAAGGCTTTGCACTTCAACAACAACATAACCTTGGAGGAACAAGGAGCTGAAAGAGGACATTGAAATCAAAGATAAGGGTTAGTTCCAGTGATCCTGAGGGAGCTACTTTCACTTCAACTGGCCTGGGAAAGTTTTATCAGCGGATATTCCATCTTTGAGGTAAAAGTTACATTTCAAGCCATGCTATTTTTCCAGGGCCAGGCTTTCTCTGAGTGTTGTTCATGGTTTGTTTTGGGAATTGGCAACATATAAACGGAACTCTTACTTTGCCATGTTAATTTGTTGCCACCATCCCAGCTAGAAAGCGGGCAGGCCATTTCCCAAATAGACAATAACTTAACTGGGCTTGAGCTCTGTGCCAGCCGTAAAACGCTTAGAGAGCAGGAAGTCTCGGCCTGGGCCACGAAACACCGGAGATGAAGGGGGTTTGGGGGAGCGCTGAATATGGGTGCTGTGCACAGTCCATAGCGAACACCCTGGCAAACCCTATGATATCTCCTAGCGATTTTAATTCCAACTTGTGATTCGTCCAGCCCTGCATTGTGCATTATGTGCTCTCTATATAAGTTAAATAATCAGGGTGACAAAATGCAGCCTTGCCTTACTCCTTTTCCTGTGCCAAACCACTCTGTCATTCCATATTCTGTCCTAACTGTCGCTTCTTGACTCATGTAGAGTCAAGTTCACTTCTATTGCTACCATGGGGAAAATTCAAAGTGCAGCAGTAAGAATATGGCACACACTAAGCATGTTCCAATGCATGTCAGCACAAAACTAAATCTTCTTGGCTAGAATACTGATTCTTTTTGTGGAGCATAGCAGCATTCATGGACTGAACACCCTGCCTGACCCCTGCTGATCTCTTGGTTGGTACTATGGAAGTTGGAGATTGCCTGGTGCTTTAAATTGGGTTTTCTGCTTGTGGAAGACTTTGCAGGACTCCTCTTTGCATGAGTGATGGCTGGGAAGGAACTATGCATAGTGCTGACTATTCTACAGCATGCTCCATGGCAATAGGATGCAAGCTGTTCTGAATGCAACATCTGCCCTCCTCCAGGAGTTGTTGGACTGCCCCCATTAAGCCTAGCCAATATGGCAATGATGAAGAATGCTTGGAGCTTTTGTTAAACACAGCTGGAAGGACATACTTTGCTTGCCTTTGACGTATGGATTGCAACTTCACATTTGTGTCTGATGAAGTAGATGGTCTGAAGAAGGAGATTGATCCACAAATGATCACACCGATGTAAATCTGTTAGTCTTAAAAGTACCATAACACTTTGGTTTCCCATTTCATTTGTGTAAAATGTTCAAAGCATGTTGCTGCTTTTATAATGTTTGAAGTCCCACTTCCTTAACAAGTTGAGGAAAGGTATACTTAGCAAGCAAACATCACTTCAAAGAGGACAAAGGAACTCATACCAAGACACTAAGCCAATATTCTCTGCAAGCAAATCTAGATGGAATAATGGGCTCTGAAGAGTAGCTTTGACAGTTTTCCAAACTGGAAGTTGACATAAAAACAATGTGGCCACCATAACTTCATGATGTTTGATTTTGGGCAATGACATTTGGAACCTTCAATATGTGCAAACAATGCTTGATTCACCTTGAGGTTTGGTGGCAGACCAGATCTATCTATGCACAGAATGACAGCAAGTCAGATGATCAGCACAAATGATCAGTTTCCAAGGGCATTTCTGTAATGTGGTCATAAACATATTTTACTATCATTATAATGTAGTAGATGCATAAGCAACAAAGATGTGTGACTCGACCTTAGAGTGTGCACCAAATACATTATCCATTTCAGATACTACTGTGTCCATTTTAGAAAACAGATCAACTGGATCAGTTTCAAGGCTGCCCAATTAAATCAGGTGTTAGATTGGCATTGCAAAATTCTTCTTCCGTGTCTAGGTCAGATATGAAACTGCCAAAATGAAGGCACCTTTTGTGAGTTCATTCTGCAGTTCCCTTCACCTGAACTAGTGTGAGAAAGATTAGCCGGCAACACAAGGTTGCCGTTACCAGTGTGACCTGATTGTGGTTCAAAAATACTAAGATCTTCAAGGAGGCTCTTTCTGTGTACCTCATTGGGAAATTAATATATGTTTATAATGTTTTGTTTTGATAAACCTTTTGCTTGCTTTTTGACAGCATTGGGTGAATTTGTTGGCATTGCACCTTATGAAAAGATAAAAGGTAAAGGTTTCCCTTGCTCGAAAGCCAGTCGTATCCGACTCTAGGATGCAGTGCTTATCTCTGTTTCAAAGTCGAAGAGCCAGCGCTGTCTGCTTTTGCAGACATTTCTGTGGCAGGCATGACTAGACACTGGAGCACATGGAACGCTGTTACCTTCACACCAAAGTGGTCCCTATTTATCTACTTGCAATTTATTGTTTTTGAACTGCTAGGTAGGCAGGAGCTGGGACAAAGATAGCTCATTTCATCCTGCAGTACTCGGGAATCGAACTGCTGACCTTCCACCTCCCAGTCAGCGTCTTAGCCACTTGAGCCACTAAGACTTACAAAAAAAAGGCAAACAAATAGCTGCCATAGATCTGTGGGTGCAAGGTCCCTCTTTAGACCAGAAGTGAGGTTGGGGTCAAGGGACTTGGGAGTCTTAAGAGGTGCGCTGTGATGAAATGATGACAAAATGGCAGTGGAAATTCCCTCCTGAATTCCATCTCAAATATTCCAGATATATTGTGAAGGACCCATAGGGGTGTTGCTTTGTTCTAGTGGTGATCTGGTTCCTTACTCCACTCCCAAATTGCACAAGTACCTCATTTTTTCACATTTTCACCTGCGGGATCCGCGAGCATAATTGGCATAACTGTCCCTGACAGAGGCTACATCACGTGAGCACACTCCAGGCCTCTGGGTTCTGCGGGGACAGAAATTGGGGAGCGGATTAATAGTCATAAGATTGATTCACCCATATCTGACCTGACAGGCAGTCCAGGCAGGAGGAAATTGAATGTCTAACTAGCAGTTAGGAAATAGGTAATTCCGCACCTGCAGATTACCCCAAGCCCTAGCGCAACTAGTGGCCATGTTTACTCTTGTGTAAGCTATGAACAATGGACTTCCCCTGCCAGTGTTTGCCTTAGTTAATTAACTTCCCCAAGAGAGATTCCCAATTAACCCGGGTAAACATGTGATGCGATTCTCTGTCAGATGACGATTCTATCACACGCTGCCTTGAATTCCTATATATGATGATGATTTTCCCTCAATAAACCACTGGTCTTTGCTCCATCTTGCCTCATGTCGTTACTTGACCAGTCTCCTCCGGGACCCCACGGCCGCCCCGCGGCCCCGATCCAACATCTGGTGACCCCGAGACGTGATCCTACTCGTGAGTAAGCGATCTACGCGGTCCGGTTCTACGCTAGAACCGTGTCCGATCACCCCGGAGAACAGCGCGGCAGCCCGGTCGGAAAGCCAGCCGATTGGGAAGACAGCTACGCGGCGAGGCAAGCCAGCCGATTGGGAAGACAGCTACGTGGCGAGGCATCTCAGAGAGGCATCCTACAGCTTGCTCCGGCTATCGCGGCGGTTGCAGCATGGAAAAACGCGTTCCGCTCAGGGTCGGCTGTGAACCCCTGACAGCGCAGAGGCCACCGAGGGCCCATGGCAGCAGCCCACGCTCCGAGCTCTACCCAGAGATTCGTCACACAAAACCTATTGCCTGAACTTCAGGCGCGTCGACTCATCCCGAGAAGGAGACTTCGAAGGACCGGCAGGTAATATGGGGACTTGTCCTCAGCGGCTAGTCAAAGAATTCATGTAGAGGAATTCAAGACCCTGGCCAGGGTAGATCAGATAAACTTTCACAGTGGAGAACTAGCACGGCTTTTGGTGTTCTTGAGGGAACACTGCCTGCTTTACCCAGAAGTAGCTACGTTATCCCTTCAGCTCTGGGATCAGATAGGAGTCTGCATTCAGCAACCCCCGAGAACTCCAGATGGCGTAATTCGCACATGGAGCAAATGTAGGAAGCTCTTAGCAGAGGTGGACCCAGTCCAGGTAGAGGCCATCAGAGCCATCAGAGCCATCGGCGCCCACGGCGCTCTATCCGTCATTTCAGTTTAAACAGGGTAGTGTAGCAAGCTTTCCCTCGGTGACAGCTGCAGACGTCACCGGTGTAATGCATGGAATGTTGAGCGCTGGCGCTTCTCTGATAGCTACAGGTTCCCGAACTACCAAGAGTGCCCTTCAGCGCACAGTTGAGGAAGAGATCAGGAAGGGGGAATTGCCAGCAGAAGAACTAGCTGAGCTTAGTCAGATTTGTCCAATTCGCTTGGAGGTAGATGCCCTCACGGGGCAGCAGCAGATAGTTCATCCACCAGTTCCGTATAAGCTCCTCATGGCTATACAGAAGGCCATTTCAGAGACAGGACTACAGAGTCGCTTCACTAGGGGCATGCTTCAGCAAGTGTGCGAGAACACGATGTTCATTCCGCATGACTGGAAAGCCGTCATGCGAATGATGCTCAACCCCAGCCAGTATTTGTTATGGGACAGCAAGTATCACCTCGAGGCTCAGGCAAGGGCTGCCAGGATGGGTGGGGCAATAATTTCTGACCAACTATATGGTTCAGGTGCCTTCGAATCAATCGATGCGCAGACCGCCTTGCTGCTCGCCACCCTTCAGTTGTCAGCTGAGACAGCCTTCAGGGCTTTTCTCAAGGTCCCAGCAACTGGCAAAGCGTCCAAAAATTACACCACAGTCAAACAGGGTGCCCAGGAGTCCTACATGGACTTTATCAATCGATTAGAGGAAGCGATCAGTAGACAGATCGATAATGAGCAAGCCCAACAAGAGCTCATGATGAAATTGGCTAAAGACAACGCCAATCTCGACTGCGGTAAGATCTTGCAGTCACTGGGCAATCGTCCCGACCTGACTCTCACGGACATGATTAGGGATTGCGCCGACGTTGGCACGGACTCCTTCAAAATGGGTCTGCTGGCAGCGGCGGTGCAAGGGGGTAGGAAACCCAAGAACAAGAATCTTGTCACAATTGTGGCAAGGTCGGTCACTTCGCTAGGGAGTGCCGATCCAAGGGCGGCGGACAACATTCCGGCCGTTCCAAGGCTCCAACCACCCCATGTCCGAAGTGTAACAAAGGCTTCCATTGGTCCAAATTCTGTCCGAATTCAGGAAACCGGAACGCGGGCATGTCTCTGGCCCCGGTCCAAACAGAGGCTTCCCTCGCTCTGGGAGAGCCAGAGCTGGATTAGATACAAACCACATTCCAGACATTGCGAAGGCGCAGGCCAGCCCCAAAGGTAGTACAGGGCTAGAATTGACTTGCCAGGCAGACGTCACATGCGACTTGCCAGGCACAGTCTATCTGGTGGATTCCCAGTACATGGGACCCCTGCCCAAAGGCTTCATAGGCTTGGTTTTGCCTCGTAGTGTTGCAGGAGCACGTGGAATTCTTGTAATTCCGGGAGTCATTGACTTCAATTTTTCGGGTGTTCTCCAAGTTCAACTCTGGACACACCTACCCCAGACCATTCACAAGGGAGACACACTAGCGCAACTGATTATGATTCCTTGTAACTCACCAGCAGATAGCCAGGGAAGGCTCAGGGACAGCTCAGAGTCCGGGTCAGAAGACTGCTCGAGCGCAAGTGAGGCAGTGCAAGGATACCAGGTCTTAGTGACAGTGGAAACCAACATAGAATGGAAACGGCGGCCAGTTATAGAGGTATTTTTGAATAAAAAAATCGTTCACAGGGCTGTTAGATACCGGAGCTGACGTTAGCGTGGTCAGCTGAAGTCAGTGGCCGCGGGAGTGGGCCATTGAGCCAGTCTCTGATGTGTGGGGGGTAGGCGGCATCCAAGAAGCGTTTAGAAGCAGGGAGTGGGTGGAAGTCACGATCCCTAAGGCTGACGGCACAGCGGTCATTCGGCCGCACATTCTGGACGTGCACGTCAACCTTTGGGGGCGAGACATTTTGCAACAATACCGTGCCACTCTTACCTTCGGGTAATGGCTCTGCCACTTAAATGGCTTACCAACATGCCAGTCTGGGTGGAGCAATGGCCGGTAGTGGGGGAGAAATTAGTCGCCCTAAAGCAACTGGTTAAGGAACAGCTAGATGCAGGACATATAGAGCAGTCCACCAGTCCTTGGAATTTGCCCATTTTTGTCATAAAGAAAAAGTCGGGGAAGTGGCGACTCCTCCACGATCTCAGAGAGATCAATAAATGTATCCAGCCAATGGGTCCGCTTCAATGAGGCATTCCAAATCCAAATATGATCCCCGAGGGTTGGGAGATCCTGGTCGTAGACCTTAAGGATTGCTTTTATACCATTCCCCTAGATCCTAGGGACCGGGAAAGGTTCGCCTTTATGGTGCCAGTTGTGAACCACAGTGAGCCCATGCAGCGTTACGCGTGGAAATATTTGCCACAGGGAATGCTCAATTTGTCCACCCTGTGCCAAATTTATGTTCACAACGCACTGGCAAAGTTTTGAAACCTTCACCCCACAGCTTTAGTGTGTCATTTCATGGATGACATCTTGGTCGCAGCGCCGCAACTCGGCAGCGAAATGTTTAAAGACCTCCAGGCCACCCTGGGGGAAAAGGGGCTACTCATTGCCCCAGAGAAAGTTCAGAGAACCGAGCCGTTTTCATACTTGGGTCATCGGCTTCTCCGTTCTTTCGCAGCCCCAGTTTTGCCCCAGATCAACTTGAAAGACTCAGTCACCCTGGTAGGGTTGCAGCAGGTTTTAGGAAACATTAATTGGGCCAGACCGTATTTCAGATTGGATACAGATCTTTTAAAACCGCTCTTCTCGCTGCTAACGTTAGGTAAGCAGCCGGCAGACCGGATACAAATTCCTCGAGAGGCACGCTTGACTCTCGAGAAGGTCAACCAAATTCTCAGCCAGAGATGGGTGAACAGGATTGCTCAGGGGCCATATGCCCCGATCCTTAATTTGTACATCATTCGGACCGGATCCATGTTCACCGGAGCCCTAGGAGTGGACTCCGAGCGAGGAGCGAGTATCATGGAATGGGTGTATTTACCGAACACCTCTTCCCGAAACATCATTCCCCCCCAAGAGTTGGTCTCCGCGGTGGTTTACCGCGGAAGGCTGAGAACAAGGGACATCTCAGGGCACGATCTAGCAAAAATCGTGATCCCATTCACAAAAGAGCAAGTTCAGCAGCTGATGCAGCTCGGTGACTCACTTCCAATTGCCTTGGAGGGATTCACCGGATGCTTGCCATACCACTTGCCAAAGGACTGCAGACTCGTCTCGCTTCAAATGCAGACAGTCAGCTTGTGTGAATTGATATCGCTGGTTCCACTTCAGGGGGCCAGAACAGTCTTCACGGATGGGGGTCGCACATATGGTGTCTTAACTTGGCAGGAGGGCCAGGCTTGGCGCACGCTTCTAAATCTTCCACAGAAGTCCGCGCAGCGGGCAGAGTTGGCAGCGGTGAACCTCGCTTTGTGCACCTTCGCCAAAGAACACCTCAACATCATAAATGACAGTCAGTATGTTAGGAATTTGCTTCACAGTCTACCGGGAGCATACATCACTCCCGCGATAGACAAGAATTTGCTGAGTTTGTTCCTCCCAGCTCAATTTCACTTGCGGAACCGCACAGAAGCGCTCTATATCGCCCACATCTGAAGTCACCAGGACCTAGCTGGTCCGATTTCCGCGGGCAATAGCAGAGCGGATGCAGCCGCAAAGGAAATTCAGCAACGGTCAGTTTTGGGAGTATTCACAACTCCGATTCAGAGCCATGCATTCTTTCATCAGAATGCCATGGCGCTCGCCAGACAGTTTAACCTGCCACTCTCTCAAGCCCAAGGCATAGTTTGCTCTTGCCAGCATTGTGCAGGGGCACCGGGGGGCCCTCGTGGGGGGTCAACCCACGAGGGACAGAGGCTAATCAGGTGTGGCAAATGGACGTCACACATGTCCCGCAAATTTGGCAGATGGCAGTACATGCACGTTTGCATTGATACCTTTTCACAATTCGTCTGGGCAACGGCACAAAAAGGGGAGACAGCTTCCCACGTGGAGCAGCATCTCAGGGGAGACAGCTTCCCACGTGGAGCAGCATCTCCTTTCCTGCTTTGCAGCGATGGGAAAACCACGGCACGTTAAAACCGATAACGCCCCAGCCTACAGCTCCAGGCAGCTGGCCGACTTCATGGCCACTTGGGATATCAAACATACCTTTGGCGTTCCTTATAATCCGCAGGGGCAAGCGATTGTGGAACGAGTCAATCAGACACTCAAGTCCTACATTGACAAACAAACAGAAAGGGGGAAGCCACCAGCCCTCCCCAAATCTCAGGGTCAGGCACAACATTGTCTGAACAAGGTGTTGTTCACGTACAATCACCTTAATGTTTTTTCGGATTGCACGCCGCAGGAGAAGCACTTCCGCCGCTCGGAGGTTCTCCCGCGGCCGATGGTGCATTACCGAGTGCCACCGGATCCTTCTTGGAGGGGCCCGGTGCCACTCGCAACCTGGGGAAGAGGGTATGTTGCAATTATGTCTCCTACAGGTGTCATCTGGATTCCAGCCCGGTGCGTCAAGCCCCACTTGGAGCCGCATGGCGAGGACTCAGGCTGTCCCGAATCCAATCCCGGAGATGAAGAACCTCACCCTGACCACGGGAACCAGGCGGAGGCATCGGCGACCGCGGGTGACAGCGCCGAGGATCACCTGGGGGATGGTCAAGACCCTTTGCGATGAGGCAGTGGACGCCATCCGACACGAGGACAAGGACCCGACACCGGAAAACATATTGCCAGCAGCTTTTTCCCTGATCACCGCTAATTCCATGGCGGTCACCATCATCCTGACCCTCTCCCTACTTGCGGGGGGAGGCGTTCAGGCAGCTTCGCTGAAAGCCAGCGACCTGATGCCAGGCGGAGACCTCTCTGCCCGGATGCACTACAACCTATGGGAAAGGTTGGCGACTCTCGTCAACCAGTCTGATTTTTGCCTAAGGCAGAATACTGCTTCTGCCTCAATCTTGAGCACCTGTCTCATCCCGGTGTGCCATTCTCCGGAGGCGCACACCAGGAACGGCGACTGGCTGGTGAAGCGGATTTTCGGTCCGTTTTACCCAACGCGTTTCTCAACGTACGCTCGCTGGGGAACTCAGTTAACCAAGACCTTGCCGGCTGATGCAGCCACTCTCTACACTCCCCGAGTGGCGGTCAGCTCGAATTCTACTTGTGCCCAAATGACCGGCTGCTCCGCGGCCGTTAGGACTCAGCACCGTTGTCTCAACACCGGCAGCGGCAATTGGACTTGTGATAACCCAGAGACAATTGGCTCAATGTATGCTCATGTTACCTTGCCTTCAGGTTGGTTCTTTACATGCAATCAGTACACTTGGAATTACATTCCCGCTAATGTATCAGATTCCACAAGTTGTATCAGTCATTTAACATTGTTGCTCCCCACTAGGGATATGGTTGTCCCAAGCGCAAATGTTCCCTC
Organism: Bradypodion ventrale; assembly: GCA_035047345.1. Classification (NCBI taxonomy): domain Eukaryota; kingdom Metazoa; phylum Chordata; class Lepidosauria; order Squamata; family Chamaeleonidae; genus Bradypodion; species Bradypodion ventrale. The sequence goes on along the minus strand of JAWDJE010000004.1, from coordinate 251,869,208 downwards.
ACCCGTACGGCGCGCTCGTGCCACCCAGTTAGACAGCTCATGTGATAGTGACATTAGGGTTTTGAGTAAGGCTGAGTACGTCTCGTTGGCAGTCAGCATACTTGGCATGCCAGGCTTAGCCGTTGGCAATGCTCGGAGAATTGGTCAATTGGCTTGCGCTCTGGCAAAAGCCATCAACCACACCTCCTTGGCGATAGCGCTGCTCAACCAGGAGCAGGCAGAGCTTTGCCATGCCATACTAGACAATCGAGCAGCTATCGATTACCTTCTGTTGCGAGTCTGTCCACGGCATGTGTTGCTTTAATCTCACAGACAACACGCACAAGGTGCAGAGCCAGCTCACGGACCTCCACACCCTGGTCAAAAACATCAAGGAGGATGCTTCATGGGGGTGGTGGGATTCGTTGTGGTCGTGGTTCCCATGGGGTTGGCTTCAGACGACACTCAAGGTGATTGTGGGGGTGGTAATACTGGGCACAGCAGTGTGTTGTTTCGTGCAATGTATTCCCTCACTGATATCGAGATGTCCCCCATGGAAGGAACCCAAAAGCATCATCCCCCCACACCAGCTGATGCCACTCCTACACAGGGTCGTCTGTCAGGTCCACAACAAGTAAAGGGGGAGTGCGGGATCCGCGAGCATAATTGGCATAACTGTCCCTGACAGAGGCTACGTCACATGAGCACACTCCGGGCCTCTGGGTTCTGCGGGGACAGAAATTGGGGAGCGGATTAATAGTCATAAGATTGATTCACCCATATCTGACCTGACAGGCAGTCCAGGCAGGAGGAAATTGAATGTCTAACTAGCAGTTAGGAAATAGGTAATTCCGCACCTGCAGATTACCCCAAGCCCTAAGCGCAAATAGTGGCCATGTTTACTCTTGTGTAAGCTATGAACAATGGACTTCCCCTGCCAGTGTTTGCCTTAGTTAATTAACTTCCCCAAGAGAGATTCCCAATTAACCCGGGTGAACATGTGATGTGATTCTCTGTCAGATGATGATTCTATCACACGCTGCCTTGAATTCCTATATATGATGATGATTTTCCCTCAATAAACCACTGGTCTTCGCTCCATCTTGCCTCGTGTCGTTACTTGACCAGTCTCCTCCGGGACCCCACGGCCGCCCCGCGGCCCCGATCCAACATTCACCAAAGATAGTGAACAGTCCATTTATTCTTATTTTTAATAGTGAATTCATTCTTATATACACATTTGTTTGACACTCAGAATTTAATGATTCTAAGCTATTTGTGTAAAATTGTTTTGCTAAGATATATTTATTACAATTGTATCCTATTCTTCCTCCAAAAAACTCAGGTGGCCAAAATGTTTCTCTCCCTTTTCACTGTTATAATAACGCTAGCAAGTAGACAGATTGAAAGAAAGGAAAATGAGAGGCAGCGGGAGAAGCAGAGGAAAATTTAGTCAGTCAGGCAGAGAGAGAGTGACTGGCTTTTAAAAAGAGAGCAAATTTACTGAGGTTAAAGGTATAATGGCTGTTGATCCTGATGGCTCTTTACCGCCTTCAAAATCAGAGACAGCATGATTCTGAATGTTGTTTGCTTGGAAAAGAGACCAGGATAGGTCCACTGTGCTCAGTGGTCTTTATGAGAAATGGGATACTGGGCAGAATAGGTCTTTCATTTGTGTCAACAGGGTTCTTTTGAGCTCATGAAGGAAGCAAGATAATGCTGGGAGTCTCATGCTTATGGCTCAAATGATGCCTTGACCTTAGCTGCGTAGCACTGGCAATAAAATGCAGCCTTTTCTTGTTTTAAAAATTGCTGTTGTGGAACATAATCCAGACTGAGGGTTTTACATGGATAGGGTTGCCATAATTCTCTCCCGCCAAACTGGGACAGCCACGTGATGTCATTGCATTCTTCAAACTGCGCATGCATCGGTTGGGGCTGTCAGGGAGACCGTGGCTCTAAGACCATGTGGAATCCCTGTCCGGGGCAGACAGCCTTCATCAGTTTAAAATAAACTGTAGTCAAGAGGTTTTTCCCCATGTGATACTTCTTGCAAAAGACTATTCTTGATGGTTCTATTTTTATTTTTTGAATAAAATTTATTGGGCCACTCTTGAAACCACCCTTCCTCCCCCTGAGGTCACCCCACCCTCCCCTTCACACACACACCACTGAAGTAGACTCACCCTCAAACCCCACATGAGGATCTCTTGGAAGAAAGTTCTAAAGAGGGCCCCGGGATGGCAATGCAGTCCATGGCGCCTCCGTTTTCCTCTGGAAGGGGAAAAACAGGAGACAGGAAGGGACTTATTTTGGAGGAGGTCCTTTGTGATAGAGGATTCTTCACTTTCTGTCCAGCCTGTTCCCGTCCTCTCTAGGAATACTGACCCTATGCAACTAACCTTTTGCGGTCATGCGAAGAAGGATTCCTCCATCCCAGTGTATGGTGGAGGTTTGGCTTCTTAGATATGGGTATTTCTTGTTCCCTCCCGGCTTTCAAGGAAAAGGGACTCCTTGTTCCCCAAACTTCAAGGTGAGCCAAGGGATTTTTGCTAAGAGTTATTTCACTGCCTCTGTGCCTTTCTTTCAATTATCTCGCTTGCAATTTTCTCCCCTTCCTGGTGGGCTTCTCAGGGTGCTGTTTTACCTTCACCGCTTTCAAGCAGGATAATTGAAAGAAAGGCAAGGAGGCAGTGAATTAACTCTTTGCAAAAATCCCTTGGTGAGGCGTGATCTTGCTTCCTTTGTTCAAATTTAAAAATCCGGGACTTTTACATGTTTTTTTTTTGAACTGGCCAGGACAGCTTGAATCTGGGAAAATCCTGGGAAACAGGGACATATGGCAACCCTATACATGGAGGTCTGACTGTTGGTTATGGTGGATATTTGGTCATGTATGATTGCCCACAGTGGATGGGAATTTGAAGCTGAGTCTTCTTATTAATCCAGTACTCCAACATTGAGATGGCGAATGTGTCGACTGCTGTTTATTAGTTATAGGTTAACAACTCTCATCATGTTTCATTGTTGTCTGTGCTATCCAGGGCTGATGGAAGCTGCTGTCCACCAATATCTGGAGAGCCAAACCTTGCTTATCACTGCTCTGACAATTAAATTTTATTGGCCCAACTGATATTAGCTGACACTTATTAATATAAAAGCATTACCTGTCATAAATAATTTACATGAGAGTCAACCTTCAGTGCTACCATCTGTGCAGTAATAGTCATGTATGACTGAACTTCTTCCTTGGCTAGGCCAGGTGTGAAACTGCCAAAATGAAGCTACCTTTTGGTGAGTTCATTCTGCAGTTCCTTTCACCCAACCTAATGTGAGAAAGATCAGCTGGCCTATATTGATCTCATATCTGGAATAAATCTTATGACTATAATTTTAAAGGATGTAAACAGAGCAACATTATATATACAGTATGTGACCGTTGGAGAGACATGATCCAGGAACACTTCTGTGTTTGAGAAATCAGGCTTCAAAGGAATCCTGAAGACCTATCGCCATATAAGCAAACTTATTAGCAAATTATGAATATGTCCAGACTGATGTGTGTGGTTTGCTCTGAAAAGCTTCTCATCTTTACTGTGATTAATTTTTATCTTTTGATAAGGTTCACTTGAGCGTTCCTGCCATCCGCATTGGAGATACTGTATTTTTTTTCCTGTGCCAAGGTGTCAGATAGGTCTTCTGATCAGTTTGTCTTGCTCCCCCTTTTGCTTATTGACACTTCCATTCCTGCCTCCTGCTCCACATTCTTTTTGTGGCCATAATTCATGGGCCTATCCAGTAGTTCTCAAACTTTTTTGGCCATGCCCCACCTAAGCATCTCTAAAATCCTGACACCCCCCCCCCCATGACATATAATTCTTATTATTCAAAAAGTGAACTCCTATTCACTTGGAGGAATCCTAAAAGGCCGTTCACTGTTAATAACTCATTCTTGAATTCACCCTTAAAAATCAACCACCACCACGGTGGGGCCTGTGTCTTAAGTTGGGAACCACAGGCCTATGCTATTACCATTTTAATGTCACAATCCACTGTGGGGAACTCAAGTTTTTTTTTTAAATGCCCATGCCTTCTTCTCTTGGAGTTTTCTCTAACTGCTGTATGTATGAGAGTGTTTGTGTGTACAGTACTCAGTGGTGGGCTCCATTTTTTTTGCTATCACTCTGTGGGCGTGGCCAGGGGAAAGCCCTGTGTTGCACCTAAATTAGGACTACTTTCTTTCAAAACTTGGATGGGCGGGGCCAGCCAGAATTTCTGCTACTGGTTCTGGCGAACTGGTGCAAACCTGCTGATGCCCACCACTGACAGTACTAGGTAGAGCCAGAAAGGAATGCAATCCAGGTGTCAGGATCACAACTTCACTATAAAGATTTAATGCTACTCCATTCCTCTAAACCTTCTCATTAAAAAAAACCAATTATGGTGAAGATGAAGGATATGTGGCATTCCAAGGATTGTTGCACCACACCATCGGCAAGACCCTATAGTGAAGAATGCTAGGAGCTGCTGTTCAACAATTTCTGGAAAGCCACACAACCTCTGTTTCTCATCTAAACAGTTCTTCCCCCCCTGGACTATGAATGCAATTCAATGATATTTGACCATTCAATAGTGTGCTAAAGATAGAACTTGACCCATTTCTCCCCCCCCCCCCCCCGCCACCTAGCAATGTATCTATTCCACATTGAAGTGAGGCTCCTGCCATGCCCTGGGCTACAAAAGCAACTCATTTTATACCACTTTGTTACATAAACTCAAACACTTACGTTTATACTGCATGCCCCATTTCTTGTATTCAAAAGTATGAAACATATATTTTAAGTCAAGATTTGAGAAAATGTAGCCTTCCACATGTTGTTGGATTTCTCCCAATATGCCTGACCTTCGCCTTTGCTATTGGGGTTTGATGGTATTTAGAGTCCAATATTTGGAAATCCATTGAGTCACACCTCTGTTTTAAGCTATTTAGCATTTTCTGATCACTTATGTTGTGCTATATTTTACTGTTTTAGCTTGTGATTAATAAAACAACTTAATTTGTTAAGGAAAATCTGTAACACTATAAAAGACAGGTCATGTTTTTTAAAGTCTGGTTTCTTTTGTGAGGCTATTAATTAAAAATCTTCTAAAAGCAGAATGCTACAATCAGCTCATGAGTTAAAAAGTGACATCAAGGTCTTGGATGGTAGTGGAACAAAAAGGTGGGATCTGATCAAAGGCAATCTTGGTTCATCTAAGTAAAAAGCATGAGCTTGAAAACCCATAAAGTATCACTGAATTCAAGAGATGCAGCCTGAATTTTTTTTTTGTTAAAAATGTCACTACAAACAACATCAGACATGTAAAAGGCTGCAATGGAAAGCAAAGAAAAAGGATTTGCCATCCTTTGTGTTTAAGGGAAGTGAATTAACTTCCTGACATTTGTGTTATTAGTTTTTATCCTTTGATGGAAATAATCTGTTACGGTGCTTTAAAGTCCTGGGTTTCACCTCAGAACTGGGGGAGGGTCCAGGAGAAGGAGCAGAAACCTTCAAAGTGAATAATTACCTGTTGATGATGTATTGTATTTAAACATTCTGGCTGGGAATTAAAGCAGATCCTCGGGGCTGTTAACAACCTGCAGTAAACAGCTAATGAATCAAGGCTGGGATATTGAATATTGAAGGAATGCAGGAGGAAGGTGATACCTTTATTGGATCACTAAAACTGGGGGATGATATCAGATGCAGCCTGCTGTCCCCCTCCAACTCACCTCTAAGAAGTAAAGCCTGGCACAACATCTTCCCATGAACTTTTAGGACTCTCATTGATAATTTTTCCTGCACTATCCACAAGAAATTGGTGCATGACTGAAGAAGTGATCTTGAATCACACACACAAAATAAAACATGCAATTGTATTGAGTAAGGATCATATGGCTATCTTTGTTTGTCTATGCAATACTGACAGATTTTCCTATTATTACCACAAACTATTGCTGTAGCATAGCATAATATGATGCAGCTTGGCCCAAATTAAAATGCTCACCATCCCCAGCTAGCACCGACTGTGTAGTATAGTAAACAACCAGCAGGAAGATGGTATAATGGATTTCCTTTGCTGCATGCTCCAGCAAATAGGGAATACTTGTTGCATTACAACATAGCTCTTACCTGGATAACTTGAATTATTCCTTCTGTTTGATGCAGATTATTGTCTCTTTTTAAAGATGAAACACACGCACCTGCTTTAGCTTTGTCTTCAAGCCTCTCACCAAAAGTAGTGCTGCCTTTTCAGAACATCTCAGTTTGATGACTCTTTCTCAAATTGTGGTGATCAGAAGTCGCTATAATCATACAGATTAACTCAGACCAAAGTAAAACAACATGTGAACCTTTATGTCACATGAACATGGCTCATAGGGCTCATGTAGCTCTATTTTTCGGTACAGGGCAGAAAACCTGGATCACATCCCATACCTATCTTCAGCCTTTTCTCCACCGTACCACGTTGTTCCTACTCTTCTATTTTTTGTTGTTCAGTCGCACAGTCGATTCCGACCCTTTGCGACCCTATGGACCATTGTCCTCCAGGCACCTCTGTCCCCCACCATCCCCCTCAGCCCTCGCAGTTCTGTGCCCATTGTGTCTACAATCCCATCTAGCCATCTCATCCTTGGCCTCCCCCTTCTTCTTTTGCCCTCCACCTTTCCCAGCATCAAGGCCTTCTCAAGTGAATCCTCATTTGATTGATTGAAGTTTTATTTCTATACCGCCTTTCTTACCCAATAGGCAACTCAAGGCGGTTGACAACAATAGATAGATAGATAGATAGATAGATAGATCTTTATTGTCATTGTCCTGCACAGAACAACGAGGTTGGGGGGGAAAAACACTTATCAACCCAACAAAACCTAAACAAAATACAACTATACAAAATTATCAACATACTCCCACCCCACATATACAATTTAACCCCTAAAAAGCTCTAAAACTCTAAAAACTATATACAGAAGCTCCCTCATAGACTGCATTGCACTACATTCAAAGCCAGAACCGCTTTTGGGTAGAAACTATTTCTCAAGCGGCTGGTCCTGGTCTTTATGACCCTATACCTTCTTCTAGAAGGCAGAAGCTGAAAGAGATCATTTCCGGGGTGTGTACTATCTTGCGCAATCTCTACAGCTTTCTTATAACACCTGGTGGCATAGATTTGGTCTAGAGTGGGAAGAGTACACCCGATTATCCGCTCCGCAGTCTTTATGACCCTGGACAGCATTGTTCTTTCCCTAGCTGTACAACTCCCAAACCATACACACACCATCGGTTAACACACTCTCCATGGTACAGTGGTAGAATGCCAACAGCAGCTCCTTTGCAAGATTGTTCTTCCTGAGGATTCTCAAGAAGTATAACCTCTGCTGTGCTCTCTTCATCAGATCTTTGGGGTTTGCTCCCCATGTTAGATCATCCCTCAGCTCCATTCCCAGAAATTGAAACACCGAGACCTATTCCACACAATTCCCTTCAATAATAAGTGGCTGGATGTTCAATTTGTATTTTCTAAAGTCCACAATGATCTATTTTGTCTTTTTTTACATCGAGGAATAAATTGTTTTCCCTACACCACTCCGTCAGCATCTCAACCTCCTTCCTGTAAGCCGACTCCCCCTCCCCAGCAGTAATCAGACCCACCACCGTTGTGTCGTCTGCAAACTTGATGATCTTATTGCTGGGGTAACTGGGAACACAATCATATGTGTAAAGCATGTACAGAAGCGGGCTCAGCAATAAGTATACAATACAAAATAGAAAAATACAGGATCTAAGCAGCAGCAATAACAAAACAATAATCACCAATATACAAAATAAATAAGTACATAGCAATACAGCATAATCTATACAGTCAATATCAATATGACAATAATAAATAAGAGTCCCCAGAAATATAGTATGCAAAAAATTCAAGCCCACAGAATACAATACAATAGCAAAGACATATTAACTATAATATAAAACACTGTAAAAAGCACTCAAAAAAATTCAGACTGCCAAAACAGCAACAGTAGCATAAAGATGTATCAAAGCACAATCCTTTTCCATTTGATGTTCAAAGTACTTCAGCTTCATCTTTACCATTTGACCTTCTAATGAGCAGTCCAGGTTGATTTCTTCTAAGATTTACCTATTTGTTCTCCTCGCTGTCCGGGGGACTCTCAAGACTCTCCTCCAACACCACATTTCACAGGCATCTATTCTTCTGTGCTCAGCTTTCCTAATAGTCCAGCTCTCACAACCATACATTACCACCGGGAATACCATTGCTTTGACTATGCAAATTTTTGTTTGCAATGTGATATCTCTGCTTTTCACTATGTTCCCCAGATTTCTCATAGCTTGTCTCCCAAGAATCAGTCGCCTTTTTATTTCATGGCTGCAATCCCCATCTGCAGTGATCTTTGATCTTAAGAATGTAAAATCTGTCACTGCTTCTATTTCTTCCCTATCTATTTTCCAGGGACTGTGGGGCCTGTTGCCATTATCTTGGTTTTCTTGATATTGAGTCTCAAGCCAGCTTTTGCACTCTCCTCCTTCAGCCCAATCAAGAGATTCTTTAGATCTTCTTCACTTTCTGCCATTAGGGTGGTATCGTCTGCATATTTCAGATTGTTGATGTTTCTCCCAGCAATTTTATTCCCATATTGTGATTCCTCCATTCCTGCATTGCGCATTATGTGCTCTGTGTATAATTTGAATAAGCAGGGTGATAAAATACAGCCTTGTCTTACTCCTTTTCCTATTCCAAACCACTCTGTCATTCTGTGTTCTGTCCTAACTGTTGCTTCTTGATTCATGTATAGTTTTCTCAGTGGGCATATGAGGTGTTCTGGTATTCCCATCTCTTTAATTACTTAGCCCAAAATGAATAAACGATGAAAGGTAGGACACAATATAAAAATAATATACCCTATGAAATTACATGCTTTATATATGATATAACCAGATATTGGAAAGTTAGCAAGTCAAGTTGTCCGATAAAGGGAAGTTCTCCCGAAAGAGATTGCATACCGGTTAATTTTCACAACGCATTGGACTTGTTGTATTGCTTTTACTGGAAGATTCTGAATATATCAACTATAAGAACATTATATTAACTTACATATTAGTATATTTCTGAGCCTCAAACGGATTTCTTTCCTCTGTGTATCTCTTCTCCGTTTGGCCATTTCTCCTTATCTTGGGAATCACCTTGCTGATGTGTGAGATGAGCACAATTGTTAAATACTTTGAACATTCTTTGGCATTGCCCTTTTTTGGGATTTGAATGTACATTGATCTTTTCCAATCCTGTGGCCACTGTTTTGTTTTCCAAATCTGCTGGTATATTGAATGCAGTAATTTGACTCCATCATCTTTTAGAGCTTTGAAAAATTCAACTGGAATACCATCATCACCACTAGCTTTGTTGTTTGCAGTGCTCTTTAGGGCCTTTCTGACTTTACTCTTCATGATGTCTGGCTCAAGTTCAATTTCCTCATCATTGTTATTATCAGGAGTGTTGAGGGTCCTTTTTGTAGAGTTCCTCTGTGTACTCTTGCCATCTTTTCTTAATTTCTTCTGCATCATCTTGTAGGGATTCGTGGCTACCTTCTTAAGGGTCCACACTGGCTTACACAGGTGAGGCCTGTGTGTTCTTTGCCGAAGATCAGCCCTATGACTCATCTCCCCTAAAACAGAGGGTCACCTAACTTCCTGTTATTTACCAAGCTTGATCACGAGCACACCTCATGATGTCATTCCTCATGACTTGTATCACTGCTCAGCCAATATATAACGTCACATGACTGCTTGGACCAACCAGCACCTTCCCCACCCCATTTCCTGCCTTGTTATTGTGCAGTTAATAAAACAAGCTGGGAGGGCTTTTTTTCAGAGATCTCTCTCCAGCCCCAGGAAAAGTCGACTCTGGGTCTGTCTGTGTTTGTGTGTTTGTCTGTTTGTTTGTGCATGCATGTCTATGATCTTTCTGTGTGTGAATCCACCAGGGAGGCTGGTGTGAAGGCCTCCCCCATTACAACATCAGCTAACTCCTTTCCGTCTTTGTCCCTTATCGTGGTCATTTTTGCTTTAAATGTTCCCTTGATTTCCCCGATTTTTTTGAAAAGATCTCTAGTCCTGCCTCTTTTGTTGTTTTCCTCCATTTCTTTACACTGTTCTTTTAGGTAGTTTTCCTTATCTCTCCTTGCTTTTCTTTGAAATTCTGTGTTCAAGTGATTGTATTTTTTCTTTCTCCTTTGCCTTTTGTGTTCTTTCTTTCCTCTGCTATTTTAAGAGCCTCATCAGACAACCACTTTGCTTTCTTTAACTTCTTTTCTTTTGGCATGGTTTTCTTTGCTGCTTCCTGCATGATGTCCCGCATCTCTGTCCATAATTCTTCTGGCACTCTGTCTATCGAGTCTAAGCCATTAAATCTGTTCATCACCTCCACTGTGTATTCTTTAGGGATGTAACCAGCTGTCAGATTACTAGTGTTTATTAATGAGATCGATGCTATAGTTTACTCCTTAATAATTATAGCGTGCACATAATCTTTATGAATTTACTTAATGTGCTTATGCTACATTAGGTTTTTGGAATAGCTTAGTGCTGTGTTTGGAGAAACAAAATTCCTCAGTCAGCGTGGTCACTGGTCCTAAATGGTAGATAACAAGATACAGGCTGCTTTTTTTTGGGAGAGGGCAGTAGAAATCACCAATATTTGATCCTTATAATTTATTTTATCAGTGCTGTCAACTGAGATGCAGAATAGAGAACTAAAAATATGGGAAAGTAAATACAGGCTGAGAAGATGAAATGCAAACAGTCATGAAGCAGCCCAAAGGGATCTTAGAAAAGGGACAAAGACTTTTATCCCCTGGATTCTTTGCTTTGAAGATTCCTAATTCAAACACAAAAGCATTACTTGTATTTGTATATGGTGGCTCTAGTAACTGTATAATTATGGCTGATGACAGATATCAGTGTTAGGTCCTACAGAATCTATTGGTGAAGAAGACTTTTCTTTTTGTTGTTGTCAACATTTTCACTGTTACCATTGCCAACTGATGTTGCAATTCTTTGTAGAGGGAAAGACAAAACTTGTTGAAAAATTATCTCTTACTATATAGGTATAGAGAGGCTGAAATTCTGTAGCTTAGCATAATAAGGCACAGTGGAGGACTACACTAAGCCAACAACATTTCATACAGAAAATCCCAACAAAGGTATTGTTGTGATTTAAGCTTTTGGAAATCAGAGTCTACATTGCTGTATCTACTTTGTAAGGACTCCAAAAACAATAAAGCTGTATAATTTAAAGGTGCCTCATGGGTTTTTCATTGTGTGTTTTCCATTTTCAGTAATTCTTCAGAGGTCTTTCAAGCTATGGAGCTGGTAGTCCTTAAGAACAAGGTGTTGCAAAAGTAAAAGCCTCAGCTGTTGACCTGTTGGTTATTTCATGACTATTAAACATAAGAACATAAGAACATAAGAACAGCCTTGCTGGAACAGGCCACAGCCCATCCAGTCCAGCATTCTGTCTCACACAGTGGCTCACCATTTCCTTCAGGGTATTCCCAAGGAGATGCCTTCACCTGGTTAGGATTCCCTGGAAATGGCATTGAGAGATATCCTGCCTATCTCTCCAACCCGGAGGTTGTCCTTAGGTAGCCATAATTATAGCCATTGATAGACTTGTCCTCCATGAACTTGTCTAATCCTTTCTTAAAGCTGTCAAGACTGACAGCTGTCACCACTTCTTCTGACAGGGAGTTCCATAGACCAGTAATCCTCTGGGTGAAAAAGTACTTTCTCTTATTTGTTTGAGAACTAGTACCCAAAAGTTTCATCGAGTGTCCCCTAGTTCTAGTGTTGTGCGATAGGGAAAACAGTTTTTCCTTATCTACTTTGTCCACACCGTGCATGATTTTATAAACTTCAATCAGGTCACCTCTTAGACGCCGTCGTTCAAGAGTGAAAAGGCCCAACCGTTGCAGCCTCAGATGGTAAGGAAGGTGTTCCAGTCCCCTAATCATTCTGGTTGCCCTCCTCTGTACTTTCTCCAACTCCATAATATCCTTCTGGAGGTATGGCGACCAGAACTGTACACAATATTCCAGATGGGGCCTCACCATAGATTTATAAAGAGGCAAAATGACACTTGCTGACTTATTTTCTATACCCTTCCTAATGATCCCTAACATTGAGTTTGCTTTTTTCACTGCTGAGGCACACTGGGTTGACACCTTCATTGAGCTGTCCACCAGGACACCAAGGTCCCTTTCCTGGTTTGTCGCAGAGAGTTCAGACCCCATCAGTTTATAAATGTAATTGGGGTTTTTTGCCCCAACATGCATCACTCTGCACTTACTGATGTTGAAGCTCATTTGCCACTGTTTTGCCCACTCCCCCAGTGTCAAGAGATCCCTCTGGAGCTCTTCACAATCTCTCACAGTTTTCACTACCCTGTATAATTTAGTGTCGTCAGCAAATTCGGCTACCTTGCTTTTTACTCCTACCTCTAGATCATTTATGAAGAGGTTGAAAAGCAGGGGTCCCAGTACTGAACCTTGGGGGACCCCACTCTTTACTTCCCTCCACTTGGAGAAGTGTCCATTTAGTGCTACCCTCTGTTTCCTGTCCCTTAGCCAGTTGCTGATCCAGGACAAGACCTGTCCCTTTATTCCATGACTGGTAAGTTTATTCAAGAGCCTTTGGTGAGGGACCTTGTCAAAAGCCTTCTGAAAGTCCAGATAAACAATGTCAACTGGATCCCCCTTATCCACATGCTTGTTGACACTCTCAAAAAATTCCAACAGATTAGTGAGGCATGATTTGCCCTTGCAAAAGCCATGTTGGCTCTCCTTTAGCAGCGCCTTCTCTTCTATGTGCCTATTAATTCTATCTTTTAGGATGGTTTCCATCACTTTACCTGGGACACATGTCAAACTGACAGGCCGGTAATTTCCTGGATCACCCCTGGATCCTTTTTTGAAAATTGGTGTTACATTTGCTACCTTCCAGTCATCAGGCACAAAGCCTGATTTGAGGGAAAGATTATATATTTTGGCTAGGATATCAGCAATTTCATCTTTAAGTTCCCTGAGAACTCGTGGATGGATGCCATCTGGTCCTGGGGATTTGTTAGTGTTTAGCTTAACAAGACATGCAAGGACCTCCTCCCTGGTTATTTCTATCTTGCTTAATTCTTCGGTTTCCCTCCCTACGAAGATAGGCTCTGTTTTGGGCATGTGGTCTCTGTCTTCTTCAGTGAATACTGAAGCAAAGAATTCATTGAGTCTCTCTGCAATCTCTGTTTCCTCTTTAATAACCCCTTGCCTTCCATTGTCATCTAATGGTCCAATGGCCTTCCTAGTTGGGTTCTTACTTCTAATGTACTTAAAGAAGTCTTTGTTATTTCTCTGAGTATTTTTAGCTATACGCTCCTCAAAGTCTTGCTTTGCTTTCCTGATTGTTGCCTTGCATTTGTTCTGCCAGAATTTATGTTTCTGCCTGCTGTCCTCATTTGGACAAGCCTTCCATCTTGTAAATGAGCTTTTCTTGCTCTTGATCACTTCCCGAACAGCTCCTGTAAGCCACATCGGAGTCCTCTTGGACCTGGCAGTGCCCTTTTTCCTTTTGGGTATGCATTCCAATTGAGCCTCTGTTATTGTTTTTGTAAACAGCCTCCATGCCTCTTGGAGTGTTTGGACTCTCTCAATTTTCCCTTTCAGTTTCTTTTTTACTAGTTTCCTCATCTTTGGGAAATTTCCTTTTTGAAAATTTAAGGTCTCTGTGTTAGATTTTATCAGTGACTTGCGGTCTATGATCAAGTTAAACATAATTGAGTTGTGGTCACTGTTCCCTATTGGATCAGTCACATTAACATCTTGCACCAGATCCTGAGTATTACTCAGGATCAAGTCAAGGATTCTTGTACCTCTAGTTGGGTCTTCAACCATCTGTCCCAGGGAACAATCATTGAGCATATCTAGGAACTTTATCTCTTTATCATGTGCTGAACAACAGTTCACCCAGTCTATGTGAGGGTAATTGAAGTCCCCCATTATAACCAGGCTTCCCTTCCTGGATGCCTCCTTTACAACATTCTCCAACTGCCAGTCTCCCTCAAGAGTTTGGGTCGGAGGCCGATAGTATATGCCTACTGTTAGACCATCCTTGTGGCCTGGTACTCTTACCCACAGAGCTTCTAATGGTGACTCCAAATCACCTAGATATTCCAATTCATACGATTTTATCACTTCTTTGACATACAAGGCTACACCACCTCCTGTTTGCCCCTTCCTATCCTTCCTGTACAGTTTGTAGCCTGGGATTACTGTATCCCATTGGTTATCATCCGTCCACCAGGTTTCAGTGATACCAATAATATCAATATTTTTATCTATTGCTAAGTATTCCAGCTCCCCTATTTTGTTCCGGAGGCTTCTGGCATTTGTATACAAGCATTTATATATGCTTTCCTGATACAGTCTTTTGAGTCCAGTAGTTTTTGTTTTGTTTTTCAAAAAAATAAAAATGACAACCATAGGCTCATGAGCAGATTTCTTATTGCTACCACAGTCAAAGTTCAGCCCTCTAGAAGTTGTTGGATGACACATCTCCGCAGCCCTAGTCAGCAAAGCCAAAATCTGATATATCAGAACAGGAACGTGTGGCTGTCCATGGACTAACTGTACAAAGTAAAACAGCTTCTCACAATCTAATTTAGCTGGCTCTCTAGCAAAACAACATCCACTTAGAAAAGACAGGGAGTTGCCATCTAAGTCGGCCTCTTAAAGAGACTAGTCCTGGAGACTACGTTGTATTACTCACAAATCTATCCCGATAGGCTGTTGATGTGTTGCATAAAGTTTTCCCCAGGAAACACATTTTCGGATCAGGCAGGTTAAACGTGCCCAATGAGATAATAGGAAACCCCAAATGCACACATTTTGAGAAACTGCCAGGACTGAGAAATAGCTCTGATGGTAGAAGAATACACTGGGGGTGATTTTTCTCTCTGCTACACTGAAAAGGTGCAAGAAATCTCTCATGCTCTAGACCAGGGGTGCACAAACTACGTCCGGCAGGCCTCTGATGCCAATTCATCTGGCCTATGCCAACCTTGTCACTGCTGGGAGTGGAAATAAAACATGCCCTAATGGGCGCATTTTACTTCAACTTCTGAGAGCGGCATGGGCTGGATGAATTGGTGTTGGGGGCCAGATCCAGCCCATTGGCCATAGTTTGGGCAACCCTGGTTTAAGTAGAGAAAATGGCAGCTTAAAATCTATCTCATCCTGTTGCAAAACAGATTGCAAGGCATGTTTTACTTCCACTTCCGGTGGGAGGAACCACGTGACCAGCCTGCTGAACCACATGACTGGCCCGCTGAACCACATGATTGGCCCACAGCCCAAAAGGTTTGGACACCCCTGTTCTAGATTTTTAATTGTACAGAATGCCAGTAGAAATGTCTTTAAGAATAAATTGTCCCATCTATTTCCTGGGAATTTTATATTATACACTAGCATATTTGCGTCCGGCCAGCCGGGCAGTTTTTATTTGTGCTTTATTTTTATTTTTTTGGTTAAGGGTGGTTTGGGTGGGGGTGTTTTGCATTTGTGGTTTGTGACTTTTTTAAAATCTATTTTATTAAATTTATTTGTGATTTGGATTTATTTCGTATTTTTCTGACTTGTTTTTATTCTTGTGGCCTCTAGGTGGGGCTGTTAGTAAGAGTGTTGGATTCTCTTTTTGTTTGACTTGTTTTTTTCTCTCCCAGCCTCTAGGTGGGGCTTCTTCTGGTAAGTAGTCTTTGTTTCTTCATTTCTGTTCTGGAGTTGTGGAGGGAGGACGTGCTGGTGAGTTCTCTGGGTTTTTTTAATCTGGGTTTTGTTTTTTTTGTTTTGGTGTTGGACTGGTAGGTGTTTCTCTTTCTTCTTTTGTGGTTTTTTTGGGTTTTAGATGTGTTTAATTGTTTTGTTTATTTCTGGTTGGTTTTATGTTTTTGATTTCTTTTGTGATTATTTGTGTAATTTGTGGTATTTTTGTTGTTTGAGTTAGGTATTTTTGTGTTGTAGTTAGGTGTTTTTTCCTGTGCTTTCATGGTATTTTGGGTGTTCTTGTTTGTGGATTTTGTTGTTTATTGTTTTGTTGGTTAATGTGTTTGTTTAATCATTTATTTATTTGTGGTTTTTTTGGTGTTTGGCTTTTTGGGTATATGTTTGGGTTTGTTGTTGTTGTGTATTTTTGCGTGAAGAATGGGCTGCCTTCGATTCCTCTTCTTCCCATTGCTGCTTCGAATTTTGGTTTCGATGCAGCAATGGGGAAAAGGAGGAGCTGGCAGTCAGATGGCTCTTTCCCCGGAAAGGTTCGTTAGGTAGGTCAGGTGAAAAGGAGGCAGAGAAGAGCTATCTGCCTGATGATGGTTCTCTCCTCTCTGTCTCCTTTTTCTCCTGGCTTACCTAACTGGAGATCGGCAGGCAGTGATCCGTAAGGGGTGGTGCTCTTCCTTGCAGATTGCTGGCTGCTGTTTTTGTATTACCTCCGTCGGAAGTACAAAGGCAGCAGCAAGTCATCCACCAGGGAGGATGCTTCCCCTGATGAATTGCTGCCTGCTGGTGTTATTTTTTTCCACCCCAGCTCAACTGACCTTGAGGCCAGTGGTGGTCTCGCCGTGTCTTTGGTGGGGTAGTGGAGAAGAGAGGGAGTCCCTCTTCTCCCCATTGCTCCAGGAAAGAAGACCGGTGGTGGTCTCGCCATGGTTGTTTGTGTGTGTTTGTTTGTGAGGCTGTGAGGCACTGCGTCCGGCTGCAGTGGACTTGCGCACAAATTGCGGGAGGCTGTTGTGTTTTTATTTTATTTTTCGTGTGCCAGCTTTTTCAGCATTCTGCGTGCTCGCGCCACTCAGCCTGGTTGGCTGAAGTGCTCACGGTGCATAGGACGCTGGTACTTGGAGTTTTGTTTGTTTTCTTTGCATTCATGTGGTGGCTTTTTTTCTGCGGCTCGATTTCAATTGGGTGCGCCGCATTTCCCAACGTTCTTTTTGCTTGCATCTCTCAGCCTGATTGGCTGAGGTGTGTCACGGCGCAGAGGACGTTGGGAATTGAAGTTATTTCCCTTTGTTCTCGTTCGTGGGGCTGTTGCCCCACTGGTGGCTTTGGCAATGTTGCGGCGCTCTGCGGTCCGTGTTCGGGTGGGTGCAGGTAGCTTGGTACGGGATATGATAGCCATGTGCAGGCATGTATACCGGAGTCCAACGGTTAACACTCCTCTTTATAGGTTAAGATTTAATATCTCACACAGTTACAAAATGTTTCTTTTGAATTGATGTGCTTTAATTGGTTTTACCCTCCCAAGGCATGGCTACTTTGTAATGAGAACATTCCCATGCAAAACGCTGTCCTGCCTATCTCTTTGGTCCAAAATATGTTCTCACACAAATTACTCTCCTTTTGGTTACACAATGTTCCTTGCTGTTAAGGAAGCCATTAGCCACTAGCATGAGAGAATTGACTTCTGATGCTCTGAGAATGTATTTACACAAAAGAGGAGGGATTAGGCTCCTTTCATTAGCAACAATGTTTGTTATACAACAAATGCCACCCCCCTCTAAAGTTATTTTCCTTTGGCCTGACTCAGGACATGTGTTTGTAATTGGTGCTCTTTGTGAAGTATTGTTTCAAAACTAAAATTGAACTATAACAACCAGGTTTCAAGGAGTATGGGAAAGATCTTTTAATTCTTATAGAGACTTAGTTGAGTAGTCATTTCTTCAAATTATTCTGTACCTAACTTCAGCATCTACATTAATGATAAGGTTCCATATATCCTCGAGTATAAGTTGGGTTTTTTAGCCCCCAAAATGAGGTCCAAAAATGGGACTCGACTTATACTTGGGTCAATGTAAACACTCAAAAACATACCCACACAAATGTCTAAATTAATTAATTTTACCGTATTTTAATTATTGAAACTCACTAGCAGCTGCTGCATTTTCCACCCCCAACTTATACTTGGGTCAATCTATTTTCCTAGTTTTAGAGGTCCAAATCAAGTACCTTAACTTATATTCAGGACGACTTACAGTTGGGTACATACGGTATGCTTTTTCTACACTTGTCCACATATACAGTAGCTGTATTTAATAGAAGTTTAATCTGTTAATGAAGACTAATGACGGAATGTGGCTCTATCACTGCAGCCATATAGCACGATCATTCTAATTTTTTTTAAAAAATGATCATATAATATCTATTTAATTTTATTATTTTATATTGTGTCATAGATTTAAATTGTGCTTTGCAAAACTGAATTAAGCACTCATCTTCTCAGTCCAATTTGTTCTTAAACAGCTGGTGATTAACTAATTTTGATGTACTTATTTCAATCTCCAGGAGGAGATTCTTTGCCACCAGGTATTTCCTGCTGTAATCTGAAATTCCAGCACTTACAAAGCTCAGATATTTTATTCATGTTCACCTGACAATATTCATATTTTGGATAGCTCAGTGGTTCACATTTCTGACTGCAGAGATAGCGACTGGGAGTTCAATTCCCCACTCCTTGGCAGGGGCTGCACTCAATGATTCATAGTGACCTTCCAGCTGTGTAGTCTAAGATTCTAAGATAGGGGTTCCCAGATCTGGCCCACAGCACCATTTCATGTGGCCTCCACCCCTCCAAGGGCATTCAAGAAACATATTGGCCACACTTTGAAGCTGTTGGGACTAAATGGCCACCCCCATCATGCAGTCAGGACAAAATGGCTGTCTGGCCCTTGAAGCTGACAGAGAGCAGGACCCCTCCACCCTAGCTTGAAAAGGTTGGGAATCCCTGTTCTAAGATATTAAGATATGCCAAGAAAGTTACAAACTTGTTCTAAGGCAGGCAACATAGACCCTCTGGGCCTGGGACATTTGCAAATCACTTGGATTCGCTCGAGGTTTAATCCTAGCGTGGATTGTGGGGCTCTGGAGTTGACCATATCACAGTCTAGCAAAGTTATCTGGGATCGGTTCGATCCAGTTGTCCCTGAGAAAGTGGACATGCTCCTTGGAGCTGTTCACACCACTACATGCCTATTAGATCCATGTCCCGCCAGGCTGGTGAAAGCCACCAAGGCTATCAAAACATGCAGTTGGATTGCAACTATAATTAGCTCTTCCTTCCAGGAGGTGGTGTTTTCTGCACCATTAAAACATGCTTTTGTGTTCCCCCTCTTGAAGAAGTGATCACTGAACCCAACAGTATTAGCCAACTATAGGCCTGTATCCCATTTTAGGGAAGGTACTGGAGCACGTGGTACGGCAGTTACATGGGTTTCTGGATGAAACAGATTATCTGGACCCATTTCAATCAGGATTCAAGCCTGGATATGGTACTGAAACTGTGTTGGTCACATTGTTGGATGATCTCTGGCAAGAGCGGGACTGAGGTAATTCCTCTGTCCTTGCTCTTCTTGACCTCTCAGCGACCTTCAATACCACTGACCACGGTATCCTTCTGGAATGGCTCTGAAGATTGGGGATCCAGGGCACTATGTGGTCCTGGTTTGCCTCATTTCTGAGGGGCCGGACCCATTTGGTGTGGTTGAAGGATGAGATGTCCAGCCCTAGGCCTCTCCAATATGGGGTGCCTCAGGGCTCGGTGCTCTCACCTCTCCTATTTAACATCTACATGAAGCCATCGGGGGAGATCATCCGTTCCCACGGGGTGAGGTATCATCAGTATGCTGATGGTACTCAGCTGTAAATCTCGGCCCGTGGTGATCCAAGCGATACAGTCGGAGTCCTATCCAGGTGTCTGGAGGTTGTAGGGGTCTGGATGGGGGACAACAGTCTACAACTGAATCCTGGCAAGACTGAGCGGCTATGGGTCAGGGCCCCTGCGTTATTTCGGGATGGGGCTATCTTGCCCCAAACAGACCCGGTGCATAATCTGGGGGTCCACCTGGACTTGTGACTCCTGCTTAATGAGCAGGTGGCAGTCATGGCCAGGAGGGCTTTTGCACAACTTTGTGTCATATGCCAGTCACACCCGCTCCTAGATCGAGACTCCTTGCTCATGTCACCTCCAGACTGGATTATTGTAATGTGCTCTACATGGGGCTGCCCTTGATGACCATTCGGAGGCTGCACATGGTCCAGAATGCAGCTGCCTAGGTGGTGATGGGGTGCGGGTGTTAGGCCCGTGCCTCTCCACTGCTTTGGAAGCTGCACTGGTTACCGGTGTACCTCCGGGTGCAATTCAAGGTGCTAGTGATGACCTTTAAAGCCCTATATGATAGTGGGCCAGGATACTTAAGAGACCGCGTCACCCTGAGAACATCTGTCTGTCCCACCATACCAGACCAGAGAGGCCCTCTCATTGTGCCATCCACTAGAGAGGCTCGTCTCTCTAGCATCAGAAGGAGGGGATTCTCTATGTCTACTCCGGCCTTATGGAACCTCCTGCCAATCGAGTTATGACTCCAGACAGAGTTACTGCCCTTTAGGAAAGAGCTAAAAACCTGGCTGGCAAAGCAGGTGTGGAGCACCGGTGATGCTGTGACCCCTGCCTGCTGGCTGATATAGCAATATCGCTCCCTCACTCTTTTAGTTGTTGGGGTAATTTTTGTAGTACTTTCAATTGGGTTTTTATGGGTTTTAAGTTTAGACTGTGATGTTTGATTTTAACTTTGTGAGCCTCCCAGAGTTGTTTCTAGTTGGGCGGCTATATAAATTGGACAAATAAATAAATAAATAAATAATGAAAAACCTCACCTGTAAAAGTGGAGCTGCCCACCACTGTCTCTTGAAAGAGACACTAGCTCAGAGGTGGCCAACCTTGGTGCCTCAGTTGTTCTTGGACTTCAATTCCCAGAAGCCCAAGTAAGCACACCTGCTCATGAGAGCTTCTGAGAATTGAAGTCCAAGAATACCTGAGGCACAAAGGTTGGCCACCCTTGCTCCAGCTGTTTCCCTGTTGTGGCAATGCTAGAGCAGGAAAACAGCCGGCAAAAGTCTGTCAAATAGCCTCAAATAGCTTGTCTCGAAGAAGGGCTTGATAATGGAGGGAGGAGAGGGAAGCAACAGGTACAACTAACCCTGAAGGAAAACAAGAAGCAAAAATGGCTGATATCTTATTTTTATTTTGGGAAATATAAAATCCATCTGTTGCTAGGAATTCCTTCTTTCTTTAGATGAAATGCTCAATTCCCGGAATAGACAAAAACGCAAGTAGGCACAAAGCTGAACATAATTTAAAATGCTGCACCAAGTAAGATAATGATAATGATAATGATAACAGAAGCCAAATTGGATAACTTTATCTGATAGCTGAAAGGGAACCTACTTTCAGTATGTACTTTGTACAACATACTATCAATAAAATTGTCTTTCAATTACCACTCCTGTCTTTGCTTACAGTGCTAGAAAGGAACTGATCTTGTTACTTCATGCACTGGGATGGGATAAAGTACTCAACTTTTATCAAAGGTGCATTGATTTGAAAACATAAGACATAACTTCTATTTTGTAAATATTACATGTATAACCCTACTGTACGATTTCTTGATAGTTGTATGGAGGGAAATATGTTCACTCACTGTCTCACCCTCAAAGGAACCTGGTTTGTAATGTTTGTAATTGATTGTGATCAATGGTCTTCCTTTAAGTAGAAGGGATCATTAAAATGTATGCCAAAAGCAATCCATTTTTAGTTTGGGGGCATGTTATTTTGCTCTTCTTTATGTAGGTTTCTGTGGGCAAGTTATAGCTTTGTCATCTTGCTATTCCATGCCTATCAATACAGTGCTATTCCCCTAAAGCCAATTAAAAGTCCTAGATCAGGCGTTCTCAACCTTTTAACGCTGGGGGTTGAGTCACACTGCCTCAGACAGCTTCGAGGGCCAGATGGCTATTTTGCCCTTCCTCCACCACATGGCACTTTCCGGTGTGGTGGAGGTGGTGGTGGACAATATGACATGGTACCATGGGCCACATGTGGCCCATGGGCAGCAGGTTGAGAATCCCTGTCCTAGATCATCCTGCATCTTTTGGTGTTCATGATACTTCCTGTTCCAATGCTTCAGAATTGCATTTCACATTGCTGTGTCAACATTTCTTTGAGCTTGATGTTAAATTGTTACCATGATCTGCTGAAAGGGAAAATAAACCAAATTATACCTGAAGGCTTTTAAGTAAAATTTAAATCTGTGTAAAGCTGCACCTGTCAGACTTATTGAATGCATGTTGTAGAAATTTACTGAAATATAAGCACATAAGCTTTTTTACTCCACATGATAGGAAGGCACTGCACTAGTCCATATCCTTTTGTGGTTGCTTTAATCACATGAAAGCAATAGTCCAGTGGAGGGAGACCATCTGTCTGTGAAGGTTCTCCATGTTGAGCCAGAATTTGAAAAATAGAGATTCTGGTCCAGATGGAGCTCCTTCAACAGTGATAGCCAACCTTGGCACGCCAGGTGTTCTTGGACTTCAATTACCAGAAGCCCAAGTCAGCACTACTGCTGATCAGGGCTTCTGGAAATAGAAGTTCCAGAACACCTGGAGTGCCAAGGTTCACCATCACTGTCCTATAAGGACAGATAGCCTCTCCCTCTTTTGACTATGACTTTATTATGGTTAAAGCAATGATGGAGAGAGTGAAGCTGGTACACTCCTCTCACCACATGCAATAGAGAAGACCCTCCCTAATGTCCTCACCAAATGAATCTGTGAGAGTGGCAGGACTCCAGGAAATGGCCTCCCCAGAGGATCTTAAAACCCAAGTAGGCTCATATAGAGAGGTGCAGTATTTGAGATAATGTAGAACTAAGTCCTTCAGGGGTATATAGGTTAAAACTTGCATTTTTAATTATGTCCAAAAAAGCTTTGGTGTGGTTTCTACTCTCATCAAACAAAACTTGACTGATAATTTGAATCATGCTCTGAATATTTCATCACATGCTCAACTGCGTGACTGAACAACAACAAAAAACCAATACTGTTTGGCTGTGTTTTGAAATTGTGGTGTTTATTTGCAGAAGTCCTGCTTATTTGTTGCTACAGTACAATGTATTCCATCCTATAGTGTCTTTAGCCCCTCTCTTTTCAAGAAGATGTATAAGAAAGAAACTCAGAACAGAGACAATATATACAATGCAGAATACATTAGGCAAACTTCAAACTAACATTGAAATCAAGACTCACTGGTTTGTTCAGAAATTAGGACTGTCAGATAATCAATGTTCAATTTTGTTAGATTACGTGTTGAAAACATGAGACCAGGATTTAATGAGAAAGGATTTGTGAGTTTAAGGCAGGTACAAATCTCTGGGTTGGCCATGTCTTCTAAGGTACTCTATCCCTATTCCTAAATTAATTACATACATTTAAGTGCCTGAGTACTGATTTTGCATCTGGCTCTAGGCAAGAAATATATTCTAGGTCGCCCTTGCTCGAAAGCCAGTCATATCCAACTCTAGGGTTCAGTGCTCATCTCTATTTATGGCCAAACTGTCTGTGTCTACAGATGTTTGCGTGGACATGTGGGAGGCATGACTCAACACTGGAGTGCATGAAAGACTGTTTACCTAGGCTTCTAGTAAAATGCAAACCAGATCACGTAACTCTGGTCTCTGCTCACTCTGTGTTTTGCATCATCAAGTCAGAACCAACATAGTATCCCTAATAAGGCTTACAAGGTAAATGAGTTATTTAAGGAGAGATTTTACCCATTCCAGTTCTTCTCAGTGCATTTTTTTTAATGAAGAAGCAGAGATTCAACACTCCAGAGTCCTATTTCAATACTTTGTCCACACCACCTCAGTGGATTCCCAAAATACAAAGTAGACTCTGCATATCTGGAGTCTGTTACTCTTAGAGATCATAAAATATATCTCCAAAGAATGACTCATTTTAACTGCAGGAAAGTCACTCAAAAACCCAGGACATTATATTTACATAGGATATATTAAACTGATTTCTTAAAAGGTGCCTGATGGCAGATAAGCATGGATTGCTAGCTGGTGTTATACAGTCCAGGAAGCATTATAAGACCATTCCCAGCTGTGGCTGTTATACTGGGTAAAACATCTGCCACATTAAATTATACTAAGAAAAGAAGAATAAAGGAGTGTCCTTTCCAAGCTACTTTACTCAGGAAAAAACCCCCAATGAATTTTAAAAGCATGGTGATTTTATTTTTTATTTTTTTATAAATATTGATTCATCTGATTGCTTTGTATCTTAGAGGTAAACACAGTGAAAACTCACTCTAGCATTTTCGCAGACTGCTGACTTTTGCTTTTCAGAGATATCTACTGTCAGCTTCACTGAAGCAATAACTGGGTTTCTTGGAAGATTTCCTGTGTCCTAAATCTTCACTGTTGATGTGGACATAGTTAGTAACATGGGGCACTAGCCTAATTCTTATGACTGAATGGGATCCTTAATAATTTGTACACTATTGCCAACTGCAGGTGTCAGGGAGGCATCTTACTCTTCCAGGAGAATAGAGGGATTGAAGAAGGAAAATTTTACAACAAGGCACAGAGTTTATATCCAGGAAAGAGTCTATGATAAGTAAAAGGAGGTGCAACCTAGGAGTGAGAGGGTGGTGGTGGCAGAAAGAGATTAGGCAGAGGAAGAAGGAAGGGCAAAACAGCTAAAACATGATACTGGTAGAGGAAATGTAGTGAATTAGAAGCTAGTCTGATGCAGGCCATTGGTCAGTATTGGATAACCACATGTTTCCCTGAGGAGTACAGACAATGACAGGAAAGAGGCATTGGGGTGGGAAGCCATTTTAAGTTATAAGATCCAAGTGCTTGTTGGAAAACACTTGTGAGGGCATCATCATATATTAAATAAATAAACATGGCCAGTAGTAGTGAATGAGGCTGAAATGACTCTCAGTGTACACTTTTTCTTTCCTCCTGCCTCGCTCTGTCTCCAAATCCTCAGAATACTACTAATAATATTACAATTGATAAAGTTGCCACTAAACTTTGATCTCTAGGTTTGGATTACAAACTGGGATTACAAATTCATCTGTTTTATAACACTCCCTTCCAATATGGGATGAGTGCCATATATATCCAAATACACCTACGTTTTTCCTATCCCTCCCTCGCTGGAGATTAAAGATAAAACTATATTTCAAACTAATCCAGTGAGGAACTGTTTTTTAGAATCCAGTGATCTCAGAAATGTCCGTATATCAATACTATACATGACAAATGGGATTCTAATCGCGAGAGGCACTCTAAACCCTTTCATACATTCACCAGATTCAAGCATTCCACCTATGATAGGTGATCCAAAACATTTAATATGTGGGAAAGTTCTTTTTCTCTCTTTAGTTAAAAAAGAAAATGTGATTCAGGCATATAAAGCTGAGATATCTATAAAAACTACCAAGTAAATGCAGATTTAGCAGCGTAACTAGTCAATTTTAAAGCTGCGTGAAGTCCAACATTTTCTCCTCTTGGCACCAATTCAGAGCATCCACGTGGAGCTTTATGAATACAAAGCACAGAAGGGAGATTGGGTTTGATTACACTGTGTCTGCTTAATGCAGCATCATATTAAAAATGACCTCTTCAATCTGATTATTTCTTCTTCAGATACTTTAACAGGAGTTTAGTATTCCATTTGTGTGTAAAAACAATTTTCCTTGTGCATAATTG
Organism: Bradypodion ventrale; assembly: GCA_035047345.1. Classification (NCBI taxonomy): domain Eukaryota; kingdom Metazoa; phylum Chordata; class Lepidosauria; order Squamata; family Chamaeleonidae; genus Bradypodion; species Bradypodion ventrale. The sequence goes on along the minus strand of JAWDJE010000004.1, from coordinate 251,843,513 downwards.
TGTATTGGATGCATTCACAGTTCAACTATTTGGAATAGTAAGTCTATAGGTTCCTTTAACATCTTCATGCTGTTAAACTATTGAAGTAAACTATTGCCAGAACAAGTCCATATTTCACATGTAGAACTGGAACTGTTATTGAAACAACTATTGAAATCCATTAGCATTACCAACATTATCCACTACTAATTTTGATACTCAAAGCTTCCTAATTGTTCCTCACTAAATAAACAGTTCATAATACCTCTGAAAATCTCCTGAAGCAGTAGTAGATAGATATTTCTATCATTAAGTGCTTGTGCCATCAAGTTGTCTAAGGCAAGATAGAGAAACAATTTCCGTCAATAGTGTAGTTTTATTTGAACGACAGTACTCCTGCCCAAAGCACATGCATCTAATTTAGATTGGGTTAATCTCACTTAACCAGTAGAATAATGGTTGTGTGTGAGGGGTCAGATTTGAAGTTTCTGCTGTCAAGTGAAATCTCATTCACACACAAAAAATACACCTCAGTTAAATCAGACAAAAAAAGAGCAGGATCTATTCTAGTAAAGTTTTGTTTCCAAGCTCTGGTAACTTCCTTACAAAATGGATTGATTATTGCTGGTGACAAAAACATTGTCCCTGATAATGTAAGAGCAGAACGTTCATTACTGACACCACATCATCCAGACAGGAAGATCATATAGTAAACCATCACATAGAAAACCTGATTGAATGATGGAGGGTTTGTGCATGGCAGGAGCACAGATCAAATGATCAGAAGGGACAACTATTATCATATGAAGTTCCAGTCCTAGCATGGTAATAACTAGGCACTGGAATATTTCACTCTTCCAAAGGGCCATAGGCATTCTTAGTTCATTCTTTCTTAGCATTACCTGGAGCTTTGTTAGAGAATTTTGTCAGCACATTCTGTCCTAATAGAAGGGTCACCTTATTTGCCAGGTATAACCTCTTGCATAAGGTGTTGAGGGGAGATATTCCATTTCCCAGAGAAGAAATGGCACAATTTACAAGATATTCTCTCAACCAAGATATCCTCAGCCATCTCTACTATCTCAGAAAGTTATGTCCGTTGTGCAAGAGATTAAAGCATTACGATAGAATGCCTACCTTACTTTACCAGAACAGTCAAACATTCCCTTGACTAGTCAAAAGTGCACCTAAGTGTGTATCTACGTATCCAGTCCTTCAGCCCATGGTATCCAACAGAGCACAGTTTGGGCAACAATAGCTGTGAAATATACAGTGGTGGAAAAACTGATGCATATTTTCAAATGGTGGATGTGCCCTCAAAGTGACAATTTTGGAGATCTGTCATCTTTCATTCCCAGGCCGTAAATGTAATACACCACACAGCCTGCTCTTTCCATTTGCCTGAGTCTGAGTTATTAGCACCTGCTGGAAGCACTGGAGCACTGTCATTGTATTCCCTTCAGTGAGCTTTTAGGCCAGGAGTTCTCAACCTTTTCAAGCCAAGGGCCAGGTCATGCTCCCTCAGACAGCTTCAGGGGCTAGTCAGCCATTTTGCCCTTCCTCGGCCACATGGCACTTCTGAGTGTGGCGGAGGTAGTGGGGCCCCCACATGAAATAGTGTCATGGGCCGTATCTGGCCCATGGGCCGTAGGTTGATAAACCCCTGCTTTAGACAGTGGCCACTGGTCAGGCTGTGGTCTTGAGATGTGCGCTGGTTGCGTTTCTGTTCTATCCTTGTTTCTGTGAATTTTTAGACCTCTAACTTGCTCTGGCTTTTATGGATCAGAGTAGTTTACATCACACAAGTCAAAATGAAAATGGACAAATAAAATTCAAAATGCACCTTCTCCCCATTGTACTTTTTGTTAATTGCAAAAGATCAGGTCAGATTCTGATGATGCCACTTTTCCAAAGCATGACCTAGCTGGCCATGAGAAAGGGGGCCATACCCAGCCATGCCTTTTAGCCTTTTCTGATACTTATATAAGTTGCTCCTATCATACATAAATAAATAATACAACCTCCTTCCACAGCGAGATAACACAAGGATTTGCCTTTTAAACTCAGCAAAGTCATTATGTACTCAAGACTCAGCAAATCTCTGAAGCTCCAGCTTACTGACTTCTATTGAGCATACCTTAGCCCTCATCATTTCCTACCAGTTTCCTGATAGACCTGTCAAAATAGACCTGTCAAGTGTCAAGATGTAACAATATTGAGTAAGCCTATTTAAAAAATCTTAAAAACCTGCTTGTCTTGAAATACTTAATGTTTCTCACAATCATTTATTTAACACATAACAGAATCCATAGTTCATTTCATCAGTTATGTGGCAGATGTGATGCACAAAGATATTCCAGGGTCTTTGAAGAATATTCTGCATCTAATCTCAACACTTGGCTGTCTTCCAGGAAAAAATGACAAGATTTTTTTGTTCCCTTACCTCACATTCATTTATCTGAATCAGAGTTCTTTCCCTCAGTTTATCGTATATGATATCCAGGGGGGGGGGGTTGGGAAAGGCCATAGTATAGATGAATGAGACCTTGGAGTGACCTTTCCTATAGTCTTGTTTATTAATTATGACTATTTTAGGCACTACCTAATTGTGGCAGTTGTAGGTAGCCTAGAGGATGCTAAACATTTATCCCAAAATACTCCAAGGCATTACCTTCTCAAGTTTGTTATATATTTCCATTATTTCTCATCCCCCATTTTCATTAAAGAGAGAGTATTAACTTTCCAGAAAAAGAGGAACATTAGTTTCTCATTGAAAAACAGCTGAAAACTATCAGTTTAAATCTTTGATTCCTTTTCCAACAAAGGACATTTTCTCTGGAGGACACATTTGCAGTGCGGAATGGTTCCATTCTTCCAGCATTAACTGATTTAAACAGGAACCATTCCCAATTTACAATCATCTTTAAACTGTGTTAATATTGAACTCTGTGTAATCTTTATATAAGTGCAGTTTTATATGCCATTTGCTGGAGACAGTCACAGACCTACAGTCTCCAAAACCTATATGCCTTGAGAGAAAGTTGTATCAGTGTTAACTAAGACAAAATGAAATACACTTCTGGAATATGGTCTGTGTCATGCAAAGTGTAATAACCAGGATTCAGTGGAAAGATGAGAAAAGATAAATATTTTATTTGTGATACTGATGGACAAAATTAATTTTGTTACATTTTGGCTATTCCAATCAGGTTTCTGTAATGTCAAAACACCTCCTGTCTATTGCAACAGTACCAACTATAATAATAATAATAATAAATAATAAATTTTAATTTATATCCTGCACTTTCTATGGCTACTGTAATATTTCGAGAGCATCTGGAAGTTTAAGTAATATCATATTTAATTATTTAATTCATCTTTGCTGTTTTAACATGGAGGTGGAACTCTATTGCTTTCTTAGTTTTACACTCACCAGGAGGGCTTCAAAAGACCGCCGGAGCAGCTGTCCCTGAGGGTCCTTTGCCACGTCTCTCTCGGGCCCATGCCATCAGCCCGGGATGGGAGACCAGCATCAGCTGAGGCCGCCGGCAATCCTCTCCTTCCTGGCCCTGCCCGCCAGGAGGGCTTCAAAAGACTGCCGGAGCAGCCGTCCCTGAGGGTCCTTCGCTGTGTCTCTCTTGGGCCCACGGCATTGGCCCAGAATGGGAGACCAGCGTCAGCTGAGGCAGCCGGCAGTCCTCTCCCTCCTGGCCCCACTCACCAGGAGGGCTTCAAAAGACCGCCGGAGCAGCTGTCCCTGAGGGTCCTTTGCCACGTCTCTCTCGGGCCCATGCCATCAGCCCGGGATGGGAGACCAGCATCAGCTGAGGCAGTCAGCAGTCCTCTCCCTCCTGGTTCAAAAGACCGCCGGAGCAGCTGCAGCTGTGTCAGGGCTAGGCCTTCCCTGGCTCCGCCGTGGTCGTGGACATTGAGCCATGGGCTCTGTTGCAGATTTTGGCGGCTGAGGACATTGCGGTAGTTATTTTGTTTCTTCGTTATTTGTAATATTATTGCAGATTATTATTGAGCTGGGCTCCGGCATGTCGTTGAGCTTGGACCTTGTTAAGGCTTGTTAAGGACATTGAGTTTGGGCTCTGAACTCCCCCCCCCCTTTGGATCATTGTGCTTTCTCTGATTGTAACTTGTAAAATTGTAAATTGTTATGGTTACTGTTTTGTACATTCTTATTGTATTCATTATATTGTACCCTGATATTGTATTCCCCTCCCCCATTGTATTTAAGTATTGTTATATTATGTCTGTATTTGATATGTTGTTATGCCGCCCTGAGTCGGCCTTGCGCTGAGTAGGGCAGGGTATAACAACAACAACATGGAATTTTCATGCACAGTGGAACTTCATAAAACAATTGCCCCGCATAGCAAAAAATTGCATAACAATTAGGTTTTGGGGGGAAATGGCTTCCCGCAAAACAATTTTCCCTATGGAAAAAATTGTACAATTTTTCAATGGGAAAAAAACCACTTAGCAAAAAAAATGTCGTTGTACAATGCATCCCATAGGGAAAATCGCTATATGATGCATGCATCGTATAGCAATTGTTTCGTACAACAACGAGTCCCATGGAATGGATTAAAATCGTTGTATGAGGTACCACTGTATATTTCTTTTGTTAATATGAATCCTTTGTGTTTCAGAGGCTGTACTGTATTTCACTAATCAACAAAAGAACATGAAAATGAAAAAGAAAGGCTACAAAATACACTGTTCCCAATTGGTTAAAGACACAATAGTAAGATCTTTGGTGAAAAACTGAACCCAACTGGTACTGCTAATTACCAACCAGTCTTTAATATTCAATTACTGGACAAGATGTTGGAACATATGATAGGTGATCCAAAACATTTAACATGTGGGAATGTTCCTTTTGTCTCTTTTTAAAAAACAAAAACAAAATGTGATTCAGGCATATAAAGTTGTGATACCTATAAAAACTACCAAGTAAGTACAGATGATTTAGCAGCATAATTGGTCAATTTTAAAGTTAAGTGAAGTCTAACGTTTTCTCCTCTGGGCACCAATTCAGAGCATCCACATGGAGCTTTATGAATGCAAAGCACTAATCAACAAAAGAACATGAAAATGAAAAAGAAAGGTCTGCCACCAGCACACAAGTGTAGGTTGGCATTGGCAACAGAAGCCGAAGTCAGCACACCTGCTGATTGTGGCTTCTGGGAATTGAAGTCCAAGAACATCTGAGGGCACAAGGTTGAGAAACCCTAGTTTAGTCAACAGAACCAAACTTCATGGTAATAAACCTGAACCCCTCAGGGATCTTCTGTTATTTCTGGTTGTAAATGCCCACACTGATCGTCTTTTATTACTGGCTGTAAATAGCTATCTGTTACCATATTTTAGCCAACCATATGTACCTCTGTACCCGATATGTATGAGTTAATGCCATGAAGTCTCATACTTATGTCTGATGAAGTGGATTTGATCCATGAAAGGTAACATTAAAGTACAAGAGTTAGTCTTTAAGGCATTACCATTTTTTAGGGGCCGGACAGCCATCTAGCCCTTCCCCCACTACATGGCACTTCCTGGTGTGGTGGAAGGGGTGGGGGCCACAGGTTGAGAATCCCTGGTCCAAACTAATGACAGAAGCAAAAAGAAGATCAAAGCTTTCCATTAACCAGGTGCTTTCTCTGCGGGTTGGGAGTTGTGTGTGCACAAAAGGAAGTGGAAAGGGAATTGGCAATGACAGCATCTTGTCAAAGGGTCACTGATCTTAGAGCCATTCCTTTTCAAAGTGGCCTTGGTTCTAGTCCTGCTGCATTTTTGCAATTTTCCACCACTCGTTTCTATGAAGGCTTTTTATGTAATCTAGCACACTGATCTTCCATCCACCTAGATTGATTACATATTCACGTGCCAGTCATCTAATGAGCAGCAATCAAGTACAACGTGCATATGTATGGAAACTGGGACACAAAATTGGGTAGGATCCAAAAGTTTAAGTAATGCAACTGATGTTGGTGAGGCAAGACTACCTACACAACACAGTACTTTGAGCTGGTTCATTGGAATGAGAATCCACAGTGAGAAAGGAAATTCATGATTCGTAATAAAAGATAGAGTATTTATGCCTGTAACCATTTTCTTCAATATGAACACCGAACACCAGGGTATGATCTGTAAATCACACTATCGAGAGTGTTGCCAGAGAAAGTGCTTAATGGATTGTGCCCATCAGCTCTGTTTAGGAAGATGATTTCATTCAGTTTCAGTTCCCAGAATGCTAGACTATCTGTGATCTAAGGTCAGGTCCTTTGTTAGATCCTACATTTCTTTCAGGGTCACATTTGTAACCTGGAAATAGTTAGCCATTAGACTTGAAGCTTTTTTACAGGGCAAACAAAGCCTTCATTGCTTTTGACCAATGTTGGATCCTGTCCTTACAGGCAAGAGTCTACCAATCAACAGGAAACCACAATTCATGGATAGACGTTCAGGGATTTAACTACAAAAGGAATAGTGGAAATGATGAATATTTCCACCTACAGAACCAGGGATTCAGAATGCCACTCTAGTCACTTCACATATTTGCTTCAGCTATTGGCAAGAGGAAATGTAGCAGTCCATAGTAACTAAAGTTGGGAGGCAAAGCATGCTGTTTTCAGTAAAAACAATCACACAGACAAGAAATAAAATCTATTACAGCAAATAATGGTACACGTAGGAATGTATCTGGTTTCTGTCTCCTGTCTTCTGACACATATTGTAAACAAAAGCCTCTTTGCTTACTGAGAGACAACGCTTGATTGTGGGCATGCGTAGAATAGTGAAAAAGAATTCTCCTTTCTTCTCCTTATTTGGGTTCTGACCTTCTGATTGGCTTGTAGCTTAAGTTTCGTTTCTGTTATACTCTGCTTGAATAAAGAGAAGCCATTATTATCCTTTGTTCAGCCAAAAGGGCAGTGTGTGTGTGTTCTTCTCTCTATCTCTTTTCCCTTCTTACTCCGTCTAATGAAGCTGGACTTCATCAGACCTTGTAACTCTCTCTCTTAAAAGATCTGGGGCAATAAACTGCTGCTTCATGAGACTGATTGAAGAGATCTTTACATGAATCGAACTCCGACAAGTGGCGCTCCGTGGGAGGCTTTGAACTACAATGAGAGCCTTCTTTGAACTCTGCTTCAGCAATTAACACCTCATAATTGGCGACCGGGGAGGTCTATTGTCACTCACTCACGACCAGAGGGAAGGTCATTCGAGCGCTCGAAATTCATCCAAAGTCTACTTTGGGTCCCATACAGGGTGAGTGGAAAAAAAGAAAAAAAAAGAAAAAAAAGATTTTTTTTAAATTATGGGATGTGTGCTGGCGTCGCAAATGCAGGAACTTTGTAAAGATATCTCAGATCTTTTGAATAACAATGGGAAACGAGCGGATGAGAAGGAGATACAAAAGCTAGTCAAAGCTATAGAAAAAATCTGTCCTTGGGTTAAATATAATGAATGTTTGGACTTAAAACAGTGGAATCAGGTGGGGAAAGCATTGCAAAAGCATGAGAGAATTTTTGTATCAGTTCAATTTACGTGGGAGGAAGTTAGAAACTGCCTTCAAAGACTTACTCCAAGAAATATGTTATTCTCTCAGAGGCTTGATGGCCCCCTCCCACAGCTTTTGCCTCCAGCCAAGGGAGGGACTATAGCAACTGCCCCTCCATCATATGAGAAACAACAGCATAAGCCCCCTGATGATGAGGATGGGGGTGGAAAAGAAGATGGGACATTATATCCTGCCTTGCAGCAATCAAGCACTTTTAGCCCTACAAAAGACCTGTTCTCTGCTGCTTTAACTGCAGCTGTGCTGGATATGGAACCTGTTGCTGTATACCCAGTGATCCGGGGGGCTCCGGCTGTTGGCAATGCACCGGCAGTCCCAGATAGATATGAAACCCTCCATTACAAATATCTGAAGGAACTAAGAGTCAGCATACGTGACTATGGGTTTAATGCACCTTTTACAAAAGCTCTGTTGGAAGCCATTGCTTCTCAAAAATTGCTACCAGTTGATTGGAAACAGATGATTAAAGCACTCCTGCCTCCTGCAGAAGCTATGCTCTGCTTGCAAGAGTGGAGGGATGTGGCTTGGGAGGTACATCATACACGCCCTGCACTCACGATGGATATGTTATGTGGGGAGGGAAATTTTGCCAACCCCACACAGCAGTTGGCACTCACTGATGCCCAGCTGGGAGATATTGCACAGATAGTCATGCGTGCCTGGAGTAAGATTCCTTCCAAAGGAGATAGCTCAGTTGCTGGGTTTGCAGCAATTAGGCAGGGCCCTAAAGAGGATTACACTGAGTTCATTAACAGACTCATGACTGCCCTCAGCCGCCAGGTGGAAAATGTCCCGGCACGGGAAATGCTCATGAAACAACTGGCTTTTGAAAATGCCAATGAGGATTGTAAAGGGGCTCTGACAGCTGTTTATGCTAGGCCAGGAACATCGATAGCAGACATGATGAAAGTTTGTCAAAATGTGGGGACTCACAGTTACAAGGCTCAACTTCTGGCAGCTGCAGTTCAATTGCCCACAACTCAGGCTCAAAACAAACGTTGTTTTGGCTGTGGAAAAGAAGGACATTTTAAAGCACAATGTCGCTCCTCTCAAAAGCAGGCAGCACGCCCTTCAAGGAAGTGTCCCATTTGCCAGAAAGGGTACCATTGGGCCAATCAGTGCCGCTCAAATCCTAATGCCAACCCCTCAGCTGCTCAGCACAAAGACTCTGACTTTTCTCCACAGCAGCAGGGAAATGGGAGTGCGGGCCAGGCTCGGGCCCAGGCAAAATAATAGGGCTACCAGAGGTCAGTGAGGAAGCAATAGCGGAGGTTTTGGAAGACGATATGGAACTTGCCCAAGAAATGATTTCACGATATAGAAAAAACCATCCTCTAAAAGAAGGGCTTTTATTGAGGTTATCCAAGGACTGTACCTTTACTATGCCAGGGTGTGTGGAGGCTCTTCCCACACTGGTTGATGATGTTATTCCCCAGGGCATGATGGGCATCGTTCTTCCTTGCCCAGACGCCTTACCCGCTTCTGTACACATTGCAGCAGGGTCAGTTACATTGGGTCACCAAGAAATTGTCATCCCTGCATCAGCCACGCAACATCTCACCCTGCCTAAGGGACAACCTGTAGGACGCCTTCATCTGCTCCCACTAGGGACCACTGTCTGGATTGGTCGATACAGGAGCCGATATTTCAGTGGTGGCAAAAAAAGATTGGCCAACTGGATGGGCCGTCCGCCCCTGTAGGGAAGTTTATGGGGTGGGCAGATACGAGCCAGCACAGCAAAGTGTTCATCCAATCGTCTTTGAGACCTCAGGGGGAACAAAAGTTTCTCTTCACCCCCTGATTATGGATATTCCTATTACTCTGTGAGGCCGGGATCTCCTGGCTAAAACAGGGTGTACCTTGCAGACAATTTTTTGATACGGGCCTCCCCTGCAGCGCCGTTGCATGCACTTCCACTACAATGGAAAAACACCCCGCCAGTGTGGACGGATCAATGGCCGCTCTCAAGAGAAAAGCTCCAGGCGGCGGAGGCCCTTGTACAGGAGCAATTAAATCTGGGACATATTCAAACAACCACTAGTCCTTGGAACTCTCCAATTTTTGTGGTGAAAAAGAAGTCTGGAAAATGGAGATTATTACATGATTTGAGAAAAGTTAATGAGCACATCTTGCCAATGGGACCTTTACAATCTGGACTTCCTAATCCAAACATGATTCCGGAAGATCATCAACTCATGGTCATAGATTTGAAGGACTGTTTTTACACAATCTTGCTAGCGCCACAAGATAGAGAAAAATTTGCATTTACATTGCCAGTATACAATAATGAACATCCTACTCAACGGTTTGAATGGTGTGTCTTGCCTATGGGTATGGCCAACTCGCCAACTCTATGCCAACATTTTGTGAACATGGCTTTGGAACCTTTCAGGCAACGTCATCCAGAGGTTAAAGTCTATCATTACACAGATGACATTTTATTACATGGTCCACAAGTCACGGAGAAACACCTGCAGGACCTAGCAGACATTTTGCAACAAGCGGGCTTGATCATAGCTCCTGAAAAAGTACAGCGGATGTATCCATTCCAATATCTGGGACATAGGCTCTCAGCTACAGCTTCAACTCCGCTATTGCCAACAATAGCTATTCCAGAGCAGTTCACTCTTGTACAATTGCAACAATTGCTAGGGAACATAAATTGGGCTCGTCCTTTCTTGGCCCTGAGCACGGAGGAACTGTCACCACTCTTTGCTGCTCTTTCTGGACACACTTCTCCAGCGGACATCATTCCCTGCACAACGGAGATGCGTACAGCTCTTCAACGCCTCAACGAAAAGTTGCATACCATCGCTGTGGATCGGGTGCCCTCAGGCACCATTGCGCTGGCATGCGCTCTTCTTTCCACACCGAGGCTGCCCACTGCTGTTTTGTTCGCGCCTGTCAACGCTCAGAAGGTGGCCATCGTGGAATGGCTTCACTTGGCGCACACTCCCTCGAAAAACTGTTATCGCCTGCCTGATGCGATTGCTGATCTTTTCCTTAAATGCCGTACTAGGGCAAAGCATTTGACTGGCTATGACGTTGACTTTGTTTGTTTTCCTTTTTCGCAGGATCAGCTAACCGCCTTGCTACAGCATTCTGAGGCATTTCAGGTGGCCATGGCGGACTTTGTGGGACAAGTTAAATTTAACCCCCCCAAGGATAAGCAGTTTACCTTGCTGAATCTCACTTCTTACTCCCTGTCATCCCCGCTTTGCATGCAACCTATCTTGCATGCCGTTACTCTTTTCTCAGATGGCTCCCCCTCCCGTGGAGTACTTACATGGCAGGGTCCTACTGGGGAATGGGAGGTTGTTTTTACAGGACCTCAAGCATCGGCCCAGCGGTCGGAACTGGCAGCGGTCATACTTGCTTTCTCTACGTTTTCTGATGTGCCTTTTAACCTGATTGTGGATACTCAATATGTTTACCGCCTTGTTTTTACTTTAGCTCAAGCTTATTTGTCTCCATCGATGGATAGGGATCTTTTTGCTTTATTCCAACAGCTTCAAGGTTTTCTTTCCAACCGTACAGTCCCATTCTTTATTGCCCACATACGCTCTCACACAAGGATCCCAGGTTATTTGACGGAGGGCAATGCACGAGCAGATTCTGCTCTCCGAGACTCTGCTGAGGTTTTTTCTCTCTTTGACAACCCCATTGACAGTCATGCAATGTTTCATCAATCTGCTAAGGTTTTGCATAAACGATTTTCCATTCCTATGTCACAGGCTAGAGACATTGTGTCATCCTGTGCTTCCTGTTCGAAGTCTCCTATATTCCTGCCATTTGATGCTGTTAATCCTCGAGGAACAGAAGCTAATCAGCTATGGCAGATGGATGTCACGCAAGTACCTGCTTTGGCTCCGCTTTCTAAGTTACATGTGACTGTTGATACCTTCTCTGGATTTATATGGGCTACACCCTTACGGGGTGAAACATCCAGACATGTTATACAACATTGCATTCGTTCGTCTGCGGCAATGGGTAAACCTAAAAGCCTTAAGACAGACAATGGGTCATCATATGTTTCTTCTGCCTTTCAGGACTTTTGCCGTCAGTGGGACATTAAGCTAACCCATGGAATACCCTATAACTCGACTGGACAGGCGATTGTTGAAAGAGCCCACCTGACATTCAAAAATTTTTTACACAAGCAAGTGGGAGATAGAGGGGTTCCTGTGGCTGAAATACCTACAGCTGTTGCTAAAGTACTGTATACTCTTAATTTTCTTCTTGCTCCCCATAACAGGTCACACTCTCCAGTCGAATTGCATTTCAGGACCGAGGAGTGTCTTCCTAAGCCATTGGTCGTTTATCGGCAGCAACCGGATCCTGAGTGGAAAGGTCCTGTGCCTCTAATCACCTGGGGACGAGGATACGCAGCGGTTTCTACAACCTCAGGACCTGTGTGGATTCCTGCTCGAGCGATCCGCCCATGGAGAGAGAAGAAGGTTACTCAGCTCCAGGATGGTGGTTCACCAGTAAACTAAATGTGCTGACATTTGTTCTTTTCTTTCTTACTGTGCTTCCAGCTGTAAGAACAATACCTCATGGGGGCAACCCCAACTTTTGGATTCATCATGCTAACTATATGTTTGAAGTTCATGGTAAGAATGCAACGTTATACTATGAGCATCCACTGGCAGTGTCTCAAATGGCCTTTCTTCCGGCATTGTTCAACACGCCTGAGTTGGCTATTGGACATTTGCAACATATTGATAGGTCTACACTCTTCTCTAATCCTCCAGAACAATTTAACAACACCCGCTGGCGAAGCATGACGTTCAAGAAATACACTAAAGGACTTTGTTTCTGCTGTCATAGTTCTGGAGTCTGGAATAGTAAATGGAAGCACTGGACACAAGCAAAAAGGGTTTTGCTGAATGTAGGCAATTATACGGGTTGTGATGATTATTTTTGGTTATGGGGTAGTTATAACAGTTCTTATAAGCTTAATTATACCTTGTTTAACACTACTATTGAAGATATATATGATGTGTTTCCTATGTTTACTCCTGATTATTCTGCTATAGATAGTGGTTCAATTTGCAATGGATGGCAAATCAAGGATCCCAACATGTGGTTCTTTTTTAATGGAGTTGCCACGAATTTCCATCCAGGACAATATCAATGTGCAGCATTGGGTTATTTTATCTTACAGACTGGCCATAGATTACCTGTTGGCAAAATCCGGAGGATTTTGTAAACTGGTCGGGAACCAGGGATGTCGGGTAAAATTCCAGGATCTGAATAATATTATTGAGAAAGAACTTCAGAATTTACAGGAGAGCATTACTAACAATGTACGCACTGATGTTAATCTCTTTGATTGGGTGACTTCTTGGTTGCCTGATTTATCTGTCCTTAGACAAGTTTTCTTTTATGGGTTCATTATTATTATCTGCCTTATACCTTTGTGTTTTTGCATTTATTGTATTCCTAATCTTATTTCTATGTGTAACACATGTCCACTGCGTAGAAGGGAGACATCGGGTTTTACACGACGGCAATTGTACTCAATGAGGTATCATCCTCCGGAACAAAGTACCATGAGTCAGGAGGGGTACGATGTCCAGGAGGACAGTGATGATGTATATGGAGGAGTAGTTATGGAGTATGATGACATGCAGGGGTATGATTAGCTGTCCCTCTCTCAAATTTAAATGAAAAAGGAGGACATGTAGGAATGTATCTGGTTTCTGTCTCCTGTCTTCTGACACATATTGTAAACAAAAGCCTCTTTGCTTACTGAGAGACAACGCTTGATTGTGGGCATGCATAGAATAGTGAAAAAGAATTCTCCTTTCTTCTCCTTATTTGGGTTCTGACCTTCTGATTGGCTTGTAGCTTAAGTTTCGTTTCTGTTATACTCTGCTTGAATAAAGAGAAGCCATTATTATCCTTTGTTCAGCCAAAAGGGCAGTGTGTGTGTGTTCTTCTCTCTATCTCTTTTCCCTTCTTACTCCGTCTAATGAAGCTGGACTTCATCAGACCTTGTAACTCTCTCTCTTAAAAGATCTGGGGCAATAAACTGCTGCTTCATGAGACTGATTGAAGAGATCTTTACATGAATCGAACTCCGACAGGTACATTCCTGATACACAGGAAGGTTGGTGAGCTAAATGAAATAAAATTTTGTGGGAGGGTGGTTTTCGTAGAAAACATATGAACTGTGCAATTTTGCATTTCAAAAGCAGAAGGCAGACAAAGTGAGCCCTAATATTTTTGAAAGTGAAGATCTTTCAACCTATCCAACTTCATGTAACAAGCAGGATGTCCTGTTCAAAAAGGTCTAGTGTTTGGCAGGTTAGGAACACAGAGGTGTTTTGTAGGTGGCATGCAAGGAAGTGCTTAAAGTCGGTGAACTTTAACCTCTCTTTCTCTGTGTGTGTGTGTCTTTCTCAGAAAAAAAAATCATAGACTGCTGTGATCAGACTTGCAAAGTAAGCTGCCTTTTGCTACACTGGATGCAGGTAAGCTTTTAAATGTCCAGGAGGAAAAGCCTTCTCTTAAACCAATTGTGGGCTGCACTTCCTCACAACCATCACCTACCACCTAAATTTGGTGGTGAAAGTTTTATCCAAAAGCAATGAAGGTCATGGTTTACAGCCTGACATGATTGCAAATGTGAGCCTGACAAGAAACTTATGACCCGATAAATAAGCTGTCTTTAAATCACTGGCGGTCTGACATTCTAATTTTGGGAGTTTAATAAAGTAGACTTCTGACATAGTGGGTGTAATCCCACACAACTCTCCATAAGGTAAGCAATGCTTCAAAGATCATGCCGTGATTTAGGGTGTTCAAAAACAAGAAAAAGAACAATCAAGGTGGTAGGGAAAAAAAATATTCATTTGAAATGTGGTTCTGAAAGGACAGTTTTCTGGCTATCCTGGACGGCCAGAAGGATTAACAAGTGGGTCCTGGAGCAAATCAAGCCTGATCTAAAGCAACTTGAGACATAAGAGATCAATGTTAAATAGGAATTTTAAAAGAAAACTTCAAAGAGTATTAGGGATATTAACTAGCCCCCATCCATACACATTCACATTGGTATATACATCAAGAAAGATCAGGTACAGAATTCCTTAAGTGATGAAAACATCTACTGTATTCATCATAAAACAAGTAATTTTTGCTTCCAGTACCTTGGAAATTATCTTGGTTCATTTTCCATTGGTTACTGGATATAAAGACAAGCATGAAAGTCTCAGGTGTGAAGAGCACTTCAGGATTTGTGATACTGGAAAACTAGTGTGGCTTCAGCAACTCATAATGTGCCACACTTGTTGTCAAACTTGACTTAGATAGTTGTATAAGTAGCTGAAAGATGAAATGTTGGTGAAACATGTCAGCTCCACTTTCTCTTATGGTTTAAATGTTTAACCCTCAAATGCTTTCTGTCTAAATATGAAGAAATATCTGGATTTTGATACTTTCTTTAAAAAACAACACCCTGCAACAATCTTTTCCCTTTGCACACTCTAGATTGAATACATATGACTGTTTCCAGAATGGCAAGGAATTGGCTTTACCAGTATACCATAAAGGAAAAAGAGGTGTTAACCCTTACTGAGTACCAATGTGACTTTGTTCACAAGGATTCAAACCCAGTCTTTTAAGAATTGCACATCTAAAGCCTTGGGTTTAAATTGATGAATTAGTCACTTTTGGTTTCAGGAGCATTCCAATTTCTAAATCTGAAGTTCTTTCTCTCATGAGTGTGAAAGTACAGACAAGTAATTACAAAATCTCATCGAAAATAGAATTGAAACAAGATTATCATCTATTGATGGGTTTGATCAAATTAATAGAGAATTATACCAGGAAAAATTGTAAAGCAATCGGCAGATAAAAGGGAAACTGAGTAAAACCTGTGAAAATGATATTACAATGCCTACTATCATATACAGTTTTGTGAAATTTAGGTTGAGAAGAACATAACAAAAATGCTTCTTCTTCTCAATAGTTAACCTTGGTCAGGAAACATGACTCACTAAACTAAATAAAGTCACTAGAAGACACAGTAAAAACAATGTACAACGCCCTGTAATTCAGCTGGGATTTCTTAACAATAACAACAACAACAAGATGAAAGTCTTCCTTTTCTATTGCCACATACCAAAGACTTGCTTTTCTTACTGTAGAAAAAGAACAGTCTGTCTAGCAAGGGAAAATCCCCCCACCCACCCCTCTTGTGTTCATAAAGATGGTGCTACAAACTACAAAAATTGTGATGTCAAAAATCTTGGAGATGGCAATGGAGATTTTTAAACAAAACAATATCAAGACTCATAATATACACATGAAAAATTAATTTCCAAACATTCAGTTTCTAAGATGGCTCTTTTAAAATCTGGATAATATTAACATTCCCAGTTAAAGCCGCCACCCATTGAGTCACTGCTTATCCCTCTTATAAAGCCAATAACATGCAAGAATGAATAAAGCTTAGAAGCTCCATTTGCAGACTTTGCTGATTGCTCTGCTCAGCTATCCAAACATGCGAAACTAACATTGGAAGGAGTAGGCTGGATAGCTGAGTGGTTTAGGCATCTGGCTGCGGAGCCAGATTCTCCCTCTGAGCTTCCAGGAAGAAGGACCAGCCAGAGAAGTCATGGACTGACTGCACAGTTCCACAATGCCTTCAGAAGAAGGAAATGATAAACCACTTTTGTTTTGTCTTTACCTAGAAAATCTTTCTGGGGCTACTTGTGATTGCTCTCCACTCTTACCCAATAGCATGTTGGGATCCCTTTCAGCCTAAGGGGCTTGCCTTCTGGCATCATATCTTTTGATGCTGTCCATGGGATATTCTTGGTTAAGATACTGGAGTGAGGTGCTGTTTCCTTCTCCAGTGGATCCATTTAGTCTGAGTTTCTTGCTGTGGCTTGTCTGTCTTGGGTGGCCCTATGTGGCATAGCCCATAGCCTCTGAACCACACAATCCCCCTCACCATGGCATGGCAACAATCCTTGAGGGGGGAGGGTAATAAATCTACTTCCTGCCTAAAATCAATGGCATAGTTCAGCAGTGGCCAACCTTGGCACTCTAGGTGTTCTTGGACTTCAGTTCCCAGAAGCCCTAGCCAGCACTCCATCCTGTTTTACTTGACAACTTTTTCAAAGCTTTAATTTTTTTTCCTATTCATGCTTTTCTAACTTTACTTCTAAAAATGATTGTATGAGCTTTTATATAAATAGATAAAAAATCCCATTGGACAGAGGTACAAACAAGGATATAACCTAAAATCATGCTGGTATATTGTACTGACAAGAGGGCTACTTGTATTAAATAGAACTAAATGGAATCTCCATTTGCTTTTGCATCCAGTCTGAATGACCTTCATATGTTATTGCATGCTCCATATGATACCATCCCTCATACTGTACTATATTTTGCAACAAGAGATAGACTCATCTTTGCAAAAAGTAGGAATGTCTTAATGCCTCCCACCAGTGCTCTTTCTCCTTTCCTTTGTTGCTTCCCTTTTGCCCACCCCACTCTTTCTTTTGCCTTGGTCTTCCTATCTACAATGTTTGTTCAGAATTTCCCTTCTAGCCCACTGTGTCTTTCAGGTGGCAAGTTCCCTTCTCTCCTCCTCTCGCTTCAACTTGTTGAAGAATTTTTGAGACTCTCTATTCTGAAGCACTATATGTAATTATCTGGAGGCTCTCAGAGAAAAAAATATATACCCAAGGTACTGTGGCTCAAACATTTGAGCTAGTTTCATTTCATTGCCATAAATCTGACCAAATGGGATTAAATCTATCTCAGCAGGACTGTGTGGGTGATAGTGTGGGTTGCCCGCATTAATTGGATATTAGACCTCTCCCGAGGGGTGTGACCGGTGTCCACAGACCCACATGCCAGTCCCCAAACTAGTTGGGGCCGTGCTCAGCTGGAGAGGAAATTGGGGAGATAAGCGGGCAGGCTAGGAATAAACAATGGCTCAGGCTGGGGGCAAATAGAGTTAGGCAAGCAGACAGGGGCAAACAAGGGACAAGATTAGGTGCCCAGGGTCAATCCACATAGACCCCGAGATTAGGGCAAGAACAATGGGTCTTGCCAGCCCAAGGCAATTAAGTGCGGGTTTTCCATTAACCTTGGAGTAGCCTTCCAGACACGGCTTTCATGAGAATGCCATGGACGCAAGCCTTCTGTACAGGGGATGGCACGATTATCTTAGATATGCGTCTTCGCCCCTAGGCAGGGAATAAATACTTGCTCCCAACTCCGGTCGGGGCTGGACTTCACCACACGGCCGCCTCCCATGTCTCATTGCAACATGATAGTATATGAGATTTAAGTCTATTGCACTGCATTTAAACATTAAGTTGTCATTTTGGTAACCTTTAAAAATGTTCAATTAAAAGCATGCTACCATCTAATGGTACATCCCGAATATGTTTACTCAGAGAACTGGGTGTTTCAGAGAAAATTTCAGCATGCAAGTTAACCACCACCACCCCAACTAGATTTCTGGCACAAGAACAAAGATTTGGTTATTTTATAGGTATATATTGTATGTATTGTAGGGGTGCCCAAACCATGGCCCATGGGCTGGATCCAACCCACAATGCCAATTCATCAGTATGGGTGCATTTTACTTCCACTTCCGGGAGCAACGAGGGCTTTCTGGGTGTTATGTACTGAATAGAATGTGACAAGTACTCTTTAACGGATTGTATCTGGCAATTGTATCCATTGTAACTAATCAGTGACACATTGTTGCAAGCTGTTAAGGATAATACTGCTTGTGCCAGTAGCAGCATCCAGCTCACATGATACAGATTCCCCTGAATACCTGAAGGGCGGGAAACCTTCCTGCCGCACCTCACCTGGAGAAGATAGGCGTGACGATCCATGACGTCACGCGGACAGTAACCATGAACTATCACCCGGGTTATTCAAAATGTACAGTGTGCTATAAATATTGCTGTTTGGTCCACCATTACCTCATGTTCACTCTCACTACCATGCAATAAAGTTGTGTTTTAGCCCTTACTGAGGCTCCTTCTTTGTCTTCCGTGCAAGACACCAAAGTGGGCAAGATGAATTTAAGTTGGGGCCGGATTTGGCCCACAGGCCGTAGTGACTAGCCCCCTGACCGGCCCATGACCTGAAAAGTCTGGACACCCCTGTTGTATTGGCTGCTGCCTCACATAAAATACAAATATCTTTTTGAGGATTAACATTACAAGAAGTCAAGTTTAATGGAAAAATATGTAGAAAGGTTATGTAATTTAAACTCGGCAGCATATCATCTAAGGCTAATAAGTTTTCAGCCACCAATTAATCTGTGTTGTTTTCTGACAAGAAGGAAGAATACTTAATAATCTTGAAAAACATACTTGTGTGTGTGTTGTGTGTTGTGTGTGTGTGTGTGTGAGAGAGAGAGAGAGAGAGAGTGTGTGTGTGAGAGAGTGAGAAATCTTCAAGCATTTCATTTATGACAAACTTCCAAAAACCTCAGATGCAACACAGACATCTTATTAATTTATTCCTTTGACTAGCCTGAGAGTCCTGACCTCCAGTCTAATCCTGCCCTTCAGGGTTCTTAATTTCCAGCTCTACTCAACTCAGTCAGGCCTGTTTAACAATTCTCTTTCAGAATTAGGCTCTTTGAAGAGGCCCTATTTTCTGTTCAGTGACATGAAAGAGATACTGATGCTGATTATCAAAGGCATGCGCTCTTAACCACCAAGAGTCTGATGCCCTGGGGAGGTAATATTATCTCTGCCTTCAGTTTTTACATCCTCCCATAGCAAAGAAATTGGCAAATAACTTGCACATCTTATTTTTCCTCTCCCTTCTCCCCGCTCTCCTTTTCTGTCCAGTTTCATTACTAATTTTACATGAGATATTCATCTGAAAGTAAATACATTAATAACTTAAGCTTGTAGGTCATGCTACGGGAACATGTTATTTTGAATTAGATGCACTAGAGGTTTGAACAGAGTTGTTTCAGAGCGGTTACAAGTTATGTCCTCAATAGGCTGCCGTTAAACTAACTGCAGATTTCACACGGGCAAAAACAGCTTAGAAAGATCAGCAGACATGGTGAACTTGCCTTGTGAGATGAGGTTTAAAAAGCTCACTACAAACAAGTCTAGGAAAGAAGATAGACTTGCTATCCTGCATTCTGTAATCATATGACACGGTTTAGCCAGTTAAATGACGCAAGTTGTTCAGCTGAACAAGTCTGTTTGTACAGTGGGTAGTTCTTTAAGGTACAGAGTAGAATTGATGTACATGAGTGTACAATAAGAAAAGTATTTGAGCAAGGGCGGAGGTTAATGCAGTAATGTGTAATTGTAGGGATGGAAAACATGGTCCAGTGGCATTTGCTTTGAATTATTTTCAAAGCCTCATGGTTGAATATCAAGAATGAAGTTCAAAAATTAAACAAACAAAACAAAAACAAACCCTGGGCCTAGCTGGTTATTTTAAATACTTTAACCTACCTAGCTGTCATTATCTTAGTTCTCAGGCCTCAACTCAACTGGTACCTCCAACTCAACCTGTTGAATCAGTGTAATTTATATGAATATTGAACTAATTATGCAGAAGTTGATTCTCACATCTTTTTCCATCTGGTTCTGGATCCACTCCATTCTGCTCTCCATCCTATAGCTTGACATAGTATTTCTTCCTTAAATTTAAGCAATAGCTTCTGACTCAAGATGTACATCTGTTGTTGTTGTTCTACTGCCACCAGTTGGGCTCATGGATTTGAACATCATGGATGGACTATGATCTGTTGAGATTTGTAGTTGTACAACAAAAGTGGGGCACATTATAAAGGTTTAAATTGTTTGCAAGCCTCCCCACACAGCCAAATAATTACTTAGTATAAAACTCAAGGTTAAAAAAATGGTATTTATTCGCTCAGAAGTCTTGACAGAATGGCAACAGGTTTGTTAGAAGAGAATTCAGGTTAGATGCTAAAAAACATTTTCTTCCTTTGTGGCTACATGGTGTTTCTTTTGTTTATTTCTTGCATTTTTTGTACATTTCACATTTAGGAATCCATTGCAAGGGGGGAAATGTACGGTATGTATAATTTTGGTGTGGGAGTGGTGCTGGATATGTGGTATCTTCTAGCTCAATTCATCACTGTTCTCTGTTCACTGAACTGGACTAAATTGTATTTGAAGTCTGTGGAACTTGATACTGTTTTGGAAATGATGTGTTGACTAATAATTTCTTCAAAACTAATAAATGTTAAGTAGGGAAACCTGAAGACATAAAGCATGTTTTCCTCTGAAATGTCCTTTTGCTCTCTCTCACCATCTTTTCTTTAAAAATTAGGAAAAACATTGTTGCATTGTGAATATTATGGCACAATTTGCTCTTAGTCCTGCATAATTGGATTCCATTTATTCAACATACAGAATGAAGTCAGCAGTAAATAAGCTCATCTGTTCCATGCACAGAATGTACTTTTGTTTACAAGACAGAAAAAAAATCTTGAACATTTGACATGAAACAGTGGCTGTGTCTGCAATTATGGATAAGAAATAAGAGCCATTGGAATACAATAGTTGGAGCACATATATATAGCCAACAAATTCGTAAGTATGATCCAAAGCAGTCTAAGTTGACGTACTATGAGACTTCTTCACAAACAGCTACTCATTCTTTATTTTCCCATTATTAATTGTATGTCTTTTTACTGGGCAAGTGATTTGCATCGAAAGCTGTTTCCCCATATTTACTTGCTGACTGGCAGGTTGCCTCCTGTATGTATCTTATGTATCCATGAACTGCTGATCCCAGATTTTCTGTTGCCTCTCTAAATATATATGTAAGGATATACAGTGATACCTCACACAACGTCCAAATCCTTGCTGCAACAGCACAGACTTCAAGGCAAAGTCAAGGAAACAGACAGGAAACTGACAGAACTTTAAGAAAACATTGTCTAAAGGCTAAATACTGTGGGAATCGGGGCCACTGGGGGCCGGAAGGTCCCGGAGGAGGACTGATCAAGTGACGACACGAGACAAGCTGCTGGATCGATCAGACACTTTATTGGTCAAAGGCAGAATCATTTATAGGGAAAAAGTGCAACGGTGGCAAACTGTCCTCTGGCAAGGCATTACCTCATGCGTTGACACATGTTAATGGGAAAAACAATCAAAGGGGAAGTTAATTAACTTGGGCAAACAGGGAACAAGATTGACCATTGTCTTGGGACTTAGGCAGGGGTAAACATGGCTTATTTGCACCAGGGATTTCCCCAAACCGGGAGATGAGTCATTATGGTTAATAGAATGCATGAATCAGCTATCTGCTTACTCGGCAGAGTCGCGGGTCAGGTCACCTTAATTGGGTGAATCAAGCCCTATACTTTTATTCACCCCCCTTAATTTGACGACCGGTGAGCCCACTGGCCGGGAGCCTGTCTCACCGCAGTGGTCTCTGGTCTATTCCGTGCCCTGTGGGGCACGGGGAATCCATATCTCCCCTTTATTTTCTATTTAAGAACCTGACCGGCGACCTTACGCAAGATAGGCATCAGCTGTTGAGCGGGGATGACGTCACGGGATTTCTCTCTGGGGCGGCACTTGGAGATCAGCGAGGGAATACACTGAGCAAAGCAACAGAGCGTAATGCCTAGTATAGCTATTCCCACCACTATCTGAAGCACCGTCTGTAGCCACCCCCAGGGGATCCATGACCACATCCAATTCCACAGGGAACCCCACCAGGCTCCCCACGCGGAGCCTTCCGTAATGCCTGCAACAATGGAATGCAGGTCCTTGATCTGGTTTTGTATTTTCCGGGGGTTGTCAGTAAGGTTAAAACAGCACATCCCATGGACAGATTCGCACCCCAGGTGGTGCAATAAGAGGAGGTAGTCGATAGCCGCTCGATTATCAAGAACAGCTTGGCGGAGTTCCACTTGCTCTTGATTAAGGAGCGCTATCGCTGAGGAGGTATGATTGATGGTTTTTGCTAAACCGCAGGCCAAATGACCAATTCTCCGTGCGTTGCCGGTGGCCAACCCCGGCACGCCGATCAAACTGACGGACAGGGAAACATACTCAGCGGGACTCATTACTCTGATGCTGCTGTCACAAGAGCTGTCTAACTGGGTTGTGCGTGTGTGCCGAATGAGCGGGGAAACATTCACATGGGATACATTTGTGTCACTAGAACGTGGGGCAATCATGTCCCTGGTAGGGAGTACAAGTGTCAAGCGACTAATGCAACACATTGAGTCTGACAGATTGGCAGGGATGTAGTTCCAGGTGTGCTGGTTGCAGGTAAAGAACCACCCTGAGGGCAGGGTGACATGAGCGTACAATGAGATGAGGGTTTCCGGTTTATTGCAAGTCCAGTTGCCAACGCCAGGGTCAATACAGCGGCGCCGTGCCTGACCGTCTGCGGTGCAACCGGTCATGCGGGTACAGGCGGCGCCCGGGCTGACCGCCACCCGAGGGGTATGGAGGGTGGCTGCATCAGCCGGCAAGGTTGGGGTAAGTTGCTGTCCCCCCCAGCGTGCATATGCCGAGAAGGCGGTAGGAGAGTGAGGGGCAAAGGATGCTTTTCGCAACCAGGCACTGTCCTCGGTGTGCTCGTCCGGAGTATGGCACACCGGGATGAGACAGGTGCTGAGCATGGATGCAGAACCAACGTCCTGCTGTAAGCAAAAATCGGACTGGTTGACGAGACCCGCCAACCTTTCCCACAAGTTGTACTGCATTCGTGTAGACAGGTCTTCACCAGGCGACAAACCGTCGGCCTGGATTGAGGCTGCCTGGGCGCCTCCCCCCAAAAGCAGGGAGAGGGCCAGGACTATGGAGATCGCCACGGTGTTGGCGTGAATCTGGGCCAAGACTGCAGCTGTGAGGTTCTCCGGCGTCGGTTCCTTCCCCTCGCGCTGGACGGCGTCCTGAGCGTCATGGCAAAGAACCTTGACCATCCCCCAGGTGACTTTAGGGATCGGCTGTCGCCTCCTCCGACGGATCCTCTCGTGCAGGGTGAGGTCCTTCATCTCCGGTATCGGACTCGGGCCGGTCTGGTTCCACGCCATGCGGTTCCGTGTGGGGTTTGACACACCGAGCTGGGATCCAGACGACACCTGTAGGAGACATAACTGCAGCATACCCTCTCCCCCAGGTGACGAGCGGCACCGGCCCCCTCCAAGTGGGGTCCGGTGGCACTCGGTACCGGACCATTGGTCGCGGGAGAGCCTCCGAACGGCGGAAATGCCTCTCCTGTGGCGTGCAATCCGAAAAAACATTAAGGTGATTGTATGTGAACAAAACCTTGTTTAAGCAAAACTGTGCTGCTCCTTGTGACTTGGGGAGGGCAGGAGGTTCCCCCCTTTCTATTTGTTTGTCAAGATAGGACTTTAGCGTCCGATTGACACGCTCTACAATCGCCTGCCCTTGCAGATTGTAGGGAATTCCAAAAGTGTGCTTGATGTCCCAAGTCGCCATGAAGGCGGCCAACTGCCTAGAGCAGTAGGACGGTGCGTTATCCGTTTTCACGTGCCGTGGCTTGCCCATCGCCGCGATGCAGGAAAGGAGGTGCTGCTCCACGTGGGTAGCCGTCTCTCCTTTCTGCGCCGTGGCCCAAACGAACTGGGAAAAGGTATCAATGCAGACGTGCATGTATTGCCATCTGCCAAACTGCGGCACATGCGTGACGTCCATCTGCCATACCTGGTTGGCCTCAGTCCCCCGTGGGTTGACCCCCCACGAGGGCCCCCCCGGCGCCCCTGCGCAATGCTGGCAGGAGCGGACTGTACCCTGGGCTTGAGAGAGCGGCAGATTGAACTGTCTGGCAAGTGCCTTGGCATTTTGGTGAAAAAATGCATGACTTTGGATTGGAGTAGTGAAAACTCCCAAAACTGAACGTTGCTGAATTTCCTTTGCGGCCGCGTCCGCTCTGCTATTGCCCGCGGAAATCGGACCCGGTAGGTCTTGGTGACTTCGGATGTGGGCAATATAGAGCGGCTCCGTGCGGTTTCGCAAATGAAATTGAGCGGTGAGAAACAGACTTAGTAAATTCTTGTCTATCGCGGGAGTGATGTAAGCTCCCGGTAGACTGTGCAACAAATTCCTTACGTACAGGCTGTCAGTAATAATATTCAAACGCTCCTGGGCGAAGGTGCGCAAGGCAAGGTTCACGGCTGCCAACTCTGCCCGCTGAGCGGACTTCTGTGGAAGAGTTAGCAGCGTGTGCCAAGCTTCGCCCTCCTGCCAGGTCAAAACACCATAGGTGCGACCTCCGTCTGTGAAAACTGTCCTGGCCCCCTGAAGCGGGACCAGCGAGAGCAATTCGAACAAGCTGACTGTTCCTGTCTGTAGGGAAACGAGTCTAGGGTCCTTGGGCAAGTGGTACGCTAAACTCCCAGTGAAACCTTCCAAGGCTATCGGAAGCGAGTCACCTAGCTGCACTAATTGGTGAATTTGTTCCTTGGTGAAAGGAACCACAATTTTGGCCAAATCATTTCCTGAAATGTCCCTAGCTCTCAGCCTGCCGCGGTAAATCACCGCGGAAACCAGCTCTTGGGGCGGAACGATGTTCCGTGATGATGTGTTAGGCAAATAAACCCACTCCACAATTTTCGCTCCCTTCTCTGAGTCTACGCCTAACGCCCCAGTGAACATGGATCCTGACCGTACGATGTACAAATTCAGGATCGGGGCATAAGGCCCCTGGGCGATCCTATCCACCCACCTCTGGCTGAGAACTTGGTTCACTTTCTCGAGCGCCAAGCGCGCGTCTCGAGAGATTTTTATCCGGTCTGCCGGCTGCTTACCTAAAGTTAGCAGCGAGAAGAGCGGCTTTAAGAGATCCGTATCCAATCGGAAATACGGTCTGGCCCAATTAATGTTCCCTAAAATCTGCTGTAACTCTACCAGGGTGACTGAGTCCTGTAAAGCTATCTGGGGTAAAACCGGTGCGGCAAAGGAACGGAGAAGCCGATGACCCAAGTATGAAAAGGGCTCGGTTTTCTGCACCTTCTCTGGGGCTATGAGTAGACCCTTGTCCCCCAGGCTGGCCTGGAGGTCAGAGAACACTGCGCTGCCGAGTTGCGGCAACGCCACTAAGATATCATCCATGAAGTGACACACAATAGCCTTAGGGTAAAGGCTTCGAAACTTTGCCAGCGCGTTGTGAACATAAATTTGGCACAGGGTGGGCGAATTGAGCATGCCCTGTGGCAAAAATTTCCACGCGTAACGCTGCGTGGGCTCTCCGTGGTTCACAACCGGCACTGTAAAGGCGAACCTTTCCCGGTCCCGGGGGTCTAAGGGGATTGTATAGAAGCAATCCTTGAGATCTACAACTAGAATCTCCCACCCCTCGGGAATCATATTTGGATTCGGGATGCCGCATTGAAGCGGACCCATGGGCTGAATACATTTATTGATCTCTCTGAGATCGTGGAGGAGTCGCCACTTCCCCGACTTCTTCTTAATTACAAAAACTGGCGAGTTCCAGGGACTGGTGGACTGCTCTATATGTCCTGCGTCTAGCTGTTCCTTCACTAGCTGCTTTAGGGCAACCAGTTTCTCTCCCACAACCGGCCATTGTTCTACCCAGACCGGAGTATCGGTGAGCCATTTAAGTGGCAACGCCATTACCCGAAGGTAAGGGTGGCACCGTACTGCTGGAGAATGTCTCGCCCCCAAAGGTTGACGTGCACGTCAAGAATGTGCGGCCGAACTACCGCCGTGCCGTCAGCCCCTGGGATGGTGACTTCTACCCACTCTCTGCTCCTAAACGCTTCCTGAACGCCACCTACCCCCCACACATCGGAGACCGGCTCAATGGCCCACTCCCTCGGCCACTGGCTCCTGCTTATCACGGATACATCAGCTCCGGTATCGAGGAGGCCTGAGAACACCCTTCTGTTCAAAAATACCTCGATAACGGGGCGCTGCTTCCACTCAATGTTGGTCTCCACTGTCGCTAAGACCTGGTATCCTTGCACTGCCTCAACCGCGCTCAAGCGGCCTGCTGAGCCGGGCTCTGAGCTGTCACTGAGCCTCCCCTGACTGCCTGCTGGCGAGTGACAAGGAACCATGATCAGTTGCGCTAAGGAATCTCCCTTGTGAATGGTCTGGGGCAGGTGTGTCCAGAGTTGGACCTGGAGAACGCCTGAAAAATTCGAGTCAATGACTCCTGGAATTATGAAAATTCCGCGTGCTCCAGCTACACTACGGGGCAAAACTAAACCTAAAAAGCCTCTGGGCAGGGGACCCATGTACTGGGAATCGACCAGATAGACTGTGCCTGGCAGATCGCATGTAACGTCTACCTGACAAGTCAATTCTAGCCCTGTGCTACCCTTGGGGCTGGCCTGTGCCCTCGTAGTGCCTGGAATGTGCCTGGAACCTAGTCCAGCTCTGGGAAGTCTGGATTCTGGGGAATGAGAGAAGTCTCTGTTTGGACTGGGGCCAGAGACATGCCCGCGTTCCGGTTTCCCGAACTCGGACAAAACTTGGCCCAATGATAGCCTTTCCTGCACTTTGGACATGGGGTTTTCGGGGCTGTGGACTGGCTGAACTTTTGTCCGCCTCCCTTTGATCGGCATTCTTTAGCGAAGTGCCCGACCTTGCCACAAGAGTGACAAGCTCCCCTGGTCTTCCCCTTGGGGTGAGATCTCTTTCCCCCCTGCACTGCTGCCGCTAGCAGACCCATCTTGTAGGAGTCCGTGCCAACGTCAGAACAGGCCCTAATCATGTCCGATAGTGTCAGGTCAGGACGATTGCCTAGGGACAGCAAAATCTTACGGCAGTCCAAGTTGGCATTGTCCTTGGCTAGCTTGATCATGAGCTCTTGCTGGGCTTGTTCATTATCAATCTGCCTGGTGATGGCTTCTTCCAGGCGATTGATGAAGTCCATGTAGGGTTCCTGGGCTCCCTGCTTGATAGCGGTATAATTCTTAGCCGCTTTGCCAGATGCTGGGATCTTGAAGTACGCCCTATAGGCGGCTTCAGCGGACATTTCGAGAGTGGCGAGAGGCAAGTTGATTTGGGCGTTAATGGCCTCAAAGGCACCTGAGCCATATAGCTGCTCAGCGATTACCGCGCCTCCCATTCTCGCGGCTCTGGCCTGTGCCTCGAGCCGGTACTCGCTGTCCCAGATCATGTACTGGCTAGGGGTTAGCATCATCCTCATGACGGCTTTCCAGTCGTGAGGAATCCACATGGTGGCTTCACACGCTTGCTGAAGCGTGCCCCTAGTAAAACGACTTTGGAGCCCTGTCTCTGAGATTGCTTTCCGTAAGGCCATGAGAAGCTTGTACGGGACTGGGGAATGAACTATCTGTTGCGCGCCTGTGAGCGCGTCCATCTCCATTCGGATTGGACAAATCTGTCTAAGCTCAGCTAGTTGTTCTGCTGACAATTCCCCCTTCTTGAGCTCTATCTCTGCTGTGCGCTGAAGGGCACTCTTTACAACTAGGGAAGCTGGCGCTGTCAGAGGAACGCCTGCGCTCCTCATTCCTTGCGTTCCTTCGGTGACGTCTGCAGCTGTCACCGGGGGAAGGCTTCCCTCGCTGCTATGCTGATAGCTGAATGACGGACAGAGCGCCGTGGGCGCAGCCGGGTGGACTGGCTGACCTGAGGGCTCTTCTAACGGGGGTTCTAGGGCCTCTGTCCGGGCTGGCTCGATCTGCTCTAAGAGCCTCCTACACTTTTTCCATGTGCTGACTACCCTGCCGGGCGCTTTGGGGGGTTGCTGGATGCAGTCTCCTATCTGATCCCAGAGCTTCAAGGTTAACGTACCTACTTCTGGGTAAAGTAGGCAGTGTCCCCTGAGGTACGCCAAAAGTCTCGCTAGCTCTCCGCTGTGAAATCGCAACTTAAAAACCCTGGCCAGGATTCTGAACTCTTCCTCACGAGTTCTTTGGCTAGCGGACGGACTTGGTCTATGAGAGCAAGTCCCCATATTACCTGTGATGGGTCCTCCGAAGTTTCCTTCTCGGGCCGAGAGTCGATGCGTCCTTTTACAGGCAATAGTTCTGGCGACGAGTGTCTGGGGTAGCTGTCGGAGCGTGGACCTTCTGTCACGGGCCCTCGGCGGCCACTGCAATGTCAGGGGCTCACAGCCTGCCCTGACCGGAACGCGTTTTTCCCTTCGCGAACCTCCCCAAAGCCGGGAAAAAGGTAGGTAGGAAAGTCTCTTGGGAATGCCTCGCCGCGGCCACTCCTCTGTCCGGCTGGCTGCCGACCAGAGTGCCGCGCAGTCCTCCGGGACAACGGGTCGCGGTTCAGGCGTTGAACCGGACCGCGTGGATCGTTACTCACGAGTAGACCTCTCCGGGGTCCTCTTACTCACGAGTAGCATCACGTCGGGGTCACCAGCTGTGGGAATCGGGGCCACTGGGGGCCGGAAGGTCCCGGAGGAGGACTGATCAAGTGACGACACGAGACAAGCTGCTGGATCGATCAGACACTTTATTGGTCAAAGGCAGAATCATTTATAGGGAAAAAGTGCAACGGTGGCAAACTGTCCTCTGGCAAGGCATTACCTCATGCGTTGACACATGTTAATGGGAAAAACAATCAAAGGGGAAGTTAATTAACTTGGGCAAACAGGGAACAAGATTGACCATTGTCTTGGGACTTAGGCAGGGGTAAACATGGCTTATTTGCACCAGGGATTTCCCCAAACCGGGAGATGAGTCATTATGGTTAATAGAATGCATGAATCAGCTATCTGCTTACTCGGCAGAGTCGCGGGTCAGGTCACCTTAATTGGGTGAATCAAGCCCTATACTTTTATTCACCCCCCTTAATTTGACGACCGGTGAGCCCACTGGCCGGGAGCCTGTCTCACCGCAGTGGTCTCTGGTCTATTCCGTGCCCTGTGGGGCACGGGGAATCCATAAAATACATTACAAAAACATGTCAAACAACACTGATTGTCCAAGAACCTGAAGAATGCTGCAAAAATCCCAGGAATGCTTCTAAAAATTCTGATGAAAAATTCAAAAAATAATAATCCAAAATCACACTCAAAACCACTCCTAAACACTCTTTGCCTTGTGCAAAACCCACAAGAGCAATGCATGCATGTGTCCTGTCTTTTATACTGCCCAGGCACAATGCAACCTGGGAAAAACTGAATGCCTCATACAAAGTTGAGCGACTTTGTATGAGGTAACTTTTTTCAAGAAATTAGGCGATGTTGTATGAATTCGATGTTGTATGAAGCGGACTTTGTATGAGGTTTTACTGTATTTGTATACTATAGCTCTACCACCCACCTAAATCCAACCTAAGACTATGCTGCTGTTTTTATACACACATTCATTAAGATAATGGAAGCGTGGCGCCAAAATGGCCGCCGCGCTCTTTGCGGGGCCCCCCCACCAGACGAAGCCATCCGGGTAGCACCCTAATAAAAGGGCTGGCCACGAGGCAGCCGTGCTGCCATTTTGGCGAAGCGACGGAGCGGAGAAGTTTTTCCCTCTTACCTCCGTCGCTCGTGTTCTCACAGGGGAAGCCTTTTTTTTTTTTGCGGGCAGCTTTCTTTCCTTAGGCTTCCTGACTAGGCTAGCTATGCCCTCCAAGAAGAAGGCAGCTGCGAATGCAGCTCGAGCGATGCGGAGGCGTCAGCCGGGTCGGAGGACCGCGACTGCGCCCGCCCAGCAGCCGCCTCTGACGGATCCCACCGGGACCGGTGGGATGGTATCGGTGGCCCCTTGGCCCGATGCGCGGTGCGCGCAGGTTGCCCCAGACGGGGCCTCGGCCCTCGGCCCGCAAACGGTGACCACTGCCCCCGGCATGGGCCATGCGGCGGGGCCTTCTGGCCTGGGTTTGCAGTTCCCTGCGGGGGGGCGAGCCATGGGGGGTAGTTGGGTCCCCTACCTTGGCAGGGCGTGCACACGGCCCCTCAAGGGCCGAGCATGGGCTCTTGGCCGTATTTGGCCCCTGCGGCCCAAGGACCTAGACAGGTGCCCATGACCTGCGGGCCGGCTGGCCCTTTGCCCCTTGTAGGGGCTGGGGGCTATGTTAACGTGAAGGCCCTTCTGGCCCGCGTAGCGGCCCTCGAGGCATCCCTGGCAAGGGCCAACCAAGCGGGGGCGTATTTTGGTTTCCAGATTGACCCTTTGGCTGCCGGGCAGCGGCGGGGGACGGGTCGGGTAGAGCTGCCTGAGGCGCGCGGGCCGGTGGCGGCCACTACCTCGCAGCTCCCCACTCAGCAGGTGCAACAAACGTGTGCGGATCGTGCCCCGTCGACGAGCTCAGTTTCGGTCGTGAGCTCCGACGCCCACAGCGGGCCGGAACCCCCGGTGGGGGCGGCCCGTGGGGGTGCATCGGGTGAGTATGCAGTTCAAGCTAGTGCACCCACACAACTGACTTCCCTGGGGGGGGGCTTTTCAGTGGCCATGGCCTCGCACGGATGGTCCGGCCGTCCAATTGCCTCCGGCCCACCCGGCGACTTCATCCCCGACCCAGGGCCCGGGTTGGGGTGGCTCCCCCTATGCGGTAGGAAATGTGTCGGGGATTCCTGGGTTGGTGCAGGCCCCCTTTGCCTTGCCCGCAGTTCCCTCTGTGCCGGTTTCGGCATTGCCGACAGCAGGGTATTCCTTGCCCCTGGGGGACCATCTGGCCCAATCCACCAAGGAGAAGATCTGGAGGGGCGAGTATGTGGACATCTTCTCCCTGCTTAACAGGGAGCCAACCAAGGAGGAGAGGGAAGGGCAGGATGAGAAAGATAAGGAGCAGGCACGTCGTCGTAAGCCGCCTCGCAGGTGGGCAAATTGGTTGCCAGCATACCTGATTTACACGGCTGTTTACCTCAGGGCCAGACCGGATCTGGCCATCCCTATGGTCCAGTATTTGGACAACATTTACCGGGCTATGGTTGACTTCCCGGGTCCGTCGTGGCTGGCTTACGCCGAGGAATTCCGCATGGGGATTCCACTGCACCCAGAAATGAGGTGGGGATGAGCCCTGCCAGAAGCTGTGGCTTCTGTACATGACCCCCACGCGCCCGGCGCCTGGGGAGAGATACCATTGTGGACATGCGGTCCAACGAGTGGCCCCGGCACAGGCTCCCCGCCAAGTGGCGGGGCAGGGGGTTCCAGCCCGCCTGCTGTGCTGGACCTTCTCGTCCAATGGTTCTTGCAACAGGAAGAATTGCAAGTACATGCATGAGTGCCCCTCTTGTGCTGGCCCCCACGCAGCCTCCGCCTGTCCCAGGCCGGGAGGATTTAGGGGCAGGGGTAGGGGTGGACAAGGGGCAAGTAGGACTGCTGCCGAGGGAGCAGGTCCACCGAAAGGCCCCCTCACCAATTAACGTGGACATGCTGGAGCGTTGGCTCGCATTATACCCAAGGAGGGCGGACGCAGTGTACCTCCTTCAGGGTTTTCGACTGGGATTCCGTATTCCTTTCACGGGGGATAGGTCACCTCAAGACGCACCCAACCTTTTGTCACTTAGGGGAAGGGAGGAGGTGGCTGTAGCCAGCATTAATAAGGAGATTGATGCGGGCAGGGTCGCTGGCCCATTTCCCGCACCCCCGTTCCCCAATCTCAAAGTATCCCCACTAGGACTAGTCCCTATGAAGTCCCCAGGCGAGTTCCGCCTCATTCATCACCTGTCCTACCCAGCCGGCCGCTCAGTCAACGATGCTATCCCTGATGACCTTTGCTCGGTCGGGTATACATCTTTTGACCAGGCATTGCGCATGGTGCGCTCGTGTGGCTCGGGTGCACTGTTGGCTAAGTGTGATGTTAAGTCAGCTTTTCGTCTCCTGCCGGTGCACCCGGGTGACTTTGAGTTGCTGGGTTTCAAATTCCGGGGTGAATATTATTTTGACAAAGCCATGCCATTCGGCTGTTCCATGTCCTGCTCGGCTTTCGAGCGCTTCAGTACATTCCTGCAGTGGGCATTTGTCCGTAGGTCAGGGTCTCGGTCTGTAGCCCATTACCTGGACGACTTTTGTTCGGGGGTGAACGGGGCTGGGACACGTGCATACGTCTCCTCAACACATTTCAGACGCTAATGGAGGAACTTGGTGTCCCTTTAGCGCCCGAAAAGACCGAAGGCCCGTCTGATAAGTTAGTATTCCTGGGGGTGGAGATTGACACGGTAGCGCAGGCGTCTAGGTTGCCGGAGACAAGGTGTCAAGGATAGTGGCCCTTATATCGGACTTGCTGGCTAAGCGCAAGGCATCCCTTCGGGAACTGCAGGTGCTACATGGACACCTTAATTTCACTTGCAGGGTGGTCGCACCTGGCAGGGCATTTGCTCGGCGCTTGTGCGACGCCATGGCAGGCGTATCTGGACCCCACCATAGGGTGAGATTGACACGGGGCGTCAGGGCAGATATGCACATATGGCTCCAGTTCCTGAGGGAGTTCAATGGGGCTCATTTTGGAGGTCCGACCTCCTGGTTTCACCTCACTTTCAGATTCAGTCTGATGCCTCGGGATCCCTTGGTTATGGGATGTACTTCAATGGGAAGTGGGCTCATGGTGGATGGCCACCAGCCTGGTCAGGCACGGGTCGCCTGAGGGATCTCACATATTTGGAATTTTTTCCCATACTGGGGGCTTTGATGCTATGGGGTGAGGAGTGGGCCAACTCTGTCGTGCATTTCTGGTGTGACAATGCGGCCGTTGTCCACATTGTCAACTCACAGACCTCTAAATCTCCCAGGGTCATGGACCTCGTGCGCCAGTTTGTATTGCGCAGCCTGCGCCTCAATGTACTCTTCAGGGCCAGGCATGTCCCAGGGGTGAATAATGATATTGCTGACGCTTTGTCCCGCCTGCAGATCTCCCGGTTCCGCGCCTTGGCCCCGGATGCGGAGGAATTTTCCTCGCCACTCCCGGAGGAGATATGGAACTTTGGCAAGGAGAGGTGAACCGGGCGATCGGCATGTCGCTGGCGCCACGCACGTGTAAGGCGTATCACCACGCGTTGGTTTCCTTTCAGTCTTTCTGTACCCAATCTCGACTGCCAGATACCTGGCCGATCCCAGTGGCCCACTGTTGTGTTCTAATGGTTTTATCTTCCACATGGATTACAATGTATCTGAACCAATGTAACCTTGCCTATAGCAACAATGTAACCTTCAGCTGTATCATATGAACCCTGTAATAGGACGCGAGCTAATGACCACCAGCTGGCAGCAGCGAGCGTCCAAGCTCTCTTGGTCCAAACTCATCAAAGGCAACAGCGCGGGAAGTTTTCCCGCCACCACCTACACCTGGACAAGAAGGGCGTGACCAGCAATGACGTCACGCAGACAGTAGCCAATGGGCTACCATGCAACCACGTTCAAATGTATTACTACTGTATATAAAGAGCTATCGATCCGCCATTACCTCATGTTCCCTCTGTCCACGATGCAATAAACCTGAGTTAACCCAGCCCGGAGGCTGTGTCCTGTGTCTTGGTTTTCATACACCAAATTGGCGACGAAGGTGGGATGATGGATTCCCAAGGAGCCAGGACACAGAGCGGGTTCAATATTACCAAGCCGCAAGACTGGACCATTTTTAACATGGATTTCAAGGCGGCATTGGTGGAACTCAAAGTCAAAGACGACGAGGAAAGGAAGAGGGCCATCCTCACCCGAATGCTGGGAGTAGAGACCAAGCGGACGCTGGTGGGCATGATCGAACCGAAGACGATGGATGACTTCAAAACCGACGACATACTGAAGCTGCTGCGTGAGCGTTTCCAACCCTCGAAGGCAATGTTTCCCGCTCGGAGTGCGTTTTGGAGGCGAGTCCAAGCGCCGGATGAGTCGGTGGAGGCTTTCGTGGAGGCCCTGAGGGTAGCCGCCGCCCCCTGCAAGTGGGACAACCTGGAGATGACCATGAGGGACGTCGTGCTGTGTGGCCTGAAGGATAAGGAAGTGCAGCGCAGCCTGATGAACAGGGAGCCGCCACCCACGCTGGCCGAGGTCGTAGAGGCCGCGGAATCCGCGGAATCCACGAATGCGGGAGTGGACGAAATACACGAGTGGCGTGAGTGGCGTCCTAGGGCCAGCAAAGCGGAAAGCTCGGTGCGCGGCAAGTCAGGACAGTCGGTGCACGCGACCCGACGAACCTCGAGATCCTCTGCAGAAGGCAGCGACGGCGAAGAGGTCCAGAAGGTCCGAAAAGGGGGGCGCCGCTGCGATGGTTGTGGGGCGGCCCACGAGCGCGCGAAGTGCCCATTCAGGAAAGCCGAATGTTACAACTGTGGCCGTCGCGGGCACATCGCCAGGGCATGCAGAAATCGGCAAGAGGGCCGGAGGCAGTCGAAAGACCGTTCGGCCAGACCGGACCGTCCAGCGAGACCCCAAGATGGCGCCCGAACCTCGAGGAAGCAGGACGGCGTGGGTCGCATCTCGGACGGCAGTGAGGACGACGCCCCCGTGTTCAGCGTGTCCGCGGGGCAAAACCATTACTTCGTTGAGGTACTAGTACAAGGGGCCCCTGTTAGGATGGAAATTGACTCGGGGTCCTATTATTCCATAATTCCCCAGAAAGAGTTCTTGAAGATCGACCCCCAAGCGCGGCCCAAACTTAAGACTTTGAGGTCCACGCTACGAGACGTACAAGGGAACAGCATTCCAGTGCTGGGGGTCGGGAAATTTCGGGTTCGTTATAAAAGACATTCTGCAGAACTCCCTTTAGTCGTTCTCAAGGGGGGGAATTGTAGCCTCCTCGGGACTCAGTGGTTTCAGCCTTTGGGTTTGTTCATAGGGGGGGTGCATGCCGTGGGTGCGGATCCGATACAAGCGGTGTGTGACGCGCACCCCGCCGTTTTTAAAAAAGGACTTGGAAAGTTCAAGGGACCCCCCGTAGCATTCGACCTGGACCCGGAGGTCCGCCCGATAAGACTCAAGCCACGCAGGGTGCCGTTCGCACTCAAGGACAAAATAGAGGCGGAACTGGACAAACTGGTGGGCCAGGGGATTCTTATTCCTGTTGATTCCGCGGAGTGGGAAACTCCAATCGTAACAGCACTAAAGGCTAACGGGGAGGTGCGCATTTGCGCTGATTATAAGTGTACAATTAACAAGGCGATCCGCCCTAATGCATACCCGGTGCCGGTGGTCAGCCACCTTTTGGCCAGGCTGAATGGGGGAAAGTGTTTCGCTAAACTCGACTTGGCACAAGCCTATCAGCAACTCCCCGTAACTCCCGCCACGGCCGCAGCACAAACAATAGTCACACACAAAGGGGCGTTCCAGGTGTCGCGTTTACAATTCGGCGTGAACTCGGCACCCGGCCTTTTTCAGTCGCTTGTGGAACGCCTCCTGAAGGGGCTGGAGGGGGTGTTGCCTTATTTTGATGACGTATTGATAACAGGGGGGAGTGAGGCCGAACTGGCAAAGAGATTGGATAAAGTACTAACTGTGTTCGAGAAAGCGGGGCTGAGACTGAGGAAGGACAAATGTGTTTTTTTCGAAACTGAGGTCGAATTTTTAGGGTTCCGGGTCACACCCG
This sequence comes from Bradypodion ventrale, assembly GCA_035047345.1. Classification (NCBI taxonomy): domain Eukaryota; kingdom Metazoa; phylum Chordata; class Lepidosauria; order Squamata; family Chamaeleonidae; genus Bradypodion; species Bradypodion ventrale. The sequence goes on along the minus strand of JAWDJE010000004.1, from coordinate 251,807,501 downwards.
AGGGTATTAAGCCGTCTAAATCCAAAGTAGCAGCCATAAAGAACGCCCCTCGACCCACATCCAAAACCGAGCTACAGTCATTCCTGGGACTCCTCAATTTTTACCATACATTCCTCCCGCGGAAGGCGTCCGTGGCCGAACCACTTCATCGGCTTCTTAAAAAGGAGGAGACATGGATGTGGGGTGACGAGCACGAGAGGGCGTTCAAAGAACTAAAGCAACTCTTAACATCTGAGGCAATCCTGACGCATTTCGACCCCAAACGGCCAGTGGTCTTAGTCTGTGACGCATCCCCGGTGGGGGTGGGGGCGGTGCTTTGCCACGTGTTGGATGACGGTAGGGAAGCTCCGGTAGCGTTTTATTCAAGGTCCCTGTCCCAAGCGGAGCGCAACTATGCACAAACCGACAGGGAGGCATTAGCAATAGTAGCGGGAACCAAAAAATTTCACGATTTTTTGTATGGCCGCCCGTTCAAAATCGTGACTGATCACAAGCCCCTGTTAGGGATTTTCACGGCAAGCAAGCCCACGCCGCAGATCCTGTCCCCGAGAATGCTGCGATGGGCTATTTTTCTCAACGCATACCAACACGAGTTGGAGTACCGGCCCGGAAAGGAGATCAGCCATGCTGATGCACTTTCGAGATCTCCTTTGCCCCTATCGGACGACCAAAAGGCGAGAGTAGAAAGAGACCGCCAAGTGTTGTTAATTGAGGTCTTAGACGCACCCCCAATAGTACCAGCCGACATTGCTAGGGCGACAAGCAAGGACAGGACGCTGGAGAAAGTTAGTTCCTGGGTACAGAAGGGGTGGCCGGCATCGTCCCCAAGCACAGAATTTGACCCATTTTTTTCGGAAAAAGCTAGAGTTGTCCCTAGAGAGGGGTTGCCTTTTGTGGGGCCAACGGGTGGTGGTCCCTACGTCCCTGCGCCCGAGGGTGCTCGACCTGCTGCACGTCAGCCACCCGGGCATCGTTCGTTCAAAGGCGCTGGCCCGGAGTTACTTTTGGTGGCCACAGCTAGACGCAGACATTGAGCACATGGTCGGCACTTGTGAGGCATGCCAGGGATCCCGACCAGAGGCGGCCCGTCTCCCGCATAGGGAATGGGACACAGCAAGGGGGCCATGGTCCAGAGTGCACGTAGATTTCGCTGGCCCATTCCGAGGAACCATGTTTCTCCTGGTGGTGGATGCGTTCTCCAAGTGGCTGGAGGTTATCCCGGTAAAGAGCACGTCCTCCGCCACTACAATTAGCCAGCTGAGGAGAGTCTTTTCCACGTTCGGTTTACCCGACACTTTAGTCAGCGATAACGCTAGTTGTTTCACCTCCGCGGAGTTCGGGGCATTCATGGAGGCAAACGCCATTCGGCATGTCACATCCGCGCCGTTTCACCCGGCCACGAATGGCCAAGTGGAACGGCTGGTGCGTACAACAAAGGATGCGCTGCGGCGCATGGGCCCGGGGGACCTGAATCATCAAGTATGTCAGTTCCTATTAGCGTATAGGGTCACCCCCTTGGCGTCAGGCTACTCGCCGGCAGAGCTCTTGATGCGGCGAAAACTGACCACGATCCTGTCCAGGCTTGACCCGACGAGAGTCGAGGATAAAGGGAAAAACATAGGGTTGGCAGTCTCGAAAGGTTTCGCCGCCGGCGACCCTGTTCACTGCAGGAACTATGCCAGCGCAGGGCCAGCCTGGGTACCAGGGACGGTTGTAGAACAGACGGGGCCAGTGTCGTACCGGGTCGAGACTAACACCGGCCTCCTCTGGAGGAGGCACGCAGACCAACTGAGACGCCGAGTGAGTGGGCCAGTCAGTGGGGCTCAGCAACAGGATTCAGCGTTAGGGTTCTCCCCCACCCGTTTAGCCCAAGGGGGAGACAGCAGCGGACAACAGTCCCAAGCAAGGAGGGAAGGCAGAAGCAGCGGCCCCGACTCATACCCTTTTGATACGCCAGTTCTATCAGAGGCCGGGGAGGGGGGAGAGGAGTTCGCGACCGCTGCACCCGAATGTAATTTTGATTTTGATTTTGCGAGCCGGGGGGGTTTTCAGGAGTGTTCCCCCACCCATCCAAGCGAGAAGAGGGGTTTTTCGTTAGCCCCCAGTGCCCCCGGTTCCTCCCTAAGAAAGAGCACACCTCCAAACAACGCCGCGGAGCCGCGGCAAGTCACTAACGAGTCTCCCTCTCCAATTACAGGACAGGAAACCAGGGGACAAGGAGAAGGTAGCAAACCCGGGGAAAGGCAGCCCGCATCGAGACCCCAGCGTGTTCGAAATAAGCCATCTTGGCTGAGAGACTTTGTCTCCTAGGGGGGGGAGTGTGTTTAAGTGTGGGCTCGGGACTTTGTCTCATCCTAGGGGGGAGGAGTGTTGTGTTCTAATGGTTTTATCTTCCACATGGATTACAATGTATCTGAACCAATGTAATCTTGCCTATAGCAACAATGTAACCTTCAGCTGTATCATATGAACCCTGTAATAGGACGCGAGCTAATGACCACCAGCTGGCAGCAGCGAGCGTCCAAGCTCTCTTGGTCCAAACTCATCAAAGGCAACAGCGCGGGAAGTTTTCCCGCCACCACCTACACCTGGACAAGAAGGGCGTGACCAGCAATGACGTCACGCAGACAGTAGCCAATGGGCTACCATGCAACCACGTTCAAATGTATTACTACTGTATATAAAGAGCTATCGATCCGCCATTACCTCATGTTCCCTCTGTCCACGATGCAATAAACCTGAGTTAACCCAGCCCGGAGGCTGTGTCCTGTGTCTTGGTTTTCATACACCAAACCCACCTCCTTCGTTTCATGGTTTACCTGCACGCCCATGGCCTTGCACACCGCACCATGGCATCTAGGCTGTCAGCGCTGGCTTTCATGGCCAAGGTGGGAGGTCATGCGGACAGTACCGCTGATTTCCATGTGAGACGCGTTTTGGAGGGGTGGGTGCGGGAACGTGGGCGTAGCCTGGACGACCGCCACCCAATTTCCCCGGGGGTCCTTACCCAACTGGTACGGGGCTGGCATGACCTATGTTTGATAGGTATGAGGCAGCCCTGTTTCATGCGGCTACAACGGTGGCCTTTTTTGGAGCGCTCCGCATCAGCGAGCTTGTGATGCTGTCTAAGGCGGATGCAAGTCGTAGGGCACTGGAACTCGAAGATGTCTATGTTTGCAATGATTGGGCTCAGTTGAGGATACGCTCCTCTAAAACAGATCAGCACGGCGTAGGCAGTTGAGTAATACTGCTACGATGTTCCTTGGAAGACATCTGTCCGGTTGGTGCCCTACAGGAGTTTCTTGCACTGTGTGGCACGCACCATGGCCCGTTTTTATGTCACCAGGGTGGGTCTCCCCTCACTAAATTTCAGTTTGGAAGGTGAATGGGAAAGCCCTAGCCAGTGGGGGCCTCCCGGGGGCTTGTTTCGGCATCCATTCCTGCAGGATGGGGGCTTTTTCTACTGCTTTTGGGTACTCTGGGGCTGAAATACGCAGCATGGGAAGGTGGGGATCACATTGTTTTCAGTTTTGTGTTCACCCTCTTCAACCGTGAGTGCCAGTTTAGTCACTGCAATGTTTCTCACCCCCCTTTTTTCCTTGACAGACCCTGGGTGTCGTTTTACACCGGTGACAGTATGGCTGGTGGGCCGTTGCCACGTGCACAGGGCAGCGCGTTACGCTGCGGCGACAGAGTGGGACCCCGACTGGGACTGGGTGCACCCGCACGTCTCAGGTGGTGTGGTAAGCGCGGCATGTTATGGCGGGAACTGTTGCCATTCCTTTTCTACATCAGGGATGCTGACTCGCCTGATGTCCTGGTTATTCACCTTGGGGGCAATGGTTTCGGACAGGTCACTGGCCTATCGCGGAAGCTTCCGATTTGCAGTCACCTGGCCTACTCACATTATGTGTGGCCTGCCACACCCCTCATTTGCTGCTGGGCGGGCGCAGTCGCGGTCCTCCGACCTGGCTGACACCTCCGCATCGCTCGAGCCGCATTCGCAGCTGCCTTCTTCTTGGAGGGCATAGCTAGCCTAGTCTAATCAACAAAGAACGTTTCCTGTTACAGCGTGAAGCTTTTTATATTCATCGTTTCTCCACCCTGCATCCCAACGGTCTAAATACGGAACAGGACTACTCCGCTTTTCTATAATTTGATTCGGTTCTTCTGTAGTCGCCCTTTAAGAGAATTACCCCTATTATTATTTCATTGTTAATCATTGGTATCCCTTCCACATGTCGCCACACAAAAACTATATCTAGCCTGGATTGTTTCTGTTTGCCCAACGCTTCCACCCGTCATCAGTTATTACTTAGAGGTGTTGTTAGCGCGTGATTACAGGTATTATTTCCCTTTCATTTATTATGTCTATATAGTTTTGTGGGTGTTGTTCATGTATTCTACTGTATATTTGCATATTTTCATGTTTCATTTATTTGTAGTTTATTTGTAGTTTATTGTCACTTCGGGTTTCGATGTTTTACAGATCTTGATAAAGATTCTCGAAATATTCTCTACCGGAGGAATATTGACCTGTACTACTCTTCTTCGTTCCTGCTTAGTGGCATTTACCTGCCCTTTGACAGTTACACTGTCTTTGGTTTATCCTCACTTTGAACCGGACTTTCAGACTTTTCATGGATTCCGAATTCAGCTCTTAAGAAGCACTTTTGATATCACCTGACTTTTCTACGTTGATACAGCCCACCTGGCCATCATTAACAATTTTCGTAGTTATCCTGGTCCTTTTATACGGACTACTACAAAGTCTTAGCTTCGGACCAGCTCTCCAACTTGCTAGTGCTCCACGAACATTTTTACCTTTCCATCAGGTTCCACTTGCTGACTTACGAGCCGTTACGGACATTTGACTGTTTCACTTTCTCCAGTTTCGTGAGCAACCTTATGGTGTGGTTTATTTGAATTGTTATTGCACTGTTTGCCCGGTTCTTGAGTGATTTTTACCTACGTTTTAATCTTATTAAAAATCATTGTTATATATTTTTGCTCCTTGGGGTGTATTTTCCTTCTCTTCCCTGTCTCGTCGACACCCCTGCCGTTCCCTTCCCCTCTTGGTTACCACTAGACAGCTGGCATCACCCCCTGATTTTACGGATACACGTCAGAGGGTGGGGTCATTAGTTAGATATTGACTACGGTCAACAATTTGTTTGTTGTCAACAAACAAATTGATACAAATAGATACATTGTAACAATTGCCGTTGGCAATTTTGGGTGGTACCTTACCAGTGTTACTTCGGCCTGCTTGCCTTAAGAATTATGATTGGTCGTTTTACCAATAGAAATTTATAATTCGGACTAGGGCATGAATCAATAAACGTGGCCCAATGCCGTTATCCACTTTCATTTGTGTCTGAGTCCATTATTGGGGGGGGGGGTGTGCGCCTGCAATATCTGATCCAATTGTTTTTCTGTGATGACTTTGAAGCTGTGCAGCCTGTTGGCCTTCTGGAGGCAATAAAACAATTTTTATTTTTTATTAGCTACATCCTGCCTGAAGTCATACTCTTCATGTAACAGCAAGAAGGGTATGAGAGGTTAACATGTACAACAGCAATGTGTTGGGGAGAGTCACACTCAGCATGCCACAAGATATGTTGTTGAAGTACAAAGATGAAAGGCAATGTTAGTTGAAACTGTATTTCCTGGATTTGCTAAAGGAGCCATTTCCAATTTTTTGAATCATGTCCCCTTTTATTTATTTTTGAGAAATCCTCATACCTCTATACCAGTGATGGTGAACCTTGGCACTCCAGGTGTTCTTGGACTTCAATTACCAGAAGCCCAAGTCAGCACTCCTGCTGATCAGGGCTTCTGGGAACAGAAGTTCAAGAACAGGTTGAGTGCCAAGGTTCGCCATCACTTCTCTATACTACTCCATAACATCATCAAACCACCTGGCAAAAAATTACCCCTTTATAATTTAAAATCCCAAATTCAGTAAGCACAAAACATTGGTAAAATGTTATTTTAAGTTAAAAACAAGCACAGTTTCCCCTAAGAAACCAAATACTGTATTTTACTCACAGTGTCTATCACAGACATTCATCTAAACATATTTCCTCTTTCTGAAAATCTCTCAATTTTGCTCCACACACATCTCAGGAATTTCATCATGATTCCCTAGCCTAGAGGCATGCTTATCCAGTTTGAGAACTGGTACTCTTAAACTATAGCATAAATAAAAACCAAATTTCTCATTTTAGGATGATTTTCAATAAGTGGGTATAAGAGGAACTTTCAGATTACTTGAATGTATGTGGAGCAGATCAGTAATTTACCTTCTGCCATGCTTATCTGAATATCAATGTCTGAGCCTACAAACTATATTGACAGAAGACCCCTCTGTACAATTGGGAACCTGGCAAAAGTTCAGTCTCACATATAGATTAGGAACCAGTAAGAATTTTTCAGTCAGTTTTTCAAACTTTAGCCATGTATCTAACTCATTCTCTGTATAGATTTTGAGTGCAACTTTCTCATCCGTAGAGATCATATGTGTGTAGACCAAGAGAGAGTGAACCAGTTGTCTTCACATGTATACTAGCTCCATGATTTGATTCAGTTCTTATACTTCTTCAAGTGCCATATCAAATTTGGAATATTGGCCTGTCATTACGGCAATCACCCATAAAGATTGTCCTGGGAACAATATAATGCAGTGGTCTTCCATTTGCATTCCATGTCACAGAGTGACACCCGTACCACTGATCCAGTTCCACAAGTCACTTTCTGGTCCTAAGGCCTTTTGGCGTGCAAAGTCCTCATCAGCTCCAGGCCAGTATTGAAGAAGCTGCTGCCCTCTATCAAGATGGATTCAAGTGGGACTTAATGCACTTGGGACCATCGCCCTTCCCTGTGGACTTCGCCACCCAAGGTCGTTAGTCCTCAGGGTTGTCAGGTTAGTTAACCGCTGCTTGATGATTGGCATTGAGCTACTGTTAGTATGGCCTACTCTATTAACATAGCAGGATAATCTGGTCAGACTGGTCAGTTCTTATACAATGACTAGAATCCTATTGACTATGCTTGCAAAAAAGAAATCATTAAGTCTTTGTGATAAACTCCTGCTGAGTAATGAGGTATGTAGCCACAAACATACGCAGCATCTCTTACATTTGTTTGTGTATACCCTACCTTTTTGGTGCACTTCTGATAGCTTAAAAACATATAAATGTTTGGCAACTTGTTGCCATGACAAGTGGAATTTCCCTTATGCAATTGTAATCTTCTGATAGGTTTCCAGTCATCATGCATGATATCCCAAATGTTGTCCTAGTTTAAATATAATGTTAAACTACAAACTCCAGATCTTCTTTACACACAAGAACCTCAGGCAGTTTGGCTGCCAGTTCTCCAGTAGAGTATTTATTTTATTTTTTATTTTTCTGATTTATATTGCCACACAGAATCACAGTGTAGCTGTGAGGAGAATATTGGAAGCTTTTGATTTCATTTTCAATTAAACATGAGTCATTATCATGTCCATTCAACTGTGGTTAATCTGAACACTAGTTTAGAAAACAAGCCAGCTTGCCAAACAAATCACAGTTTGCATAGGCAAAAAGTAGCATTAAATGTAAGATAAGAATGGTAGTTCATGGAGCTTGCATGTCTCCTTGCAGCTACCTAGAAAGGAAGAAAGGATTGTAGAAGCCTGAAATTCTATTTTTTCCACCAAATTCTCTATAAAAGTTTATTTGCCAACTACATTTGAAAGTCTGTGTTTTCTTTATGACTGTACAATATTTGTCAGCATATAAGACATACACACACCCTTTAAAATTCACCGGAACAACTGGTACATCTTATACTCGGATGCGTCTTATAAGCTGGTAAATACAGTGTATGAAAATGGCATATTGAGTCTATTTACAAGAAACAGTTTCTGAATCCATTTCTGTTTCCTGTTGTTTTTGTATACAAAATTGCAGGGTCCTTTTTTGTTTTACTCCAATTTTGAGTTAACAGAGACTGTTTCCCCTCTGGCAACAGCATCCATCCTTTTTTTAGCAATGATCTAGTAGGTGCTGGTGGTCTTAAACATGAATTGTTGGCACTTGCTTAGAATATGCTAATGTAAAATGCATTTTTCCCTGGGCAGAAATTTTACATACAAAGCAACGAATGTAGACTGCGGTTGGAAGAACCATTCTCAGTCAGCTGTTTCAGTGCTAAACCACCATCTTTCAATACTGTTCTCATGGGCAGGAGATGATATATGGATATATAGTTTCAAACTGATTTATTGACCTTTGCACAGGAAAAGTAGTAGGTCATGGTGCGGGCAATACATTAATGCAACCCCTCAAAAGTGGATAATACTTAATAATTAATATTTTCTGTTTGTTAATTTTCCAGTGTTGACATTTACAGGAAAATAAGTGGGTCTGGAGCAAAAATTACATTTATATTTTGAATGTGAAAACTTTTAAATCAGGCTTATAAATCAAGGTATATGCATGTTTGTGCTTCTGTATTTCAGAACCATTACTCCAAAACTGAAACCATTACACCAAGACCAAAAAACCTTAACACTTGAATTGTGGTATGCATACTAAGAGAATCCTAGATATTTCTATATTTGAATAATTTGAAATGTTTACTATAATCTTTTATTTTAATCACTTTTAAATATGTTGATGTATATGAATCCTGTAGAGCTGATTGGATAGCTCAGTGGTTTAGATATCTGGCTGCAGAATCAGAGTTTGGGGGTTTGATTCCTCACTGTATCTTCTGGAAGAAGAGCTAGACTTTGTAGCCATTGGTAAGCTGTATAGTGGCCACCGATCACCTTCAGAAGAGGGGAATGATAAATTACTTCTCTGTATTCTACTCCTAACAAACCTTGGACAGGGTGGCCATAAATCAGAATTGACTTGATGGCACTCAATTAATATTATTATGAAGCCTATAGTACTTACTTCAGTTACTATCTGGTAAACTTTATCAATCAGTGCTTAGATTTACAGTTTGAACCCGGGCATGAACAATCCTGGAAGAGGAACAACCTTTTATCCTTGTTGGAAGGTAGTTAACCTTAAGATCACGAGGCCCAGAATCCTCTCTTATAAGGATGTACCATGACAAGGAGCACACCTAGGACTTTGAAGGCTAAAAGTTCACAAGATGGGGCAGGTATGATGTCTTCAATGTGGGCTGTTGTTGTATCAAACTAAGGACTTTACCAGCCGGTGCAATTCCAAATATTTTGGTTAGTATGCCACAGTGACATTGCATGTTTGCTGAAACCTTAGCCTTTTCAGATATTTATGATTATAGCCATTTATAATCCTTAGTTATGAACCTATCTTCCTGTCTAAGACTCATGTGTTTAGTGTATGAGAACCAAGACAATAGAACAGCCGAAAGGTTGGCTTAACACATCTTTATTGCATGATGGTCCGGGGGAACATGTGGTAATGGCGGATGAACAGCTCAATATATACTGTGGCTATACATTTGAATGTGGCTCCTCGATAGCCCATTGGCTACTGTCTGCGTGACGTCATTCCCCGTCACGCCCTTCTTGTCCAGGTGAGGTGGTGGCGGGAATCTTCCCGCGCTGTAGGTATTTGGGGAATTGGAACCATGTGAGCTGGGCGCTCGCTATTGCCCCTAGTGGTCACTAGCTCGCGTCCTGATACAGAAGGTTACAGTGTTACAGCTGGTGGTTATTATATCCACTCATTCGAGTGTTACATTACTTAAAGGCACAATATTCCAAACACAACAATGTGGGAATTTTAAGATCTTGTAAAGAGGATCTTATTTTAACCTCTCGTCCTCATAAGTGTAGCTGGTGAAAAAGGTCTTTTTCTGTAGCTCCTACCAGGCTTTGAAACTGTCTAGAGAAATTAGGCCAGCCTAATTGTGAGGAGGCATGTTGTACTTTGCTCTCTCTCTCTCTCTCTCTCTCTCATATGTATTTTAATGGTACAAAATCTGTATTAAATAGATCCTAAGATTTAGTTGCCCAGCTAAAGGAACACAGCAGTTTAATAGACAGAATGGTCCTAGACCTGAGCAAAATAAACAGTATGAAAAGGGAGCCAAAATGTAAAATAAGCCAAAAGTTTGACTCAGCCTAAGACGCTGACTGGGAGGCGGAAGGTCAGCAGCTTGATTCCTAAGTGCTGCAGGATGGAATGAACTCCCGTCTTTGTCCCAGCTCCTGCCAACCTAGCAGTTCGAAAGCAAGAAATTGCAAGTAGATAAATAGGGACCACTTCGTTGGGAAGGTAACAGTGTTCCGTGTGCTAGTCATGCCTGCCACATGACCACGGAACATCTGCAGAAGCAGACAACACTGGCTCTTCGGCTTTGAAACAGAGATGAGCACTGAACCCTAGAGTCGGATACGACTGGCTTTCGAGCAAGGGAAACCTTTACCTTTTTACCTTATATGAAAACTAATAAAATATATTCACATTATGTAAGATTACCAGTGGGAAGACCTAGGGAGAGATGGATGGATGGAGTAAGAGAGGATATGCTGTGGTTAGGAGCCTGGGAGAACTGGAAGTTCTTCATTGTTTGGGCAGATGGAAAACAGAAACTAGGCCAGCTTTCAGTTTTGAATATGCTCTGAGCTTTCATGAGTTTGCAGACCTCCCATGGATATGTGGTGGTAAACAGCTTGCATTTCATAGACCCCATTTACCAAACAGCAGCCAAGTAACAGGGAACTCTGCACCAGAGTGTGTTTCCACTGAACATGTGCACCATTTAAGTACAATGGTACCTCAGATAAAGTCCAATTCAGATAAAGTCCGATTCGGATAAAGTCGCGGTTTTCATGCACACGTGATGCATTGCATAAAGTCCAAAATCAGATAAAGTCCAAACTTGTGGAACAGACTTTGGACTTTATCTGAGGTTCTACTGTACTGAGAACTGGCAAGAGTACATCTCCAAAGCTGCTGAATGGTTTTAGTAGTACAATCCAAAACACCATTCTGTAATTTCCTGTACAGTATTAGCAAAACAGTCCCAAGGGTAGGGCATCACTGTCATCATGTGCTGATGTCCTGTCATTTCAATTTGATTCATTATCACAAAAAACAAAAAACAACAACCCTGGGGCCAGAGAGGAAAGAAGGCCGTGACCAAGGCCTCAACTGCCCAGTCGCCATCAGAGGCCCAGGGGGAGGTGAGTGGCCTGTCTTGCCCCCTCCCCTCACCCCATCCAAAAGCTGAGAGCCAGAGAGGAAAGAAGGCAGCGACCAAGGCTTCAACTGCCCAGTCGCCATCACAGATGCCCAGGTGGAGTCGATGCAGGTGGGCAGGCGACAGAGGACACCAACGCAGGCCTCCAGGCCTAGCCAGCGGCTGGAGCCAGGAGGAGGGAAGGGGTCACCGCAATGGATGTTCTCACCAAAGACACATAGTTGCATGCATTTGATAAGTAATTAAATTACCGTAGTTGACTTGATATAGCAAACTTTCCTTTTCATACCAATGTTTTCCTTTTCATACCAAGGTTGATGACTAACAAGATACTTTTAACTTTTGACTACATATATAACTTCTTGTTTCATATATCCAGCATTAATCAACTTAATTTAAGTCTGTTACTGTTGTGTATTGAGGCACATTTGCAAGTAGTACAAGAGGAAAATGGCGGTTTCCAGCCATCCAAATTAGGACCTTAAAGTGGTGCAAAAACCCCTGCACAGGGTGCGCTCATTATGCTAATCCAAGACCTGTGATTGGATACAGTTTTTTATCCTGTTCTCCATTGGTTAAGTACATATATTACCTGTTATGATTGGTTAGTTACGGTTATCTGACAGGTCGCTATATTGTATCAAGGAGCCACCGCTGAGGAGACACTATATAAGCCCCATGAGTAAACAAGGGTGGGGGCAGGCTAGCTCTACACTACACCGAAATGGGCGAAAAAAATCCATCACAGCAGAGTTTTCCCCGCCCATTTTGTGCTCTCCGCCACGCCTGCCACCTCTGGGAGGCTCAGGGGAGCTGATCCAAGCTGTTTCTGATGCCCCCAACCTCCCTGGATGGTGCTGTAAGCCAAAACCTGCAGCTGACAATATCCAATACATGCACTGGATGAAGACAAAAACTGGACAACATGACTTGTTGGACCAAGTTTTGTCGTTATCTGGGGTATTACTATATTTGGAGCGTGGATCTAAAAGGAGAACAACTGTTAGACTGAAAGTCTGGCAAAACAACCAACACCCCAACCACTTTTTTGTGTGGCTGACAGTGCTATGGGTAAGCTGCCATATCCTTAGCTTTAAGCCACCTCAACCTCAGTTAGGATTGTTCTGGTGAAATATTATGGATTAACACTGATAGTTTCATCAACTTTACAGGCTTTCCATTGATAAATGCCATTAATAAGTCAATTTTGTCTTTACCATCAGATTTGAAAAGCCTTACATACAGGGGTTACAGGAATCTGGGTTTGAACGACGGCGTCTAAGAGGTGACCTGATTGAAGTTATAAAATCATGCACGGTGTGGACAAAGTAGATAAGGAAAAACTGTTTTCCCTATTGCACAACACTAGAACTAGGGGGCACTCCATGAAATCTTTGGGTACTAGTTCTCAAACAAATAAGAGAAATTACTTTTTCACCCAGAGGATCATTGGTCTATGGAACTCTCTGCCAGAAGAAGTGGTGACAGCTGTCAGTCTTGACAGCTTTAAGAAAGGATTAGACAAGTTCATGGAGAACAAGGGTATCAATGGCTATAATTATGGATACCTAAGGACAACCTCCGGGTTGGAGAGATAGGCAGGATATCTCTCAATGCCATTTCCAGGGAATCCTAAGCAGGTGAAGTCATCTTCTTGGGAATACCCTGAAGCAAATGGTGAGCCACTGTGTGGGACAGAATGCTGGACTGGATGGGCTGTGGTCTGTTCCAGCAAGGCTGTTCTTATGGTTTTGTTAACTTTAACAAGGTTAATCAATTGACTCCTGAGAAAAATATGAAAATTGACGATGACAAGAACTCTGGCTGATCTTTTGATTTCTGCATAATTCCCTGTTGGTTTTGCAATCCCCCCTCTGGCTGTATAATCACTCACCTGGCTCCTCTTCTGGTATTGTTTTATTGTTTACTCTTCTTTGCTTGTGCTGCTTGAAATAATTGTACTGAGCAGAACATTGCCTCCTGTTGTGTTGCAAGTTAAAAAGAATCAGTGGGGCCCCCCTATGGTTTACTTGTTGGTAATGTCAAGATGATATGGGATGAAAGATGATTTCAAAGACACTGTCTTGCTGGGGTTTTTTAAATTAAAATTCTTTCTAAAGTACAACTGTGGGATAGAGGGAATGATGAGACAGAAAGATTTATCTTACTTGCTGAGTTAAATTTTTTTTTATTAGAGTGCATTTTCAGCTTAGAAATGGGAATAGTTACTTCACCTAATCATTAATTAACTTAACAACTGATCCTGTGGAATCCTGTGTGAAGGAATTGGGGCCACTGGAGGGCCGGGGCGCCCGGAGGATGACTGATCAAGTAACGACACGAGACAAGGAAGCAGGATCGATCAGTACTTTAATGGCAAAAGGCAATATCATTTATAGGGAAGAAAACGCAACGGTGGCAAACTGTCATCTGACAGGGCATTACCTCATGCGTTGACTTAGGTTAATGGGGAAACCTTCAAAGGGGAAGTTAATTAACTCGGGCAAACACGGGGAAAGAATGACCATTGTGTTGGGGATTAGGCAGGGACAAACATGGCTTATTTGCGCCAGGGATTTCCCAAACCGGGAGATGAGTTTATTACACTTAATGTTACACAGAAGTTAGCTATCTGCTTACTTGGCAGCGTCGCGGGTCAGGTCACGGTAATTGGGTGAATCAAACCCTATACTTTATTCACCCCCCTTAATTTGGCGGCCGCAGAACCCACAAGCAAGGAGCGTCTCTCACTGCAGTGGTTTCAGGCGGGCCGTTCCATGCCCTATGGGGCATGGGGAATCCGCATCTCCCCTTTTAATTTTCTATTTAAGGACCTGAGCGGCGACCTTACGCAAGATCGGCATCAGCTGTTGAGCAGGGATGACGTCACGGGGTTTCTCTCTGGGGCGGCACTGGGCGATCAGTGAGGGAATGCATTGAGCCAGGCAACATATTATAATGCCTATAATGACAATCCCGACGACTATCTTGAGTACCGTTTGCAACCACCCCCAGGGAATCCATGACCACATCCAATTCCACAGAGAACTCCACCAAGCCCCCCATGCAGAGCCCTCTGTGATGCCTGCAACTATGGTGTGGAGATCCGTGAGCTGGTTTTGGATCTTGCGGGAATTATCAGTAAGGTTAAAACAGCACATTCCATGAAAAGACTCGCAACCCAGGTGATGTAGCAAGAGGAGGTAGTCGATAGCCGCTCGATTATCAAGGACGGCATGGCGAAGCTCTGCCTGTTCCTGATTAAGGAGCGCTATCGCTGTGGAGGTATGGTTAATGGCTTTAGCCAAACCGCAAGCTAAGCGGCCGATCCTCCGTGCGTTACCGACGGCCAAGCCTGGCACGCCGATTAGGCTGACCGCCAGTGATACATACTCAGCGGGACTTAACACTCTGAAGCTGCTGTCACAGGAGCTGTCTAACTGGGTTGTGCGTGTGTGCCGTATGAGTGGGGAAACATGAGCATTTGATACATTTGCGTCAACAGTGCTTGGGGCAATCATGTCCTTGGTAGGAAGTAACAGTGTCAAACGACTGATACAACACATCGAGTCCGACAAATTCGCAGGGATGTAGTTCCATGTGAACTGGTTACAGGTGAAAAACCACCCAGGAGGTAGGGTGACATATGCATACAATGAGATGAGTGTCTCTGGTTTGGTACAAGTCCAGTTGCCGCTGCCAGGGTCCACGCAGCGGCGCCGCGCCTGACCGCCTGAGGTGCAACCGGTCATGCGGGTACAGGCAGCGTCCGGGCTGATCGCCACTCGAGGGGTATGAAGAGCGACCGCATCAGCCGGCAAGGTTGACACAAGCTTCTGTCCCCCCCAGCGTGCATATGCTGAGAAGGCAGTAGGAGAATGTGGCCCAGAAAAGGCCTTCAGCAACCAGTCGCCATCCTTGGTGCGTGCGTCCGGAGTGTGGCACACGGGGATGAGACAGGTGCTGAGGATAGATGCAGAACCAACGCCCTGCTGTAAGCAAAAATCGGACTGGTTGACGAGACCCGCCAACCTTTCCCACAAGTTGTACTGCATTCGGGTAGACAAATCTTCACCAGGCGGCAAACCGTCGGCCTGGATCGGAGTAGCCCGAATGCCTCCCCCCAAAAGTAGGGAGAGGGCCAGGATGATGGTGATTGCCACTGTGTTGGCATGGAGTTGAGCGAAGACTGCAGCTGTGAGGTTCTCCGGTGTCAGCTCCTTCTCCTCGCGCTGGACGGTGTCCTGGGCGTCACGGCAAAGAGCTTTGACCATCCCCCAGGTGATCTTGGGCATCGGTGGCCGCTTCCTCCGGCGGATCCGCTGGGTCAGCGTGAGGTCCTCCATCTCCGGGATCGGACTCGGGTCGACCTGGGTCCACGCCATGCGGTCCCAAATGAGGCTTGACACACCGAGCTGGAATCCAAACGACACCTGTAGGAGACATAACTGCAGCATACCCTCTTCCCCACGTTATGAGCGGCACCGGGCCCCTCCAAGAAGGGTCTGGTGGCACTCGGTACCGGACCATAGGTCGCGGGAGGGCTTCCGAACGGCGGAAATGCCTCTCCTGCGGCGTACAGTCCGAAAAAACATTAAGGTGATTGTAAGTGAACAATACCTTATTTAAGCAAAACTGTGCTTCTCCTTGTGACTTGGGGAGGGCAGGAGGTTCCCCCCTTTCTGTTTGTTTGTCAAGATAGGACTTTAGTGTCCGATTGACCCGCTCTACAATCGCCTGCCCTTGCGGATTGTAGGGAATTCCAAAAGTGTGCTTGATGTCCCAAGTCGCCATGAAGGCGGCCAACTGCCTAGAGCAGTAGGACGGTGCGTTATCCGTTTTCACGTGCCGTGGCTTGCCCATCGCCGCGATGCAGGAAAGGAGGTGCTGCTCCACGTGGGTAGCCGTCTCCCCTTTCTGCGCCGTGGCCCAAACGAACTGGGAAAAGGTATCAATGCAGACGTGCATGTACTGCCATCTGCCAAACTGCGGCACGTGCGTGACGTCCATCTGCCATACCTGATTGGCCTCAGTCCCCCGTGGGTTGACCCCCCACGAGGGCCCCCCCAGCGCCCCTGCGCAATGCTGGCAGGAGCGGACTATACCCTGGGCTTGAGAGAGCGGCAGATTGAACTGTCTGGCGAGTGCTTTGGCATTTTGGTGAAAAAATGCATGACTTTGGATTGGAGTAGTGAAAACTCCCAAGACTGAACGTTGCTGAATTTCCTTTGCGGCCGCGTCCGCTCTGCTATTGCCCGCGGAAATCGGACCCGGTAGGTCTTGGTGACTTCGGATGTGGGCAATATAGAGCGGCTCCGTGCGGTTTCGCAAGTGAAATTGAGCGGTGAGAAACAGACTTAGCAAATTCTTGTCTATCGCGGGAGTGATGTAAGCTCCCGGTAGACTGTGCAACAAATTCCTTACATACAGGCTGTCAGTTATGATATTCAAACGCTCCTGGGCGAAGGTGCGCAAGGCAAGGTTCACGGCTGCCAACTCTGCCCGCTGAGCGGACTTCTGTGGAAGAGTTAGCAGCGTGTGCCAAGCTTCGCCCTCCTGCCAGGTCAAAACACCATAGGGGCGACCACCATCTGTAAAAACTGTCTTGGCCCCTTGGAGCGGGACCAGCGAGAGCAATTCGAACAAGCTGACTGTTCCCGTCTGTAGTGAAACGAGTCTAGGGTCCTTGGGCAAATGGTACGCTAAACTCCCAGTGAAACCTTCCAAAGCTATCGGAAGCGAGTCACCTAGCTGCATTAACTGATGGATTTGTTCTTTGGTGAAAGGAACCACAATTTTGGCCAAATAATTTCCCGAAATGTCCCTAGCTCTCAGCCTGCCGCGGTAAATCACAGCGGAAACTAGCTCTTGGGGCGGAACGATGTTCCGTGAAGATGTGTTAGTCAAATAAACCCACTCCACAATTTTCGCTCCCTTCTCTGAGTCTACGCCTAGCGCCCCAGTGAACATGGATCCTGACCGTACGATGTACAAATTCAGGATCGGGGCATAAGGCCCCTGGGCGATCCTATCCACCCACCTCTGGCTGAGAGCTTGGTTAACTTTCTCGAGCGCCAAGCGCGCGTCTCGAGAGATCCTTATCCGGTCTGCCGGCTGCTTACCTAAAGTTAGCAGCGAGAAGAGCGGTTTCAAAAGATCCGTATCCAATCGGAAATACGGTCTGGCCCAATTAATATTCCCTAAAATCTGCTGCAACTCCACGAGGGTGACTGAGTCCTGTAGAGCTATCTGAGGCAAAACTGGTGCGGCAAAAGAACGGAGAAGCCGATGACCCAAGTATGAAAAGGGCTCGGTTCTCTGCACTTTCTCAGGGGCAATGAGTAAACCTTTGTCCCCCAGGCTGGCCTGGAGGTCGGAAAACATTTCGCTGCCGAGTTGCGGCATAGCGACCAAGATATCGTCCATGAAGTGACAAACAATAGCTTTAGGGTAAAGGCTTCGGAACTTTTCCAGCGCGTTGTGAACATAAATTTGGCACAGGGTGGGCGAATTGAGCATGCCCTGTGGCAAAAATTTCCACGCGTAACGGAGCGTGGGCTCACTGTGGTTCACAACCGGCACCGTAAAAGCAAACCTTTCCCGGTCCCTGGGGTCTAAGGGGATTGTATAGAAGCAATCCTTGAGATCTACAACTAGAATCTCCCACCCCTCGGGAATCATATTAGGATTCGGGATGCCGCATTGAAGCGGACCCATGGGCTGAATACACTTATTGATCTCCCTGAGATCGTGGAGGAGTCGCCACTTCCCCGACTTTTTCTTAATCACAAAAATTGGCGAGTTCCAGGGACTGGTGGACTGTTCTATATGTCCTGCGTCTAGCTGCTCTTTCACTAGCTGCTTGAGGGCAACCAATTTCTCTCCTACAACCGGCCATTGTTCCACCCAGACCGGAGTGTCGGTGAGCCATTTAAGTGGCAACGCCATTACCCGAAGGTAAGGGTGGCACCGTACTGCTGGAGAATGTCTCGCCCCCAAAGGTTGACGTGCACGTCAAGAATGTGCGGCCGAATTACCGCCGTGCCGTCAGCCCCTGGGATCATGACTTCTACCCACTCTCGGCTCCTAAACGCTTCCTGAACACCGCCTACCCCCCACACATCGGAGACCGGCTCAATGGCCCACTCCCTTGGCCACTGGCTCCTGCTTATCACGGATACATCAGCTCCGGTATCGAGTAGGCCTGAGAACACTCTTTTGTTCAAAAATACCTCGATAACGGGGCGCTGCCTCCACTCAATGTTGGTCTCCACTGTCGCTAAGACCTGGTATCCTTGCACTGCCTCAACCGCGCTCAAGCGGTCTGCTGAGCCGGGCTCTGAGCTGTCACTGAGCCTCCCCTGGCTGCCTGCTGGCGAGCGACAAGGAACCATGATCAGTTGCGCTAAGGAATCTCCCTTATGAATTGTTTGGGGCAGGTGTGTCCAAAGCTGAACCTGGAGAACGCCTGAAAAATTCGAGTCAATGACTCCTGGAATTATAAATATTCCGCGGGCTCCAGCTACACTACGGGGCAAAACTAAACCTAAAAAGCCTCTGGGCAGGGGACCCATGTACTGGGAATCGACCAGATAGACTGTGCCTGGCAGATCGCATGTAACGTCTGCCTGACAAGTCAACTCCAGCCCTGTGCTACCCTTGGGGCTGGCCTGTGCCCTCGTAGTGTCTGGGATGTGCCTGGAACCTAGTCCAGCTCGGGGAAGTCCTGGTTCTGGGGAATGAGTGAAGCCTCTGTTTGGACTGGGGCCAGAGACATGCCCGCGTTCCGGTTTCCCGAACTCGGACAAAACTTGGCCCAATGATAGCCTTTTCTGCACTTCGGACATGGGGTTTTCGGAGCCTTGGGCTGGCCGGACTTTTGTCCGCCTCCTTTGAGTCGGCACTCCCTAGCGAAGTGACCGACTTTGCCACAGGAGTGGCATGCCCCCTGGTTCTTTCCTTTGGATCTTTTACCCCCTTGCACCGCCGCCGCCAGCAGACCCATCTTGTAGGAGTCTGTGCCGACGTCGGAGCAAGCTCTAATCATGTCCGATAGGGTCAGATCAGGACGATTGCCTAGGGACTGCAAAATCTTACGACAGTCCAAGTTGGCATTGTCCTTGGCTAACTTGATCATGAGCTCTTGCTGGGCTTGCTCATTGTCAATCTGCCTGGTGATTGCCTCCTCCAGGCGATTGATGAAGTCCATGTAGGGCTCTTGGGCTCCCTGCTTGATAGCGGTGTAGTTTTTAGCCGCTTTGCCAGACGCTGGGATCTTGAAGTACGCCCTATAGGCGGCTTCGGCGGACATCTCTAGCGTGGCTAGAGGCAAGTTGATCTGAGCGTTGATGGGCTCGAAGGCACCTGAACCATATAGCTGTTCAGCAATTACTGCGCCTCCCATCCTAGCGGCCCTGGCCTGAGCCTCAAGCCGATACTCGCTGTCCCAGATCATGTACTGGCTAGGGGTTAGCATCATCCTCATGACGGCTTTCCAGTCGTGAGGAATCCACATGGTGGCTTCGCACGCCTGCTGAAGCGTGCCCCTGGTAAAACGACTTTGGAGCCCTGTCTCTGAAATTGCTTTCCGTAAAGCCATGAGAAGCTTATACGGGACTGGGGAATGCACTACCTGTTGCGCGCCTGTGAGCGCGTCCATCTCTAAGCGGATGGGACAAATCTGTCGAAGCTCAGCTAGCTGTTCTGCTGACAATTCCCCCTTCTTGAGCTCTATCTCTGCTGTGCGCTGAAGGGCACTCTTTACAACTAGGGAAGCCGGTGCTGTCAGAGAAGCGCCTGCGCTCCTCATTCCTTGCGTTCCTTCGGTGACGTCTGCAGCTGTCACCGGGGGAAGGCTCCCTTCGCTGCTATGCTGATAGCTGAATGACGGACAGAGCGCCGTGGGCGCAGTCGGGTTGACTGGCTGACTTGATGACTTTTCTAACGGGGGTTCTTGGGCCTCTGTCCGGACCGGCTCGATCTGCTCTAAGAGCCTCCTACACTTTTTCCATGTGCTGACTACCCTGCCGGGCGCTTTGGGGGGTTGCTGGATGCAGTCTCCTATCTGATCCCAGAGCTTCAGGGTTAACGTACCTACTTCTGGGTAAAGTAGGCAGTGTCCCCTGAGGTACGCCAAAAGTCTCGCTAGCTCTCCGCTGTGAAATCGCAACTTAAAGACCCTGGCCAGGATTATGAACTCTCCCTCTCGAGTTCTTTGGCTAGCGGACGGACTTGGTCCATGAGAGCAAGTCCCCATATTACCTGCGATGGTCCTCTGAAGTTTCCTCCTCGGGACGAGTGTCGACGCGTCTTTGCAGGCAACAGGTTCGGGCGACGAGTGTCTGGGGTAGCCCTCGGAGCGTGGACCTTCTGCCACGGGCCCTCGGCGGCCTCTGCGTTGTCAGGGGCTCACAGCCTGCCCTGACCGGAACGCGTTTTTCCCTTCGCAAACCTCCCAAAGCCGGGAAAAAGGTGGTAGGAATGTCTCTTTGGAATGCCTCGTCGCAGGCCACCCCTCCGATCGGCTGGCTGCCGGCCGGAGTGCTGCGCAGTCCTCCGAGCTGCTTTTGGTCGCGGTTCAAGCGTAGAACCAGACCGCGTGAAGCGTTACGCACGAGTAGACCTCTCCAGGGTCCTTTACTCACGAGTAAATCACGTCGGGGTCACCAGATGAAGGAATTGGGGCCACTGGAGGGCCGGGGCGCCCGGAGGATGACTGATCAAGTAACGACACGAGACAAGGAAGCAGGATCGATCAGTACTTTAATGGCAAAAGGCAATATCATTTATAGGGAAGAAAACGCAACGGTGGCAAACTGTCATCTGACAGGGCATTACCTCATGCGTTGACTTAGGTTAATGGGGAAACCTTCAAAGGGGAAGTTAATTAACTCGGGCAAACACGGGGAAAGAATGACCATTGTGTTGGGGATTAGGCAGGGACAAACATGGCTTATTTGCGCCAGGGATTTCCCAAACCGGGAGATGAGTTTATTACACTTAATGTTACACAGAAGTTAGCTATCTGCTTACTTGGCAGCGTCGCGGGTCAGGTCACGGTAATTGGGTGAATCAAACCCTATACTTTATTCACCCCCCCTTAATTTGGCGGCCGCAGAACCCACAAGCAAGGAGCGTCTCTCACTGCAGTGGTTTCAGGCGGGCCGTTCCATGCCCTATGGGGCATGGGGAATCCGCACCTGTGCTTTCATAACCAAGTGTGGTAAGAAAAAATTAAAATACTACATTTCACCTTGTTCTATACTTTAAAAAACTACATTTAGGCATATAAATCCTTGCCAGTTGAAGATAGTGAAGTTTTTGCAATGGTCTTATTTGCAAGAGTAATTTCTGCAGCATGGTGCACAATTACATAAAATTATTATGTTGTTATGCATCAGCAAATCACTTCTGATTTATGGTAGTCCTATGAACTAATTAACTCCAAAAGTCTCATCATTAATAACTGCACACAAGTTTTACAAACTAAAGGGCATGACTTCCTGTACTAATTCAATATGTCTCATAGCCAGCCCTCTTTTCACTGAGTACTTTTTAAATTTGCCACCATTTTTGTCTTTTCTGTGACATCTTATCTTCTCAATAGTCAAAAGCACCTCAAAACCTTTACATCTGCTCTCCTTTTGCATGGACGCTTAAAAATGGAAGCATTGGATGGTTTGTTTACATTTTTTTATCAATCTTCTTCCTGTACTGTACTTGCTCTCCACACCTGCTTATCTTCACAAAGAAAAAACGTAATTAGTTTCCCACATAGCCATTTTGTGGGCAATGCAAGGAACCCAATCCATAAACTCCACAAAAGTCCTTGTATTCTCCTTCTTCCAGTGAAGGTGAAAAGACTTCCAGGATTTGCAGATATTCAACAGGCTGTCTCGGTGAATTGAGAAAGCTTGTCTTGATACAACTGAGAGAATTAATGAGATGTCTTCACATCTTTAGGTGTAATCTTTAGGTGTAATCAAGCTAATAAAGTCAGGACATGATAGAAGTCTGCCTGGCTCTTGCTTCCTTTCCTCCAAAAGATGTGGTAATACCTGAGCCAGAGAAGGGTGTAATTATTCAGTCCTGCTAAAGTATAACATCATTATGTCAAACATAAGGTTTGACATATAGTATGGCCAAGTTAGGCTACATATGAAATCAAGTTTGATCATATAGAAAATCTAAAAATGTTCTGGAGAATTTTTTCAGTCAAGAGAGGCAGGAACATTTCTTTTCAAAGTCTAGGAAAAAATAATAAGAAAGGCAAGAAAGCATAACAGCGGCTCTCACTTATGTGTAAACTTTGCAAAAGCCACCTGTCAAATCTCTGGCAGAGAAGACTATTTTATATTTGGCAGGCTTCCACAATAAATTATTGAAGTACCTGAGAATGTGTGAGCCTCTCTTCAAAAAGTTGTCACCCACCTTCTCCTTTAACTGATGAAATTCTAAAATGTGCTGAATAGTATTTATGAAAAAAATAAGAATATCTGGCAAGCTTATCTGAAAATAGCTAATAGTTTCTTTGAATTTCCCCCTAATTTCTTCACACAAAAGTTTCTAACCATATCTGTGTTCACAATTTGTGGATTTCATGTGATATTGAACTGAGACTTCCAGTAGCCGAAGCCAGCATAGCCAGGGGTAAGGAACAGAGGAGTTGAATTAAAATCAACTGATTTAAGTATCATAGTTTTGTTTTCTAAATTAGAGTTTGCTGGAATTTATACTATGGAGGAAAAGATGTGAATAATCCATAAATAAGATTTAGCCAACTGCTAAAAATGTTGTTGTTGTTGTTTCTCCCATTTGTAATTTGTTTCTATTGTGAGAAGCAACTTATTGCACAACAAAATTCTATGCATGTCTTCTTGCAAGTAAGCATTTTCCATGGGTTTTTGTACAGGAAACTGCGCTTAGAACTGCAGCCTCATTTAATTTAGGGCTTTTATGTGTACAGATTAACACCATCTGTTGTTTGAAGATAAAAGGGACATAATATTAACTCTTCTAAGGCAGACATTCTTTAAAATAGCAGTCATTCAGTAAACAGAATTTGTTTTTCACATGTACATGCTGAGATCCAAGGAAGGGTTCTAACTGTGGGCTAGTTAAAAGTAAAGGTCACCCTTGCTCGAAAGCCAGTCGTATCTGACTCTATGGTTCAGTGCTTATCTCTGTTGAAAGAACATTTAAAATTTTCTCTTATACAGTATTGGCCAAAGTCCTGTTGTTTAGCATTGTAAAGCTCACTTGTCGCGTCCGGCCCTTATAAGCAATAGTCCAGACAAAGATGAACAGAACAGCAAATGGTCTTTATTCTAACAGTCTTTCAGGTTATGCTTACAAGGTGCTCCGGACACGGAGATGGCTATATGATCCCAAGAAATCAGTTCCTCCGGAATCTGCCATCTAAGAGGCAATGCCTAAGCTACGCTAGAAGCTGTAGTGTGTGGAGGAGACCCAGACTTAGCTCGTGCTGGCTACCTGTGCGGAATGTGTAGTATAGGTCCGGTCCGGATCTACCCTTGTTTACTCGTGGAGCTTATATAGTGTCTTCCCCGGCGGTGGCTCCTTGATACAAAGTAGCAACCCGCTGGACAAGCTAAACCAACCAATCACATCATGATATATATGTAACAACCAATGAGGAACAGGATCCAAAACTGTAGCCAATCATAGGACTCTGATTAGCATAATGAGCGCACCCTGGATGGGGATTTCATGCCAACTTTAGCTCCTAATTTGGATGGCGGGAAACCACCATTTGCTTCTCGCGCAACTTGCAATTGTGCCTTAATACACAACATCACTAGAGTAGGTTTATTGAATCAATAGGGATTTGGTGAGTCATTCTTCCATAAGCTCTATTGATTCAAATGGGCCTATTCTAAGTGCAACCTATTTTGGCACAGCAAGTTACAGCTAGAGTCTTTCTCTTTAATAAGTGGAACTTGCAAAGGAGTTGACTTACCAAATCCCCACTGAATCAGTAGGCCTAACAGTCTCAAACCTAGTTCTGGTAAAAAGCACTGATATACAAACAACAGAGATTTGAAATATATAAAAACAGTCCAATTAGGGCCAAAGTAGAATCTTTCTGTTTATTACTGAACTATGCATATTTGCTGAATATGCGATATAGAGTTTGGATTGTGTTTCTATTTAGGCAAGGGATATAAATCCTCACTTTTTTTCATTTGTCTACAGAAGGATGAAGAACTGCAGCATTCATCTTATTTTAGCAGCTCCTCCAGTGGCTTAGTGGTTAAGACACTGAACTTGGAGACTGGAAGGTCAGGTTTTGATATCCGAGGCCTTCACTTGGGGACATGAAAGGAGCCTCATTCGGGTATCCCATGAGTGGAGTTTCTCCAGCAAAAATCCTTTCAAACCAGAGTAATCTGACACAAAATTATTATTATTATTATTATTATTATTATTATTATTATTATTATTATTATTATTATTATTATTATTATTATTATTATTATTATTATTATTATTATTATTATTATTATTATTATTATTATTATTATTATTATTATTATTATTATTATTATATGTTGGCAGGAACAAGATTTTGTGAAAAACTGGCTATTCTCCTGCACAGTTGACCAATTCACACAGTTGCACGAATTGTCCAAAACTAAGATGACCTAATTAGGCTCCATGCAACCTATGAGGCGCCAGATGGATTGTTCATGTTTTTCTTAGCAATAATTCTGTCTTATGCTTGCTGTGGTTTTCATCAACTCATTCAAGAATGACTTGGGATCTATATAAAATCCTCCACTTATACTTCAAGTACAAAGGGAGCAGATGTTTGTTCTGCCAGCTGCTGTTACAGAGTTTGGAAAGGGACTTAGGACGCTAGCTCCTAGAATCCATGCTCCCCTCCACCAGTGGGTCCCTAGTGTTAAAAAAACAAAAAACAAAGAAAATCTGTAGTGGTTAGAACTTATTTATTTATTTATTTATTTATTTATTTTATTTCTTAGATTTTTATCACCGCCCCATTCGCTGGAGTGACTCTGGGCGGCTCACAACACATATTACAAACCCAACATAAAAACAACCCCATAGAAATGATCATAAAAAGTCACAGGTTAAAATCACTAAAACCTTAGAAAGAGTCCTCTACCTCCAGTTTCCCATTAAAGCTAGCTAGAACTAGGGTAAGGAAGCTTAAAAATCCCACCCCAGACAGCTCTATATCAACCAATGGGAGGGGGGGCACTGCCACACCAGCAGCACCCCACACCTGGTGAGCTAGCCATGTTTTTAGTCCTTTTAGCACTGGAAAGCATCATGGCTGCTACAAAGGCAGAGCTTTACAATTTTTGTTAGCTACCAGGGACTATACATGGGATATATGATCCCCTCCCCCACAACTTCGGCAAGTGTGTGTGTGTGTGTGTGTGTGTGTGTGTGTGTGTGTGTGTGTGTGTGTGTGTGTGTGTGTGTGTGTGTGTGTGTGTGTGTGTGTGTGTGTGTGTGTGTGTGTGTGTGGTCACCCAGGCTTCCGGTGGGAGAGCCCTTCCTCTCCCCATGGAGCTACAGCATGTGTGTGTGCATTGTGTGTGTGTGTGTTGTGTGTGTGGTTGTGTTGTGTGTGTGTAATGAGTGTGTTGTGTTGTGTGTGTGGTTGTGTTGTGTTGTGTGTGTAATGAGTGTGTGTTTGGTTGTGTTGTATATGCAGTGTGTGTGTATTGTGTGTGTGCATGGTTGTGTGTGTGGTTGTGTTGTGTGTGTGTGTATATTGTGTGTGTGTATTTTGTGTGTGTGTGTGTTCTTGTGTTGTGTGTGTGTAACCCCTACCACCAAAACACACATACACATACACAAAAGCCCGGCAGTGGCGGGCAAAAATATGCTAATGGAATATATGACTGAGAACTGTGGGTCAGAAAATTAACTTTTCAAAATTCTAATCTAAGTAAACTTTACTACTATCAATGAATAGGTCAATCCTAAAAGAAATCAACCCTGACTGCTCCTTGGAAAGTCAAATATTGAAGCTGAAGCTAAAGTAGTTTGGTCATCAAATGAGAAGGGAGGATTCACATAAAAAGCCTTGAGTTGGAAAAGGTTGAGGGTAAAAGAAGAAGGGGACGGCAGAGAATGAGATGGCTAGATTGTATTGTTGACACAGTGGGCACAAACCTGGGCAGGGTGAGGAGGATGGTAGAGGATTGGGGTGCCTGGCGTGTGGTGGTCCATGGGTTGCAAAAAGTTGGACTCTACTATGCGACTGAACAACAAAACTACTATCAAATATAAGAGGACAATTACAGATTTAATTTTAAAGTGACAGTTATCTAGGAAGAGTGATATATGTTGGAATGAACAATTTTGAGGCATTTTCAAAATGTTATACTCATTTTGGGACTTGTGGAGTCCCTAACTGAATGCATCCCCGTGTCCATGGTGCATTCAAAGTCCCACTGTGTCTTAAGAGTTGTCAATGCTGGGTTGACTCTAAAGGCTTTTAGGACCCTTGATAGTCCCATGAGTGTTCAGATTTTTGGAGCCTTACTTCCTTTCCTTTATTATAGGGATTGGTGACTGATGTGAAGAGTTTCTAATCAGCAGTATCCATTTTGACCAAGGATTGACTAAGATATGCATTCTCCAATGTAAAGGAGAAGGTGTCGCATCTTAATTCCATGGACAGAAGCTAACTAGAGGTTATAGGACAGTTATTTCAGCATTTTCCTCTCCTTTCTATGTAATATGTTCCTTATATTTGAAATTTTGAGATAAAAACTAATTTTTATGGAGAAATGATATTCAATCTGGACATTCTCAGGCTTGCCACTACATTTCAAGAAAGTGAAAGTCTGCCCTCAAGTGGAATCATATGGAAAAGACTTGGCTAGATGAATGGTCCTTAAGAGTAGTTTCAATTAGTAAAACTGTCTTTCTCTTCTCCCAACTCATACTTGCTTTTTCTCTCATGTTTTCTTACAACAGAAATGATACATTCTCTTCTAGAACAGATTAATACTGTAAAACTGCAAAAAGTATTTTAGCTGTTGTATTTAATCAATCAATCAATCAATGTAGCTAATTATTTCCTTAATAATATAAAATATGTCCCACTAGACAACAATATTAACTTCTGGCATTTATTTACCATTTTCTGCCAATATTAAGAGCATCTTCTTTCTGTTAAGGAACTAACCTGCTATTACTGTTGTAACTATTTATTATTTTTAAAGAATTTAGCAATGGAACCATATACCTGCCTATTTAGAAATAAACCCCACTGAGATTAGTATGAATTATTGCCAGGTTAATGAGTAGAGGGTTGCAGCCTACATTATTGTTCTGGATATACATAATAAATAATTAGAAATGGCCTTATAATCAGACATATCAATCATTATTCTGTTCTCTTTAGCAAAACAACAACAACAACAACCAAAAACAAAACTAGTCCCCCTATGGTCTTTTATATTCCTTCAATATTCTCATTGGTCTTACACTGTCATAGCTTCTACACTGTTCCTTAGAAGCATATTAAATTCATGAGTAGTGGTTCTTCCTTCTAAGAAAGAGTAGAGGATAGCCCAATTACTTTGCTCACTTTAATGATAACTTGCAGCCAGCCAACTTTGGGCCTATTACAAAGAGGAGATTGGCAGCAAGTCCACTCAGGACTTGGAACAACAAAAAGATCATTACTTCCAGGATTACAACATGGTTGTTATACATAGACAGAGGACCAAAGCCTCTATGGAAGTGACTATTGCCTTTTCAAGAATGTGGATGAAGTAAGGCAGGCTGGATCGGATACAGGTACTGTATGACAAAAGCATGCAGGATTGGAGATCAGGGCCGCCATCGGGGGGGGGGACCATCAGGACTCCCATCCTGGGCCCGGAGATGACAGGGGCCCGCCACCGCCAGGAAACCACTGATGTGTGCATGCGCAAACAAACAACGCATGCACAGGAAACCACAAGGGTGTGGCGACGCCGTGAAACCACTGATGTGCGCATACACAAACAAACAATGCATGTGCAGGAAACCATAGGGGCATGGCCAAAATGGGTGGGGGCGTGTACCCGGGCCGGAAAATTTCTGATGCCAACCCTGTTTTATTTTATTTTATTTATATTCAAATTTATATGCCGCCCAATCAGGTAAACCCAACTCTGGGCGGCTCACAACAAGTTAAAACACACATAAAACAGTAAAACCAATTAAAACCAATTAAAACCCAACATACCCACCCACCTACCCCATTCCTCTTAAAACCCACATAAACCCACATTAAAAAAAGACAATTAAAAGAAATGGGGGCTTAATTTATAAGCCAACAGGCAGGGGCCACTCTTCCATCTGGGCCCCACACCTGCCCTGCCAACCAGGTTTTTAGGTCTTTTCTGAAAGGTAGCAGCTCCATCTGCTCCCGCAACTCTACAGGCAGGAGGTTCCACAAGGCTGGTGTGGACACGGAAAAGGCCCTCCTTCGTGTGCCAGAGAGACAAGCCCCTCTGGCAGATGGAACAATCAGGGAGCCCCTCCGATCCGCTCTGGTTGGACGGGCGGACACTCTTGGGATGATGCGGTCTCTAAGGTATCCTGGCCCACTACCATGAAGGGCTTTAAAGGTCAAAACCAGCACCTTGAACTGCACCCGGAGGCAAACTGGTAGCCAGTGCAGCTCCCGAAGTAATGGTGAGGCACGAGCATAACGCCCGTGCCCCATCACCACCCGGGCTGCCGCATTCTGGACCAACTACAGCCTCCGAATGGTTGACAAGGGCAGCCCCATGTAGAGCGCATTGCAATAATCTAGCCTGGAGGTGACCAGAGCATGTGTGACCATGAGCAGGGAGTCCCGGTCCAGGAGCGAACGCAACTGACGGATGATGCGAAGCTGTGAGAAAGCCCTCCTGGCCACAGCTGCCACCTGATCTGCTAGTAGCAGCCCCGAGTCCAGGAGGACCCCTAAGTTGCGTACCTGGTCTGTCTGGGGCAAAGCAGCCCCATCCAAGACCAAAGTTGGCAGCTCCCTGGATAACGCGGGACCCCCTATCCAAAGCCACTCAGTCTTGGAGGGATTCAATTGTAGCCCGTTGTCCCCCATCCAGACCCCAACCGCTTCCAGACATCTGGATAGGACATTGACTGCATCACTGGGGTCCCCATGGGCCGAGATATATAATTGGGTATCATCAGCATACTGATGATACCTTACACCATGGGAACGGATAACCTAGCCCAACAGCTTCATGTATATGTTAAATAGGAGAGGAGAGAGCACCGAGCCCTGAGGCACCCCATACTGTAGGGGTCTAGCGCTGGACCTCTCACTCTCCAACCACACCGACTGGGTACGAACCTCCAGAAATGAGGAAAACCAGGACAACACAGTGCCCTGGATCCCCAAACCTTTGAGCCATTCCAGAAGGATACTGTGGTCAACAGTGTCGAAGGCCGCTGAGAGATCCAGAAGAGCCAGGATGGATGGATGACCCCCATCCCGCTCCCACAAGAGGTCATCAACCAGTGCGACCAATGCAGTCTCAGTACCATATCCAGGCCTGAAACCAGATTGATAGGGGTCCAGATAATCCGCTTCATTCAGGACCCCCTGCAACTGCCGCATCACCACCTTCTCCAGTACCTTCCCTAAAAAAGGGAGGATGGAGACCGGCCTATAATTAGCTGGAACTGCTGGGTCGAGAGATTGTTTCTTCAGGAGGGGGCGCACCAGAGCATGTTTTAAAGGTGCAGGAAATACCCCCTCCCACAATGAAGCATTTATTCTAGCCTCGACCCAGCCTCCCGTCACCCCCTTGGAGGCTTTCACCAACCAAGTGGGACAGGGATCCAAAGGGCAGGAGGTGGTGCGAACAGCTGCAAGAAGCCTGTCCACTTCCTCAGGGACAACTGGATTGAACCGATCCCAGATAACACTGCCAGACTGAGCTCTGATCCCCTCCAGACCCTCCCCATCCACGCCGGGATTAAACCCTGAGCAAATCCGAGCGATTTTCTCCACCAGATAGTCTGCAAAAACCTCAGCCGAACCCTGCCAACCGGGCACCAGCCCCTCCCAGCCAAGGAGAGACCTCGTAACCCGGAACAGAGCGGCTGGGCGATTATCCGCGGAGGCAATGAGGGAGGTGAAGTATTGTTGCTTCACCACCCCCATCGCCACCAGGTAGGTCTTAATAGCAGCCCTAGCCAGTGTCCAGTCGAAATCACTCCGGGTCTTTACCCAGCGGTGCTCTCGGCGTCTCTTTGCCCGTTTAAGCTCCCGCAGTTCTTCTGTGAACCACCGGGAAGATCGAACCCCACGGGCTCGGAGAGGTGCGATTTCATCCAAGGCAGCCGTAGTCATCCTGTACCACAGGTCAACGAGTGCCTCGGATGAATCGTGTAGCCGATCCAGAGGAAAATCCCCCAGTTCCCTCTGGAATTCGTCAGAATCCATCAGTCGCCGGGGGCGGGCCAATTTAATAGGCCACGCCTCCCTGCGGTGAACCGCCCCCCCAGGAAGTCCAGAGTCACCAGATAGTGATCTGACCATGGCACAGGTATAGTTTCTAATTTCTGTAGTCTCAGATCACTCTGCCACCGCTCTGACAAAAAAACTAGGTCCGGTGTGTGACCACTGCCCCTGGTCGGGCCATTAATTACCTGAGTCAGGTCCATGGCTGCCATGGATGCCATGAACTCCTGAGCAACCTCTGAACCAGTCCCCAGTGAAGGCAAATTGAAGTCCCCCAGAACCATCAGCCTAGGGAACTCCAACGCCAACGCTGAGATGGCCTCGAGGAGCTCAGGTAGGGAGTCTCTTACCCTGCAAGGAGGCAGGTACAGGAGTAAGACTCCCAACTGATCCTTAGGGCCCAACCGCAGGAGCAGGGCCTCACAACCCGGGACTTGTGGAGCAGTGGCCCTGGCGACTCCCAAGGACTCCCTGGCTACAATGGCGACGCCACCACCTGTTGGAGATACTAATAAGATAAATATGATTAGGCTCATGGATAAGGTGAGCCAAGTCACACAGATTAGCTCTCACATTTTAGGTAAGGCAACGCAGACCCCTGCATTTCTTAAGCCTCTACAGCTCTTAACAGGCAGGAAATGAATTGCCCTTCATAAGCCTGCACAGTTTCAAAAATCCCCCAAGGGTAGCAGTCAGGAAGCTTCTTCTTGTGGCCTTCTCTTGTTGTCAGGCAACCAGCTGTGTCTTTGGTGCATGCTGATAAAATAGGCAGGCTGTACAATAGTTAGGAGTCCGACCGAGGCTGTAGCAACAGATTGGACAGGTTGGGAATGCTGGGGCTCCCTGGTGTTGACCATGATTCTTCTACTGTCTGTCTAGAACTGCCAAAACCATTCATTGTCTTGTTGCAGTCCTGTAACGCTCCTCCTCAAATTATTTCCAGGCTTCCTGTTTGTTTGCAGATGCAACAAAAAATCCTTTACAACTTGACAAATGTGTCGTGGTGTGAGTCTCAAAATTAGCTAAGAGGAATTATTAAACCTTTTTCCCTTGACAAAATAAGCATGCAGTTAATGAAGCTTGAATAATAATTTTAGGATCATAGTGTGGCCTGGAGAAAGCAATTTTTTAAATGAGAAGACAGTTACACAAAAAGTACTGAGTCATTTATCTGAGAGGAGCAGACTTGTGTGACTGTACATTTCTGAACATTCTAAATGAATATGTAATGTCAAGAAAGCATATGAAACACCTTCTGCCCATTGGCTCCACCTGGGCTGAGAACACATGTGTATAGTTTGTCAAAGCGTAAATAAAAGTATCTAACCACATATACATATATGTTATAACTGATATTGTTGATAAAATCTATTTTTCTTTCAAAACCTCTCTGGCTGTTTCATTTATGTTTAAAGAAACTTATAAACTGATGGCTTTTTAAGAGGGTTTTCAGGTGACAGTGGATGTTATCACAAAATGGTATTAGCCATCATCATGGACATGGCAATCACATCATGGACATGGCAATCACAAAACACCCATTTCACAGAAAACAAAATGACAAAGTAAAGAGAAAAAAATATTTTAATTATTTCCTTACCACCCCAAGAGCATCACTATAAGACAGCAGTTGGATTTATTTGTTTGTTTGTTTAAATTGTAGTTCATTTCTCCACAAAAATGAACTCAAGTTAACTAAACATGCTCAGACAGAAGTGCTTTGTACAGTACTTAACGAAAAGGGCTTGTCTGAGCTCTGTGCTCAAGCCTTGCTAACTGGAGTGAACTACATGGAGCTGGAGACACATGCACGCTCTTACACACTTAAAGAAAGCAAATTGGTAAATATTAAATAAACAATTATTTGCCAAACAAGTGAACAAAAACAAATGCACACAACATACACAGAGCAAAAGACACATAGCAGAAGCAGTGTGCACTTTCCTTTTAACAGATTATTTAATAGGATTGCTATAATTGTAAGGATGGCCCCCTAGACTTGGACATGACTGGCTTCCGAGTAGGGAGTCCTTTGCCTTTTTAGTATACATATTGGACCCATGGTTGCTTGTTGTACAGTGCTATTTGCTGTTCTATCCATCAGAATTGTAAGAAAGGGTGGGATATAAACATGCTGGAAGAATCAATGGAGAAAAGAATGAATAATATGGAATGGCAGTTCTTTGGAATGTGGGCATGTGTTTAGGCATGATCTCCAATGGATGCTCTATCCGAAATCTGTGAGGCACCTGGCCAGTTGGAAAATATTTTATTATGGCAAAAGGAAATTCTTTCCTGCATCCATCCACAGCTTATTTTTTTGCCCTTAAGCAAGAAGTTAATTGGCTCTTATCTTTTTTATCCTCCCGTCTTTAGCTACGAATACTATTCTTGTACCCTCCTACACATCTAATCCCATTTTTAATCTTAAAAGTTGTTTGCCTTTCTAATATCCTGTAGCAGGATATTAACTTGACTTTATTGTCTGCTAGCATAGTTCTGAATGTGCAGAAGCTTGTCACGTTACCATATAATAATAATAATCAGAATAAGCAAGAAAAAGCAAACAGCTTGGTTCTTTGTTTTTGCGTGTCATTATTACACCCTTCACCACAGTCATAAAGAAACAGGATATTTATTTTTTCATTGGACCTCTGAATTTGTGAGAAGATGAGAGAAACAAATGTTGAGTAAGCAAATGTCAACACTATTACATAAGTCAATTACTGTAATAAATATAACAAAGTTCAGAGAGATAATCAGGAGATTATCACAAAGTACCAACACGGCAACAGGGGAGAGAGGAAACACTCCCATTGGGCTGCTGGGCAGAGGGTCAGAGCAAGCTGTGTGCTGGGGAAAAGGGAGGAAGTGCTCCCATTGGGCTGCTGGACTGAGGGGCATGGCATGGGTGCCCAAAGAGAGGGCTCCGAGTGCCATCTCTGGCATGCGTACCATAGGTTCACCACCACTGTTTTAGGACCTGTGGATAACTGAAATTTCAGATGCTGAATCTGTAGCTATGTATGGAAGTCAATTTGTAATCAATTACAGGAGGAAGCTATTGTGCTAGATTGGACACTTGCCTAGCATTTACAAACTGTGCTCCCTCACATAATGAAAGTTGTTTGATTGTAATTGCATGTGCTTTCCTCCACTTTTGTATTTTGCATTCCTGCAAATATAGGATTTGTGTGCCTAGGCTTGTGTTTTTGAGGAAGGGGGAAAGATATTAAATCCTATGATTCCATGATTTGTTTAAAATATTTTTACTCAGCCTTTCTCCTAGAAAAGAGACCAAAGATGGCTTATATCAGTGGTGGTGAACCTATGGCATGCGTACCAGAGGTGGCACTTGAAGCCCTCTCTGTGGGCACCTGTGCAGTCACCCCAGCACAGAATTTGCCCTGCCCCTCTGTCTAGCAGCCTAATGGGGGCACTTCCTCCATCCCTTTGATGTAGGCAGATTGATTGCACTCGGAGGCGGCAGGAGGGCCAAACACTTCTTTATTGTGGCATGGTCAATCTGTACATGGGCACATGTAGGAAACGCAGCTCCTTATATACTGCATTTGAATTCCCCGCCATGGATACTCATTGGCTGTGGTGGCAGTGATGTCATTGGGGCCGTACTGCATAGCTACTAAGGTACACCTTAAACCGGGCTGGCTGCTAATTGGTTAATTGGATCTGCATGGGCTGAGCTTCCTCAGCTGTGCTACTGTGGCAGCTGAGTAGTGTTCAGAATCGGGAGGCTGCTTGCATACATGATATCCCTCCCCCCTAGGATGGGACGAAGTCCCTTAGCCATTGTTGGGGCCGACGATTTCGCTGAGACCGGCCCGCCGGTTCAGAAATGCTCCCCGGGGTGCCGGGGGTGCCTGGGCTTTTCCCTCTGGAAAACTGAAGGGCCCCATCGAATCCTGGCAGGGGAAAAGGTGTGGTATCCCTAGTTCAGGGAGGATGAGGGGACCGTTGGGAGAACTCAAAGCCCCGCTGCTCTCTGGGACAAGTGGGGGAACACTCGGGAAAACTCCCCCCATCCTGAAACAAAAAATCAAACTGGGGGTCTGCTTCCTTGGGCTGAAAGGCTGACGCTGGTGATTCCATGCAGCCTGTAATGCTCAATCCTGTATCCCCCCCTTGGGTTAAGCGGGTGGGGTGCAACCCTAATGTTGAACCCTCTCTATCACTCCTTTCAGTGGGTTCTTCTGGATCAAATCCCCTTGTGGCTCCTGTGACCCTTCTCCTAAGTTGGTCAACGTGTCTGCGCCACAGTAACCCCGAGTCTGTCATGGTTTTGCATGATACAGGTCCGGTTTGCTCTACTACCTCCCCAGGCACCCATGCTGGTCCTGAACTCACATAGTTCCTGCAATAGACCGGGTCATCTATCCCAAACACCTTTTCCTGCTCTACTGACACACTTGTACCCCTATCCTTCACCCTAGAAGGATCTAGGCGGTCGAGCAACGTTGGGATTCACCTACGCATCAGGAGTTCCGAGGGGGATTGCCCCGAGGCTAGTGGGGTGACCCTGTAGCTTATGAGGAATTGGCAGAGCTGAAGCTCCAGGTCCCCCGGACCCATTCTCCTTAGCGCTTCCTTTGTGGTGCGGAACATGCGCTCCACTTGGCCGTTTGTGGCTGGGTGAAAAGGGGCAGAGGTGATGTGCCTGACTGCATTCTGCTCGAGGAATGCTTGGAATTCCGCGGACGTGAATATGGATGCGTTATCCGGAATTAGCACGTTTGATTGTGGCTGCGGAGGACATGTTATGCATTGGAATGACCTCAAGCAATTTTGAGATGCGTCGACCATGAGTAGAAACATTGTGCCCCTGAAGGGCCCGGCGAAGTCCACGTGGAGTCTGGACCACGGACTGCGTGCTGCGTCCCACTCCCTGGGGGGTAGCCTATGCTCCTCGTGCCGCAATTGCTGGCAGCTCTCGCACCGGCCCACCAGTTTCTCTATGTCCTCATCTATCTTGGGCCACCAGAAGTAGTTCCTTGCTAGGGCCTTTGACTTCACGATCCCCGGGTGGCTCGTATGGAGCAGACGGATCACCTTGGCTCGCAGGACCTCGGGAATTACTACTCTTTGCCCCCAGAGGAGGCATCCTCTCTCAAGCGACAGCTTGAAACGCTTCCTGAAGAACGGATCGAGTTCTTCAGAAGGAGACGTTAAGGGCCAGCCCTTCTTAACCCATGCCAATGCTTGGAACAAGACCCTGTCTTTGGCGGTTGCCTTGGCGATATCCGTAGGCACAATTGGGGGCAATTCGAGTGATTCGATGAGCAGCACCTGGTGCTCTTGCTCAACCTCGCACTTGGGCTCTCCCAACTCTGGTAGGGGAGACCTGGAAAGTGCACCCGCGTGCACAATGTTTTTCCCTGGGCGATGCACCAGCATGAGCTGGTATGCATTTAGGAAGATCGCCCACCTTAACATCCTAGGGGACAAAGTCTGTGGGGTGGGCTTGGTTGTGACAAAGATACCTAGGAGGGGCTTGTGATCCGTGACAATGGTGAAATCCGTCCCATACAGGAAGTCATGGAACTTCTTTGTCCCTGCGATGATCATGTCTGTCTGAGCATAATTGTGCTCTGCTTTTGAGAGGGATCTCGAACAGAATGCAATTGGCGCCTTCCTCCTGTCCTCAAACACATGGCATAGTACAGCCCCGACCCCCAACAGTGAGGCATCACATACTAACACTAAGGGTTTCTTGGGGTCGAAGTGAGTTACATAAGAACAGCCTTGCTGGAACAGGCCACAGCCCATCCAGTCCAGCATTCTGTCTCACACAGTGGCTCACCATTTCCTTCAGGGTATTCCCAAGGAGATGCCTTCACCTGCTTAGGATTCCCTGGAAATGGCATTGAGAGATATCCTGCCTATCTCTCCAACCCTGAGGTTGTCCTTAATTATAGCCATTGATACCCTTGTCCTCCATGAACTTGTCTAATCCTTTCTTAAAGCTGTCAAGACTGACAGCTGTCACCACTTCTTCTGGCAGGGAGTTCCATAGACCAGTGATCCTCTGGGTGAAAAAGTACTTTCTCTTATTTGTTTGAGAACTAGTACCCAAAAGTTTCATCGAGTGTCCCCTAGTTCTAGTGTTGTGCGATAGGGAAAACAGTTTTTCCTTATCTACTTTGTCCACACCGTGCATGATTTTATAAACTACAATCAGGTCACCTCTTAGACGCCGTTGTTCAAGAGTGAAAAGGCCCAACCGTTGCAGCCTCAGATGGTAAGGAAGGTGTTCCAGTCCCCTAATCATTCTGGTTGCCCTCCTCTGCACTTTCTCCAACTCCATAATATCCTTCTGGAAGTATGGCGACCAGAACTGTACACAGTATTCTAGATGGGGCCTCACCATAGATTTATAAAGAAGCAAAATGACATTTGCTGACTTATTTTCTATACCCTTCCTAATGATCCCTAGCATTGAGTTTGCTTTTTTCACTTCTGAGGCACACTGGGTTGACACCTTCATTGAGCTGTCCACCAGGACACCAAGGTCCCTTTCCTGGTTTGTCGCAGAGTACAGACCCCATCAGTTTATAAATGTAATTGGTTTTTTTTTGCCCCAACATGCATCACTCTGCACTTACTAATGTTGAAGTTCATTTGCCACTGTTTTGCCCACTCCCCCAGTGTCAAGAGATCCCTCTGGAGCTCCTCACAATCTCTCACAGTTTTCACTACCCTGTATAATTTAGTGTCATCAGCAAATTTGGCTACCTTGCTTTTTACTCCTACCTCTAGATCATTTATGAAGAGGTTGAAAAGCAGGGGTCCCAGTACTGAACCTTGGGGGACCCCACTCTTTACTTCCCTCCACTTGGAGAAGTGTCCATTTAGTGCTACCCTCTGTTTCCTGTCCCTTAGCCAGTTGCTGATCCAGAACAAGACCTGTCCCTTTATTCCATGACTGGTAAGTTTATTCAAGAGCCTTTGGTGTGGGACCTTTTCAAAAGCCTTCTGAAAGTCCAGATAAACAATGTCAACCTGATCCCCCTTATCCACATGCTTGTTGACACGCTCAAAAAATTCCAACAGATTAGTGAGGCACGATTTGCCCTTGTAAAAGCCATGTTGGCTCTCCTTTAGCAGCGCCTTCTCTTCTATGTGCCTATTAATTCTATCTTTTAGGATGGTTTCCATCACTTTACCTGGGACACATGTCAAACTGACAGGTCGGTAATTTCCTGGATCACCCCTAGATCCTTTTTTGAAAATTGGTGTTACATTCGCTACCTTCCAGTCATCAGGCACAAAGCCTGATTTGAGGGAAATATTATATATTTTGGCTAGGAGATCAGCAATTTCATCTTTAAGTTCCCTGAGAACTCGTGGATGGATGCCATCTGGTCCTGGTGATTTGTTAGTGTTTAGCCTAACAAGACATGCAAGGACCTCCTCCCTGGTTATTTCTATCTTGCTTAATTCTTCGGTTTCCCTCCTTATGAAGATAGGCTCTGTTTTGGGCATGTGGTCTCTGTCTTCTTCAGTGAATACTGAAGCAAATAATTCATTGAGTCTCTCTGCAATCTCTGTTTCCTCTTTAATAACCCCTTGCCTTCCATTGTCATCTAATGGTCCAATGGCCTTCCTAGTTGGGTTCTTACTTCTAATGTACTTAAAGAAGTCTTTGTTATTTCTCTGAGTAATTTTAGCTATACGCTCCTCAAAGTCTTGCTTTGCTTTCCTGATTGTTGCCTTGCATTTGTTCTGCCAGAATTTATGTTTCTGCCTGCTGTCCTCATTCGGACAAGCCTTCCATCTTCTAAATGAGCTTTTCTTGCTCTTGATCACTTCCCGAACAGCTCCTGTAAGCCACATCGGAGTCCTCTTGGACCTGGCAGTGCCCTTTTTCCTTTTGGGTATGCATTCCAATTGGGCCTCTGTTATTGTTTTTGTAAACAGCCTCCATGCCTCTTGGAGTGTTTGGACTCTCTCAATTTTCCCTTTCAGCTTCTTTTTTAGTAGTTTCCTCATCTTTGGGAAATTTCCTTTTTGAAAATTTAAGGTCTTTGTGTTGGATTTTTTCAGTGACTTGCGGTCTATGATCAAGCTAAACATAATTGAGTTGTGGTCACTGTTCCCTATTGGATCAGTCACATTAACATCTTGCACCAGATCCTGAGTATTACTCAGGATCAAGTCAAGGATTCTTGTACTTCTAGTTGGGGAAGAATCGCTTCGGAAGAGAGAAGCCTCTTCAACTCACTGAACGCTCGTTCCTGAGCCTCCCCCCACCGCCAGACTGCATCCTTTTTCAGTAGGCGGTGCAACGGCTCTGCCACAGATGCCTTCCGTGGGAGGAAGGAGTGGTAGAAATTCAGGAGCCCCAAAAACGACTGCAGCTCTGCCTTAGTAGCTGGTGTGGGAGTGTCCTGAATGGCCACAACCTTTTATTTGGATGGCTTTACCCCATTGGGGGTGATTCGAAACCCCAGGAACTCTACCTCGTTTGCGTAAAAAACGCACTTGTCCCTTCTCAGGCGTAACCCAGCCCTCTCAAATACGGACAGAACCTGGTCTAACCTTTGTGCTAGCTCTGACTCCCCCCAGCGGTTATCAATACATCGTCAAAGTACAGCAAAACCCCGGGGAGTCCCTTAAGTAGGCGTTCCACAAGCGCCTGAAAGATACTGGGAGCTGAATTCACGCCGAACTGGAGGCGTGTCACTTTAAAGGCACCCTTATGCGTCACTATTGTCTGGGCAGCTGCGGCCGCAGGTGTGACTGTTAATTGCTGGTAAGCCTGTGCTAAGTCCAGCTTCGCAAAACACCTCCCCCCATGTAACTTGGCCAGCAAGTGGCTAACTACCGGCACCGGGTAGGCATTGGGGCAGATTGCCTTATTGATAGTACACTTGTAATCAGCACAAATCCTAACCTCCCCGTTAGACTTCATGGCCGTTACAATCGGAGTCTCCCACTCCGCAGAGTCTACTGGTACCAAAATCCCCTGACCCACCAGTTTGTCCAACTCCACCTCTATTTTGTCCTTTAGTGCAAAAGGCACTCTGCGCGGCTTGAGGCGCATGGCGCGGATGGAAGGGTCCATATCAAAGTCCACAGGAGGCCCCTTGTACTCCCCAAGTCCTTTCCTGAAGACTGCCGGGTGTGCATTGCACACGTCTTGGATGGGGTCGCCTCGGACGGCGTTGATTCCAGTCAATGCAATTCCCAGCAGTTCAAACCACTGGGTCCCCAAAAGGCAACTGGACCCCCCTCCCTTAAGGACTACTAAGGGCAACTTCCTGGTGAAGTTCTTAAACCGTATAGTGAAGTCCCCCACCCCCAGGACTGGGATGTAACTTCCCTAGACATCCCTCAAGTTCGTTCGGAGGGCTC
Organism: Bradypodion ventrale; assembly: GCA_035047345.1. Taxonomy (NCBI): domain Eukaryota; kingdom Metazoa; phylum Chordata; class Lepidosauria; order Squamata; family Chamaeleonidae; genus Bradypodion; species Bradypodion ventrale. The sequence goes on along the minus strand of JAWDJE010000004.1, from coordinate 251,767,456 downwards.
TAAGCTTGGGGCAGTCCTTAGGAGGTATGCGCAGAAACTCGGTCTGCGAGATAATGGAGTAGGCAGTCCCTGAGTCCACCTTCATCTTCACCTGGACCCCTTGCAAAAGTATTTTAAGAAAAAAGGGTGCGCCGGTCCAACACACGTCTCACCACTGTGTCCTCCACGTGCACCATCCCCACGCTGTGGTCCTTCCGCCGGCTGGTCCGGTCAGGGTCTCGGCGTTGTCTGCACACCTTGGCGATGTGGCCCAAATGCCCGCAGTTGTGGCACTCGGCTTTCCTGAAGGGGCACTTCCTCTGGTTGTGTGTGCCCCCGCACCCCTCGCAGCGTCTGCTTGCTTCGGCGGTGTCTCTCTGGTTCCTCTCGGAAGGTAGTTTCCTCACCTTCTGGACCTCGGGCTCACTTTCACTCTCGCTGAGGTCGGATGAGGACACTGCGGCGGCTGCCGTGGCTCTCGGCTCTCGCTCCCTGCGAGGCGAGCATCTGTGGGCCTGCACGGTGGACGACGGGTTCTCTGAGGCACCAGTTCTCGCCCGACATGCCTGCACCCTGTCTTTTACCGCCTCTGCAGCCTGGGCAGCTCTGAGGACCTGCTCAAAGGTGATGTCCTTGTCCTGGGCCAACAGTCTCCGCTGGGCCTCCTCGTCCCGCATGCCAAGGAGAAGGTGGTCTCGCAGCACCTCGCTCAGGTGTGTGCCCCAGCGGCAAGGGATGGCCACCAGTCTCACCACGGCGACATAGTCCACCACGCTCTCTCCGGCCCGCTGGTCACGCCGGTGGAAGGCCAGCCTAGCCGGGAATATGGACACCTTCGGAAGTGTGCCTGCAACGTGTTCAGGATCTCGGCGAGGGGGACTGACCTTAGCCCCCTCGACATCAGGAGGTTCCTCGCCAGCTCCAGGGTCAGCAGCCTGCACTGAGCCAGGAGGCAGGCTCGTCTCTGAGCCTCGTCTTCGATGCTCTTGGTGTCCATGGCGTACAGGAACTGCTCCTCATACAGGTCCCATGACTCGGGCTTCAAGGTGTCGAACGGTGTGAGGGTTACTCTGTGGAAAACCATTATGCCATCCTCGTCGCCAATTTGATGTAGGCAGATTGATTGCACTCGGAGGCAGCAGGAGGGCCAAACACTTCTTTATTGCAGCATGGTCAATCTGTATATGGGTACATGTAGGAGACGCAGCTCCTTATATACTGTATTTGAATTCCCCGCCATGGATAATCATTGGCTGTGGTGGCAGTGACGTCATTGGGGCCGTACTGCATAGCTACTAAGGTACACCTTAAACCGGGCTGGCTGCTGATTGGTTAATTGGATCTGCATGGGCTGAGCTTCCTCAGCTGTGCTACTGTGGCAGATGAGTAGCATTCAGAATCGGGAGGCTGCTTGCATACACAATAATCCCCCAGCACAAAGTTCACCCCACACCTCTGCCCAGCAGCCCAATGGGAGCACTTCCTCCCTCCCCCACCACAGAGTTTGCTCCGCCCCTCTGCCCAGCAGCCCAATGGGATTGTTTTCTTCCTCCCCTGCTGCTGTGTTGGCGCTTCGCAATAAATAAGTGGGTTTTGGGTTGCAGTTTGGGCACTCAGTCTCTAAAAGGTTCACCATCACAGGCTTATATCATCAAAAATTTGAAATGGTAGCCGTGTTAGTCTGTGTTCTAAGAATATCACAGAGTAAACAAAACAAAAAGACAAGAACATTGTGGCACCTTAAAGATTAACTGCTGTTTTTTCTCTGTTATCATAAAAAGCTAAAACATGTTATTCAAATATTTTAAAAGAATTAAATAAACATCATTAAAATATTAGGTAAAGGCATACCATCCACATTTTAAAAAAAACCTTAGATAGCCAGTCACTAAGGGAAATCTGGTCAGAAGATAAAGGTTTTTTATCTGATGATCTTAACCACAGGGCAGCTTATAGAGGGAAGAGCAATATTTAAGATGGCTTGGACCCAAGCCCCTATGTGATCAATTGCCAGACAAAACACACTAAATGCAAGATATAGAGAGAAAGGAAATCACAAGCTAGGACCAACTTCAAAAAACACCTCTCTTATAACGCACCGAGTGTCTTATCTATCTTGATCCTGTACTGTAGGAGTGGAACTGAACTGTCTGTGTGACTCACAGCTTGGTATTGTGTTATAAAATAAGTAGGATAATAGTTTTGCTGTTAACTGGTGGTCCAGTTGTGGTTTGCATGATGGAGGAATGGAAGCTAGGAAGCAGAGACCTGAAAAAGCTAGGGTGACATAATCATATGTAAACATGGTGGACATGTCATTTTAAAAATACTCCCTAGATAGACTGGAACATACTGTATGAGTCACAGTCTTGTATTGATCCCCACCCCCAGATGTCTGAAGATTTAATAAAGTGATGGCCTGCTTCTACCTCTGCGCTAGACAGCATCTGACTCTGTTATTTGGTATGCGTTTAACAAGCAAAAATCCTTATTACCAACCATGACTAAGTGATCTCTGAATTAGTTGGAAGAAAAGCTATCTGTCTCTCTGCTCTGTGAACAAAACAAGGTAATTGCTTTTAGAAGGCAAAGGGCATGTCATAGAATAGATCAGTTAGAGCTCTAGCAAAAAGGGCCAAATTTTGCAAGACGCTGTGCCAAGTATATCTGTCTACCACTTAGTTCCCACTCCCTATGCTTTGATTTACCAGGTATAAAGCTCCACCAGACTGTGTTGTTCCTGGCATCTGTCCAGCCAGGAAACTCCTCCATCTCCAGATAATCCAGCATTCCCAAACCTATTTCTCTCTCTCACAAAGCTGTCGTAGAGGTTCAGATATTGCTAAACATAATTTGAACCATCATTAAGGGGAGCAAACACGCAAAGAATTCATTGACATTATTAATGTAAAAGTTTATACTTAATTAACCTCTTCCTTTTTAGACATTGGGTTGTGCTGGTTTCACCCTACTGTTAGGCAGAGATGATAAATGCTGTGGGATAGCAATGACAGTTCATTGTTTCTTCTTTGTGAGACCCCTGGTAATCCCTTCTTCTACAGGATGGAGTGTGTGCGGCACCGACTGGCCTATCACCCTGAAGCTGCCTTCTGCCCTCAGGCATGTCAAAGGGTGTTATTCTGTTGTTAATATCCAACTTCTACTCAAGACACCTGCATGTGAATGGTATCATGACCTTGACTGGCTTTGCTGCAAAATAACCTTGTGAACTCTTACTTGACCTGAGATTACAGACAAGGTAGAGGTTCTGTCTACTGCCAAATTCTCTCAGTTGGCAGCACAGGAGTCCCTATATAAGAAACCAGGTGGGACCAGTCAGGGCAAACTGATTCACAAAACCTATGGGAAAAGAGAGTGGAACGGGGGGGGGGGGGATAAGGCAACATTCTGTGAAGTAAGGTCAGATTTCCTGGTGATAAATCAAAAGAAAAGAGATTGTCAATCTAAAACCAAAAATGGGTGACACACTGCCAGAAATAGGGAAGTTACTTTTTTGTGCTTAACCACCACCCACCACCCATTACCACCTCCAGTAGCCAAAGTGGGTCTTCTGCATGCAAACAGGATCTGAATGATGTTCTGAGAGGGGGCAATTGAATTAAAATTGCCTGTGACTTGAGACATGTTTTGTTGATTTGGGGGAGATGGAGAATCAAGAAAACCAAAACAGCCAATGGCAGAAGATGACCAAAAGCACTATTGTAGTCGTGGTAATAACTTCTACTGCAGCATTTTAACCCACTGTTTAACAACCCAAAGGCTCAAACTGGGAATTGATGCAGATAATGGACCAAATGGTTGTCAAGTGACATGGTTAGAATCCAAGCAACACCAACAAACTAGGCAGCACAAGAATCCAAACTGGTTTTGGTAAACCTTGATCCAGATTAAACCTGAACTCATCGTTTTCTTTTTTAAAAATGGTACGCACATTTATGGCAATTGTTTCTGTTTGTCTGCTTCTTCCTTTCTTTAGCAGATAATTTCAAGACTGGCACACTTTCTAAATTTCAGGATTATGTATCTTCAGAAAGTCAACGTTTCAAGCATAATGCTATTTGCAGATGATAGTATTTCTCACAGTTCTTTCTTTGTTCCATTTTGCAATTTTCCATTTTCTCACTTCCTTTATGGACTCTATTTTCTTTCTAGTCAACCTTACTATCTTTGTTAGATCAGTGTATTAAGTTAAAGGTAATTGAGAAACTTAAAATCTCACCTGGGATGCCAAAGTTTCAATATAATGTCAGAATGTAAGAATTGCTTTTGATCTATCATGTTGTGATTATATGCTGGTTTGAGGTGCCAAGAAATGGCTTTTGTCTGTTAATGTATGGTATTAACCTAGCAACATTTTCCAAACAATATCAGGACTTCAGATAGGGACTTCTTCAGTCTGGCCAGGTTGTCCCGCTATGGTAATAGAGTAGACCATACTGCCAAGTGTCAGGCAGTGGTTAACCAACCTGACCACCCTGAGGTCTAATGGCTATGGTGCCAAAGTCCACAGGGAAGGATGATGTTCCCCAAGTGGATTAAATCTCACCTGAAGCCATCTTGATGGAGGGCAGCAGCTTCATCAATACTGGCTTGGGGCTGACAAGGACTTTGCGTGCCAAAAAGGCTCAGAACCACACAGTGACTCATGGAACTGGATCAGTGGTATGGGTGTCATGCTGCGATTCAGAAGGCAGATGAAAGGCCATTCTCAGGACAGTCTTCATGGCTGATCACCATGAGGACTGCCAATATTTGGATATGGACGAAGACCAAGACCAAGAACATCAATGGAAACATCAATACTAAACTGAGCAAATATCTAGAGACCGTGCTGATCATCGCAGGAGACGTCAATCATACAGACTTGAAGGCAGTATTCCCAAAATTTTATCAGCACATTAAATAGTGACCTCTGACTTATGGCAACCCTATGAAGGAGCAATTTCCAAAATATCCTGTTCTCAACAGCCCCTCTCAATTCTTGTAAGCTCAATGTTCTGATGTCCCTTATAGAGTCCTCTTTTCCATAAGGCCTACGTATGATGTCCTAGATTTTTTCTAAAAATATCAGAGGAGGAAGAAGCCCTCATCAGTATGGTTCTAAAGCACTATGGTGTCTAATGAGAAGCATAAACAGAATTTTTACTAACCACCAAATGAGAAACAAATGTATGTTCTTGAAGGAGATTTTATTTTTGTTTTTGACCATATGGCCTGATCTTTATGTACCAGTCGTTGCCTACAGCATATAATAAACTCTAATGCTTTAGAAACTTGTATCAATGCCAGAAGGACATAAAATCCAGTGGGGGAGGGGGAACCACTTTCATTGATGACACACATCCCTTTCATGTTTTGCTTTCATGTTAGTCACACTGAAGATCTACGATTCTCTCTCTCTCTTCTCCTCTCCCACCCTTTTGCAATGGTAAATTGTCTAGTAGAGCTGGAGTTTCTCAACATTAATTATTCCAAGAAAAGTAGGAGACCAGTCCTGGTCATACAACAAGCTAAAGAAAAGGCAAAGCAAGGTGCAGGGGGAAATGCTGTAAAATACATATGCCTCAGTACTAACAATTATGCCATCAAGTCAATTCCCACTTGTGGTGACCTTTGCCAGGGTTTTCTAGGCATGAAGTATTCAGATGTGGTTTGCCATCCTTTTCTTCTGGAGGTACAGTGGGAACACGTAGGTTGCTTGAGGGAGACGACACAGGCCATCTTTTCTTCTATATGGCAGAGTGGGAAATCAACCTTCCAATCTCTAGTGCTCTCATTAATTGTGTTATTAATAAAATCTGCTGTGCCATTTTTCACACCTTCAGTTATGCAGAATTGCATTCATTCTCAGTTTCAACCCGGAGGTCATGAAACTAAGGATGAAACTGGACAAAGAAGGAAACTTATATTAGATTGGTTTGCTTTGCAGTTTTTCTTTTAAAAAAGCTAGTCTCCACAGTTTCCACTGCTGAAATGACTCACAGCTGCCGCTGTGGAGGGTCCCTGCCGCGTCTCTCCCGGGCCCATGCCAATGGCCTGGGATGGGAGACGTGGCTCACCTGCAGCCGCCAACTTTTCCCTCCTGGCCCCGCCCACTAGGAGGACTTCAAAAGCCTGGCCGCCAGAGACGCTGGAGTTGCCGCCGTGGAGGGTCCCCACCGCGTCTCTCCCGGGCCCATGCCAATGGCCCTGGATGGGAGCCGCAGCTCACCTGCAGCCGCCGACTTTGCTGACCTTACTGATTTCACCCTCCTGACCCTGCCCAACGGGAGGGCTTGGGAAGAAGCCGGGGCCTTTTCAGTATGTTTTTGTACTTATTGCATTTTTGTATTATTGTTGGAATATGATGTATTGCTATGTAATTTTGTATTTTGTACATGAAAATTGTATTCTTGCCTTATAATTTTACTGTATTTCTGTATGTTTTTGAATATTGTGAACCGCTTTGGGTCGTCCACAAAACAAGGAAAGCGATATATAAAAATAAATTCAAATCAAATTAAAGTGGCCTGCACCAATAAGACAAATTAATACCCCATTGCAAGAATCCACACTACACTTCCTCACTGGAAGTTCAGGAATTTCTCCTGTGGTCATATATCCACCTCACAAATACTGCATTCTTCCCCATGCTTTCCCCTTTTCACTTCCCTTTATCTGCCTCTCAGATGAACTACACTGGATTCTCAGGCCTTTAAGTGCATGTATAAGGGAGGATGAACGCCATGATGGTTTCATAGTTAAGACGCTGAGCTTGATGACCAAAAGGTCAGCAGGTCAGCAGTGCTGCACAACAGAGTGAGTGCCCACTGTCTTTTCCAGCTCCTGCCAGCCTAGCAGTTCAAAAGCAAGATATTACAAGTAGATAAATAGGTACCACTTTGGTGAGAAAGGTAACAGCCTTCTGTGCACTCCGGTGTCTAGTTGTACCTCTTTCATTCCCAACACAGCTATTGAATTGCAAGGCTATACTACATACCGGTTGGACAGGACAAAGGATTCTGGCAAGAAACAAGGTGGGGGAGTGTGTATCTTCGTAAATCACAACTGGTGCAAGGACTCGGTCAGGTTGGATAGCCACTGTTCCCCGGAGGTAGAGTTTTAATGATTAAATGTAGACCTTTTTATCTCCCCCGGGAATTTACAGCAGTAGTATTAATGGTGGTGTATATGGCACCAACTGCAAATGCACGCATGGCCATGGATATTTTGTATGGAAACATCAATACTAAACTGAGCAAATATCTAGAGACCATGCTGATCATCGCAGGAGAACGTCAATCATACAGACTTGAAGGCAGTATTCCCAAATTTTTATCAGCACATTAAATGTGCAACTAGGGGGAGAATACGCTTGACAAGGTGTATACAAACATTAAACAGGCATATGAGGTTAAGCCCTTGTCACACCTTGGTAGGTCAGATCATGTGTTCCTGCTTTTGACACCAGCATACACACCCCTTAGGAAACAAGCCCCGATACAAACACGGACTGTTACTGTGTGGCCTGATGGAGCCTCTCAACAGCTGCAGGACTGTTTGCAGGAGACCGATTGGAATGTGTTTGACCATCAAGATCTGGAGACCTACACATCAACGGTCCTGGATTATATTAGATTATGCACCGCCAATGTCACCAGGGAAAAGCATGTAAACATGTATCCAAACAGGAAGCCCTGGATGACGAGTGAAGTTCAGAGACTGTTGAAGGCCAGAAACTTTGTTTTTAGAACTAGAGACCGGGTATTGTATAGTATAGAAAGGGCGAACCTGATGAGGGGTATAAGGAAGGCAAAAGCTGTGTATAGAGGAAAAACTGAAGTTCACCTGAGTAGTTACGACACCAGGCAAGTGTGGCAGGGGATCCAGCATCTTACTGACTACAAACCCAGTAATTCATCGCCTGTAGAGAGCAGTGCTTCTCTGGTGGAGGAGCTGAATACCTTCTTCGCCCGATTTGAGGTGACACCAGCAGTGGATCCAGCAGTGTTGCCAGAGTCATCGTCATTACTCCCCTTAGGGAATGTTGCCAGGGTGGAAGAGGGAGAAGTGAGGTGAATATTAAAAGGGATAAATGCGAGCAAGTCTATGGGTCTTGATGGAGTGGCTGGTAGGGCACTGAGAGACTGCTCAGAACAGCTGGCAGAAACATTTGTGAAGATTTTTAATCAGTCTTTGGCCCAAGCCACTGTCCCACCTTGTCTGAAATCCTCTACTATTATACCTCTGCCTAAAAAGCCTAACATAGATAGTCTGAATGACTTCCGCCCTGTGGCGCTTACACCTGTCATAATGAAATGCTTTGAAAAGTTGGTGCGGAACCGTATTATGGCTTGTTTACCAGTTGGACTTGACCCTTGTCAATTTGCATATAAGAGAAAGAGATCCACGGAGGATGCTGTGGCTACAGCCCTACATGCTGTTCTGACCCATTTGGAGAAACAAGGAACTTATGCGAGACTGTTATTTGTAGATTATAGTTCTGCTTTTAATACTATTCTTCCGCATAGACTGGTGCCCAAATTATTAGATCTGGGGCTTCCGCCATACTTATGCAGGTGGATACTAGATTTTCTATCAGATCGTTCCCAACGGGTCAGGATGGGCTCTCATGTCTCTGTGGATCTCAGTATAAGTATGGGGACGCCGCAGGGGTGTGTGCTGAGCCCGCTTCTGTACATGCTTTACACATATGATTGTGTTCCCAGTTACTCCAGCAATAAGATCATCAAGTTTGCAGACGACGCAACGGTGGTGGGTCTGATTACTGCTGGGGAGGGAGAATCGGCTTAGAGGAAGGAGGTTGAGATGCTGATGGAGTGGTGTAGAGAAAACTATTTATTCCTCAATGTAAAAAAGACAAAAGAGATAATTATGGACTTTAGAAAATGCAAATTGAACATCCAGCCATTTATTACTGAAGGGAATTGTGTGGAACAGGTCTCGGTGTTTCGATTTCTGGGAATGGAGCTGAGGGATGATCTAACATGGGGAGCAAACACCAAAGATCTGATGAAGAGAGCACAGCAGAGGTTATACTTCTTGAGAATCCTCAGGAAGAACAATCTTTCAAAGGACCTGCTGTTGGCATTCTACCACTGTACCATAGAGAGTGTGTTAACCTATGGTCTGTGTGTATGGTTTAGGAGTTGTACAGCTAGGGAAAGAACAATGCTGTCCAGGGTCATAAAGACTGCGGAGCGGATAATCGGGTGTACTCTTCCCACTCTAGATCAAATCTATGCCACCAGGTGTTATAAGAAAGCTGTAGAGATTGCGCAAGATAGTACGCACCCTGGAAATGATCTCTTTCAGCTTTTGCCTTCTGGAAGAAGGTATAGGGTCATAAAGACCAGGACCAGCCGCTTGAGAAATAGTTTCTACCAAAAAGCGGTTCTGGCTTTGAACTCAGTGCAATGCAGTCTATGAGGGAGCTTCTGTATATAGTTTTTAGAGTTTCTAGGGTTTTAGAGTTTTAAAGTTTTTAGAGTTTTAGAGCTTTTAGGGGTTAAATGTGTATATGTGGGGTGGGAGTATGTTGATAATTTTGTATAGTTGTATTTTGTTTAGGTTTTGTTTAGTCTCCCCCCCCCCCCCAATCTCGTTGTTCTGTGCAGGACAATGACAATAAAGACTTATCTAACATGACCATGGAAATGTCTGCAGACACTGATAGCACTGGCTCTTGGGCTATAAACAGAGATGAGCACTGCCCCCTAGAGTTGGACATGACTGGCTTTCAAGCAAGGGACCTTTACTTTACAGTATTGGGAAGTATTAATTCTCATTTTTGATATGACAATAGAAACTTGTGTTACCACATTGTGAGGAGGTATAACATTCATACTCCTGCAGCATACTGCTCGGCTTAGACTTAGATCCTCCCCATGCTATGTAACATATCAGGCAGCAAGGGATGTCTAGCAGTTTTGGTCTTGGGTGAGTGCTTCGGCATCATCCCATATCATTTCCATGGTCTTTAAGTCTCCCATAAAAGTTCTTTGCCATGTATTTCAAAAGCATCCTTGTTGTCGTTTGGCATTAGGAGGGGTCCAACTTATTGCCACCTTGGGGATCCTATTTTCCTCCATACAGAAAATATGGCCTGCCATTTGGAATCTTCTTCGTGCAACGATTTTATGTAATTTGCACAAGCCACTGCTTAGTTATGAAGCTTCACTAATCTGAATAACCAGAGATCTTCTGCTATTACCAGTTGTAAAAAGCCACATTGATTTGTATACTTATCTTTTATGCTAACCAACCATTCTGTACCTCTGTACCTGATGTGTATAAATTGATACCATGAAGTCTCACTCATATGTCTGATGAAGTGGACTTGATCCACAAAAGCTAACATTAAAATACAGAAATTGTCTTTAAAGTGCCACAATTTTTTTGATCTTTTTGTTTTATTTACTCTGATATGCTTGAAACATAGACTAACACTGCTACCATTTCAAAATACAGTGATACCTCATACAACGTCCAAACTTGGTTCCACAAGTTTGGACTTTATATGGATTTGGACTTTGTATGAGGCATGCAAAATCCTAGCCGAGATGCCTCATATAACGTCCAAATCCTTGCTGTGATGCATCATACAACATCATTTCCATAGAGATCCATTGTACTGTAACAGCACAGACTTCAGTGCAAAGTCAAGGAAACAGACAGGAAACTGACAGAACTTTAAGAAATCATTGTCTAAAGGCTAAATATATTACAAAAACATGTCAAACAACCCTGATTTTAGGGGACAAACCATACAACAAGTTTTTAACTTTTGAAAACTTTATGAAGTGCAGGTTTAAAAGTTAACATGTCCCATCATGCAGCACAGTGTTAATCTGCAGCCATGCTGCCAATCATCTATTTTGTACAAACTACTGTAAACAATTACTGGATGGAAGCAAAAACAAAATGGATGCCAACATGTCCCATCATGCAGCACAGTGTTAATCATCCAAACAGCAGAAAACACCAAACAATTAAAATCATGCTCAAAACCACTCCTAAACATTCTTCGCCTCGTGAAAAACCCACAAGAGCAATGCACGCATGTGTCCTGCCTTTTATACTGCCCAGGCACAATGCAACCTGGGGAAAACCCCAATGCCTCATACAAAGTCCCAGCGACTTTGTATGAGGCAACTTTTTTCAAGGAATTAGGCGATGTTGTATGAATTTGATGTTGTACGAAGCGGACTTTATATGAGGTATTACTGTATATGAATACTGTATGAAGAAATTGCCCTCACAGTTGTTTGCAATGAAAGGGAAAATATTAAGGAATGCGTGACTGAAACAAATTACCCTATTTGCTGGTGTATAAGACCCACTCTCACCCTTAAAATGCACTGGAAAAATGGAGTGCATCTTGTACTGTATATAGTGGGCTATAGTGGGCTATTTTGGTAATAACAGGGTGCATCTTATACTCTGGTGCGTCTTATACGTTGGCAAATATGGTAAATTATTAGAAATATTTTCACAACGATGGAAGTTCTCTGGAGTTTTAGTGTTATATAACAACATCAGACATTGTATTTTCATTTCAAAAAGAATAATTAAGTATTTTAACTGAATGTGTGTTGTTCCATTGATACCTACCTAACACGACATGACTTTGGTATTTGGTATGTGAGGTTGAGTTGATCTATCATCAACACCCCCAGATCTCAGTTTCCTCCTGACAACTCCAAGCAACTCTACAGTTAATAACTGGTGCCACGGTAAATCTCTCTAAGGGATAAAAAGATTTAAAACCTTCTTCATCTAAATGTTGTTTATGTAAGGCAGTGAAATTTTGAGTAGAATTAATGGGCTTTGTCCTGTTCTTTCAGCTCAAACAACATAGAATTATAAAGAAAGGAAACAGAGACAGTTGTTTTAAGCATTTCCAAAGGAAACTGCAGTAAAATATAAAAGGTTGCCATATAAAAACCTCACGTGTCATGGAGATGTTCTGATATTGTTTTCATTTGCCAGCTGCATATAAAGTGAGAGATTATCCCTGTCATCAAGAGTTCTTCTCACACCAGATATCAAAAAGTAGTGGAAGCATCCCTGGAAAACACCCACTTTACTGTACCTCCTAATGCATCTGATTTTTCCAGACAAGTCATAAGGAGTAGGAACATGGCCAAAAGCAAGCAGATAAGGTGATTAAGCTTTACTACAAAATAGCTTATTGAGATACATCAATGACGAACAGGACATTTTATGTAAGAAAGCAGTTTCCCCACTATATTGTATTCACTTGCTTTGTCAGTTTAATACAGTTAAATTATTCCAGTTGTTTGTTTTCTATTGTTAGGCTCCTCTGAGTATGTGTCTACATCAGCTGTTTTTATGGGATGTCTTCCAGGACATACCACTGATGCCATTTACAAGTGCTCATGAATGTTGGACTTCCACTTCTGGGATAAGCTCTAGAGGGAGTCCGTGCCAACAGCGAGGGTAGGTTGCCTTTCCCACGGTATTTCCACAGCTTTCATCACAATGTTTATTGGCTCTTCTTCGAGTCCTTATCCTTGCTGCTTGTAAGCACAGTGACTGGCATCACCAGACTTAGAGGCAGACAATCCAGGCAAATAAATATCCAGGACGCCAGCCTTGAGAGAACATCTGTTATAGGCTGTGCATTCAGCTCTCCATTCAACAGCTGAGACTAAAAATACAAATATTTCATCTTCTCCAATACAGGTAGCATCACTGACCTACATGACCACCATTGCATTAACTTTTCTTGGGAAAATCAATGTGAGAATGTACAACAGCAGTACCCCTTCAACAAACAGATCCATGTGCAGTATGTAAATATATTGCCTTATATAATAAGGATAGAGCATGCACTCACATTTAGCATGAACATTTTAAAATGCAAAGGGGAAAATAAGATATTTTATTGTTGGAGGAGACAGAAAAGTTCACCTGGGCATGGGCAACATGCTGATTGAATGAGGACATTTCCCTACTGAGTTGTTACCTGTCACTTCTGCTTTCCTGCTTACCACACACTGCATTACTGTGCTGCTTTGCTTCCCATGAGGTCTGGTAAGGCAGGTGGCCACTGGAAGGGAAATCAAAGTCAACTGTAATTAGTGCCACTATTCGTAGTTCGTAGCCTTCCTTCTCCCTTGTAACAACAGCTTCTTAATGCTGACCATCTAAATGGACTGAAAACAATCTCTTAGGTTAATTCAGTAAACTACCACACTAACACAGTGCTCTGTTGAGTAAACCAGTGTAGTTTCTACTACCTTGTATATCCACTAGGCAGGAAGGCCAGTGCTATGCTGGCCTTAATGGACCATCTTCCATCATTGCAGCCTCTGCCAGTCACCCAACACCAGAATGTCTATGGATATTCAGTAGGGTTTTGGCAGGCTCTGGAGAGCCTAATCTCTTCTGGCAGGGGACAAGGTGATTTTAAAAAAAAAGCCAACTTGATTGATTCATAGCATTTTCTACAACTGGCAGGAACCCACTGAGGCTTTTCAGGGAGGCATGGGGATGGTAGCGGCTTATTTATTTATTAAATTTGTATTGCCGCCCCCTCGCCGGAGCGACTCCGGGCGGCTTACAACCCAACATAAACACATAAAAAGCCTACATACTATGCAAATAAAACAGGGACTTCCCTTGCATCCCATATGGCCAATTTATCCTGCCTTATGGAGAACCCAGTGGTGCATTTACAACTGCATGGCCTGGTTTAGAACTGACCCTGGAGGTACTCACTTACCAATAGATCATTACAAAGATTTTTTTTAAAAAAAAAATCATGTCAGAAGCACACAAAGGTGCTTTCTAGGTTGAAAGGTTTTTTTCTGGAGGAACTCTGCTCAGGGGATGCCCGAATTAGGCTCCTTTCATGTCCCCAAAATCTTTTCCCACCGAAGTCCCTATTTATCTACTTGCAATGTCTTGCTTTCTTTTTTTAAAATACATTTTATTACAAAAATAAATGGACATTACAGGGGAGGGGAGAACAATAAGATAATAAACAACAATGGAAGCAATGTCTTGCTTTTGAACTGCGAGGTTGGCAGGAGCTGGGACAGAGATGGGTGTTCATTCCAACATGCAATACTCAAGTCTTGGTACAGTGAGGCGGCTGGGGTGTAACAGTAAAGGCGAAGCAAGGCAACACTCCCAAAGCAACGGATTGGAAAAAGCCGAGTGTGTATCTTTAATATCAAGAAAGTGTTCACATGCATATCCTATTGTCAGATATCTTGGTTATAAGTTTCTAAATCTTATTGTGGTATATATAATGATAAAAACTGTATCTAGTATATCTCTACATACATATCCACATACAGAAAAATATGCACATCCAAGAACACATCTGTATGCAAACCCCCCACGAAGAGCCCACGGAAAGTGTAGAATGCTTCCCGAAGTGGAATCCCCAAGTTCATGCCCCCAGTGCTTGCATAACTTGCAGGTATGAGTAAGACCACTAGTTCTAAAGTCCACAAAAAGTAGTCTTCGGGATTTCTATAAACGTATGTCAGCTGTAAAAGCTGTCCGTGGTGTAGACGTCGGGAAAGATGTAAGTCAGCTCAAATTGCAGGTCCCCATGTAGTGGGTTGCACCAATGTGGTCAAGGGCGGGTTCTCGATGCCCCTCCGGTAAGCGGACATTTCGAATGACTTTCTCAAGAGTCTAACACATGTTCATGGCGTGTTTATCACCTCCATAGTACTTTTTCTCAATTGACTGGCTGTAGAGCCAAAGGTTGAGAAAGCAATTCGTCATCCTGCCATCAAACAGAGGAGCCACTCTGTGTAGCCTTGGGCAATCTGCACAGTTCCAGAATGTTCCCAGAAGAAAAGAATGCCCAAAACTTTCCGAGTTCTCTATATTTAGAAAAGTCTGAAAAGGGTTGCTGTAAGCTCAAGTTGTTGTGGTGACATATAATTACTATTCTCTAATATAAGTAACTAATGTGTTTTACTTCTTTTTGCTAAACTAAGATAATAGAATCATAGAATAACTGAGGTGGAAGGCACCTTTTAGGCCATCGAGTCCTACCCCCTGCTCAATACAAAAATCCGAATCAAAGCAGACCTGATAGATGTCTGTCCAATTTTCTCTTGAATGCTTCCAGTGTTGAAGCGCTCACTACCTCTCGAGGCAGTTGTTTCCACTGTCATACTGCTCTAACAGTTATGTCTTTGATTCATGGATGTAAGTAGCTGCCCAGATTAGACTCTAGTTTCACACGTGTTGAGATTTTTTAAAAAATTAACATTGTTTATATTGCCTCTAATATCCAGTGTTATGCAGTGCATAGACTGATGGACTTGGACTCAGGAGACCTGGGAGTGAATCCTTGCTTGACCATAGAAACTCACAGAGTGGGTGCATAGTGTGGAACTGGTAAAACCACTTCTTAAATATCTCACTTACTTTGAAAGCCTTATTAGGGTCTAAAAGTTGATTCTGACTGGATGTCACTCAATATAACACACATGATACTTCCATCATCTGGAGCCATAGTCTTCCCTTTATTGTTTGCAGATCGGTTGTCCTCTAAAAGTGTTGTAGGTGTGTTGTGTATATGTTATGTATTGAATGAATGTTGCAAGGTTCCCTTTAACAGAATGTAACCAGTCAATGTATCCAATTGTATCTAATCAGAGACACATTGTAGCAAGCTGTATAAGGATGCGAGCTAAGTGGCCACAGGTGGCAGTAGCGAGCATCCGGCTCACATGGTACAGATTCCCCGAATACCTGAAGAGCGGGAAACCTTCCCGCCACACCACACCTGGAGAAGATGGACGTGACGATCTATGACGTCACACGGACAGTAGCCAATGAGCTACCACCCGGGATATTCAAATGTACAGTGTACTATAAATAGAGCTGTTTTGTCTGCCATTACCTCATGTTCACCCTGACCATCATGCAATAAAGTTGTGTTTAGCCCTATTGCGGCTCCTTCTTTGTCTTCCTTGCAAGACACTAAAGTATGGAAACATTATATCTTTAAGAATGAATGTAACCACTTCAATGTAAGAATGTAACCTTGTAATGAATACAATGTTTCTCAGCTGTAATGGAACACAAGCTAGCTACCCATAGAGGGCAGCTGCGAGCGTTCAGCTCACATGGTACAAATTCTCCAATTACTGTCAGCCGCGGGAACATTCCCGCCACGGCTACACCTGGTGAAGAAGGGCGTGACTCAGAATGATGTCACGCAGGCGGTGGCAAATGGGCTACCGAGTATCCATATTCAAATGTGTTGTTGCTGTATAAAAGGAGCTGTACTTCCGCCATTACCACATGTTCAGATTGCATACCACTCAATAAAGATGTGTTTAGCTTTGTAACTGCTGACTGCTGCATATCAATCTGCCAACATCAAAAGGTGGCAGAGAAAAAAATGGCAGTATCTAATCCCTTCACATCTAGTTTGATTCTGAAGGAGTATTAAGTCATGAGTTTGTTTACCATGCTTCTAAGGGAGCCCTTGCCCTTTTCATCACAATCTCCCTTCTGTACAGATTGATTGGATTACAGTAGAAATGTTCCTTCTCACGGGTACATTTTACCCAAGAACAAGAATCCTGGAAAATCAGAATTCTTCTTTGTGTACAGAGACTATATGTAAACAGAAATGTTTCCACTGCAAACATACTGTTTCCATATGAAAAAAGTAATGATAGAAAATGAAAAAGCTAGGTTGGAGTGGGGAAAATGCTATTTACAAGCCATGTGCTATTGATACTCTGGTTTCTCTACAGATCGTAAATCTTTAGCCTTTTTGGGGTTTGATCTCAGTACTATTTTTTTATTTTTATTTTTGCTGCCTCCCGTGCCACCCAATATTTCCATAGGTTAGCAATAGCAATTACACTTATATTCTGCCCCACCGCACTTAGTATGCTCTCTGGGCGGTCCACAAGTTAATTAGCATTAAGAGACCTCTTTAAAAAAGGAGGAGTATATCCACTGAGAGCAAGTGAATATTCCTTAAGGTTGCATTCTTTCACCTGCTTTTCTGGATTTGAACTTTCTGGAGCACAACAGGGTGTACCTCTGGGTCAATACACCTATCCCTGTTTCATTGCAAGAACAGCAAAGTGGTCATTTTGCATTGTTTCAAGCAACTAACTGATGCCATAGTTTTGTATTGAAAATATTTAATATATTTTTAAGTAAAAGAAGATACAATAAGCTGCTCTTCAAGGAAGTCAAGCTAAAGACCATCCTGTTTAATGCTACTTTGAGACTGTACAGTGCACATTCAAATGCAGCCCTCTAGCGTTAGACAGCATTTTGTATGATATGAATTAAACTGGAATCCAGTTTGAAAATGTACTATGCACTCTGGTGTCTAGTCATGCCTACCACATGACCATGGAAACGTCTGCAGAAGCAGACAGCACTGGCTCTTCGGCTTTGAAACAGAGATGAGCACTGAACCCTAGAGTCGGATACGACTGGCTTTCGAGCAAGGGAAACCTTTACCTTTACTTTACCTTATCTGAGAATTAGCAGTTTGTCCCAGGTGTTGTGTATTTATATGTGTGCACACCTATTCATTCAGACATGCACATCTGTGTGCACAGGTATAAAATAATGGAGGACCTAGGGCATGTCAGAGCATAAAAGTATTCTGACACAGAGGTTCTAGAGAAAAGAAGTTTGAGTATGATTGTAATTCAGAGATTAAAAGGATCTGCATATTTATTTTATAATATGTTGCTCAGCCCGAGAAGCATAACCAGTTTCTCCTTCAAATAATTCTCCATTATAAGTAACAATCTTTACTTTATAGCCTATGATTATTCTTCTTCCGTGTCTTGGCCAAACAAGACACTGATGATAATTGCAGTTTTCCCCTAAATCTATATAAGGTAGTTGTATTCCCATTTATACAGCTATTCACATTTTTGTTGTTCAGTTGCACAGTCAATTGTGACCCTTCGCAACCCCATGGACCACCACATGCCAGGCACCCCTATCCTCTACCATCCTTCTCAACCCGTTCAGCTTTGTGTCCATTGCTTCAACAATGTCATCTAGCCATCTCATTCTCTGCCGACCCCTTCTTCTTTTGCCCTCAGCCTTTCCCAGCATCAAGGCTTTCTCAAGTGAATCCTCTCTTCTCATTTGACGTCCAAAGTACTTTAACTTCATCTTCAATATTTGACCTTCCAAGGAGCAGTCGGGGTTGATTTCTTTTAAGATCAACCTATTTGTTCTCTTTGCTGTCCAGGGGACTCTCAAAATTCTCCTCCAACACCATATTTCGTATATTCTTCTGCGCTCAGCTTTCCTTATGGTCCAGCTCTCACAACCATACATTACTACCGGAAATACCATTGCTTTGACTATGAGGACTTTTGTTTGCAAGGTGATGTCTCTACTTTTACAGCTATTCACATTTAGACAGTTAGAAATATGAAGTGAAAAGATTGTGATTCATTTCACATGTAAAGCCACATCATGGCTTTGTAACAGAGGAATCCTTTCATGGATCAATATGCTCCTTTCTACTTGCACGTGGGTTCCCTTTTATTCCTCCTTGATTTCTTCTAACCATAGTTTTTAAATTGTCAAATTATAGTTAAAGCTAACTAACCTTTGTTTACATCAGGGACTCTCAACCTGTGACCCGTGGGCCAAATGCAGCTCATGGCACCATTTCATATGTTCCCCCACCACCTCCACCACAGGAAGTGCCATGTAGTGGAGGAAGGGCAAAATGGCCTTTGGCCGCTGAAGCTGTCTAAGGGAGCATGTCCTTGCCCCCAGCTTTAAAAGGTTGAGAACTCCTGGTTTACACTATGGTATCAAAAGGGTGGTTTATTTTGTGTGCACATTCCTCAATATGGTTTTTTTACTTGGCCATTATAAGAAACAATAGTTGGTTGTAACCAGGCAATGGAAATGAAAAAAAGAATAGTGTGGAAATATCCAGGAGTAGACTGTACAGCTAGTGACTCAACGCCGAGTGTCAGGCGGCAGTTAACTAACCTGACTCCCTAAAGGGGTCAACGGTTACGGGCGGATGAGCCCCTTTAGATGGGGTGATGGTCCCCCTCAGTGGAGGAAATGCCAATGGGAACCATCATATTGGGCCCAAAATTATGGGATGGCGGCGGGAACGAGGGGGACGGAGCACTGAAATACGGGAAATCCCGGCCAATCTGGGATACTTGACAGGTCTGCCACTGAGCCACCTCAGCCTGTACATGTTGGGATTAAAAATGGGAAAATAAAAAGAACTAAGGAAGATAAAGGAGAGTGTGTTTTCATCTTAGAAATGCCTTTCCTGTTGCAAAGTTACTGGCCAAATAAGCTGCTGAGTTTTCTCCTGACATGTTTTGTTGGTTTTAGTGCACTAGGTAGTATAGCCATTTAAGTTGGAAACCTAGTCCATATAGCCAAGAGGAGGATCCATTGACGGCACGGGGACTTGTTGGCGGTGATGGAGCCAAACACGTATAGGATTGCATTCAGTCATTTTATTTGGCATCCACACATGCAAAACAAGTTGATATCGCAATTAATGAAGCCATGTGTATAGTGACAGGATGCCTCAAGCCTACACTAGTTGAAAAAATATACCCTCTTGTTGGTATCACTCAATGAAGATCTAAGGAGAGAAGTAGCAGAGGATGCCGAGAGAACTAAGCAAGAGAATGACCCTCGATATCCTCTGAACGGATATGAGCCTCAAGTCTGCCGGCACAGATCCAAGAAGAGCTTTATGGCAAGAACAAACATTCTTGAGGATACACAAGAGCAAAACCAAATTAGAAGATGGAGGAAGGAGGCCAAAGGACAGCATTAAAGGAGGATATAGCTAAGGAACTCAACCTCCTCTACATCACTTGGAAGACTCTGAATAGGCTGAATACACCATTCAGGGCGGCTAACAACAAAAAGGGAAAGAGAAGAGGGAGAAAATACAATAAATAAAAATTACAATATAATACAGTTCAACAACAATAGCTAAAACAAGACCTGACAACCCCAGCTAAAACCAGCATTAAAGCACAAACAAACAAATCATCATTAAAAAGCAACCCTCCCCACCCTACCCACATTAAAACAGAATAACCAAGCTGGGGGGGCAGCCCCTCACATAGATTAAATCACATCGGCTAAAAATAAAATAAACTCCAGACACCGATTACGTTTCCCCCGCAAGACTCTATTGTTTACGTGGCTGTTACCCAGCCTTTGCCTAGAACAGGGGTATCCAAACTATGGCCCGTGGGCTGGATCCGGCCCTCAATGCCAATTCATCCAGCCCGCAAAGCCCTTGTCGCTCCAGGAAGCGGAAGTAAAATGCACCCGTAGGGGTGTGTGTTACTTCCGCTTCCAGGAGCAACGAGGGCTTTGCGGCTGGATGAATTGGCGTCGGGGCCCGGATCCAGCCCAATTGGTGTAGGGGGCCGGATCCAGCCCCTGAACCACGTTACCGGCCCACGGCCCAAAAAGTTTGGGCACCCCGGCTTAGAACGAGGCCCCGAGAGTGGACGTGAGGGAACGGCGCCCCGTCATCGCTCTACCTATGACAGTGCCGAGTGGCGACCAGGGGGCAGACTAGAAGAGTCGGGCCTTCGCGCAGGCGCAGTGTGCAGAGGCCTCGCCGGCCCGCCTGCGCCTTTCGCAGAGGTTTGTCCCCAGCGGCTCTCCTTACTCCGAGAGGCGGCCCGGCTTTGCCCTGGAGGGAGTTCCTGTCAGGCGACAACATGGCCGCCCAGAAGATCAACGAAGGCTTGGAGCACATCGCGAAGGCGGAGAAATAGTGAGTGCCGAGGCTTCGGGGAAGGGCCGGTGGGGTGGGTGGGTAGGCAACGGGCTGGCTAGTCCCTCAGGAAACAAGCGGAGGCCTCTCCGGGCCTGGGGGGGGGAACCCCTTCGCCCCCTCAGACACCCCCACCCCACCCCGCCTGACCCACCTCTGCCTCCTTTTGGTCCCCCGAGGGACGGGGCTGGGCTCCCGGGTCGAAGGTCCAGCTGCTGGATGAGGGGCCCAGACTCAGACTTAGAGAGACGTTGGTGGTCGGCGGTAGCCGTGGGGGCAAGGAGACGACCTCCCCCCCCCGTCTGAATAGTCATGCTTGCCACATGACCACGGAAACGTCTGCAGAAGCAGACAACGCTGGCACTTCGGCTTTGAAACAGAGATGAACACTGAACCCTAGAGTCGGATACGGCTGGCTTTCGAGCAAGGGAAACCTTTACCCTTTATCCTTTACCTCACCGCTTCAGTGCGTTTAGGGTAATTTCTGGGCGGTTCACAAGATAATTAATCACCACACACACACACACACCAACATGCTGGGGACTCATTTTGCCGACCTCGGGCGGAGGGAAGGCTTGAGTCAACCTTTGTGTCAGGATCGAACTCACAACGTTTTTGGCTGCAGTACAGCGGGTTTTAACCACTGCGCCATCAAGGCTCAGAGCATTTGAACTTCTTGAGCTTCTTCCGGCTGGGGTGGGTGGGGGGTGGGCAGTTGCTCCCCTGGTTTCGTTGCCAGGTTTTTCCTTTTTTAGATAGGAAATGGGGTGGGGTGGGGGGCAGCTTAGAGCTTCTGTTGCCCCTTCCCCAATCCGTATAATATTTCTTAGCTCACAGGATGAGTTGTATATTATTACCCACGGCTTTCACCCACAGGTGGGTGTCTCAATCTTTTTAAGCCGGGGGCCGGGTCATGCTCCCTCAGTCAGCTTCGGGGGCCGGACAGCCTTTTTGCCCTTCCTCCACCATATGGCTCTTCCTGGCACTGTGGGCCACATGAAATGGTGCTGTGGGCCACATTCAGCCCATGGGCCGCAGGTTGAGAATCCCTGATATAGGTGGATGATTGTGGTGCTGAATTGCATTAATCTGTATATACTGTACAGTAATACCTCATACAAAGTCCGCTTCGTACAACGTCGAGTTCATACAACATCGCCTAATTCCTTGAAAAAAGTTGCCTCATACAAAGTCGCTGCAACTTTGTATGAGGCATTGGGGTTTTTCCCAGGTTGCATTATGCCTGGGCAGTATAAAAGGCAGGACACATGCGTGCATTGCTCTTGTGGGTTTTGCACGAGAGGTTTTG
Source organism: Bradypodion ventrale (assembly GCA_035047345.1). NCBI lineage: Eukaryota > Metazoa > Chordata > Lepidosauria > Squamata > Chamaeleonidae > Bradypodion > Bradypodion ventrale. Next base: position 251,745,359 of record JAWDJE010000004.1, on the reverse strand, counting down.
AGTGCAATTTTAATTGTTTGGTGTTTGGATGATTAACACTGTGCTGCATGATGGGATATGTTGGCATCCATTTTGTCCTTGCTTCCATCCAGTAATTGTTTACAGTAGCTTGTACGAAATGGATGATCGGCCGCATGGCTGCAGATTAACACTGTGCTGCATGATGGGACATGTTAACTTTTAAACCTGCACTTCATAAAGTTTTCAAAAGTTAAAAACTTGTTCTATGGTTTGTCCCCTAAAATCAGGGTTGTTTGACATGTTTTTGTAATGTATTTAGCCTTTAGACCAGAGATGGGCAGTCTTGGCCCTCCAGCTGTTCTTGGACTTCAATTCCCAGAAGCCCAAGTCAACACACCAGCTGGTCAGGGTTTCTGGGAATTGAAGTTCAAGAACAGCTGGAGGGCCAAGACTGCCCATCATTTAGACAATGATTTCTTAAAGTTCTGTCAGTTTCCTGTCTGTTTCCTTGACTTTGCCCTGAAGTCTGTGCTGTTACAGTACAATTTATCTATATGGAAACAACGTTGTATGAGGCATCGCGGCTAGGATTTTGCATGCCTCATACAAAGTCCAAATCCGTATAAAGCCCAAACTTGTGGAACCAAGTTTGGACGTTGTATGAGGTATCACTGTATATTCCTTCTATGAACCCTGCCTTTTTCTGTACCACTGTGCCTGATGTAAAGTTCATATGTGTATGAACAGAAAGTTAACCGTGGTTGGAGAGGAGTTGCATTAATTTCATTTTAAATTTGCTTTTTAAAAAAATTGCTTGGACTATTCTGTATTTCAGTTTGAAAACTGGACTATTAAAATGGAAGCCAGACTATGATAGTGCCGCTACTGAATATTCAAAGGCAGGTATGTTGTGTAAAACACTGAGACTTCAATTTTTTGCAACTACAGATACATTTCACTGCCTTTGTTGCACACTTGATTTAATGGGAAAAGGCAAGAGATTTGTCCTGACAATTGCATTTGGGGTTATTGAATGGCTATTATTTGTATAGTATCAATAAAATTCCAGAGACAAAATAAGAAATAATGCATTTCTGCATATCTGATAGTATTTATTTTTATGGACCCAGAAAAGATAAAATATGGCAGCCTTTATATTAACAAATCTTCAGGTTACAATGAAGATATTATAGACAGAATGGCAGTGGAAGTTGCACTGATGTCTAATGGTTAGAGTTTGGGCTGTTGGCTTGTTTCTTAAGTCCAAAATATTGCAGTTTAAAACTTATACATGTTTATAGAGAGCTGGGTTTCACTGGGTTGAGTGGGCCTTTCTCTCACAAAAGCATGTATAAGTATTGTAGCCAGAAAATTGTATAGTTTAATGCTTATGTAATTTTTCTCAAAACCATTTTTAATACAAATAACTAACAAGTATATAACATCACTTGATGAAATCTGGGACAAAAATATTTTGCTCCAGAGTTTGAATTCCCACTCGCCCATGAACCTAATTGGGTGATCTTAGATCTGTTGGTTACTTTTCATTGTTATATGAGAATAAAAGAAAACTTTTTGTGTTGAGAGTGTTTCTGTTAAAGGGTGGGGAAATGTTTTAAATAAATAATAATAAATAATAGAACCAGAAAAGTATCTTCCTGAAAATGCTTTGTGACATTATTAATAAAATGTTGTGAGTTTGAAATATTCAATATATATACAATTGAGAGTAGAATATACTGTATGTCTTAATGTTCCATTTTTTAAATTTTCAGCTGTTGCTTTTAAAAATGCCAAACAATTTGATCAGGCAAAAGAAGCATATTATAGAGAAGCTATATCCCATGAACACAACAAAGCGTATCTTTTTAAAAAGAAATGTTGCTTCTCTTTTAGCTTATTGAAAAAAAATAGTTGATGTAGGGCTGAAACTACTTTTTCCTGTATTGCAAAAATGCATGGTTGCATTTGGATCTGTCTTACAGGTTCTTTCACAGTGGTTTAAACAACAAAGTATTGCTTGCGTAGGAATTGGGTAGATAGAGTTACATATGTCCATGCTTGATTTTAAAACCTGCATTCTATACACATGGATTCTGTGCTGAAGTAAATCTACTTAATTGGTCTGTTCATTGGCTTAGTTTGTAAAAAGATTTACCTACCAGACAGCAGTGTTTTGGACATTGTATTGGAATAGGACTTGAGTGTGTTGAATCTGTTTGAAGACTGGTTGAGAACCAATATGTGAGGATATTACATGCATAGGCTTCCAGCACCAGATGGAAAGTGTCTGGTGAAAGCAAGGGAAATGTACCTAATGGCAGACAACCTGAGTACTGTTCTCTCCTCTTTCTGTGCATGGATGCTACTCATCTAAAGTCCTATCCATTAAAAGAAGTATGCTTCTTCAGAAGGGCTTATTTTCTGTGGTTGAGTAAAGTTGACTACAGCAATTATTGCCAAGGTTTTAGCCTGCCATGCTTGTGGGTAATCTCCTCAAAGTGTACTCTGCCTCTCGGTGTGTTCTCTTTAGTGGTTCAGGACATTAGCCCCCAAAGTGCTCTAAGAATTTCTCAAGCACAGTTCTGGGAGTTGCAGCCCACCAATATAGATCTGCAGACCTCTAGGTTCCATACATACTTACACTCCAGAAAGGCTTTTGGGGAGTTTACCTCCAACGCTGCCACTTTATCAGTAAATTTAAAAGAAAGAAAGAAAACTGCTGTGTTGCTTTCTGTGTTGGCCAGTCTTGTGGCTTGGCTTCCATTGGTTAGCCAATTGTCCCCATCGTCACGTGACCACTGGAGGCTCCATTTCTCTGGAGATGGTGGTTGATGATATTCATTGTCTTGTTGTTAATCCAGCTTTGTAGAGGGTGCCAGCTGGAGAACTATGGCTCCCAGGAAGCACTGCAGCACTTAAAAAAATAGCAAGACAGCATTGGACATACATGACCTGAAAGTCCTTCTTTGGAGGAGGCAAAATCCAGAGGTCTATAGATTTGTGTTTGTGGTCTGGATCTCCTAGAATTCTGTCTCAGGAATTCTTGTAGCATGCTGATATTTGAAGTCCAAAAACATGAAAGCCCAGCCTTGTCTGCTGTCTCTTTTTGGTATGTGACTCTTACACTCCTGGAACACAAGGTTTGACAGATTTTACTAGACCCGGGTACTGCACGATGGAGCAAGTTCCCGTCTCTGTCCCAGCTCCTGCCAACCTAGCAAGAAATTGCAAGTAGATAAATAGGTGGGAAGGCAAACAGCGTTGTGTGCACTCCAGTGTCTAAGCCATGCCTGCCACATGTCCACAGAAATGTCTGCAAATGCAGATAGTGGCTATAAACAGATGAGCACAAACCCTAGAGTCGGATACAACTAGCTTTTGAGCAAGGGTGACCTTTACCTAAGACTTTGAGTGTAGCCTCAACAACACACTGCACCTCTGCCTAGCTAAATACAAAGGATTATCACCAAGCAATGAGTTGGTCACAGTAATTATGAGCATGGCAGTGTGGAATAGTTTCAGTCTGAATCAGAGGAGAGATCATCTGCTCTCTGGTCCAGTCATATCCATTTGTTTGTGCGGAAGATTTCAAGCAGCTTTTCTGTCTCCCACAATGTCCAAAGCAGCTCTTATAAGAAATTTTTGAGACATGCATTTTCTGTTTGTGTGGTAGGGCTTTGGACTTTTTTAAAAAAGTATTCAAGTCACAAAATGACCACTAGTATTAAGCCTCTAACTAGCAAAATGTGTTCCATTTTTCACTTTTGGCCATATATTATATAGAGGAGAAAACTGCAAGTAAATATATGATATAGCTGTCCTGTTGTTAATCTTGATTGTTTTTCCTTAGCAAGCTCATCTTTAGAAAAGTATAAATGTTTGCTGTTGGAGTTATTTGTTTCTGTATGGATGTTGATCTGTGTAACTGGTGTATGCACCTGAACTGCATTTATAATATTTGAACTTATCCACCAATCCATTTTTCCAGTTTTTGTCCTTGACTCTAAATTACTTTTATCCAGTTTGTTCCATGCTGCAAAGTAAGTATGAATTCCATTTTAGTTTACCACACATTATTGGAAATTTGTTTTTTTAAACTAGGAAATATTAGATGTTGATTCACACCACATTTTGTCTTAGCTATCGACGACTTCCCTTAATTCTAATGATTTATCTTTACCTATAAGAAGGGGGTTGCGTGGTACGTGTCCGGCATGTGTGGCCACACCTGGCCCAACCATCCTGTACCGAGCCAACCACACTTAACTTAAGACCCTGCAAGCATCGCCGCAAGGATCTGGATGCCGAGAGTGGGGCACTTGCTCCACGAACATGAACAAAAAACCCTACATTTCCCAGTGTCCTCGGTGCCGCGCAACCCCATAGCCAATCAGGCTGAAGGGTGTGAGCGCGGAGGAGGCGGGGCAGCCAGCACGCAAGTTTAAAAAAACCGCCGACGCATGCAAACCACTTCCCTCAGGAAGACACTTCATCTCCCAGAGGGAAGCCATCCCCATGGTCCTGGCGAGCGAGGCCAGCGCCGGGGCCACGGGGAGATGAGCCCTCTGGTCACCTTCCCCACCAGGTGAGAGCACAATCTGGTGCTCCAGTCGACCCTTGCCTGACAGGGAAAGCAAACACCTTCCCCACCAGGTGAGGGCATGATCTGGTGCTCCGGTCGACCCTTGCCTGACGGGGAAAGTGCACGCCTTCCCTGCCAGGCAATGGCCAAAGCCGGCGCCCCGTTCGGGCCTTGCCTGACAGAGGAAGGAAGGGAGCCCCCTTCTCCTCCAGGCGAGGGCCTTGTGTGTGTGTGTGTGTGGTTGTTTTGTGTTGTGTATGTGTGTGGTTGTTTTGTGTTGTGTGTGTGTGTGGTTGTGGTGTGTGTGTGTGTGTGTGTGGTTGTGTTATGTGTGTGGTTGTGGTGTGTGTGTATGTATGTATCCCCCAAAACCATCCCAACCAGCAGCACACACAAAAAACCTGCCCGGCAGTGCCGGGCAAAAAATGCTAGTAATGTTATAAAATAAATTGGACCTACAAAAAATTGTAGTTTTGGTTTGTTCCTGTTCAGAATTCTAGACAGCTAGACATGCCCTTTCCCATTTAGCAATCTGTTAAATGTTTCAAATGCATCTCCTCATGGGAAGGGAGAGTAGTTTACTTTTCTGGATTAGGTGTAATCCACATGTTTGCTTTTCTTCTGCCTATTGTGGAAAAGCTCAAAGATCCTTGCTGTGTGATACAGTTAATTCTTTTTGCAAGTATTGCTTCCTATGAGATGTTTTTTTATGAAAATCCTGTATTATTTTGCTGTCTCCTTCCAGGGCTTATGAACAAGCTGGCATGATGTTAAAGGTATGGCTCTGTCTTTTCAGGCTCTCTGTATGAAGACATTTCATTAAATTAAATGTTAAAACTTTGTTCTATATAGTAGCTAGCTTGTAGTTTGATAAAACCATATCATGGATCCACAGTATAATTTTATAATAAGCACATCTTTGTTGAGTGGTAGAATTAAATTTAGAATTTAAAATCTCATCACATTTAGATTTAAATTGGGTGCATTGAAAACTGTGATTGGTACAATCATTGGACATATGAAGCAAACTTTAGAGTTACAAAGAAGAGATAGTATCTAATCCACAAATTGCGTTTATTCCACAAGTGCCAAAATGCTTGTATCAAAATGCCTAAAATCAGTAGTCCTTGATAGGATTAAATTAAATACTGTACACTTAACATCTTGAAGGGGCTGCGGTGGCTTAGTGGTTAAGATGGTGAGCTTGTCAACCTGAAGGCTGGCTGGTCAGCAGTTTGAGACCCGAGTACTGCGTGATGGAGTGAGCTCCTGTCTCAGTCCTAGCTCCTGCCAACCTAGCAGTTCGAAAGCAAGAAATTGCAAGTAGATAAATAGTTATTGATTTGGCATGAAAGGTAACACCGTTCCATGCACTCCAGTGTCTAGTCTTGCTTTCCACATGACCACGGAAACACCTTGACTGTAAACCAAGTTGAGCACCACCCCCTAGAGTTGGACATAACTGCTTTGGAGGAAGGGAGACTTTTACTTTTACTAGCAGCCAGACCTCAAGCTTATTTTCTTGGAAGGAAGATAGTCTGGTGTTATGAGTTGCAATTAGTCCATGCTTAAAAGGTCAGTCTTTATAGAATAATGAAAGAGGTTTTTGTTAAGTTAAACTAAAAGAAGGAAATTGACCAATCCACTAAATTAGTAGCATGTTGTTCTGTTGTTCCCACTGTCTTGCACATCAATCGTTATCATTTAATGACAAGATCATTTAATGATTAGAGAGCAATTAAAATTAACTGGAGAAAAGGCACTGTGTTACTTCACTGTGTTTTTTTTTAACCTATATTGGTTCACACATTTAGATCATTATACTGTATTGCTAAAATCAAGTAGCATGTATGTACTGTATGTATAAAACTGGAAGAGTGAGTCATCTTCTCACTGTGATGTGCTTTATTGGACTGTTGCATTAAATTCCTTTGGCCTTTGCAGTTAATATTTAATAAAAACTAGCATAGTTTGCCCAGCGTTGCCGGGCAGTTATAAACTGTAATCAGCTTTTTGGGTTTTTTTTGTGGATTAAAAAAAGAACAAAGGATGATATAATTGTTTCAAATTGTTTTATTTAACCAAATAATGTTTTAGTTTGTGGGGGTTTTTTTTGTTAATAGTTGTACCGTAGGTAATATTTTTTTAAAATGTGAAAGTACATGTTTTTAAACTGTGTTTAGATGTTTTGGGTTTTTATTTGAGTTAAAACTCAACACAGGATGGTATAAATCTTTTTATTTTATTTTTGACATATGTTTGTGATTTGTCTAAACTTGTGATTTATTGTTATGTTTTTGACTTGTTTTTACTCTTGTGGCCTCTAGGTGGGGCTGTTGTGTCTTTTTGAGTTGTTTTTTACTATTTTACCCTGTAGGTGGGGCTGCTAGTGGTTTTGTTTTAGTTTCACTGTTGTTTCTCTCCTGGCCTCTGGGTGGGGCTTCTTCCGGTAAGTCATCTCTTTGTTTCTTCATTTCTGTTCCGGTCGTTGTGGAGGGAGGACGTGCTGGTGAGTTGTCTGGTTTTCTTTCTTCTGGGTTTTTTCTTTGTTTTGCTTTTGTGGTGGTGGGCTGGGAGGTGTTTCTGTTTGTTCTTTTTTGTTTTGGTTGAGTTTTAGGTTTGTTTAATTGGTTTGGTTATTTCTGATTTTGTTTAATTTTTCTTATTTCATTGTTGTTTATTTGTGTAATTAGTTGTTGTTTGTTTGTGTAATTTGTGTTTTTTTCCGTGTTGTAGTTAGATGTTTTGCATGTGGTTTTGTGTTATTGTGGATGTTTTTGTTTGTGTATTTTGTGGGGTTTTTTTGTTTATTAATGTTTTTTTAAATTATTGATTTATTTTTGTTTTATTATTTTTTATTAATTTTGGAGTTTGTTTTTGGTGGTTACTTTAGCTTGAAGAACGGGCTGCCTGTGGGTTTCTCTTTTCCCCATTGCTGCTTTGAATTTAGATTTAGATGCAGCAATGGGGGGGAAAAGAAGGAGGAGGCAGTCAGCCCATTCTTCTCCCAGGAAGGTTCGTTAGGTAGGTTGGGGGAAAAGAAGGAGGCATAGAAGAGCTTTCTCTGCCTAATGAAGGTTCTCTCCTCTCTGTCTCCTTTTTCTCCTGGCTTACCTAACCGGAGATCGGCAGGCAGCGATCCGTGAGGGGTGGGGCTCTTCCTTTCGGATTGCTGGCTGTTGCTTTTGTATTTGGAAGTACAAAGGCATCAGCCAGTCATCCGCCAGGGAGGGTGCTTCCCCTGACGAACTGCTGCCTATTTTTGTGTTTTTTTCCACCCCGGCTCAACTTTCCTTGAGGCCGGCGGTGGTCTCGCTGTGTCTTCGGCGGGGTAGTGTGGAGGAGAGGAAGTCCCTCTTCTCCCCGTTGCTCTGGGAAAGAAGGATGGTGGGTGTCTCACGGTGGCGTTTTGTAGCTTTTTATTTTGCATGGCTGTGAGGCGCTAAGTCTGCCTGCTGGGGACTTGCGCTCCCGTTACGTTTTATTTTTATTTTTCGTGTGCTGGCTTTCTCAGCGTTCGCGCTCACGGTGTGCAGGACGCTGGGACTTGTAGTTTTGCGTTTGTGGTTTGGTTTCGTGTGGCAGGTTTTTTTCTGCGGCTCGATTTCGATTGGCGGGTTTTTTCTGCGGCCGCGTTTCCCAACGTTCTTTTTGCTCACGCCTCTTAGCCTGATTGGCTGTGGCGCGGCGCAGAGAACGTTGAGAATTGAAGTTGTTTCCTTTTGTTCGCATTCGTGGGGCTCTTGCCCCACTAGCGCATTTCTCAACCCTACAGTTACCTCCGTACTGGGTTCGGGCAAGTGCAGGAGGCTCGGTACAGGATAGTGTGGCCGGGTGCGGGAGCCTTTGTCACATTCCAACGGTTAACCCTTGGATTTATAGGTATAGATTACTTACCGAGATATAAGGATAAGGTTTAGGAAAATGATTGTTTGATGTTGAGATTGCTCAAGCATTGTCACTTGGTGCTCTTAATTTCTCAGTCTTACCAGTAAAACTGGGGCTTTTTCTTTCTCCCTACAGGAGATGCAACAGCACCATGATGCCATTGAACTCATTCAGAAAGCCAGCATGATGTACCTGGAGAATGGAACACCAGACACAGCAGCTATTGCCCTGGACCGGGCTGGGAAGTAAGTTTTCTTTTATTTTCTGTTCTTCTTTTTTGGGGAGTGGGGGGTGGGGGGAGCTCAAATTTTTCACTTGCCTTCTTAAAGCTGTGAATTAAATTGCCATGGGTATACTCTACCACCATCATTTTGAAAGCTCTTTACAAACAATCATTCAGATCTCTAGTAGAAGTAATAACGTCTATAAGGGAAAAAAAGAGTCAGAGAAGGGAATGGCTAAAGAAAGACAGGAAAGCAGTGCAGGGGAATTGGAACACGATGCAAGGGACTTTCTAGGGACTGCAATGGCTTAGTGGTTAAAACACTGAACTTGATAACTGGAAGGTTGGCAGGTCAGCAGTTCGAGAACCGAGTGCTGCGTGACGGAGTGAGTGCCCGCTGTGCGTCCTGGCTCCTGCCACACTTTCAGTTTGAAAGCAAGAATTTGCAATTCGATAAATAGGTACAGCTTTGGCCAAAAAGATAACATCACTCCATGTGCTTTGGTGTCTTGTCACATCACCACAAAAATGTCTGCAGATGCACACAGTGCTGGCTCTTTGGCTGTAAATGGAGATGAATACTGAATCCTTGAGTTGGATACGACTGGCTTTTGAGCAACCTTACAAGGGACTTTCAAGAGAAATTCAGTTGCCAACCATCTTCAGCTGAGTAACTATGCTGATGTTGTTATTGCAGGGTAATAGAAAATATAAATCCAGACAAGGCTATTCAGCTGTATCAGCAGACAGCAGCAGTGTTTGAGGTAAGTCCTTTGAAATTTTAAATATTCCCCAAATGAGTACATTTGGCTGACATTGACAGGAAATAAAATTTCATATGTTGCAGTCATTAGAACTGTAACATTGGAAGGGACTACAAGGGTCGTTTAGTTTAACTCCCTGCTGCTGCAGCAAACTCACAAATAAAACATCCAAAATAGATAACTATCCATTTTTTGTTTAAAAATCTAGAAGAAGAATCTACCTTTCAAGAACTTTTAAGCTGGGCATAGTCAACACTATTACATGAGGTAATAGCAAGAATCTATCCCAAAGGCTCACTCATTTATATATACAGTAGACGCTCAATTAACGACAAAACTTGGTTCCCCAATTTGTGTTGTTATCTGGATTTTGACATTGTGTGGGTAGAATTTTTTTCACCCATTTTCAGGCCCCTGCCACCTCTGGTAGGCTGGGGGTAGTAATCCAAGCTGTTTCCAACCCCCACTGACCTTTTCTGACGCTGCTCCAAGCAGAAACCCCGGGATAAACCCCTTCGTCTGCTGCAGGTTTTTTCTTACAGCAGTGCTGGAAAAGGTCCGGTGGGGTCGGAAACAGCTTGGATCACCTCCCCTGAGCCTCCCAGAGGTGGCAGGGACCCGAAAATGGGCGAAATTTTTTTTACCCATTTTCGGGTCTCTGCCACCTCTGGGAGGCTCAGGGGAGGCGATCCGCACCTCTGCCTACCCCTATGATATGATCTCCTACCTTTCCAAATGAAAAAATCGCCATTGGGCGGGTCCCTGTTTCCCGCTCTCTGCCTCCAGCCGTGTGTAGGAGGCTTGGCGGACCTATTCTGCACTATTCCTGTCTTCCTAGGTGCTCCCTGTGCCGCGCAACAGCTGATAATAGTTGTGGCCATCATTTTGGAAAAACAACAAAATGGTGGCTGCATATATTACCAACTGTTGCGTGGCACAGGGAGCACCTAGGAAGGCGGGAATAGTGCAGAATAGGTCCTCCAAGCCTCCCACACACTGCTGGGGAGACAGAGAACCGGAAACAAACTCACACACACACCCTGGCGGTGATTTTCCAGCTTGGAAGGTAGGAGATGAAACACGGCCCCTTGGGTAACGACGCTACGTGGTTAACCGAGAGATGACTTTGACGCAAAAAATGCATCGTTAGTCGAAAACAACGTTAATCGAACGCATCGTTAGGCAGGGGTCCACTATATCATACGTGCCATCACTTGCCATTATTTGTATTTGTATAGGCCAGACAGTTCAGTTATATATTAGAATGAATGCAGTCATAAGATGCTAACTATAAGAACTTATTTTCATAGACTCACTTGATGACCTTAAAGTTGCTACACCTGTATACTACAGGGCCTAGCTGATGTAAGGATTTTCAGTGGTCCTTATAAAAAGAGGTTGTTATCTGTCTCCTCCACTTTACTGTGTCTCTGAACATGTAGGGCACAGCTTGATGTCTTATTTGCAGTTGGTCCTTTTAATATTGCAACATTCCTGAATTTTCATTTTCCAGCCAAGCTTATTCAATGGTTACTTTTGTGTATCATGTTAAATTGTACTTGAGATCATTTAAATAAGCCTAGGCACCACATTTTTCTCCTCCTGTCTTGCTTCTGTTTTTGCTTAACTATGGTTTATACTTTCCTTCAAATTAAGTATAGTTAACAATAAGAATGGTTTGTTGTTACACAGAAAGAGCCTCCTCAAAGATTGTGGCTTTTTGAACCACAATCGGGCGTACCCTGGTAATGGCAACCTTGTGTTGCCAGCTAATCTTTCTCACACTAGGTCAGATGAAAAGAACTGTAGAACGAACTCACCAAAAAGTGCTTTTATTTTGGCAATTTCACATCTGGTCTAGACATGGAAGAAAAAGAAGAATGGTTTGTTTAAAACAAACCACTGTCACAATGATAAAGCAAGGTTAATTTAAAAAAAATGGGGCGGTGCATGCAAGCTTGTCCATATCACACTGAACTGGATTAGCATGATGAGCAAATATGAGAATGTTTGAATTGTGAGTTTATAGAGCTGTATTTCAATTCTAATCTCAAATAACCTTATGCAAAAAGGGAACTCAAACCTAGAACTGTTGGGTAAATTGCACACCTTTCAACCTGAACCACTTCCGGTGATTCAGATTTGCCTTACAATTAAGCCATTAATGTTTGCTTATACTTTTGTTTTCTTTTTATGTAGAATGAAGAACGTTTACGACAAGCAGTTGAAATGTATGGAAAGGCTTCAAGGCTTTTAGTCAGAGGACGTAGGTGTGCATCTTGGTACTTTTTAAAACAAAATCTTTCTGAGGCTAAAATGTTAGTGGCTGGTGTGAGTTTTGCGCACAACTATTACTGAATTATTTCATATTACAGTATCTTGATGTCATTCTCTCAGAAAGCTCAATGGCTATATTTCCATATAATTAAGGCTACTAAATAATGTGATTAGAAGTTACTACACTGCTTACAAATTGTATGTATTATAACTGACTTTTTGAACTGAATGTGCATTTGTTTTTTTGCTAGTGACTACAACATCAACAAATTTCATCCTTCCCTTTTCAGACCCCATATTTTATCATTTGGGGATATTTTAAAAGTGAATCTGCTTAAACATTCTAAAGTAGAATGGTTATAAACAACAACAAAAACCAATAAAACTGAAACGCTAGCTTTATTCCAGAACTGGTTCACAACTATAGAAACCTTCCCCGCTTTAGTTTGGTTGGAGAGTTGCGTAATGTGATTTTCATGTATTGCAATTCATGAATCCTGCATGGTTCAACAACACCTAAAGAACAGGTTGCCTGCCAACAGCAAGACAGCCTGACTTTTGATTCTGGGCTAGTTGGACAAGACACTTCTTGTATTGCATTAAATTTGGGTTAGCGTAACCAGTGCCCTCAGAAGTAAAATTATTTTGTCTGATTCATCTGTAAAGTGTTCTGTCCCTCCCTTCCTCACACACAAACACATATTCACAGTGGTGGTGGCAGTGGTTGTCATGTGCTGTCAAAACATATTTCACCTTAATAGGTTTTGCAGGGTATGTGAGATGTTCAAACAGTGGTTTACCGTTGTTACCTCCCCGGGGAGTTTCCATGGCTGAGTAGGTATTTGAATTCAGGCCTTCTGAATCTCAATCTGACATCATGTCCACTACTGCATCTATCATGTTGATGGTCATACCACACTGGGCTTCATTTGGTTTACGTCACATCTAATTGTACTAGGAAATAATAAGGTACTGAGAGTTCTCCTGTCAGATAGATCTAAAGAAATGACGACCGCCATGGCCAGATTCTTGTATACGTAAAAGCAAGATAAAGTCCCTCGTTGCGGGGCAATAATCTTTAGGTTGTCAATGAGTATATCTGTGGGGTTTACGGAATAACAATCTTTGTTAACCTGTCTGAATAAGTATTTTAAAGGTAGATTAGTCAATTAAAGTAGGTTCTATATAGATTTTAACTGTCTATTATTTTTGCTCAGTGACCAGGGTAGCCAGGGAGTGGTAAGCAGCAACAATATAGGAAATGATCTAGTTAATCCAGGGTTCGAGAATTTGTAGTTGTATTATCTGGCTGTCCTTATTTGCTTTTTTATGACGAAGTATTGGCCTTGGGCTGCAATAAAGAATTTTTTTGTTTGTTACTAGGAAATGTCATCAAGGTATGGATTTGCTACTTTATAAATCAGACCTTAGGTTTGGAAAATTTAATTTACTTCACCATGAGATTTTGAGCAAGTGACTCTCACACAGATTTCATTTCATTTCATTTAATATTTCTATACTGCCTTTCTCAGACTAATGGCCGACTCAAGGCAGTATACATAGGACGTGAAATGACAAAACAAAAATAGCATATACAAAGTTACATAATTCAATTAAACAAGCATACACAATAGAAATTCAATTACAAGCAGCATCACAAGATATCAGCAATACAATACAATTTAAAACATTTCAAAAAACAAAAAGGAGACCTCATCCTGAAATCCCAAACAAAGTCCGGTAAACAGAGCCAGGTGGGGTGCAGCATCATGGTGTCAGCAGCGGTGTTTCGGAGCTTCCTGTGGCCACGGGGGCTCCTTTTATCCTACCCTCATCAGGGGGAGGGGTGGAAGGGGCACAGCAATGCAGTGTCAGCGTTTCGGAACTCCCCGTGGCCACGGGGCTCCCTTTATCCTCCCCCGCATGGTGGAGGAGGTGGGAGGGGTGCGGCATCAGTGGCAGTGGCGTTTCGGAGCTCCCTGTGGCCACGGGAGCTCCCTTTATCCTCCCTACACATGCAAGTAATTTCAGTGTTATTGAATTGTCTAGTTGCAATCTTTTTCCTTTCTTACTCCTACCACTTTCATTAAATGTACCTCATTTTTGTCTTCCAGACTAGATGAGGCTGCATTATCTATTCAGAAGGAAAAGAGTCTTTATAAAGATATTGAAAACTATCCAACATGTTACAAGGTATAAAATCTGCTGATTTCTCTTTTTTTTCTGTTTCTGAGACGAAGAGATCAGCTTCCTTTAAATTAAAGTAATGTGCTGATTCATTTAGGGTAGAACATTGTTAAATTAATCCATTCCTAGAAAATGTATGTCTCTTTTGTTGATCATATGTCTTCTGATCTCTGCAATGACAAGCCATTGGAAACAAAAGTGGGCTCACGTTCTGGATATTCTGCTCTTCAGTTTATCCTGAAATGTTGTTTCTTTGCTAGAAAGTGATCACTCTTTTTTCTGCTTTAGAAAACGATTGCCCAGGTCTTAGTTCATCTTCACAGAAATGACTATGTTGCTGCAGAAAAATGTGTCAGGGAAAGCTATAGGTAAGTCACTTTTTTGCTTGATTACTTTTTAATTTAAAACATAATTGTATTTCATGTGATTTCCCTTATGTGGAAATAGGGTAGATCTGTATTTCTGTAGCCTTAATTTATTTTATTTTATTTTTAAAAATTTATGCCGCCCAATCAGGGGAACCCGATGCAGGGCGGCGTACAACAGTTAAAAAAATATATAAGAACAGATTTTAAAATCCCAAATCGCCCACCCACCTCCGCACCCTACTACCACCCATCCCAATCTATACCTATAAAATGGTGCGTTAACCGTTGGAATGTGACAAAGGATGTTGCACCAGGCCCCACTAGCCCGTAATGGGCCTCCGTTCACTCGCCCGAACGGGGTTCGCAGGTAACTGTCGGGTTGAAATTTTCGACCCGGGGGCAGGAGCCCCCCAATCGCAAAAAAAAGGGGGAACTTCAATTCCCAACATTCCTTGCGCCGTGCCAGAGCCAATCAAGCTGAGCGGCGCGAGCAAATGGAACGTTCGAAAACGCGGCACAGCCAATCAAAATGAAGCCGCAGGAAAAAACTGCCGCACAAACTGAAAACACAAACGCCAAACTACAATCCCCAGCATCCTGTGCGCCATGAGCGTGCAGAACACTGAAGAAGCCGGCGCGCGAAAAATAAAAATACAAACCCACACCGTGAGCGCAAGTCCGCCACAGGCGGACGCAGCGCCCCGAAAACACCCAAACCCCGAAAACACGCAAACCCCGACATCACTAAACCACGCAAACCCGCCGGCCTTCTTGCACGGAGCAATGGGGAAGATAGGAACACCCTCTCCCCCACGCTGCCCTGCCAAAGACACGCCGAGCCCAGCGAGACAAACTCGCTGGAAAAAAATCCAACCCCCCCCCAACCGCTGCAAAAATCGCAGTGGCGGCGGCAACCAAAAACAAAAAAAGGACAGCAAGCAAACCCCCACCCCGCAAACACACAAACCCCAACCCAGCCCGGGCCACGGCAATACCCTCCCCCAAACGCCGCATGAAGCGGCGAAGCAAACCCCCACCACACAAACACACACACCGCAACCCAGCCTGGGCCACAACAATACCCCCCCAAACGCCGCATGAAGCGGCGATGGTATTTCCGCGGGCCAGCCATGAAGACTGGCCCATGAAAATACCCAAAACACAAGTCAAAAACAGACGCGTAAAAATGCAAAAACATTTAAAAAAACAAAAACATTCAAAAACACACACACAGAAACCCCCACCCAAAACCCTAAACACACACAGACACCCCCCTTAAAAAAACGGAGAGAGCTTACTATTAGACGTCTTGCCTCAACGACAACCGGAACTGAAATGAAGATAGGAAGAGACTCACCGGAAGAAGCAATACACAAAAATTGCTCAACACCACCACCCAGTGGCCAAAGGAGAAAAAATATCCAAAATATTTCCAGAAATTCAATTAATCCCAAAAATCAGGGTAATCAATTCCAAAAACATTCAAAAATATCCAAAAAAATCAAAAATAATTCACAAATAAATAAATAAGTTTTCAATAAAAAAAGAAAACATAAACACAGTAAAAAACCTTGAATTTAATAAAACAAATATTTACACATTTTTAAAATTATCCAAAGTACAACTATTTACAAAAATTCACAAAGTAACACATTCTTTTTTTAAATACAATAATTAAAAAAATAACAACCTTTCCTCTTTTTAAAATCCAAAAAAACAAAAACAACAACACAGTTTAAAACAGTCCGTGTGTATAAATAAACATTTTCACAAACACAAATAACAGACTAACCTCATTTCCATAAACAAAACACAAAAACCTTCCAAAACCACTTTAAACAGCCCGGCACCACTGGGCAAAATCTGCTAGTTAAAAGAATAAAAGGGAATCGAGGGGGAGAAGGATACAACAACACAGAGGGAGGGATATTAACTGAGCACTAACTGGGGATGAGCCAACAGGCTGGAGTCGTATTCCCATTAAGGACCCACACCTGCCCTGCCAGCCAGGTTTTCAGACTTTTCCTGAAGGGCACCATGATGGCATCTGGAGCATGTAAAGATCTTATGAGTCTAAGGCAGAGCAGTTTACAGCCCCAGATAAACAAAGGAAAAATTAGGAATTCTAACGAAGGCCAGCTCCATTAGGCAGAAAAGGGAAGACATACGACTGCAGTCTTAGAGCTCAAAAAAGGAATCATGGCGTCTCTTTATTCAACAGAGTATAAGATACAAGAGTCATACACACATCAGCCTATCAGAATCTCAGACCCATATATGGAGGGTGAATCAGCATTTTTCACACTTTCTGCGCATGTACCAAGCCTAGCATTTTCTCACGTCATCACAGAGAGACCTTTGTTTACAAAATGTGTAGAACGCAGGCAGGAAGCATACAGGCATACAGAAACCAGATAGATTCCCACAGCAGCAATTCTGTCTGTAGCCTCAGTTCTGTTGAAAGGAGGTTCCAGAGGGCTGGTGCGGACACGGAGAAGGCCCTTCTCTTCATTTCAGAGAGGCTGGCCCCTCTAGCTGAAGGCACTACTAGGGAGCCCCTCCGGTCCACTCTGGTTGGATGGGCAGACACTCTCGGGACGATGCGATCTCAGGGATCCTGAGGGCTTCATATCATGCTTTGGTCACTGCCATAAACACATTCTCCTGTACAGCAACATTTTGTTGCTTCTAAAGTAGACTTTAGATGTGCTTTCTTTTACATTTTATAGGACACCAGCTGGGTTAGGCTGCCCTTAATGACTTTGAGAGTAAAGTTATATTTTTGTAGAAAGTTATAAATTTCTATAGTCTTGTAAAATCATTTCTTGGATGGGAAAGTAAACTGTAAGCATTTAGTTGATATATTTAAAAATAACTATTTATGTGTACCTGTAGAGATCCACTCACGCCTGGACCTTGAGGGTGCATCTGTTCCCCAACCACTTTTTTTAAAAAAAATCTTTGAAGAGACTCCTTCCTTCCCTTCCTTCAGGCCTTTAGATATTTGGGGCAGGCATGGGCAACTTTCAGCTGTCCATCCACACTTAGACTTTGAAAGTGCCCACCAGTTTTTCCCTCCCAACCACCCTAAGCCTTTTTTAAAAGAAGCTTACATTTTGACTTTCTGGGCAATTTTTTAAAAAAAATAACTATTTAAGTTTTTGGGGGTTGAGGCTCAAAGGTGGGTTACATTTGACCCATGGATGACACTTTGCTCACACTTGATCTAGGCTGTCCTGAAGTTAAATGGTCAAGGCAGTATAAATGATAATGCAATAATAAATAAAGTCATGTTAATAGCTTATAAAGAAGTATCAAGTTAATACTGAAAATTCAACTGAGCAGACGAGTCATTGTTGAAACTAACTCATGTTACTTGACGGCCTACCTGCATGAATAAAAATATCCATCAAGATCATTTAAAGATAGTATCTTTAAAGATACTAAAGCAGCTCAGGCGGCTACTAGTAATGGCTCAGGTGGCTACAAAGTCCCATGGACTTTGGCCTCGGCTAGGGCGAAGTGGCCCTAAGGCCATGGGCGCGAGGACCACTCCACCTGCCGGCGCTCCTGGGCCCCGCCCCCCTCCGGGCTTAGAAGGGCTATTCCAGTGGCAGGCAGGTGGACCTCGCCGCTGCCGCCCTTGGAATTTGCCTATGGCCAGGTTGGAGAGGCTGTTACAGGATTGTGTTGTATATTATTATAATATTATTATTACATGCTGTTTTGGTAGATTGAATTTTGTATATTGTATTACTGTGTATTTACGGTGTATATTGTGCATTGTATATTGTGTATATTGTTTATTTACCATGTGAGTCGCCCTGAGTTTGTTTCCCTGATTGGATGGCCTACAAGTGCGAAAACTAAATTAAATTAAAACGTTCTGTAGTTAAGTGCTGTTGCATGAGTAAAGTCTGTCTTCCTGGCCATCACCCGTCCGATTTCAGAGGAAGTTACTTTGATAATGAATGCTGCTGCTCAATAGGCTTATGAGGGGAAGTAGACCTTTAGGCACCAGGTCTTAAACCCTGATTCTGTGTCTTCCTTCTTCTGATTTGTCCCTTGCTTGGAAATGGATTTCTTAACTTTGAGAGAATAATTTAAAGTGAATTTTCAATTACATCAGCATACCAGGCTTCAGAGAAAGTGAAGACTGTGCAGCGTTGGAGCAGCTACTAGAAGGATATGATCAACAAGACCAGGACCAAGTGTCAGATGTGTGCAATTCCCCACTTTTTAAGTACATGGACAATGATGTAAGTTGGAGTTTTAAAAATATATTTGCAAGCAATGTATATCATAAACATGAGAATGTCTACAAACAGAAAATGAAAGAAACCTCCTTTCTCAATTGTGGGTAGGATAAAATGATGGTAACTGGTCTGTCATTGGTGGGAATGTTTGGTACTGGTTGGCAATAAACTCCATTTTATGCTTTTTGAATCTGGCAGTGCCCTGTGATATTAACTGTATACAAGCCCCTGCCAGATCTGAAGTTCTGGACAAGTGTGGGTACTCAAGAACATCCTGATTCTATTCTTAACAATTTTTGGGAGACCTCTTGTGAAAAGAATGCATAGAGATTGCTGGCTTTTAATATTGTTTTGCCTTGCTTGCTTTACAATTTAGTTATTTTACTGCAAACTAGATGTTAATTGCTTCGTAATAGGTAGATCACTATTTTTTCATTTTGTTAAAATTAGATGTTTGTGTCATCACAAGTTTTATTCTGCTATATAATTGGAAAACAGAAGCATTGTTTGTCATTGGAGAGCCAAAAGGCCAACAGGAAGATAGAGATTTTTAATCTATATACAGTTGAAACTCGGAAAATTAGAATATCGTGCAAATGTTCATTCATTTCACTTCTGTTCTTTATGCTTTCTATTGTAATTGTAATTTATTGATTGTTGATATTTTGATGCTGTGTTTTTGTGTCATGGTGGTTTTTTATTACATTTTTGATTATTTATTTGATACTTGTGATTATATGTATTATTATATTGTTGCAACTGTAATTGTATTGATTGTCGTAGCTGCTCTGAGTTGGCCTTGTGCTTGAGTAGAGCGGGATATAAATCCAATAAAAAATAAAATAAATAAATAAAAGGTGAAACAAATATATGAGATAGACTGACTACATGCAAAGCGAGATATGTCATGCCTTCATTCGTTATAATTGTGATGATCATGGCGTACAGCGTACATGAGATTATGTGGTGATTATGGGGGGTTGGGTTTTTCATAAGCTGTAAGCCATAGGCACCAATATTATAACAAAGTAAGGCTTGAACTATCTTGCTTTGCATGCAATGAGTCTATCTCATATATTTGTTTCACCTTTTAAGTTGCATTACTGAACTGAATGAACATTTGCACGATATTCTAATTTTCTGAGTTTCACCTGTAACTTGAAAGCGTTGGTTTGGTCCATTTGTTACAATCAGAATTTTTCAGGTTGCATTGTTGCTGGACACTACATTTATTGGCTGAAATCCAGTAGTAAGTCACAATTCTAGCAGGTCCACTGAATGGGGTTTGACATAACACCTATGTAAACGTCTGTTAATTCAATAGGCCAAATCTAGTTGTGACTTACTGCGGTATTTCAGTCATTGAGTGATTCAATTCAGTTAACCACATCAAGGCAGTCTAAATTTTTAAATTGTGAGGAAGATTGTCGACACATAATCATGTTAGATAGGTTTGGAATTTTGTAGCTGAAGAATAGTTACATAGTGAGTATAAAAGTAACATAATGCTGACGTTGACCTTCTTGCTGTTGAGTCAAGATCATTGGAATATACCTTTGATGGTAGACATTCTTGGTCTTCCTGTCCTTTGCCAGTATGCAAAGCTTGGCCTCTCATTGGCTGTCCCAGGAGGTGGCGTGAAGAAGAAGTCTCCAGTGACTCCGCAGGGCAAATCAGATGGATCTGCTGTTCCAGGTTCCCGTGCAAATGAAGAAGATGATGAATATGCAAGCGGATTGTGCTAATTCTAGACAAATATCAGGCTATTTATTTCTGGCTATTGAGCAATTCCAAATGCACCCAGTTGCCAATGATTCTGTGCATTCATGAAGCTGGAAAGATAATTGTGGTTTCAGCTTTTGGGGTACTTGTATAAAAAGCATGGCTATACATATTAAAGTGTTTCTGGATTACAGTCTTTACTCAAGTCTTTTCAAAGCATCTACTCTAATGACACATTTGAGTACCAAAGTCTTCTCTAAAAAAAGAAACATATTTTGAAGATGGCATTTATTTTCAATATTTTTCTCTAAGTGTCTGTGGTTTCGGGGCTCATTGTTTGATGTTCTAGTGTCAGAACAGCCCTCTATGAGGTTGGAGTCCATAGAAGGGCACAGGTTTACATGCTGTTACTCTCATTGAATTTTAAAATAATATCATGCCACTGAAAGCACCTTAAACTGTGGCAGATATGGCTTTTCCCATACAATTGTAATATTTTATGAACCTACGTATAGAGTACACACATTACTGCCAGGTGCATAGGAGATCTGAGAGCCAGTATCAGGATTACACAAATCGGGTTTTTAGAAAACAAATTTTCATAGCCTAGATTTTGCTCCATGTCATGCTGCTCTAGATCAACTGCAAATTGATCCAGCTTCCTTTTGGAAATGGAAAATATTAGTTGTAGAATTTTTAGCACTTTATTCTGGTGATACAGGAAGTCATAATCATTGTGTACAAACAATGTTAAATGATTTTTTCATGTGTATACGGTAATTGTATTAAGCAGAAATCCAGAAGATGTGTCAAGTATTGTATATTATTTTGAGGAGAGGTACATTTAAATGCTTTCAACAAATATATCACCCGCTGGACTATTATTTTTTTATATAATAAATGTCAGATTTGCAGGCTGTTGTAAAGACAGTCTTACCAAAATATCTGTTAAGATTATTGAGCTCCTTATCATACCTGTCAAGTATCCCATTTTGCCTTGGAAAACCCCATAATTTAGAGCCCCTCTTCCCACCATCATGTATTTTTTTATAATTTCCCATATTTTTTTAAAAATCCGGGGGCATGTAAATCTCCCATATATTATTGTGTTATATCTTTATTCATGAGGTGTACAGCTCATACCAGAGCAGAGGAGTGTTGGGCTCCCCCTGGTGGAGGAAGAACCACCCCATAAGCATGACTGTTTCCCCTCACGGGGAAAAAGGCAGCCAGCAAGCAGGCTTACTGTAATAATTCTATTCTAAATTCCCCCCTATTTTCCCCCTATTCGACTGCATTTCATATTATGGTGATTTTTCATGGAACTGTTTTTTACACTTTAATCAGTTAATTGTGTGCTGTCTTAGCGTTTTGTGCCAATTTCATTTTTTAAAACTGTGTTTAAGAGAAAACTATGAAAGTATCCTATTTATGCTGTATGCAAATATGCTTGAAGCCGATTGGCTCATTGACTTCCCTTTAACACCCTCTTTCCCAGGAGAGATGGCTTCAAGTATGTTTGCATACGATATAAACAGCATACTTCCATGGTTTTCTCTTAAATACAGAGTTTTTAAAAAATGAAATTGAGGCACAAAACGCTAAGACAGTAAACAATTAACTGATTGAAATGTAAAAAACAGTTCCATGAAAAATCACCATAATATGAAATGCAGTCGAATAGGGGGAGAATAGGGGGAAATTTAGAATAGAATTATTTCAGTAAGCCTGGCTTGCTGGCTGCCTTTTTCCCTGTGAGGGGAAGCAGTTGTGCCTATGGGGTGGTCCTTTCTCCACCAGGGGAACTCAACATTCCTCTGTGGCTCCTCCTCTTCTATCTAGGCTCTTGGATGTGCCTAGATTTTGTGGAGAAGGGGGCGTGGCCTGGGAGAGAAGGACGTGGCCCAAAGTTTCCCTTATTTTCATGTCCAAAACTTGACAGGCATGTTCCTTATGCATCTGTTCCTGCTTCCTTCTACCCACTAATAAAATTCTTATATTCAGGCAAATTTTAGCAAGATATGCTAAACGTTGAAGGAGGAGCTGAAACATACAGGGTTACAGATAATGCCACATCTTAGATTACAGACAGTAATTTGTATATGTGAGAGGGCTTTGAAGATTATTATAGTTTGATATTGCACTAACATTCCTAGCAGTTTGTCTTGTAAAAGAGATCTGTTTAAATTTTGGGGATATAGTTTCCTTTTAAGTGACTATATAACCACAAACTTTACATTTATCATTAACAAAGATATTGCTGTGCTTGTCTAATACAGTCTTGTGTTGTAGCACCTGTGGTAAGAAAAAAGCTCTCCGTCTGTTGGAAACCACATTGTGTTTTGTTCAGAAATGCTGTAGGCCCGTGATGGTGAACCTTGGCACTCCAGATGTTCTTGGACATAAATTCCCAGAAGCCCAAGCCCCCATGAATCCACACGAATGGGTATACTGCGATTCATCCGACCCACGCCACCCTCGTCGCTTCTGGAAGCAGAAGTAAAATTGAAGTCCAAGAATATCTGGAGTGCCAACGTTCGCCATTACGGCTGTAGGCCCTTCAATGCATGTTCAGAACATGTTAATTCTCCACTGCATATTTTAAGAATTTTGCATCTAAGCCCACAGTAAAAGATTCCTGTGTTCATGGTTAAAGGAAACCCCAGAGATGTAATGGAATGAAAATAATAAATTTGTATTTGGACCCTTGATTACAGTAATGTTTTCATGACTGACAGTTTATGAAGTGGGATATATCTTAAAATGGGAAGTATTTGTATTTTTAATACAGATATCGCCTTATTTTAGGTGGAAAAAAAGAAATTGAAATCTAACTATTCTTTTTAAAAGGTTAAATAATGTCTTTTTTTCCTGAATAATATGTATCTAGTATTTGTTTACCAAGGAATACTGCACAGTTATTTTGACTTAATATGTAGGAGAAAAATGTTAGGAGATAATGCCAATTTTTAAGAGCCAAAGCAGAATTTGGCTTGCATGAGTATGCTAAAATGTAGTCCAATATTATGATGGTAAATAACTATATTAAATACAACTTGTCTGTATATCCAGATACGGTGTAAACTGTGTTTAATGCAATGTGAACCCTGTACTTTGTAACTCTGCCTAGCCTCTTTGTGGGATGCAAAAGAGTCCAAAAAAAAAGTTGGTAATTGTCCTCCATCTTCAGCCTCTGAGAAGACGCTCTGTATTTCACCTATGAAATAAAACTTTATGGCTACCGTGATCATCTTGTCTATCTGCATTTTCAAATGTTAGGTAAAGGTAAAGGGCCCCCTTTGCTCGAAAGCCAGCCGTATCTGACTGTAGGGTTCAGTGCTCATCTCTGTTTCATAGCCGAAGAGCCGGCGCTGTCTGCTTCTGCAGACATTTCCGTGGTCATGTGGCAGGCATAACTAGACACCGGAGCACACGGAACGCTGTTTACCTTCCCACCGAAGAGGTCCCTATTTATCTACTTGCAATTTCTTGGTTTTGAATTGCTAGGTTGGCTGAAGCTGGGACATAGACGGGAGCTCATTCCGTCCTGCAGTACTCGGGTATTGAACTGCTGGCCCTGCTGCCTTCCATTCAGCTTCTTAGCCACTTGAACCACTGTCATTTAATAGATATTTCTTATTTTTTTTTAAAAAAAGATCTTGTCAGAGTTTGATTGCTTATTTTCATTTTTATTCTGCTTTTCAGAAAAGGGATCCAAGGGACAAGACAGACTAACTAAAACATGCTAAGATATTACATTACCATTCATTTAAACATATAATAGTATATTCACTCCAAAGCAAACAAAATCCCATTTGTTGCTCCCTCTTGTTTCCTCCTGCTTCCATGAAGTTTTCAATTTCTTTCAGACAGTACAATGTTTTTGTCTTTTTTTAAACCTTATTTTATTTACTATCTGATATTGTTTTGGAATATAATTCGGTTTATATGCAATGCCCTTGATTTACTTTAAAAATAACTTCCTCAATCTTTCAGTAGAGATAAGGAAGTGTTTTAATTGAATTTCTTTAGCTGCTTCACAACACTGGCAAATTAACAGAGGAAAGCTCACCACTGTTTCATTCCAGTCAATTCACACAGTGAACCAAACCAGAGTAATCATACCTGTCCGAAAAAAGTAGAAGCCCCTGACAAAGGTCATAAGAACATAAGAACAGCCTTGCTGGAACAGGCCACAGCCCATCCAGTCCAGCATTCTGTCTCACACAGTGGCTCACCATTTCCTTCAGGGTATTCCCAAGCAGATGCCTTCACCTGCTTATGATTCCCTGGAAATGATATTGAGAGATATCCTGCCTATCTCTCCAACCCGGAGGTTGTCCTTAAATATCCATAATTATAGCCATTGATACTCTTGTCCTCCATGAACTTGTCTAATCCTTTCTTAAAGCTGTCAAGACTGACAGCTGTCACCACTTCTTCTGGCAGGGAGTTCCATAGACCAGTGATCCTCTGGGTGAAAAAGTACTTTCTCTTATTTGTTTGAGAACTAGTACCCAAAAGTTTCATGGAGTGTCCCCTAGTTCTAGTGTTATGCGATAGGGAAAACAGTTTTTCCTTATCTACTTTGTCCACACCGTGCATGATTTTATAAACTTCAATCAGGTCACCTCTTAGACGTCGTCGTTCAAGAGTGAAGAGGCCCAACCGTTGCAGCCTCAGATGGTAAGGAAGGTGTTCCAGTCCCCTAATCATTCTGGTTGCCCTCCTCTGCACTTTTTCCAGCTCCATAATATCCTTCTGGAGGTATGGCGACCAGAACTGTACACAGTATTCCAGATGGGGCCTCACCATAGATTTATAAAGAGGCAAAATGACACTTGCTGACTTATTTTCTATACCCTTCCTAATGATCCCTAGCATTGAGTTTGCTTTTTTCACTGCTGAGGCACACTGGGTTGACACCTTCATTGAGTTGTCCACCAGGACACCAAGGTCCCTTTCCTGGTTTGTCGCAGAGAGTTCAGACCCCATCAGTTTATAAATGTAATTGGGGTTCTTTGCCCCAACATGCATCACTCTGCACTTACTAATGTTGAAACTCATTTGCCACTGTTTTGCCCACTCCCCCAGTGTCGAGAGATCCCTCTGGAGCTCCTCACAATCTCTCACAGTTTTCACTACCCTGTATAATTTAGTGTCGTCAGCAAATTTGGCTACCTTGCTTTTTACTCCTACCTCTAGATCATTTATGAAGAGGTTGAAAAGCAGGGGTCCCAGTACTGAACCTTGGGGGACCCCACTCTTTACTTCCCTCCACTTGGAGAAGTGTCCATTTAGTGCTACCCTCTGTTTCCTGTTCCTTAGCCAGTTGCTGATCCAGGACAAGACCTGTCCCTTTATTCCATGACTGGTAAGTTTATTCAAGAGCCTTTGGTGTGGGACCTTGTCAAAAGCCTTCTGAAAGTCCAGATAAACAATGTCAACTGGATCCCCCTTATCCACATGCTTGTTGACACTCTCAAAAAATTCCAACAGATTAGTGAGGCATGATTTGCCCTTGCAAAAGCCATGTTGGCTCTCCTTTAGCAGCACCTTCTCTTCTATGTGCCTATTAATTCTATCTTTTAGGATGGTTTCCATCACTTTACCTGGGACACATGTCAAACTGACAGGTCGGTAATTTCCTGGATCACCCCTGGATCCTTTTTTGAAAGTTGGTGTTACATTCGCTACCTTCCAGTCATCAGGCACAAAGCCTGATTTGAGGGAAAGATTATATATTTTGGCTAGGAGATCAGCAATTTCATCTTTAAGTTCCCTGAGAACTCGTGGATGGATGCCATCTGGTCCTGGTGATTTGTTAGTGTTTAGTTTAACAAGACATGCAAGGACCTCCTCCCTCGTTATTTCTATCTGGCTTAATTCTTCGGTTTCCCTCCCTACGAAGATAGGCTCTGTTTTGGGCATGTGGCCTCTGTCTTCTACAGTGAATACTGAAGCAAAGAATTCATTGAGTCTCTCTGCAATATCTGTTTCCTCTTTAATAACCCCTTGTCTTCCATTGTCATCTAATGGTCCAATGGCCTTCCTAGTTGGGTTTTTACTTCTAATGTACTTAAAGAAGTCTTTGTTATTTCTCTGAGTATTTTTAGCTATACGCTCCTCAAAGTCTTGCTTTGCTTTCCTGATTGTTGCCTTGCATTTGTTCTGCCAGAATTTATGTTTCTGCCTGCTGTCCTCATTCGGACAAGCCTTCCATCTTCTAAATGAGCTTTTCTTGCTCTTGATCACTTCCCGAACAGCTCCTGTAAGCCACATTGGAGTCCTCTTGGACCTGGCAGTGCCCTTTTTCCTTTTGGGTATGCATTCCAATTGAGCCTCTGTTATTGTTTTTGTAAACAGCCTCCATGCCTCTTGGAGTGTTTGGACTCTCTCAATTTTCCCTTTCAGCTTCTTTTTTACTAGTTTCCTCAACTTTGGGAAATTTCCTTTTTGAAAATTTAAGGTCTCTGTGTTAGATTTTATCAGTGACTTGCGGTCTATGATCAAGTTAAACATAATTGAGTTGTGGTCACTGTTCCCTATTGGATCAGTCACATTAACATCTTGCACCAGATCCTGAGTATTACTCAGGATCAAGTCAAGGATTCTTGTACCTCTAGTTGGGTCTTCAACCATCTGTCCCAGGGAACAATCATTTAGCATATCTAGGAACTTTATCTCTTTATCATGTGCTGAACAACAGTTCACCCAGTCTATGTGAGGGTAATTGAAGTCCCCCATTATAACTAGGCTTCCCTTCTTGGATGCCTCCTTTACAACATTCTCCAACTGCCAGTCTCCCTCAAGAGTTTGGGTCGGAGGCCGATAGTATATGCCTACTGTTAGACCATCCTTGTGGCCTGGTACTCTTACCCACAGAGCTTCTAATGGTGACTCCAAATCACCTAGATATTCCAATTCATACGATTTTATCACTTCTTTGATATACAAGGCCACACCACCTCCCATTTGCCCCTTCCTATCCTTCCTGTACAGTTTGTAGCCTGGGATAACTGTATCCCATTGGTTATCATCCGTCCACCAGGTTTCAGTGATACCAATAATATCAATATTCTTATCTATTGCTAAGTATTCCAGCTCCCCTATTTTGTTCCGGAGGCTTCTGGCATTTGTATACAAGCATTTATATATGCTTTTCTGACACAGTCTTTTGTGTCCAGTTGCATTGTTAGACTGCCTCTTGCATCCTTCTGCTAGAATGCTAGTGACTAGCTCCTCTCTCTGCTCAGTAATTTTTGCATCCTCCTCACTACTCAAGTACACACTTTCCCGAACCGGATGCTGCCCAGCTCCTGTCGGCTTTCCCCCAGTTATCAGTTTAAAAGCTGCTCTGCAGCCTTTTTGATGTTGAGTGCCAGCAATCTGGTCCCATCATGGTTCAAATGCAACCCATCCCTCCTGAACAGATTTGGCTTGTCCCAAAATGTTCTCCAGTTCCTGACAAATCTGAAGCCCTCCTCTCGACACCACCGCCTCATCCACGCATTGAGGCTTCTGAGCTCTGCCTGCCTGGTAGGTCCTGCGCGAGGGACAGGCAGCACTTCTGAAAATGCTACCTTGGAAGTCCGGGACTTCAATCTTCTTCCTAACAACCTGAATTTGGCTTCCAGGACAGACCGCTTGGCCTTCCCAACATCATTGGTACCAACGTGTACCATGACAACTGGCTCATTCCCAGTTCTCTCTAACAATCTATCTAGATTTCTTGTGATGTCTGCAACTTTTGCACCTGGCAGGCAAGTCACCATACAGTTATCATGTGCATCACAACTCCATTTCTCTGTATTTCTAATTATTGAATCGCCTAGTACAAGGAGCCTCTCTCCTGCAATCTGTTCATCTACATGCACCTCATCAACCATATTAAGGGAGAGAACCTCAGTTTGTTCCTGTTGTTTATCTTCCTGGATCTCATCAAGTGTGATGAAAGAGAGATCATCAGGTGGAACCAGTTGTTCCTCTGTGTGTTCCTCATCAGGTGTGATGAGGGAAAGAGCCTCAAATTTATTCTGTAATTTCAGACTCTCAGAGTGATCCCCTACTCTTCTCCTCCTTTGAGTCACATTCCTCCAAACATCTACCTCCTGAGTTATTAAAGGGCCTTCTCCCTCTCTCCAGAAAGGTGCATATATTACTGGTGTGGAGCTGCCTGGTTCGCTCCAACAGAGACTCTGTCTTATCTCCACATTTAGGAACAACTGGCCTGTCCCTGCGGTAGACCTAGTGGTGGGCTAGATTCCCATATAGGTACTGCCTAACTGGATACTGTATCTCCAAGAATCCTTATATTTATCTGCAGAAGCTGCACTGAGTAATGGATTATACAGACTGAAGTGGTTTCCAGTTATGATCAGTTCAGTTTAATAATGGTTTAAAGGGAAAAGAATTGTTTTGCGTTTTGAAGAAAATAAGATCCTATTTAATAGTCTTGTTCAACAGTCTTGCAAGAACCAAGTTTAGCTTTTCAGTTTGAAGTTGTTACTGTTGTCACAAGATGGTGCTGTAGTTCAGGCAAAAGTTAATACCTTCTGTTTTAGTCCCTATGGTTCACTCAATGTGGTCTGGACAGTTGAACCATTTTAATACATTGTGTTGTATATATTCTCTCCTGGTATGGAGGAATCATTGTGCAAAGGCACCCTAAATGTTGATGTGCTACCAGGCGGTCTTAAAATCTGCCTGTAAGGCATTTCAGTAACATAACCCAGAAGCCATAAGTCCTTTGATGGATGAAGCCAGAATGTGCTTCACAGAACTTCATTTCTATAATTCCAGGAAAATTATTCACGGCAACCTTGTATTTGTTTTGTCAAGAAGAGAGATAGGAAAACAATGCCACACTGCTCATTTTTCATATGCCTCCAACTATTGGCTGGAGTCCCCTCCCTTGCTAAAATGTTCTTTATTGGGCGCATGTGAAGTCTTTCAAGTCCTCACCACATGGGTGGTGTCATGATTCCATGTGGGATGACATCAATTTTCATGTTAATCATCTGTTAGTTAAGTAGGATTTTACCTAAATATGCTAGCACTGCTTTCATTTTCTCTCTGTGAGTTATGTCACTTAGCCTAACGGAAGCCATTTTAGAAAGCACACTCCACCATTTTACCCAGTTTCTGAGAAAGCAACTCTTGTACTTTTCCCAAGACCAAGCTCTGGGAACAGTACCAATAGATGGTCCAATCTCAGATTGTGACATGAGAACACTGATAGCCAGCCACCTGCTATCTTTGATGTTTGCACGAAACTGTCACGTTGAGTGGTCAATTAAGGCGAAACTGTCACTTTGAGTGGTCAATTAAGACGAAACCGTTACTTTGAGTGGCCAATTAAGACTTCTTGAGGACATTTTCTCATACAGAAAGGTATAAAAACTTGCCCAATTTCTTAAGAAAAAGTTTTCCTTTTGAAATGTAGTGAGAGCCCATTTTGATTGTCATCTCGATGGGTCTCGCTCTGCACTATCTCACATGGGGCGGCCGAGACCGCCGCACTTTACTTTAGGCAAGTATTAGCTTATATCTTTTTCAGTGATACCTCACACAACATCCAAACTTGGTTCCACAAGTTTGGACTTTATACGGATTTGGACTTTATATGAGGCATGCAAAATCCTAGTCACGATGCCTCATACAACGTCCAAATCCTTGCCGCGATGCCTCGTACAACGTCGTTTCCATAGAGATACATTGTACTGTAACAGCACAGACTTCAGGGCAAAGGTCAAGGAAACAGACAGGAAACTGACAGAACTTTTAAGAAATCATTGTCTAAAGGCTAAAAACATTACAAAAACATGTCAAACAACCCTAATTGTACAAGAACCTGAAGAATGCTGCAAAAATCCCAGGAATGCTTCTAAAAATTCTGACGAAATGTTTTTTAAAAAAATCCAAAATCGTGCTCAAAACCACTCCTAAACTCTTTGCCTCGTGCAAAACCCACAAGAGCAATGCACGCATGTGTCCTGCCTTTTATACTGCCCAGACACAATGCAACCTGGGAAACCCCCATTGCCTCATACAAAGTCGCAGCGACTTTGTATGAGGCGACTTTTTTCAAGGAATTAGGCGATGTTATATGAATTCGATTTTGTACGAAGCAGACTTTGTATGAGGTATTACTGTACTTAGTTTCTTTCATTTCAAATGTTTCAGCTTTATATTTAAATTAGTTAGTAGTTATTTTTCTATATCCTGCATTTATTGGATGTTGCTATTTTCCCAATAAAAACCATAAAATGGACTTGGTTCGTCAAGTGCCCTCATTTTGCTCCTTTTGCAACCTGGGGCAAATTGAGGGGGGGGGGGGACTAAAACAATACAGCCTTATTCTACAAGGAGAATTGTGTCAACTTCGTGGGCTCTGTTATCCCAAAGAAACAACTTCGCCCCGCATTCCGGAGACAGCGAGTCGCTGCTGAAAAGAAGGTAACAGAGGTTTTACCCCCATGCACCTTTCTGCACCATCAAGGCTATTCGTTCCTCCAGAAGCAAGATAAGGGTGATTTTCGCATGAGAAAGTGGCATTCCATCCCAAGGGCCCATGCTGTTTAATTTCCCCTGTGTAGTGAGTCCCCAACTCCCATTTCTTTGCGAACCCAAGAGCCAAACTATCTGGATCAAGTCTTCCTCAGCCAAGCCTTGAGGAAGTCACCCTTTTGACCCGCCAACCAAATCGGGGCCTCTGCCTGTGCCACGGCCTGCCAAACCTTTAGCAGAGGGGGAGCGGAGCCTGACGACAGGTGGAACGGTCCGCCAATAGGTGGCGGCTCTCCTATTAAGACAGACGGGCCGGTCACATGGTTCCGCTGGCGGCGGTGTGTGAATTTGTGCCTAGTTTCTGGGTGTTTTCCCCTCTGCCACTTCCCTTGGAGGAGAGAGCAGTGGAGGAACAATTTGGCACCACTTTTTAATTTTTCAAAATGTTTTTGCTGCAATTTTGGCACTTCCAGTGTCAACAGCAAACTGGCCTGTAGGCCAGATGGTGACACCCGGCCTACGGGCTGTCGTTTGGGCACCCCTGCACTAAAGCCAATGAGGAGCACATGCAGCTGTTTTCCACCTTCAACACTGATTCATCTCCACAGCTCAAGGAGCGTGACGCACAGAGGTGATGGACACAAATTATATTCCTTCTATATGATTACTTATATCACTGATTCCTGAAGAAAGAACTTCGGTTCTGAAAAGCATTTTGTCAGCCAGCACAGGCTTCGAATACATTTAAAAGCACGTCTTCTACTGTATATAGGCTCTAAGAATTATTTCACTGTTTAAAGTTGCCTGAAGTCAAGGATTTTTTTGTTGAATACGTTTAAAGCATGTTTTTTACAATATAAATGCTCTAAGAATTATATTGCCATTTAAAGTTGTCTGAAGTCAAGGATTTCTTGTTCAAGTAACTTGTGGATTTTATTTACCTGTTAATTTTGAAAAAAGAGATATTACCTGATGACAAGGATTTTTTGTATCTTATTGGACTTTAGTATTTTTCAGTCACTCTTATAAGAAGAATTATATATAAAAATAGTTGCACATTTTGCAGTGTGTACGTGTTTTTTAAATGATGTGTAGCCATTCTCCCCTCCACACCAGCTGTGGCCATGTTTTAAACAATTGTGCTTCCAAATAAAACAGCTCCAGAGAAAGAATTATTGCAGCTTGCTTGCGATAGAGTTCGCAATGCATTTAATGGGGTCATAAGAGAACAATTAACCTCCACATGCTCTTTGATCATGAATTCCTCAAGAACAATATATTAGAAGGACAGCATGTTCGAAGGCTTTGATTCTGAATACGTGGAAGTGTTTAGCCTGCTTGAAGTATTCTGACACGTTTTTCAGTGAAAACTTTGGATCAATGTAATGTTCCATAGCTGAAGCATAACTGAAATTAGATTCTACCCTTGCCCGTGTCTTTTGTTATCCTTTTGCCCCTTACCCACCCACCCACCCATTCTTTCACACAATATCTTTTACGCTACCTGCTGACGCATATGTGCTCCTACTTAGCCTGCATATAAACATACAGCAAGGTTGGGTGATCTCACAGATATTAGATAATTGTGCTTGTAGCTGCATTTCCAACTCCTCAAAATATTTTTCCTCTCACTTAAAACACTCATTCCTTTTATTGGCAATTAAAAAAAATGGATATGTGCACGTATGGTAAGCCCAATGAGTGATGGGAAACAGCAAATCAGACTTCCTCCCCTTTAAAAAAAAAGGTTTATACAGTATTTGCAAGTCTCTGAGGTGACATGTAGTCCTGAGGGCTGCACTTTGCCATCTCTGATATACAGTTATTTCAAGTAGAATTGCTAACTTAAGTACATTATTTTCTTTGCAAGAGGAATCTTAACACTGCTGCTGGTGGTTGTTTTTAATATGAGACACCAAACTTAAGTGTGTCAAGGTTATTCAGAGAGATTGCAACATCATTGAAAACAACAAAAATGTTAGTTTTGGCATACTAATTCAGGCAACAGTATAATCTACAGAAGGGAGAAGGTGTATCAAAATATACTCTCATCATGGGGATGTCCAGATTTACTTTGGCTATTATTTCACACACACACCCATTCACAAAATGAACATTCCATTTTCCCAATTGGGAATTTGGCTCTTGAAATCACCCATCAGCAAAATCACCAAATCGAGTACTTAAAAGCCAAAGGCAAAAGACAATGTCATTTTTCAGCTTTAACGATCAACAGCATGGCCCGTGCCTGCATGGTTCATTAATTGTATGGATACCAGAAGACTTTTTTGTTTCAACAGGCATTTTTAGATCATCTGTATTACTTAAACTATAGTAGCTGAAGTTTTGTTACTTAATCATTCATATGGAAGGCAAATAATGAACGTCCAGTCATTTCTAGTGAAGATTCTCAGGTAGGTGTGCTTGCGTGTGTGCGTGCGTGTGTGCGCGCGCACACACACACACATATGCATTAGCTATTGCATACTTGAAAATCTGGGAGGAAACATTTAGGTTGTTCACTCTTCCAGAAATGCCTTTCAAGTTTGGTTTTTAATATTGCACCTTTAGCGTGTTGAGGTTCTCAGTTGATAAAGCCAAAATACAGCTCCCACCCCCTTACAAATTTCTGATTTTAGTTAAGCAGAGAGGTCCAAGAGTACAAACCGGTTTGATTATGGCTTGTATTCCAACTGTGAGTTTTGCTGACTTTGGACAGAATGAAGGACATATAGCAAACCACCATTATAGTTGTCTGGTGTTTTCTAAAGCATGGCTTAGCTTTAGAGCTTCACTGAGGCACACATTGTCTGGAAGAAAATGACTCTAAGTAAATCTGCATTTAATTTTCAAAGTTGTATTGTGAATGCAGATGTTACATACCCAGACCATAATCTCTGATTTGATCAATGTGTGATAAATCCCAAAGGCTCTTATAGAAGGGAAGTATTGATAGAAAGCTACACAAAACAAGAATGCTGGGAAGACAGGCACGTCCCCAAAGAGTTATACAAATTACAACAATCAGCTCCTTTATGGCTGTTTTCTGGGATTTTAATCGGAAAGACATTTTGTAGCCATTCCCCTGCCAAATTTAGTCACCTTGCATATGATCCGTACTAGAAGACATAGCATTCATCTCCAGCTTTTCAGCGCACTTGAGCGTCTTCCACAAAGAGAGATTGCTTCTTCAAGCTAAAAGTTGGATTCATTGCCAGGCAATTTAAACAAAGGTACATAAGAACATAAGAACATAAGAACAGCCTTGCTGGAACAGGCCACAGCCCATCCAGTCCAGCATTCTGTCTCACACAGTGGCTCACCATTTCCTTCAGGGTATTCCCAAGGAGATGCCTTCACCTGCTTAGGATTCCCTGGAAATGGCATTGAGAGATATCCTGCCTATCTCTCCAACCCGGAGGTTGTCCTTAGGTAGCCATAATTATAGCCATTGATAGCCTTGTCCTCCATGAACTTATCTAATCCTTTCTTAAAGCTGTGAAGACTGACAGCTGTCACCACTTCTTCTGGCAGGGAGTTCCATAGACCAGTAATCCTCTGGGTGAAAAAGTACTTTCTCTTATTTGTTTGAGAACTAGTACCCAAAAGTTTCATGGAGTGTCCCCTAGTTCTAGTGTTGTGCGATAGGGAAAACAGTTTTTCCTTATCTACCTTGTCCACACCGTGCATGATTTTATAAACTTCAATCAGGTCACCTCTTAGACGCCGTCGTTCAAGAGTGAAAAGGCCCAACCGTTGCAGCCTCAGATGGTAAGGAAGGTGTTCCAGTCCCCTAATCATTCTGGTTGCCCTCCTCTGTACTTTCTCCAACTCCATAATATCCTTCTGGAGGTATGGCGACCAGAACTGTACACAATATTCCAGATGGGGCCTCACCATAGATTTATAAAGAGGCAAAATGACACTTGCTGACTTATTTTCTATACCCTTCCTAATGATCCCTAACATTGAGTTTGCTTTTTTCACTGCTGAGGCACACTGGGTTGACACCTTCATTGAGCTGTCCACCAGGACACCAAGGTCCCTTTCCTGGTTTGTCGCAGAGAGTTCAGACCCCATCAGTTTATAAATGTAATTGGGGTTTTTTGCCCCAACATGCATCACTCTGCACTTACTGATGTTGAAGCTCATTTGCCACTGTTTTGCCCACTCCCCCAGTGTCAAGAGATCCCTCTGGAGCTCTTCACAATCTCTCACAGTTTTCACTACCCTGTATAATTTAGTGTCGTCAGCAAATTTGGCTACCTTGCTTTTTACTCCTACCTCTAGATCATTTATGAAGAGGTTGAAAAGCAGGGGTCCCAGTACTGAACCTTGGGGGACCCCACTCTTTACTTCCCTCCACTTGGAGAAGTGTCCATTTAGTGCTACCCTCTGTTTCCTGTCCCTTAGCCAGTTGCTGATCCAGGACAAGACCTGTCCCTTTATTCCATGACTGGTAAGTTTATTCAAGAGCCTTTGGTGTGGGACCTTGTCAAAAGCCTTCTGAAAGTCCAGATAAACAATGTCAACTGGATCCCCCTTATCCACATGCTTGTTGACACTCTCAAAAAATTCCAACAGATTAGTGAGGCATGATTTGCCCTTGCAAAAGCCATGTTGGCTCTCCTTTAGCAGCGCCTTCTCTTCTATGTAACTATTAATTCTATCTTTTAGGATGGTTTCCATCACTTTACCTGGGACACATGTCAAACTGACAGGCCGGTAATTTCCTGGATCACCCCTGGATCCTTTTTTGAAAATTGGTGTTACATTCGCTACCTTCCAGTCATCAGGCACAAAGCCTGATTTGAGGGAAAGATTATATATTTTGGCTAGGATATCAGCAATTTCATCTTTAAGTTCCCTGAGAACTCATGGTAGGCTTGCTCTCCTCTGACTCTTTTCAGCGTTGTAACCTCTGTTCAGTTCAGGTTCACGCATAATGGAGATGTGGTTGGGAGATGGAGGGGGAGTGACTGGGCTCTTCAGGATGAGAGAGAGGGCTTTTCTGAGCCAGAATATCACCCTCATCCCAAACCTCACACTGGCTTCTCAAACTCAGAGTTGAAAAACTGCCAAGATTTTTGTAAGATCTTGGCGAATAAGTTAATGGTAGATTGTTAGATCCATTAGAGCTGTGGTCTAGATACCAAATCTCTTGGGTTTAGACTCTGTTAGGATTTGCTAGCTTTTGTTCTTTCATAAATTCTTAAAAATGCTCTCAATCCCTGGCCATCTTCATATCATGGTGTGTGGGTTGTGGAGGAGTACCACAGGGATTTCCCCTTCCCTCACGCAAGTAAATTGTGAATTGCAAGCCTGATCTTGTTGCTATGTAACGATCCTTTGCTCATGAAGGTGCTGATATCTTGCTTGCTTTGTCCACACCACCTCTTACAACATCTTAGGAGAGACACCTATTAGAGCCTGCTGGAAGGAAAAAAAGACCATATATGCCACACTTCTAGATTTTGATTGAACAGGTTTGTTGGGTGATTGATTCTCTCTTGACAACATCAGGGTGGCTCCCCTAAGATGTAGAGGTGGTGTGGACAACTTTAGAGTCAAGAGTTTGGCCTGCAGTACACCTTACATTCCCTTCTCAACATTTTAAACACTGGAAAGTCCTCTTTCATCCTCTAGTTGATTTTTTTTTTTGGAAGGAAGAATGAGGGGACCAGAGGTTTGGGTGCTCCAAAACAAAGTTTCCCAACAATCCTTATAGGGCACAGGGGAACTTTTTGAGCACAATTTTCTTAATTGACTGTGTGGGTGGGGTGAGGGTATAATGTGTTGAGAAGAGTTTACATTTGGATGTCTGAGGGGCTGTGTGTGGACCCAATATAGAAAATTAAGCATGCTTCGAAAGAAGAGCTGATGGGGATAGAATGTTGGACTTGGACTCATTTATCTGGAAGCAACAAAAATATGTTTGGCCACAGGAGATCACTGAGGTGTGGTAATAGAGTTGTGATGGCAAACCTTGGCACTCCAGATGTTCTTGGAATTCAATTCCCAGAAGCCCAAGCACCCTGTGAATCCACACGCTTCCGGAAGCGATGAGGGCAGTGTGGGCTGGATGAATCACAGTGGATTCACAGAGTGCTTGGGCTTCTGGGAATTGAAGTCTAAGAACATCTGGAGTGCCAAGGTTCACCATCATGGTAATAGAGGTTTCAAGAAGATTTGCTCCTTGAGTCAGTCATATATGTCAAAAACATTTGTAAGGTCACCATAAGGTAAAAGCGACTTCATAGCACATAGATAACTTGAAAAACAAGTGGACTTCCTGTGACTTCCGATTTCTTTTCCCCTCTCTCTGCTTTTTTGATGGTTTGTAATGCCAACAGATACTCCTGGGGACAGAAAATTGGCCCTATATTCACCAAAGTTCCTCACATCATGGAGTGCCATATCTATATCTGTAACATACCTGTATATGTTAATGGCCTACATAATGCCTTTGGCTGTCTCTTACCATAGCAATGTTCTAAGACTTTTATTTGGAAGAGGGGTGAAAATTTATTTTCACTCCAAGTTACATTTCAATTTGGCAAAGTTCTTGGATGAGATAGCCTACCTGTAGGTGAGGTTGGAGGTAAATTGGGCTTGCTTTATTTAAGTCTACTATTTTTATGACTAATTAGAAAAAAAGCAGTGAAAGATTCTACATGTTCTTATAGAAGTATACTGGACTAAATCACTCAACTGCATTTACAAATAGCATTCAAATATTCCAAGAGCAGAAACAGAATTCAAATATAACAAGTCCCAACATCTGCAAAATGTTTCCCAATCTTTGATTTTTGGACTTCAATTTCCAGAAGCCTAAGTCAATTCCCCAAAGTACTGATCAGCCAATGTACTGAGTTAGACTTCTGAGAATTGAAGTCCACCAGTGTTCCATGGAACATAATTTGGGAAACGCTGGAGTCACATGTACGAAAGACAAGTCTCGGTACATCTTCTGAGTTGCAAGAAGGACAAACCCCAGAAGTATGCAGGGCTGAATTATTCAGCCTTTTTGCCCTCAAAATCTGGCCCTCTTCATTTCACATAATGTTGCTTATCTTCTCTCTTCAGCTTTCAGAATATGAGCTGTTCACCAGGCCCCAGCCTGAAGCTCAAAGAGGAAGCCCTATAGGATTATTATGTCCTTCACACCACATTGGGAATTAACAGCATCAGATTGGACATTGAAGTAGTATACTGTACATCAAGGTCACTTGGTGGAAGGTTAAGACTCTACTTCTCCATTCCCTTCCTCCATCTCTTCCAGATAGAACATTTGGCAAATAGCTCAGAGCTTCTCTAGCTCTAGTTGGTACAGACCAACTGAGCACCAAATCTTCCATCCATGAGTCTGGCCCTGGAGGCATTCTCTGGCTACAGATCCTCTCATGTGTTTTCATTCCTGAAGTCTTTAGTAACTTAATTTTGAAAAGCTTAGAATCTGCGGTCACTCCAGACTGGCTCCTAAGAAAAAGAAATTGTTAGAAACAACCAATATACAGTATAATATCTGTCATTCTGTCAAAACTTGGCATTTTTAACATTTTTAAAAATATTTTGCAACAATGGAAATGGCAAACACAGAAATCTGTGAGCTTGGGATACATGCTGGCGTGCTGCAGCTTTGCTCTCAGAGCAGATGTTAGACTGTTGATTTTGGAGGGAACAGACACATCAGCGGACAATCAAATGCTGGCTGAAGCTCTGAAAATAGCTGTGTGATCACTGGGGAGCCCATTAAGACAAGCTTCTTTGTGATGGATGCCCATGGGTAAGAGAAGAGGCATACCTGTTAAAGGAGACATTATTCTCCAGAGTTTATCCATCCAGATCTTTGTACAGTACAGTGGAACCCCATACAACAATGGCCCCGTATAGCAACAAAATCACATAACAGGTTTTTTGGGGGAAATGGTGTCCCACATAACAATTTTCCCTATGGAAAAAATTGTACAACAATTTTTCAATGGGAAAAACCACTTAGCAAAAATAAAAAATAAAAAAATCGTTGTACGGTGCATTCCATAGGGAATATCATTATATGGTGCATGCATCGTATAGCAATTGTTTCATACAACAACGAGCCCCGTGGAACGGATTAAAATCGTTGTATGAGGTACCACTGCATAACTGTGTCTACATAGGGACATTCTTGCAAGTCCTATGTCACCCTGTGCCTTACCTCAAGTACCAACAGCAACAACTAAAGGCTTGATCAGGCAGGGATATTTCCCACCATTTGCTGCACTATCCTGCCAACCTAGCAGTTCGAAAGCAAGAAATTGCAAGTAGATAAGTAGGGACCACTTCGGTGGGAAGGTAACAGCATTCCGTGTCTAGTCATGCCTGCCACATGACCATGGAAACATCTGCAGCAGCAGACAGCGCTGGCTCTTCGGCTTTGAAACAGAGATGAACACTGCACCCTAGAATCGGATAAGACTGGCTTTCGAGCAAGGGAGTTCTGCTGGTTGCTCTTTTGTCCAGCAATCAGACAATTTCTAGAGAGGGCCAGTTCCATCCCCATAGTGCCCCTAGATGCATATTTTGAGCATGTCAGGGACTTCTGCTTTTTTGGTGCAGGTAGGTACAAGTGTGGCTTGCCCCCAGTGTGTGAAATTAATCACTGTTAATGGACCGAATTCTAGCTTTGCAGCTGTCAAAGCAGCTAAGGATCCTTTTGTTGTCAATTTCTGGTAACCTGAAGTGGCTTAATAAGCAAGCCATTTTAAGATATGGGCAAATTGAACACTTGTCCTGTTCCTCTGGGAACTGCGGTGGCTCAAGTGGTTAAGATGCTGAACTCGCTGACTGGAAGGTCGGAGTTCAATCCCCAGGTACCGCATGACGGAGTGAGCTCCCTCCTCTGTCCCAGTTCCTGCCAACCTAGCAGTTCGAAAGCAAGAAATTGCAAGTAGATAAATAGGGACCACTTCAGTGGAAAGGTAAACAGCATTCCGTGCACTCATGCCTGCCACATGTCCACGGAAATGTCTGCAGACGCAGACAGCGCTGGCTCTTTGGCTAGAAACAGAGATGAGCACTGAACCCTAGAGTCAGATACGACTGGCTTTCGAGCAAGGGCAACCTTTACTTTACCTGCTCTTCTATGAGACTGTGTGCGGATATTGCTGCTTTGGCTTTGTAAGGATCTGTAATCGTTCCTGAACTCTAGGAGTGAAGGAAAGAAGAGATGCCCGTAACAACCAGGCAATCCCTTGACACCAAACTGCAGCTCAGTGACAGTTGCAGATGACAGTACAATATTTTATTTTTTAAATTAAATTTTGCAAAAATAAACATATAAAACAATACAAACAACATAGGTATAAAATGTAAAAAATACAGAAACATATAAAATACATATAACCTTATCCAAACGATTATTAACCACATTATAGTATTGCTACATTTATTCTCATTAGGAAAATAAAAAAGAAATCTAATATATTACCAATCAACCTCGTTATATTAACTTTCCCATTTTTAAAATAATATATTCTAAAACTTATACAATATATCTAAAATATTTAAAGTATACATCTTCTATATCAAAACATAACATTACAAATAACTCTATCCTGTGTTATATACAAAGCCCTAGGGGGATATGGCTTATCTCAACCATACTTTATTACATACAAAACTTCCTTTGATCTGGTACTGGATGGCTGCCACTTCCTTTTCTAAGCGCATACTCCACAAACGGTTTCCAAATTTTCCAAAATCTGTTCTCTTTAATTAACCCTTTCTTTTCCTTCAATTCCCACGTTAATTAATTATTCAGAGCCAATCGCCACATTTGTTTATACCATTCCTCCAGTCTAATACTCTCATCATTCTTCCACTTCCTTGCAATACACAACCTCCCTATCGTCATCATATTTGATAACAAGTCCTTTTTATCTTTGTCCAAGTTAATTTTCTCCAAATTTATCAACATTATGGTGCCACATATGTATATAAGTCCCTACACTTTTCTTACATCTCCAACATAAATTATTCTTAGTTTTATCAATTCGATTCAATCTCACCGGGGTCAGGTACCACCTCCACAACACCTTGTAATTGTGTTCCTTAATTCTAACAGACATTGTTTTCATAATCCTTCTCTTCCATATTAATTTCCAATTTATATCTAAAAAAATTGTGTTTAAATCTTGCTCCCATTTTATCCTTAATTTATCTTGTGAGTCATGTTCAGAGTTTAACAATTTATAAATCTTACTTACCAAGCCCTTCACCCCTATTTCTCCTTTTCTAACCTTCCATAACAGATCTTCAAATACTGTCTTATTCCTTTCCAGACCGGGATCCGTCAAATATTTACCATTCCATTTATTCACTATTGCAATTTGCAGCCAATTCAAATTGCAATTGTACAAATAATTCCTTCCTTTTAATTTCATCAGTACAGACTCTTATCCAGTCCCTCAATAGAAACAAATCATTTCTATTTAGCACATCTCTCACTCTCTTGTCAATTTTAATTGGGAAATTTGTCATCTCCTCTATTTCAATAATTTGGGGATATGTCAGGAGCTAATATTATTTTACCTTTTTCAAAACTTCCCACATTGACTTTAACATTTTATTTCCAATATTAATTTCCCCTACATCCTTATCAAGAAAGGTTGCTTTACCTATTTGACCTAATTCTTCTATCTCTATGTCCTCCCAAATCACCTTTTCTTTCATCAAAAACTTAACAACATTTTAAATCTGAAATGCCCTATAATAATTTTTAAAATCTGGAATTCCTAATGCACCCTGGCTTTGAGGAAGATACCACAGACTTTTTGGGATTCTGGATCTAATTCCCCCGTTACAATAATTATTTAACAAACTCTGTACTTTCTTAATCTCTTTATCCGTAAATTGGATTGGTAGGGCATCAAATAAAAAATTAATTTTCAGTAACAACATCATTTTACATATAGCTACCCTACCAAACCATGACAAATTTAATTTCTTATATTGCTGAATTTTTTCTTTGATCCATGTTCTTTGTTTATCATAATTTAATTTCTTAATATTTTCCATTTGTCCGTGATATTAACCCCCAAATATTTCAAACTTTCTTTAATTTGAATTTTATATTTGTCCAATATTCTTTGTTGCTCTGTTTTATCTGTACTATACATAATCATTTTGGATTTTCCCCAATTTATTCTTAATCCTGTAATTTCCTCAAAGTCTTTGAAATTCACCTGAATTCTTTCTAATGCCTTCATTGGGTCCTTCATAATTACCAATGTATCATCTGCTAGTATCATCTGCTAGTGGAGATGACAGTATCCCAGTTGAATTTTTCAAAGCTCTAAAAGATGACGGAATCAAATTACTGCATTCGATATGCCAGCAGATCTGGAAATCAAAACAGTGGCCACAGGATTGGGAAAGATCAGTATACGTTCCAATCCCAAAGAAGGGTAGTGCCAAAGAGTGTACAAATTATCGAACAATTGTGCTCATCCCACAAGCTAGCAAGGTGATGCTCAAGATAATACAGGATAGACTTCAGTAGCACGTGGAGAGAGAATTGCCAGAGGTGCAGGTGGGTTTCAGAAGAGGCAGGGGGACTAGAGACCACATTGCTAATATACAGTGGATCATGGAGAAAACAAAAGAATATCGGAAACAAGTATACCTCTGCTTTATTGACTATACCAAGGCCTTTGACTGCGTGGACCACAATAAAATGTGGCAAGTACTTAAAGAAATGGGAATACCAGAACACCTCATATGCCTCACGAGAAATCTGTACAAGAGCCAAGAAGCAACAGTTAGGACAGAACACGGAATGACAGAATGGTTTGGAATAGGAAAAGGAGTAAGACAAGGCTGCATTTTATCACCCTACCTTTTCAACCTATACACAGAGCACATAATGCGCAATGCGGGGATGGAGGAATCACAATATGGGATAAAAATTGCTGGGAGAAACATCAACAATTTGAGATATGCAGACGATACCACCCTAATGGCAGAAAGTGAGGAAGATTTAAAGAAGCTACTGATTAGGTTGAAAGAAGAGAGTGCAAAAGCTGGCCTGAGACTTAACATCAAGAAAACCAAGATAATGGCAACTGGCCCTATCAGCACCTGGAAAGTAGACGGGGAAGAAGTAGAAGCAGTGACGGATTTTACTGTCTTGGGATCTAGGATCACTGCAGATGGTGACTGCAGCCATGAAATAAAGAGGCGACTGATTCTAGGGAGACAATCCATGAGAAACCTGGGGAACATAGTGAAAAGTAGAGACATCATCTTGCAAACAAAAATCCGTATAGTCAAAGCAATGGTATTCCCAGTGGTAATGTATGGATGCGAGAGCTGGATCATTAGGAAGGCTGAGCGCAGAAGAATAGACGCCTTTGAGATGTGGTGTTGGAGGAGAGATTTGAGAGTACCCTGGACAGCGAAGAGAACAAATAAGTCAATCTTGAAAGAAATCAGTCCTGACTGCTCCTTAGAAGGTCAAATAGTAAAGTTGAAGCTGAAGTACTTTGGACACCAAATGAGAAGAGAGGATTCACTTGAGAAAGCCTTGATGCTGGGAAAGGTGGAGGGCAAAAGAAAAAGGGGACGGCCAAGAATGAGATGGCTGGATGGCATTGTGGACGCAGCGGGCACCGAACTGAGCGGGCTGAGGAGATTGGTGGAGGACAGGGGTACCTGGAGATCAATGGTCCATAGGGTCGCAAAGGGTCGGAATCGACTGTGCGACTGAAGAACAACAACAACAAAATCATCTGCATATAAACTTATTTTATTACCTAGAATTCCCTTAATACTAGTATCATTTCTGATGGCAGTTGCTAATATCTCCATCGCCATTATGAATAATATTGGAGATAACGGACAATCTTGTCTAGTACCGGCTTCCAACTTTATATCTTCTGTATGTGCATTATTCACTTTAACAGTT
The DNA here is from genome assembly GCA_035047345.1 of Bradypodion ventrale. NCBI lineage: Eukaryota > Metazoa > Chordata > Lepidosauria > Squamata > Chamaeleonidae > Bradypodion > Bradypodion ventrale. The sequence continues at coordinate 251,701,673 of JAWDJE010000004.1, read as the reverse complement.
GCACTTCCCTGTTGATATAATTGTTCTATAATTTTTTAAAACTTTTCTCCAAATCCATACCCCGATACTATTTCATTAATAGTTACCCATTGAAGTGAATCAAATGCCTTAAATATATCTAATGATAATAATCCGGCCTTATTCTTATTTTGAACAGTATTATCCACTAAATCTAGTACTCTCCTCATTAAATCAGCCATGTGTCTCCCCTTTAAAAAACCAGCTTGATCCGTACCTATATAATTACCCATGAAGCTATTGAGCCTATTTGCCAATATTGACGTAAAAATCTTTGCATCTTGGTTAATTAAAGATATGGGTCTATATGATTCTATTTTTTCCAAATCTTTCCCAGGTTTAGGAATTAATACTATTGTTGATCTGTACCATGAAGTTGGAATTTGTCCACTATCTAACAAGTAGTTAAACAACTTTATCAGTCTCGGAGTCACATTATCTAAAATTCCTTATAAAATTCTGCTGATAGACGATCTTCTCCTGGCAACTTATCATTTTTAAGTTTTACAATAACATCTCTTATTTCTTTTCCTGTTATTTTATTTTCCATTTTCTTCTTATGTTCTTTACTCACTTTTAGCGGGGGGCGTTCCAACATGGCGGGCTGATCAGCTGTGATTCCCAACAGTTCTTCAAAGGAGGGCCGTTTAAAGTGGTTAAAAGTAGATAAAAGTGGATAAATAGTAACAAGAAGTATCTAAAAATAAACCTTACCGTATTTCCTGTTAAAATTTTGGACTGGCTGCGGCTTGGGAGAGTTTGCCCAAGGAAAAGCGGGTCTCTTGGCTTCTTGCGGTCTGGAGGTAGGAGCAGAACGCAGGGCCAAGCTTTGCAGAGTATCGGGAGGAGTGAATCGCTGGGTTTCGCTCGGTTTTTGGAAGCGAGATTGAAGATTGAAGGCGGAAACGGGCAGAATGGGCTCTGTTTTGGAGCACAATTCAGGAGGAGTGAAGTGCCGAGTGTTGGGACCTGGCCAGCTGGAGCGAATTGTTGGAGAGTGAGAGTGAAAGTGACGGGAGACTCAGGAAGAGTGAGTTTACCAGCCTTGCTTGGACTTGCTCTGGTCCGCTCTTAGCCTTGCGTGGCTGAGGCAAGATGGAGAGAGAGAAAGTGGGGGTGAAGCAACACTGAGAAGGAGAGAGTTGGGACTGATTGGACGGAGTTGGATGAGACCGTGCCGTGGTTGAGCAGCTCAGGATTGGGAGCGGAGAATCCAGAGAGTCTTTGCGGAGAAGCGGAGTGAAGGAGAAAGAGGAAACGGGTGGATGAACCGACAAACAGCAATCAAACAAGCTGGCAAGCGGAACTACTAGGGTAAGTCCGGGGGTCCAGGCGGGGGGGGGAGTGGAAGCAAGCCTCAGTCAGCCCCATCGGCGCATAATAGGCCCTGAATGGTGCTATGTGGTGTTTTGTGGAGCTGCGGAGGTCGGTGTTGGATATATAACATCTGGCCGCGAGAACGGGAGTTCATCTAGTGTATTTTTAAAATTTCTTTTCCTTCAATGGTGGGTTTTTTAAAACTGTGGCAGAATAACATCTACGTTTCTCTGTTATAAAGTGCGCCATCCCTTTCTCTTTGGAAGCTGTTTTGCCACCTTCCTGCCGCCTTTTATATACAGGAAAAGATTTAAAGGGGCCCTCGGATTAGTTGATACAATATTGCTGCAGCTTTAAATTTGTTTCGCCATACAAGGAGAATAAGATTCTTTTTGTTTTTTCCGTTTGAAATCATAACATTGGCTCTCATTGAATGTTATTTTCACGCAGGGCAAGATGGCGATTTAAGACTCTGCCGTAGTAATTTTAAAATTGTTTGCCCTTCTTTTCCGGTCACTTTTCCACACCCAATTCATTGTTAAGGTTGTACAGATCATACAGTACAGACAGTGGCAAATTTGAAAGTTCATTTTAGAGATTTTTAAATTAAGTCTTTTTAATTTTTAATATTATTTCTTTTTTCTTTTTCACTCTTTTTCTAAGGGGGAACTGAACAAGCTGAGATTTTGATGCATATCTAATTGACTTTTAATTTGAGACAATAGTTACTTGGAATAAGGAATTTTCATACATATATAAACAAAATAGAACTGAATTGAACTGAACTGAGTTTAATTAATACTGATTTTTAAAGAACTTTTGAACAACTTTTTGCTTATTACATAAATCTTTGAAAATTTTATTTTATAGATTTTTTAACAAGTAACTTTTAATCCTTCTTTTTTTCTTTATTTTTTTCTTTCTTTTTTTGTGTTAGTTCGACAGTACAATATTTTAGTTCTTACTGCTTCCATGCAATTTGAGTACTTGCTTCCCAGACGCTAATGCACGTTTGCGTCCTCTGAAATGTGCTACTTGCTGTAGGATCTGGAAGAGAAAACAAAACAAAAACAGACCAAACCAAATCAGCTCTCTCCCTCTTCAGGATAGTCCTTGAAAGGAAACAGAAAACCACACAGTATGATCTGCAAAGCAGACTAAGGAATGCAGCAAAGGGGGCAGCACTGTTGTTATTCAGTCGCACAGTCGATTCCAACCCTTTGTGACCCCATAGACCATTGCCCACCAGGCACCCCTGTCCTCCACCAGTCTCCTCAACCCGCCCACCTCTGTGCCCATTGCATCAACAATACCATCTAGCCATCTCATTTTCTGACACCCCCTTCTTTTTTTGCCCTCCACCTTTCCCAGCATCAAGGCTTTCTCAAGTAAATCTTCTCGTTTGATGGCCAAAGTACTTTAGCTTCATTTTCACTATTTGTCCTTCCAATGAGCTTATTCGGTGCCATAAATTACAGACAACACATACAGTACTGCTATTTTGTTTTCTTCAGTAAACACTCTGACTATTGTGGATTAAGAATAGCAACAGAAAAACCATATTGTTGAAAGAAACTTTAATCAAGAAACGTCTTTTCATATCATAATTACATTATACAAAGGATATCAGAACGTTAACAACTTTGGGGGATTTTTATTTTATTTTTTTGCTAGTTCCCTTGCCACTGTTCACTCTGCCATTTCAGGTAACAAAATGAAGCATTGCACCATAGCTTTAAGTAATGTGTTTGTAATTTTTACATTTATTTACAGTTTTATTTACATAGAAACAAATGGAAATTAGGAGGCATCAGTAAAAAGTGTAAGTGAAAACACCAAGGTTTTACATCTGGATTATAGTATCCAGCATAAAGAAAGAAAACAATTCCCCCATCACCTTCCTTTATGGAGGTCCAATTACGCTCACAGATTTCACAGAATCTTAACTCTATCATGAATGGCTAAGAAGACATTGTTGGACTGAACATTCCACAAGGTTCTATTTTAAAAATGTGCATTTTTGAACTATGGTTATTTTTTTTTAAAAAAATAGGTCACCAGGGGTGAAGTGTATTTGAGAGCCATGCCATCTAACCACTAGTTTTGCACTTTCATTCTAAGTGTGGTAGGACTGACTGCGATTACTCAGCAGCAAGAGAAAAGCATTTTGAACATGATTTGTTACTTCACGTATTCTAGGTCACAGCCCCAGCACAAATCCAAGGCCCATTTCTAGAGAATCGTATCACAATGTTGTTCTTTAAGAAAAAGAAATACATAACAATTCTTTATGGTATGTATTATAAATAAAGTTATGCTTCATAAATAACATGCATGCATTAGCGTGATAAGCATAAGCATGATTTTTCTCTGGATAAGGATGAAAATGTGATTTAATGTTACTATTTTAGCCTGACTTGGTGGTTGTATGTAGTTCAACTATGCTACCTTTTGAAAGGAAAAACAGCAAGTTTTGGGAAGATTCAAAGATCTATGGAAACTACCCTTCCAGAATTTCAATACCTTGTCCCATAGACTCTAGCATCTTGAAGACATGGGATGCATGCAAAAGGTCCCCCTCTCTTGCTGTTTGCTATACAAATGCATTTCAAAGACAAACCTGATCCTAAGTTCCTTATCAACTCAACGGAAAGCACTTCCCTTGAAACATTGGTCCCTCTCCCTCAAACAAAAAGCCTTTGGTGTGTTGAGAAGTAAAATCTGATTCGCAGTAAAAAGAGATACATTGACTTTCTTACTTCTGATAAAGTGAATAGTAGATTATAATACAAAAATCACCCAAATGATCTGACTGAAAGACCTCCCCTAAAGGCTGATATGTTTGGGGTAGTTTAATTTAGAAGATAGCAAGGCCGTAAGAATTTTATAAAAGTGTGCATAGGTGGAGAAAGGTGACACACAGAGAGATGTACCTCTCAGGACAGAAATAGATGCTTGTTAATCTTCCATTGAAGAGGGAATATCCTCCCTGTTGAAAATGTTTGAGAGCACAATACGCACTCTTCTTACCCTACATAATTTGCAAATCAGTGTGATTCATTTTTGTAACTGGTCTTCAGGACTTAAGTGTCAGACTCCTTTAAATCTGATTTCTCAAACAGAGGTCTCTGCTTGAATCACTTCATTCCAATGCTCATTGGGGCTATCTATTTCGGTTTCTGTCTTCATTCTCATTACAACTAGAACTGATTGCGATTCAGTGAAAATGGGTTAGCAGTTTATTCAAAATTTGAGTTGGAACCAGTGGTGGGATCCAAATAAATTTGCTGCCACACTGTGGCCGTGGTATGGTGGGCGTGGCCAGGGGAAAAGCCCTGCGTTGCACCCAAATTAGGACTACTTTATTTCAAAACTTGGATGAGAGGGGCCAGCCAGAATTTCTGCTACTGGTTCTGGTGAACTGGTGCGAACCTGCTGATGCCCACCACTGGTTGGAACTTTATTCTAGGCAGACAAGACAAGCAATTAGTCTACAGAATGTACTATCATTACTTCTAGATCACTTTAAGGGGTATTCAGACAAAATCTTGGAAGATAATCATCAGTTACAACCACTGTACCTAAAGGGAAATTCTAGGTTCAGAACCAGTATGCTGGTTCAGTACAGCTGCTGGTGGAAAACAAATGTCAGGTTGGCCTTTGTGTAATAGCTAGTTGTAGGCTTCCAAGCAGCACAACATTGGCCACTCTGGGGGAAAACACAGTATAGGAACTAGCCAGGACAAGAATCCTCATCTCCAACTATCAGGAATCTCATCGCCTAAAGCAAGCTGGATCCTGATTTAGATGTCTACAACCGAGACAACCGCTTTCCCACATCCAATCTTCTAGTCACCTGTAAATTCTACTTATAGAAAAGGAAATCCTGTTGAATGGGGTGAGCTATGGTTTGGGGAGAGAAAACTGCCCAAAATTGTATGGATGGCCTTCTATGATCACAACCTACTTCATTAGGAGGCATGCAGATACTGGTTGGTTGGATGTCGGGGAGATTACAAACAGAAAGCAAAGCTGGTAGTAGTCTATTTAATTTCAACATACAAACATTTCACCTTGTATTCATTTAGGCTCTGCACAGAATGAGCTAAAATTTAAGTAATATATTCCTCTTTAGGAGAGTATTTTTGAATGAGTTCTAGTAACACTGTGTTTTATTAGTACAATATGTTGAAGTGGTTTATTTTGATGTACATTTCATAGTGTTAAATGGCCTAATTTTCACAGTATAGAAAGATACCAGCAGTGTTTTCATGGAGGCAAGTATGGGTATGTCATAATCTTATCACATTGCATTTCTTTAGGTTTTTAACAGATAGCAGACTGAAATACATGAGCAAACATACTCTTACCTTTTCTATTCATTTGCCTTGTATTCATCTACCTTTTAAGCAACTTTTACATTACTGTATATAATAGCCAAGACAATTTTTCAGTGATTACTGACAGTTTCACAACTTAGACATATTTAATTTATACAACGAATTTTATGTTCAGTGTAAACAAGCATAGGAAAAATACCTTTAAAATGACTGTGTGATGTGTGCTTTATTTGATGTCCTTATGAAATGAAAACTATACAATATAATCCCTTGGTATATGTTTCCCATTCGGCATTGTTGCTGTTGAGAAACTGAATTTTCTATATCATGGATCGAAAATTACATTGCAACTCTAAATATTCATGCTACCATTTCCTCTCCTGAAGAGCCTGTGTCATAAAGAGCAATAATTTAAGAAAAGCCCATGTTTTCAATGTCATTATATATACTTTTCTCATAACCAGGAACTTAAAAAATCCATTTTGGAGATAAAAAATGTGAAATTTTATATGTAAACATTATTGTATACCTGAAACACTGGAAGGAAATGCTAGATACAAGTTACATTACATTAGAATGTCAAAACAGAGGAAAGTATGTTGTAGGGAGAGGGGGAAAGGTTGCCCTTGAAGCCTTCTCATAAAGGTCAATTGTCTTCTTTAATTTCAAAATGCCTATCCAGTTAGGAGCAGTTATTTGGTGAAAATGGCCCAGAAAAAAAATCACATTCAAATTCACCATAGTCATTATCCATTAGTTGAACCTGGACAGTTTTAATTTTCCTGAGTAAAGTCATTGATGTTTTTCAATGTCTCCTGTAATTGTTCAAATAAAATAAGGCAGTTAATGACAATGTTCACTGATTTTTTCCTCATCTTCCAGAAGCAAATCTGTACCATCTTCAACAAATTTGAATTTCTGGAAAAGCACATAATAAAGCTGCATTCAGTATCTGTTGCTGCCCATTGCCTGGGATTTGGTGAAAGGGTAACTTAGTTTACCGGTATCCCTTGAAAGTCAGTGATGTAAAGCAGCATATTGCACAATTCAAGATAAACCATTCCCCCCAAAAATGAGGTCCAGTTGATTCACTTGTGATATCTTCTTTTCCCTTTGAAAATGTGAGTAAAAGCCCAAGTCTTAGCTTAGACATGGATGCAAAAATTTTTGTCCATTAATCTGAAAGCATTTTTTCCTTGATTTTCTTAATAGACTGTGGAAATCAAGGTCTTTTTTGCAACATCTTTGATTAGAAAGGCAGCATAGATTTCTAAGTAGTCAAGTGGACTCCATGAACAACAGAAAAAATTGCAACCTAATTATAAAAGGCTTCCTTTTTACGAAGAATATTGTGCTTTAAAAACAAACAGATCAAGTCATCTTCATTTATAATTAAAATTCCAAAGAGATCAATTCGTTTTTTCTCTAGTCCACTTGATCATAGTCTCTGGAGAGCGGTACAGGAATATTAATTTGGCATATAGGTCTTCCTCCAGTTCTAATTCACCAGTCTCCCGCACTAAGAAGATATCAGTACATAATTTCAGGATACGATCCACATTGGGAAGTTCTTCAAACATTATGGAGTGGGAGATTCCACTGAAGAATTCACGGACAAATTTTCCTATTACCAAGACAACGGAAGCATATAATCCCATTATGCTGAAAAATGAGAAAGAGAAGACACTATGTTTAGAAAGATGCAGTATGAACAAATACAAATAGAAAATGAAGAAACCTATATAACAGGAAGAAATTAAGAATGTAAAATTGATGGCATCATATATCATAAACGACTCTTTCTTCCTTTCCCCGTATACTACAAAGATAGGTCCTTAATCCCTAAAGAAAGTAGAAACCAAATGTCCAGGTGGCAATGGAGGAAAGACTGATAATAGCGAAAGAATGTGCTACTGTAGGTGTAAATACTTAGACTTCCATAGGGATTGGAAAACAGGGTTCTGTCAAAAGATTCCATTTGCCCATTGAAATCTAGAACTATGTTGCTCTACCCATATCATGAAAGATTCAACAAGGTTTTATCAAACACTAATTTAGCATACTAAGTTTAGGAATAGGCTTGATCAGGAAGAAACGACTGGCAAAATGTACTATGTGGCCTTGATAAGTGAAAACTACTTGACTTTAAAACATTACAGATTAAAGGTGCAACGTGACAGTTTATTTTGGAGTGGGCTGGTGTGAGCTGAATAGGGTTGCTTGGAAGTGCTACATGCCATTTGGCGTGATCCTTGCATCCAAATGTCATATTGGAGCAAACAACCCTATTTGGTCTTGCTCCTTCTGGTTGGAATATCATCATATTGTGAATCAAGTCACTTCAGGATATTAGCAAACTGAACATTTCCCCTACTCCTTGGGAGAAGGGCAAAAGTGACCTTTTAAAAGACTAGGTAAAGGTAAAGGTTTCTCAAAAGCCAGTCGTATCCGACTCTAGGGTTCAGTGCTCATCTCTGTTTCAAAGCCGAAGAGCCAGCACTGTCTGCTTCTTCAGACGTTTCTGTGGTCATGTGGCAGGCATGCCTAGCCACTGGAGCACACGGAATGCTGTTACCTTCCCATCAAAGTGGTCCCTATTTATCTACTTGCAATTTCTTGCTTTTGAGCTCAGCTATAAAATAATGTTTAAAAAATTGCTTTCCATTGTCTTAAAGGGCTAGTTTACAAACTGGCTGCAGCCAAATCTTCAGCAAAGGTCTACTGTAGCTTAAAAAAATATCACTTTCTCTGACCTCTGCCAAGCAGCGGAGGAAGTTTTCCATGTGCTTATATCCCAAGTGGCTCTCTTATTAAGCTATTTCATGATATTGGCAATTACAACTGGAAGGAATGCAAGAAGGCACAGTTTTGGATTGTTCCCACCAATCGCAAACATTGCAACCAGACCAAACCAGAGTGATCTTATCTGATTCAAAGAAGTAGATCCTTCAGACGGGGACTCAGAAAGCTATAGGTAGGAATGCTCTGGGGAAAATTTGGTTCACAGCAGTGATTAGATTGCATTTTCCACTGGGAAAAGGTGTAAACAAATCTGACCCTGCAGTGGACCAAACTTTGACTACACCCTAAGAACCAGGTATCAGTATCTGGCTTTCTAAACCATTTTAACAATCTGTATAAATAAAGCAGGAGTGTGCGCCTGTGAGTCCCGAATGCGTTTCCACACACCAGGACAAGGCCACACAGCCCCCTGGCTCACACCTACCATTCACATCCCAGATTGCATAGCCAAAATCTGGGGGCCGCAGGTGGGTCGTGCGCACCACAAAAACCAAAACAAAAAACAACTACAAGCCCCACAAACCCCTGTGCCATGCACCAGCCGATCAGATTGGCTGGCACGAGCCACATCACCACGCACCAGCCAATCAGATTGGCTGGTGCGAGCAAAGGAGAGGCAGGGCCAGGGGCACATGCAGACAGAATGGAGACAGCACGTTGACGCTCCATTTGGCCTCCCAGGGAGACGGGGACCGAAAGCGATGCTCTGTTCCACCCTCACCTCATGGGGGGAACAAGCACCTACCCCAGGGAGGGGGGGCAAAGCGTGGCTGCCTTTGGCCCTCACCTCCCGGGGGAAATGAGCCACATCCCCAGGAGGTGAGGGAGAAAAAGGGCACTCCGTTATGCCCTCACCTCCCAAAGGGAAGCGAATGCCTACCCCAGGGGTGGGGTGAGGGCAAAGCATGGCTGCCTTCGGCCCTTGCCTCCCGGGAGAAACAAGCCACTTCCCCAGGAGGTGAGGGCAAATAACGGCACTCCGTTACCCCCTAACCTACCGAAGGGAAACAAACGCCTACCCCGGGGGCAGGGGCAGAAAGCGTTGTTGCCTTCGGCCCCCGCCTACCAGGGGAATCGAGCCACTTCTCCAGGAGAAGAGGGCGGAGAATGGTGCTCCGTTCTGTCAACGCCTCCTGGAGGGAAGCGAGCGCCTACCCCGGGGACAGAGGCCGAAAGCACGACTGCCTTCAGCCCCTGCAGCCAGGGGGAAGTGAGCCACTTCCCCGGAAGGCTAGGGCCACACGCACCGCTGCCTTGTGTGAGTGTTTGTGTGTGGGATGTGTGGTTTTGTGTATGTTGGTGTTTGAGTGAGAGAGAGAGAGAGAGAGAGAGAGAGAAAGAGAGAAAGAGAGGGTGAGTGAGAGAGAAAAAATGGGTGAGTGAGAGAGAGAGTGCGTGTGTGTGTCTGTGTGTGAGAGAGAGAAAGAGAAAGAGAGAGAAATAGATAGACTGGGTGCGTAAGTGCCTGTGTGTGTCAGTGAGTGGGTGAGTGAAATAGAGAGAGAGAGAAAAGGCATGGGTCCCACCCGTCCAAAGGACGGGCACCTATGCTAGTTGAAAATAAATGACAGATCAAACTGTCTCTCCTTGGGATGTTCAAACCAGTCTATTGGCTTTATTACCTTTGCCTGAATGATTCCTGAGAATGAATGCTAAAGGATTCCCTACTGGGTCATAGGTTTGAAACTGATGTGTGAAACTAAGCTATGGAAGAGACAGTTATTCAAGAGTGAAGGATGACAGTCTAGTAATTGCTAAAACCATGGAAAACTGGAATTTTAGAAACTAGTGTTTTCAGGCTCCTTTTGATTAAGTTTTGTAATTTGTTTGGAGCACTGTATATTCCAAAATGGGCCTCAAAAAGGATCTTTGGCAATACTCAACCCAGAAGCTTCAATGCTGATCCTTAACAAGGATCTAGAAAACTTCCAAGCACACCAGTCAGAGTGACTGGTTGAATTTACCAGAAGAAGCACAGAATACAGATAGGGCCAATGAAATTGTAAACACCATTGCAAACACCATGTACAGTGCAGCAAATACAATCACCATTACGTCACATTCTCTGGGACCTACTGTGTCCTCATGGGCATCTATTGTGTCTTCTTGATTTTAGAACCTTGAGAACTCTAACTGGGTTCTCTCTGACCTACACAGTACCTCTGATGATCTAAAACAAGTCATCTAGAATGATGAAGTAAACTCCTGCTCAGATCCCTCAGGTTTTGGGAGAAAGGGTCTGTTTTATGTTGCCTTATATTATAAACAGACACAGCCTCATTCCAGAAACAATGAAGAGAACTAGCCAAAAACAGTGCTGCCGGAGTTGGAACAGCAAATAGAGAGCAGTAAAGGCAGAATAGTTAATGACAACACTGCCAATTATACAAGTTAAATTGCATAGTACAGTACTTGAAATTTAATCTAGCATATCAGGTAGAAGATCTTTCAAACACATCTTTGCAAGAAAAGCACACTAATAATATGAAAGTAAAGGTAAAGGTGAAGTTTTCCCTTGCTCGAAAGCCAGCTGTATCTGACTCTAGGGTTCAGTGCTCATCTCTGTTTCAAAGCTGAAGAGCCAAAATCGTGTGCTTCTGCAGATGTTTCTGTGGTCATGTGGCAGGCATGATTAGACACTGGAGTGCACAGGACGCAGTTTACCTTCCTACTGAAGTCCCTATTTATCTACTTGCAATTTCTTGCTTTCGAACTGCTAGGTTGGCAGGAGCTGGGACAAAGACGGGAGCTCATTCCGTCCTTCAGTACTCTGGAATCAAACTGCTGACCTTCCATCTCCCAGTCAGCGTCTTAGCCACTTGAGCCACTGTGACTAATCATTTGCTGCTCTTTCACGATACCCCAGGTCTGCTGCTGGAGGCAGCCACCTCATCTTGCCCAGTGGGGCCTGAAAACAAAAGCATTTCACTTTAAAGCAATCTGCCCTATTGTTTACCAACATCAATAACAGAGGCTTACATACCCATAACCTGCCAAGAATCCAAGGCTAGGAGGGCTAACTTTGTCACTGAACACAATGAGTTCCAGTCTTGTTGCATTTGGTTCCATAACCTTGCTAGTCTGGTTTAGAACCCACCACTCGCGCCGTTCAGATTGATTTTCAAAATCATTGCTACTGGACAGTGAAACAGTGATGTTCTTTTCTTTCCCATCTACCAAAGTAAAAAAGGAGGAGGAGGGAGGGAAATTGGAAGAAACCTTTTGTCAGTATGTTAATATAAAAAGTAAACGTAGCCATATTGGCCATTAGAGCAATTCCAGAAAACATAACAGGCCTTACATAACAAGCAAAAGGGTAGAAAATTATGTGCAAAATTTTGATGTTTTGAAATCTCTTTATTAGGCAAGTAAGGTAAAACCCCGAGCCTTTCCCTGGTCCGGCATTGGCCGCGGGGAAGTGGGAGCTTTTGGGTGCTCCCACTGGAGGGGGGGTAGTATGGGGCTTGTGTCTTTTGAAATTAATTGTATGGGATTTTTTTCTTCTTTTCTTGCAATGTGTTAATTTTCAATCTGTTTTTGTAATTGTGTAATTATATCTGTGATACTGTATTTATATGTGTTGTAAGCCGCTTTGAGTGGCACTTGTGCTATGAAAGCGGGGTAGAAATTAAACTTATTATTATTATTATTATTATTATTATTATTATTATTATTATTATTATTATTATTATTATTATTATTATTATTATTATTATTATTATTATTATTATTATTATTATTATTATTATTATTATTACAACTGCCTCGATTTAAATTTGCTGTGGTTTACAACGGCAAATCCTATAGAAATGCCGTCCCGGTTCACAAATTTTTAATGTATTTTTTCCGGTTTACAATGATAAATTCAGGACCATTTTTAAAAATTTTCAATGCATCCCTATGGATGTTTCGGTTTACAATTTTTTCTGGTTGCAACGGAGGATGTTGGAACGGACCTTCGTTGTAACCTGGGGTTTTACTGTACACTGTTTAAAATTACTGTGTATGTATAGGAAACTGCAGAAGCAGCAGTACATGGTAAGGTCTGGTAGAATGACTAGACCTGACTGCATAGCTCCTTCCTCTTCTATGATTACCCCTCGTGCATGTCATGATCTTAGGTTGTCAGCTTGTCACCATGCAACTGCATTCTTTCTCATATCTCAGATTCGTATCTCAAATTCCTTAGGGGAGAGGGAAGAACACTCCAGTCATGGAAGCTTCTAGAAGATCCCCCAAATTAGGTAATGCCAATGAGTTAATGTATTCCTAGGGGTGGCAGGAGTCACTCTTTCCCCTATATAAGGAGTGCCTTTTTAGAGCCCAAAAGGATTCTCTAACCTGGGGCTACCTAGCTCTGTTAGCTGAACTCAAATTCCCTGGAGGGAATCAAAATCATCCCTGACAAGATGAGCCTGTCAGGGCATTGAGGGGAGAAACTGATCTTTACTAACTTGTCTTTTTCTTTCTACAGGAATTATATAATGCTTTTCTTTTCTGAAATTTCATCTTGGAAAATAAAGCTCTTTGTGAGTTTTAATATCTACTGAGTGCGAGTCTATTTATCAGGCATATCCAGGTACTATAGCTCTCTGCTTCAACACGCTACCAAACCAACTAAATAACTGCCTACTCCCTGGGTCGGGCAGGTGAAGTCATGTGGCGACCCGGGTTCTGGAAGGAGAGGTGACAAAAGGCTGTTGAGGGAGTATGTGGAGAAAGAGTAAATCTAACAGCCTGCTGATCATAACCAGCCTCTCGAACCCACAGCAAGGGTCAAGCCCACGACAGTGCATACAGTAATTTCAAAAGCATACTGGCCCTAGGGGGGAAAAACATTTGACTATAACTCAACAGGACAACTTAGAATATTCTATAATAAGACTCATTTAATTTATTTAGAATTAGAGAGCCAGGAAGGGCCGTTTCCTTGTTACTATTTTGGAAGAGTCTACAATTCTCAAACAAAACACAAGCAATATAGATCACCAAGTGTCAAAATCAAAGTACATTAAAAAAATATTTCCCAGTTGGAAATAGTAAGCAGCTTATTTTGAAAAATACAGACCTTTTAAGAGTTGCTTTAGGGGTTTTGCAACAGAGTCACTTGGTGCCTTGACAAAATGGGGGTACACTTCCTTTAGTGTTCTGCCGAAGAAGAAAAGGCATATAGTAATCTACAGTTTGATCCATATAATGCATAATTATGTTGTTGAAGGATGTTGTAGCTATAATTTCTAAACCTGATTTTTGCTTCATTTTTACATAATTTTGCCACCTATAAATACATGGGGAATATGATGGCATTTCCATCTTGCACACTTTCCTTAACCATGCTCCTTATTAAACATTCTGCACTTAGTTGTTTTTGTTTTTGTTCAGTTGCACAGTCGATTCTGACCCTTTGTGATCCCATGGACCATTGCATGCCAGGCACCTCCTAGTGCTTTCGAAGAATACTAATCTTTCCCTCTTTTCTAAAAACAAATATTTAATTATAATTATTCATCCTATTCTTTAAAACATTTATTCAGACATAAAAAGAAAAAAAGAGGTAACAGAAAATAAGCTTCCACATACACATAATTGTTATGGGTGTATTTTTGCATGAGCTAAATGGTACCGTACAATGCAGTAAACAAACAAACAAACAAACAAACAAACAAACAAACAAATAAATAAATAAATAAATAAATAAAATCTATGTCTAAAGCACATCACACACACAAAAAGGCAATATTTTCAGTTAAGAATGCTATGGAGTAGCAGTGGAGTAAGTGGGATAATGATCCAGCCAAACACGGTCAATTCTTCCCTGACAGTCAGCTGACATAAAGCTAACAGTGGGGCATTCAGACACTAGTCTTTCCCTTTTTTCTTTTGTTTACTTTGTAAGGTAACAGCTATAGGATTTGGCTTCCAAATTCCTTGTTTCTCTGCTATATTTGGTACTCTGTTTCTCTCTTTTGGCACGATGTTTTACAGTTGCTTATTTATAACAGTCAACTTATGGATTTTCAGATCCTTATTTTAGGGCACAATGGTAAAGTGGTCAAAAGGCATGTGGATGTGTGGCCTGGCCTACAGATATACAGTATAGCCTATGAATTGGATTACCAATCTTTGCAATGGTCTTGGTCTGCCTATGGAATGTCATCAAAGACACACTCGGTTTGTTTCATGAACAGTAAGACTGGCTGCTCCCTGAAGACAAAGACACCCACACACCCATATTCCTTGACTTTTCTCTGCCTTATTTCCACAGCAGCACTGACTTACCCCCATCTCCCAACAACTTCTGCCTCAGATGGAGACTTTACTATGTATAATGCCTGGCTACAGGGGCTCACAGTTACTGGCATCTGACCAAAACTGACTTGGAAGCGAGTGTTCTGTTGCACTATGTCAGCACTGTGACATAGCAGCATGGAGACATAACAGCGACACAGCATTATCCTCTCCCCAATAGCAACAGAGTCAAAAATGATAGTGCAGGCCTATAATCTGTTCCCCATATCCCAAGCATTTTCAAGTAAAGAAAAAGAAGATCAGATCTTTCTGTTTGGTTGTGAGGAGTCAGTGGGACAGTCAGCTGCCTATGATGAGTATCAATCAACAATAACATCTAATCACCTGCTCCATTCTCCATACTCCAGAAGAACAGGTTCAAGGAAAGGAAATGACTAGGAACGAGAACACTGAAGACAAGGAAGACTTTAAAGAGAAGCCCATAGCAATTGTCCCACTGAGCAGATCAGAAAAATTCTCATCACTGAAATTCTGGACTGCGGGAAGGAAATGCAATGGCAGAAACTTAATTGGAATATCCCACTGTAGTGTTTCTTGCTGCGTTTATACTAATATGAAAAACCACTAGTGATCTCCAGATCGTTACATGGAGCATGTCACACTAAGATATGCATCTTTTAGAGTACTCAAAGCTAATTAGCATTTTGTATTCCAAAACGACACCCCAAACTGTGACACACTCCCTCTGGGTCTCATCTCTGTTTTTCTGCCCCTACAGATTAGATACATGATTTTTCAGGGAAGTACAAAACTCAACCCTGAATGAAAAACCTAGGTGAATCAACAATTAGATAGGCTGATTCTGAGACAACATGTATAAACATGGGAAACAGTAAACTCTTAAAAATCAGCAAAATTAACCTATGGAAACGGAGGAAGGGTTAGTATTGCATTTGCTGAAAGATGGCAGTATTTATCTGTCATATTTCAGCTCTATGTTGACAGTATTAATTTTTAATAGCAATTGTTAATATTGCTGTCTTCTAAGTTTTGTTATAAATAAAAACTGACATACTATTAGTAAACATAGAAAACAACTTACACAAAGGATAGGGTTTGATTTTTCATCATTTTAGCAATTTCTTTTCTTGTGCCATCTGGCAGGTTGAGAGACACTTTATCTGATGCTATTTCTGCCTTTGCTCCAAGGGATAGGTTTCTTTAATAAAAAGGCAAGAACACAAATCACACTATTTAACTGTTCATCAACATTTTGACACAAAGTATTTTACAGTTTCTCCAACTCACTATTCTCACTAGACAATAGACCCTGCATTGTTATACCTCAATCTTGTGTATGTCAAGCTGACAAATCTTATTTAGCTGCCATAGAGCAAACAGTGACATATACATCCACAATTAAAGCAAAACTTTATGTGTGGGATCTGCTTTCTGCTATTACAATTCTTACCTGTAAGTTCTTACTCTAAGGAGAGCCATTCAATGCTAACAGATTCTAGTAGCACCTAGAGTCCTATGCTGGGAGGCCATAGCCTTGTACCCACATACTGTCTCTGAGATGTCATGTAAACACTCTTGGGTTACATAATCATACCACAATGTGTGTTCTTTGGGAAACTCATGTGTTGGTGAAAGACTTACAGCTGTATCTTAGAGCCACTAAACCTTAGATCAGGGGTGCCCAAACATTTTGGGCCGTGGGCCGATCATGTGATTCAGGGAGCTAGTCACTATGGCCCAGGATGCAGCCCCCAGGTGATAGTTTGGGCACTCCTGCCTTAGATAATTAGCCATGAATAACAATTGTATCTGCATTACACAGCTATCAAATCTGCATAATTCTCCATCCTTTGGAAGTCTTGGATTTGTAGTTTTATGAGGTAAGGTACTTTGGATTCTTTGTGATAATTCAGGTGAGAGCATTAGTGCTTTTTAGCAGAATTTTCAAAGCACCTAATAGGCAATTAAAACTACTACTATACTGTGCAAGGTCCACATCTTCAATGGTTAGATGGCAACAGAAATATCAATACAAAGATGGGACTAATGAGCTGCCTCTCCTCATGTAGTTACTCTGTGACCGAAGAGAGGATTTAGGTATTGCAGATCATCCCTAAAATTTATGGCAATGTCCCCTAGACACAGTGTAAATAAGTCACATTAAAATGCTTTAGATTAACAGCTGGCCACGTGGAACAACCCCTTCTCCAAATTTAACAGCCATCACCCCTTCACAGAAATCAGAAGTCTGAGTCAAAGTCGAGAATCACTGCCATACTTTTCTCTAGATTACTTGAAGAACCTGCACCTCCCACAGTGTTCTGAAGGGCCTCATAACACTTTGAGTATAGTAGCTTCATTCCAAAATATTGTTACTCACTTCTAAAGCTTGGAACGGTTTCTTTTCAGGGCAACGTGGCCATGATAATTGGGGGGTTCTGGAAAACGTTATCAAAAAAAGTACATCTACAAGCTTCATGTAGTTCAAACCACCATAAAATAGATATGTCAGTTCATAAACTGAAACTACAAAGGCAGGCAAACCTATCCTAGATGACATGTCAAATTTGTTCAGGACTGAGAGAAACACAGAAGTATAGAATATTCTCACTGGACAGAAATCTGTTACTGTTGAAGCCATACCTTTGAATACTCCACGAGATGACCAGAGAAAACTCGGGATTATTTGCCTCAAGTTCCTCAATCATATTTTTTCTGCTAGGAGGACTGATGGTCCATAGGGAATTTGAGCTGCCTTCCAGTTGTGCTACTGTCACATCTTCACTACCATAGTTCTCTAGAAACTGTAAAGCAGCCTTTAAAATATGAAAAAAACAGGGAGAAAGGTAAAGTGTACATGTCATTACCCTTAAGTTATTAGCTGGAGACTTCTCTGCCAAAATTTTATTTCTCAGTCATACACACATATATTCCACTCCACCTCAAAGGGAAATATTCATGAAAAATGCCATTTCAGCAAAAGACAATTTTAAAAAGCTTGCATTACATTACCGCTCTCACACTTCTCCAAATGTTTCAATGCTTACTAAAAATATATAACTTAATTTTTTCCTTTTGTCAGTCTGCAGTCTATATTCTAAATACTGTATATCCTATCTTATATTTAATATCCTAAAATGTATCACAAATGTGTCTTTAGTAAATGTATGAAATTATTTTAGTGGTATGGAATGGTATTAAGCTTTCATGTTTAAATTTGTCATTTAGATAAGGGCAAGCTTTGCCTCTTTACAATATGCTGAAACATCCCGAGTTTAGTCTATATCTTCAAGCAAGATTGGTTATTTCAAAGTTACTTACAATATTATTCTCACGAACATAATGTTTACGTAACATCTCAAATTCATCTCCTGTCATATTTTTTAGTTGACTCTGCTGAGCACTCATTGTAAAAATAGGCTGGAAAACAAACAAAGAGATCTCAATGCTGATGCATTTATTTCTGTACATTCTGTTTTTAAAGAAAAGCATTTTTGTCAAGGTTCACTTTAAACTAAGCAAAAATTGCACATAGAAGTAAGAGAAAAAGGACAATGTAAGTGATTAGCTTGTTTGCTTGTACCTGGTAGCCTCCTAATGTAATTGTGATGGATACATCAAGTGGCTTGTTTGTGACACCGGCAACAGATTTAATCAGAGACATGAAGAGCAGTGGGAACCATACGATACAGATCAGCAAGACAATAATCATACCACCCATTCCATACTTTACAACCTTTTTCTTCTTCTGACCTCTTGGCTGGGGATATCTCTGAAATTAACAAAAGCAAACCTAAGTATAAGTAAATTTTTTAAAGTTTGATCTGTTTTATACATTGTAAGCTGCCTTGAGTTGTGCCTGCCCCAAAAGGATGTTGTATAAATGTAAATAAATAAATAAATAAATACAAGGAGGAATGAGAAGTGTTAAACTTTACCTTCATAATTATTTTAGGTAAGGCTAGACTCTAGGAATTCTCTCTGCTTGCTAAATATGACGTACTCTCACATATTCAAGCATTTGATGTGCGTGTTTACTCAAGGAGAACATTCTTGCCCCACCCTCCTGTCATATCGTCCACTGCCCTTTATGCATGAGACATTATGAGTCTAAAGCAGTGGTTCCCAATGTGGGGCTCACACCCCACAGGGGGACTTCAATTCACAGAAGCCTAAGTCAGTACATTGGCTGATCAGTACTTTGGGGAATTGACTTATGCTTCTGGAAACTGAAGTCCAAAAACCAAAGGTTGGGAAACACTGTTCTAAAGCAGGTTTCTGTGATTTGTAAAGTTAGAACCCTGTTTGCATGCTGGAAAGTCAGTACTCCAGCTCACATAAAGTAGTTCAACAGGAAACAGAGGTTCTCCAGACTGTCACTGTCCACATGTAGGAAGGCAACAGAAGTGGAAAGGATGGGTGAATTTAGCATAGTCCACTCTCTTTTTTTGTTCAGTAAACATACATAACAAATCTGAATATGGCTAATGACTTGAACTGAGTTCAGCTTTTTAGTAAGACACCTCTAACCACCTATCTGGATGGTTTGCAATGGGCATGCTAAAAATCCAAATCAGAACAGACCAGTGACTGCATGAAATTGTTTCACCATGATCTGGTATCAAGTAACAGTCAACAGTGGTTGCAAGGCCAGAAGCAGTTCTGAGTAAAGCTCTTTAAATTATTGATGAAGCTATCAGTGTAGAAAGTACAGTTGATAAGTAAGCATTACAACTTTAAAGGTGAGGGAAGGGACTACACTTTCAAATGGATGGGTAAGAAAAGAAAAGGGGAATTGAACAAAGACATATTGACAATATTTGCTTTAAATAAGAGAAGAATGAGTGGCTTACCAGCAACCATGGTTCTTCAAGTCATCTGCACATTCTCACATCTGGGTTTTGTCCTGCACATATGTAATGACCTCGGAGATTCCTAGAGCTAAAGCAAAAGTGCTTTTGGCAGGAGCCCAAGCCAATTGTCTGCCAGAATATATAAAGCTGGGGCTCCTGCCAGTCTCTGGTTCTGGAGGTCCAATGCAATAAAAGTTGAATAACCAAGAATTTCCTAGAGGGGAGGGGGTGGGGATGTGTGAATGCACAGATGACCACCCATAGAATTACAGTTACAGGTAAGCAACTCCTTCTTCATTGTCTTTATGTATCACACATGTGGTTGATTAGCAAGTTCAAGCATCAGGAGGCGTGTGTCATTGGAGAGATGCCACCAGGATTGGTGATACAAACAATACCTCTGGCTGAGCATGTGCATCAAGTCTGTAATGTGTGACAAACATCAGGGCCTGCAACCTGGTATTGGCTCTGCAAATAGCATCAAGGGGGATTCTGGATAGCGATTGCTCTTGTAGTAAGCTCAGATATCTTGTGGCAATTGGACAACTGCCAGGTCATGTGCCATGAAGATGGCTGCCACTTATCCATATGGACAACCAATAAAGAGAGATTGGTTAGTCCTTCTATTAAATAGACATATTCTATGAACAGCTGGGAAGAGTGTTGGATGGATGTGGTGTGGTCTACATAGACAGCAAATGTTCTCTGGACATGTAAGAAATTAAGGGTAGATTTCTCAGGGGAAGTGGGAGAAAAGTAGAAGGTGTCACGACATTTCCCCCACATGCAAATGGAAATCAACTTTAGGGAGGGCAGTGATTTCAAGAAAAAAATACACTTTCTCCTTGTGAAATATAGAGGAGGATCACAGTTTATTGCTGTCAGCTCTCTTGCTCTCATGATAGAAGTGATAGCCACAAAGAAGACAACTTTGAGAGTATGTCGGTGGAGGTCACAAGTCTTCATGGGTTTGAAATGCTAACTATGACATTGTGATAAGGCTAATTGAAGGTTTCACAGTAGGGATATGGAATGCCTAGTTGACAGGATACTTTTCAAAACACATTGCCCTGTGATATAGAGAACAGTAAATGGCTAGGGGGCTAGTCTGGTAGATGGAGATAGCTACAATGCACATCCTTATGAAGGGAAGTGAAAAGTCCTATGATCCAGGTGGGTGAGAAAGGAAAGGATGAGGCTAAGATCTATGGCTTGAAGTTGTAATGGCATGTCTTTAAGGAATGTAAGGGACGTCTTCCACTTGATGTGGGGTTTTCCATGTGGAAAGTTTGCATGCCATTCTCAGGATCAATGCTTTCTCTGGAGGGAACAATGTAGAGGGAGGATACTCCAAGTTGTCAGTTAAGAAAAGGGCAGATCCAAGTTGATCAATCTGTAGGCCTATGTAAGTTGATGTAGGGTATGAGAAAAATGGAGAAAGTGTAGACAGGAGAGCGAAACTAGATGGAAAAACTATAGTTGCCTGGGCCACCAGAGTGATCATTATGCAGCATGCCTGACCTGCACAGAGTTTGATGAACACTTGGATGGTGGTGGTAAATGGATGTATACAGTAGTGGTCTGTTCCATGAGTAGAGAAAGATGGAGAAAAGCTGATGAAATGGCAGAGATTTGGGTCAACTGAAATGTGAAAATAAGCATCCTGGAGGTTGACTGTGATAAACAAGTTGCCTTTGTGGAGGAGAAGCAGGAAAGAAGTAGGAGGAATTATTTAGAATTTCAATGTGACTATGAAGAGGTTGAGGGCCTGAAAGTTGAGAATGGCTGCAGGCTGCCATTCTGCTTGGTCACTGTGAAGTACTAGAACAAGCAGCTTTGAGGCACTAGGGTGAGATGGGATGGCTTCATTGCCCCTTTGGAGAGGAGGGCTCCAATGTGAAGTATTTCTATTAGGATATGGAAAAGAAATGTGAAAATAGTCATGGTCAATGATCTGGAGTATCCACATATCTGAAGTGATGGTTGCTTATTTGTACAGTTAGGGTGCTTTCTGTCCAAATGGTATGGAGATGGACGGTGGCGGAGGGGAGTAGTGACAGATGCCTCATGGCATCTTGTACCTGATGCTTGGAAGAAGCAGAGTTTCTCCCATTAGAAGGGCAAATGTTATGATACTGAGCGGTGATAGTAAACATGTTAAGAAAAAGTCCTGGAGTGGCACCTGTCTGATGGCTTGAGGAAACAAGACAAGCAAAGTTTGGAATATTGGTAAGGGGGCATTTTTCTCTTCTTCTGTTTGCCATCCAATTTATTATCTGTTGCAACTTATTATCTGTGTCCCTGTGGAACAGCTCCACTTCATGTGGACTGTACTTGGAAAGACATGCCAGAAGAACAGAGCCAGGCATGGTGAAGTAAGATGGCCTTGCCAGAGTCTTAGCTTTGCAACCAGTCAGATTGGTAAGCAGTGGTGATCTACTGTACAGTGAGGTAGTTGGCCTGCGTATAAAAGATGTAAGCAGTACAATGATAATTGCCACCCACCTAATCAATTATTGGGAGAATCTGCTTCCAAAAGAATTTTTGACAGGCTTCTTGGATGGTTAGCAATCCTGAGGCACAAAACAGTCGAGGAGTAAACTTTGCAATCCTTCTGCCCTCTGTGTCAAATGAGGTAGCATATAACATATCTCTAAATCTGCCTTGAGCAGTTGTGACTATGATTAAGGAAGCTGGAAAGTGCTTGAAAAGAAGCAGTCCTCCATAATTCAATAGTTTTCAGTCTTCCTGGAAGCAGCAGTGACAGAAGATGGAGTACGTCATGGCTGATGTAAAAGTGACTGGAAGTCTGGTAGTGCTACAGACAGTTGGGGTGTGGATTGAACTCTGTTGAAAACAGAATCCATGATTGGATGAGTTGATTCCTTGACATGGAGGCCTAAGCAACTGCTATGTGACACAACTGGTCTCTTCTAGCTGTGCAGTTCTAAGGGTGATGATGATGATATTCACGATGATGATAGGATAGCCAAAGAATCAATGCTCTAGAGATCAGAAATATGAATGAAGCAGATGAAAATCAACAAGAAACTAATGGAAGTTCTGGCTATTTAGATCAGCAGGTGACTGGGCAGGGCTCCTGCTAAAAGTGTTTTCATGTTTGCTCTAGGAATCTCCAAGGTTACTGTGCATCAGGAGGACAAAACCCAGATGTGTGATTCACAGAGACCATGATAAAGAACTAACAATACTCATAAAGTGCTGACTCCAGGCTAAAAAAAGAGAAATAAACTGAGGTTAAACAAACCAAATTCCGCTGAAGTCAGTGGCCTCATTTCAACTATTTTTAATAATGGAGTGCACTCCAACTAAACGTTACAGTAAGCTATATCCTAGAATTCACATAGATTTATTTTGAACAATTCTGTTTTTCATTAAGAGTCCCTGTTTCAGGTAATAGGTAAGCATTTTGGACCACTAAGTTTGTACCAGGTTCTGTTGTTTTTATAACTTTTATAGCTCAGGTCTTAAATTCTTAGGTCTTTTCCTCTAATGTGATGATGTTATTTCCATTCTTACTTTCAGAAATCTTAAACTGAATATTTCATTGAAATATCCATTTTAATTGTTTTCGGGCTTTAGAACAGTGGTGCCCAATGCAGGGCCCACACCTCACAAAGGTACTTCAATTTCAAGAAGCCTAAGTCAGTACATTAGCTGATCAGTGCTTTGGAGAATTGACTTAGGCTTCTGGGAATTGAAGTCCAAAAACCAAATGTTGGAAAACACTGCTCTAGAATATGTATGTAATCTGTACTTAAATATTAAATCCTTTTATTTCTATTTGGAACAGAATTGCTCAATTAATGGGAAATATCTCAACACATATAAATTCCACTGATATGAAGATGTTATCTAGTTAATACTAAGAACTGGATTTAAGTTTTAAAAATGTAAATAGAAAACTAATTATAAATGTACTTCAAAAACAAATACTTGAGCAAAACAATGTCTGAAATACCATCAACATTTAGACTGTTTTGCTCAAACAAGATTTTGATGTTTCCTTTTAGTAATATTATTCTCAAAAATAACTTCTGGATTACTTCAAAATCCTGCCATGTGAACTTTTACCCTTTATAAAGTATGTAAAGAAATAATGATGAAACAATGGTATTTCTTACTTTTTCTGACTCTCGCCAGCACTTAAGGATGAATATATGAGCATAAATATCTTCAACACAGATCCAGCTAGAAAGACTTAACGTAGTATCTGTCCAAACCCAGTCCATTACTGCCCTCAGTTCAGTCAAGAATGGTACCAGACGGAATCTAAAAATAGAAAAATGACAGCCGCATTAGAACAACAGCTTTAAATATAATGTTGAACTTGATGGCCAAATTCCTGTTGCTTAGTTATGCTTGTGGCATAACAATATAGCATGTGGTGACTTTCTTGCTGGCAATTAACAAATTCACACTTAGATTTTTAGACATGTGCCAAATAAGCAGGCAGGCATTTACCAAAAACCTAAGCAAGGGGTTTGTTAATGCCAGCAGAAAGCTACCAGAAATTATGCTGCTTATACCTCCTTCTGCAGGTGTAAATGTACAACAGGATTTTAGCCAATCTGAGATCTTAACTGAATTATTTCTAAAAAAATTAATGTTTTAGGACAGTGATGGGCAGTCTTGGCCCTCCAGCTGTTCTTGAACTTCAATTCCCAGAAACCTTGACCAGCTGGTGTGTTGACTTGGGCTTCTGGGAATTGAAGTTCAAGAACAGCTGGAGGGCCAAGACTGCCCATCACTGTTTTAGGATATTGTTCACCTTTCATGCATCAAATTCCAAACTTACACACACAGTTGGCACATTTGTAATGGGAATTCTTTAAGCTTCCCCTACAAGTGGCAGCTCTCTACAGACCTTGGAGGAGTCATTCCAAAAAGGGAACTGTCACAAGATGGACATGAATGGAAGTGCTTCAACATCTATCTGTTCATGCAATAGAGTGGGGCTGGGGGCTGGATGTTATTTAAAATTCTGAATTATCATGTGTCACCTCATTTCACTAAGCTGATTAGCAGTTCATCACATTAAAGAATTTAGCATTTCAAAATGAGAGAGAAACCCTTAAGATGACAAATATAATTATCTTGATAGGACCTCATAATGGCAATAAGGAAGCCAATTAATGGTAATAAATAAATTACTGTTGTGATGTTTCAATAATTAGTAACCAGCTTGTGGCACCTTTCAAAAGGTGATGTTATTAAGCATCACCTTTCAAAAGATGATGTTATTAAGCGTTATTAAGGCACCTTTCAAAAGGTGATGTTATTAATAAAAAAGCCATGGCTTTTTTGTCAATTCTTCTTATATTTGGTTTTACTTTTTCATGCTTTTTGTTACTATTTGTTAGCAAAATAGATATTTTAGAAGCTGGGAGAAAAGGAGGATACTAGAACTCTGTGCATTTGTATATGTCTTTATATATATTTATATAAATAAACTCACCCCTGAAATAAGAAGAGGTTCACATAATTATAACTTTTTGTGAGGAAATTGCCTAATACTCGGGTTGGGTAACCACAACGTATTTGGTATGCTGATAATCCAAAATAAACACATTTCACAAAATACCAGAGTTGTGCAACTATATTTTGGCTAAATTTCCTGTAATACAAAACAAAGCAGAAGAAAATAAATACATTCGTATGCCCATATGTTATAAAACCAGCTCTTTATGTGAAGACTACACACATTCTGTCCTCTTAAGAGCAACTGTCCGCATGCCAGTGGGTGGGACTAATGAAAACCCCCCCCCCCCAATTTAAACAGACTTGACAGTGCCTTTTAGAGAAGAGGGCAACAGCTGTCTAATGCATACCTGTCAAGCGCGGCTCCGGAAAATCCTGGAACTGCTCTGGCCCGGCTGCGCTTGCACAACAACTCATTCTGTGCATGCGCAAAACCCTTCTGTGCATGCGCAGAACCCTTCTGTGCATGCGCAGAACCCTTCTGCACAGAACCCATGTGCAGTAACTACTTTCCCCATTGGTCAAATTATGGGATGGCGGCAGGAAATTAGAGGAACGAGCGCTGAAATACGGGAAATCCCAGCCAATCTGGGATAGTTGACAGGTATGGTCTAATGGGATTCAAATTATCATGTAGAAAGTGATGCCTTCACTCTGAATGCTTTAACATACTGGAAAGCATAGGCAACTAAAAAGACTACTGCATAAGCCTATAAAATCATTCACACCCACTTGTTAGACAACAGGGTACATGATAATGAATTTCATGTTGTTTTTTCTTGTCATGCTTAAAAATTAATGATTCAGTCCCCACAAATATTAATATTTAATATTACTGGAAAGTCTGAATGGTTCTTGTTTCTTAACAATTGATCTAATAATTTACACTGTTGCCACTCTTTGAATCTCTACAAATAGTCTACAGAGACTGTGAGACCTTCAAGTTTTTGTTAAGGCTGGAATCTGACTAACTGCTCTTTGCTCTGTACTGTATGCACATCATTGAGAAAGCAAAATAGAAAGATGAACAGACAGAAAGGACTAGCAATCATGAGAAAGAAGCAGATTAAGGTTGTCTTGATCAAAGACAGGAAACAAATTGGGCAGAGAGGGATTTTGCCATAACTGAGAATGAAGTGAAAAAAATGCTCTTCTAGTTACAAAATATCATATTGTGCTTTAATTTCCCCTGCTGATTCTCATGTTCAATTCCACTGTTGGTTCTTATGTTGAAATTATAAGGAAACTAAATTTCCTGTGTGTCCTTGAACTCACTGCTTTTTTTGAGGCAACAGATGCAACACTGTTAAACTGAAAGGTTTTCAAAATAGCAATGTACCTTTCTGTCACTGCAGGCAAGATGAAGAACATCCAAAAGTGTATGCCAAAAACAAGGATAACTTGGAAGATTACTTTCCCCATGACTGTCTTTCTCAGATACAGTGCCCGATCTACTACCATGGTTCCAAACTGAATTAGCACCATAATTAAGAAGGGTTTGGGAACTTGGTCCTCTGACAATGAAGAGGCAATATCTTCTGCTGCAGAGTGTTTCTGGAAAGTAAAATTTGTTGTTCAGTCGCACAGTCGATTCCGACCCTCTGCAACCCCACGGACCATTTTCCTCCAGGCGCCTCTGTCCTCCACCAGCCCCCTCAGCCCTCCCAGCCCTGTGCCCATTGCATCCACAATACCATCTAGCCATCTCATCTTTGGGCGCCCCCTTCTCCTTTTGTTGTTGTTGTTCAGTCGCATAGTCGAGTCCGACCCTTTGCGGCCCTATGGAACATTGACCTCCAGGCACCCCTGTCAACCATCCTCCTCAACCCGCCCAGCTCTGTGCCCACTGCATCCACAATACCATCTAGCCATCTCATCTTTGGGCGCCCCCTTCTCCTTTTGCCCTCCACCTTTCCCAACATCAAGGCCTTCTCAAGTGAATCCTCCCTTCTCATTTGATGTCCAAAGTACTTTAGCCTCATCTTTACTATTTGACCTTCCAATGAGCAATCAGGGTTGATTTCTTCTAGGACTGACCTATTTGTTCTCCTCGCTGTCCAGGGTACTCTCAAAACTCTCCTATAACACCACATCTCAAAGGCATCTATTCTTCTGCGTTCTGCTTTCCTAATTGTCCAGCTCTCGCATCCATACATTACCACTGGGAATACCATTGCTTTGACTATTCTGATTTTTGTTTTCAAGATGATGTCTCTGCTTTTCACTATGTTCCCCAGGGACTATAATTAGGCTAAGGAAGCAAACTTTCTTGTTTTCTGCAACAGTAAATGCTCTTTTATAGTGGATACATCCCAGCATTTGTCACTACATCTAACGTACCCCAAAAGCCCAGAATCCAAACACAATGATGATAAAGTCCACAGTATCAGCAAGGAACATCAGAACATAAACATCAGTCACAGCACTGTATTCTGGGTGGATGAGATTGTAGAAAAACTGTTTGATAGGCACATATATTTGAAGTGTCCTGAAATAAGAGAAAACACAACTTTATTTATAACTAATAGTGTATAAGTTATATTGAGCAATGAAAGAAGCGATGCACTTTATTACATTCCAAATTTTCTAAACTTGATTAATGATTATTTATTTAACAATTGTGTGAAACTAAGTATTTTTCCCATATTATTTTTTATAGACGGTACATTGATGACCTTTATTTTATTGTTGATGATTTATCAGTAGCACCTTTGTTTGTGTCCTGGTTTAACGGGCTCAATGACAATTTAAAATTTACCCATAACATCACAAATTCCTCCATTCCATTCTTGGATGTAGAAACTTACGTTTCTACTCAGCGCAAAGTCCTAGTCCGACTTTACAGGAAAACAACAGACAGGAACGCATACTTGAACTTCGAATCTTTCCATCCACATCATTAAAAACATAACCTCCCATATGGACTTTTCCTCAGAGCGAAATGCAATTCTTTCATTGATAGTGATTTTGTTACAGCTGCCTCTACCATCTGCTCTTTTTTATGGGATAAAGGGTATCCTGACCAAGTAATTACTCACAATTTGAACAAGGCGAGATTGGTACCCAGGGAGCAGTTATTTCAGCAGAATGTGCCTAAACCGATTGAGAAAATCTTTTGCTCTTTCCAGTACTCACCATTGGCGAGTAAAGTTCAATCTATTATTAAGAAGCACTGGCATATCGTTAGCCACTTACCTGGTTGTGCCACCTACCCCCTGATAGGGGTCAGGAAATCTAGATCCATTAAACAGATTGTGAGTAGATCGGATCATGAATCCCGCATTCAACCAAGACACCCGGTCATTACAGGGCATTTCAGATGTGGTAACTGCACCCATTGCTCTTTAGCATGGCATACCAAAACAGTTACTATCTCCAGTAACTGGAGATGTGGGGGTCACTTCCTGCCAAATGAAAACTAGGGTGGGGGAACATAGATCGAAGATCCGCACTGGAAATATTTCTGCCCCTCTTGTTAGCCATTTTTTGGAGAAAAATCATAAAGATCATGATTTTAAATTTGTGGTGTTGGAATGCCATAAACAAGACTATTTTCCCCGCAAAGATATAGACATCATTTTAAGACAAAGAGAGTGTTTTTTTCATACATCGCTTTAATACCCTATACCCCTCGGGCCTCAACAGGGAAATTGATTACACATGTTTCTTATAATCTCTGTTCGCTACTCAGCTGTGTGATTCAGTATTCCTTTAAATACAAGCATAGCTCACCATTAGCTTAACGTCCATTGACACTAAATGAACTCACGATAGAGGTCTGGGACGTGCCACAATATATGAATCCTTCAAAATTACACTATTTACTGGGATACACAGGTAATTGATTTACTACTAATTATTGTTTAAGCTACTTGTATTACGTCACAGCAGTAGAGATGCATCCAAGACTATGTAAATAATGTACATATTATATATTTTGTATATATGTATATAAGTTTTTGACAGATATATTATCAATTTGTTTTGACTTAGATCCCTGAAGAAGAATTGAAAATTCCTATATCGAAAGGCATTAGGATGTGTTACCCTTAAGGTGAATTATTGGATTAAAAACTTATTATTCATCAGCCAAGCAAACGGTTTCCCTTCTTTGCTGTTGTCTCTACGTTTGGTCCCCATCTGCTTGTTGAATTCTGATTAGCCATAGTCAGCTTTGCCAGTTGTGAGTACCAGTGAGAGATCAGTTCAACAACATCCAGAGGACCAGAGGTCACCCATCAAACTGAGTTCTAAGCTGGCTGTGAAGTTCATTTGGTGACCTTTGGACAGTTACTATATTTCAGTTTAACCTACCTTGGAAGATTAAGAGGATTTGGTAATAGGAAATGGAACCAAACTCCTTTGGCTTAAACTGATCTTGACTTCCAAGTGTAGGGAAAGCAACTTTATGCTTTAGGACAGAGGTGGGTAAATACCATGAAGTTAGAGGCTACTTCTCAGATTGGTAAGTGCTCTAGGGCTGAACACGAAAAGAAACCATGGAAGAAGGTAGAGCATAGAATGATTTTCTTCCCTGTTGTTCTGTATTTCTTATTTTATCATCATAAATTTTTAGAATAAAGAAATGAAAATTCCCACATAACTCCCTCAGACATAATTAATTATAAAAAATAAATGTAATTTATTAAATATAGTTTATTTGCATGTAGAATGTCTAGGTTCACCCCTTAGCATCACCAATTAGCAATGGAAAAACCAGAAATGGGATATTCAGAAATAGCAAATTCTAGTCCCATAATTCGGTGGTAATCCTCTCAGATGAATGAAAGGACTGGGAACCATCAAACTGGTAGGAGGCAGAACAATGCTTCTGTTCCTACACCTTTAGAAAAGTGTCCTGCTGTAACCTTGGGAGTCACAAGGATCCCTTTGATGGAGTCTACCTACAAACAGCACAAAGATTTGCATGTAAATGAACTACATTGTGGTGTCAAACTTCAAGGATGAACATATGGAACGTCAAGCAGCTTATGCAGCTTTCTATTTTTGATATTTAAGTGGAGCAGTGATTTGTCTAGTTGTTACTGTTAGGGAAGAAACATCTTAAGTACAATCTTTTCCCCAAGCTATGGTATTATAAATAAAATGATCATGTGAGATGGAGGAGCTGCTTTTGCTGCTGCTGCTGCTCTTAGTCTTCTTCTTTCATGTCCAGGTCAGACGACTTCTTCTTCTGTGTCTACACCAGACATGAAACTGCCAAAATGAAGCCACCTTTTGGTGAATTCATTCTGTACTTCCTTTTGCCTGACCTAGTGTGAGAAAGATTAGTTGGCGCAATAATGTTGGTGTTGCCTGGGGTAAGCCTGATTGTGGTTCAAAAATATCACAATCTTCGAGGAGGTTCTTTCTGTGTAGCCAGAGACAGAGTAATAGACAGGGATGAATATAAATAACACAATGCTAACTGACACCACAAATTCATATACAGAATTCTAAAATTTCATCATTTTTGCCAAGTATGTAATGAATCATTTTAAACCCTACAAAAAGGAGGTTTGTGTATATTAAGTGTATGCATAGGTTTTTGAAATATTCACTCTGATTATGCATGACATAATATTTGTGGCTATCACCATCCTCATCTCCTGGTGATTCTATATTTATTGGCTCAGTGAAATGAGGCCTCCACATACAACCCTTCAAACAGTGATTTATGTACAAATGGATGACTCCAGTCCCTATGTAAACAGAATATATGTTTGTCCGTGTTTGAAAGCAAATGCAGTTACTTCTCACATACGAAAACAGCTCTACGATGTCTGAGTACATTTTATTCTCAATCAGGAATCTAAGGGAACCTGAAGAACAAAGGATGGAAAAGGAGGTGCGTGGGTTAAAAATGCACTAAATAAGCCCCAGTTCTGGAGGATGGAATAGGAAGGGGTCGGGATGTGTAACATGTCTCATGGTTCATCCAGTTTGAAATCTCTTTTGTTCATTTTATTGGAGAAAGAAAGAACAAAAGGACATAGATGCTTGCTAGGCACATCCTGGGCAAGCTACACAGTCCTAGAAGATGCCCCCAGAGAAAAGGAATTTCATTAAAATAACTGGCTTCAATTGCTCACTTTTTAATGGTAAATGCCTTTAATATGATAATTTGTTCTCGCAGCTTTTCCATAAGGAGCTCTTTCCTAGATTTTTGCTTTATGCTCAATACGCTGCTTCCTTTTTGACTGCTGTTCCTTGTGCTCGTGCTTCCTGAGAATACAGTTAGGGAAAGAATTATTAGAAAATGAAAACATTTGTCTTAACCTCAAATTTAACTTAAGCCATTGTTGTTGTTCAGTCGCATAGTCAAGTCTGACCCTTTGCGGCCCTATGGAACATTGACCTCCAGGCACCCCTGTCAACCATCCTCCTCAACCCGCCCAGCTCTGTGCCCACTGCATCCACAATACCATCTAGCCATCTCATCTTTGGCCGCCCTCTTTTTCTTTTGCCCTCCACCTTTCCCAGCATCAAGGCCTTCTCAAGTAAATCCTCTCTTCTCAGTTGATGTCCAAAGTACATTGTAAGAACCACAAATCACAAAAATCAAAATCATTGGCCTAGTTCAAATGTAATGTGAAACTCTTCTCTTCCCTAGCTGCACATTTGAAGAGAAAGATATCAAAAGCAATTTATTATAGATTTAATGCAAACTACAGTTTTGAACAAACCCTGTTTCCTAAGTCCACACATCACAGGAAAAACTGGCAAGGGTTTCACATTACATTTGAATTGAAACAAGTATTAATCCTGGTATGAACTCCACACCAAGATTAATACTTCTTTCAGTTTTTGGTTTATTCTCATTAATCAAACAAAACAAAACATCCACATTTACACTTTGCAGGGAACTGTGGTTTGATTAAAATCTGGTGTGAAAGCTTCTGAACTTCTCCTGGGAAGCACAGAAGAAGGGAGGAGATATGAATCATTGAGCACAATTCTTGGCACAGAATGTAGTGGAAATCATGACTTTCCTTTACTTCTGAACCAAACTGTAATCCTTACTGTCATCATCATTTGTTAAGAAGCTAGAAACATATAAAGAAACAAAAAGGGTCTTTTTAATTTAAAACTACATAAAAGACAAATGGACCAAGAAGCAAAACCACAGAATCAGGCAATGTCTCCTTAATTTTAACTTTCCCATCCTGAAACTGCTGGATACTATGGGAATGCCTGCTGATTTCTTACAAGTATTATGTCTGGCCACAGCTGTCTAGTAAAAACAACATATTTGAATATTGCAAATACATTTCTGAGATAATTACATCACCAAAACATAGGTTCCCAACCCCATAGTTTGTCTTTTTTTAATCAAACTATTAGCGTTATTATTTAATAGGGTGAAATCCTGTTGATTTTTGACACATATAGAAGGCAAACAGCATAATAGTAATTAGTCACCCCTGGGATAGGCAGGAGCATGCATGCCTCTTGCTTACTGTGCACTTGAGAATCTTTGAGAGGATTCGTTGATTGTCACCAATAAGGCACAGATTATTATGGTGTGCATAACACATCAATAAGATTTCAGTTTAATATTGATTAAATATTTATTAATGAGATTTCTACAAATATAGGTATGACTAAAAAAATATATCACCAATACGCTAATGTTACCACCAAAGGTATATGAACATTTTCTGTTAAGAAGCACCAGGCAGGAATAGATGTTTTCCAGATGTCTAAAGGTTTTTTCCTTTCAAGTAACTCCCCTGAGCATTTCCCCCATGATTGAGTTCTTTGACTCTTGGACCAATGGAATAAAAAAAAATGGTGGAGGACTTCTATGGAGCAATAACAGGAAGTAAGGGAAGGGTTAATGATCCCTTCTTGTTTGCTTGTCCTTTGCTGAAAATGCTGTCTGAGGTCACATTATTTATTATCAATCATAGGATTAGAAAGCCATACCTGCTAAAGTAATATACTGTACATACAACTTTATTTTCATACTTAAAATGTAATGTAATGGAAATAAATATTAATTTCTTGTGAAATGAAACACAGTTAACCAAATAGTATTGCATTAAACATTATTTGGAGGGGCCATTTAATAAATTATAATTACTATATAAGGCTTAAAAACCTTAAAACAAAACAGAGATCTGAAATCCAAATCCCACTATGGTAATACTTAAATATAGCAGCTAGAAACACATCCTTAAGCTTAGTACAGTAAGATCCCAGGTTACAATCACCTCAGTTTAAGTTTACTACGGTTTGCAATGGCAAATCTCATGGAAATGCCATCCCGGTTTACAAATTTTTAATCTTTTTTGTTTTGTTTACAACTATCAATTCAGGACCATTTTTTTTATTTGAATGCATCTCTATGGATATTTTAGTTTGCAATTTTTTTCAGGTCACAATGAAGGCTGTTGGAACAAACCTCCGTCGTAACCTGGGTTTTACTGTATTTTGAAAACCCCATTAAAATGAGAAAAAATGTTCCCTGATAAAACCAAACAATGATAAACAGAAATAGAAGGTATTCTAAACCTTGGGCAACATAACTCAAGAGACTATATTCCATCCACTACACATCAGACAAAGAGAAGTTCAGATGACCCAATAAAATAGCATGATGTTTCCAGGCAGGTCCATATAGCAAAAGGTAATGTCTAAGTTGTTAAGAATTCTTCAAATGCTTCATTTTAAACTGCATTTCAGATTTTTTATTTAATGCTGATTTTATTTAATGCTATTTTAAGTGTTCATCCTAAACACTGACTGTTTAGGTAATAAACAGAAATAGAATTGAAGAATGCTTGTGTATGTACATCCTATTCAGTTTTTCATACTTGGGTGGTTACTATAGATGTACCTCTCTTTGAATGGTGAGAAGAAAAGCTTGATCTGTGTGACAGTTGTGAGCCAGTGCTTGAACTCTTCCTACGAATGGCAGCCTGCTGCACTGGGAAATGCACATGTATGGATTCAACAGATGTTGCCAGGTTTACTGATGTCAAAGAGTCAGAAGAACCTCTTCTCTCTGATTCAGCCAACTCATCATCAGAGTCATCTTTATTACTGCAGTTCTCTCCACTGTCTTCATCATCCCATAATCCATGACACTAAACAGAGACATGTTTAAGGCATTTCCACATTTCACATTATACAAATTACAGTTTAAAATTGGCTGTTCTTTGGATTCTTTGTCCTCACTGAAAGAAATAAGAAGGATTTGAGGGTGACAAAATCCCAGGCACTGCTTTCTTGCATCAGAAGCAGAAGATCCCAGGATGCTCTAAGGAAGGGGTCCTCAACTTTTTAAAGCCAGGGCCCTGGTTCATGCCCCCTCAGACTTTTGAAGGGTCAGATGGGTGGTCCAGTTAGTTTCAATTTTGCACTGGAATTTTTACAATCATGTCTATGTGCATTTATACTTTTTATTTGCAACATGTATCTAGCATTACAGGGCGGTATATAAGTATAATTGTTATTGTTACAGTGGAACCTCAGTTAACAAAAGGCTCGGTTAACATAAAAATTGCATAACAAAAGGCAATCCATAGAAAATAGTGGCTCCGTTTATGGATTTCCCCCTGGAACGGATTAATTGGTTTTCAATGCACTCCTATGGGAA
Organism: Bradypodion ventrale; assembly: GCA_035047345.1. Lineage (NCBI taxonomy): Eukaryota > Metazoa > Chordata > Lepidosauria > Squamata > Chamaeleonidae > Bradypodion > Bradypodion ventrale. The sequence goes on along the minus strand of JAWDJE010000004.1, from coordinate 251,666,967 downwards.
ACCGCATTTCAGTTGATGTATTTTGGTTTTTAATGCATTCCTATGGGAATTTGCATTCAATGCATTCCCATGGGAAAAGTAATTTTCACTGTAAGAAATGTCCCGGAGAATGAATTAATTACATTAACCAAGGTTCCACTGTAAAGTGAAACCTTGAGATACAAAATTAATTTGTTCCTTGAGGTTTTTCATATCTTGAAAAATTCATATCTCAAAATGCGATTTCCCATAGGAATGCACTGAAAATCCAATAATGGGTTCTGGAGCTCAGAAAAAAGTAAAAAAAAAACATATTTCCTCTGTTTCAAAAAAACATGGTGAAAAATTCCAAAGTGCATTTTAGAAAGAGTTCTGAACAAACAAAAGATACCTTTCCCTTCACTTTTCTTTCACCTCTAGAAGATTTTTAATGCATTTCAATGCATATTTGGCACATTTCTGACAGCACCATCAAGTGGCCAGCTCTGGTAATTGCAGGACTATTTCCCAACTATCAGCTGTTTTAGGGAAGGGGGGATTTTGGCACTTCCTGGTTGTGTTGAGAGCTTCTGGTGGTGCCAAAATGCAACATAAAATTCCAAAAATGGACCAGAAGTGCTCCAAACCCCCCTCCAAATTGTATCTCGAAGCAGTTTTTGGGATTTCTTTTTGTATCTCGAATTTTTCGTAAGTAGAGGTGTTCGTAACTCACGGTTTCACTGTATAAGAAATTTGGATATGATGGGAACTTGGCATACTACTAGTCATACCACTTTATACAAAAGCTATGTTAAAGAGAACAGAATAGGCATTTACTTCTAAAATACCTTTAAAATAGATCGATGAAAAAACAAAGCAAGTAGCTGAACAAGGTCATAATGAACATAGCCCTCTTTCTTCTCGACACCAATAATATTGGGAGGATAGTAAGGTTTATCCTTTTTGATCTCTAACTGTCTGTTCCAAGGGAAAAATCCAAATTGGAAAAAATACTTTATAACAATTGCCACCTGTGCAAAAAAGCAACAACAAAGAATAGAAAATTATTAAAATGTGTTATTTTCTTTCATTTTTCTAGAATCTGTTGCCAATCATTTCATTGAGTGCCCCTTCTTTTTAGTATTTTGAAAAGGAGAAAAATGAAAACAGCATATTTAAAACTATACAGTACTTCTAATCTAATAATAATGAGTTTTACTCAATGCCCCCCAGTAACTGTGAATTCTAGCTTCCTATGTGTCTTTAAAAATAATAATTGGAATGCAGTGACTGATGCTATGACAAAGAACCATGATATCAAATACTGTATTGTCATTCCTACAGAACCTGTCAGGTCCCATAAGAAGTAGGAACAATCTAAAACAGGGGTAGACAACATTTTCGTGCCACGGGCTAGACCCGCCCTCAACACACAGCTGCTGGTGCTTCCAGTTTCTGCAGTGGCAGCAGGCACAATCACACCATTTTGAGCTGTTTTTGCAGCCTCCACCACTTTCCATGGCAGCGGGGAGAAGGGTGGACCATTTTCACCACATTTCTGTAATTTTGTGTCACATTTTTGCTGTGTTTTCACAGCAAAAATGTGGCATTTTGGCACTTCCATTTTACACAGCGGCAGTGGGTGCAATTGTGCCATTTTTTCAGCTGCTTTTGCAGCCTCTGCTGCTTCCCATTGCAGTGGGGGGGGATGGGACATTTTTTGCTGTATTTATGTAAATTGTTGCCACATTTTCACTGTATTTTCACAGTGAAAATGCACCATTTTGGCACTTCTGGGTTCCGTGGCAGTGGACACAATTGTGCCTTTTTTTGGCTGCTTTTGCAGCCTCCAATGCTTCCCATGGGGGTGGGGGTGGGGGTGGGGCGGACCATTTCCTCCACATTTTTGCAATTTTTTCGCTGTGTTTTCAGGGTTGGGGGATGCTTCCAGCAGTGCTTAAGTTCTTACTGTGGGCTGGATTACTTGGCACCATGGGCCAGATTAGGCCTGAGGGGCATAGGTTGGGAACCCCTGGTCTAAAATATGAGAATGGTTTCTATATATTGAGAGGATTCCCTAGATGCACAGAAGTATATCAGCTGGTACATAAAAAACTGATTATTATTTAAGGGGAAAAATTACAATGAAAATCCCCAACCTTTGGAATATTGAAGATATGAAGTAAAAAGAGGTGGGGAGAGGAAGAGGAATTAAATATTATAGAAGAGAGGAAAATGGCTTATTTCATTCCGAAATAGCTTACAGCAAGGATGGGGAAATTGTGGCTCTTATGTTTTTGGAACATTCCTCCCATGATCCTTCACCATTGGTCATGGTGGCAAGGCATCACGGTACTTGTAGTCTAATAAAATCTGAGGGGCCTCACTCATCTGTAACACAATTAGACAAATGGGGCAGTGAGGCAGGATTTACACACATTGACATATTTCATCCCAACAATTGTTGCATCTGTAAGCAGACAGATCACTACATACCTGTAGGGCTCTAGCATAACCTAACAACTACAATTATTGTAAACCTTATTTTATTGAGCTGTTATGAGAAATCAAAACCGTAGTTTAACATAAATGCAGCACAGTCCACTTTGGATATAAGATAATATGGTTAGTTTAACTCGGAAACACATGTGTCTAGCCTCCCCACAGCTGCCTCAGATAGCTTATTCATGTCAAGCTGTAAGTCTGAAAGAAGCCATGGAATGGCTGTGCAAAAACCTTATTTTCAACATTTACTGAGTAGCAACATACCTCAGTGTAGACTATAGCTGTCATCCAAAAACGTTTGCTAGGTCTTGGAACGGAGAGCATAGCCCAGAGAAAGATAAGGATAGGAACAACTAGGGTAATCATGGAAGCAGAGACCATGTGATTAAGAATAATTACAAAATAACACACCATTTCTGAACGTGCTACAAGTGTATTATATAGGGCATAAATAAGCAACAAAAATCGTGGTTGATTGGCATAGAATTTTTCTGATTCATCCAATTCTTCATCGTGAAACATTCTGCGAAAACAAAGTTAGATCACATGATTTGGTGTGTAAATATTTTGAATAAAGCAAAATCACCTGCACATACTGCCAGATTAGAACTTTTTGCTTAACAAAGCATTACTCATAGAACCATGCAACACACCTGACAGGCCAAATTTTAGGACTACAGACATATTTCTCAAACAGCAGCTCTTCATCACATTACAAGTCACCTAGAACTAGGAGTATTCACTGAGCATCAAAATACAGTGATACCTCATACAACGTCCAAACTTGGTTCCACAAGTTTGGACTTTATACGGATTTGGAATTTGTATGAGGCATGCAAAATCCTAGCCGCGATGCCTCATACAATGTAGTTTCCATAGAGATCCATTGTTCTGTAACAGCACAGACTTCAGTGCAAAGTCAAGGAAACAGACAGGAAACTGACAGAACTTTAAGAAATCATTGTCTAAAGGCTAAAAACATTACAAAAACATGTCAAACAATCCTGATTGTCCAAGAACCTGAAGAATGCTGCAAAAATCCCAGGAATGCTTCTAAAAATTATGATGAAAAAATTAAAAAAAAATCCGAAATCGTGCTCAAAACCACTCCTAAACACTCTTCGCCTCATGCAAAACCCACAAGAGCAATGAACCCATGTGTCCTGCCTTTTATACTGCCCAGGCACAATGCAACCTGGGAAAACCCAAATGCCTCATACAAAGTGGCACGACTTTGTATGAGGCAACTTTTTTCAAGGAATTAGGCGATGTTGTATGAATCCGATGTTGTATGAAGCGGACTTTGTATGAGGTATTACTGTATACCATTTGTTTCAAAGGAATTTGTCTTGCCTCATGGATATCTGTACCTCAAAGAAAATAAGATGCCCAGGAACCAAAGCCTGTGTTTTTAAAAATCCTACCAAAAGAATTTGAAATATCAAATTTTACTTCTGGGACTGTTTACATGTAACAATGACTAGAATCCTATTGTTGTAAGTTACATCTGTAAGGCTTATGATGTCTTTAGCAGTGATGATTGTTTAGAAATTAAACACTGTCAACCTATTCTTCAGTGGCCCAAAGGCTTCTGTGGAATCCTTGTCATCATCGGGAAGCTGTGAGGGCCAATCTTTTATTGCTGAAAACTGCCATCACTAGGATGACTGTGATTTTTGGTAATTTAAAATCCCCCCCCCCCCTCATTCATTCTGTGACCCTCAATGGCTTCCTGATGATTAAAACCTTGGGAAAGACTGGGGAGAAATGAGAAACATTTAATTTCTGAACCATTGTTGCTGCTACCTTACACCGTTAACTGTGCACAAGTTCTCATCAATATTTGTATACTGATGAGTTTAAATGAGTACTTAGATCAGGGATTCTCAACCTATGGCCCATGGGCTAGATGCAGCCTGTGGTACCATTTCATGTCCCCCCACCACCACACCAGGAAGTGCCATGTGGTGGAGGAAGGGCAAAATGGCAGTCCGGCCCCCAAAGCTGTCTGAGGGTGTGTGACCCAACCCCCGGCTTAAAAAGGTTAAGAACTCCTCACTTAGATGATAAAGTGCTTTGTGTTATATACTTGTCCTCATGTATATTAATACAATGAGGCATCCATATAGACTTCCATGTAAGTATTTTGCAATGTCCCAGTCTCAACTCTGTAAATAATTAAGAAAAATTTCTTATTCAGTGCATAATCATTACATCCTCTTGCCAGAAGTAAAAGTAGCATCTAAGTGTATTAATTAGAATAAATGCAGTTAAACCTAATAAAACTGGTATATTTGAAAAGATGAAGATTTCCAGGAGACCAGTGAGTTTATTGAGTTGCCATAATATAGCTGAGATTCATCACAGAATAATATTCATAGGTGACTAGAACATTCAGTTAATACATTTTTTGTGCACACAGCCCTACTGGTCAAGGGAGTCTTACTTGTTAAGAAGTAGTTCACTTGCAGTCAGCTCATGAGTCAAAGGGGGAAGAATAGAATCTTCTGGTTTGGCAGCATGATTTTCATCTGGGCTCACCATCATTCGGTTTTTGTCAGAAGAACCATCTTGGGAATCATCCAAAGGTAAAAGCTCCAAGCTCACAACTTTGCTATATGAAGGAGGGGGATCAGCTATTCCATCCAAACCAGAATATGATGTCATATCTGTATCAGAAGTGTATGCAGCTCCTTCGGAATCTGGACAGAAATCTTCCATGTCGGCCTCTTGTCTAGGTGCAAAATCTACCCCTTCCTCTTCATGCTCCTCCCCTTCAACCTCTTCAATGGTTTCTGCTGTTCCCTGACGGGAATACAGCATGGTGATTTGGGTGGCCTCACTGTAAAGAATAGGAAAAGTAACAGTTTCACCAACTTTTCTTATGACACAAATGTTACATAGATACTGTATGTCCCAACTTAAAAAGACTTATAAATCTGGAACGTGTTACAGGGTTAAAGGCTCTTTCTCAGAATGAGCTGTCTTCTTTGATCTTGTCAAACTCATCCTCAATGCCAGTCAATATGAATGTGGCTAAAGCTAACCAGGGTTTTAATTAAGACATGACAAAAGGCTAACCAGGGTTTTACCTTCACTAGGATCTGATAAAAATGTGTACCCCAAGCTGTCAACTGAAAACAAAACTAAGCATTTAATTAAGAAATCTGGAAACAAAAGTATAGCAAAGAAAAGGAAGAAAGAGACGCAGAGAAAATTAATAGTATGAGTTCAAACAAAAGAAAGCTTTTTAAATAATTTTTTCCAAGTAGCTTTATTCAATTACCGTATTTTTCAGACCATAAGATGCAGCTGACCATAAGACGCACCCAGTTTTTCAAGCAGGAAAACAAGAAAAAAATATTCTGAACCAAATAGTAGTGTATTTGGCACTACCAACCAGTGGTGGCGCTGTGGGGGAAAGGGGCAGGGAAGCCAATTGCACGGAAGCAGGAAGCAATGCTCTAGCCTAGCCTCTTGCTACATGAAGCATGGCTTCCCCCTCCATTTTAACTACATGGAGCAGAGACAAAGGCAAGAAAGGTAAATGAAACACTTTCTTTTTATGCACAGGTTTGGTTTCCCATTGAAATGCATTGGGAACATACAAACAGAAAAGGTTTAGAATAGAAGAAAATGATTTCCAATGCATTTAAATGGAAAATCACGATTTGCGCCCTCTTTTGGCCACCTGTGGTAATGGCTCGTCGAACATATGTTTTTCTTTCCCTGGCCCCGGAACAACTGTGGCGATGGTAGCGGTGGTGGAGGAGGTCTTCAGCCAGCCACAGCTGTTGTAAAATATCCTTTTACAACAGCTTTGCTGGACAGCATTTGGACTATAAGACACACCCTCATCCCCCCTTTAGTGTATGAGAACCAAGACAAAAGAACAGCCGAAGGATTGGCTTAACACATCTTTATTGCATGGTGGCCAGGGGGAACATGAGGTAATGGCGGATGAGCAGCTCAATATATACGGTGGTTATACATTTGAATGTGGCTCCACGATAGCCCATTGGCTACCGTTGGCGTGACGTCATTTCTGGTCATGCCCTTCTTGTCCAGGTGAGGTAGTGGCGGGAATCTTCCCGTGCTGTGGTTCCTTGGGGAATTGGGACCTGTGAGCTGGGCGCTCGCTATTGCCACCAGGTGGTCATTAGCTCGCGTCCTAATTGCAACGGGTTACATTGATATATATGTTAAAGGCATAGTATTGAGAACACAAAGCATAGTATTGAGAACACATGATATATATGTTAAAGGCATATTATTGAGAACACAACATCCCTCCCCCCTAGGATGAGACGAAGTCTCTCATCCAAGATGGCTTATTGCAAACGCGCTTTGGGCGTGCTGCAGGCTGGCATGTCCCGGCTCCTTGTCCTGCAACGGGAGAGGGAAACTCGTTAGTGACTTGCCGCGGCTCTGCGGCTTTTGGGGAAGGGACGGAAAAACCGGGGGCACTAGGGACTAACGAAAAACCCCGCTTCTTGCTTGGATGGGTGGGGGACCACTCCGGAAACCCCCCCGGTTTTGTAAATGAAAATCAGAATTATCCCCTAGGGTGTCATTAGAAGGATTCCGCAGGATATCTATGAGGACAGATCCGGACTCCTTTCCCTCCCCGCCTAGGTGGGGACCACCGGCCCCCCTCTCCTCCCCCTTGGGCTGAACGGGTGGGGGAGAACCCTAACGTTGAATCCTTTTCCGCGCCGTCCGCGCGTTGTTCGTCCAGAACCCGGCGCCGGAGCTGGTCCGCGTGCCGCCTCCAGAGTAGGCCCGCACTGGTCTCCACACAATACGACATGGGACCCGTCTGCCCAACGATGATTCTCGGGACCCAGGCTGGCCCCGCGCTCGCGTAGTTCCTGCAATGCACTGGGGCACCCACTTCGAAACTCTTCGTGGCCTCTAACCCGATGTTCCTCCCTGTGTCCTCCACCCTCGTTGGGTCTAGTCTGGTCAGGATCGTGGTCAGCTTCCTACGCATTAAGAGCTCTGCGGGCGAGTACCCTGAAGCTAGGGGGGTCACCCTGTATCCTAGCAGGAACTGACACACTTGTAGGTTGAGATCCCCGGGACCCATGCGCCTCAGCGCGTCCTTGGTGGTGCGCACGAGGCGCTCCACCTGGCCGTTTGTTGCCAGGTGGAAAGGGGCGGAGGTGATGTGCCGAATGGCGTTGATCTCCGTGAACGCCCTGAACTCAGCGGACGTGAAACAACTAGCGTTATCGCTAATTAGGGTGTCGGGTATACCGAACGTGCTAAAGACCCTCCGCAAATGCTTCACCGTCGTTGCTGAAGAGGTGCTCGTAACTGGAATTACCTCCAACCACTTGGAGTAAGCATCCACCACGAGGAGAAAAAGTGTCCCTCTAAATGGCCCCGCAAAGTCGATGTGCACCCGCGACCATGGCCCCTTTGCCGCGTCCCATTCCCTGTGCGGCAGACGCGCCTCTTCGGGTCGGGAGCATTGGCATCTCTCGCAAACGCCCACCATGTGCTTGATGTCGGCATCTAATTGGGGCCACCAGAAATAGCTCCTGGCCAGAGCCTTGGAGCGCACAATCCCAGGGTGGCTGACGTGCAGCAGTTTGAGCACCCTAGGCCTCAGGGATTCGGGGACTACCACCCGCTGGCCCCACAGAAGGCACCCCCTCTCTATGGACAACTCTAGCCTCTTCCTGAAAAAAGGGGCGAAATCTGCCGCCGGGGAGGACGCTGGCCACCCTTTCTGCACCCAGGAGCTGACTAGAGCAAGCGTTTTGTCCTTTCCGGTCGCCTTGGCGATGTCTGCGGGTACAATGGGGGGCGAATCTAAGACCTCTATCAGGAGCACCGGGCGGTCTCGTTCTTCCTCGCCCACGATGCTGCTAGCGTTGGGGAGGGGAGACCTCGACAGGGTGTCCGCGTGGCTTATCTCTTTTCCCGGTCAGTACACTAACGCGTGCTGATACGCGTTTAAGAAAATGGCCCACCTTAACATCCTAGGGGACAAGATTTGAGGGGTGGGTTTGTCAGCAGTGAAAATGCCTAGCAGGGGCTTGTGGTCGGTCACTATGGTGAAAGGGCGGCCATAGAGGAAATCGTGGAACTTTTTGGTCCCCGCGATTATTGCTAGCGCTTCCCTGTCTGTTTGAGCGTAGTTTCGTTCCGCTTGGGACAGGGATCTGGAGTAGAATGCTACCGGGGCCTCTCTCCCGTTCTCCAACACGTGGCACAGTACCGCCCCCACCCCCACTGGGGATGCATCACATATCAGAACCATTGGTCTCTTGGGGTCAAAATGGGTGAGAATGGCGTCAGACGCTAGGAGTTGTTTCAGGTCACTGAATGCCTTCTCCTGGCTCTCGCCCCACTTCCACGCCTCGTCCTTCTTAAGTAGCTTGTGAAGTGGCTCTGCTACCAATGCCTTCCGCGGCAGGAAGGAATGGTAAAAGTTTAAGAGCCCTAGGAACGACTGCAATTCGGGCTTGGAGGTGGGGCGAGGGGCATTTCGAATGGCGGCTACCTTTGATTTGGAGGGTTTGATTCCCTCGGGGGTCACCCGGAAACCTAAGAACTCAACCTCTTTGGCGAAGAAAACGCATTTGTCTCTCCGCAACCTCAACCCCGCCTTTTCGAACACCGCCAGCACTTTGTCCAGCCTTTCAGCCAACTCCTCCTCACTCCCCCCCCGTTATCAACATGTCATCAAAGTATGGCAAGACCCCCTCCAGTCCCTTTAAGAGGCGTTCCACGAGCAACTGGAAAATACCCGGCGCCGAGTTCACGCCGAACTGTAGGCGCGTCACCTGGAACGCCCCCTTATGAGTGACTATCGTTTGCGCAGCAGCTGCAGCTGGGGTTACTGAGAGTTGCTGATAGGCTTGCGCTAGGTCAAGTTTGGCGAAACACTTTCCCCCATGTAACCTGGCCAACAGGTGGCTGACTACCGGCACCGGATACGCATTTGGGCGGATTGCCTTATTAATGGTGCACTTATAATCAGCGCAAATGCGAACCTCCCCGTTGGCCTTTAGCGCAGTTACAATCGGAGTTTCCCACTCCGCGGAATCAACAGGAACAAGAATCCCCTGGCCCACCAATTTGTCCAGTTCCGCCTCTATCTTGTCCTTTAGTGCGAAAGGCACTCTGCGCGGCTTGAGTCTGATAGGGCGGACCTCCGGGTCCAGGTCGAACGCTACTGGGGGTCCCTTGAATTTTCCGATTCCTTTCTTGAAAACTTCGGGGTGCGCGTCACACACCTCCTGTATTGGGTCAGTCCCAACGGCATGCACCCCCCAATGAACAAACCCAGGGGCTTAAACCATTGAGTCCCGAGGAGGCTGAAACTTCCCCCCTTTAGAACAACCAGGGGAAGTTCCGTGGCGTGTTGCTTGTATTGGACCTTGAATTTTCCAACCCCCAACACCGGAATGCTATTTCCCTGCACGTCCCGCAGCGTGGACCTCAACGCTTTGAGCTTAGGGCGCACGTGGGGGGAATTCCCAAGAACTCCCGCTGGGACATAATTGAGTAGGAAGAACCCGAGTCTATCTCCATCCTAACAGGGGGCCCTTGCACCAGTACCTCGACAAAATAACGTGGGTGTCCCAAGGACACGCTGTACACGGGGGCCTCGTCGCTGCTGTCGTCGGAGATGCGGCCTACGCCGTCCTGCTTCCTCGCGGGCCGGGCGCCCTCCTTGGTCTTCGGCGGCCGGTCTGATGGGCCTTTCTGGTCTCTGCGCCGCCATCTGCAGACCTTGGCGATGTGTCCCCGGCGTCCGCAGTTGTGGCACTCGGCCTTCCGGAACGGACACTTGATGCGGTCATGGGCTGCTCCACAGCCGTCGCAGCGTCGGCCGTCCTTCCGCACCTTCCGGACGTCCTCATCGTCGCTACTCTCCGTGGACGATTTTGGCGTGCGCCTGGCCATCTGCACCGAGCCCGCTGCCTTGTCGGGCTGTGGGGGCCTTTCTCTGAACCCCTTGACTCCGGCCCTGGTGGCCTCCGTGGCCTGGGCCGCCTTCACGACCTTGCGTAGCGTCGGGGGCGGCTCCTGGTTCATCAGTTTCCGCTGAACCTCTTCATCCCACAGGCCGCACAGCAAGCGGTCCCTGAGGGTGATTTCCAGATTTTCCCACTTGCATGGGCTGGCGGCCAACCGCAGGGCCGCTGCAAAAGCGGCGATGGACTCACCAGGCGCTTGAACTCTCTTCCAGAATGCGTCTCGAGCCGAAAACATCGAGACCGTGGGCTGGAAATGGTCGCGCATCACCTTCAGAAGCTGTTTGGCCGTTAGCTCGCTCACTTTCTTCGGTGATACTAGGTCCACCAATACTCATTTGGCGGCATTTCCCAGCATCCGAGTGAGGATGGCCCTCTTCTTTCCCTCGTCCGTAATGTCGGACACCACCAGCGTATCTTGGAAGTCCATTTCGAAGAGCTCCCAGTCTTCCGGCTTGTTGATGTCGAAACCGGCATGTGTCTTGGTCTCGTGGGAAGCCATATCCCATCCTCGTCGCCAATTTAGTGTATGAGAACCAAGACAAAAGAACAGCCGAAGGATTGGCTTAACACATCTTTATTGCATGGTGGCCAGGGGGAACATGAGGTAATGGCGGACGAGCAGCTCAATATATACGGTGGTTATACATTTGAATGTGGCTCCACGATAGCCCATTGGCTACCGTTGGCGTGACGTCATTTCTGGTCACGCCCTTCTTGTCCAGGTGAGGTAGTGGTGGGAATCTTTCCGCGCTGTGGTTCCTTGGGGAATTGGGACCTGTGAGCTGGGCGCTCGCTATTGCCACCAGGTGGTCATTAGCTCGCGTCCTAATTGCAACGGGTTACATTGATATATATGTTAAAGGCATAGTATTGAGAACACAAAGCATAGTATTGAGAACACATGATATATATGTTAAAGGCATATTATTGAGAACACAACACCCCCACACACACACACACACACACTTTTTGGAGGAAAGTGTGTCTTATGGTCCCAAAAATACGGTATGCCTGGAACAAATACACACACAACACTTGCTAACTTTGACACTGATGAAATTCAAAATAGCCAGGGTAAATGAGTGAACAAAGCATGCATGAGGTAAGCACCTTGACACCATACTGCCACTGTCAGCAGAGGAGGATGACATATCCATGCTGTACATTTTACGAAGCCTAGGTCGCGCACGCTCACTTGTTATAGGAATAGGGTCTGGTCCTTCCAAATCATCAAGGGTTGACTGCCTTGACAACAACAGCGTTGTTGCTTCAGTACAGCAGCTAGCAATGCAAACAGTTATAAAGACAGAATTAAATACCAACAGCATACAGATGTGTTCCAACAGTAAACATGCAGGCTGGCCATGCACACTACAAAGACACATAGACAAAATATTTTGAGAGGCGATAACAAGCTCTTTGGTTTTAAAAAAATGACAGTAGAACTATGATAATCATACAGAATCAGTGGTTATGAAAATAGAAAAACAGGGCATGACAAGTTAAAAACTTACTAGAGAAAAGGACCCTTAAAACTCCTAAGTAAAGTTGCCATAGGATTGTACAGTCAGATTTGTATATACTTTGTGGCAAAGCAGCTTTAAGAATGGTATGGCATTTATCTCTACTTCAGACCTTGAACTCTGTCACATACAACATTTAATAATGCCAATTTAATGTAAAAATAGGGACTGTTATTTCTTTCCTTTCAATTATTGTCTGTTCTTGCTTTCAGCAGAAATCCAGACAGTGCACGTTAGTTGGCAAATGCTTTATCAAATAATAGGTTTCCCTTTCTTGAAAGCCAGTCATGTCCAACTCTAGGGTGCTCATGTCCATTTACAGCCAAAGAGCCATCACTGTCTGTGCAGACTTTTCCATGCTCATGTGGCAGGCATGACTAGACACCGAAATGCAAGGAATACTGTTATGTTTCCCGCTGAAGCAGGACCTATCCATCTACTTGAAATTGGTTTCGAACTGCTAGGTCAGCAGGTGATTAAAGAATACAAGCAGCCTATAATTTTAAGCCACAACAATAGCCTCTTGAAATATTTTAGTACTTTTAAAAAGTTTTTTTTAAAAAATTAAATGGTTGTTAAAAATTCTTTACTATAAATATATACCTGACAGTAAAAGCCTATATTTTCTCTTACTTATCAATAGAATACTGAAGGATTACACTAGGATTCTAACCATTAAAGTCAGTTGTGAAGACAACTTTGTGAAGGCCTTGGCCGAGTGGGCGGTATATAATTTTGACAATTACATTAAATTTAAAATTGATGAAATGGACACAGACTTGGGGAAATGATTGAAGAAAATCTGATTCAAGCATTATTCTGCTGGAATGAATATTATTGAATGAGGCTATAATGCTCAGTTAAGTAAACTATGGTGGAAAAAACTGGCATGAAAAAAATATTGCCATAATATGCATAAGTACTTGAAAAAAGACTGCTTTTAGGTGTTTTGGTATAGATACTTTTTGGATGCTTTTAAATTTGATCTGATGATGTTAGAAACATCACTTTAGCTGTGTGCTTCATGCTATGTTTAATATAACATGACAGAATAAAATATTAGATCTCTTTAACATTTATGACAATTTTAGAGAGATTAAAAACTGAGAACTGCTTGGGCGTCTGTGGTATGAAATAATTCTAGTGGTATTTTATTTAATACTGGTAATTTGGTCCTTCCAATTGCTTTGACAGCAGCTTTCACTCTATTTTCTAAGATTCCAGGTTATTCATCACAGAATTCTTCTTTGAAGAAATATGTAATTCTTGCTTCTTTTCTGTAAAGTTTTAATAATTACTGTTTCTATTTTGCATTAAAATTTTACTGAGCAGAAAATCACCCTGTTGGTTTTTTAGCTTCATTATTCTTGGTTTAAATTTCCCTTTGATTTTTTTTTGATTTTATGGGAAATATCTCATTTTCTTTCATTGTTTTCTTCTAATTCTTTACAGTGATGATTAATATGTTTCTTTGTTTCCACATGCCAGTCATTGAAAAGTTGCATTTAGGAAACCAAACTCTATTGAAACCTGCTTTTAATTTTGCTTTCATCAATCAATCAAACTTTATTGCGATCAATGATCAGTGCAGTAAAAAGGGTTTAAGTGCATGAAATACTGTCAAAATGCACCACCACAAACACATTTGTTTGAATTAAAACAAAATAAAATAAAATTTAAATGTATGCTAGATTTGGGACAGGCATCTGGTTTAAAAAGAATAAAACAACACATAAAACAGTTTAAAAGTTATAGTTATATTTAATACTGGTAATTTGGTCCTTCCAATTGCTTTGACAGCAGCTTTGACAGCAGCTGCTTTGACAGCAGCTTTCATTTTATAGTTATAAAATAAGGATAAAAATGTCTATATATAAATGCACATAGTGAATATAATTACATCAGTAGGGTACTAGTGCAAAATAAAAATCATTATAGTTGGTTTTTAACCTGTCCGCGCTGTAGCTGGTTCTCTCTAATGCTTCGTACCCTGGTTGCCCTCCAGGCAAATCTTGCAACAGCGGCTGTCAGGTCAGTGGTTCTATCTGAGAGCATGGTTCTAAACATATGGTTATTCAACTCAATCTGAGCATACCTGTCAAGTACCCCATATTGGCCGGGATTTTCCCGTAATTCAGTCCTTTTCCCGGCCTCACGGTTTTTTAAAATATCCTCTCGTATTTTAAAAAAAAATCCAGGGGGGATTCCAAGATGGCAATTTTGCTGGCATGTGACCATGTGACCACGTTGGCAAGCCCCACCCTCCTGAGTCCACCCCCTCCACCCGTCTTGCAGGGGCAGTGCCAAGACCTTGAGGGGCGGAGTTTGCCCTCCACCCTTCCAGCTTGTGTGGAGCTGTGCACTGGGGAGAGAGGAGGTGAGGAAAAGTGCTGAGAAGGGAGGTGAAGGGGTGCCTCAGAGAAGACCTCTGGGCTTCTAGAGATAATTGCGAGGGGAGGGCTCATCTCCATTCCCCTGCGTGACTCCAGCTGTTGAGGGTGGAAAGTGTCCGTGGGAGGGCCTGTGGTGGCTCAGTGGTTAAGGAACTCGCTAGCAGATCGAACAGCAAGAAATTGCAAGCAGAGAAATAGGGACCACTTCATTGGGAAAAGATCTTTGGGATATGAAAGGAACCTTACTTGAGCCTCTCCTGAGCGAAGTAAGTTCCTCCAGCAAAAATCATTTCAACCCAGAAAGCCTCCCTCCCTGTCACTTTTTCTCCTTCTTAAAAAGAAACAGCTTCCACAGAGAGAGGGCAGGAGGTTGGGGCACCAGAGGTCTCCTCCCCCTTCCTCCGAAGGTGCTCTAATCCATTTAATATCGCTATATATTAAATGCATGCATGTGTGTGTGTGTGTGTGTGTGTGTGTATTATGTCTCCTGTATAAGACAAGCCACAGCCCTCTTTTCTCTATCTCTTTCTTTCCTTCCTCCTTCCTTCCTTCCTTCCTTCTCTATCACTCCTTCCCTCCCTCTTTTCTTCCTTCCTTTCCTTTTCTATCACTCCTTTCCTGTTATGTATGCATGTACAATGTTACTTTAAATATATGAATGTAACCAGTCCACAATCACAATGTATCTCAGCTGTTAAGGAACGCGAGCAAGCCGCCCATAGAGGGCAGCTGCGAGCGTTCAGTCTCACATGGTCCACATTGCCCAAATCACAAACAGCCACGGGAAATTCCCCACATGATCAGGAGCTACAGAAAACAACTGCAGAAGAGAAAAAAACTGCAGAAGAGAAAACAACTGCAGAAGAGAAAACAACTGCAGAAGAGAGGCGTGACCTGGGCGAGGCCACGCCGGTAGCAGCCAATGAGCTACCGTGCAACAAGATTCAAATGTATTGTGTTATGGTATATAATGAGATGTATCTGCCCCATTACCTCATGTTCGTGCTGAGCATCACTGAATAAACCTGTGTTAGTCCTTCCTGCGACTCCTTCTTTGTCTTCTGTGCAAGACACTAAATTTCCTTTCTATTTTCTCAAGAATTTTGATTGGATTTTCTCTAAACTGGCAATGTTAGTGCCCATGAAAAATGGAGCCCCATATGACATCTGTGTGAGAGGTTTTACCAGATAGAGCTTAAGAGCTGCCACAATATTGTGCCTGCCCTTATTCCAATAAAATTTCTGGATTGCTCCTGCACTTTTCTGGACATTCATTGCTATGTGTGCAATGTGGGAATTTCTGTTCTATGGGCTAATAGTTTAAGTGCCAGACATAAGATTTGGGATTACAGGTATTAGCAAAAAACCATTATCCTTGTTTTTGAGTAATTGACATCCAACTGGTTCAGTTGGCAATAAGTGGACAAAGAACTCAAGGCCCTACTATCCCAATGGGAGTTCTTGATAACAACACAGAATCATCAGCCTATAAGCAGTAATGATATATGTTTATTAGCTAGTTTAGGTGGATGGAGATCTCTGTGTTGTAAATGTTCTACTATGTCATTGATGTAGATATTGAACAGGGTGGGTGCAAGTACACAACCCTATCTGAATCCTCTCAGTGTTTTAATGGGATTAGAAAGGTGACCTTGAGCACTGTACTCTGATAGTGGCATTATCATGGAGAGCTTGTATTAAAAATAGGAGACGTCTGTCTATAGTAGATTTCCCTAATTTTCTCCATAGAATTTGTCTTAAAACAGAATCAAAAGCCTACTTTAAGTCTATAAAAGCTGCATACAGAGATGTTATAGAGTTGCAGGATTATTTGCTTATAAGATGTTCAAGTATTGCACAACGATCTAATGTTGAGCGCCCCTCTCTGAACCCTCCCTGCTCATCTGCCATAAAGTTACAATCTTCTAACCAGTCCTGAAGTTTTCCCTGAAAATGTAGCACGTAAAGTTTACTTATGACACTTAGTAAACTTATTAGTCTATAATTAGCTGGGTTGTTTATGCTCCCTTTTGTATGTATAAGAACAATAATTGCCACCTCCCAACTCCTTGGAATTCTGCCTGTTTTATCAATAATTGTAAATAGATTAGCCAAGACTGGGGCCCACCATTCCATATTTCTTTTAATTAAATCTGAGGGGATTAAATCAAATCCTGCTGCCTTGCCAGACCTCAGTTTACCTATCAGGATTTTCATCTCTGAGATTGAAACAGGGGGCCAGAGAGGTAGATTGTCTGGCTTTGTTAAAGTTCCCTGGGTTGTTTCCGTGATATCCAGGGCCATATAAAGTTCATAGAAATATTTCTCCCAAACTTCGGGTAATATAGCTGAGGATATATATTACTTGTTTAAATAGTCTGAGACCAGACTCCAGAATGGGGAGAAATTATTTTGTTTTATTGCTAGCCTTAGTTGTTCCCATGCCCTATGAATATATTCTAACTTTTTATGTTTGATTAATGCTTTATAATGGGATTTCATTTCCTTTAATTAATCCCTTGTAATATCTGTTAAGTTGAGTCTATGTTCTCTATATTTGGCTCTTAAAACACTTTTGGCCTGATAAAATTTCTTATCAAACCATGATTTGTTTATGTTACTTGTTACCTGCTTTTGTTTTACATTCACTTTTTTTTAAGTGTTCACAATCTAAAAATGTTCTTGATACTTCTCTAAAAGTATGAGAGTTAAGCAAATTTGCAATTTCTGTCCATATTTGCATTCCATCTAACTAAGTTTACCATACTTTTCAGACCATAAGACGCACCAGACCATAAGACACACCCAGTTTTTAAAGCAGGAAAACAAGAAAAAATATTCTGAACCAAATAGTACTGTATTTGCACCACCAACCAGTGGTGGCGCTGTAGGGGAAATGGGTGGGCAAGCCAATTGCACTGAGGCAGGAAGTGATGCTCTAGCCTAGTCTCTTGCTCTCCCTGAAACCAGGAAGCATGGCTTCCCCCTCCATTTTGACCATATGGGGCAGGGACAAAGGCAAGAAAGATAAATGAAACCCTTTCTTTTTATGCACAGGTTTGGTTTCCCAATGAAATACATTGGGAACATACAAACAGAAAAAAACTTTAGAATACTGTACAAGAAATTGATTTCCAATGCATTTAAATGGGAAATTGCAATTTGTGCCCTCTTGTGGTCACCTCTGGTAATGGCCCACCAAACATATGTTTTCTTTGCCCGGCCCTTCTTTCCCCCGCCCCGGAACAGCTGTGTTGGCAGTAGTGGAGTTATTCGGCCAGCCACGGCTGTTGTAAAATATCCTTTTACAACAGTCTTGCTGGACAGCATTCGGACTATAAGACGCACCCTCATCCCCCCTTTTTTGGGAAAAGTGCGTCTTATGGTCCGAAAAATATGGTAGCTTAATTTCACTATCTGTAGGTCCACTGATCCTTTCCTTTAGCTGTATATTAGTGATGGAAAGCTAAATAACAGATTAAATGAAAGGTGGTCACTGTCATAAAAGGGTGCATTAATAAATTGAACAAAATCTTTAGATAATAATATAATCTATTACACTCTTTCTGTCTCCAGCCTAGAATGTATACTCAGCAGAATAGTCCCCTTTTGCTGAACCTTTTAACATACATAAATCCAAACGAGTCAGCATTTGGGACAAAAATAAACCTGCATGTTTGAATTTAAGATCCTTGGATTGTCTTGCATAAGGTAATACAATGTATTCCAAATCAGGGTTTAGAGTTTTACACTTCACATATAAGGTCTTGTCGTCCGGTCCTGTTCTTGCATTAAAATCCCCACCAACCGCTACATAAGCTATTGGGTAAGTATTTAATAACTCAGTTATATATAATTCTAGATCCTCCCAATCTTTGTCTACCAGTACATTGGTCTTACCAGGGGGCATGTAGACATTGACCATCAGAATTAAAGTTTGATGGCATCTTATGATAATTGCCAATGCCAAATTAAGACAGGGAGGAGGTTCTGTCACCTCTATATTTAGGATTGTGGTAATCAAAATTCCCAGACCCCCCTTAGCTCTGCCATGTTTGGAAACCGTTGCTGCCAAAGCATATGTGGAATAGCCACCTAAGATAGGTGGATTCAGCAGCCATGACTCCTGAATCAAGATACCGTATTTTTGGACCATAAGACGCACTTTTTCTCCCCCAAAAGTGGGGAGAAAATGAGGGTGCCTCTTATAGTCTAAATGCTGGTCTTCAGCCAGCTGTGGCTGTTGTAAAAGGATATTTTACAAGAGCAGAAGCTGGCTGAAAACTACTACTGCCGCCTCTCAGCTGTTCAGCTGTTTGGGCAGGGGAAAAAACATATGAAAAACAAGTGGCCACTAGAGGGCGAAAATCGCAATTTCCCATTTAAATGAATTGGAAATAAATTTCGTGTATTCAAATGTTTTCTGCTTGTATGTTCCCAATGCATTTAAGTGGGAAACCAAACCTCTGCTTAAAAAGAAAGGATTTCACTTACCTTTATGCCCTTGTCTCTGCTCCACATGGACAAAATGGAGGGGGGAAACATGCTTCCTGGTTGAAAGGAGAGCGAGAGGCTAGGCTAGAGTATCACTTCCTTCCTCAGTGCAATTGGCCTGGCCTGTCCATTTCCCCTGCAGCGCCACCACTGGTTGCTGGTGCAAAATACAGTATTATTATTTTTTTTGTTTTCCTGCTTTGAAAACTGGGTGCGTCTTATGGTCAGGTGCGTCTTATGGTCCAAAAATACGGTAATGCTTTCATCTGTCATTAACAATTTGAAAATCTCCTCTGTTATCCTTTGAGACTTTTATTTTCTCTTTATAACAGGAACTGTGCTTTTGCATTCTTCCCTGATACTATTTCTGGTTCTATTCTACAGTTCCTCTGGTTCAGTAACAGTTGAGTTTAATAATGCAAATTAAATTTATTAAGAATATTATTTAAGCTACATTTTGGAGCTATAACTGTTTCATTTTTCAACATCACTGTGATTTTTTTATATTAAGAGTTTATGGTCTATACCACTGTACATCCTGGTCTATCTTTTGAAGAAAAAGTACAGCTAGCTATCTAAGTATCTAAAAGCTATCTGGGAAGCTTTTCCTACCAGTTTCCCTGAATCTAACACAAAAGCCTAAAAACCAGCATGATGCTTGACATCCATAATAATAATAAAAAAATATTCTAGTTACAAGCAGGCTAGCAAAATAAGTTTTACTACTAAGTACAAAATCCAACATTTGCCGGCAAATTTCAGCTAAAGTTATTATCAGGTTTTTTGACATTTATGAAGATACATCCTACATACCAAGAATTAGTGCACTAAAAATACCTGGATTCACTGTCACGAGAAAGTGCTGATTCTAGACTTGCTGTCCTTTCAGCCTGTCCACCAGGTTCATAAATTTCATCCAATCCTGATTCCCTAGAAAGTTTCATGATATGGTTCTGGTAATACATATGGATACTCTCCCGAGTTGGAACATTCCCCTAGGTATGAAGAGGTACAATTTAGAAAATCCAGTCTGTGCATTTCTAGTCTGCTATGTGCTGCAGATGTTTCAGGAACAAGAGAAGAACAGGAATGGTATTCAGGACTTCTTCAATCTTAAATAGCTAAGATGGTGTTTAAATGTGAAGAGTTTTACATATCTAATGGAGCTTTCTAAAGATTAAAAATAAACAACAAAGTTCCTGAAATCCAAAGCTGACCTTTCAAATCTCTAGAAACTGTAGGATTGTCTAAGATAGTCCTGTTTATTGCCCTTAGGTGAACAATATGAAAACACCATTGTGGTACAGTAGTCAGAATAATGGACTATTAACTCAGGAAATCTGGTTCAAACTCCTAATGATCCACAAAATACATTGGGTGACTGTGGGCCAGTCATTTGTGTACAGGGCAATTGTAAGGACAATGCGAAGACTTTATTAGAGGAAAGAGGGGTGAATGTAGCAAACAAATAAACAGTCTATATTACCTTTTTAATTTCTCTAGTAAGCATGCATCTCTCAATTCTTAGCACTGTGGAAATATCAATATGCTCTCTTGAAATTGAATTGAGCCAAGCTGTAAAACTGTCTATTGTGGCCAGAAAAAGAACCCAGGTAAACTTCAAGATATTATAAATTCTTTTGATAATGTTATCTGAGAAAAATAAGAAAGATTCAAGTTTAGTAAATTAATGATAATAAATAGCAAATGTTTGTCAATCATTTAAGACACTAACATTCTGCCAATTGTGATCCTTCACCTATTCATCTGAGAGAAGATTCGGTTCAATCAACAGTTTGTATCTGAACATAACTAACATACATAGGGTTGTATTATTATTATCCCCATATCACTGCAATACCCCCCAGTCATCTGGCATCTGATTTCAAAGTGCTATTATACCATATATAAAACATATTATTCTTTTAAAAATACTTTCAAAATGTAGCTGGTTGGTCTGAAAAATATTTCCTGAATACGAAACAATATTTGTTTAATTTGTCTATCTGCACAGTTCTTCAGGGTCACTGATATACTCCCAGCTTGAACCAAATTATTTTTTACCAGGTAGGCCCTTATAAGTAACAGTCAGTAAGGGCTGTGTTGTCTTTTCAGTTATTACTTTATAAAAACATTTCTTTCTCCTTTGCTTACCAGGTCCATCTGATTTCTTTTTGACTGGTTCCTCTCTTTCTTCACACTCCACATCTATACGAACTGAGAAATCAATATCAAAGCAATTAGCAATGGATCCTGGCTGGTTGTGATTATTCAGTAAAAATGAACTGTCTCCATAACATTGTTGCCTTCATGTTCTACAGAATTCACCCCACCGAAGCACATTTTTGTAAACATTAGCTAGATATGGCCTGTGAGTGATTTTTGGCAGATTTGTTTTGACAAAAATCACCATCTCTTACTTAACTAATTAGAATGTGGATTGCTTTTCACTATCTTCTTCTTCTGCAAACTCAAACCAACTGCTTCACTTTCATCCTCTACTCTCCATCCCTCTAGCAGTAGACGGTTGTATTATACAATCGGGGCTTCCTCTTGCACATTCTCTCCTTCACTCTTCACTTAGAAAAGGCAACAACCTTTTCAACTACCTGCTCTCTTTTTCTACCATAATTCAAAATATTTGTTAAACCATCACTTCCCGTTATATTCAAATGAGAAACTGTTGCTTAGGCAAGCCTCCACTAATCAGAAGGAAAGCACTGTTTTGATAACCTGATTTATAGAATAATAATCATAGCACAGTTTGGATTCACACAAAACTGAAAGTTTAACAGATACAAAAATAGTACAAGGATGTGTGGTACTTTAAAGACTGTCAAGTGTTGCATAGTATAAGCCTGTCTGAACAGATGCAGACCAGGAGCTGTGGTCTGTGAGAGGTTAGGGCAAATAAAACTTACTAGTTTTTAAGATGACACAGAGAAACACCAAGTATACAATTTGCAGGATATAACTGAGAACATTCCAGAAATATACACACCATCCCCAGAGCCACCTTTCCATTTTCGTCTTCCCTCTTTCTCATACTTCTTCTTCTCTTTGCGCCGCTGCCGGAGGGCAGTTTTAGGATCAGTGATCCAGGCTTGATAAACAAACTAGAAGGAACAGATTCATTTATTCTAGCTCCTCGGGAAATAAATTTTAAAATAAAAGGAAAAAGCCCAATCTATTGGAATAAGTGTCATGAGACCTGGGAGATTAAGCAAACATTCTCAATTTCAGTCCAAATATGTCTAGAAAAGTTTGTGCAAAATGTTTTGGTGGTATTATTATTTGATCAACAAGCCAAAACATTACTGAAAATACCATAGACATTTGAATTATTTTCTGTAGGAGCCTACTTATTCAAGGGTATTCAATGAGCTTTAGGATTTGATCCAACATTTGTAAAATGATCAGTTACCTCTGAAGGCACTGGTTGATTATATTTTTAAAAGTATAAGCACAATGGGAATTCATAAAACTATAACCAACACATACTATGCATTGCTTTCTCTACCATTATACAAATGAAAATAAAACAGTTGTGTGATAGCACTTAGAGACAAAAGATATTTACTTTTGTCCAATGAGCTTCATTCCAGAATGAAAATCATTTTCATGTACCATTGCATCACCAATTAAAGACATTAGCCACAGCCACAAATCAAACATTTCACATGCAAAAGAAAGAGGATGAGCATGAGCAGAAAAGTAATCATTCCCATGCATGCATAAAATGTCTCAAGGAAGCTGGAACAAGCAATCACTGAAGATAAAAATTGAAATGCTGCTTTAAATTTATTTACTTTTTGCAATTCAGATGTACAAAAATCAGTCTGATACATCACAAAGGTATTGGAGTATATAAATAAAATAAGGCACTTGGCTTCTGATATTAATATGTAGAAACTTAACAGAGACGGAGAAGGGGTAATGACTGCCTCTTTCCTTTTCCCCCCAATGGCACTAATTTAGCCTATTGGAAATAATCAAAGTATTGTAAAATGTAACTGTTACAGTAAGAGACCTTAACAGTTTGGATCCTTTTTGTTTTTGTTTATAGTACTAAGAAGTATTTGTTGCAACCATAAAACTATTGAAAAACATCCACTTGTCTGTCATTGGTTAGGTCCATCAACTTCTTCTGGGTGAAATACCTTTAGGTAGATCACATGACATGATTTTACCAAAATGCTATTTGATTTCTGTTCTGACATTTAGGTTTTTTCCCCCACTTTTGTTGATGACTAAGGATCAAATAAGACAGTAAAATCAAATACATATTATCTTTGAATAATAACTTTTCCATTCAACAAAGGTTCCTCTGAGATATTGCATCATCAGACTTACAAAAGAAGTGTTTGTTTATTGGTCAACAACCAATGGGGGAAAGTATGGTAAAAATAAGTAAGAGAGGAAAAGCACGTGATATGACAAGCAGACATTTTCAACTACATGAGGGAATATAGTTTCTGTTGTTATGTGTTCTCAGGTTCTTCTGATTTATTGAGACCCTGTGAATCAGTGATCTCTGAAAGACTTTGTCATTAACAATTCTGAACAGGTCTTGAAAACTCAGCTCTGTCATCCATTATTGAGTCAATCCATGTGATATTTGGTGTTCCTTTTTCTAGCAGCCTTCACATTTTCTCAGTATTATAGTCTTTTCAATTGTGTCATGTCTTCCCATGACATATCTAGAAAGGTAAAGGTCTCCATTTCTCGAAAGTCAGTCATATCCAACTCTAGGGGATGATCTTGCCCTTGATCTCCAGGGATACATCCTCCAATTCCTTTATAGTTGTCTCTCTGAATCTCAGTCTTCTTCTGAGTTCCTGGATGCTATCTCCATTTGGATTGACAACCAACATACAGAAACGTTTTAGTAATTTTAATTTCTTCATTGTCAGCATTAAGGATATCTACTTCTTCTGTGGTCACAATGTTGGTCTTCTTAACTGCAATTCAATTTTTCACTTTCTTCTTTCACTTTCTTCAGTAATCAATTTTACTTATTTATTAATTATAGAAATTTTGATACCATCTGACTTAGTGTGGTCACTACTCTGGGTGCTTAACGTATTACTGTTAAATAAAGCCATACAATAAAAATAAAAGACAGACCAATATGCCCAGGGAGCCAACTGGCAGCAGACAATAAAAAACCCAATAAGTAGTTCAAGTCATTCATGCTTCTACCACTAATATGGTATTATCTGCACATCATAATCACTAATATTTCATCCACATCTCCTTTTCCTTCACTTCAATTGATACAGGATACAAGAGATAAAATACACCATTATCTGACATCTTTGCACACTGGAAACCATTCTGTTCCTCCATAGTCTGCCCTAACAGTAGTTTCTTGTACAGAGTTATGGATCAAATGTTGTAGCACCCCATTTCTTTTAGAATAGTACATTACTTTTCAATAAGCTAAACAGTGTTTTTCTTTGAATTCATTGATATCTTCCAGTAGTCAAGATATATTTGCAGAATATTTAATTGTGCCTCTTCCTTTCTGGATGCAACATGAACACTGGGAATTTCTTACCTCTCAAATGGCAGAAATGTCATTGTAAGTTTTTGAATATGTCCCATAGTTACTATACTACATAGTTATGTCCCATAGTTACTATATTATTTGGCATCTTCTTTTTAGGGGACTGAAATGTACAATGAATGTTTCTAGTCTGTGAACTGTTCTTTTGTTTCCCGTGTTTGTTGGCAATTATTGTAAATCTCAGTTGGTATATGTTAAAAAGTCAGCATAGGCATTTGCTGTTGTGTGCTGTAACTAATAGGATTTTGGCCATTATCTACCCTGAATGCAAAGGCCACATTGCTATATAAGTTTTTAGGAAGGCTAGTAGGTTGTTTATTAATACCAGAATAATTATTTAGAAGCCTGGTGAAGAAGGAGGCTTAGGTACAGTATCCTAAAGTTTACCAGCTTTCTGAGAAAGATTATCATGCAGTGTAAAACCCTGCTAAACTTAGAAAATGTATTTACTATCCATAGATGCATGCAGCCTGATGGAACGCATTTAGCTCCAGTTCAAATAGAAATGCCAAGACTATACAAGGATATGTTTCTGCATTTTCTCTCTGGGATCTACAATCACAGTCAAAAAGAGAGCAAATGTTCCTATTAAGGTTTAGTTTATTAGATGATAACCAATCAATAACCTCACAACATTCATACCAAGAGGGAAAATGCAGAAGAGGGAAGATAGCCTTTGGCAGAATAATGTGGGAAGAGATTACAATCTACATGGTATAGAACATCAAATACCTTTGCAGCTCTGATTAAATACTGAAGAATAGTTTTGGGCAGTTTAATAACAGACTTTGGCAAGGCTAAAATGGCGGAAGCAAATTTCGCAATAGCTCTCTATAAAGAAGGACAAAGCAAGAAAAATTAGTGAATACATTACAACTATTGTTATAAGAAATATACTGCATGATTGTATTAAATAGGGTTTACACTAATTTAGAACAGGCTCATAAATATGATGATGAATATTCAGGTTTAGTAGTGCACTGGAATTAGTGACAGAAGACTTGTATGAAGGTTATATAATTAAACATATCATAGTTATATATTAGTAATGCTGAATTAGAAGAACATTCCAAAGCTCATATTAAATGTGTGCCATCAACTAGTGGCTGAAGATTCCTATTCTTCTCCTATGACCATCCTTAAACTGATATATCTCCCTCTCCTCCACCATACATTCTTAAACTATTGCAAGTAGATAAATAGGGACCACTTTAGTGGGAAAAGATCTTGTGGACATGAAACGAGCCTCATTCGGGCGTCCCCTGAGCAGAGTTTCTCCAGCAAAAATCCTTTCAACCCAGAATAATTTCTGACACAAAATTATTATTATTATTATTAGGAAAGCCTAATTTGCAAATTCATACAGAATTTCTGTGAGCCTTGAAAACAAAGCTGCAATCAGGTTTTACAATTACAAGCACATAAACCAGGGATTCTCAACCTGTGGCCTGTGGGCCAGATGCGACCCGAAGCACTATTTCATGTGGCCCACCACCACCTCCACCACACCTGGAAGTGCCATGTGGTGGAGGAAGGGCAAAATGGCTGTCCCACCCCCGATGACGTCTGAGGAAGCGTGACCTGGGCCCCGGCTTATAAAGATTGAGAACTCCTGACATAAACAATACATTCAACCCCAATCACACC
The DNA here is from genome assembly GCA_035047345.1 of Bradypodion ventrale. Lineage (NCBI taxonomy): Eukaryota > Metazoa > Chordata > Lepidosauria > Squamata > Chamaeleonidae > Bradypodion > Bradypodion ventrale. The sequence continues at coordinate 251,640,881 of JAWDJE010000004.1, read as the reverse complement.
TAGAAGTAGACACATTGTAACCAGTGGATTTACATTAAGCATGATCAAATTTGGCTCCAATTCATGTATTTATGGATTCAAGGAGCTCCAATTGCCGCAGGGCTTTAAATTACAGCCTCAGAAATTCAGCTCATGTGTGTCTACTGTCTTAATCAAGGAAGAGCATGGCAGCACCAAGATGTCCCTCTCAATAGGAATACATATGCATTAGATTTTTGGATGTTGTAGCTATATATATTTGGCTCACCTTTTCCTAACTTACAATATACATTTCCTTTAATTATACTGCCATCTGTACCTGGGATGACTTGTCGAAACTATACTATATATTTACAAAAACAATTTTTATTGTGTTAGCTACAGCTTTAAGAATTCAGCAAAAATTCAGCAAAGCTTTTGCTTTTTTTCAAAACAGAAAAGCAATTAAGCAGTATAAAGCAATGCTGATGAAAAGATGTTTTATTCACTTGTTTTCAATGCACTTTCAGAAAAATAGAGTTCGGAACATGAAACTTTATTTTCCTTTTTAAAAAAATGGCTGCATCTATAAGTGAATGAAAATCCATCTTCAAAATCATTCTTGCATTGCAGAAATGTTACAAAGTATAAACAAGCAACTATTAAATTTAAATAAAAATACACTTTCATACCTTTCAGTAAAGATTCAGATATTCAAGCCTTCTTGGAAGAAGCATATAAGTAAAAACAGTACCTGGAATGCAGATCTTCTTGAAGGTTCTTCCTCATCCTTTTTTTCCTCTTCTTCCTCTTCTTCACTGTCCGTCTCAAACAAATAATAATCTCCACTTCTGACCACTAAGCAAAATAAAATATATTTTTTATTTCTTGTAGAAAAAAATCTCATATGCTCTAGCCCGAGCCACCACATTAACACGCACAAAAATATTTTATTGATCATGAAACTCAATGAGAAGATAAGTGGAAGTGGATTAAAAGCAAGAGATGAACAGAATCATTTGAATTTTATTATGATGAAGTGTCAAGTACAAGAAAAAATAGCACTCAGAAGGTAAGAAAGTTGATAAAATGAAGAGGTGGAAAGATAGTATTAAATCATGCCATATTCTTAGCTAACATTTTTGAAACACGACTTTTATCTTTGTTATTAATGGAGCAGTCATTAATTTCACTAGATAATCAGGGAGGAGGTTAAATTTAAAATTGTACAACTGGAGCATAAACCAAAATCCAAAATATAATATGGCTAAAAATGTGCAGGAATCTGGTAACGTGGGACTCTTTTTAAACTTTAAATTATATCTAGCAGTACATATAATCATGGCTAAAAAATATTTTTTTGCCACTGGATTTAAAAGGATTTTGAAGCCTCCATATAACCAGGATGTGATATGAGTGAACTGGGCCTTATATCCTTGAACAGAACTGTATTGTTCAAAACCTCTTACTAGCCAATAGGTTTAAACTTGATAAAACAAGAGAAACAAAAGAAATGAAAAGTAAAAGAATAAGCAAGAGACAAAACAAAAGTCATAGCATTGCATTTGCCTATGGGGACTACTAGCATATCTGCAAGTGAAATAAAAAATGTTGATATACTTGTAACAATAGTCAACTTAAAGAGCCATAAACAGATTGGCATTCAAGAATACATTTGACCCTCATTATACAGCTTTTGTTATACAACCATCAAAGCAACATATGGCAGTCAGAATCCTATTGGTTAGTTACACTGACAGAAGTGCAATGAAGTAAATCGTAGCAGTGAATTGCTGCTAGCTATTGAGCTGCTTAGCTAGCAGCCAACTCACTGCTACAATTTACTTCATTGCACTCCTGTCAGTGTAACTAACTAATAGGATTCTGACTACCATAAGTGGCTAACATGCTGACTGGGAGGCGGAAGGTCAGCAGTTCGATTCCCAAGTACTGTAGGACGGAATGAGCTCCCATCTTTGTCCTAGCTCCTGCCAATTGAGCAGTTCGAAAGCAAGAAATTGCAAGTAGATAAACAGGGACCACTTCGGTGGGAAGGTAAACAGCGTTCCATGCACTCCGGTGTCTAGTCATACCTGCCACATGACCATGGAAATGTCTGCAGCAGCAGACAGCGCTGGCTTTTCGGCTTTGAAACAGAGATGAGCATTGCACCCTAGAGGCGGATATGACTGGCTTTCAAGCAAAGGAAACCTTTACCTTTACCTTTATTGAACTGCTTCTTGAATCCCTCACTAGCCAGCATCACTAGTGGAAAATGAAGCATATGTGTAGCAATTTGTTTGACAGCAGAAATTTGCCAGTACAAACATATACTATTGTATTTATATGGATATAACTAGACAACAGGAAACTCTCCAGACCCTGTTTTTCGGTAGAGCAGAGGGCTGTAGGAAGGATGGGTGGGCAAGACAAATTCTCATATGCTGCTGATTGAGCTGACATTTCCAATTGAATTTTGGAAGGATAAATATTATGAAAGAATAAGACAAATCAGAGCTATTCCCTGTTTTTATCAATAGATCACCATGAATCACCAAATTGCACTACAGTGTTCAGCCAAACCAGACACTGTGCATGGTTTATGCTCAATTAATGGTTCATGAACATACAGTATATGGCGTCTCTGGCTCCCCTCCATAGCCCTGCTGGTCATAGAGGGTGGGAGCCCAGCCAAGCCCAGCTGAAAAACATTGCGGCGGGAGGCCTCAAAAGCTCCCACCCCACGCCTGATGCCAGCGTCTCTGGCTCCCCTCCGTAGCCCTGCTAGTCACGGAGGGTGGGAGCCCAGCCAAGCCCAGCTGAGAAACATTACCGTGGGAGCCCTCAAAAGCTGCCGCCCCATGCCAACACCAGTGTCTCTGGCTCCCTTCCGTAGCCCTGCTGGTCACGGAGGGTGGGAGCCCAGCCGAGTCCAGCTGAGAAACATCACGGTGGGAGCCCTCAAAAGCTGCCGCCCCATGCCCGACGCCAGTGTCTCTGGCTCCCTCCGTAGCCCTGCTGGTCATGGAGGTTGGGAGCCCAGCCAAGCCCAGCTGAGAAACATTGCGGTGGGAGCCCTCAAAAGCTGCCACCCCGCGCCTGACGCCAACACTATTTTTTCCGCCCTTGGTGTGAGCAGGGGCATGGAGAGAGACAGTGACATGGAGCCCTCCTCCTGTTTTGGCAAACCAGGAGGAGTGGTAGCACCTGTGTCAGTCCCTGCGAGGAAAAAAAAGTTCCTTCCCCAGTCCGGTTTTAGCTGCGGGGAAGTTGAGCTTACTTGGGGTTCTCGGCAGCACGGACTGTATAATCTGCTGCCACCACCTTCTCCAGCTCCTTCCCCGGCCTGGCATGTCCCGTGGGAAAGTTGAGCTCTTTTTATATTGTATTTTTGTTATATTGTACCTTGCACCTGGAGCTGTATGTATTGTATATTTTTATTGTATTTGGTACACTGTGTTTTGCATATATTGATTGTTTATTATTATTATTTTCTCTTTTTAATTGTATTTTGTTTCTTTAAAATGTTGTAATGCCGCCCTGAGTCGGCCTTGTGCTGAGTAGGGTGGGGTACAGATTAAATATTATTATTATTATTATTATTATTATTATTATTATTATTATTATTATTATTATTATTATTATTATTATTATTATTATTATTATTATTATTATTATTATTATTATATGGCAAGAGTTTCAAAGTTGCACTTTTTGGGTCTTCAACTGCCAAAACCCTCCTATACTGGCTGAGGATTCCAGGAGTTGTGGCCCAAAAATAGAGGATGTCCTCCATTGTATGACACTGCATTGCACGGTACATGCATTTGTATGTGAATACAGGGTATGAAGAAACCACAGTAATGTACTCTTTTAGGTTTACATTAATGTGGTGAAATAAAATGTAATTGAAACCTGTAGCTCACTTTTCAATTGGATCATATTTTTCTCCCCACAGACCACCTCTCCATTAGAAGAAAGTCTACAGTTCTCTAAATATTAATTTTAACTGGTTTTATTGGAATGGAGAATGCAAAGACTCTACTATATTATTTTCTACTCCCCGAATCAATTCTCAACATTATTTCGAAGGCTACCAAGCAGCAATAACTGTGTGAAAGCATGTTTCTCATGCCGTGCCTTCCTCATCAGGAGAGAAGCCTTGAGAAATTCATGTCAACAAATAAATTAAAAGGTGAAGGTGCAAACAATATGCACAAGACACGCTAGACTTTGAATACTCTTCTAAATGTTTGGAAATATATAGCTAAAATGACTTTACTCATTCAAATATACAAACTGCTGTCCTAAAGTTTTTATTAATTATTCTAGAAAAATGAGTTAATGAGCAGTAACCATTTTCAGGGCCTGGCCATTTGCTGCTGTTCACAAATATATGCATCATTACAATAGTGTTTACAGTGGTACCCTAAAATATATAATGAGGGTAAAATGAGTAAGACATATTGAATTGACATGGAACAATTTAGCAAAGGTTGCATAGATACATGTCTGCCTCATACAATGGATTACGGTAGAAAGCAGTAGAATTGAACCACTCTCAGCTTTTTACATTGGTCAAAATCCATTAAAAAGGAAGACTTGAGACAACTATGGCTATATTTGCAAAATACATTATTTACAATTAATTATTTTTAGTTAAAATTTTAAAAATGAATAGGCCTCTATATATTTTCATCATGCCCTTTAAAAAAAAGATCCACATATACATACAGGTGAAACTCGGAAAATTAGAATATTGTGGAAATGTTCATTCAGTTCAGTAATGCAACTTAAACGGTGAAACAAATATATGAGATAGACTCATTACATGCAAAGCAAGATAGTTCAAGCCTTACTTTGTTATAATATTGATCCTTATGGCTTACAGTTTATGAAAACCCCAATCCCCCAATCTCATGTACCCTATAATTATCACATAATCTCATGTATGCTGTATGCCATGATCATCACAATTATAATGAATTAAGGCATGAATCTCTTGCTTTGCATGTGGTGAGTCTATCTCATACATTTGTTTCACCTTTTAAGTGAAATCAATGAACATTTGCACGATATTCTAATTTTCGGAGTTTCACCTGTATACATATTGATGGGCACAGTTTACGTGTGAGTTGACAGAAAGAGACATTTATAATGGTGAGTTAAACTGCTGGATATATAACCCTGGCACAGATATAAAGAGGTTTACAAAGGGGCTTATAGAAAAGAAGTGAAATATGGAAAAGGAAAGTATTCAAGTGACCCAGCCATAAGATAATACAATTTTATAAAACAGTAATGAAACCATTATTGCATACCATTGCCATTTATTCTTTATACTCTCATGTAACATTCATAACATACGTAGAGAGTATAGGGAAGTAAGATCAAAATATTATTTGTGAAAGTAGTTACATGCATTTTAACTCAAAAGACTTTTGTTTTTTCACCTCTTTTACTATTTTTACCTCTATTATTATACAGTACTATAAAGAGATATTTCATCTCTTTTGTTATATACTTACAACTTGATGGTTAGTCCTACCTACTGAAAAATGAACTGTGAATTGCTAACTAAAAGATTCACAAGGTTGTACATCTTGATGCTAGCTAAGAATTCACCTTCAGGTCTTTAGACATGATGAATATTAGATAGCACCTAAGAAAATAGGTGCTAGAAAATGTCCAGACTGAAGCACTTTTATTACTTGCACTTGAAATTATTGGATTTACATCCCTATTACTGTCAAGTCACAAATATAAAACCATGCATAAAAAGAAACAGGTATGGGAATGCCTTAATTCTGGTCAAGGATATAAGGGTTAGATTTATGTATTTTAAAGATGAGAAACCTACTAGAAGCATGATCAACCCAAGGTCGCCACCACTGCTTTTTTTTGCCCTTGGCTTTCTGTTTTTCTGCTTCTCCTAAAATGAGATATGTTCAAAAATTAATGTTACAAAGTTAGAAACATGTTACTGCTTATATTTGTTCTTTCCAATTGCTCTAAACTTTGCAAGAACAGATTCAATCCTACTATATTAAGGGAAGAAAGCACACAATGCATTTATTATTATTCAATAATTAGTCCATTAATGGAACATATAATGGTACATACAATTAATGGAATTTTATCTATAATTTAAATATATATATGGGAATACTGGTTATTAGCCTTGTGCAGATATTGTACTGATTTTTCTCTTCACAAACAAACATGCACTACAGCTTCTATCCCCACAACTGAAATTATATAGCTGAATGGAAAAAACCCCAGTACAGATTGGTTACATGTTGAACAGTATAACTTGTTATACTGGAGCATTGGGCCTATGCTAAAATGCATGGGTAAAAAGACACTACTCACGATCAGTTATATGAGATTAAATTTTCAAAAATAATTAATATATTGTAAATATTTTTAAATGGTAACAAATTACAATGTATTATATATAGACTGAAGATTAAATGGTTAACTGTTACTTTAATTTTTTTTCTGATTTGCCAAATTGGATTAGTTTATTCATTTTTTTGCATTAAACTACATTGTTTACAAAACAAGCATAGTTACAAAAACTTGCAGTATAGGAACCAAAGGCAAAAGCTCTACATGTAATTTTTTTAACACATGGAAATCCTTACAGTTCTATACTGTATTTTAATACTGGAGTGCAAAACTCTATTGAGTTCTACATACACACAAAGATCAAGTGTTTTTTTCTCCAGTGGAGTGAAAGGGAAAGTTAGAAGGCTCCATATATGTGTTAAGATCACAATTCCATGTACAGTACACCTATCTGGGAGCATGTCCCACTGAATAGAGTGGGATTTACTACCAAATAAATATTCATAGTAAAGGTCCCTTCAACAAATGGCCAGCTGGGTCCATACTATTTCCCTACATTCATTCAGGTTAATATTACCAAGGTCCAAGCAATAAATACCAATGCCGGATATATTGAAGGAACAATACCATCGTCATCATCATCTTCAGCTGCCTTTTGAATTGCTTGCACATCTGTAGCTTCTTGGCTCATGCTCATCACTTTTTCTTTACCCTTTTTATATTTTTGTTGCCTTGCTTTGATTCGATCCATTCTGTCAAAGAATATTTCACTTTGTTAGAGGCATATCATCTTTTTTCCAGACTGAAAGTATATATAAGAGCTTTCCCTACCCCAACTATTCTTGATATTCCTTCTTAATAGACAAGCTCCATACTATTATATATACAGGGACTGGACTATGCATGTGCAAAAAAAATTCCGTACCAGGGCACACCAGAATACATTAAACACTCCTCCTTGCCAATATGTGCTTCAACAAGCTGTGAATGAATACAGTGGTACCCTGTATAATGAACGCTTTGTATAACGAAAAATGTGTATAATGAAGCGTTTTGGCGCTATTGGCAATACCCCACATAATGAAAACATTTGTTCGTTATACGGGGTTTACCCCATATTACAAACATTTTCTTTTTGTTATACGGGGTATACCCCATATAACGAAAACATTTTTTTGTTATGCGGGGTATCGCCAATATGATTCGCAAAACGAAAAAAATTGTATACTGAAGAGCTCCGTGGAATGAAGCTTTTTGTTATGCTGTACTTGGAAAGTTTGTTTTATTGTACACTTATCTTTTTTAAAAAAACAAATAATTTACTAACATACATCAGCTTATCAACCAGAATCTTAACAACCTCTGCCTACGGTTTAAGCAAGCTAGAAATGCTACACCATTTTGAATCAAGCGACTGTGTATACTGCATGGGCATCAAGAGTATAACATTCAGACACCTATTATAAGCCTAATGAAGTGATGTTATTTCCCAATCTGCAAGGGGATCAATGTAGAACTACAGAATTGCATTTTAGAAATGATAATAGATGAAGAGAGTAATTCTGCTTTTGTGGCATTGTATATAGCACGTGGTGAATTGTCGTATTGATTTGCTATCGTATTGATTTCAATAATTTTTGTTTTTGTTTGTTTGTAATTGTATTGTATTGTAAGTAGTTATAATGCATTGTTTTGTGTATAAATGTAATAAAATTAAAAAAAAAGATTAGTTATCGTATATACAAGCAAAATGTCTTGCAAAAGAAAGGCAGGCAGGTTGGCAGACATACTGTCTCTTCAGTTGATCCATTGATTTTTTCTCTTCCTCAATTCTTGCTTTTACAGCTTTCACAATTGTGGCCTGAAAAAGTTCTGCACCCCTATAAAGCAGAATAACAAACACATATACATAATTGTGGAACAAAAGCTTTTCTAAGCATCACACATTTCATGAAGTTAATGGCATAACGTTTGCTGATTATAACAGAACAGGATGACCTCCACTATTTTTAGTTTTAAACCCTACTATGTAGTTTTATTGTAAGATGCAGGTTAAAGAACACTGCTATTATTTTATGGTACTTAAAACTAAAATGGCATTCACTGTCTTGTTGAATGTGCTCTACATTGGGCTCAAAGTCTCATTCTGATTGCCCTATGACAGTGATGGTAAACCTTGGCACTCTAGCTGTTCTTGGACTTCAATCCCCAGAATCCCAAGTCCCTGTGAATCCACATGAATGGGTTTACTACACGTATGCTGATGGCACAAATGCCAGTGTGAGAGGTGGTGGAGGCTTTAAGGCGAGCAAGGGAGCCTCCCTGAATCTCCTCATCCGGTTACACCGAGTATCTCTGAAAGGACTAAAGCTGAGTCCTGAACTACTGCTTCTTTCTTGATGCCTCTACTCAGTGTGGCAAGTGGTTTCAATGAACTTAACTGGGTCCCAGGCTCAAAAGACAGTAGGGGGGCTAAATAAGGTACCACTAATAGGCCTGGGGAGAGTAGTCATTTTGAAAGGTCAAAGTTTGCAACAAAGACTGCTACCTCTTTCACAAGCAACAGGAGCCAATGGAATTATTGATGGGAGATTCCACTGTGATGGGGCTCACGGGGACAACTGAAGATAAATAAGCAAGGATAATAGCAAGTTTCTACTCATTTGTAAGTAAATTTCCTACAACTAGCCACAGGAAGATTTAGCACAGTTACTCTACAAGAAGGTTCCTAATGGCTTTTTGTATGTTAGCATTTGTTTCCAATGATTCTGGTAACATATTTTTCTTATTTGTACATCACTTTGGAAAGATCTGTATCCAGGGAGGCAGAATTAAAAATACTGTGGAAAAAAGGGCTGGGTGGGAAGAAGGGAAACACCTCAATTTATAGATGGATAGAAAACTACTTGAATTTACCTGGATGCCAGAATCTGCGATGCTTTAATATCTGCAACCACATGGAGGAAGTAGTAGCTCATAAAAACCCTTCTTTGTAGCAACAGGAAGGCAAAGCAAATGCTGTCCCAGATGATTCCTGCCTCCCCACTAGGTAATTTACAGTCTTTATCCTTATCAGATGCTGCCAAAGGTGAACAAAATCCCATGGGTTAAGTATTATTGTTTCTATTTACTGCAATGTTGTCATTTTAGATTAATCTAAAATGGCCCAAAAGCCCAACATGGCTAAAAGAAAGGAAGAATCTGTCTCTTCAAGATTCAGTTCTAACCTCAAGAGCTCTATCTTGTTTTCAAGATCTTTCTCAGCCAAAACACAAAAAGGGGGAAATAGTTGAAGATACCACGTATAAATGGGAATAACCACAAGAAGCAGAAGGCTGAAGATAAGACAATAGGATGGTCTCTCTTTTCTTTAATTATTTCTGTATTTCTTCTAGTCAGATCATTAAACTGGCCAGAGGCCAATCTAAACATATAATGTAGCTGCTTCTCCTCATTCCTCTACTCGTAATGGTCTGTGAGTGTTACTTATTTTTCAGATTAAGTACAAAGAGACCCAGCTATGACAGCTATAATGCTAGCAAACAACCACAAGTGTGGCAAGTTAAGCACTTTTGGAAAGGGCAGAAATTTCATTGAATTTATCATTACTTTTTTAAAAAAAAATAGTATCATGCCAAAAACATGTTAAAACCAATAATCATATTGTATTTATTTGGCTTAATTCCAACATGCCAAAGGAATAATGAATACAGAAAGCTGTGTGTTTTCTTGTCAGAGATTACTCTGGGTTGAAAGGATTTTTGCAGGGGATGCCTAAATAAGGCTCCTTTTATGTCCCCTATTGTGCAGCTCTCTAGGAATTGAATCCCATCCTTTCAGTCTCCAAGCTTGTAGACATAATCTAGGAATTATAAAAAATGGACCTTAGCAGACATAATCTCTGTACATGTGCATCAAATAAAGCCTTGTACTTCACATGCATCGCTGCAAAAATACTTCTTGATACTGTAAAAGACTGTCTTATTGCAAGGGAAAAGCATGACTAATGTACACTATAAATAAGCAATCCTTTCAAGAAAAAAATCTTCTGAATGTTACTATTGTTTTAGATAGTTTAAAAAACACTGAATTCTATCTACATTCTAACCTATATATTCTAATTATATAACAAGCTGAATTATGATTGATATATTTATTTCTCAATATCAAAGAAGCAAAGGGCAAGCAAATGGCTGTTATTCTAATGATGGCTATACATAGTCTATTGTGGAAAATTAATGCAAAGAAATGTACAGGTCTATACTTACGAATCGCGTAACCCTTCACTGTACAGGCCAGACTAAACAGCTGTATCACCCAACAACTATTCTTAATTAATGAGGCGATGTAACCACATGCTCCTATCTAGAAGAAACAGAGACTGATATGTTAACTGTTACAGCTAAAATGGCATTAGTAGTACTACATGCTGCTACCCTACGTACGTTGAAGGAAAGAAACTTTAGGCACAACGAATGACACTTCCCTGCAGTATTGGCTTTCCTTTTGACATGTTCACATATTGTAGTTAATTATGCTGTAACTGTTTTAACACTGCTATCCAGAAAAGCAGCCTATTGTATCTTATAATATAATAAACACAAATGCCCTTGCTGAAAGGCTATACTCCAAGACCCTACCCCCCCCTTTACACACACACACTGTACCACATCTGGAGTATAAGCAATTGCACTTCCACTGTCTGCATGGTAAATATCTGGGAACAAGTAAGGACATGCAACTAGAAATTGCAGCAAATCAATATCCTTCCTAATGTGTGCTCCCAATCAGAGTGATTTCTACATCACAAAAATAGTGTATGTTGGAGCTTAGGGAACTAGAAAAGGACCAATGGAAAAAGGAATTACATCCCCTTTTATGCAGACCTGGGGTCAAAATCTGGGTGCTAAATCATAAACATTTGTTCCAGATTTCAAAAAAATGGGAAAGAAACATGTTAATAAAGGGAAGACCTACTGGGATCTCTCTCTCTCCACCCACCCACACTTTCATTATCTTTCCATAATCATTTTACATTTTCTCCTTTAAGCATTATTAATCGGGGAGGGGGGGAGAACCCAAAGGAATAAAGGCACTTACTGACAATATATTTTTCATAGTAATCACAAACACATTATAAGCTATGAGCCAGTCCCAATAGCGAAGAATGCTTCTGATTGGCTTGAGTAACAGGTCTCCTCCAAAGAGTAGGAAGTAGAAACATGCTACTAAGTAGCCCATACAAAATATGCTGATCCGAGTGGTTCCCGTTATAAAGATGATGGTGAGCACAAACCAGAAAAGGTAACTAAACATTATCACTTTACCCATATCTAGATAGGATCTGTAATAAGAGAAAATAAGAGTGAAATCTCTGCTTGTTCAATTCATCTGTTTTTGTACATGTAATACAATTCCTTGACAACTATCCATTTATAACTCATATTAAGAAAATAGTTATGCATCATACAGTATTGGTAAATTTGGAATTACCAAGACCATCTGCTTGGAGCCTAGCCTCTAAACTACATCCTAAAAATACTGTCAAGAAAGGAGAGCTGGAAGGGCCATCTACAATAGTGCACAAAATGGTGATCAGCCAACGTACTGAGAATTAGGCTAATGGGAATTGAAGTCCCCCTGTAGGACGTGGGCCTCACGTTGGGAACCACTGCTCTAGAGTCTAGATAATTTCTCAGCAAAGTGAGACAAAATTGATGAATTTGTAAAGAAACTATCACTGTAATCTATGTGTAATCCAACTGTTTTCTCTTTGAAAGCAAGAGGTATGCTTCCTGAAAGTAAGAACTGTTTGGCAGTATAATGGCCTATTAAGAAAGGTGGTAGACTTATTTTTCAGATTGGATGACTGTATGTCAAACAGAGATTGCATGGCCATATGCTTCAGTTGCAGATTCTTCATATGTAGGAGAGTGAACTGGAAGACCCCTGGGATTCCTTCCCAATTCTTCCATTCTATGATTCCATGTGTATTATAGCCCGCCCACCCCAAAGTGGTAGAAAGTGTAGAAGCAGAGATTCCACTTCTAGAATGCTAATTTATGGACTTTTTTCTGGTTTCTTAGATATAACTGCTTATACCAATCAATAAAGTCAAAATTAAACAATGTACAGTCTACTTATATAGCTGTCTAATTTCAGCTGTACCAATTAATGTATGGAGTCAATTTTGCTCTTGTAATGTATTACATATACATAGTACTGTCAGTGAAAGCACAAATTTTTTTTAACCTACGTAATAATGGCACTGGTCTACCCCCCCCCCCAATTAGTGGGAGATAGATTCTGAGACCTTATGCAATCAAACCACATATAACAGCAGACCCTATATTTCACACACACACACACACACACACACACACACACACACACACACACACAGGATCACAGAAGAAGGGGAGGGGTTTCAATTGTTTCTGTTGTTCTAGATGAGAGCTATCAAAATGTCTGCCCCATTCCTTGTAAACATTATATTACAGACAGTGACCTCTAATGGCCATCTTTGGTAATGTGTCATAGAAAAATATATATACAGTGGAACCTCATACAACAATCGCCCCGTATAGCAACGAAACTTAATAACAATTAGGTTTTGGAGGAAATGGTGTCCCGCATAACAATTTTCCCTATGGAAAAAATTGTACAACATTTTTTCAATGGGAAAAACCGCTTAGTGAAAAAAAATTGTTGTACGATGCATCCCATAGGGGAAATTGCTATACGATGCATGCATCGTATCGCAATTGTTTTGTACAACAACGAGCCTCATGGAACGGATTAAAATTATTGTATGAGATATCACTGTACCATATTTTCATTGAATATTTTTAGACCCACAGTTAACTGAAACTGTGGATGCTGAACTCCCAGATACGGGGGATAATCTATATAATAATCCATATTTTTGTCCTCTTTGATACTGGTTTGCACTTTTAACTCCACTGAATTCAGAAGCCAATAAATAAATAAAACTGTTATCTGCAAAGGACAAATTAAGGGTGTGACTACATAGCCAGATTATCCCAGTTTTGGGTTGTATTATGCTAAACAGGTTTGCTTTAAATTGGGGAACATCTTTTGGGGCAATCCTTGAATCTACAAGCAAATATTGACCACACCACATATCAAGTGACCCTTTTTGGTCTTTCTTTCACTCATCAACAAAAAACAACAACAACAACAACAAAAATCCCCATCCTTCTCCCTTCCTGTCTACTCCTCCATGCTTTGCTTAAGATGCCTGTTGATCTTGGGAAATGGAAAGTTTCTTCCTGCTTCCCTTTGGAGGGAAAAGAAAAAAAGTTTTTAATTTTTTTCTAAACTGTACTAGCACTGCTTTAAAAGGGCTTTGAAAAAACACATTTAGATTGATAACCCACTTGCTGGACACATTGGAACTGAGCCAAGAAGGAGCAATCCTATCCACATCAAACAAAAAGTAGCTCTTAACAGGGACCCAAAAATGTGCAGTTAGACATGGATCAGGTATACATTGATTGCAATGGCATGTGATTGCCAGAAAAATTAGTAAACCAGCCCATATTACAGCAGACCAAACTGCAGGACAAATCACCATCTGATTTCACCCTAATCTAATAGAAAGCTACATAATTTATACAACTGTTGAAGGCATGGCACTTACCTGCAATGGATAAAGTCAGGGACAGGATTATGTTGGCTAAAAGATGCTGCCTCAAGGTTCATGCAAATTTCCACATTGTCTCCAGCCATAATACGTACAGCAGCCTTGTTCTCATCTTCAAATGTCTGCCTTTGTAACGATGCACAAAGCAGCAACATGAAGTCATCTGGTAGAAAGCAAGCAGTAAAATGAAGATATGGTTACACACTTGCATATACATAGATTGCTAGAAGAAGTATTAAATGGCTCATCTAAGGTTTCTATTATATGTTCAGTCTTGTCTGTTTGAATTCAAGTTCCACACCGATACTGGTAATACAGTTGACTTACTTAAGCTGCTGGCAAATATTCTTTTGCAGAATGTTTTTGCTGCAAAGGACACCACCATCACCCCATTTTTCTGAAAGCAAGAGGCTATAAGCTTCACATCACATCCCTACTTTGAGGATTTGTAGGAAGAACTAATTTAATAATGGATAGCTACCTACTTGATACCGAGTGTGGCATAGTGGATAGAGTGACCGACTAAGATACAGGAGGCCTGGATTCAAATCCCTTCTCATCTGTGGAATATCACTGGGGCGGTGGAACTAGTAAAGCCACTCCTTCAATATCTGACTTATCTTGAAAGCCCTATTAGGGTCACAACAAATCAGTTCTGATTTGAAAGCACATAACAACAATTACTTTCCTAATAAGCAAGTTCAGTGTACATTCTCTGGCCTGCTTAGCCATGATCTTCTTTATTTATTTGCGGATTGGACAACTTTAGAAAAAGGATTATAATGATGGACTACTTCAGTGGAAAAGATCTTTGGGATATGAAAGGAGCCTCATTCGGGCATCCCCTGAGTGGAACTTCTCCAGCAAAAATCTTTTCAACCCAGAAAGCACCTTTGTGTGCTTCTGACACGATAAAAAAAGATGGCCATCTGCTTTTGGCAATATATTTTAGACTGCAGAAATAGGTCAATATTATAGATATACTAGCATATTTTGCCTGGCCTTGCCGGGCAGTTTTTGTTTTTTGTTTTTTTGGTTAGGGGTGGTTCGGGTGGTGGTGTTTTGAATTTGTGGTTTTTGGATTTATTTTATTTTATTTATTTTTTATTTGGATTTTTAAATTATTTTTTTTTGACTGTTGCATACTCTTCTGGCCTCTAGGTGGGGCTGTGATTAAGAGTACTGCGATTGTCTTTCTTTCTTCAGTTCTGTTGCGGAGGCATGGAGGGAGGACGTCTTTTGTAAGTGCTCTTGATTTATTTTTTTATTTTTTTTGATAGGTTTTTGATTTTTTCCGTAGTTATTTTTTAAATTTGTGATATTATTGTTTGTTGAATTAGGTATTTTCATGTTGTAGATAGGTGTTTTTAGTGAATTTTCATGGATTTTCGTTAGCCTTTGGTATTTCGGGTGTTTTTTGTTGAGTTAGTTGTTTATTGTTTTGTTGTTTACTGGGTTTATTTGAATTATTTGTTTATTTATTGGTTTTTTTATTTTTGATGGTTGGCCTTATGTTAAACTGTTTTTGGTTTTTTTTGTGGTTGTGTTTTGCGGGGTGAAGAACGGCCTGTCTGTCTTTTCCTCTTTTTCCCATTGCTGTTTCAAAATTAGGTTTTGATGCTGCGATGGGGAAAAGGAAGAGCGGCAGTCAGCTCGCTCTTCATCTGGTAAAGTTCGTTAGGTCAGTCGGAGGAGAAGTAGGCAGAGAAGAGCTATCTGCTTCACGATGGTTCTCTCCTCTCGACCTCCTTTTCCCCTGGCTTACCTAATGGGAGATCAGCAGGCAACGATCCGTAAGGGATGGTACTCTTCCTTGCAGATTGCTGGCTGCTGCTTTTTTATTACCTCCACCGGTTTTGTGCTAGTTTTTGAAACAGAGATGTGGGTAGTACAAAGGCAGCAACCAGTCATTCACCAGGGAGTGTGCTTCCCCTGATGAAGTGCTGCCTGTTGGTGGTTTTTCCCCCCGCCTCAACTTACCTTGAGGGCGGCAGTGGTCTCGCTGTGTCTTCGGCGGGGTAGCGGGTAGGAGAGGGAGTCCCACTTTTCCCTGTTGCTCCGCGAAAGAAGGCCAGTTGTTGTCTCGCCGTGTTTTTTGCATGTTTGGGTTAGGGAGGCCGTGAGGCACTGTGTCTGCCTGTGGTGGCTTTGCGCTCCCATTGCGCGAGGCACTGTGTCCGCCTGCAGCGGCCTTGCGCTCCAGTTGCGTGAGGCTTTATTTTATTTTATTTTTCGCGCGCTGGCTTTTTCAACATTCTATGCACTCGCCCCCCTCAGCCTGATTGGCTGAAGTGGTCATGGCGCGGAGGATACTGGGATTTGAAGTTGTCTGTTTTTTGTTCGCGTTCGTGCAGTGGCTTTTTTCCGGGGCTCATTTTGTATTGGGCGCGCCAGCTTTCCCAATGTTCTCCTTGCTCTCGCCTGTCAGCCTGATTGGCTGAGGGGTGGCATGGCGCGGAGGATGCTGGGGCTTGTAGTTGGTTTGTTTTGTTTGCGTTCGTGGGGCGGTTGCCCCACTGGCGACTGCTAGACCCTTGCGGCGATGGTAGGTTGGGGTAAAGGCAAGTGCGTGTGGCTCGGTATGGGATAGTATGGACGGGTGCAGGTATGTATGCCAGATTCCAACGGTTAACATCCCTCTTTATAGGTAAAGATAAAATACTTACAGACGAGAAAGACTGGATTTGGCTGTTTGATAAAATCTGGGAAGTATAACCACTTGATGATATTAGAGTTGAAGTTTGTGTTAGGACTTCTCCATGGATAATCTACAAAGGCAGAATGAGGAACAGTTACATCTCTTCCTTCACAGAAATGTTTCATGTCCTCCCCTGCACCTTGATTATTTTGCAAATACTACTGTATAACAGCCTTATTCAACTTAGTATTTGCCAGATGTTCTAAACTATAATTCCCCAAAATCCCAGCCAGTGTGTCCAGTGGTAGAACATTATGGTACTTGTAGTACAAAAGAGTCATGAGAAAAGACTGGGAAAAGCTGCTCATATGCAAAAAACAAAAAAAAAAACTATTTGTAGAAAACAATATGTATCTTACCTTTACAAGGAGCGGGTGGAATGCCAATACAAATGAAGTACTGGAAGGTAATGATGCATGCCAAAAAACAGCAGTACTTTGGCCAGACCTCTGCAATGGCTTTTCTTCGCCGCCGATACAATACAGCAATTAAAGCGAAGCCATGAATCATAGCATAGAAATCCATTCTCTGACCAATTACATTTACCGACAAGAGGAAACAGCTCTGTGATAGTGATATAAGACATAGAATTTACAAGTTTGGTTACTTCTTTTTGGGTATATCATTCAGCTGCATTCTCAGAAATCTGATGATTTGGAATGTAACATTTGCCAGTTTATCAGCACATAAAAGTTCTTAAGTTTTTTCTTGACCAATGACTAATTAAATATACTGTATAAGTAAAAATAACCAAGGTCTGGAAATGTAATCTAATACAAATTAAAATCTCATAGAAAAGAAACAATCTTCAGTCAGATAAATTTGACACTGCTGCTCTTAAGCTCCTGTAAAAATGTTGCAGTACTTAAGAAAACCGAACAGTTTACTACCATAAATTCAGATTAACATCTTAATGGCAGCACAATCATATCATTCAGGTACTTTATTACCTGATCCTACATCTGCTAGCTCCTGGTTCATTTCTAGGCTCAATTCAAAATCCTGACTTTGATTTTAAAGATTTTTTTTCTTTAGGACCAACTGTATACTCATCTTTAGGATATCTAAAGAAATCACCTCTCCCCATATTATCTGTCTATGGACTACAATCTTTATCAGATAGTATTCTCTAGACTCCACTTCTACCTAAGGCACAGCAGAAGACTAAAAGGAAAAGGACCAACTCACACTGACAGTATGGATACACCCTTTTTTGGGGAACTTCAATTCCCAGAATTCTTTAAGAATCCCATAAGCAAAATTCTGGGATTTCCTTTCCCCAGACATACACCTACATCTCACACACCTTGAACAGGTCCTATCTTCCAAGTTGTCTCAGGCCTACTTCCTTGCAAAAAGAAAACTGGCTTTGTACTTCTTGGGAATGCCCTTTAGACAACCCAATGGGCAGTAACATTACTTATGCTTTAAAAAAAAGCACTGCGGCAGTTTCCTTTTTGTACAGGAAGTAGGTTGGTGATGGCCTTTGAAATAAGGTCTATTCCAGATGAGTGAAATGTTGTTGTTGGTGTTCAGTTACACGGTCGCTTCCAACCCTTTGCAACCCCATGGAATGCATAGGTATGAGTCTGTGGGCAGGAACTCTTATAATTCTGCCTGGAGAATTGCTGGAGAGTCTTAGGAGATGGAGTGCCCAAGCCAAAGAAAATAAAAAAGGAAGAAAAGGGGAGGGGGAGGAAAAAAATAGCATATGCCTAGCTAACAGTGAAATGCTTTCCCCAGGAGGTTAATTTAATAGCTGCACTTTGATAGCATTTAAACACCAGGCCACAGCTTTTATTTTCTCAATACATCAGTATAATTTTATCCTTTTTACCATGATGAAGTTTGCTTAAGATTGCACCACCATAAGAATACTCTTTTTAACTCTGCAGCCTCAGAATTTACCTCCAAACCAAACTTGTAGAAGAAGTAGTTCACAAAGTATTTGAGACAACTGAGCACTCCATCATCCAAATGTAAACGGGTGACATCATGAAAAATGGTTCTGGTCTCAGGTGCTGTGAGATTGTTTCGACACCTATAATATTCCTGATGCCGGTAAATAGTAACTTCAAAGGCTAGAATGGCTAGCATTAATAAGTTGTTCTACAAAAACAAAACAAAAATCATAATAGCTACTTAGAATCAATGGATATTCTACCATACACAATGATTCTTTTGTTGTTCAGTCACACAGTCAAGTCAGAACCTTCACTGCCCCATGGACCACAACACACCAGGCTCCTCTGTCATTCCACCATCCTCTAGCAATCTTCCTGCAGTTTACAATATTTTCTCCCCTCCCTAACAAAAATGTACACCCAATGAACTGGTAAATTATAGCTATGGAATTTTCTTCCTTATCTATGATCATGCTGCATGCTTATATATGACTACACATTCATCTGAAGCAGGAGTGGCCAAACTACTGCCCAGGGCCGGACCCACCCCGTTGCACCAAATCATCTGGCCCATGCCATCCTTGCCGCTACTGGAAGCAGAAGTGGACACACCCCACGCATGCGCAAATGTATTTGTGCATGCGCAAAACACTGCTGTAAATGCACTCGTGGCCGTCATAAACACAATTTACAATGGGAGGAACAATGTGACTGGCCCGCTCAACCACATGAATGGTCTGGGGCACAAAAAATTTGGGAACCCCTGATCTAAAGTGTACCATCAGTTGGAAGGATTGGTTAGATTTCATTTAATGGAAAGGTTCCAGAACACAAGGTGTGATTTCAAGGGAGGCAGTCTTGATTTTCAGCTGTTTTCCATTTTAGAAATTGTATTCTGCCTCATCCTTGATTCTTCTTTTAACATTCTTCATATTGACTACCCTCTTGCAGGCCTTAGGCTATAATCCTGTATCCAGCTTCCCTGGCAACAAGTTTCATTGAACTCACTATCACTTACTTTTCTGTTCACATGTGGAAATTCTATAGTAGTAACTAGCATTGGCACCTGTCTTCGACAGAGGTTTTTGTGGGGGGCTCATGCCGTGGCACTGGCCTGTTCCCCTATGGTGCTACCCCTGGCTGAGGTGAGGGCCATTCCCCTATGCTGCCAGTGCATTTTCCCCTCTGATGTTTTGAGGGGATCCTCGAAACAGCGGAGGGGGAATAGCAGGGGTGAGAGGCAGGTATCCATCAGGGGAGGTGCCTTCCCTGGCAGATCCCTGCCTGGCACCTTTGCATTTTCCCCTCTGCTGTTTTGAGGGCTGTTCTCGAAACAGTGGAGGAGGAATGGCAGGGTGAGAGGCAGGTATCCATCAGGGAAGGCGCTCTCCCTGGCGGATCACTGGCTGCCACCTATGCATTTTCCCCTCTGCTGTTTCGAGGGCTGGCTCAAAACAGCGGTGGGGGAATGGCAAGGGCGAGAGGCAGGTATCTGTCAGGGAGAGTGCCTTCCATGACGGATACCTGCCTCTTGCCCTTCCCATCAATCCGGACCCAGTCCGCCCGGGTATGGCGGGGAGGGCCCTCAGCTGTAGCGTGCACGATGCGGCTGTTGGTTTGAGCGTTCGCACGGTGGCTGTCCCGCCTCCTCCACACTTGGGCCATCCTGCCTGATTGGCTGTGGCATGCCATGGAGGCCGCTGGGACTTGGAGGTTTTTTGTTGCCATTTGTGGGGTGCTGGACCCACTCTCGTTCTCTTGACCCTTGCTGCGATGATGTCAGGGAAGTAAGGTAAGTGTGAATGGCACATTACGGGATAGGCTGGACGGGTGTGGAAACACATTCCGCACACACACGGCCACATCCCTTTCTTATAGATTAAGATAGTTTGTGAAAATATCTGCTTCAAAAACTTTACCTTAAACCCAACATTAACATACCTGTCAACTGCAGCTCCGGACAATCCGTGACCTGCGCATAACGGTTCTGCGCAAGTCGCTTTCTATGCATGCGTAGAAGGCTTTTACGCTTGCGTAGAAGGGTTCTATGCAAGCGTAAAAGGGTTCTACACAAGCGTAAAAGCCTTCTACGCACGCGTAGAAGGCGACTTGCACAGAAGGGATGCGCAGTACCTCTTTCCCCCCCGCTGCCAAATTCCGGGGTTTTGGCAGCTCCGGGCGGGAAATGGCACAAATTGGCGCCAAAAAAGGGGAAATCCCGGCCAACCCGGGAAGGTTGACAGGTATGAACATTAATTTTCCTAGAGTTAGATCCACCAAGATTAAGAGGACTTAAATTAGTTGCAACTAACATAACAAGTCTTATCTATCTGGCTCAGTGCACTCTAAGTAAGGCTACTGCTGGATTTAATCCAGTATTTCATTCTCCTCTAATGGTCTGATACAGTACTCATGTTCTGAAAGAGCATGTGTGTGTCAGGGCTTGAGGTTCTAAATGTCACACTCCTTCAGCTCAAAAGTTCTTTGCAAAAAATGTGTCAAAACAGTTTTTATAAGATCAGTGAAACATACTATCCCTGTCTGGAAGCTTACAAATATCATTTGGCTATCACTGTCCCTATACTTAGAGCTGTCTTTCTCTAAGAATGCTTCTATTGGGTCTCTATCATTATTCAGCATGAGATATAATGAGGAAACATAAAAGATTATCTACCAAGAATTGAACTATTATTAAAAGGAAAAAGAAGAAATGTGCAGAAGAGATGGTGGTTCTGTTCCTTGTCCTAGTATGATCCAATCCATCTCGGAAGGAAAACAGATTTTCTTTCTGCATCTCTTCAATGATCCAAAAGTGTAGGCTTATACACTCCCAGTTTAAGTTTTAACTTACTTTCAACCAATATGTGTGATACTCAATTTACTATTTCATAAATCAACTAGGAGAAGGCAAGAACAGCGCCTCCAATGCCCGCCCCCTGGTCAGTCGGGCCAGGGGAGAAAACACCTGGGGTGAGGCTGGTGGGCAGTTTAAAAGGGACTCTCCTCGCCGCCGCCGACGTCAGCACCTCCAACTCCCACCCTCTGGTCAGTCGAGCCAGGGAAGAGAACACATGGGGCGAGGCTGGCGGGTGGTTTAAAAGGGACTCTCCTCACTGCCGCTGCCATCAGCACATCCAATGCCCACCCTCTGGTCAGTCGGGCCAGGGGAGAGAACACCTGGGGTGAGGCTGGCGGGCAGTTTAAAAGGGACTCTCCTTGCCGCCGCTGCCGCCAGCGCCAGCACCTCCAACGCCCACCCCCTGGTCAGTAGGGCCAGGGGAGAGAACACCTGGGGCGAGGCTGGCGGGCAGTTTAAAAGGGACTCTCCTCGCCGCCGCCACCGTCAGCACCTCCAACGCCCGCCCCCTGGTCAGTCGGGCCAGGGGAGAGAACACCTGGGGTGAGGCTGGTGGACGTTTTAAAAGGGACTCTCCTCGCCACCACCTCCACCGCCTCCACCGCCTCCACCGCCTCCACCGCCTCCACCGCCTCCACCGCCTGCCCCCTGGTCAGTCGGGCCAGGGGAGAGAACACCTGGGGCGAGGCTGGCAGGCAGTTTAAAAGGGACTCTCCTCACCACCGCCGCTGTCAGCGCCACCAACGCCCAACCCCCCACCGCTGCCACACATCTCATAGCTGCAGTCACTCTCAGGGCCAATCGGACTCCTGCTGCTGTTACTGCCACCACCATTGATGTTGAGAAGCTCTGGTGTCAGTTTCTCATGGCCAGAGGGACTGCGCAGAGTTCCTTCCCCCAGTTTGGCGGGGGGAGTGGTAGCACCTGCGCTAGCACCCCGTGACTGGAGGGACTTTGCTGCTCCCGGACGTTGCTGATACTAAGTATATTGAGCTTTGCTCCATTATGTTTGTGGTACTATGGCATATTTATTTTGTACTGATTTGTAATTTTGTAACCTGTAATTTGCAATTGTATACTTGATTGTATTTTGTGTGTTGTTCATATTGTTATATTGTATTTCATTTGTTATACTGTATTTGATTTATCTGTTGTAAGCCACCCTGAGTTGGCCTGGGCCAATTAGGGCAATGTATAAATCGAATAAATAATAATAATAACAACAGAAGATTTTGAATAGAAAAAGCATAATAATTACCCTTAAGTATACAAGCAAAGGATTAGGCTGTGCCTTTTTTAATCCAACCCATTCGGTTGGATCAATAGGCTTTCGGTAGAGAAGTGATTCATTCAGGTCTTCTTGCTTTACTGTTGTATTAGGCTAAAATGGAAGGGAAAGAAAGAGAAATTAGTTTTAGCTCTGACTTATTCAGCAAGTGGTAGACCTAGAACTGTATTCTTTGCTTTAAAAATTCCCCTAGAAATCTGTATCAGACTTTCTCATTAAGGCTTTATAAAACCTCTTTAAGATACTTTCCAATAAAAATTGTAGCTGCATGTCCCATCCAGCTATTAAATTCCTTTAAGGAACCTATTAACAGTAGGTATTTAATTTTTTCAAAGGAGGTAGCCATCCGTGTAGACTATCAGGTTTTATTTAAGAGATAAATAATAATTAAGAAAAAAAGCACAAGCTAAAGATGAATCTCTTTTTGGCCACTCAATTGGATCAATGTTTTTTTTTAGAGCATTGTGAATAACCGTTTTATTTGACACATGTTTTCAGAGACTGTAGCCTACTTCTTCAGGCACATGGCATTTCCCTCATTACACCAACGATTTATGCTATGGAAGGAATTAAAATTTCCAGCTAATTATAAAACACATCAGATGATATCGTCCTCAACATGTTAGCCTGCAAGGACTTGGATATACAGTAAAACCCTGGCTTATGACTGCCCTGGGTTACGTTTGCTGTGGTTTACGATGCCAAATTCTATAAAAATTACATCCTGGCTTATTATTTTTTCCACTTTACGTCCAAGAATTACACCACCAGGGCCATTTTAGAATCTAAAATGGCGGGCCTGTGCCATTTTAAACTCTAAAATGGTGCCCACCCCCACCGCCAGAAGTCACAATTTGTCACTTACCGCTGCGGTGGCAGTGGAGGCATTTTTGGTGCTGTTTCTACAGTGTCTGTTGCTTCTACCGGCAGTGGCAGATTCTGGGGACCATATCCGCTCCATTCCGGACTTTGTCCAAGGTTCCCCCGTGGTGCTACAGCTGCGAATGTGCACTTCTCTAGAACTTCCTGGTTATGTGCTGGGTGCCCAGGTGCGTGTTCCCAGCTGTAGCACCACAGAGGAGGCCTTAGACGAAGACCGGAATGGAACGGATATGGTCCCCAGAGTCTGCTGCTGCTAGTAGAAGTGGCGGACACTGTGGAAACAATGGCAAAAATGCCTCCTCCACTGCCGTGTGGGCTTCCCCAGCTCCCAGACAAAGCGTTCAGGAAGAAGAAGCAGTGTGAAAAAGGTAGGGAGATTGCTTCTTTCTTACTGTATGTGTCATTTTTTCCATTGATCTCCACCGTTGGGGGTTAACTGGGGGGGGGGGAGGAGTGGGTAAAACAACCCCTTTTCTCCACCCCAGCTGGTGGAATCAATTGAGGGGTGGGGAATGATTGTGTCTGACATTTTGTTTTTGATTTTTGGGGAGGGGTTGTATTTTATTTGATTATGTTTGGTCCGGTCAGGACCATTTTTAAATTTTCAATGCATTCAATGCATTCCTATGGGAAAACGTGCTTTGGTTTACGCTTTTTTGCTTTATGATGAAGGCTGTCAGAATGGACCAAGATCATAAACTGATATGAATTCCAAGATCAATAAGCCAATTGTAATTTGGTTTAAAAACAGGTAGCTGCTACTTACCATTGTGCAGTTGACTGTTGCAGGATTAATAGATTCAAGCTGGTATAACATTTTGCAGATGATTATCACACAAGTCCATACTGTGCAGACACTAGAGGCTAATGGACGGAACTGAGAATATGGCAAAGCAAAAGCCCAGGCAATCAAAAACACATAGTTAAGGAGGGAAACCTATGAGTACAAATGGGAATACAAAGGATGCTGATTAGCTGACAACATTAGAGGGGACTTTATAATAAATTATATTTCATTACAACTGAATGAAATAAAATATACTGATGGATAAATTCAATCTGGCTTGAATAAAAAACTATTCTTACTGTATTTGCCAGTTTATAAGACACACTTTGCCCCCTTAAAATATGTGGGGAAAGTGTGTTTTATAATCCAGTAACACCCCCTCCCTCTGCACTGGTGCGGTTCGGTGTGACAGACACCGTGCTGGGATCAGGGCTTCTGAGATAGCTTCTCTCAAAGACTGAGCACTGCCCTAGCCATGCACATAGACACCGGCCTGGGATCAGGGCCTCCCCTCTCTGCCCCTGATGGAAAGCGGGTGAGTTTGCTCCCAGAACAGATTGCCTTTGCGGGCAAACTTGCTCAGGTGAGGCATCCCCCTTCACCTCCTAACAGGTGTTTTACCACTACCATACCACTCCCGCTGGCTGCAATCAGCTGAAGGGGGTGGGATGGGAAAGAAGGACCCTTTAAGGTCTGTTTCACCCACCCCACCTCCGCTGGCTGCCATAAGCCAAAGGGGGTGGGATGGGATGAGAAAAATTGTTCCAAAAGGAGAGATTCACCCCTACCACGCTGCAAGCTGCCAGGGGGGTGATGGGGGAAGGATTTCCTTTCCCCATGGATCCTGCTAGGGAGGTTGGGATCTGCATGAAAAGGGCTTTTTCAACCCCCTAGCAGAATCCATGTGGAAGAGCAATCCTTTACCCATCGCCAGGCTGGGTGAGGCAGCAACTCTGTCTGTACAAAGGGGTGGAAGAGACAAGAAAGGAGGCAGAAGGGAGTGAAGAGAAAGGAAAGTGCAACAAATAATATGATTATTTAGGTAAAGATCCAATAAAGTATCCCTACCAGCAGAACAACCTCATCATATACAATGTCACAATTTCAACAACCATATTATAATTAGTATTTTTAAATATAGATATAGTTGCTGAATATTGCCAACCATCCTGATTAAAGATGGAATATAAATAGAAAAAAAGAAATAGGAGGGATATAAAGACTTGATTTTTTATTAAAAAATAAAATCTTAGTTTTAGCCTTCATCTTAATTTCAACTGAAAATATGTGGTTTGCATTTGAAAGTTGAAATGAGATTCCTCACTAATATGACTTACTGGATGAAATTTAAGGCACAAGAGAATGAGAGGAATAATTTAATAGATAAAAGGAGGAGAGGTGAGTAGAATTTGAGGGGTGACAGATATAAACAGCAATAGCTAAGTATTTTAGCAATGGACTTTGGGATAAAGGTAACAATGTTAAGCTGGATGAAGAGCAAGTTAAAGAAGTTGCATTAATTAAGATAGGACAAGATAAGAACACAAGGAAGCGTTAGAACTAAATGGAGGGGGAAGTTGTAGTTTCTTATGGCTGTGTAAAAGAATAAAATAATTAAAATGAAAAGATAATTTAGCTAGTTTGATTCAGAAAATTAGAAGTAATTGAATCTAACATAATTGAAACAAACAGCATTTTGAAATTTACATTTTAAAGTCTGAATGAGTTTTCAAGCATTTCTTTTGGGGAAACAAACCAAACGGCGCACATCATTTTGTATAAATACATTTTAAAAATTAAGAAACCACTTTAAAAGCATAAACATCACTTTTTCAAATGCAGAGCATCAAATTTTAAATGTTGTGGGACTTAATTTTATGTTCCAAATCCAGAACTTCAAAGGTCACCACTTTACAATGAAGTCTTTACTGAAAAAAGAATCAGCAAGAAACTTCAAATCCCAAATGGACCACATAAAACCTTATTCCTATATTTAAACAAGTAGATAAACAGGTTTAGTTAATACTGACACTAAAAGAGACACTGGCTGGATCATCTATGATTTACTTGCCTCTTTCACTGTGACCCAGATAATATATGATGAAACTATCTTGATAATGTGTAGCTCCAAAAGCCACCACACAAAAACTTGCAGCTTATGAAAACATTCCAGGAACTTCAAAAAAAGAACTGTGAGACGATCAATTACCAAATGCCATTTGTTTCTTAAATCTGCAAAAAAGCGACAAATATAAAGTGAAACATTTTTCTACCTTTGTGGATAGAGCTTTTTTTATCTTCAGTAATGCATACAACATTTATTTATCAAGTACAAATCTGCTTTACAAAATAAAAACATGTGAAGTGTCAATTGAGCTGTTTATTTTTAGTTAATGCTAAATGTGGCTGAAATTGAATTGAAGCTATTAGTAGATTCCTAGGGTTTCAGCCTTCTTGCTAAACATTCCGCCACCACCCTCGAAATTGTGTTATATAGTACGTATTGGTACCTCATATAATGAAAATAATTCATTCTGAGATTTTTTTGTTATATAAAGCATGCTTCGTATGACAAAATTTCCTGTGGGATGCTTCGTATAATGAAAATCTCCATAGGAATGCACTGAAAACCACCCTGGGAGAAAACGTTGCTTTGTATAATGAAAATTTCGTTATACAAGGCAACATTTTCCTTCAAATTCCTTTTGTTATATGAGTTTTTTTTTGTTATAAGAACCCTTCGTTAGATGGGGTTTTACTGTACTATGGAACAGAGGATCATTCAAAATAATATTAGCTGGATTTTTGTACCATCAGGACTTACCAGCCACAAACAGATCAGTTACACCGGGGGTACCCAAACTATGGCCTGGGGGCCGAATATAGCTCCTGACCCCAATTCATCCAGCCTGCTTCTGCTTCCAGGAGTGATGAGGGCTTCGTGGGCCAGATGGATTGGCATTGGGCACCACATCCAGCCACCAGGCCTTAGTGACCAGCTCCCTGAGCCACGTGATTGGCCCGTGGCCAGAAAAGTTTGGGCACCCCTGAGTTACACCTTCATATTTTGACAGAACAACAGTCATTATTATTTAGTAAGCTGTCCTTAATTGAAAAAACAGTCATTATTATTTAGTAAGTTGTCCTTAATTGAAAAAACTCAGAGAAAAAGGGAAAGGGTGTCTTAAGTGTTATGAGAGATTGAGAATAATATAGAATTTTGTAATTAAAGATTTGCACTTATCTTCTTCATTTGCAATCAATAAGAAATCTAAACTGACAAAGAAAAAAACATCTCCACAAGATACCTGATGTTTCTTCTGTCTCTGATTCATCCTCATCCTCATCTTCATCCTCATCTTCTTCATCCTCTTCTTCTTTTTCATGACTGACGTCTACAACCTCTCCCTCTCCAATGTTCATTTTGATTTCTTTCTGTTCTTGCAACATTTTTTCTTGCTCTTGCATTTTTTCCTGATCTTGCAATATATTTTCTCCTTCTTTTCCACTATTGGCATTTAAAGTCATCATTGTGATATCAGGCAGGCTTCCATCTTGGTGTACCAACCTATTGACAGAC
The DNA here is from genome assembly GCA_035047345.1 of Bradypodion ventrale. Taxonomy (NCBI): domain Eukaryota; kingdom Metazoa; phylum Chordata; class Lepidosauria; order Squamata; family Chamaeleonidae; genus Bradypodion; species Bradypodion ventrale. The sequence continues at coordinate 251,612,910 of JAWDJE010000004.1, read as the reverse complement.
AAAAGGTACATGTCAATAGATTAAGCACTGGCCATATTACAAATTATATTACTATGTATAATCAAATGAAAGGGAGTGCATGAATAAATGGTTCAAATATATTTCAGAAAGCAGAAACTCTACACAGCATCACACCATAGCAGCAGTTATTTATCACTCTGGTGCTAATTATTCCCATTAGTAATCTGTGATATTATCACCTAAACTTGACATTTCCCCCACAGAGGGGGGAAATGGTCAGAGTTTAGATGTAGAAGCATGAAATGGCATGTTGTAGAGCCAAGCATTTCATGACTTCACATGGGGACTTACTCATTTTGGCGGATTGGTAATTTTTTCTTGATGCTGCTCAAAGTAATTGAAACAGAAAGAAAAAAGGAAATGAGAGGAGTTATAAAAGAAGATCAGAGATAAGACATCATGCTATTTAATTTACTAGCATTCTCTCAATCCATCTATGGCAGCCTTCAGATGCCGGGAGCATGCCATCATGACGATAACAGGATGTGTCTATTGAGATGGAAGGTGTATACTACACTCCCCCCACAAATTTTTAAAATAATTCTTACTTCATACTCATATGTATTAAAATAACTTATATAATTCACAGTCTGAATATATGTTAATCTTTTTAAAATGCAAAACCCAATGGTTTAAACCCTGGAGCCTAGTTTTCTAAATGCAGAGAAGCACAGGCAAGCAAAAATCCTGTCATTTACTATTAACAAGTTTGTATCTAAGTTTGAACCAGTTTTCCGCATTGCTTAAGTCATGGCATTAAAATATCCATTGTAATTTTCAATATGATGAAGTTGAAGACAAGCTGTCATATGTTTCTTTTTATGTATAAATGGAAAGGTTAATAAAGGTATTCTAGAAGAGCATGCTAGGATATACAATTTCATTAATTTAATAAACTGCTTTCTCCAAACTATAATGTAGCACTGATGAACTTCATGTAAGGTGACAAAGTACACAAAGTTGTAAAATGTATGAACAATTTAACTAACTGATAAAAAAGCTCACTAAGGGTCCTTTGGTGGAGAAATGGCAGCTGAAATCCTGTTGTCCTATGTTACACCATGCAAGAATGAATATGTCATCTGTTGTGGTGATTTTAAAAAATTAAACATTTCCAATTTCCCCCAAGAAGCTGTGGGAGCCATGGGACAGAAGGGGGATGTTTTTAATTACTAATGTCAATAAAGTCAACCTGGTGGCAGTGGCTATCAGTAATTCAAGACTGCCCGTCCACAGCTCCCAATTAATACCAAACAATGGAAGTGACTACATGGCAGTCTTGGGACCTTTGGAGAAATCAGATTTCAGCTGCTAAACAGTTATAACAATGATTTCCAAGGTGTGGGTTGGTGGAGGAAGGTTTGGTAAATATTCCTTAGTGTGACTATGATACCTGATCTATGATCATAACCACTCCTCTTGAATGTTTTTGTAATGAAGCTTTCTTTTTTTAACTTTCTCACCCCAACCCCCAACCCCGTATTTCCCCCACCTGCAACTTCTCCATTTGTTCATATCTTTGAAGTCCTTAGGTAAAGTGGTCACCCGGTCCCTGATTTTCTAAACTCTCTTTTAGAGTTATGAGCAGCTCGACTAACAAAAAACTCATGATATGAAAGGAAATACTGGAAAAATAATGCTTCGAGCTATGAATTTTTCTAAGATACAATCTTTTGGTCTTCCGTTGCTTCCCACGGTTGCAGGAGGCTATTTGGAGCATCTCCACTCATTTTTTGGAATTATTCATTGCATTTTGGCACTGCCAGAAGCTCCTCCCGCCACCAGGAAGTGCCAACATTTTTCCCTTCTCCTCAACGGTTGATTGTCGGGGACCGGTCTGGCAATTACCAGAGCTGGCCAGTAGAGGGTGCTGTCAGAAATGTGCTGAATATGCATTGAAAACCATTCTGCTGGTGAGAAAAAAGTTAGAAAAAAGTATTTTATCTGTTCAAAACTCTTTCTAAAGTGCACTTGGGAATTTTTCACCATGTTTTCACCAATTTAGAAAGTGTTTTGAAGAGTTTTGGCTTTTTTCCTGACCTTCAGGATGCATTATTTGGTTTTCAATGCATTCCTATGGGAAACCACACTTTGAGATACAATTTTTTTGGGATACAAAAAAAAACCTGAGGAATAAATTAATTTCGTATTGCCAGTCTCCAGTAGTGGTAAATTATCTTACAGCTCTTGCACAGGATACCATGACTCCAGGGAAATTGGAATTCTCAACCATCTCCTGATCAAAGGATTAGACAAAGAAGCATTGATCTTGGTGTTATCTCAACAATGTACGCTCTACAAGAGTGTTCAGTGATTTTAAATGACCTGTCTGTTGCTACAGTATGCCTTTACTGCTACTATTAATCCTTCACTTTGCACAACTCTATTCTTTACACAAAGTTGTGGGAAGTGAAAGATTAATAATAAAGAGGATGTCTGAAACAAGGGAGCGCAAGAGCTAGAATGAGCCTATTATGAACAATATTAGAACCTCATAGAACAGTGATGGTGAACCTTGGCACTCCAGGTGTTCTGGAACTTCAATATCCAGAAGTCCTGTTCAGCAGGAGTGCTAACTTGGGGTTCTGGTAACTGCAGTCCAAGAAAACATGGCATGCCAAGGTTCGCCATCACTGTCATAGAACTAGGGCATTTTCCTCTGAATTCAAAATGCTGGCACTCTCAACATTCTAAATATTGTGTCTTCCTAAACTAATTAAAGTAAATCACTGGTTTCAGAACCACTTATTTCCCTACACTATGGTCATTAAATAGATTTTGCTTTCACATGTAACAGAATGTTGTGATCGAGCCCTCCTTCAACTAAGAAGAGGACCTGGATCAGGGGGCACTCTCTATGCCCAGCCCAGTTCTGCCTGCACCAGAGTCGGAGGATGCCCTGAGCCAGGGATCTCAGCCTGCGCCTGGCCCAAGTCTGTTTCCCCCAGCAGCTGACCTGTCAGATCAGGAGTCTGGCTCTGACAGTGATCAGCCCTCAGTCAGGGAGAAGTCCAGGAAACAGCTACATCTGAGATGCAGGCAGGCTAGAGTGAATCGCCAAAGAAGGCTCCCAGCTGATACAGATTAGCTGGGAGGCTTATAAGCAAGCTTCTTGCAGCCTGCCAGCAACAGTACAACTCATGTGTGAAGATTGACATCCTGCTTGACTCCAGACTGCCTTCCTAGACACTCAGACCTGCCTGTCATGACCCGGACTTCTCTGCCAACCCTGATGATGCCCCTGGACACCCTGGACACCCTGAGACTACTGACTCGGACTACCAGTAAACAGACCTCGGCTTGCCTTTTGGATTTTGATATCTGGACTATCCTCGAATAAGACTCTCTGTGTAGCACCACCGTGCGGTAACCATGCCTGCCCAGATGGGTCAGCACACACAGAGAGATAAATAGGGAAATAACTTGCCACCAGTAAAATGTGTATACAGAAAACATTATGGGAAAACAGTGCTGGTGATAAGGTAAAACATTTTACACAGTGCAAATTATATCGGGCTATCATAAGAATTTATCTGTTATAACCCAGACTATCAATAATAATTATTTAAATGCTAACATAGGGAGGGGACTGACTACCCTCACAGTCACAAGCATGAGATTTGGCCTTGTGTCTACTAAAAAGAGACAACTCAAAATCCAAGATTCTTTAACCCAGTGTTTCCCAACCTTTGGTTTTTGGACTTCAATTCCTACAAGCTAAGTCAATTCCCCAAGGCACTGATCAACCAATGTACTCATTTAGGTTTCTGGGAACTGAAGTTCCCCTGTGGGGCATGTGCCTCACGCTGGGAACCACTGCTTTAACACAGTGAAACTAATGATACAGAGGAAGCAGTGTCCTTATCACCAAAGATCACAGGTGCCAGTGAGAAGTCATGACATACACAGAATGCTAGAGTTCAAATCAGATTCCCTCTCTTTAGCAAAGGAACAGAACAAAAGAGATAGAGTTAGGCTAAAAGGACTAAATAATAATTTGGTGAGCAACCTATGCTGGTCAGAATAATTGCTCTTTTGCATTCTGAAGATCTGCCTCTGTGATTTCCTTTTCTAAACTTCCTTTGCTTTGTAATCCAGGAATTGGTATCAACTCTTCCTCAGTAAGTGCCTTATTCCAAACCTCGGCATGACCTACTTTATCCTCTGTTCCATTGTGGACTTGTCTCTGCCAGGACTAAAAAAATATTATTATCAAATGTTAATTATTAAATATAAACTATTAATTATTTCTTCCTCTTCCCTAATGCCCTTTAAAAATTATAGGAAGAAGGTTCAATGTTACAATGTTATGCTACTCTTAAGCATATGGATATACAGTATAGCTAATTAAAGTGCCATAGAAAAAGCCCCGTGTACAAGATCCAGGGTTTGAGCTGGGGTCAGATAAAATGCTTCTTTCTATTTTAAATGAACAACTTTTAAATTATTTACAGTGCTGAGCAAATTTTATTTATATATTTTCTCAGTTTATTTTAATCTAAGCAAATTCGCTTGAAATATCAATGCTTTAATGGACTTTTGTTATTTGTGGCTTCATATTGCCTCCAGTCCGAGAGGAGAGTAGGCGAATGCTATTCATCATGTCAATTCAAAAGAGGTCAGACTTTTCAAAGCCTTACTAAAGAATTTACAGAAAAATCTTGGTGTTTCAAAAGCTAAGAACTAGCTAGCCCTGGAAGCTTTTTCGTCACCCCTTGTATTCTGAAATGCTACCTTTCTTTTTCTTCTCCTTATCAGATATGGGAAACACCTTGTTATGTATGTTAACTGTGTTTTCTGACAGGAGCAGAATGTATCTTTTATCATGTATCTATTCTTATGCAAATAAGTGGATCCAAAATGTGCACACTCTGTTAGCCAATGGGCTTGTTGTATTATTGTTACTGTTTATAGGAGCAGAATGTATCTTTTCTCATGGATCTATTCTTATGCAAATAAGTGGATCCAAAATGTGCACACTCTGTTAGCCAATGGACTTGTATTATTGTTACTGTTTATAGGAGCAGAATGTATCTTTTCTCATGGATCTATTCTTATGCAAATAAGTGGATCCAAAATATGAACACTCTGTTAGCCAATGGGCTTGTTGTATTATTGTTACTGTTACTGTTTATAGTGTATATAAGTCCGACTTTTGCCCCATCCAAACTGTGTTCAAATCCCACTAATAAAGAGCTGAATTTCACTACTTCACTCATCTGCTTCTTCATTCCCTGAACACGAAACTGGCGATGAAGGTGGGATGGTGTCCCCACATGGCAGCAACATTGGCCCATTTGACCCAGTGCGTCCAGAGAAATGGGCAACATATAAACGCTGATTCCGCCACGCAATGGCCTTACAGAAGATCACCGACAAAGACCAGAAGCGCTCCTGTTTCCTTGCTCAGTGCGATTCTGAGACGTTTGAGCTGGCAACCCACCTCGTTCTCCCAAGGGACGTGTATGTGGTGCCGCTTGCAGAAATCATGTCTGCACTGAGGAAACACCTGCAGCTAGAGAGCTTGATCTTCCCGGTCAGGGTGGCCTTCCACAGAAGTGAGCAGCAACCTGGGGAGTCCATTGCAGACTACGCCGCCACTCTGCGCATTGCTGCTGCCCCATGCAAGTGGGACAACATCAAAGAAGCACTCTGGGACCGTCTGCTGGCTGGCCATGATCAGGAAGACGCTAACTTTCAAGGCTATCGTAGAAGAGGCAGTAGCATCTGAGCCTGCACGGTCCCGCATCAAGCTTTTCCAGCATCGTCACTCCACCACCAGTGCCACCGACTCATCTGTGCAAGCTCAGCAAAATTCATCTTCATCCTCCTCAGCGTCGCCTGGTTCCACCTCTTCATCGGAGTCCAGTGACGCAGAGGGAGAAGTCCGAGCGGTCTGACGAAAGCACCGAGAGCACCGTGACGATCGGGAGAAGAAATTCCTTTGCAAGTGTGATGGCTGCGGAGCCCGGCATGACCGCAGGAAGTGCCCCTTCCGGACCGCGGAATTCCACAACTGCGGGCAACAAGGGCACATTGCTAAAGCATGCCGACAGCGAAAGCAAAGAACTCCAGCACCTGAGCCCAAGAAGAGTCATCACCACAATACGTCCACCACCAAAGTGTCACCAGAGCCTGAGCCGTGCCAAGTGGGCATCATCCGCGAGCATTTCTTCGCAGACCTGAGCCTGCAGGACGTCCCCATCAAGATGGAGGTGGATTCAGGTACTACCTTTTCCATAATCCCACAGCGGGAGTTTTTGAGAATTCCCTCTGTCTCTCGGCCCAAGTTCAAATCTTTTAAAACTTCCCTCCGGGATGTACAAGGTTGCCAGATTCCGGTCCTGGGGGTGGGAAATTTCTTGGTCAAATTCAAAAACATTTGCACCTCCTTGCCATTGATTGTAGTTAAGCAGGGCACTAACTGTCTTATTGGGACCCAATGGTTTAGGCCCTTGGGAATCCGGCTTTCTGGCATTCACGCAATAGACACTGACCCAATCCGGGACGTTTCTGCTGCACATCCTGAGGTGTTCAAAAAGGGTTTAGGGTTATACAAAGGACCCCCTGTGGACTTTGAGCTTGACCCAACCATCCGGCCCATCCAGATGAAGAAACGCCGGGTACCCTTTGCTTTAAAGGAGAATATAGAAGTTAAGCTGGTCAAACTGGTGGGGCAGGGCATCCTAGTGCCAGTGGACTCCACAGAGTGGGCGGAACCAATAGTGACTGCTTTGAAAAGTAACGGGGAGGTCAGGATATGCACTGACTACAAGTTTACCATCAATGAAGCTATTCACCCTAACGCATATCCTGTGCCCGTGGTAAGCCACCTTCTTGCCTCCTTGCATGGAGGAAATTACTTCACAAAACTTGACCTTGCCCAGGCTTACCAACAATTGACTGTGTCTCCTGCTGCTGCCATAGCCCAGACCATAGTAACGCATAGGGGGGCATTTAAGGTAACTAGACTACAATTCGGGGTGAATGCGGCCCCTGGAATATTTCAATCTCTTGTAAAACATATTTTAAAAGGTTTGCCCGGTGTCCTGTCATATTTTGACGATGTCCTGATCACCGCTAAGGACACTGTCGAACTAGCGGCCAGGCTCAATCGAGTCCTCTCACGTTTCGAGAGGGCTGGTCTACATCTCAGAAGAGACAAGTGTGTGTGTTTGACACAGGAAGTGGAGTTCCTGGGGTACCGAATTACACCCCAAGGTATCATGCCCTCTGACTCCAAGGTGGCGGCCGTGCGAAATGCACCCAGGCCAAAATGTAAAGCCGAATTGCAATCATTTCTAGGATTGTTAAACTTATATCACACCTTTCTCCATCGCAAAGCCTCAGTTGCCGAAACATTACATCGGCTTCTTAAGAAAGATACTGTTTGGCATTGGAGCCATTGCCAGGAGAAATTGTTCCTTGAACTCAAAAGGCTGCTATCTTCAGATGCTGTATTAACTCATTTTGATCCTAATAAAGAAGTTGTACTTGTGTGTGATGCATCCCCTGTGGGGGTGGGAGCTGTGTTATGACATGTACTAAATGACTGGAAGGAAGCCCCCATAGCATTCTATTCCTGTTCACTCTCAAAGCCTGAGAAAAATTATGCTCAGACAGACAGGGAGGCGTTGGCAATTGTTGCAGGCACTAAGAAATTTCACGATTGCCTTTACAGAAGACCTTTACCATCGTAACTGACCACAAGCCCCTCCTTGGAATCTTTGTGAACGGGAAGCCCATGCCTCAAATTCTGTCCCTAAGGATGTTGCATTGGGCAATTTTCCTAAATGCATACGATTTTTCTTTGGTGCACAGGCCCGGCAAGAACATCAGCCACCCAGATGCCCTGTCACGTTCTCCACTGCCAGGGGTCAGGGAAGCCGATTGTGAGATCGAAAGCGACCACCAGGTCCTTATGATTGAGGCTTTCGACTCGCCCCCAGTCGTCCCCTCAGATATAGCCAAGGTTATGGCCAAGGATGTAACACTGACTAAAGTAATGTCTTGGGTACAAAAAGGCTGGCCTGTCTCTCCTCTAACCGAGGAATTCAGAACATTCCACCGCAAGCGTTTGGAACTGTCAGTGGAATGAGGTTGCCTTCTATGGGGCCAGCGGGTGGTCATTCCTGTCACTCTCAGGAAAAAGGTTTTACATCCGGGTGACTTCACACAAGTCACCCGGAAATTGTCCGTTCCTAAGCCCTTGCTCGTAGCTACTTTTGGTGGCCTCAACTGGACCAAGACATAGAACAAATGGTCAGCACTTGTGCCAGTTGTCAATCCTCTTACCCAGAGCAATCCCACCACGATAATGCATCTAAGAAGGCTGTTTGCAGCATTTGGACTTCCAGATGTGCTGGTGTCCGACAACACATTACGTTCACATCTGCAGAATTCCAATCCTTCATGGAAAGGAATGCAATTAGGCACATCACTGCCGCCCCATTCCACCCAGCCACCAATGGCCAGGTAGAGCGGCAGGTGCGCACAACTAAAGACGCACCTTGGCGTATGAGTGAAGAGGATTTGGAGCTCCAGTTATGCCTGTTTCTTTTCACATATAGGCTCACCCCCTTGCCTCAGGGCTGTCCCCTGCTGAATTCCTCCAGCGAAAGAAACTGTCATCCTTGCTGGATAGATTGGATCCCTCTAGGGTAGAGGACAAAGGCACAAATATAGCAATCCAACACCAGAAGGGTTTCTCGTCCGGAGACCCTATACATTGCTGCAGTTATGCAGCTGGTGGCCCTACGTGTGCGCCTGGGTTTGTGATCGATCAAACTGGTCCTGTCTCTTACAGAATCGAAACAGCCACTGATCTGATCTGGAGGAGGCACGCGGTTCAATTGAGACCCAGAGTACTGTACCCACAAGACGAATACAGACACTCAACGCTAGGGTTGGCCCCCACCCATTTAAACCCAGAGGGGAGAGGTAATAGTCAGCAGCCAGCCAAAATTGACCCAGAAGTGTCTTCTAGGAACCGATTTCAAGCGGAATTTGTGGAATAATCCCCTATTCCGGCGAGGTATACACCTACACTGACCCAGGCTAGCACTCTGGATTCCTTTATTGATGATGATCAATTTTGCTTGGAGTCGCCCTCCACTCTTAGTTCACATAGGAGGGACACTGAGTTGTCTTGAAATGCCTGTGAACCACCTTGAGACACCCATTGTGTTGAATAAGGCAGTATACAAATTTTAAAAAAAAATCCTATCCTATCCTTCCATCAATTACATCCACATAAAAATGCTGCAAAGCAAGTTCACCAAAAGACATTGCCCAGCAAAGTAATTTCACAGCTTAACATGGCCTTTCCAGTCCAAGTCCAACATTGCAATCATTACGCCTAAAATGGCTTAGGCTTGCAGAAGGAGACCCTGGGAACTCTTTCCTAGTTGGAAATTAAATGTTAAAACATGCAAGCTTTGATAAGCTCTATTTTTCCTAATATATAAATCAGAGATTTATAGTTTTAGCTGTGGAGCCACTGTGTCTATGTAAACATAACAGCCTCTTTTGTTATTGTACAGTATTTTATTAAATTTGTCAAACCAAATCATATCTGCAGGACAACAAATGGTGTCCAGTACTTTTATGTGGGATCCGCGCACACAATTGGTATACTGGCCCTGACAGAACCTCGGTGATGGGTGATCACCTCGTTGCCAGGGGTTCCTGAAGGGACAGAAATTGGGGGAGCGGAATATTAGATAGGGTTTAATTCACCTACAGCTGACCTGACAAGCAGCTGGGACAATAGGAAGCTAATGACTAACTCGCTAGTCACGTAATGGGTAATCTCGCATCTGCAGATTACTCTAAGCCCTAAAACCAATACCAGCCACATGTTTACCCAGATAGCTTGGAACAATGGAGTTCCCCTGTCATTGATTAAGTTAGTTAATTAACTCCCCTGAAGAGTTTCCCAATTAACTCGTGTAAACATGGCATGTGGATCTTGTCAGATCGCAGTTCTTTTGCATGCAGCCTGTACATGATAAATACTGATGATTTTCCCTCATTAAATCACTGGTCTTCGCTCCATCTTGCCTCGTGTCTCTTATTGCTTGACCAGTCTCCTCCGGGACCCAACAGCCGCTTCGCGGCCCCGATCCAACACTTTTGAAATTTCAGCATCCATTTTTGCATATTTACATACTCAAATATTATGTGAATTGTTTCCTTTTCAGTACGCCTAACTCCGTGTTTCATTTAGTTTGCCTTACTCTTTAGGAGTTTTTTCTTTTTGGATTTTCTAATTTAAGTTAAGTTTTGAATCCCCCTAACAATTAAATTAATGTTTAAGACAGCTTGTATATATTTCAAAAACCAGTATAAAAATAAAAATAAGACTAACTTGTCAATAATCCACACCTGATTTTGAAAGACAGCATATTTAAACCTCAAAAAACCAGTATAGTGAAATCCACTCACAAGATTTGGTAATTAAATCAGATTTTACCAGAAAAATAGTTTGTAACTTGCAATTGTTAAACGCACTGGCCAAAATCCTATTTTTGAAGATGTAATGTAAAGTTATATCCACATAAAATTGCTGGCCATTATGCTGAGGCAATAGGGAATTGTGCAATTTGATTAAGCAATTAGTTACATGATTCCCACTGTGACTTTGGCATAATGTACTGGTAGAAATATTTCATGGGCATGCTGAATTATGCCCACATTGCTATGCAACAGGATTTCAGCCATTGTAACTTGGATGTAACAAGTAAGGATACTCCCACAGTGGAAGAAATGTGCCAAACTTTTTAATTAGTCTGTGATTCCACTCTGTGGAATTACAATAAGAAACAGTCTATATCTGGCTGTTGGCTACACTGGTAGTCAGAGTACTAAACCAGAATGCAGCCTGGTTGGCCATTACATAACCTGTGTCAAGATTCATATGCGAGTGGTTTATGCTGCCATGCATAATATATTAATATAAACTGAGAATTACATTCCATTAACGAGTAAGCTTCTAGTGCATATTAATAAGCCTTTGGGCACACGGACAGCATTATCTTTTTGCATGCTTGCATTATTAATTTTTAACAGAGAAAATGCAGCATGCAAGAAAAAGATGTACTGTTGAGAAAAAAGAACTGCAAATATTAAAATACCCACCTATTGATTATTAGGTAAACACGGCCATTGACTTTGGCATGGCTTTGATTTGAGAGATGAAAGAACAAGAATGCATGGGATAGCAGCAGTACAGTTAGTAAGAGAAAAGGAGAAAAAAGAATAGAGTTAAACAAGAATGAATGTACGCAGCTGTCTTAGCACAGGAAGTATACATAAGAAACAGTAAGATTCTAATCATGCATAAAAAGGACCTAGAAACATATAGATACCCACTGCATCACTATGTGAGGAAAGCCTATCAAAAAACCATTGAATACTAAGAAAAAAATGTAATATCAATGCAAGAACAAGCCCTATTGTTTCATTAAAAGTGGTGATAGCAGCATACATGTCAACAAAATATGAAATTTATGTTCATGTATAAATAAAAACAGAGTTGCTAAAACTTTTCAGGATGCTGAAAATCTTAGTGTTGACATTTGCAGTTGTACTGCAGTTGCTTGAGAGAGAGAGAGAGAAAATCTTACAGGTTTTTTTTGTTTTATTATATTTGACTGCTTATTTAATGCTGATATTTTAGCCTATTGTTTTAAATTGTTGTAAGCTGTCCAGCCTTGTTACTAGATGGGTGGGATATAAATGTGATAAATGAATAAAATAAATTCAGTGCTAAAACAAGGCCAGGACTATTAATAGTACAACATCTGGGTTAAATCCATTTTTGTCCCAATCACAAGAGAGCTACATTAGTGGTGACAACAAGAATTCCCATTCAAGTCCTGGATGATTGGAGGAGGGCTAATGTGCTATCAATCTTTAAAAAGAGCAAAATAGAGGAACTGGGGAGTTATACTCATCTTGACATCAATCCCGCGAAAAATCCTGGAACAGATTATAAGTAGTCACTCTACAAACACTTTGAAAACAAGGTAGTAATAATGAGAAGCCAATACAGCACTGTCAAGAACAAATCCTGCCAAACTAATCTTATCTCATTTTTTGATTGGTTAATCTCTTTTGAGAATGAATTTTGGTGTCATGTTTGGGCATTACATTACATCCTAACATTTTAGCTGAGATCAAGTGTAGCTGTTTCAAATTAAATGCTTCATATTTTTGTATTAAGAACAAACTAAAGAAATGGACGTGCGACGCCAAAACGGCCACTGCACGCTTTGCTGGCCCCACCCCTGAGGCACGGGCACAGCAACAAGGCAGGGGGGCGTGGCTGACTGCCCTTTATAAGGGGCAGCTCAGCCAACGGTCCCCCCTCCTTTCAATTTGGCTGGCCCCGGATGTGCTTGCCCACACCCCCTCCCTTAGGTCACAATGTGACTCGTTTGGTCGCTTCGGGGCCAAGTGGGAATTTTTGGCGGGGACCTGATTGGCACATTGGTTCTTGTTGTTTTTTGCCCACTCCACACTGTCTGCCGACGGGTGACTTACGGGGTGTTTCTTGTGACGCCTTTGGTCACTTGGCGGATAGCACTGGCAAGGGGCAACTGCATTAGTAATTAATAAGGCAAGGCAATTGGCTGGCCATAGGGAGGACAAGGTTAACCAGATTTGTATGGCCAGTCAACTTGCTGGGGATAAGTTACAGCTGAAAGGGGTCAACGACATGCTGATGAGGAAGCATGTTGTTGACGGAAGCTTACACCCAGTTGCCGCTGCAACAGGGGCTTTTAGTTAGTGTTTTAGTTATAATTTTAATTTGCCCCTTGCCAGTGCTATTTTGGCCTGTTTGATCCTTAACCATTGTTAAGGTAGGCCTATTTGATTATCAATAAAAGTGGCCCGATTTTCATCCATAAATTATGTGTCCGCATCGTTATTGGGGTGTGGGTACAGCAAAGGGGCCTGTTTTAAGTAATAAACCAAGCAGAAAAGATCTGGAAGAAAAAGGATATTTTAGTAGTAGCAATAGAATCAATTACCAGTTAAGCATGGGTGATTGTAGCATTGAACTGGTTCAAACTCAAGTTATTGTATGCTGTAAGGTGATATAGAAAATGAAATACTTGTATTCCCCAGACCAAGAAAGGGAAGACACAGAAAGTAAAAAAATGTTTTGTTACCTGTAAATGGTGCTATCCTGTTTGCTGATTATAGCCTTTAAATCTGTGAGCTGGAGGAAACGGTCATGGAAGTAATGCAAGTGCAATATGCACACCAGCAAAAAGGAGGTTGGGATAAAGATGCGGGTAAATAATTCTGCCACCGAAAACTGTTCTAAGCCAAGATCCGTCAGTCTAGAAAATAAAACAGCAGAAAAGTAGCCTTTTTAGCTAATCAAAATTTATTTGGCAATGTTTTGAACAAGTTAAAACATTTTCTTCTGTTTGCTAAACAACAGAGCACCTGTTGTTTTAAAAAATACTGGTACAATTCTGGAAATCAAAACATCCATACAACATCCATACAATATCCAAGAATCGATAATAACTGCAGACTGGGTTATACCTATGCCTGTTGCTATACAAAATATGTTTAAGAAAAACTTCTGAAAGTGGCATGGGATCTGGAATGTCCTATTCCTTAACATGCATGCTATATATATCTTGTGTTCTGAACCTTGTGTGTGATTTAAAATTTCTACATTTCAAAGCCTGAAGTGCATTCCAGAAAAGAAGAGGTTTTCATTTGAAAAACATACAATTCTAAACAGACAAATATACCTTGAACAGTGAGTACATACATACAAAAGTAGGTACAGTAATACCTCAGATAAAGACCAAACTTGGTTCCACAAGTCTGGCTGTAATCCGATTTTTAGCGTTATCCAATGCATGCATTGGTTAACACTACAAAAAAAGCCTTTTTCCCTTTCCAAAGAGGAAAGGAAACAGGAGGTTGATCCGCCTGCCTCTTAGGAAAGGGCAGTGGGGATTCCATGCATGGAATCCCCACTGCCCTTTCCAAAGAGGCAGGCAGATCGAGCCAAGAACCAAAGTCGGCAGAACTGGTCTCTGCCTGGGAAGGCGCTTCCCAGGCGGAAACCAGCCCTGCCGGTTTTGGGGCTAGGATCTCCTCTCACCTGCCTCCTCGGAAAGGGAACCGGGGATCGGACGCAGGTTTGTTTGGGGAGAGAGCAGGTAAGCATGCGCTCTCCCCAAACAAACCAGTGCTCAGACCGCGGGTTTGTTTGGAGAGAGAGCAGGAAAGTGCGCTGTCTCCCCAAACAAACTGGTGCTCAGACTGCGGGTTTGTTTGGGAAGAGAGCGGGCAAGCGCGTGCTCTCCCCAAACAAACTGGCACTCAGACCGCAGGTTTGTTTGAGGAGAGACAAGGCAAGCGTGCACTCTCCCAAACAAACCAGTGCTTGGACTGAGGGTTTGTTTGGGGAAAGAGCGGGCAAGCGCGTGCTCTCCCCAAACAAACTGGGGCTTGGACCATGGTTTTTTTGGGGGAGAGAGTGGGCAAGCATGTGCCCCCCCCAAACAAACCTGTGGTCTGAGGGGCCAAAGGGAGCACCCGTATGCCAGCTGCTTTCCGGAGAAGGCAAGGCGGGCCTTCCACCTTGCCTTCTCTGGAAGGCAGCCACTGAACAGAGCGCCCATACGCTGGCTGCCTTCCAGAGAAGGCAAGGTGGAAGGCCCGCCTTGCCTTCTCTGGAAGGCAGCCATTGAACAGAGCACCCGTATGCCGACTGCCTTTCACCCACCGGCCCTCCGGAAAGGGAAGTGGCCAGGTGTGTGTGTATGCGTATGCATATTTTATATGTGTATGTATGTATATACATACACATGTATGTATGTATGTATGTATGTATATATGTATATCAGGTCGTTATCCAATTTTAGCATCATGTGATGCGGTCGTTATCCGAGGTATTACTGTATCTTATATATGGTTTTATCTGAAGAAGAAAACAACAATGTTGTACTGCCCGTTTAGTAATACAATAAACAAAAATTGATAGAATGTGGCTGAGCATTTCTTCCAAGGGAGAACACAAAACAAAAAACAAACAAAAATTCAAAAACAATTAAAAGCCATTAAATCAACCACTGGTTGCATCAATTGAAAGTAGAAGGGTAGTTTTATAATTGTAGTACTTTTAAAACAATAGCCTATGGAGCTACACATATTAGATGATGATGAGAGGATAGGATTTTATTGTTAATGAAAAAGAAAGATGAAGATAAGGGAATAGACAGGGAGGAACATTTTCAGAACAAGACAGTAAGGAGATTTAAAGATGAAAGAAAAGAACAAGCAATGAATCTAAATCGCAAAGCATCTAACTTTCTGCTAAAATGTTAGCTAAAAGGAACAGAGCAAAAAAGCTATTCTTCTTACCCATGAATCATAAATATAGTACAAAGGATTCTGTCTCTCTGTGTGTGCATGTGTGTGCATGTGTGTGCACGTACACATACATGTATGCAGCAATTTTTGGTCCTCTAAAACTACTGAAAGGAAGATTGTTATTGCTCAACGATTTGCTTTGCTGACTTCTGCCTATGCTGGTAAGAACTGAAATACAACAAGATCTAGAGAGCCAAGTCAACTACTGCTACTCTACAGGTTTCCAAAATGTAGGTACATAAAAATACTATTAAAAAGTACTGCCTCCGATTATTTCTTTGGGACTTTAGTGGAGAACCAGAATCACCCATGTCCACTCTCCATCTGTTCATACTAAGTAAACAGAAAATACTTACTGTTTATCAGTCATCCCTGTCATGTTTTTCCACACTCTAAGAGATGATTTAAACTGATATGTGTAGATGAAAACAAGCACCAGCATAGTATAAACCACCACTGACATCCAAAAATACTTCAGAATTCGCCGCCACCATTCATAATGCACCTAGGGACCAAATATTATTAGGGTTTTTAAAGAAGAAGCTAGTTTACTGTACATACACTTGCTTCTGTTCAGTCTATCAAAGGCATATCTATTTTGACAGCAATATTATTGAAGGAGAATGGAAAGTGTAGACTGTATCAGAGCAGGAAGGATTTTGAAAAAAGAGTATGACAAAATAGCAATGGGTCATCCAGATGAAGGAAAACCATCACAAAGACTGATGGTATATTCTAATGGAATGCAGCCCACCTGTACAGAAACAAGGAAAATCTCCTTGCCCCTACGGAACCCCTGTTGTTTTTTCAAAAGAAGGAAATAGAGGTGACATTCTGGAAACTGCTGGTTCTTCTTGTAGGGGACAGTACAGCATCTAAAGGGTTCTGGGACTTGAAAAATGTCACCTGGACCTCCAGAGTTTGACCACCCCTTCTCTAGTAACTATGGCAAACTATAGGGTTTGATCCCATACCAAAACATACCTGACTGGTCATTGGTGTCTGAGAAGTATGTACTTGGTTTCCTAAAATGTTGACTGTACCAATACAGTTATGCTGCACTTTTGCCCGCTATCTGCGGTAGCAATTATGATTCTTTGATCACAGGAACTCTAAAGGAGTGGATATGTTTAGAGTAATCCCACATTCTGTCTACATAATGGGAATTGTTTTATTTCTAACCCAATCTTATTCCTTATAACAAACAGTAAATGCTTAAAAATGATTGTGAAGGTACATAATATAAATGTAAAATCCTAGTAAAACACAATTCAACATGTAAATTAGTTATACAATTGGATATCAACACATTTGAAGAAAATTAAATTATTTTTATTACTTACCTGATACAGTACCACACAGAACAAGAAGAGCATCATATAGATAATTTTGTACATGACAATTTTCCCTTCAAAGCTGACAAAGAAGAACATTCCTCCACAGACATAAATCCAGTATTTAACAAACATAGCCATCACTAGATTCCCCAAAACTTTCATTACATCTTCCTCTTCTTCCTCAGGTTCCACCTCCTCATCTTTTTTGGATTCTTCTTCATCTTTTTGGGATTCTTCTTCTATAAACGCAAATACAAATGTTAAGAGTACATTTAATAGCTTACAACAAGCACTAAAACGATTACTTCAAATAAAGTATGAATAGTTGAAACACTCAGTGGTGTTGGCTATATGAGGAAGCCAAAAGATGCAGCTTTGGGGAAATGATAATAGCAGTGCTGAAAATTGCAGAAATTATTCATTCTGGTTCTGCCATTGTGTGACACACAAATCCAACAGTCAGAGGTCATGCCTTCCATAAAAATGTTTCCCCGCAAAATTTTGAAGCAAATGAAGTAAATTGTAATAATCAGGAAACCATATTACAGCCCACTGTGGTTCGGGAAGCTGCAGGGGAAATAATTCCTTTACATAGAAAAAACAGGAAGGGATTAAAGCAGAGGTTACAGACCTGAGAAAAAGAGAAAAAGAAACAGAAAATAAGGTGGGAGATCATGAAAAAATATTAGAAATAGTGAAAGAACAGCTAAGATGTGCAAATGTTATAATTCAAAAACTGCCAGAGAACTCTCCAGATAAACTAAAAGAAGGAATAGTGAAATGGTTGGATGAAATTGTGGAAAAAGGTTTTACACAGCAGGATGTTATAAGTGTATTTCAGTTGGGTTCAAGAAGGGGTAAAGCTGGGGCTAGAAATGTGTTGGTAAAATTTGCTAATGTGTCTGATAAGCTTCGATTAATGGCAATTATTCGAGAAAAGGGTACAGAAGTGCTAAAAATAGAAGGCTCAGACATTGTCGTTTATAATGACATCCCAATTGAAGATCATTTATGGAGACAATCGATGAAGCCAATTACAAAGAGATTCCAAGATAGAGGGGTGAGATATAATTGGAAATTTACACACCAATTAAGCTTTTTTCACCTGGGCAGGCGCTATATGATAAGTGAAGATGTCAATGCTTTGGATATAATGGTGGATGCAAAGCTGTTGGAAGCTGGAACCAAAGAGTGGTATGATTTGAAGGAAGAATTGATTATATCCAGTGGATTTACATGGAAAGGGAACAATGACAACGAGAATATGCCCAAAGGTGCGGAAGGAGGGATTGTTGAGGGCAGAAGTTAAGCTCGGATCCTATTGGTTCCCACACAATCTGTCGCGTCTCCCCCCTTCCCCCTTTGTAATTCAGAGGCTACTTGTAAAAGAAGTGGGGAGGAAAAGAAGTGGTAGTAGAATGTTTAGTATGTATTACTCTTTTCTTTTTTATTGTAGATGTATGGGATTGGGGACTTGTTATTTGTTATATTGCACGCCCGTAGGAGGAAGTGGGAAATATAAAGATTTAGAGTTAGAAAATAAGAAATGAAAAATATAAAAGTACTAACATGGAATGTGAAAGGTATTGGTTGTCAGGTGAAGAGAAGAAGATTAGAAGCAGCTCTCAGAAAAGATAGACTGGATATAATCTTTCTGCAGGAAACTCATCAGAAATCAGAAGAAACTAATAAGCTATTTTTAGGATGGATTCAGTTTTATGAAAAATCATATGGTACGTGAAAGGCTTTAGGCATAGCGACTATGATATCAAACAGACTGGGATTTGAGATGGTAAAAAGTATTTCCGATCCAGAAGGAAGATATTTGATAGTAAAAGGGAAAATAGACGATGAGGAGATAACATTGGTGAATCTGTATGTGCCAAATGAACATCAAAACTGCTTTTTAGATAAGGTATTAGAAAAAGAAAGAACAACAAAAATGATTGTAGCTGGAGATTTCAACTTAATAAGATCAAATATAGATAGTACAAATATAGCAAGAAGTGGGGGAGGAAATAAAATGCAAGTACTAGATAAATGGATGAAATCTTTAGGGTTGAAAGATACATGGAGGGGATTGGAAAGGGTTTACACTTTTTTCTCACAGGTTTATAATACGTATTCCAGAATAGACTATATATTTGTTACTGATAACGTGATAGGAAATTTAGATGAAATAGAAGTGGGAATTTTTAAAGAGTCGGGCCATGCAAAGGTATTGTTGGAAATAAAAATAGATGGTACAAAGATTAGGAAAAATTGGAGATACAATGCTAAATTGTTAAAGATATTAAATGTAAAGAGCAAATAGTAGAAAAATGGGAAGAAAATTGGAAATGGAACGATACAGGAGATGTTAGGTATAGTATTGTATGGGACACAATGAAGGCAATATTTAGAGGTGAAAGTATTAAGTTGGCCAGTATAAAAAATAAACAACTAAAAAGCAAACAAGAAATTGAAAAAGAGATTAAATTGTTGCAAGAGAAACATGCAATAACTAAGGATAGAAAAATGTATGAAAGAATGCAGGGTCTAAAGAAGGAATTAATAGGAAAAGATTTTGAAAAAGTGAAAAGAGATTTGGTTTATTTAAAAAGGGAATATTTTGAGTATAGTAATAAAAATTGGTCTGCAACAAAGCCCCCCTGATTCAAGACTCTATTCAGGAGGGGTGGGCCAACCTGGCATGCATCACCGAAACCTGGCTGAGACCAGAGGATGGTGTACCTCTGTCAGAAATGTGTCCAGCCGGTTTCGGTATCTGGCACCAGCCAAGGGATGAGGGAAGGGGCGGTGGTGTCGCCATTGTAGCCAGGGAGTCCTTGGGAGTCGCCAGGGCCACGGCTCCACAAGTCCCGGGTTGTGAGGCCCTGCTCCTGCGGTTGGGCCCTAAGGGTCAGTTGGGAGTCTTACTCCTGTACCTGCCTCCTTGCAGTCTCCCTGCCTGAGCTCCTTGAGGCCCTCTCCGCATTGGCGTTGGAGTTCCCTAGGCTGATGGTTCAGGGGGACTTCAATTTGCATTTGCTGGGGACTGGTTCAGAGGTTGCTCAGGAGTTCATGGCTTCCATGGCAGCCATGGACCTGACTCAGGTAATTCATGGCCCGACCAGGGGCAGTGGTCACACACCGGACCTAGTTTTTTTGTCGGAGCGGTGGCAGAGTGATCTGAGACTACAGAAATTAGACACTATACCTGTGCCATGGTCAGATCACTATCTGGTGACTCTGGACTTACTGGGGGTGGCGGTTTACCACAGGGAGGCAGGGCCTATTAAATTGGCCTGCCCCCAACAACTGATGGATTCTGACGAATTCCAGAGGGAACTGGGGGATTTTCCTCTGGATCGGCTACACGATTCATCCGAGGCACTTGTTGACCTGTGGTACAGGATGACTACCACTGCCTTGGATGAAATCGCACCACTACGGCCTCTCCGAGCCTGCAGGGATAGATCTTCCCCATGGTTCACAGAAGAACTGCGGGAGCTTAAACGGGCAAAGAGACGCCGAGAGCGCCGCTGGGTGAAGACCTAAAGTGATTCCGACTGGACACTGGCCAGGGATGCTATTAAGACCGCTCTCATTGCCTCCGCCCAGTCACTCTGTTCCGGGTTACCAGGTCTCTCCTTGGCCGGGAGGGGCCAGTGCCCGGTTGGCAGGGTTCGGCTGAGGTTTTTGCAGACTATCTGGTGGAGAAAATCGCTCGGATTCGCTCGGGGTTTAATCCCGGCGTGGATGGGGAGGGTCCGGAGGGCATCAGAGCTCAGTCTGGCAGTGTTACCTGGGAACGGTTTGATCCAGTTGTCCCTGAGGAAGTGGACAGGCTTCTTGCAGCTGTTTGCACCACCTCCTGCCCTTTGGATCCCTGTCCCACTTGGTTGGTGAAAGCCTCCAAGGGGGTGACGGGAGGCTGGGTCGGGGCTATAATAAATGCTTCACTATGGGAGGGGGTGTTTCCTGCACCTTTAAAACATGCTCTGGTGCGCCCCCTCCTGAAGAAACAATCTCTCGACCCAGAGGTTCCAGCTAATTATAGGCCATTCTCCAACCTCCCTTTCTTAGGGAAGGTACTGGAGAAGGTGGTGATGCGGCAGTTGCAGGGGGTCCTGGATGAAGCGGATTATCTGGACCCCTATTAATCGGGTTTCAGGCCTGGATATGGTACTGTGACTGCATTGGTCGCACTGGTTGACGACCTCTTGCGGGAGCGGGACAGGGGTCATCCATCCGTCCTGGCTCTTCTGGATCTCTCAGTGGCCTTCGATACCGTTGACCATGGTATCCTTCTGGAAAGGCTCAAAGGTTTGGGGATCCAGGGCACTGTGTTGTCCTGGTTTTCCTCATTTCTGGAGGGTCGTACCCAGTCAGTGTGGTTGGAGAGTGAGAGGTCCAGCGCTAGGCCCCTACAGTATGGGGTGCCTCAGGGCTTGGTGCTCTCTCCTCTCCTATTTAACATATACATGAAGCCATTGGGTGAGGTTATCCGTTCCCATGGGGTAAGGTATCATCAGTATGCTGATGATACCCAGTTATATATCTCGGCCCATGGGGACCCCAGTGATGCAGTCAATGTCCTATCCAGATGTCTGGAAGCGGTTGGGGTCTGGATGGGGGACAACGGGCTACAATTGAATCCCTCCAAGACTGAGTGGCTTTGGATAGGGGTCCCGCATTATCCAGGGATCTGCCAACTTTGGTCTTGGATGGGGCTGTTTTGCCCCAGACAGACCCGGTACACAACTTAGGGGTCCTCCTGGATTCGGGGCTGCTACTAGCAAGTCAGGTGGCAGCTGTGGCCAGGAGGGCTTTCTCACAGCTTCGTGTTATCCATCAGTTGTGTTCGCTCCTGGACCGGGACTCCCTGCTCAGGGTCACACATGCTCTGGTCACCTCCAGGCTAGATTATTGCAATGCGCTCTACATGGGGCTGCCCTTGTCAACCATTCGGAGGCTGCAGTTGGTCCAGCCCAGGTGGTGATGGGGCGCGGGCATTATGCTCGTGCCTCACCATTACTTCAGGAGCTGCACTGGCTACCAGTTTGCCTCTGGGTTCAAGGTGCTGGTTTTGACCTTTAAAGCCCTTCATGGTAGTGGGCCAGGATACCTTAGAGACCGCATCATCCCAAGAGTGTCCGCCCATCCAACCAGAGTGGATCGGAGGGGCTCCCTAATTGTTCCATCTGCCAGAGGGGCCCGTCTCTCTGGTATACGAAGGAGGGCCTTTTCTGTGTCCGCACCAGCCTTGTGGAACCTCCTGCCTGTAGAGTTGTGGGAGCAGATGAAGCTGCTACCTTTCAGAAAAGACCTAAAAACCTGGTTGGCGGGGCAGGTGTGGGGCCCAGATGGAAGAGTGGCCCCCGCCTGTTGGCTTATAAATTAAGCCCCCATTTCTTTTAATTGTCAATGAAGGCAGTTTTTTAATGTGGGTTTTTAAGAGGAATGGGGTAGGTGGGTGGGTATGTTGGGTTTTTAATTGGTTGTATTGTTTTATGTGTGTTTTAACTTGTTGTGAGCCACCCAGAGTCGGGTTTACCTGATTGGGCGGCATATAAATTTGAATATAAAATAAAAATAAATAAAATAAAAAATTCAAAATTATTAGCAAGAGCAGCTAAGGAAAAAAGAAGTAAAAGAGAGAGGGATTCTGGCAGATAAGGATGGAATAAGACATAATAAAACTAAAGATAAATGTAAGGTGGTTAAAGAATTTTATCAGGAGTTCTAATCTAAAAAGAATGTAAATTTGGAAAAATTAAAAGATAAATTGGAAAGGCAAATTAAAAATAAAATAAGTCAGGAACATAAGCAAAAAAATGGAGGAACCGATAACTGAAAAAGTGATAAAAGAAATAATAGAAGAACTGAATAAAAAGTAGAATATAGATATAAAGTAATAGATTTAAGATATATAGATAAGATTGGAAGATAATGATCATTAAAGAGAAAAATATATAGCATGGAATTTTGATATTTTAAAATTGTGATACAATTTAATGTTATAATAGATTACCAAGTAGATAATTAGGTTGAATATTAAAGGTTTTTTTCCTTTTATACATATATATATTTCTTATTGTATGTTGGATAAGTAATGGTATTGTATTTGTACTTTTGATTTTTCTTTGATTGTGTTGATATGTCTGTATTTTTATATTATGTTTTGATTATTTGTTATATTTTTGAAAAAAATAATAAAACAACAACAACAACAAAGAAGTATGAAATAAATTAATTCCAAAATCACCCAGAGGTATGTTTTGATCAGAAAGTGCTTGGCAGTTATTTGCATAAGAAAAGTATATATACATACTTTAAGATATCCGCTCAAATCTGGTAATGGCATAAAGTGGAAGAAAAACTCTGAGCCTGCTCAATTCTGACTGGCTTTAGTTCCAATCATTTTTGCACAGGGCCTTAACAGATTGCTGTCAAAGGAACATAGACCATAAAAGAAGAAAGAATGTCTGCCCATTCCTGCTCCAAAACAACAGAGAACAACTTTGCTCCATCATCTGTGACTACTCTTCAAGTATGGCCAGATAACTTTTGTATCACCCAGGCTAAAACTATCTAACTCCTTATGTTCAGGCCCTTCACAATTATTGCACCCTCCTTTGAGCATATTTCAGTTTATCACAATCAATTTCTAAATTGCCGTGTCCAAAATTAAATGCAGATCCTGATGAGGTAAAACAGAGTGATATTATCGCTTCGCACAGTTTGGATACTATACTTCTGTTTGAAATGCCTCAAATTAGCCTTTTCAGCAACAGTATTTCACTCAAATTTAGCTTGTAGTACTCTAAAGTGTCTGTATCTGTTTCACGCACTGTGTTATCAAGGTTTTTTTTGGTCATTGAGGTTTCTCTACCTCTGTACAGAACATTACATATATCAAATGAAAATAATTTTGTTATTTTCAATCCATTTCTTAGCAAGGTTATGATTATCTTGAATCTTATTCTCGTATTCTAAAGTATTAGCTATTTTTCTCAGTTGTGTCATTTGGAAATGTGAAAAACGTCCTTTTTTCTATATCACTCAAATCCATCTTAATATGTTTAACAACAGTAGATTAAGGTTCTGGTCAGCCCAGATTCAACTGGGAGAAGCTGCTTGGTGTTCTTCTGCTTTACCTCTGTTTTGCTTCAGCTGTTCATCCAAACAAAACAAAATAACTTTTCTTTTTTTTCTTCTAATTTTTTAAAAATCTTTTTATTAAATTTTTGACAGACATAAAAGAAAAACAATAACAATACAATATAATAATAAATCAAAAACAACATCAATACAATGTTGACTCAAATTCATAGGAGCTAGCACATAATAGTATTTAAACTAATTATTTACCATATAACCACCAATATTAGATACCACATTGTAAATTATTACACAATCATAACAATAAAAGCTTTCTGTGCTACCACTATTATTATTTTTTTAATAGTTACACATCACCCTGTGAATATATACAATGCCCGGAGAGTTTAGTTTCTATTTCAACTCCTAAAACCTCTTTAAGATGGTACAGGTCCTGAGCTATCATTTACCATAAGGGAATGATCCACAAACGGTTTCCAAATATTCCAAAACCTATTCTCTTTTAATTTATCTCGTTTTACTTTGATCTCCCATGTCAATTTGTCGTTCAATGCTAAACTCCACATTTCTTTATACCACTCTCCAATCTGTATATCTACATCGTTTTTCCAATTTCTAGCTATGCATTGTCTACCTGTAGTTAATACAATTTCCAGTAATTCTTTTTCCTCCTTGTTCAGACCCAAACCTTCCACATTTGTTAGAAGAATGGTACCTGACAGCAACTTAACGCTTTACCCATTATTTCACCAAACTCCCCTTCTATTCTTCCCCCAAAATCCCTTGTTTTTTTACAACTCCACCACATGTGTTCATATGTTCCATCCGTTTCTTTGCATCTCCAACATAATTTGTCTCTTTTATTATCCATCTGATAAAGTCTTAGTGGTGTCAAGTACCATTGCCACAACATTTTAAAATTGTGTTCTTTAATTCTTACAGACATTGTTCTCATAATCCTCTTTTTCCATTTATTTCTCCATTCAACCTCCCCAATTTTTATATTTAAATTTTGTTCCCACTTCCGTTTCAAATCTTCCTGTGGATCATTACCCTTATTCAATATAGTATAGAGTTTGCTTACTAGACCCTTAATGTTCTTTTCCCCTTTTCTGATCTTTAATACCAATTCTTCAAATTCGGTTTTTATTCTATCTGTACCTAATTCTCTTCTATATTTTTAGTTCCAGTTATCCACCTTTAATTTCTGAAACCAATCCAAATTTAACTTCTCAAATATTTTTTTTCTCTTGGTATCATCTTCAACCCACTAATTACCTCATTAACCTCTTTATCATTGATCCTTTCCTCCATTTTCTCTCTATGTTCTTGTTTTATTCCGTTCCCTAACTGTCTTTCCAATATCTTTTTGAGCCTCTCCAAATCTACCTCCTTTTTTGCATATAATGCTTGATAAAATTCCCTCACAATTTTGCATTTATCTCTGTTCTTATTACACCTTAAACCTTGTTTATTAACCAGTACCCCAATTTCTCTTTTTTCCCTTTTAGCCTTAGCTGCTCTTGCTAATAGTTTTGAACTTCTGTTGCTAAATTCAAAGTATTCTCTATTTAAGTAAATCAAATCTCGTTTTACTTTATCAATATCTTTACCCATTAATTCTGCTTTAAGTCTTTGCAATTTCGTAAGGATTTTTTTATCTTTACTTTTCGCATGATCCTCCTGTAACTGCTTTATTTCTCTTTCTTTTTCTATCTGTTCTACTTTATGTCTTTTATATTTAAAACTTGCCAACTTTATGCTTTCCCCCCTGAAAACCGACTTCATGGTATCCCATACAACATTGAAATTAACCTCATTATTATCGTTCCACTGCCAACTTTCTTTCCACCTTTCCATAATCTGCTCTTTACATTTTTGATCTTTAAATAAATTAGGATCATACCTCCAACTTCTTCCTCTTCGGGTATCTTTTTGTAATTTCAATTCCAAATGTACTTTGGCATGATCCGATTCCTTAATGATCCCAATTTCCATTCCTTCTATATCTTTGATCAAGTTTTCCGTAAGAAAAACGTAATCTATTCTCGAGTAGGTCCCATGGACATGTGAAAAAAAGGAGTATGCCCTTTCAGAGCCCTTAAACTCTCTCCAAGAATCTTTCAAACCCATAGCATCCATCCATTTATCCAAAACCTTCCCTTTCAAACCAGTTCCACTTCTTGCTATGCTCGTACAATCTAACCCTGACCTTATCAAATTAAAATCTCCCGCCACAATAGTTTTTGCCACATTCTCTAATTCCACTATTTTCCGAACTTTTTCTAGAAACTCCGCTTGGTGATCGTTTGGAGCATAAATATTTACCAACATGATTTCCTCATCCTCTATTTTTCCTCTTACAATCAAATATCTACCCTCTTGATCAACAATACTTTTTGTAATCTCAAATCCTAATTTTTTAGAAATCATGATTGCCACCCCTCTTGCTTTTGAAGTTCCAAACGCCATCTCATAGTGTTGCATCCATCCCAAAAAAAAGTTTATTCGTGTCTTTTGACTTCTGATGCGTTTCCTGTAAAAACAATATATCGGGTCTATCTTTCTTCAACGCCAGTTCCAGCCTCCGTCTCTTAAGAACAGAACCTGTACCCTTCACATTCCATGATAATATTTTAATACTTCCCATAACCTATCTCCTTTCTAAGCTCTGAACTCTCCATCGGGCATGCCACCATCAACCCCTTACCCCCATACCACACAAAACTACATATAACACACACTATCTCTCTCCCCACCTTCTTCAAAAAAAAGCCGCCTTTGACAACCAAAGAGGGGAGAGGGGGGACATGCAAGATGTGCCTTCCTACCAGTGCTATGCGCTACTCACCTTTCTGTATCAATTAAATGCTTTAAATTGTAATAATCTAATTCTCATTGCTCCTTACTTGTCTCCTCCTCCACCATGATCAGCGACAGCTCCTCCTCCTCTTCCCTTCGCTGCGGTGTTCCACCTGTTGCCCCACCGGCTTCCGCCCTCTCATACTCCCTCCCCAAGGCTCCCGATTCCATCAATTCCTTTTTGAGATTTATCCATTCTTCCGAATCTATTTTTACCAGTTCCAACAAGCTCAAGTACTCCAATGGATTGGCCCCTTCATCAATTATTTGCATTCTTTTGTCATAATAAAAGTGAAGTTGCTGTGGAAATCTCCAATTATACCTTATATTTTTACTCATCAACAATTTAGTTACAGGCCTCATCTTGTATCTCCACGTTCTTTCTTTCAATGAGATATCATTATAAACTTCTACATCAGAACCATCAAATTTCAAAGCATCAGGACCAACTCGTTTCAAATGGGCCATTACGCTTAGCTTATTGGCCCAATTTGCAAATTTTACCAACACATTTCTTTGAACCACCCTCCCTCTTCTTGGGCCCACCCGAAATACACTTACAAAATCTTCCTGAACAAATTCTTTTCCCATATTGAAACTGTTTAACCACTGAACCACTCTTTCTCTTAACAAGTCCGGTGTCCGTTCCACCACCTGACGGATCACAATATTCTACTTTCTCATCATATCTTCCACAGCATCAATCCTTCTCTCTTGCTCATCCAATTTCAGCTTATTCTCCCGCACCACCTCCTGAGTCCCTTTTATTTCCTTTTTTATGGCAATTACCTCAGTTTGAACCAATTTCACATTTCCTTCTATTTTTTTCAAACTTAAATCCACCTTTTTTGAAAAATCTGCAACAGATGATACCACCTTGTCTTGCTTTTTCATCATTTCATTTCTATCTTTCACCCTTGATTCCTCATTCTTCTCCAATTTCTGAAACAGCTTGCCAATTTCCATCATAATTTGAGTTTGATCATAGAGCTCTGGGGGCGGTGATGAAGACTGAGGGGCTTCCTCCATTGGTGCTTTTTCCTTCCTCTTGGACTTCACGACTGGCTCTTCTTCCTTTGCTTTCCCTCTTGTGCCTTTATCCATAGTAATACAAAATATAAGAGTCCAATGTTGCAGAACGTTGTAGAAATTAGTCAGTCAGACAGGACCTGTAACACTGCAACCCCTGGTACCACAAGTCCAAGAGGGAAACTTGTATGGAGGAAGAAATCCAACAGAGAGTTAAATACTGTAATCCACAAAAAAAGACAGAAGGAACTGAAGTGTACTCCCAACAAACAGCAGAAAAGGAAAAAAGAAAAAGAAAATAATAATCCACATCAGATCCGTTTCCCCAAGGCAAGCAGTACAACTGATCGTCTTCCAAACTACAAAAGTAAAGGCTCCAAGGAAACAGTCACCCAGAACTTCTCGTTTGAGTCCAAGCCGCCAAAAAAGGGAGGGGGGAATGAAAGGGAAAAAAAGCCCAAAATCCAAGCAGGTAGGGAAAAAGACGTGAGAAGCAATGTGCTAAAAAAAAATGATATTTGTAATCCACACGGTGAAGGAACAAAAAGAAGACCAATTAATCCTTCTCTTGAGGCGGACAAATCAAAATGCCATTTTCCAGCGGTTGCCTTAACTTCAGGGTAAAAGCCCCCCTTCTTCTTCTGTGGAACGGCAAACTTTTCCCACACGCTTTAAGCTGGGAGACACACTGCTGTCTTCCAATACTATAGCCCAAACAAGAACTTTTTAAACCACTTTGTTATCGCCAAAACACACCGCGGTTCTCCTGGGGTGCAAGGAAACCATAGACCCAAACACGATCACTTTCGTTTTCCAGGACTGCCGCCATTAATGAAACAACCACTTGGTTTAATCTACTTCCACCCATTTCCATTTCAAAGTCCAGGCTCTTCTAAGCAAAGTCCCCAGCTAACTTTAAACTTTAACTTTCTGTATATCCTTTCATGCACTTACATGCAATTGTTTTCTTGTCAAACAATTTCTTACCAATTCCAGTGCTTCTCCGCTGTCTCGCTGGTCCCGTTCTCGGCTCCTCGGCAGAAAAGCCGTGACTGCCGTCGCAGGCCTCACCCGCCCAGGAAAGCCTCCCGAACTTCAAGCATCCGACCTCAAAACTTCCCAAAATTTTCCAGAAAGGCAGGCAGGAGTCTTGTCCACAGAAATTACCACTTTAAATTTTTTCCATTTCACTCAATCACATTGATTACCAGTTTGCTAGGCGCGAGCGTCCGGATCAAGATGTTACTCGTCGGCCATCTTAGCCACGCCCCCAAAATAACTTTTCAACTTTGTTTTATCTTATATTGTCATTTGCTCTCAACGCCAGAGACGGAGCCAGCCTTGCTCGACCGCCAGCCGGCTGGAACAACTTTCTTCGACCACCGGCTGGCCGGAACAACCTCCTGCAACTTTGGACCTGGGGCGGTGTTTGAAAAGCCGCTCCCGATGCTGCCGCCGCCAGAGATGGAGCCAGCCTTGCTCGACTGGCGGCCGGCCAGAACAACTTCCTTTGACCAGCAGCTGGCCGGAACAACCTCCTGTAGCTGTGGACCCGGGGTGGTATTTAAAAAGCTGCTCCTGATGCCGCCACCGCCAGAGACGGAGCCATCCTTGTTCGACCGGCAGCCAACTGGAACACCCTCCTTCGACTGCTGGCTGGCTGGAACAACCTCCTGCAGCTGTGGACCTGGGGCAGTAATTAAAAAGCCGCTCCCAATGCCACCGTCGCCAGAGATGGAGCCAGCCTCGCTCAACCACCGGCCGGCTGGAACAACCTCCTGCAGCTATGGACCTGGGGTGGTATTTAAAAAGTGGGGCTCCATCTGTAACATCAAGCTGGGTCTCTGTTTGGTAGCATTGAGTCCCTGGGCTCCATTGGTAGCGTCAAGCCCGGGCTCTGTTCAGTATTCAGACCTTTGTTTACTGTTGTCCTTTGATGTTTCAAGACTATATTGTGTTCTACATATAACTGTATTTTTTGCTCATATGTCACATATACAAATGGTATTTTTGCTATGATTGTCATGTGCTTTACTGTTTGAATCTATATTTTGTATACTGTATTTTGTATCTTGTAAACCGCTTTGATTTTCCTTAGGGGAATGAAAGCGGTATAGAAATTTATGTAATAAATAAATAATAAATAACTGTTGAATGGAATGTGCGCTCACAGAGATAGGCTGTTTACCAGCTTTAGCTATATGGGTGTTTCCCCCCTTGCCTTGCTGAAGGAGAGGCAGGGGAGGAGGCTAATGATTTATTTTGTTGCCTGGTGAAGTGCGACGGGCAGGGGCCAAGCCTATTTAGGCTGACTGCCCCCTGTTCACAGTCTCTTTGGCCTGCAAGGTGGCACTGATTGCCTGGTGCGATTCGTGAGAATCAGTTGGGCATACAGGACACATCATGAGCCAATTTTGGGGGGTGTCCAACATCCATTCATGCAAAGAGAGTTCAAAATGGCCTCATAGTTGTCTCCCTGACTAGCAGCCAGCCTAGGCAGCATCTGACCAGGATTAGCACTGCATAGGGGCAAGGATTCAGTTGTCCAAGTCAGAGAGGGGTGGATTAGTTTCTCCTGCTCCGGTACCAGGTATTAGCACTACCTGGCCCACTTGCAGGCTAGGGGTTAATCGATTAAATAAAATTGTGACCCAAGCCTTTGACCAAAATTGTGAATGTGTCTGGCCTCTTTATTTCACCAGTGGAGAGGGAATGGTTGGATCTTGTTTTCAACCCAAATAATTTCCATTCAGCCACTTCATTGAGCCTGCTTAACAGGACACCTGTTCATTACCATTGACTGGACTTTCAAAATCCTAGTTTGGAAGTTTGAAATTTTGTATATGAAAGAAGCACAGAGGGCAGAAAACAATTAAAATAATGCTGTGAGCGATATGGTTGGCATCAGAACACTAGACCCAGACCCCAGAGCACCTCATTCTACAAGTTGATGAGGCATCTCTGATAAACATCCTTAAATACAATCCACCAGCCAGCTCCACATCTACCTCACATTATCATTATTTAGTCCACATTTTATCAGCTTGCCAATTGGTTACCTTCTGCACTAAACTGAAAGGAGATTTTTTTACCTTTTTCTTCACTCTCTCCATCTTCCACTTTGACTTCTGATAAAGCAGTTTCCTTTACTTGCAAGGCTTTCCGCTCAGTGAGGTGCTGTCTGAGCAGCAGCCAGAAAGTAATCACAAATAGAATCTAAGAGTAGAAAATTAAACAAAACATAAAGAAGTTAAAATATGTAATAAATAAGCATACAGAAGGTTTTGAAGCATTGATAATCCTCATGTTGTCTATAAAGCACCTCAAAATCCAACTGCAGCAAGAAATGATACGTATATATGGCTCAGTTAACATAATTAGGTTTAGAGAAAATACATCATTATAGCATTGTCTTTGACCTCAAAAAATCTCTGTGGAGGGGGGTCCCTCTTGATAGAAGATATGAACAAGTGATAGGAGGGGTAGTGAGTGACAGAAGAAAAAAAATGGGTGCAGAAACTGTACATAATTTGTCATGAGGTGAAAGAAATCGGAATAGATCTTTTTCATCCAACATAATTTTACAGCATTGTACACATTTACACTTATGTCTTAATTTTACATGGTTTTAATATAGTTCCTCTTACTAGACACAACTTCTAAGAGATTGACCCTAAGACTGGATTCATTTCTATTTGTAACTTTGCAACTGTACCTACCTATTTTTTATTTAGAACATTTATATCCCACTCTACTGGTCAAACAACCACTCTGGGGGGCTTAGAAGCAATAAAAATGCAGACACGCATATAAACAAACATCATAAAAGCTCATAAACAATAGATAAACAATAAAACACACTTCCCAAGCACCAGGAGCATCATTAAAACATGGAGGATAGGTATCCAATCAATCTCCCCATATCAAGCACACAACAGTATATTGAAACAGTCAGTGGTAAATCCCTATCCAACTACACAATTAACATATGAAGAGGGAAAGGTTTCAAGCAACAATAATAGCTCCCGAGATTTCTGAAATGCCAGCAGAGTTGAAGTGGATTTAACTTCTGCTGACAATTGGGCTACAGCAGAAAATGCTCTAGATCTGGTCATCACCTTTTTAACCTCTTCAGGGGTGACCACCTGAAGTTTAAGCATTAGTAAACAGAGCATCCCTGCTGTGGATTTCTTTTTTAAATATATATATATATATATATATATGTGTGTGTGTATATTTGGGGGGGGGGGCATTCATGCTAGCATGATGCAGGCACAAGTGCCTCTGAGAACTACAGTGAAGATGTATTTTTACCAGCAAGGAACAGACTGAAAGTTACTATTTGGTTACCCTACAACAGTGATGGTGAACCGTTTAGAGACCGAGTCCCCAAAATACAACCCAAAACCCACTTATTTATCGCAAAGTGCCAACACAGCAACAGGAGAGGAAGGAAACACTCCCATTGGGCTGCTGGGCAGGGTGAACTCTGTGCTGGGGGAGGGAGAAAGTGCTTCCATTGGGCTGCTGAGCAGAGGGGTGGGGTGAACTCTGTGCTGGGAGGAGGGAGAAAGTGCTCCCATTGGGCTACTGGGCAGAAGGGTGGGGTGAACTCTGTTGTGGGGGAGGGAGGGAGTGCTCCCATTGGGCTGCTGGGCAGAGGGGTGGGGCAAACTCTGTGCTGGGATCACTGCATGGGTGCCTGCAGAGAGGGCTGAGTGCCACCTCTGGCACATGTATCATAGGTTCCCCACCACTGCCCTACAAGCTTGATTTAATTCAATGAGAATCACTAAAGTTGGAAAAGCATTGGATTTAGGCCAAGGTTTTTTGGTGGCTTGTGCACTTGGTTTCCTTGAAGATGTAGAATCCATTATCTTCCCTCATGAAAATATTTAGAGAACCTGAAAGCTTATATATATATATTTCTGTACCTACTTACTTTTGATGCTAACTCAGTAGGAGGCTTCCGTTCTAAAAAATCATAAAGGACAGGCAGTTCTTCCAGGTCAATACTCCATATGTACTGTAATGTTAATAACAAGTTTCCATAAACAACCATAAAAGGCGAACTGATCATAGCATATCTCCTTCGATCACGCAGCATCCAAAGTATGCAGGACCATATCAGCAGTACAAATGTTAGCCAGCTATGGTAAGTAATACTCCAGGCCTTGGGGGGAAAATAAATGAAAATTATTAGTACAATAATAAAAAGACAAAGTATGTTTTCCCAAATACCCAAATGGTCCAGCTTATAAATCAGAAGAAAAAAGTAAAGGTCTTTCTTTCTTGGAAGCCAGTCATGTCCCACTCTAGGGGGCAGTGCCATCCCCACTTACAGCCAAAGAGCCAGCGCTGTCTGCTAATTTGTAGCTCATCCAATTTGATTTGCATTTGACCGTTTCAGTGTATTTGTACTTTCCAAAAAATTGTTTAAATAAGGAAGAAAAACTGATTGGTTCAGAATAGGAAAAGAAGTACGACAAGGCTGCATATTGTCACCCTGCTTATTTAACTTGTATGCAGAGTACATCATGCATAATGCAGGGCTGAATGAATCACAAACTGGAATTAAGATTGCTGGAAGAAACATCAATAACCTGAGATATGCAGATGATACTACTCTAATGGTAGAAAGTGAAGAAGACCTAAGGAACATTTTGATTAGGGTGAAAGAGGAGAGTGCAAAAGACGGTCTGAAACTAAACTTCAAAAAACTAAGATACTGTAATGGCATCTGGCCACATCACTCCCTGGGAAATAGAAGGGGAAGAATTGGAAGTAGTGACAGACTTTACCTTCTTGGGTTTCAAGATCACTGCAAATGATGACTGCACCCATGAAATAAAAAGGTGCTTACTTATTGGGAGACAAGCTATAAGAAACCTGGGCAGCATAATAAAAAGTAGAGACATCACCTTCCCAACAAAAATCTGCATAGTCAGAGCAATGGTATTCCCAGTAGTAATGTATGGTTGTGAGAGCTGGACCATAAGGAAGGCTGAGTGCAGAAGAATAGACGCCTTTGAACTGTGGTGCTGGAGGAGGATTTTGAGAGTACCCTGGACTGCAAAGAGATCAAATCAGTCAATCCTAAAGGAAATCAACCCTGACTGCTCATTGGAAGGACAAATACTGAATATGAAGCTCAAGTACTTTGGCCACCAAATGAGAAGAGAGGACTCTCTTGTAGAAGGCCTTGATGCTGGGAAAGATTGAAAGCAAAAGGAGAAGGGGGCGCCAGAGGATGAGGTGGATGGAGGGCATTGTCAATACAATAGGCATAGATCTATGTAGGCTGGTGGAGGACAGAGGAGCCTGGTGTGCGATGGTCCATGGGGTCACAAAGGGTCAGATATGACTGTGCAACTGAACAACAAGAAGGAAGAAAACATGAAATTGAGAAATGAAACATCTTTGACCTGGGATGGTGAGGGGTAGGTTTGAAATTCAGTGGTATCAACTACTGCTTGATCTCGAGTGTGCAGGCCAAGATTCCACCACCTCCTTTTTGTCAGGAACAGTGCAATACACTCTCTACCTCACTCCCACCATTTTATGAAGTCATCCATTTTTTTGCCAAGCACTGCAGTCCAGCTGTTACTCTTCTTTGGATCTTCTGAAATGAAGATTGCTACTCTTAAGCGAAGTCTGTCATTTGGGAGAGCCTCAATTTGATTTCTGTGCTGCTTCAACTTCTTTGTTTTGCTTTGGACGAGTGTGGAAACATACAAATACCATTTGTGGGGTTAGGTCATCCCCGTGGTTCACGGATGAACTGTGGGAACTCAAACGGGCAAAGAGACGCCTAGAGCGCCGCTGGGTGAAGACCCAGGATGACTCCGATTGGACACTAGCTAGAGCTGCTATTAGGGCCTACCTAGTGGCGATGGGGGTGGTGAGACGGCAATACTTCACCACCCTTATTGCCTCCGCTGATAACCGCCCAGCCACCCTGTTCCGGGTAACCAGGTCCCTTCTCGGTAGGGGGAGATCGGTGCCCGGTTGGCAGGGTTCGGCTGAGGACTTTGCTGACCATCTGGTGGAGAAAATTGATCGGATTCGTTCATCGCTGAATCCCGGCGTGGATGGGGAGGGTCGGGGGGGCACCGGAGCACAGTCTTGCTGTACGATCTGGGATCGGTTTGATCCTGTTGTCCCTGATGAAGTGGACAGGCTCCTTGCAGCTGTGCGTGCCACTACATGTCCTTTGGACCCCTGTCCCACCTGGTTGGTGAAAGCCTCCAAGGTGGTGACAGGTGGCTGGGTCGGGGCGATAATAAATGCATCATTACGGGATGGGGTATTTCCTGCACCGCTAAAACATGCTTTGGTGCGCCCCCTTCTGAAGAAAATATCCCTTGACCCAGCTGTCCTTAACAACTACAGGCCGGTTCCAACCTGCCCTTTCTGGATAAGGTTTTGGAGAAGGCGGTGGCGCGCCAGCTGCAGAGTGTCCTGGAGGAAGGGGATTATCTAGACCCTTTTCAATCAGGATTCAGGCCCGGGTATGGTACGGAGATGGCATTGGTCGCACTGATGGATGAACTCTGGCGGGAGCGGGACAGGGGTTATCCATCCGTCCTTGCTCTTCTTGACCTCTCAGCGGCCTTCGATACCGTCGACCACGGTATCCTTCTGGAACGGCTCAAAGAACTGGGGATCCAGGGCACCGTGTTGTCCTGGTTTTCCTCTTTTCTGGAGGGCCGTACCCAGTCGGTGTGGTTAGAGAGTGAGAGGTCCAGCCCTAGGCTTCTCAAGTATGGGGTGCCTCAGGGTTCGGTGCTCTCTCCTCTCCTATTTAACATCTACATGAAGCCACTGGGTGAGATCATTCGTTCCCACGGGGTGCGGTACCATCAGTATGCAGATGACACTCAGTTGTACATCTCGGCCCGTGGGGACCCCAGTGATGCTGTTGAAATCCTATCCGGATGCCTGGAGGCCATTGGGGTCTGGATGGGGGCCAATGGGCTTCGGCTGAATCCCAGCAAGACAGAGTGGCTGTGGATAAGGGGCCCCGTGTTATCCCGGGAGTTACCATCTTTGGTACTGGATGGGGCTGTTTTGCCCCAGACAGACCCAGTGCGCAACTTGGGGGTCCTTCTGGACTCGCGGCTGCTGCTAGAAGAACAGGTAGCGGCTGTGGCCAGGAGGGCTTTTGCCCAACTTCGGGTGATTCGCCAGTTACGCACGCTCCTGGACCGGGGCTCCTTGCTTATGGTCACCCATGCTCTGGTCACTTCCTGACTAGATTATTGTAATGCGCTCTACATGGGGCTGCCCTTGACGACCATTCGGAGGCTGCAGCTGGTCCAGAATGCGGCAGCCCGGGTGGTGATGGGATGTGGGCAATATGCCCATGCCTCACCGCTACTTCGGGAGCTGCACTGGTTACCAGTTTGTCTCTGGGTGCAATTCAAGGTGCTGGTTTTGACCTTTAAAGCCCTATATGGCAGTGGGCCAGGATACCTTAGAGACCGCATCGTCCCAAGAGTGTCTGCCCGTCCAACCAGAGCGGACCGGAGGGGCTCTCTAATGGTGCCATCAGTTAGGGTGCACATCTGTCCAGCACCCGAAGGAGGGCCTTTTCTGTGTCCGCACCAACTCTCTGGAACCTCCTGCCAACAGATCTAAGACTTCAAAGAGAATTGCTGCCCTTCAGGAAAGGATTGAAGACCTGGCTGGCAGGGCAGGTGTGCGGGGGCCCGAATGGGAACACGGTCCCCGCCTGCTGGCTTATGTAAAGAATTAAGAACTCTCTCTCCTTCTTTTTATAGTGGGTGGGATGGGTGGGTGGGATATGGGTCTTTTAAAGTGGGTGGGATATGGGTCTTTTAAAGTGTTTTTATGTGTTTTTAAAACTTGTTGTAATGCCGCCCTGAGTCGGGTTCGGCCTGAGTGGGCGGCATATATAAATATGACTAATAAATAAATAAATAAATTTCTATTTCCCCATATTTTTTCTCTTCTTGAATGAATTCCAAATCCAAAGTACATCCTTAGTCAGAGTTATATATAGACTTGTGTCTATTCAACCTCCATTACAGTTAACGAGAACTGATAAGCTGCTTGTTTTACTAAGTGGCCTTACAAAACTTGTTGTTCTATTTAAAATTGCAATATCCTTTCTAATTTATTCTGTGTCTTGATACTGCAGTGGTAAAAGGTAAAGGTAAAGATTTCCCTTGCTCAAAAGCCAGTCGGCAGTGGTAGTATCTGACAATTTTTTGTTTGTTCTAAATAAAAGAAAAACACTGCAGTGACAGAGGTGCTACGTGATGCATCTAGCCACCCAGAGTAGGAAAATCTCCTAGATTGGTGGGGGTATAATAAATATAATAAATAAATCTAAAAATTCAAAACTCATTTTTAGACAGCATTAGTGTTTACATTTATGTTGAAAGAGAGAGGTTTCTGATAGTTGCCATTTAAACATGAGTGACATAAAATCAATAACCTTTAATATGATAACCATAAAAAATTCTAGAAAGACATGTTCTAGTTAATTTTCTGTACTTTTACAATCTAGTTTTCCAGGTACAATCAGCATACAATGGGACAGTGCAAATTATGTACATAAGGTTATCCTTCATCTAAGTTTGCTTAATGTCCATATGTTAAATAAAACATGTGAATTGCACTAAATCAACCCTATTTCTTCTTACCCCTAAATTTTGAGACAGCCATCATGAATCATTGTGCTCACACTAGTTGAACACTGGCAATACTGACACAAGGAATTTGGAATCTGTACCAATGTTGAGTCAAATTGAAAGAAAGGTTGACATAAGACAGACAAGAAAACTAAAAGGAGCTGAAGAGCAAATTGCCTTACATGTTGGTGCCATATGTACTTTCTCAGGACTATATATACTTCTTTGAAAAGCACAACACTATTTTAAAATAATTTTTGAAGCAAAACAAATGGCTGCTTGAAAAGAAACAATATGGTAAATGAAATCATTTTATATTACATCTAGAGCAGTGTTTCCTAACCTTTAATTTTTGGACTTCAGTTCCCACAAGCCTAAGTCAATTCCCCAAAGCACTGATTAAGCAGGCTTCTGGGAACAGACGTTCCCCTGTGGGGCATGTGCCCCACATTGGGAACCACTAATGTAGAGATTATATTAAATGTCTATATAGTACTAAAGGAGGAGTATAGAAAGACTGCAAACTTGATGGACGATTTTAAAAGATCAGTAGGATTGACAAAGCAGAAAATTGTGGGTATCTATATTCAATATTCAATGTTAATGGACTAATAAAGAAAAAGACAGAAATATGTTTATAAGATATAACAATATAAAAGAAACTTCAGGAAAAATAACTATTTCAATAAAATATTGATATGATAATGTTAAAAAATAACAAGAACAGGAAATAATTGAGAACATTCTTCATTTTTAAGACATAAAACACACTTAAAATTTAGATTCAAGTTAAAATTTTAGTTGGATTTTAAAACCTGTGACATGTTTTAAAGTTTCTCAACAAATTTAAATCTCTCTTTTATTACCACAGTACCATGCTGAAACTAGAGTCGGCAGTATTTTTATATTACAGAGGATAAAAACATGATGTCTGGGGAGAACATTTTAAATGGCAGGGTAACAGAAACATAAAATGATCTGGTCTAAAATGGACCAAGAGCAAACAATTATTTAACCTACCATCATAGCAATTAAAGCACAAACATAACTCTGCTTCATGAAAAAATGGAAAACTGTGACCATTGCATGGACTTTTGAATTTTTCTCTTCTTCATCATCCTCTTCCTCCTCCTCCTCCGCCTCCCTTTCCTCCTCCTCCTCTTTCATTTCTAAAGGGATAATAAGAATGATATGCACTCCAACATTCTGTAATTACCAGGCAGACCAAAAAGTTCACAGTAGACACTTTTTCTACTGTGAAAAAGAATCTTTGGATCCAATATATGAGCCAAAGGCTTCAAACTAGGATGGATGACAACTCTGAACTAGGATAGATTGTTCAGTGTATTTGTCATCTACCTATGTTCCAGCCAGAAGAAAAATGCTAGAACCACTAATGTGGGGTAACAGTAAGAAACTATTACTTAAAATGTTTTCAGCAAACCATTTGTTATAGCAGAGGTAGGCAAAACATGCCTATAGGGCTGCATGTCCTTCCCAATACTATTTTTCCAGCCTTAATTCCCTCCTCTCATTCCTTCTTTTTATAGTAAAAATTATCCAGTGAATCTGAGTTCCTGGCAGCTTCCAACAGTAGTGATTCCACCATTCCCCTGAACTATTTAACATCATGCATAATCCTTTTTCAAAACTGGAAGTGGACTTCTAGCTAATCTTAGTTTCATTTTTAATGTTTTAAGGTGGTTTGGTGGTACCTAGGAGTTCATGGGGACAAAAGAATTATCCTCTGGACTTGCCAAAGTTGCCCATCCCTCTCTGCTATAACTTCAGTAACATACAAGTGCACTTGTTTTTGCAAGACAGCAAACATTTTCCTTATTTTGCTCTTCCTGGAAGAGAAGTAAACTCAAGTATGAAGTCACATGGTGTGCCACGCTTTTGTAAACTCATGGTAAAACCTTTCAAATCTTCACATTACTGTCACACACCAAGAAGTTTCAGAAAAGTATATAAAAACTTAGTGGGTTAAGCTTCCCCGCAGTTCCTCTCAACAATG
Organism: Bradypodion ventrale; assembly: GCA_035047345.1. Lineage (NCBI taxonomy): Eukaryota > Metazoa > Chordata > Lepidosauria > Squamata > Chamaeleonidae > Bradypodion > Bradypodion ventrale. The sequence goes on along the minus strand of JAWDJE010000004.1, from coordinate 251,573,467 downwards.
AAAGTTAGAACAACTACAGAGAGAAGTAAAGAATTTCCAGATATAATCTTGGATTGAGTTGTCAGAGAACATGCTTTACTGGACCTATTTGGTATTGTCAGCCGGGGGTGGGGGGTGGGGAAGGACACCTTCACAGTAATTTGGATGTAATTATAACTCCAATTATAAATACTGTAGCTTGTGGCTACCTTTGGAGATTTCCACTATGTTTTTGGTAGGCCTTTTCACTGACTATAATTTTGCTTATTATTTGTATGCATTCATATGTTTAATATACAGTGGTACCTCGGATAAAGTCCGATTCAAATAAAGTCACGGTTTTCAGGCACACGTGATGCATCGCATAAAGTCCAAAACAGCTAAAAAATGGACGTTATTCGAGGTACTTGGTATAGGAACCTTGGATAAAGTCAATTTTTTCGACGTTATTCGATGCATCGCCCATTTGATTCAGTTAAAGTCCAAAATCGGATAAAGTCCAAACTTGTGGAACGGAGTTTGGACTTTATCCAAGGTTCTACTGTATAGATGTTTAATCAGGCAACAGATGGATAAAGGAATAGATAAAGAAAGGCAATAATTTATTCCCAAACAATTATTAGTACTACCTAGGTCATCTGCTGATGGGTCCCACTTGTAGTGTGGTCTTGAGTATATATCTGCAATGGCAGGCCCATTCTCTATTGGATGCAAAGGGTGTATACTGTGATAATCAATAGATGTACCATTCACTGTCATACAGAGAACCTGTTGAATGAAGATTAGAGAAAGGGAGTCCTTTTAAAAGCTGTTGCTTGAGAAATCACTTATTTTATTTTTCTTGTTAAAAATATCAAGGGTGATTTAAGTGTCTCTTTTTCACCATTGTCATCATACACATTAAAAGATTCATATTCCCACAAGCAGCACAGTTTGCCATGCATGTGATGCAACAGTGTTGCTAGAAGGGTGTTTCAATCTAAAGAGACATCAACATGGCACACAAGGAATTTTGTGAAATTTTGTAAACTTCTGAGATAGGCAAGGTCTACTGGCTCATGTAACCAAAGTCAAATGAGAGTTGCTAGGGTGTAGTACAAAAAGAATGAAAACCCCTTCTGCATATAAATAAGACTATCTCAATAATCTTACTGGCATGCAGATTCTAGGTTGATAAATATGGATATGAAAATCCTGTTTTTAAAGTACAGATTAGAAATTTGTACTGGAAGGCAAATATTTTATTGTTCAATCAAATTCATTTGTAACAATGGTTGGTCTTTTCCTTTTAAAAAAAAAATTCACCATGATCCGTGTACATTACACATTTAGTTCTAAATATAAAATACACCATTTCCCATTATTAGTGGATTGGTTAGTTATTAGTGTGCAACACCAGAACTGACATTATACCTCAGAATAATTAACTCTTCCAGACCAGGAGTGGGCCACATATACCTTTGGCCCACTTGGGGCATATCTTGTGCTGTCCAGAAACTCTGGGTCCCCCAGAGACCCCCGTCCCTCCAATTTAAATTAGAAAAAATGGGATTTTAAAAAACATTTCCAATACATATTATTGCTAAAATTATTTTTCTTTCAGTTGAAGAAGAAAAAAAAACTTTTAGGCAGACAACCCTCATTTGTCTGAAAGAGGAACCATAGAAGCTGTCACAGCAAATTGCAACTGGCTGACAAGGTGCCTTGGCATGCACACCTGGCTAGGTATCTGGTAGGTACTCAGTGCCTCCTCAGAGTGTCATACCAGCTGGTGCAATTCCTTCTCTACAACTGTAAAAATGAAATGGGATTCTAAATATTGTGTTCACAATACATGGCATTTAAAAACAAAAAAGCAATACAAATATGGACATTAGCTTCCCTGGCCACACCCTTCCCCATTTGGCAGTGCAGTGCTCAGGTTGCCAACAATTCTACAAATTGGTTTTCAGTCCCACTGAGATTGCAAACCACCCCACCCCCAATTCTAAACCTTACTTTTCCTTCTTCAGTTGTGTAGTGGCTTGCATACCACAAGCTGCGTCTTCTTTCTGCAGTCATTTGGATCGGGCTGATATCTGTTTCATCTTCTCTATTACTAGATTTATCATCATCAGGCATAGACTAAGAAACAAACAGGGCTAAATTAATTCTATAGTAATTGTTAGAAAGTAGTCATCTAGCTTCTATTTTTCTATCTAATAATCTTAATAACTTTGCAAAGTAACAGAGAGAAGGAGGTCACTAGCTGCTACAATTTTTGAAAAGCCCAACAGTTTTTGAAGAGGTTGCTATGCTAGTCTGTGGAAGTGATGGGAGAATTAAATAGATATGGCATGTGGGTGCATCATTATACTTACCATTGAAGTCCTGGGTAGTATTTTGCCACACATGGGCTATTTCTAGACTACTGAACAGATGAAGTTACTGCTTCAGCTTCCTGGCTCACTCATACAAGCATCACCACCCTTAAACATGCATCATAAGGAAATACTGTAACTATATTAAGAATCCTATGTACTCCTTTTAAGAAACAGGTCTAACCTGGCATGTCCTACAACAGCATGTCACCAACTCCTTTGCCCTTAAGATATTCTAAAGACACATTTATTAACCTATTATGTGCAAACATTACAAGCTACATGGGTTTCTATACTAATTTCCAGAGGATTTTCTCATTAACACATAAATGAAGAAGTTTGCTTTACCTGCACAATTGGTTCATGTAGCCAAAGTCGAATGAGAGTTGCTAGGGTGTAGTACAACAACAGCAGTGAGATAGGGTTTGTATAATGGTACCATTCCAAATTTTGGTTGGTTATGATTTTCCAAGGACTTGAACAGTTTGTCTGAATGACTGAAGTAACACCAAACAACCTGTTAAAATAATAAGGCATCATAGGAAAATATATAACAGAATGCCTTGCTCTCATGTTGGCTTCCTCTTTCTTGTCTTTCAAGACAAAGATTATATTTTCAAGCAGGCTTTGAACCAATAAGTGGGGGTATTTATTAAAGGTAAAGATCTGTACGTGCTTTAGAAATCTTTTTGCATTGTTTTTAATCTTTGGTTTTAGCACCAATGTTTATTTGTCTTTAACATTCTTTTATACAGTATTTTAAACTTATTAGCAATGTATGGTGTTAGGAGCTATAAGCTGTCTTGGGTCCTCTATAAATAATAAATCTAATCCTTAATTCATCATATATATTTATAGTCTATATTCACAGTATCTTCCCTAGTCTTATAACATTTACAAAGCTACACTCCTTTACAATGAGAATTCTGAAGAGCACAACTTCACTGATAACTAATACCTTAAGCAATTTTTGCTCTCTTTTCATATTTTTCTTGTGAGATCATTTTCCATTTTACTTTGGACTTTATTTTCTATTCTAAAGAAGCTGGAACACAATGGAGTATAAAGAAGTGCTTTTTGAACTAAGTGACTAGCTTTAGTCTCAAAGTAGCACTTTAAACATGAAGAACTGCTTCGGAGAAGCCACTATTCTCAACAGCCACAGTGTAATGCTGCAAAGATGTTGCATAAAACACCTCAAAGTAGGGCAGGAATATAGTTCTTAACAACCACATTAAGAAAGAACATGACATGCCACCATATGGTAACAGGATTCCTCATTCTTCTCAGTGTTGAGGCTTGCAATATAAATATACCACACTATGTTTATGGAGCTGTATTAAACAACCAAGACCTTTGCGGAGGTTCACAATCCTTTCCTTGTTTGAACAGCACTACTGACTCTTTAGTCTATAGCAGTGGTTCCAACCCTTTTTTTTTGCCATGCCCCACCTAAGCATCTCTAAAATCTTGATGCCCTTTCCATTGACATACATAACTGTTATTATTTAAAAAGTGAACTCCTATTCATGTGGGGGAAGCCTAAAAAGCATTAACTTGGCCTAAACAAACTTCCAAAGAATATGGCTCATTCTTGAATTGCCCCCCCTTAAAAATCAACCCCCCTGTGGGGCATGTGCCCCACATTGGAAACCATAGGTGTAACTAGCTTTACCAAACAAGCAATAGCAATAGCTGATATAAACATTTAATTAACACACATTTAATATTTTATACAACACAAATTCTAAATCTATACCTATAAGAATGGGTTGGGCCGTGCGTGTCTGGAATGCATGTCCGCACACATCCAGCCTACCCTGTAATGAGCTGGCCACACTTATCTTACCTCCCGGACAACATCGCCACGAAGGTCCAGGGACCGAGAGTGGCGCCAATGCCCCACGAATGGAAAAAATAAAATACTATGCTACCCAGCGTCCTCTGCGCTGTGGCATGCATCAGCCAATCAGGCATGAGGACACAAACACAGAGGCGGGACAGCCAGTGCACATGCCGACTTGCACGCGCCTTTCCTCTCAGCAGCAGCTCTCTGGTGGCACTAAAAAGCCAGGCCCCCCGCCACCTCTGCCCCAGTGGAGTTCACCTGGCAGGTCGGCTGGGGTAGAAGGAGATGGGGAAGATAGACCCGCAATACAAAGGGTCTCTCCAGCGGCCCTAAAAAGCTGCCTCCCCCCTCCCCCAGCTTACCTGCCAGGCAAACTCCACTGGGGCAGTGGCAGCGGGAACAGTGGCGGCAGGGAGGCAGCTTCTTAGGGCTACCATAGAGACCCTACATGTTGCCCCCACCTCCTTCTCCCCTGGCCAACCTGCAACACGAATGGTCTCTCTGGCGGCCCTAAAAAGCCGCCTCACCACAACCATTGTTTCCACTGCCACCGGCCCAGCAGATTTCGCCTGGAGAGGTGGGGAAGAGAGACTCACAACATGAAGGGTCTTGCTCGCGGCCCTAAAAAGCCACCTCCTCACCTCCTTCTCCCCTGGCTGACCTACCAGGCAAACTCAGTTGGGCCGGTGGCAGCGAGGCGATTTTTTTGGGCTGCTGGAGAGACCCTTCATGTTGTCCCCACCTCCTTCTCCCCCATCCAACATGCAACACAAATGGTCTCTCCGGCGGCCCTAAAAATCCTCCTCTCTAATGCCGCTGTTTCCGCCGGCGGCGGCCCAGCAGAGTTCACCCGGCAGGTTGGCCGGAGGAGAAGGAGGTGGGGAGGAGAGACCAGCAACACGAAGGGTCTCTCCGCTGGGCCAGCAGTGGCGGTGGGGAGGTGGCTTTTTATGGACGCCAGAGAAACCCCAAGGGGGGGGTTGTTGCATGAGTGTGTTGTGTGTGGTGTGATTTGTGTGGTTGTGTTTTGTGTGTATTGTGTGGGTGTGTCCTGTGTGGGTGGGTGTTGTGTCAGTGTGTGTTGTGTGTGTGTGTGTTGTGTCAGTGTGTGTTGTGTGGTTTTGGTATGTGAGTGTGTTGTGTCGGGTGTGTTGTGTGTGGTTGTGTTATGTGTGTTGTGTGTGAGAGTTGTGTGTATTGCGTGTCAGGTGTGGGTGTGTGGGTGTTGTGCAAGTGTGTGTGTGTGTGTGTGTGATGTGTGCATGTTGTGTTTGTGTGTATGGTAGAGCGCCTTCCCTGACGGATCCCTGCCACCAACATACAATCCATACCTGTCCAGCAAGACTGGGCAAAATAACTAGTATTACATATTACTCAACAGCAATGTAGCAAATTAATAAACATCTTCATGTAAAGTTCTGCATTATAAACTACCTCTACATTACCATCTAGTCTAGTTCCCAGTCAGCATAACAACCAACAATTAAGTAATTCCTTTTCACTAGTACTTGTTTCAACATCTGAACTTTGCTTCTTTATTGTCTTAAGTCGTATAATTCCTGCCCTTTTCTTCTCATGACCAATCTTCTCATGACCAATCTCCTTCCACATGCAAATCCACACTCTCTGCCAATCTCTCCATAATTCCATGGAATTCTTACACTCGAGCTGAGATCCAAACAGCTGAACAAGTGAGAAGAACTTTCTAGCCTCCCTCCTCCATCAACACTTTCTTCACATGAAGAGTGATAGGGCACAATTCTAACTCCAAATTAAGAAGACTGAGATGGGTATGGAGAGAGCATAAGGCCCTTTGTGCCAACATGTGCCCTTAGGTTGGCCATAATCTCTTTGTGCTAGTTGCTAGCTGCTGATTTGTAGCTGTCATCTTAATTCCCATGGTGATTGTGCTGGGCTTTTGGTTTTTACTTTTAATTATTTATTTTATTTGCCTGTGCTATTTTCTCCTTAGGTGCTCCCTTCGGCCGCTGCGTTCCAGAGAGAGCAACGCGGAAGGCCCACCTTGCCTTCTCTAAAGCAGCGGTCAAACAGGCGCTGCCTTCGGCCGCTGCGTTCCGGAGAAAGCAACACAGAAGATCCACCTTGCCTTCTCCATAAGGCGCGGCCAAAGGGAGTGCCCGTTTGACCGCTGCATTCCAGAGAAGGCAAGGCGGAAGGCCCACCCTGCCTTCTCCGGAACGCAGTGGGCTTTTTTTAGCGTTATCCAATGCATGCATTGGATAAGGCTAAAAATCGGATAACGCTGAGACTTGTGGAACCAAGTCTCAATGTTATCCAAGGTATTACTGTACATACTTTGATCTATTCTTCCTAACAAATTCACAACCTATGGCCTTGATAAACACAAAATACTGATTTAATGGTATAGCTCACAATGATGTAAGACTGGAAGTGTTGCTGCTCTTTGAAAAACAGAAAAATCATTTCCCACCTCCCCCTTGTTCAGTAGAAGTAACCAGGACATATGACTCTTCTTTGAGTTTATTCTGCAGATTAACATTTTCCCAAAATGAATATGAAAGACTCAGGCTTTTATACATCTGTCCTCTCCATATATAAAGACAATAATGTATTAAATGTTCATTAATGCAAGCTCTCCAACCTGGCACAAAAATGCCAAACCATGAGCTATGTTTGCAAGTCATGATAAAAATTGCAATCCAAAGCAGTTGGAGGTGACTTTTTAACTAAAACCATGGTCTGCAAACTGGAAAACATACTTGATTAATGCTACCCACGACTTTCAAGACAAAAGTTTTCATATAAATAAAACAGATTATTAATATAACATCCATAAATATTCCTGTAAAGACAACAGTATTGCATTCTACAATTGCATCTCTTCACAAGTTAATCAGTGATACATAGCCAAAAAATTAAAAACCAACAGACGTACCTCTGGCTTTCACCACTACTTATGGAGCAAAGAATATCATGTTAGAATAAAACACATTCATACACATACGCTTACTCATACATACACCTGCTGCATAATGTGCTCTTCAGATCACCGTGAAATCACCACAATATCAAAATACTATAAGGGGTTTCACTAACTGTAGCACTGCTATTAAGGCAATATAACTAAATATTGTAAAGTTAGTTGTGGGATGCAGAAAGAGTTTGGGATCATTATTCCTTTCATTTTAATATTAAACTTTTACTGTTCATTTCCAGATGTCATCCATTTGACATCCATTTATAGATGTCATTTCTATTGTGTCTTGCTTTCCATTGCTTTGACTGAATCAAAGCTGCCCAGACAATGACAAAACCAGCAACCATATGATATTTCATTTGGCAGTGTTTTCTTCTTTTGCAGAGAACTAATCTGAAATGCAGAGTGGTTAAACATAAAACTCTGAGGAAATCATTTAAACAGCAAATGTTAACCTTGTTTGTGCCCACCCCACATTTTATTTGCTAACACTGAAGAACAAAGAAAATATTACAGTTGAGAAAGAAATACAGTAGAACTAGAAGTATAATTATACTATTTTTCAAAATGTATAAAGTTTATATGAAAGTTTATATTTAAAGCTTCTAAGTATGTGAAAAACATCCATATGTATTTGTCATCTATACGACATTCGTTCATGTGTCAATAGCATTATCAGGTCCTCTATCCATTGAATATAAGTGGGTGGACATTAATTTTTCAAACATTGTAATATAAGTCTTCTACCATGTAATGTGAAATTAATGTCTTTCGTGTTCAGGGAATGAAGAAGCAGACGAGTGAAGTAGTGAAATTCAGCTCTTTAATAGTGGGGTTTGAACACAGTTTGGATGGGGCAAAACTCGGACTTATATACAATATAAACAGTAACAGTAATAATAATACAACAAGCCCATTGGCTAACAGAGTGTGCACATTTTCAATCCACTTATTTCCATAAGAATAGATACATGATAAAAGATACATTCTGCTCCTGTCAGAAAACACAGTTAACATACATAACATTCTTCCCCCCTAGGTAAAAACAAAATCCTTTAACCAGGATGGCGGTCTAGTTTCCCTTCTGGGTCGGACGCTTGGCTGAGCTGGCTCAGGGGCTTGTAGGATGGGCGACCCGACTGGAGAGAGGGATTGACTAGAGGGGGAGGATTGTAAACCCGAATTAAAGCCCCGTATGTCAGATGGAGGAGCAAGGGATCGCTCAAAACCAAAATCTAATTTTGTGGATGAATAAGACAACTCAGTGTCCCTCCAGTGTGTACTAAGAGTGGAGGGTGACTCTGAACAAAATTGGTCATCATCAATAAAGGAATCCAGAGTGCTAGGCTGGGACAGTGTAGGGTACACATGGCCAGAATAGGGGAGCATTCCACAAATTCCCCTTGAAATCCATTCCTAGAAAACACTTCTGGGTCAATTTTGGCTGGCTGCTGACTATTACCTCTGCCCCCTGGATTTAAACGGGTAGGGGTCAACCCTAGCATTGAGTGTCTGTATTCGTCTTGTAGGTCCAGTACTCTGGGTCTCAATTGATCCACGTGCCTCCTCCAGATCAGACCAGTGGCTGTTTCGATTCTGTAAGAGACAGGACCAGTCTGATCAATCACAAACCCGGGCACCCACGTGGGACAACTAGCTGCATAATTGCGGCAATGTACAGGGTCTCCGGACGAGAAACCCTTCTGGTGTTGGATTGCTATAATTGTGCCTTTGTCCTTTATCCTAGAGGGATCCAATCTGTCCAGCAAGGATGACAGTTTCCTTCGGAGGAGCAATTCAGCAGGGGACAGCCCTGAGGCAAGGGGGGTGAGCCTATATGTGAAAAGAAACTGGCATAACTGGAGCTCCAAATCCCCTTCACTCATACGCCGAAGCGCGTCTTTAGTTGTGCGCACCTGCTGCTCTACCTGGCCATTGGTGGCTGGGTGGAATGGGGCGGCAGTGATGTGCCTAATTGCATTCCTTTCCATGAAGGATTGGAATTCTGCAGATGTGAACGTGGATGCGTTGTCAGACACCAGCACATCTGGAAATCCAAATGCTGCAAACAGCCTTCTTAGATGCATTATCGTGGTGGCTGAAGTGGTATTAGGCACCCTATTCACTTCCAGCCACTTAGAGAATGAATCCACAACCAACAAAAATAGGGCACACCTAAATGGACCTGCAAAATCTAAGTGCAACCTGGACCACGGGCCCCGAGCAGAATCCCATTCCTGAGAGGGAAGGTGGGATTGCTCTGGGCGAGAGGCTTGACAACTGGCAGAAGTGCTGAACATTTGTTCTATGTCTTGGTCCAGTTGAGGCCACCAAAAGCAGCTATGGGCAAGGGCTTTGGAATGGACAATTCCCAGGTGACTTGTGTGAAGTAGATGTAAAACCTTTTTTCCTGAGAGTGACAGGAATGACCACACACTGGCCCCATAGAAGGCAACCTTGTTCCACTGACAGTTCCAAACGCTTGCGGTGGAATGTTCTGAATTCCTCGGCTAGAGGAGAGACAGGCCAGCCTTTTTGTACCCAAGACATTACTTTAGTCAATGTTACATCCTTGGCCATAGCCTTGGCTATATCTGAGGGGATGACTGGGGGCGAGTCGAAAGCCTCAATGTGGACCTGGTGGTCGCTTTCGATCTCGCAAACGGCTTCCCCGACCCCTGGCAGTGGAGAACGTGACAGGGCATCAGTGTGGCTGATGTTCTTGCCAGGCCTGTGCACCAAAGTAAAATCATATGCATTTAGGAAAATTGCCCAACGCAACATCCTTGGGGACAGAATTTGAGGTGTGGGCTTCCCGTTCACAAAGATTCCAAGGAGGGGCTTGTGGTCAGTTACGATGGTAAAAGGTCTTCCATAAAGGTAATCGTGAAATTTCTTAGTGCCAGCCACAATTGCCAATGCCTCCCTGTCTGTCTGAGCCTAATTTTTCTCAGGCTTTGAGAGTGAACGGTAATAGAATGCTATGGGGGCTTCCCTCCCGTCATTTAGTACATGGGATAACACAGCTCCCACCCCCACAGGGGATGCATCACACACAAGTACAACTTCCTTGTTAGGATCAAAATGAGTTAATACAGCATCCAAAGATAGCAGCCTCTTAAGTTCTAGGAACGCTTTCTCCTGGCAATGACCCCAGTGCCAAACAGTATCTTTCTTAAGAAGCCGATGTAATGGTTCTGCAACTGTGGCTTTGCGATGGAGAAAAGTGTGATAGAAGTTTAACAATCCTAGAAATGATTGCAATTCAGCTTTACATTTTGGTCTGGGCACATTTCGCACGGCTGCCAGCTTGGAGTCACAGGGCATGATATCTTGGGGTGTAATTCGGTACCCCAGGAACTCCACTTCCTGTGCCAAAAACACACACTTGTCTCTTCAGAGATGTATACCAGCCCTCTCGAAACGTGAGAGGACTCGATTGAGCCTGGCCGCTAGTTCGACATCGTCAAAATATGGCAGGACACCGGGCAAACCTTTTAAAATACATTCTACAAGAGATTGAAATATTCCAGGGGCCGCATTCACCCCGAATTGTAGTCGAGTTACCTTAAATGCCCCCCTATGCATTACTATGATCTGGGCTATGGCAGCAGCAGGAGACACAGTCAATTGTTGGTAAGCCTGGGCAAGGTCAAGTTTTGCGAAGCAATTTCCTCCATGCAAGGAGGCAAGAAGGTGGCTTACCACAGGCACAGGATATGCGTTTGGCCAAATAGCTTTATTGATGGTACACTTGTAGTCAGCGCATATCCTGACCCCCCTATTACTTTTCAAAGCAGTCACTATTGGTGTCTCCCACTGGCACTAGGATGCCCTGCCCCACCAGTTTGTCCAGCTCGGCTTCTATCTTCTCCTTTAAAGCAAAGGGTACCAGGCGTGGCTTCATCCGGATGGGCCGGATGGTTGGGTCAAGCTCAAAGTCCACAGTATAACCCTAAACCCTTTTGGAACACCTCAGGATGTGCAGCAGAAACGTCCCAGATTGGATCAGTGTCTATTGCGTGAATGCCAGAAAGCCAGATTCCCAGGGGCCTAAACCATTGGGTCCCTATAAGACAGTTAGTGCCCTGCTTAACTACAACCAATGGCAAGGAGGTGCAAATTTTTTTTAATTTGACCAAGAAATTTCCCACCCCCAGGACCGGAATCTGGCAACCTTGCACATCCCGGAGGGAAGTTTTAAAAAATTTGAGCTTGGAATGAGAGGCAGGGGGAATTCTCAAAAACTCCTGATGTGGGATTATGGAAAAGGTAGTAACTGAATCCACCTCCATCTTGAAGGGGACGTCCTGCAGGCTCAGGTCTATGAAGAAATGCTTGCGGACAATGCCCACTTGGCACAGCTCAGGCTCTGGTGACACTTTGGCGGTGGACATATTGTGGTGATGACTCTTCTTGGGCTCAGATGCTGGAGTTCTTTGCTTCCGCTGTTGGCATACTTTAGCAATGTGCCCTCATCGCCTGCAATTGTGGCATTCCGCGGTGTGGAAGGGGCACTTCCTGCGGTCATGCTGAGCTCCGCAGCCATCACACTTGCAAAGGAATTTCTTCTCCTGATCGTCACGGTGCTCTCGGTGCTTTCGTCGGACCGCTTGGACTTCTCCCTCTGCGTTGCTGGGCTCTGATGAAGAGGTGGAACCAGGCAAAGCTGAGGAGGATAAAGATGAATTTTGTTGAGCTTGCACAGATGAGTCGGTGTCACTGGTGGTGGAGTGGCGATGCCGGAAAAGCTTGATGGCGGACCGTGCGGCCTCAGATGCTACTGCCTCTTCTAGGACAGCCTTGAAAGTTAGCATCTTCCTGATCATAAGGCGATATTGAGCATCTTCGTCCCTCATGCCAGCCAGCAGACAATCCCGGAGTGCTTCTTCAGTGTTGTCCCACTTGCACGGGGTGGCAGCAATACACAGAGCGGCGGTGTAGTCTGCAATAGACTCCCCAGGTTTCTGCTCCCTTCTGTGGAAGGCCACCCTGGCCAGGAAGATTGAGACCTCTGGCTGCAGGTGTTTCCTCAGTGCAGACATGATTTCTGCGAGTGGCACCACATCCACGTCCCTTGGGAGAACGAGGTGGGTTGCCAGCTCAAGCGTCTCAGAACCACACTGAGCAAGGAAACAGGAGCGCTTCTGGTCTTTGTCAGTGATTTTCTGTGAGGCCATTGCGTGGCGGATCGGTGTTCGTATGTTGCCCATTTCTCTGGATGTGCTGGGTCAAATAGGCTGATGTTGCTGCCATGTAGGGATGCCATCCCACCTTCTTCGCCAGTTTCGTGTTCAGGGAATAAAGAAGTAGACGAGTGAAGTAGTGAAATTCAGCTCTTTATCAGTGGGGTTTGAACACAGTTTGGATGGGGCAAAACATGGACTTATATACACTATAAACAGTAACAGTAATAATAATACAACAAGCCCATTGGCTAACAGAGTGTGCAAATTTCAATCCACTTATTTGCATAAGAATAGATGCATGAGAAAAGATACATTCCACTCCTGTTAGAAAACACAGTTAACATACATAAAAATGTCTGAACTGCAATAGTAAATTGCAATAGAGCAGGCCAATTGGATCAGTGGTGGTTTGATGAATCAATATCTATGTGATTGATTCAATGGGTCTGCTGTCATTGCAACCTATGATGCAATTTCAAGCAAAGAAAGAATTTATAAATAAATAATCTGAAAGAAAGAAGACTATACCTTGAGAGTTTTGCCGTATAAATTAAGAAAATATTGAATACAATATCCATCCATCCATTCATTCATTATAGGAAACTATAAATGGTATTTTCGTTTTCCTTCCCACTTATAGGATGTTTAATACAAACATGTTTTCTTCAAGCAGTCTAATAGACTCTTGTGACTATAGGAATGCAATTTATCAAAATAATTACATATCTTAAGATCTTAACACAGAAGTGTTTGACTCTAAAATAGCATTTACTTTCTAGGAACAGCATTTTAACCAAGACAGCTAAGAATGCTCTCCAGTCAGTTCCTGTTACCTGCAAAAAGCCAGTACCATTAATATCCTAAAAGCAGTCCTCCTATGACATTTAACACTATATAATGCAATATACCTGTCAAGTTTTTAATTTGAAAATAAGGGAAATTTTGGGCCACACCTCCTGCCCACCAGGCCACACACCCTCCTCCCCACAATCCAGGCACATCCAAGAGCCTAGAAGAGGAGGATCCACCAGAGCCAGGGAGGAGGTAAATACTATAATTTTAAACCCCTTTCCCCATTTGCTCCCACATCATTTCATAATATGGTAATTTTTTATGGAACTGTTTTTCCCCCACTTATATCAGTTAATTGTCTACTGTCTTAGCCTTGTGTACCTCAATTTTATTTTTGAAATCTGTGTTTAAGACAGGACCACTGAAGGACCACCCTCTTTCTCATTCAAAATCAGCTTCTGTTACAACTTGACCCATAATGAGTGATTTTCTGTTCTGAACCATATCAACCAACAGTTCAGTTTCTGGGTAGACCAATTTCTTGGTGGTGGTAGCGGCTTAATATTTACCTAAATTTCAGAAGTACCGTATTTATTCGAGTATAACGCGCAAAATTTTATACCCAAAAAAGGACTCAAAGTTTGGGTGCGCGTTATACACAAGGACTGGGTGCGCGCCTCTTTTAAACGAGCCTCAAGGGTAGGCACGGAGCACGCCGCGGCCCTCCTCCCAGGCGGCGGCAGGCGCCCAGGTCCCGCTGCCGCCGCCGCTCACCTGCACGCACCCGCCGGGACGAGAAGGGAACCCTCCGGGGGAGGCGCTAACGCCAGCCACCTGCGCTACCCGGACCGCGCGACTCAAGAAGCCGGCGCCGGGTAGGCACGGAGCACGCCGCGGCCCTCCTCCCAGGCGGCGGCAGGTGCCCAGGTCCCGCTGCCGCCGCCGCTCACCTGCACGCACCCGCCGGGACGAGAAGGGAACCCTCCGGGGGAGGCGCTAACGCCAGCCACCCGCACTACCCGGGCCGCGCGACTCAAGAAGCCGGCGCCGGGTAGGCACGGAGCACGCCGCGGCCCTACCCTCCCAGGCGGCGGCAGGCGCCCAGGTCCCACTGCCGCCGCCGCTCACTTGCACGCATAAAAAAATTTTATACCGAGGTTTCATGGAAAATTAGGGGTGCGCGTTATACACGAGTGCGCGTTATACTCGAATAAATACGGTAGTAAAAACAAGGACCAATTAGGTGCTAACATTTGCACTAGGAGTAATGCAAGATATCCCATAGTCTGAAGCAGATGAGTGTATCCCATCTTACTGCACTTCCCTGCAGCACCCTTCCTCCAATGCTTTATCCGAAATACCTTGTTTCAGGTAGTGCTTCATCAGAGGGAGGCACTTTGTGCCTGATGGCCAGGGAGAACTATTGCATCACCATTGGAAACAACTGCTGGCCATCCAGATCCCAAATCATTACACTGGAGAAGAACTTTTTAAAAGAAGCCATTTGGGCATGGCATCACAGAGTTTAAACAGAAAAGCAGCTTCTGAATCCAGTAGAGTCTTGTAAAGCCCAACTCTGTATCAATGGCATGGCTATGGAAAATTGCTAAAGTGGTGGTAGTGGTAGTACCCTCCACAGCAGTGGTTCTCAAAATGGGGCCCCCATCCCACAGGGAGACTTCAATTCCCAGAAGCCTAAGTCAGTACAATGGTTGATCAGTGCTTTGGAGAATTGATTTAGGTTTCTGGGAATTGAAGTCCAAAAACCAAAGGTTGGGAAATACTGCTCTACTGCTTCTTCATTATGGCATTGTGTTGTAGGCAAAGGGCATCTAGTTAAGCTTTCTGGAATCATGGCAGGGCTGACAGGGAGAAAGGCTAATGTCTGGAGCTACATGGGGATCCCCAGGAAAATTGCTGGAGTGGTGGTAGTACCCTCCTTTCCCCCCCCCCCCCCCAAATTAAGTTACAATGGCAAAGCTATTGAACTTGTAGTTATATTTGTCAGGGTTTGATAATGATCACAGCTTTGTGCTAAATGCGTATCTTTCAACATCTATCTTATAATTAACTTTTGTTCATTGTCCCAGCCACAAATTGTTGCTGCTTGTGAAAGATATCAAGGTGCAGTTAATTAAAAGCACCTAGTTTTTCTCTTTTCATTACAGTTTGACATCATGAAAAGAAGTGTTTCACATCAATCTAGTTTTAAATGTTTCAGAATCATTTCCAAATTTCCAGCAACATCTGTTTCTTAAATATTTTCCACTAGCTTCTCATTGTGTTGGCAGTACTGTATTGCTCTTGTTTGGTCAATAGTAAAATAAATATTCCACAACATTGAAAGCCAGATTCTTCAAGTCCATCAAAAACCAGAATGAATTGTGCAAACAGAATTTGATATAACTTACATTACAATTCCATTCATTACCTACTCAGCAGGAGGACCCGCTGAGTTTACAGAGGTTTACTCCCATGTTAAATAGGTATCAGACTGTGACCTTCAGCAATTTGGATTAAACTCATACTCTAGGATTTTGTGGATGTACAGGACACTTTGCTACTCAAGTAATTATCATAGTATAGTATAGTGAAGCACTTACAATATCTTGGATTTTAAAGGCAAAATCTTTCATGGTTGCTCTCATTCCTTAGCCAAGACTCCAAGATCATAAAGCTGAACTAATCTGTAAAAACCATCTTGCAAATTTGTCTGAAACTCATTTCTATCCTTATATTCACAGAAAACTGAAAATGAACCTCCCCAAAGGCATTTCTGTACAGTACATAAGAGAGTACCTCAGAGATTATTTAAACTATGTTTAAAAACATTAGAAATATATATTCAGGGTTTATACAGAATCAAGAATGTATTGTTGCTGGGTAGATGGGTGAGTGGTAGCAGTGGTGAGTCTTGGATAGAAAAAGCCACAGAGACTTTATACCAGAATTGTTCTGTTAGGTTGGATGGGACCAGCCAACAGTGAAATAACTGTGGTATAAGTAGAAAGGTCTGGATCCTAATCTAAATGGCAGTGCTCTATTTAGAGCAGGGATTCTCAACCTATGGCCCACAGCCCAGATATGGCCCTTGGTGCCATTCCATCTCGCCCACACCCTCACTCACTCACGCCGATGCCTTTCCCCCCTCCATCTAGCTTGGTGTGTCCTTAAACGCTCCTCCATAGCATGGTGGATATTGTACGCCTTCTTACAACATCCGCCCTGTTATGGAGCAGCTCTAGGGACATGCTAAACCAGGCGAAGGGGAAAATGATGGTGGAAACGGAAAACAACCATGGCCAGCCACATTCTTCCTGGGTGCCGCTCTGGCTGAGCATGGGCAAGGACAGGCAGGAGCCCTTCTTCACCCATGGAAGGTTGGCAAGCAGGGAAGTGGTGGCATCGGCAGCATGGGGGAAAATGTTTCCGGGCTGGGCTGGTGGCATGTGGTGTGGGGAGATGGTGTTTTTAGAGGATCTACCTTACTGACTCCAAGAGCCAATGTGTTCTAGCAGACAGGCTGTGAACAACCTCTGAAAAGATCTGGGTTACATTATTTACCTTGCAATCTTGACTTCCAACCTACAGCCTGAGAAATGGCATCTTGATGCCACCTACAGCATGAGACACAATACATGCACTATAATTTAAAAAGTAGACATGAGATTAAGCTGTTTTGATCATAAACAAGTTGGATGGCATACAAGAAGCTAAAAGGCAGTCTTCCAGCAATGCATTTTACAAGCATCTACCCACAGATTCCACTGAGGCCAGAAACAGATGTTTGAAACAGCACATATTTCTAGCCTAAACAAAACTGGAAATAACTAGACTCACCTCAACATTCTTGACCAGACAACTTTTAACTGCTTCCACAATAGGGGAGTTTGTCAAAAAAAATGTTGAGGAAAGCCCCTTTATAATAAGTTTCACAGGCTGCCCACACTATAGTGAGAATTTAGCTGTTTGCCAGCTACTTTCCCCCTCTACATAAAAAAACCCAGTGCATGCATTTTTGTTTCTTTATTCTGGGGCTACAAGTACAATGATTTAAAGCACTCACTCATTCATTCATTTATAGATTGATCTTTGGATATCTTTTTCTGCTTTCCAATTATTGATGTAGTGCTGAGTACACAGAAAGAGCCTCCTTGAAGATTGTTGTAGTTTTGAACCACAATTGGGCGTACCCTGGTAATAGCACCCTTGTGTTGCTGGCTAATCTTTCTCACATTGGGTCAAGCAAAAGGAACTGGAGAATGAACTCACCAAAACATGCCTTCATTTTGGCAGTTTCACATCTGGCTAGACACGTAAGAAGAAGAAGATTCAGCACTCAGCAATTCTTTGGGGAAACAACATTAGACACATAAGAAATACATTTTGTAGGCTCTAAATTAGGGAGACCATCATGTTCTCTGAATGAACTATATTTTGACAGAAAATGCAGGGGAAAGGCAATACCTTCACTGGATCAGTTGTTTGTTGACAGAAAATGTAACCTACTGTAAAATGTTTAGTTTTGAACAAGAGTATTGCCAAAGATTTGAAACATTTACTATTAAATGTTGCCATAATTATTTTTTTTTGTGTTAAACAATTGGCATCACACACACACACACACACACACACACACACACACACACACACACACGTATATAGACAGTTGAAGAAGACCCTTAGCAAAATTAATATTGTTTCCAACAACTGAGTTATTTATTTTAAATGCAGTCATGGATTGCTAAATAAACAATATCATTATATCTTTTAAAAAGACAAATATGTTTTAATGTAAAAAACACACACCAAAAACAGGGCATTAGGAACCAGCAGAAATTCTCCCAACAATCAGTGGAAATTATAGCGCTGGCTATTCTTCCCATAATCCAAGATACTGTATGTGTATTTTTAAATTCTGGCCTCCAGATGGCAGGAGATAACTCTCCAAACAATTTATAAGAACAGGCATTCATTGTTGAACAAAACAAATTGGGAACTTTCAGTATATTGAAAATGTATTTCCGACAGGTGAAAGTCAACAAAGGAAAATATATTTAAAAGAAAGAAAGATGGCCATCTGATACCTTTCTGGGAAAAAGAGGAGTCCTACAAGAAAGAGTGTATTATTTCCTATTGTCTCACATATCTTCACATACTACAGTAATGTAATTATTAGTATATCCCCTCTGAACATGAAAATATCACACTGGGACATTTATTAACATGGGCAACAACTGCAAGCTGAGTGATACATTTATATTTATATTTATATTTATATTTATATTTATATTTATATTTATATCTATATTTATATTTATATTTATATTTATATTTATATTTATATTTATATTTATATTTATATTTATATTTATATTTATATTTATATTTATATTTAATAGATTTATATAATGCCCTATCCAAAGGATTCTGGGTGGTGTACACAAGTTAAATTCAATATACAGGTAAAACAATTCTAAAAAACCTTAAAAACATAACAATATTACCCCCCACCCCCCACCCCCCACCCCCATGCCAGTATCATACCAGTCAAGTTTCAGTAAATTTCTGTCAAATAAGGGAAATTTTCCAGCCAAAACAGGAAACTGGACAGCTATGCTTATCCTGTGCTGGCCTCCAGTTTAACTCCAGTCTAATTGCAGTCTAACTAATACATGATGGTGGCAGGAAAGAGTGTAAAATACGGGGGTTTGACAGAAATTTCCCGAAACTTGACAGGTATGGCCAGTATGCCTGGCCTAAATTCAGTTGTCACCCCTAACTAGAATACATTCATTGGCCAAATTTCTGTTGCTTAGCATGGTACAATGCATTAGAATAGGCCCATTGAATCAATGAGGATTTAATGATTCAAGCATTCACAAGATCCAATGGGCCTATTCTACCTGCAATTTACTATGTTTAAGTCAGTTGCATTAATAGGCCCAATTGAATCAATGGAATTTATGGAGAAGTCGACACACCAAATCTCCATTAATTCAATGGGCCTATTCTACTGCTAATCAATAGGATTTTAGCCAATAAATCATTGGGAACTTTGTGAGCAAATCTTCATCTATATTCAGATAATTCAGTGTATCTAACTCAAGACTAACAATTGGATTTAGACAATGCAATTTCATTATCCAATAGAGCAGATTGAAACATCAGATTGAAAGTTATCAACTGCACAAAGATTCTACAGTTTTGCTGGCCTTCAGGAAAATATATTTAATATTAATTCTTTTCCTATGTTTCTTAAATACTGTTTCTGTTTATCCTGATCACCTATCCAAAACATTATTTTAGTGCTCAACTACTTCACATATTTTACATTTCTCTAAATATATTCCTTTTTTGTCATACATTGATCTGCTCTGTAACTAAACAATCCTTTAAAAATTTAGGCCATTTACTGCAAAATGCAAAGAAAACATCTTACCTGGCATAAAAGTCATTGGGTGGAATAATTTCCTGAAAAAACTGTAACTGATACAGGTAAAGTCCAATTAAGTGGCCTGCGCTGAATATAGCCATTAGCACACAGAGACAGCTGAATATCAGTGGATCGAATGCTCGGCAACAAGACCACCATGTACACAAACCCAGGAATAAAAAGAAATACACAGCAGAAGTCAGCGATGGCAACATCATGCCTGTAAAAAATAAGCAGATATCTCACACACATTGCTGTGCCACAAAAAGCAGTTTATGTATTACATTTATGTATTAGTTTTTCACAGAAACAATACTAAAGATTATTAATAATGAAATGCAGAGAAAATAACAAAGTTATTAATGTTGATATAAGGTAAAGGTTTCCCTTGCTCGAAAGCCAGTCGTATCCGACTCTAGGGTTCAGTGCTCATCTCTGTTTCTAAGCCGAAGAGCCAGCGCTGTCTGCTTCTGCAGACGTTTCCGTGGTCATGTGGCAGGCATGACTAGACACCGGAGCGCACGGAACGCTGTTACCTTCCCACCGAAGTGGTTCCTATTTATCTACTTGCAATTTCTTGCTTTCGAACTGCTAGGTTGGCAGGAGCTGGGATGAAGACGGGAGCTCATTTCCGTCCTGCAGTACTCGGGAATCGAACTGCTGACCTTCCTATATATCCAATAAAGTGAAAACTAAAATGCATTACTAAAATAGCACTGCTATTACTATGTGTATTAGTAATAAAAAATATTTTAAAAGGTCTCAGCAGTAAAAAAAATATATCTGGATAAAATATATCCAATAGAGGAAAGAAAAGAGAGAGAGAGAGAGACTAGCATGGCCATCTAGGACAAGAGTTTGCAACATTTTCGCACTGTGGGCCAGACGTGCTCCCTCACACTGTCTCCCTGGACTTACATTTTTCTCATCAACAGCAGTGGCCATCATGCCATCTTTCCAGCTTCTTGCACAGCCATCGTCGATCCCCACGGTGGTAGGAGGCTTTTTGGAGCATGGTCGCTCCATTTGGATAATTGTCCAATGCTTCCCCACTTCGTTTCAGCTCTTTGAATGCACCGCTGGGCAACGTCCTGGTTCCGCGCTAGGAACCAAGTCAATGATGCAAGCTCTATCCGGCACCAGAGGTTACCTAGCGGCACATTCAAAGAGCCGAAACAAAGTAAGGAAGCATTGGACAATTATCCAAATGAAGTGAAATTGCTCTGAAAAGCCTCCTACTGCCGTAGGGAGCAATAGAGGCTGTCCAAACCCCCAGAAAACTGCATAATTCCTGCCTCCGCCACCACAGTAAGTGACGTATCGCAACTTCTGGTGATGGGGAGAGGTCTAGAGGTACCCAGGTTCTCACCGAGGGCCAGATTAATTATATGCATGGGCCCAATTGGGCCCGCAGGCTGGAGGTTGCGAATGCCTGATCTAAGGTAAGGACTTCCAAATATGAGATTCTTCCCTTGCGATCAGTTCAAAATGTATTTAGCTCTTGAAATCTAACTTAGAATGTGCATTTTGAAAGAAAATCTTGTAATATAGCTGCTCTCGGATGTTGAGTCTAAATGCTTATATAGCTATGTAGGTGTTAGCAAATACTTTCAAATATAAGCTATGCAGGTTTAATTTCCCATGAAAATCAAGCTAGCAACAAAGTTGTCTTAACTGTGGAATGGCATTTGCTAATACATTACTCAGTAAGTAGAGAGAAAGAATGAAAGAAAGACTAGGTTAAATTTTCAAACCAACATACAGTATGTTTGAAGAAGACCCACCTGTTGTACCAAGTAGAATTGTAATAACAACTTTTCCAGCTGTGGTTATAATGTTGCCAATAATCTCCTTCAGTTTGGAAGCTATTGAGGCAATTCTACGCAGCAGCTTTAATTTTGTGGTTTCTTCAAATTCCTCTTCCCCACACTCTTTGTCATCTAAATCTTCACAAATTAATGCATCTTCTGCTTCTATTCTCTCAGCTTCATTCTAAAAGTGAGAGACAATTTTAAATGGTACATTTTAATTCAACATCTTAATTCAAATTTCCTTCTTTTATTGTTTTAAGTATAGTTTCATTTTTTTGTGTGTGTGCTTTCCCCCCTCCTGTGGTCTAAACAGCTGTTGACCAAATTCTGTATTTCCCCAACTGCCCTCACATCCATATTGTAGAACCTTGCTTGGACAGTGACATCTCTTTTCAACTACAGTACAGTGAACTTATCCCTTCCTAGTTTTCTGTTCTTTACACCAACGGGAAGGGACACACGTAGGCCTCCTAATATTACAAAGCTAGAACTCCAATAGCCCTAGCCGTTATTTTTAATACTGAGGAGTGATATGAGTTGATGTTGGAGGGTTGAACATTCTTTCCCCCCCATATTTGAGAGTCTTGTCTTCCTGATCAATTTCTTTTTTTTAAATGATTTTTATTAAAAAAAATTAACAGACATACAAAAAAAAAGAAAACAATAACAATACAATACAATAATACCTCAAAAATAACATCAATGCAATATTAACTCACATTCATAGAGGCTAGCACATAACAGTACTTAAACTAATTGTTTACCATATAACCACAATGTTAGATACCACAATATAAAATATTACTCAATCAAACAAATTAAAACTTTCTATGCTACCTCTATTATAATTTTTTAATAATTACAAATCACCCTGTGAATATATACAATGCCCGGAGAGTTTAGTTGCTATTTCAACTCCAAAAACCACTTTGAGATGGTACAGGTCCTGAGCTGTCATTTACCATAAGAGAATGCTCCACAAACGGTTTCCATATGTTCCAAAACCTATTCTCTTTTAAATTATCTCATTTCACTTTAATCTCCCATGTCAATTTGTCATTCAATGCTAGGCTCCACATTTCCTTATACCATTCTCCGATCTGTATATCTACATCATTTTTCCAATTTCTAGCTATACATTGTCTACCTGTAGTCAATATTTCCAATAATTCTTTTTCCTCCTTATTCATACCCAAACCTTCCACATTTGTTAAAAGAATGGTACCTGACACCAACTTAACCTTTTTACCCAATATTTCACCAAACTCCCTTTCTATTCTTCCCCAAAAATCCCTTATTTTTTTACAACTCCACCACATATGTTCATATGTTCCATCAGTTTCTTTACATCTCAACATAACTTATCTCTTTTATTATCCATCTGATAAAGCCTTAGTGGTGTCAAGTACCATTGCCACAACATTTTAAAATTATGTTCTTTAATTCTTACAGACATTGTTCTCATGATCCTCTTTTTCCATTTGTTTCTCCATTCAGCCTCCCCAATTTTTATATTCAAATTTTGTTCCCACTTCCGTTTCAAGTCTTCCTGTGGATCATTACCCTTATTCAATATAATATAAAGTTTGCTTACAAGACCCTTAATACCTCTTTCCCCTTTTCTGATCTTTATTACCAAATCCTCAAATTCCGTCTTAGTTCTATCTATCCCTGCTTCTCTTTTATATTTTTTATTCCAACTATCCACCTTTAATTTCTGAAACCAATCCAAATTTAGCTTCTCAAATATTTTTTTCCTCTTAGTAAGGTCATCACAAACTTTTAACCAATCCTTCAATAAAAGCACCCCATTTTTATCCAATATTTCCATTTTTTCCTTATCTAATTTTATTGGGAAACACCCCATATCCGTCAATTCCAAAATTGGAGAGAGATTTGGGACTATATCTTTCTTTACTTTCTTCCACACCTCCATGAGACCTCTCATCATTGCATTATTTGACCTTTTCACCTTATCCTTTATTCCCCAAAAAATCATACTACCGATGTCTCTATATTCTTTCATCTCCAGTTGCTCCCAAATTGTCTTTTCTCTTGCCAAAATCTTCACAACATTCTTAATTTGAAATGCTCGATAGTATGCTAACAAATTTGGCATACCCAAACCCCCTTTTTTCTGAGACAAGTACCATAGCTTCTTTGGAAGTCTAGATTTTTTACCTCCATTACAAAAACCATTAAACATCTTTTGAAACTCATTAATTTCCTTCTCCTTCAGATGGATCGCTAGTGCATCAAATAAAAAATTAATCTTTGGTAACAATATCATTTTACAAATAGCGATCCTTCCGAACCATGACAGCTTCAACTTCTGAAACTCTTGTATTTTATTCTTAAATTCAGCTCTCAAGTTGTCATAGTTCAATCGTTTAAGTTCTTCTAATTTATTTGAGATAGTTATCCCCAAATACTTCAGCCTATCTCTAATTTGTATATTAAGTGTCTCCACTATCCTACCCATCTTACTTGCTCCCAAATTACACAACATCAATTCTGATTTGTCCCAATTTATCATTAATCCAGTTATAGCTTCAAATACCTGTAAGTGATCTTTAATCCTGTCCATTACCAGCTCCGGATGTTTCACCATAAGCAATGTATCATCCGCGTACATACTCACTTTATTACCCATAATCCCTTCTATATTTAAATCATCCCTTATATTTTTAGCTAGAATCTCCATTGCCATAATAAACAAAATAGGAGATAATGGACAGCCCTGCCTAGTACCAGCCTCTAGATTTACCACATCAGTAAGCTCCTCATTTACTCTTACCCTAGCATTCCCTTTTTGGTATAATAAGTCTATTACCTATTGAATCTATCCCCAAACCCGTATTTTTTAACTATTTCCTTAATTGAAGACCACTGTAATGAGTCAAATGCCTTAAAAATATCTAATGATAATAAGCCCACCTTTTCCTTAGTTTGATTAACGTTATCAATTAAATCTAATACCCTTCTAGTCAAATCCGCCATATGCCGACCTTTTAAAAACCCAACTTGATCTACATTTATGTATTCCCCCATAAAACTATTTAATCGGTTAGCCAATATTGCTGTGAAGATCTTAGCATCCTGATTTATAAGTGAAATTGGTCTGTACGATTCCACCCTTTCCAGATTCTTGCCAGGCTTTGGCAGTAGAACGATTGTGGTGTTATACCATGAAGTCGGAATTGATCCTCCATCTAAAATATAATTATATAACTTCACCAATTTTGGAACCACCACCTCTTTAAATTCTTTCCTGATCAATTTCAATCCATTTTATAAGTATCCTATTCTTTAGCTCTGCTGGCATAATGGAAACAACATCACTGGTGGTGACAGATTTAATTTAAATGAAGAGATTTTCCATTGTTGTTAAGTTGCATGAGGCTCAAATGCACTGGGGCAATGTAACATGCAGCTTGGAATCAAAGCAGGAATTCTTTAACAGGTGGCAATTTGCCCTCATTGGTGTCATTTTTGCTTCTACAGAGAATTCAAGCTTACATTAGTCTCTTGTTCCAATAGTTCATTTTATCCGTAAAGCTCTTTTTGTTCTCTCTGTTTTGCATCTGCCATGGTATGAAGGTCTCATTATAAATATCTTTGTCATAATCACAGATTACCAGGCAATCACAGATTACTAAGGAAGAAAACCTAACAAATGAAAGCACGGCGCCAAAATGGCCGTCGCGCTCTTTGCGCCCCCCCCCACTGGACTCAGACGTCCGGGTAGTTAGGGGGCGTGGCCACCCCTCTATAAAAGGGGTGGCCACGAGGCAGCCGAGCTGCCATTTTGTAAAAGCGACGGAGAGGAGAAGTTTTTCTCCGTCGCTCCTCGTCTGTTTAGAGAGCCGTCCTTGGCTCTTGATCTTCTGCTTTGCAGCCATCGGAGGCAGCAGTCGGGTCGGAGGACCGCGACTGCGCCCTCCCCCAACAGGACTCCTTACCGGAAGCACCCACCGGGACCGGTGGGATGGAGCAGTTTAGGCCATGGCCCCTACAGGGGCTTCGGCCCCCGGCCCGCAATTGCCGGCCATGGGTTTGGAGCAGGGGGGAGGGCCTGGTGCGATTGCACAGCAGGGCTTACCCCCGGCCCCTCAGGGGGTAGGCCGGAGTTTTGGCACGGTGTGATATGCTCTCGGCTTCCAGCTTTTTGCCAGTGCACCCCATGATTTAGACCTATCGGGTTTTTGGGTTTTGAGGGGAATTTTATTTAGATAAGGCCAACCCCTTTCTAACCGCGTTAATTCAGGTTCAGCACCCGACCGATGTGGGACTTTCATTCAGTGGGCATTTGCTCACAGGTTGGGGTCTCGGTCTCCAGCCCATTACCTCGACGACTTTTGGTCTGGGGTTAAACGGGGCTTGGACACGTGTACGCGTCTCCTCATCATGATTCAGACACTCAGGTGGGAACTGGGTGTCCCCTTGGCGCCTGAATAGACCGAGGTCCCATCTTCTAACATCACATTTCTGCCTCGACCGCCCTATGTTTTACAGGCACCCCGGTGGCAGCGATATTATACGGATCACTGCTGTTACTAAACCGTCGGAGGGCTGTGACCTGGCTTTTTATATCACGTATGGCTTACATACGGTTGCTATGGTCTAACATCGTGCCGAGACACCAACTTAGGGGAGATGCGGATCTCCCTAGTTCGGACTGTTACGGCAGTCAGCGGATGGGGCTGTGGCTCCATCCCGTTCTGAGTATGGCTGTAAGACGGCCATTGGATACCGGCTGATAGGATTAGACAAAATTTTGCTGGTAAGCGGGAGAAGGGGTCCACCTGTCGGCTAGAGGTATGTACATTGTTCTTGGTGTGATGCAAGCAGGCCTGGCGACCGAGATGACGGTCTTGGGGGGGGGCGGTGAGTCATCATGGATGCCTCCCCGTGTGGCGGGTAGCACTGGTAAGGTAAATATTTATGACCCACAGGTATCCGGCAGGTTCGCAATTGACTGGCCAATACTTAGACAGGTACAGGTGTAATAACGTTGACCAGTCAACGACGAACCAGGCAAGGGGGTGATGGCAGGAGCTCTTCAGCATGCATCACCCCATGATTTTACGGATACATGTCAGAGGGTGGGGTCAGTAGATAGTTGATTGACTACGGTCAACAATTTGTTTGTTGTAAACAAACAAATTGATACAAATGGATACATTGTAGCCAATTGCCATTGGCAATTTTGGGAGGAACCTTACCAGTGTTACTGCGGCCTGCTTGCCTGAAGAATTATAATTGGATGAGTACCAATTGAAATTTATAATTCGGACTAGGGGATGAATATATAAATGTGGCCCAATGCCGTTATCCACTTATACCGGTGTCTGAGTCCTTTTTTGGGGGGTGCGCCTGCAAAAGAGAACAACGGAGAACAAAACCTTACCTAAAAATGTGCTTACACTGAATTTTTGTCTGCATACCTCTTCTTTAAATTGTGGGTATACTGTGTCAATAATTTTTTATTAGTTGCCCTTTTACTTAAACTCACTCCTTTTAAAGAAACAGAGAAAAATCACTCAAATTCATAAACAAGTTTGTTTTTTCTCTGTTGGAGGAAAATAAATATTAATGTTGCATCTAGCATTGCAGGTGCACCCACCAAATAAAGACTCAGACACCGGTATTGGATTATAGGCATTGGGCCACTTTTATTGAATAATGCCCTAGTCCGAATTATCGCTTTCAATTGGTGTATCATCCAATTGTAATTTTTTAAGGCAGGCAGGCCACAGTAGCACTGGTAAGGTTCCACCCAAAATGCCAATGGCAATTGGCTATTATGTATCAATTTGTATCAATTTGTATCAATTTGTTTGTTGTCACAAACAAATTGTTGACCGAAGTCAATATACTATCTATTGACCCCACCCTCTGACGTGTATCCGTCTAAATATCAAGGCGATGCAGGCTGTGAAGCTCCTAGCATCACCCTGTTCATAGTTCGTCCTTGACCGGCCAATCCTGTTTCCCCTGTACCTATCTACGTGTTGGCCAGTCAATTGCGAACCTGTCGGATACCTATGGGTCATAAATTTTTACCTTACCAGTGCTACCCGCCACAAGGGGAGGCATCCATGATGACTCACCCCCCCAGACCGACAGCTCGGTTGCCAGGCCCGCTTGCACATCCTCCAGAAAGAGGTACATACCTCTGGCCGACAGGTGGACCCCATCTCCTGAATACAGGCTAAAATCCTGCAACCCTATCCCCGGGTGTCGAATGGCTGTCCCCAAGCCATTCTCAACAAGGAACTGGGCAACAGCCCTGTTCACTGACTGCCGGGCATGGTCCAAACCACGGAGATCAATGCCTCCTCTATAACAGTGTCTCGGCACGATATCAGACCATAGCAACAGTGTGTACGGCCATAAATGATGTAAAAACACCAGGTCACTGCACACCGACATCTTTAAAGAAAGGCCAGTGATCTGTGCGAGATCATTGCCGCCGAGGTGCAGAATCAAAACATCTGGCAGCCCAGCATCCCTGATGGACATCAGGAATGGCAACAGTTCCCACCACCTCATGCCGCGCACACCATACCACCGCATACGTGCGGATGCACGCAGCCCAAGATGGGGTCCCCACTCCGACGATGCAGCATACTGTGCCACCCAGTGCACATAACTGTGGCCCACCAGCCACACTGCCACCGGTGTGCATGGACACACAGGGTGTGTAACAGAAGGAGAGAGAATTAAGGACATAACTAGGTACTCATGCAGTAAGGGGACATACATATAAAGAAAAATGCGCGGATCCCCACCTGCCCATCCAACGTATATCGGTCTCCGAGTACCCAAACGCAGCCGCGGTAGATGCAGCGCCTATCCTAAATGAATGGGTGCTGTAACGACCCCCGGGGGTGCCCACACTGTGAAGTGCGGTCCCGGTCACCCTCCAGAATTGAAATTTGGTAAGGGGAGACCCATCCTGGTGGCAGAACAACAGGCCAGGGCGCGTGCCACGCACTGCCAGAAAAGTGTGTAGGGCACCAACCGGACAGATGTCAGCAAACGTGCATCATAGCAGTCTAACACCACTGCCTTCTCCATGCTGATCGGCCTTTGAGGAACGAATCATCAACTGAGCCCACTCCTGGTTGATTGACACATCTTCCAGTTCCAGTGCCCTACGAGACACATCCCCCTTTGACAATGGGACCAGCTCGCTGTTTCTCAGCGCTCCAAAGAAAGCTACTGTGGTAGCTGCATGAAAAAGAGACTCCTCATACCTATCATAACACAGTCTATGCCAACCTCGAGCAAGGCGGGACAGAATACACGGTGAAACAGGGTGACGTGTGTCCGGGCGGCTGCTGCGTTCACGTGTCCACCCTTCCAAAACATGGCGTATACGGAAATCGCCCGTGCAGTCGGGAAAGCCCCGTGCCTTGGCCATGAATGCCAAGGCTGAAAGCCTAGCAGCGATGGTGCGTGGGGCCAATCCCTGACCATGCATGTACACCATGAACTGCAAAACCTGGTCGACCGGTACCACCTTTCAGGCAACTGCCTTTCCCTGCAAAAGGTCCTAAATTGAAGGAGTGTATGCTGATACGCCTTACGCGTGCGAGGTGCCAAAGACATGCCGATTGCCCGGTTCACTTCTCCTCGTCAAAGGTCCACATCTCGGCCGGGTTTGGAGAGGGAAGTTCCTCTGCGTCTGGAGCCAAAGCACAGAACCGGGAGATCTGCAGGCAGGATAAAGCATCAGCAATATCATTGTTAATGCCTGGCACATGTCTGGCCCTGAATAGCACATTAAGGCGCAAGGACTTAAGAACAAATTGGCGAACTAAAGCCATGACTCTGGGGGACTTAGACGTTTGGGCGTTGACAATGTGCACTTACAGCCGCATTGTCACACCAAAAATGAACCACCGAATTAGCCCACATGTCCCCCAAGAGCATAAGGACAGCCAAAATTGGAAAAAAACTCCAGGAACGTAAGATCGCGTAAGCGATCCATGCCCTGCCATTCTTGGGGCCATTGACCATATGCCCATCTTCCCTCGAAATAAATCCCATACCCGAGGGAGCCGGAGGCATCCGACTGTACTTGGAACTGAGGGCTGACCATAAGCTCAGACCTCCAAAAGGAGACACCAGTAAATTCGTGTAGGAAGGTGAGCCAGACCGACAGGTCTGCTTGTAAACCCCTAGTCAGCCGAACCCTGTGGTGTCTCTTTGACAGGCCCACCATAGCATCACAAAGACGCCTGGCGAAGGCTCTACCTGGTGTCACCACCCTGCAGGTGAAGTTGAGATGACCGTGAAACACCTGCAACTCCCGGAGAGAAACCTTACGCTTGGCAAGCATTGCCAGAATCGCATCAGAGATCCGAGTCACCTTTTCCATAGGTAATCTGGATGTCTGGGCGACAGTGTCGATATCAATACCCAGGAATGTAAGGGTGGTGGCTGGGCCCTCTGTCTTTTCAGGTGCCAGTGGTACACCTAATTCCCCCATGAGGGCCTGAAACGTGGCCAGCAGGCGTCCACACGTGCCCGAGTCGTGTCCACACCCGAACAAAAAATCGTCAAGGTAGTGGGCCACAGATTGGGATCCCGACCTACAAACGAAAGCCCAATGGAGGAAGGTGCTAAATCGCTCGAAGGCCGAGCACAAAATGGAACAGCCAAAAGGCATGGCCTTGTCCACATAAAACTTACCCTGGAAACAAAAACCTAACAGCTCAAAGTCGTCCGGGTGCACAGGCAACAATCGGAATGCCGATTTGATATCACACTTTGCCATGAGTGCTCCGGGACCACATGAGCGTACCATATGTAAGGCCTGGTCAAAGTACGTATACCGGACAAAGCAAAGGTCATCCGGTATAGAGTCATTGACCGAGGAACCCACAGGGTAAGAAAGGTGGTGAATCAGACGAAATTCACCTGGTGACTTCTTAGGAACTAAACCCAGAGGGGATACCTTTAAGTTAGTGTACAGGGGGTTGATAAACGGCCCCGCCACCCTCTGCTCTCTAACCTCTTTGGCTATCTTTTCCGCAGCAACGTCCTCATTACCCCTGAGAGACAGTAGGTTCGGGGCATCCTGAGGCCCACGAACACCCCTGAACGGAATGCGGAAGCCAAATTTAAAACCTTCACGTAGGTAAATTGCATCATCCCGTCTAGGATATGCGCTCAGCCAGCGTTCAAGCACCGGGAAATTAATTGGGGAGAGGGCCTTTAGTATGGGTAGCGGCATCAGAGGGGGCTCTGGCTGTTCCTTGAAATCCCCTGCCCCTGCCCCGCGACCCACCGGCCCGCGGGCACACGGAGGCGGCGTGAGGGCCGGAACAAGAAGGGCACTCGTGCCTAAATCTACACTCGCGCTTGTTGCACTCTCCGTTGGCGGAGAAACTCCAACACAGCAGGCGGGCTGGAACCCCCTGCCCCGCCGGCTGGCGGTGAGTCTGTGTAGTAGCCGCCCGCTGTACGGCAGGGCCACAGTGGTACCAGTCACCTGGTGCTGGCCGCGTAGGTGTCATATACAGCAGCCACAACTGCTGGCAGGGCTCGTCCCACCGCATCTCAGGGTGAAGGGCCGCCCTCATCCTAAATTCTTCATCATAGGCCAACCATGACGGGCCAGGAAAATCAACAACAGCCCGGTAAATCTTGTCTAAGTACTGGACCATTGGGATGGCCAAATCAGGACGGACCCTAAGATATACGGCCATGTATATCAAATAGGCCGGTAACCAACTGGGCCAAGTGCAAGGCGGCTTGCGACAACGGGACAATTCCTTGTCCCTGTCGTTCTGCCCCTTTCTCTTCCTTAGTCGGTTCCCGGTTAAGGAGGGTGAATATATCACCATATTCCCCCTGCCAAATTTTCTCCCTAGTAGCCTGGGATAGATGCTCACCTAGGGGCAGGGAGTAACCGGCCGTCAGCAGGGCCGCAGTTGGTACAGAGTGCAGTGGAGGAACATATGATGGGCCCTGTCGCACCCCCGAGAAGTTGGCCGTGACAGTTGGGGGGGTCGCCCCTGTAAGAACCATGGATGCCTCGAGTGCCGATATACGGGCAAGGAGAGCATGCACTGTGGCAGACCCACCAGAAAAAGGTGGGCCGGGTGGGCCGGATGGCCCACCGGGTAGCCTATGAGGAATCGGAGGAGGAAAACCCTGGTGCAATCCCTGGCCAAAATAGGGCCATGCCCAATAATCCGGCCCATGGGGGGCCGGTGGAACGGTGGGGCGCAGTCCCACGCCGCACCCGCATGGGCCGCTATGACCCATGCTGGGCAAAGGGTCAGTAGGGGCAGTAACCCCAGGGGAGCAGGCCCGCGCAGCCCCCGCCCGAGTCCGGCGACTGGGCGGGTAGGCAGGGGCCTGGTCAGCATTGGTGGCAGTGGGTATGGTGACGCTGCCACCCCCACGTGGGGCATGCGCCCAAACCCTCCGGCCTGGTGGCGACCCCACAGAAAAGGCTGAGGGGTTAGGCCGAGCCCTCCCCCTAGGACGTGGCCTCGATGCCGCGGCAGCCTTTCGCTTGGGTGCCATGGCCACCCAAGCGCAGAATTAGTGGAAATATCCTCCGATCAGGAGAGCACCAACAGCGTCGGAGCGAACTTCTCCGCTCCGTCGCTGTTCTAAAATGGCAGCGAAGCTGCCTCATGGCCACCCCTTTTATAGAGGGGTGGCCACGCCCCATAACTATCCCGGATGTCTTCGTCCGGGATAGGTGGGGGCCCGCAAATAGCGCAGCGGCCATTTTGGCGCCGCGCTTGCATTATAATTATTTTGCAGTATGCTCATATGATGCTAAAGCTATTCATCTCTCCAGAACTGAGTCAACCTTGATCCCTGGTCAGGATTGAACTCACAACATTGCAGGACAGCAGTTTAACCTCTGTGCCACCAGGGCTCCCGGTGCACATCTCTAACTGCACATCCCTGTGGATGCAGCCTAAAATCAAACATCTCACCAAATGAATAACATTTCTTGAGAAACAGTAATGAAACACTGAGGTACATCAAGAACAAAACTAAAACTATTATTTAGCTTTTAAAGGAAAGTATGAAAACTCATTTGTGAACTCTATTTTCTCAAAGCTGTCAGATGTAGATAGAAGACAGACAGGAAGCACCATTGCTTCTATTGCAGCTAGAACTCCTACTACTGTGTTCAGAGCCAGAATGTCCATTAGATATATCTGAGACTGATTTATTAATACCAATTTTTATTCAGATACAGTATAAACACTGCTGTACTGGAATAGCCTCTCAGATCTCATTGACAAATGCACTAGCAAGCTGCCCCTGTGAGAATCAAACTCCATTTCTGAGACAGAACATACTTTATTGAGTGTTATGAGTACCTTTGGGAAAATTTACTTTTGGCAGCTACAGTTCTTAGAATACTCCAGTTAGCAGGGCCACTTATACTACAAACATTTTAATTCCAAAAAAGTAACTTTCCCCATCTGAGCAATACATCTACAAACATATATGAAATAATTATACCTTATAGTAATACTACCTGTCAGGCGATGGTTAACTAACCTGACTCCCTAAAGGGGCCAACGGCTATGGGCGGATGAGCCCCTTTTGGTGGGGTGATAGTCACCCTCAGTGGAGGAAATGCCACTGGAAACTATCATATTTAGCCCAACAGCAAAATGAGCAGAGGAGGAACTCTGATTCCCAACAGTCTTGGAGGCAGAAGAGGCCATGCCAGATGGACTGGCTGAGAAGGCGCACCTTGTCCATATCCTTAAGTCTGCAGTGGTCCATTGCAGTCTCAGTATTGAATCCTGCATGTCGTGCTTCATGTGTGCCATGGGTGATGGCTCCGAGATCATAGTGTATGGGTCACTTCATGGCAAGCTGGGATCCACCTTAAACAAATTCACGCCAGTGACATTTTTCCTGCTTCAGGAAAAAAAATACATTCTTGGATACGAGTTGCAGTTGACTATAGTAATACTGTAGTGTTAAATTTTCAGAGAGGTGATTGTTTTAATTTTTTTCAACAAAAACGAACAAAAAGCCAGATTTTTTTTTATAAAAAAACTGATTACAATCCTAGTGTCTGGCCAGGTTATCCTTCTATGATAATAGAGTAGACCATACTGCAAGTGACTCAACACTGAGCGTCAGGCAGCAGTTAACTAACCTGACAACCCTGAGGACTAACAGGTTGAGTGCCGAAGTCCACAGGAAAAGGTGATGGTCCGCAAGTGGATTAAATCCCACTTGAATCCATCTTGATGGAGGGCAGCAGCTTCATCAATACTGGCCTGGGACTGAGGAGGTCTTTGCATGCCAAAAAGGCTCGAGCCCAGAAAGTGACTCGCAGAACTGGATCAGTGGTACGGGTGTCACACTGTGATTTGGAAGGCAGATGAAAGGCCACTGCATTATATTCTCAGGACAGTCTTCATGGCTGATTGCCATGAGGATCTTCAATAGTCGGATTCTGACACAGCAGAAGATTCTAATCAACTTCTTTGCACACTTGGCATATATCTGAAAAAGTAATTGTAACCCATGAAAGCTAACCGGGAAAAAATGATAGTTTTAAAGGTGCACAATACTCTGGTTTTGATTGTTTATTAAATTAGTGTATTCAATTGTTAACTCATTTTTTTAATTGCCACTAAAGTTATAGCTAAACTCAACTCAGAGGCATTGTTTGGTTTTCCCTGCCAGGAGCAGTTGGTGTGCTTTTTGATTTGGTATTATTTGGGATGAGCGCAATTGTTCTATAATTTGAACATTCTTTGTCATTACCCTTTTTTGGGATTGGAATGTATACTGATCTTTTCCAATCCTCTGGCCATTGTTGTGTTTTCCAAATCTACTGGCATATAGAATGCAATAATTTGATGCCATCATCTTTTAGGGCTTTGAAAAATTCAACTGGGATAACATCATCTCCACTGGCTTTCTTGTTTGCAGTGCTTTTTAGGACCTTTCTGAATTCACTCTCTAGGATGTCTGGCTCAAGTTCAATTTCCTCATCATTGTGATTATCAGGGGTGTTGAGGCCTTTTTTGTAGCATTCCGCTGTGTACTCGTTCCATCTTTTCTTAATCTCTTCTTCATCAGCTAACTCCTTGCCGTCTTTGTCCCTTATCATGGCCACTTTTGCTTTAAACGTTCCCTTAATTTCCCCAAATTTTTGGAAAAGATCTCTAGTCCTACCCCTTATGTTGTTTTCCTCTATTTCTTTGAACTGTTCATTTAGTTAGGTTTCCTTATCTCTCCTTGCTTTTCTTTGAAATTCTGGATTCA
The DNA here is from genome assembly GCA_035047345.1 of Bradypodion ventrale. Lineage (NCBI taxonomy): Eukaryota > Metazoa > Chordata > Lepidosauria > Squamata > Chamaeleonidae > Bradypodion > Bradypodion ventrale. The sequence continues at coordinate 251,538,808 of JAWDJE010000004.1, read as the reverse complement.
ATTGATTGAATTTTCCCCTTTCTCCTTTGCCTTTTATGTTCCTTCTTTCCTCTGCTATTTTAAGAGCCTCATCAGACAACCACTTTGCTTTCTTACACTTCTTTTCCTTTGGTATTATTTTCCTTGCTGCCTCCTGTATGATGTCCCGCACTTCTCTCCATAATTCTTCTGGTACTCTGTCTATCAAGTCTAAGCAATACACCTCTACCATGTATTCTTTAGGGATGTTGTCTAGGTCACATCTGTCTGGCCTGATTGCTTCCCCTATTTTCTTTAGTCTAAGCCTGAATTTTGCAATCAGTAGGTTATGATCTGAGCCACGGTCTGCTCCAGGTCTTGTTTTTCCTGACTGTATGAAGGTTCTTCATCTTTGGCTGCAGAGTATGTAATCAATCTGGTTTCGATGCTGGCCATCTGGTGATGTCCATGTGTAAAGTCGCCTCTTGTGTTGCTGGAAGAGGGTGTTTACTATGACTAGTGCATTCTCTTGGCAGAACTCTGTCAATCTTTGCCCTGCTTCATTCTGTGTTCCAAGACCAAACTTGCCTGTTATTCCATTTACTTTTTTATTTTCTACTTTGGCACTCCAGTCTCCTATGACATCATTTCTTGGTGTCTGTTCTACGAGGTGTTTTAGGTCCTCATAGAACTGGTCAACTGTGGCTTCATCTGCACCAGTGGTTGGTGCATATATTTGGATTACAGTGATAACCCATGTATTTGGGCATAATTTTGGATCAAACCCTGATCTACCAAAAAACATTGTTTAAACACCAAACAGAAAGTTGTCACCAGAAAAAACATAGGGTCATATTGGGCTGCATATCAATAACAATAAGAACAACAGCATTGTCCCTGTGCTACTTCACAGTAGAATATGCTAATGCTATATAATAAATCAGCACATGCCAAACAAATGGATATAGTGCTTAATAAATCATAGATAGATAGATAGATAGATAGATAGATAGATAGATAGATAGATAGATAGATAGATAGATAGATAGATAGATAGATAGATAGATAGATAGATAGATGGATGGATGGATGGATGGATGGATGGATGGATGGATGGATAGAGCTGAGTGGCTTCTGTTTGTGCTGGATTTTGTTTTAAACACACACAAAAACACTTTTAACGTAATGAGTTTTCACAGCTGGATGTGCAAAAGCATCCAAATGGGACACAGGTGCTTCCTTAAGATATCTACTGTGCTAGCAAAATTACCTGCTTGGAAGGATCTCTGCATTCCCTTCTGGTCAGACATTTCTGACCTGGCTCTTTGAAAAATTATCCATGCACATGATAACATGTTTTAGGCTTTTCTGCTCTTCAGTTTTTCAGTTACTCATAATCCAAAAAGGTCCTAACATAGTTTGTATTTTCGGTCCATTTATTAGTAGTGAATAAAGTATTTGTAGCTGAACAAGGAATATTAATAAGCATTTGAGAATCTTATGTGGAATACACTTTAGAGGAGAAAAATAATGCTGTGGCCACATTATAAATTATCCTAATATTACTTTTTCTAAAGACTGAAGAGTTTAATAGAGAATGGTAATTATGTAAAATACTGCAATGCCTGACATGTAAATATCTAAGATAAATGCTTCCTGCCTTGAGCAGCATAGTTTCACAGCTCTAGATATCAAGGAGAAAATAACTTATGTTTCCAAAGAAGACAGTTAAATTCTTTCAAAAGCAATGTATATTTTAAAGCCACTGGATAACCATTAGTGTAAACTAAAGAAAATAATATTATTCTGTGCTCAACAGTTCTTTAAAACCTTTTAAAAGCCCAGGTTGTTTAGTTAAATGTGCATTGTGTTTAGGAGCATGAGTATAGTGAAATGAAGAAGCAACTTTCTTTTAGAAAAAGAATATTTAAAGCAGGGGTTCTCAACTTACAGCCCGGGGCCCAAATGCGGCCCGCAACACCATTTAATGTGTCCCCACACTGCCTCCGCTACACCAGGAAGTGCCATGTGTGACAGGCAGGGGAAAATGGCTGTCCGGCCCCTGAAACTGTCTGAGGGAGCATTACCCAGCCCTTGGCTTGAAAAGGTTGAGAAGCCCTGATTTAAAGAATATTTGGCACATTAATCTGCCAAGTAGCTCTACACATGTACTGCAGTGTTTCCATTCATGTCACTTTTTAAACAAAATAATAAGGAATGAAAGTGAATCAGATATTTATAAAACATATTAATGGTCCTTTTTCACAAGTACCATGTGCAGCTTTGCTTGCTAATTCCTGCCCTTCTTCCCAAATTTAGTAGCAACGCTGCAAATCACAAATGAAGCAGCAGCCTCCCCAACAGCCTGCTGCATTAGCAACCTCTAATGCATGTTCATCTCAAAACCCAAATCAATTAAGCCCAACCATAGGATACAGGGCATACATCAATGTCTAACCTAAATGCAATATTTATCAGTTCCACATCCTCATATAGTAGAACAGTTTCTGAAGGGCAAACAAAAATGAATAAACAAAAATCAGATTTTGTAACACATTTTAAACAAATATACACACTAATATACAGATATACAGGTGAAACTCGAAAAATTAGAATATCGTGCAAATGTTCATTCAGTTCAGTAAAGCAACTTAAAAGGTGAAACAAATATATGAGATAGACTTATTACATGCAAAGCGAGATAGTTCAAGCCTTACTTTATTATAATATTGATGCTTATGGCTTACAGTTTATGAAAACCCCAACCCCCAATCTCATGTATCCCATAATTATCACATAATCTCATGTACACTGTACACCATGATCATCACAATTATACCAAATTAAGGCATGACATCTCTCGCTTTGCATGTAGTGAGTCTATTTCATATATTTGTTTCACCTTTTAAGTGAAATGAATGAACATTTGCACAATATTCTAATTTTCCAAGTTTCACCTGCACTTTCATTCCTTATTGTTTTACTTGTGGCTTTTATATTTTTAAAAAAATTCTTTATAGAAAGGCTATATTTGAACAACTTGGATTCTTGAGTTTGACATACTGTATCACTGAATAGGTGAATTCTTATGCTCAGGAAAGAGGACTTCATACGCTTCCTCCCTATCTTCATTATTTTATTTATGTATTTGAAATATTTTACCCCTTTCTATTATAATGGATCCAAAGCAACTTTCATTATTTAAAGAAGACAATATAACAACTAAAATAATTATTAAAATATTAAAAGAGGATTAAACAAATAGCATATTAAAATAGTGCATAAAACAATACGAAAACACATTTAAAAGAAATAAGACACAAGAAATCCTATTTTAAGAAACCTCCCCACCCTCACCTTTAGACAGCCAATCACTGAGATAAAGCCTGTCTGAAGAGAAATGTCTTCACCTACTTGGGGAAGGACAGCAGGGTTCCAGACTGTGGGAGCAACCTCAGAGGAAACCCTTTCCTGTGTCCTTCCCAAATACTCCTGTGAGGATGTTGGAATGGAGAGAATGAAAGTGCAGCACCAAAATGGCCGCCACGCTCTTTGCGCCCCCCCCACCCGGACTCAGACATCCGGGTAGTTAGGGGGCGTGGCCACTCCTCTATAAAAGGGGTGGCCACGAGGCAGCCGAGCTGCCATTTTAGAACGCGACGGAGCGGAGAAGTTTTCTCCGTCGCATTTTCTCTGTTCCCCTTCGTACCTTTAGCTCGGATTTCCTTTGCTCTTTGATACTGCGGTACTCAGGGTACAGGATAGTGAGTTGGATCCCTGGCCAGGGATCGATTAGGGAGCAGCTTCTCTCTACGGCTTGGGAGACATGGCTCCCAAGCGCAAGGCTCCGGCTCCCAAGCCGTGCCTGCGGGGGAGGGCTTTGCCTACCCCCTCTTCCGGGGGGCAGCCATCGGGTCGGAGGGCTCGGGCGGCACCCCCACAGCAGGGCAGTGGGATGGCTTTGCCCACTGCCGCCAATGTCGCTGACCAGGCTTCCGCCTGTCAGCCTGGCACAAGCTTCCAGGAGGGCTGGCACAGGCTGGCCCCTCGGGGACCCCTGCCCCTGGAGGGCCTTTTCATGGCCCGGGACAGGGTGGCCCATGTGGGCCTGGTGTGGGTTTCCACCCCACCATTCCTCCGGGGCCCCATGGGCCGGAATTTTGGGCATGGCCCTATTCGGGCCCGGGATCCCCATTCGGGTTTCCCCTTCAGCAACTGCCCAGTGGGCCGTCCGGGCCGTCCAGCCCACCTTATACAGGGGGCTCGGACACCGTTGATGCGCTTCTTGCACGCATTTCAGTGCTAGAGGCATCAATGGGCATTGCCCCACTGCCTTCCGATGGGGGCTTAGCCACCGCTTCAATTACGGCCCTTTCGTCGATCCTGGCCAACACGTTGGCCGTGCCTCTCCAGCGGGCCGTCAACAGGGTCGAGCTGCTCGAGGCCATCAGGCCAGCCCAAGCTGGCGCCTCGCAGCTTCCTGCATGATCGGATTTGCCATTGGGGACCGGTCAGGTGTGGCCCCAGAGCTCGAGGCCTGTCGAGAGCTCCGACACCCACCGTGGGCCGGAACCCCCAGTGGGGGCGGCTCACGGGGGTGCGACTAGTGAGTATCTGGTTCAATTGAGTGCACCAGCGACACTGTCCAGTCACATTGGGGGGGGGGTGTGTGTGTGTGCAGTGGCCATGGCTGAGGCAGGTTACTGTGGGTGGGCAGTTGTATCCGCACTGCCCTGTTAACTCATGGTTGCCAAATGGCCCCCCGGTTAGGGCAGGGGTGTCCGCCCTTGTGGGTATGCCAGGTGTTGCAGGGGCTATTCAGGGCCCGCTGTGCATACCCTCCATCCAGAACGTGCCGATGACGGCTCTGCCGACGGCGGGTTATTCCTTGCCCCTGGGTGATCATCTATCACAGGCCATGAGGGAAAAGATTTGGCGAGGAGAGTATGTTGATATTTTCTCCCTCTTGAATCATGAGCCCACCAAGGAAGAGAGGGAGGGACAGGATGACAGGGACAAGGAGTTGTCCCGTTGTCATAAGCCACCGCGCACCTGGGCCAACTGGTTGCCGGCATACCTCATATATATGGCGGTATACCTGAGGGCCCGGCCTGATTTGGCCATTCCAATGGTGCAATACCTCGACAATATTTATAGGGCGATGGTTGATTTTCCTGGCCCATCGTGGTTGGCTTATGACGAAGAATTCAGGATGAGAGTGGCCCTACATCCTGAGATGAGGTGGGATGAGCCCTGCCAGCAATTGTGGCTCTTGTATATGACTCCCACGCGGCCGGCGCCTGGTGATAGGTACCATTGTGGCCATGCCGTGCAGCGGGCTGCTGTGACGCAGGTTCCCCGCCAGCCAATGGGGCAGGGGGTTCCAGCCCGCCTGCTGTGTTGGAGCTTCTCAGCTGGCGGCGTGTGCAACAAGCGTCAGTGTCGTTTCCGACACGAGTGTCCCTCTTGCTCTGGCCCTCATGCCGCCTCCGCGTGCCTGCGGGCTGGTGGGTCACGAGGCAGAGGTAGGGGTGTGCAGGGGGCGGTCATAGCTCCCTCTGACTTGCTGGCCAAGCAAAAGTCCCCCTCCCCAATTAATATCCCTATGCTGGATTGATGGCTTTCTTCTTATCCTAGACGGGATGATGCGAGGTACCTGTTAGAAGGTTTCCAGTTTGGTTTTCGTATACCATTTAGGGGTGTTCGGGGACCGCAGGATGCCCCGAACTTACTTTCTCTGAAGGGTAATGAGGAGGTTGCTGCACAAAGCATAACTAAGGAAGTGAATGCTATGAAAGTTGCTGGGCCCTTTACTGAACCACCATTCCCTAACTTGAAGGTCTCTCCTCTGGGGCTAGTCCCGAAAAAGACCCCAGGTGAATTTCATTTAATTCACCATCTATCTTACCCTGCGGGTTCCTCGGTCAATGATGCGATTCCTGAAGACCTTTGCTCGGTCAGGTATACATCATTTGATCAGGCCCTACAGATGGTACGCTCCTGTGGTCCCAAGGCGCTCCTGGCTAAGTGCGATATCAAATCGGCATTCCGATTACTGCCAGTGCAACCCGCTGACTTCGAGCTGTTGGGTTTTCGTTTCCGAGGGAGGTTCTACGTAGATAAGGTCATGCCTTTTGGTTGTTCTATTTCATGTTCGGCATTCGAACGCTTTAGTACTTTCCTTCAATGGGCCTTTGTTCGCAGGTCAGGGTCCCGGTCTGTAGCCCACTACCTCGATGACTTTTTGTTCGGGTGTTGAACAGGGCTCGGACACGTGTACGCGTCTCCTTAATACATTTCAGGCACTTATGTGGGAACTGGGTGTCCCCTTAGTACCTGAAAAGACCGAGGGCCCAGCCACCACGCTCACCTTTTTAGGTATCGAAATTGACACTGTCGCACAGGCATCCAGGTTACCCATGGATAAGGTGACTCGGATCTCCGCGGCGATTCTGGCACTGATTGCCAAGCGTAAAGTGTCTCTTCGTGAGCTACAGGTCCTTCACGGCCACCTCAATTTCGCCTGCAGGGTGGTGACCCCGGGCAGAGCTTTTGCCAGGCATCTGTGTGACGCCATGGCTGGCCTATTAAAATGCCACCACAGGGTCCGGCTGACCAGGGGTATACGGGCAGACCTTTCAGTTTGGCTCACATTCCTCCAGGATTTCAACGGGGTCTCTTTTTGGAGATCAGACCTTATGGTCTGCCCTAAATTTCAAGTACAGTCGGATGCCTCCGGCTCTCTGGGTTATGGGATTTATTTTGAGGGGCAGTGGGCATATGGCCGATGGCCTCATGCATGGCAGGGCACGGATCGTCTCCGCGATCTTACTTTCCTGGATTTTTTTTCCATTTTGGGGGCACTAATGCTCTGGGGCGATAAGTGGGCCAATTCAGTGGTCCATTTTTGGTGTGACAATGCGGCAGTGGTGCACATGGTTAACGCCCAGACGTCCAAATCCCCTAGGGTCATGGCATTGGTTCGTCAATTTGTTTTGAGAACCCTACGCCTCGATGTGCTGTTCAGGGCCAGACATGTGCCAGGCATTAATAATGATATTGCCGATGCTTTATCCCGCCTGCAGATCTCCCGGTTCCTCGCCTTGTCTCCAGAAGCAGAGGAATTTCCCTCTCCACTCCTGGCCGAGATTTGGACATTTGGCGAGGAGAGGTGAACCGGGCGATCGGCATGTCCTTGGCACCTCGCACTCGTAAGGCGTACCAACATGCTTTCATACAATTTAGAGCCTTTTGTGGGCGACTACAGTTACCTGAAGCGTGGCCAATACCAGTAGACCAGATTTTACAATACATGGTTTATCTTCACGATCAGGGGTTGGCTCCCCGTACTATAGCCTCTAGGCTTTCGGCACTGGCATTTATGGCCAAGGCACGGGGCTTCGCTGACTCCATGAATGACTTCCGCATACGTCATGTTTTGGAAGGGTGGACACGTGAACGTGGCCACCGCCCGGACACACGTCACCCGATTTCACCAGATGTTCTTACCCACCTTGCACGAGGCTGGCATAACTTATGTTATGATAGGTACGAGGTGGCTCTTTTTCATGCAGCTACCACCGTAGCATTCTTTGGAGCGCTCCGCATCAGTGAGTTGGTACCACTGTCTAAGGCGGATGCATCTCGTAGGGCACTGGAACTCGATGATGTCTATGTTACACACGAGTGGGCTCAGTTGAGGATACGGTCCTCAAAGGTTGATCAGCACGGCGTAGACAGTGGAGTTAGACTGCTACGATGTTCCATTAAAGACATCTGTCTGGTTGGTGCCCTACATGAGTTTTTAGCAGTGCGTGGTACGCACCCTGGCCCATTTTTCTGCCACCAGGATGGGTCTCCCCTTACTAAATTCCAGTTTTGGAAGGTGACCGGTACGGCACTTCACAGTGTTGGCCTCCCCGGGGCTCGTTACGGCACCCATTCTTTTAGGATAGGCGCTGCATCCACTGTGGCTGCGTTTGGGTACTCTGAGGCTGATATACGCCGGATGGGCAGATGGGGATCCATGCGCTTTGCATTATATGTATGCCCCCTCCATGCATGAGTACCAGTTATGTCATTGTTCCTTTTTCTTCTTTTACAGACCCTGTGTGTCCACGCACACTGGTGGCAGTATGGCTGGTGGGTCACAGTTACGTGCACTGGGCAGCGCAGTATGCTGCGGCGACAGAGTGAGGACCCCATCTCGGGCTACGTGCAGCCGCACGTATGCGATGGTACGGTAAGCGCAGCATGAGATGGCGGGAACTGTTGCCATTCCTGTTTTCCATCAGGGATGCTGGACCGCTTGATGTCCTTGTCCTGCACCTCGGTGGCAATGATCTCGCACAGGTCACTGGCCTCTCTTTAAAATTCACAATTTGCAGTGACCTAGCCTATCTACATTATGTATGGCCATCCACACGGCTGCTATGGTCGGACATTGTGCCGCGACAGACTTACAGGTGAGGCATTGACCTCCGTGCCCTTGACCGCGCTCGCCGGTCGGTGAACAGGGCTGTTGCCCGGTTCCTTGCAGACAAGGGCTTAGGGACAGCCATTCGGCATCCTAGGATAGGCTTGCAGGATTACGATCTCTATGCAGGAGATGGGGTCCACTTGTCGGCCAGAGGTATGAACTTCTTTCTTGAGGATATGCAAGCAGACCTGGTGACCGAGCTGATGGTCTGGGGGGGGGGGGTGAGTCATCATGGACGCCTCCCCGTGTGGCGGGTAGCACTGGTAAGGTAAAGATTTATGACCCATAGGTATCCGGCAGGTTCGCAATTGACTGGCCAACACGTAGACAGGTACAGGGGAAATAGGTTTGGCCGGTCAAGGGCGAACCAGGCAAGGGGTGATGTCAGGAGCTTCACAGCCTGCATCACCTTGATATTTAACGGATACACATCATAGGGTGGGGTCAGTAGATAGTTTATTGACTCCGGTCAACAATTTGTTTGTGTCAACAAACAAATTGATACAAATAGTTACATGTAGCCAATTGCCATTGGCATTTTGGGAGGAACCTTACCAGTGTTACTGCGGCCTGCTTGCCTTAAAGTATTACAATTGGATGATTACACCAATTGAAAGTTATAATTCGGACTAGAGCATTATTCAATAAAAGTGGCCCGATCCCTTTATCCATATACCGGTGTCTGAGTCTTTCTTTGGGGGGTGCGCCTGCAAAGGCCTCTCCTAAAGATATTAATATTTGGAATGTTAACTGAATACTTCTGTTTGCCATTTTATTACTTCATCTCCTAAAGTTTGGGTCTTCTCAGGTGTGTTGGACTACAACTTAAAACCTCCATCTAGCACATTTGGAGGGCAACCAGTGTGGGCAAAACTGACCAATGGGTAATATTTTTCATCATCATTTCTAAATGTTATTCTACTTACTGGAGAACATGGTTCGATCTAGACTACACAGATGAAATATAAAGTGGATTCATTCTACCATGAATCCACTACCATCATCATCCTTCATTATTAGCAGTAATCATCCATAGCTACCAATTATTAAAAGAAGACTGGTCATAGGAAATTTGCATCATTCATTGACAGCTAAAATGTCCCAACATTTGTCAGTATTTGCAAGTCGATATCTTCAGAAGACTACATGCAACAATCTTACTAAAATATAAAACTGAAGTGTCATTTAGACATATTTAATAAATGACAGCTTTCCCCTCTCACACACCTACACTTCACCTCTGAAACTGCTTCTCCTCAGTCATTTCTGCCTTGGAAAGAAGGTAATTCCCCAACAGGGGAATCCATTTGCCCCAGAAAGCTACAGGTGGGAATAAAGTTGAGCACTATCAACTACCTTTAGTAGGTCGCCCTTGCCCAAAAGCCAGTTGTATCTGACTCTAGGGTTCATCTCTGTTTACAGCCAAAGAGCCACCGCTGTCTGTGTCTGTAGACGTTTCTGTGGACATGTGGCAGCCATGCCTCAACACTGGAATGCATGGAACGCTGTTTACCCTCCCAACGAAGTGGTCCCTTTTTATCTACTTGCAATTTCTTGCTTTTGAACTGCTAGGTGGGCAGGAGCTAGGACAGAGACAGGAATACTCGGGAATCAAACTCCAATCTTCCAGTCAGCAAGTTCAGCAACTTAACCACTTGAGCCACCGCAGTCCCTCAGCTACCTTTGCTGCACTTTAAATTGTGCTTTTACATTTTATTTTTTAAAAATCTGCACAATTTACATCTACTCTGTCATGATAAGTAGTCAGCTTCATACAGCATTATCAAGCAGTGAGACATAAGAACAACCACTAACGAACAAAACCTAAATATATAAAGGAATTATTTAGATCAATAATCCTCATGAAGTGTAAGTTATGAAATCTTAAATGGTCTTCATTTCACTGCTATTACTATTTCAGGCTATTTGTCTGTAAAGTTTTAAGCTGCTCCCATGCAAAAACCTCTTCAATAGTTTATACTCCATCTGCATTCTGTCACATAAATGCAGCCATCTGCATCAAATTGGTATTGTGGTTCTTGCTTGCAGCTGTGAAGTTAAATGTTTTTCTTGTTTGTTTTCCACCTTGTTCTTCTCCCTTCCTCAACTAAACTTCACTGTATTTCACATATCCTTCAGTCTTGGCACTTCTCCAGCTGAACTCACCTGCTTTAGATTGTCAAAGTTCTAATAAAAAGGGCCTGCAGATGAGCTTACTGAAAATGTGCAACCGTTTAAGAGACGTCATGAACTGGACAGCAGCCGAGGATTATGCAGAAATTTTAAATTTTATAATTCAGAACTAATGAAAAACATACTCGTGGCTTATTCCTGGACTGAATTTCCCTGTCCACTAATTTCTTCTCCGGTCCAACTGATGTGTATTTTCTTTTGTTCTGGATAAATTATTTACTTGTGGTTAAATAAATAGCATTATGAATGAAAATATATATATTCCCACTGCATATTCTACTAATGAACCACGAATCAACATATCAATTCTTCTGACTGAAGCAATGTCATGGTAAGACAGTAGAGGTTTTTGATGGCTGTTGAATGACTGTTGGGCTGTTGTTGGTTTTTTATTTTCTTGCAGGCTTGCCAAAACGTGAATTTTGTGACCATTGGACCAGTATACGTAATGGTTCTTGAGCAACCTTTTTCAACACTACCACTTGACTGTTCTTCTTTTTACTCTAGCTCAGCGGTTCCCACTGTAGGGCACATGCCCCAAAGGGGGACCTCAATTTCCAGAAGCCTAAGTTAGTACATTGGTTGATTAGTGCTTTGGGGAATTGACTTAAGCGCCTGGGAATTAAAGTCCAAAAACCAAAGTTTTGGAAACACTGCTCTAGCTCCTCCCCTTTAACTCTGAATTGAGAATTATAAATCTCTGCACAAACATGATAGCAGACTTGCTACCCCAGATACTTAATTAAAGAGCAGTTTTTGTTGTTCAGTTGCACAGTCAAGTCCAACCCTTCGTGACCATATGGACCACAGCACATCAGGCTCCTCTGTCATCTGCCATTCTCTGGAATCTGTCCAGCTTCATGTTCACCATATCAATGATACTCTTTAACCATCTCATCCTCTGCCACCCCCTTCTCTTTTTGCCCTCAATATTTCTTAGTAGCAGGTCCTTCTCTAGTGAGTCCTCTCTTCTCATTTAGTGGCCAAAGTGCTTGAGCTTCAGCTTCAGCATCTGTCCTTCCAAGGAGCAGTCAGGGTTGATTTACTTTAGGACTGACTGATTTGATCTCCTTGTAGTCCAAGGGACTTTAAAAAAATCTTCTCCAGCACCACAGTTATTCATTCCTGCCATAGTGAGTGTCTGTAAATCTGTCCTGAATTATACAAAGTTGAAGGAAAGGAGCAGCAGGCAGAAATCTTTAAAAATGTAGCAGTAAGCAAACACACATACCATGTCTTCACCTTCAAACTGTGCATTGTATAGTCCTGCATCCACTTCTTGTGTTTTTTTCACAATGTTCCTGCAGACGAGCCAAATTGTCAGACTGGCTATAAACATGCCGATATCAGGAACAAAAATTCGAATTCCATTGCCTGCATCTGCTTCTTTGACACTGTGTTGTATTGAAAGAGAGAAAATCATCATCATCATCATCATCATCATCATTGCCACTGCCACCTCCACCTCCACCGCCACCGCCACCGCCACCCATTAGCAGGTTTTGTGGCATCTATTATGGAATTTTACTTGTCCTAAACTTTTGTAGACCATGTCCCAATTCTTCACGCTTCTGCAAAAGAAGACCACAGTCTACAGTAGCTCAGGCCAAATAACTTTGTTACCACTTAAAACCTCACAAAACCTCTTTGTTATTTTTCTTGCAACAGACTAACACAATTACCACTCTAGAAAAAAATATCACTGTCATCATCATCATCAAAATACTTCTATAGCATGTGGACAAAATCATTTTCATTTGGACAAATCCAAATCTGTTTCCAACATTACAAAATCAAGTAATAAGCTGATATAAACACAATAATACTGTGTATAAGTAGCTGGGGGAAAGCCAAGACTAAAAGTTAATGGACAAAGTCCTCTTGGATATTTAATATAAATAAGTGTGTGCCTTCAGGTTTATTCTCTTATGGTGATCTTTTTCAGAGTTTTCTAGTAGAGAATACAAAGCTTGCCCAAGGCCATATAGGCTGGCTCTACTCATAAGAGGCACTGCAGGAAATCCAAATCCTAACCTCTGGTTCCACAGCCATATATAGAGTGACCCATGAGTCGCTACACATAGGGTAAATATCCAAAAGGATTTTAACCATTGTTTCAATTATCAGATGAAAGAAACTAGCACTGAAGAAGGTGGTCTATAAATTGAATAAATAAATAAATAAATAAATAAATAAATAATATACCATAAAAAGACAATATTTCCCAGGGTGGAAGCCCATGTGGAGAAGACCCTTTGGCCTTTTCTATGTCACTAACAAACAGAAATACCTAGTTCATGGCATCAACAACTTGGTCTTTCCTGAAGTCTGTGTTTGTGTTAGACTAATAATTAGAGAGCCATTCCTTGAGGTTATCTGGAAGTGAGTTATATCCAAGTGTTTGCCTGTTAATATTAATAGTCCAAAATTCCAAAAGTAGTCAATTGGCAACCAGAACTGTTCTTCTGATACAGTTGTATTACTGTTGTAATATGTAGGTGCTAACACAGCCAAGTCAGTAACCTAGGCACTGCAGTTTGCATCAGCTGTAACTTCTAAACCCCTTTAAGAGTAGCACCATATTGAGTGCATTACCATGATATAGAATGATATGAGGCCATCAATGTGCAGAACACAGTGCTCAAGCTAATAATTATATAGTTAAATCAAACAATGATAAAGGAAATCCTTGTCTTGTTCCTTAGATCTTAGGGAAATTTGTTGTGTTACACCCCTTACTGTATGTGCAAAAGATAAGAGAGAAAGGACTCCCATCTTCAATTTTCAATTACTCTTCAAAGGAACTTGCTGTTCCAATTTGCATGCATGACAGAATTGCACAGCACATAGGACCAGCCATGCAATGAGGCAGAGTGATAAAATCACTTCAGACAGCTTTTTTTTCATGTCAGAATATGGCAGCAAGCACTTGTTTAAAGTATTTCTAATACATTTATTCTATTTTTACTAGAGATATTATTTGTGAAACTTTTCTACCTTATGACAACAATAATTTCTTTAACCACACACAAACCCTAGTACTATGGACCTTGACTTGAGGGTGGATTATTTCCTACCATGCTTCAGTTTTCTTAAAAATACAAACAAAATGAAGTTTTGTTCAGTGCCAAATTAGAGGCCAGTACCTAATTACCAGTTACTTAACAATTGGTAGAAACACACACAACCCACAAGTAACAAGCAAGCCAATTATTCCAGTTACCTAAAATGAACAAATTATCTCAAGGGATTGGGAAGATTCGCCAATTCACCTACTAAGCAACAGATGCCTTACCCTACAATAAAGTGTGCCATATTTGATTGCACAATGGTCTCCCTTACAATTAAATGGACAAAGCAGACTTTAAAGGGGAGGAATTATCTAGAGGTGTGATGGCAAACCTTGGCACTCCTGGTGTTCTTGGACTTCAATTACCAGAAGTTCAAATCCTTGGGATTAGCAGCTCCCTTTACAACATTCACTTCTACAACCACAAAAACACTAGCTAATCCTCACTCTACCCCCACAGTCTCCCAAACTCTTTTTTATGGCCATTGTAAACTGATGCATTAACACCAACCACCAAGTGTGACAAGTAAGAGAACAGAGGTGGAAAGGAAACAACAGAAAGCTGCACAGGAGTGAGAAAGAGACAAGCAGTATGCATAAAAGTGAGAAAACAAGAGGTTAGAGAAGGGCATGCAGAAAGTAAGAATGAGGAAATATGAAGCAGAAGTGAGGAGGCAGCAATGGTTACATTTATGAGGCATAAAAATTGTCCAGGAGCAAAACCCCAATATTAGAAGTGTGCCTTACAGGAAAAGAAAGGTTCAACTTGCAAAATTTTGCTATTCAGTCATCATCAGCAAAACCACTGAGGCTGCAAATGTGGAATTCTGTAGTACTATACTACTTGCATAGTATAATACCAGTGCTATGGTGAAGCCCTTTGGCACATCATAAATAGAAAACTATATGTTCATATATTTATTGTGGATATTAAAAAGTAGAAAAAAGGTAGTACACTGAAGGAAAAAAATTAGATGGGTATAAAATGTATATCATTTTTTAAAAATGGAACAAACTTGAAGAGTTATAAATCTTCCAAGCCTTCACTCACATATTTGTAACCAAATACCCATCACACATCTGGGCAGCTAAATAGGGGTGGAGGACTTGTTTGGCAACATGTTCACTGCATATCAACCAACATTTGTCAAATGTTTGCTCTCTAAACATCATTACACAGAGAACTGCTATTTAACAACTTGAACTCACACGCCAAGATTGGCAGTCTCATTACTGACATAAAGCATGCAGCATTTATGGGTTTGTGTAGCATACAAAAAGCAGAGTTGTGCCAAATATAAATCTGGACACTCCTTTCCATGCTATTTCATATGCCTCATTTGTTTTCTATACAAGCCAAATTAGGTGTTCAGAGATTTTTAGTTTTGTTTTGTCAGTGGACCTCATGCTGTACATTTGATTGTACTACCACCCAAATCCTAGAGGACCTGATGTCAGCACTGTGTTCTGTGCGCCATCTGTAGCTATATACATAGTTCCATGCTTATTTATTTCTCGTGGACCCGATGTTAAAAAAACCAGAAAACTTAAAGCAAATGCTGCTGAAAAGTTTTTACAAGGACTTCATCCCAGCAAGGTTAAGGAAGAAGGTTGAGAGGGGGGAAAGGAACTGGCACAAGTGGATGATAAAACACATACAGGTGAAACTTGGAAAATTAAAATAACATAAGAACATAAGAACAGCCTTGCTGGAACAGGCCACAGCCCATCCAGTAGAGCATTCTGTCTCACACAGTGGCTCACCATTTGCTTCTGGGTATTCCCAAGTAGATGCCTTCACCTGCTTAGGATTCCCTGGAAATGGCATTGAGATATATCCTGCCTATCTCTCCAACCCGGAGGTTGTTCTTAGGTATCCATAATTAGAGCCATTGATACCCTTCTCCTCCATGAACTTGTCTAATTCTTTCTTAAAGCTGTCAAGACTGACAGCTGTCACCACTTCTTCTGGCAGAGCATTCCTTAGACCAGTGATCCTCTGGGTGAAAAAGTACTTTCTCTTATTTGTTTGAGAACTAGTACCCAAAAGTTTCATGGAGTGCCCCTAGTTCTAGTGTTGTGTGATAGGGGAAACAGTTTTTCCTTATCTACTTTGTCCACACCATGCATGATTTTATAAACTTCAATCAGGTCAAATCTTAGACACCGTCGTTCAAGAGTGAAGAGGCCCAACCATTGCAGCTTCAGATGGTAAGAAAGGTGTTCCAGTCCACTAATCATTTTGGTTGCCCTCCTCTGCACTTTTTCCAGCTCCATAATATCCTTCTGGAGGTATGGCGACCAGAACTGTACACAATATTCCAGATGGGGCCTCACCATAGATTTATAAAGAGGCAAAATTACACTTGCTGACTTATAATCTATACCCTTCCTAATGATCCCTAGCATTGAGTTTGCTTTTTTCACTGCTGAGGCACACTGGGTTGACACCTTCATTGAGCTGTCCACCAGGACACCAAGGTCCCTTTCCTGGTTTGTCGCAGAGAGTTCAGACCCCATCAGTTTATAAATGTAATTGGGTTTTTTTGCCCCAACATGCATCACTCTGCACTTACTAGTGTTGAAGTTCATTTGCCACTGTTTTGCCCACTCCCCCAGTGTCAAGAGATCCCTCTGGAGCTCCTCACAATCTCTCACAGTTTTCACTACCCTGTATACTTTAGTGTCATCAGCAAATTTGGCTACCTTGCTATTTAATCCTACTTCTAGATCATTTATGAAGAGGTTGAAAAGCAGGGGTCCCAGTACTGAACTTTGAGGGACCCCACTCTTTACTTCCTTCCACTTGGAGAAGTGTCCATTTAGTGCTACCATCTGTTTCCTGTCCCTTAGCCAGTTGCTGATCCAGGACAAGACCTATCTTTTTATTCCATGACTGGTAAGTTTATTCAAGAGGCTTTGGTCAAAAGCCTTCTGAAAGTCCAGATAAACAATGTCAACTGGATCCCCCTTATCCACATGCTTGTTGACACTCTCAAAAAATTCCAACAGATTAGTGAGGCATGATTTGCCCTTGCAAAAGCCATGTTGGCTCTCCTTTAGCAGCGCCTTCTCTTCTATGTGCCTATTAATTCTATCTTTTAGGATGGTTTCCAACACTTTACCTGGGACACATGTCAAACTGAGAGGTCAGTAATTTCCTGGATCACCCCTGGATCCTTTTTTGAAAATTGGTGTTACATTCGCTACCTTCCAGTCATCAGGCACAAAGCCTGATTTGAAGGAAAGATTATATATATATTGGCTAGGAGATCAGCAATTTCATCTCTAAGTTCTTTATGAATATCGTGCAAATGTTCATTCAGTTCAGTAATGCAACTTAAAAGGTGAAACAAATATATGAGATAGACTCATTACATGCAAAGCGAGATAGTTCAAGCCTTACTTTGTTATAATATTGATGCTTATGGCTTACAGCTTATGAAAACACCAACCCCCCACCCACCTCATGTACCCTGGGAGGCCAGTTGATCCTACAATTCACAAAGACTGGAGTTCTCAAACATGCCTAATTTTAGGTAAAAGTAAAGGTCGCCCTTGCTCAAAAGCCAGTCGTATCCAACTCTAGGGTTCACTGCTCATCTCTGTTTATAGCCAAACAGCCACCGCTGTCTGTGTCTGCCAACATTTCCATGGACATGTGGCAGGCATGCCTCAACACTGGGGGAATGCACTCAATGCTGTTTACCTTCCCACAAAAGTGGTCTGTATTTATCTACTTGCAATTTCTTGTCTTCAAACTGCTAGGTTGGCAGGAACTGGGACAGAGATGGGACAGAGATGGGAGCTCATGCTGTACCCAGCAATTGAACTCTGACCTTTCAGTCAGCGAGTTCAGCGTCTTAACTACTTGGACCTCAATTTCTGACATGGACATCGGATTCATAATCTTTAGAGAAATTAAGAATAGACACAGAAACATTATAGGTAATCACAAACTGCATCCATCTTCTATAGTGAAATAAATATAGGAGTCTTGATATAGTTCTGTTACTATAAATTAAATATAATATAAATTATATCAATATTAAAAAATTATATCCCAATGAAGAAAACCAACTGAGATTATACAGCTAAGGCACAAATGAGAAGAGAGGATTCACTTGAGAAGGCCTTGATGCTGGGAATGGTCGAGGGCAAGAGAAGAAGGGGGTGGCAGAAAATTAGATGGTTAGATGGCATTGTTGACGCAATGGGCACAAAGCTGGGCAGGTTGAGGAGAATGGTGGAGGATAGGGGTGTCTGGTGTGCAGTGGTCCATGGGGTTACAAAGGGTTGGAATCATGTGCAACTGAACAACAAAACAAATGAAGCACAAACTATTTATAAAACTGTTGGATGACAAAAATATATAAACATATGTGACAAAGCTTGGCTATTTTCAGAAGCTTTGGGCATACAGTGGTACCTCATACAATGATTTTAATACGTTACACAGGGCTCGTTGTTGTTGATGCATGCATCGTATAGCGATTTTCCCTATGGCATGCATCGTACAATGATTTTTTTTCACTAAGTGATTTTTCCCATTGAAAAATTGTTGTATGATTTTTACCATAGGGAAAATTGTTACTCGGGACGCCATTTAAAAAAAAAACCAATTGTTACTGTATTTTTCGGACCATAAGACGCACTTCCCCCCTAAAGTGGGATGGATGACAGTCCGGGGCAGGGGAAAGAAAAACATAATCTGTTGGAATTTTTTGAGAGTGTCAACAAGCATGTGGATAAGGGGGATCCAGTTGACATTGTTTATCTGGACTTTCAGAAGGCTTTTGACAAGGTCCCACACCAAAGACTCTTGAATAAACTTACCAGTCATGGAATAAAGGGACAGGTCTTGTCCTGGATCAGCAACTGGCTAAGGGACAGGAAACAGAGGGTAGCACTAAATGGACACTTCTCCAAGTGGAGGGAAGTGAAGAGTGGGGTCCCCCAAGGTTCAGTACTGGGACCCCTGCTTTTCAACCTCTTCATAAATGATCTAGAGGTAGGAGTAAAAAGCAAGGTAGCCAAATTTGCTGACAACACTAAATTATACAGGGTAGTGAAAACTGTGAGAGATTGTGAGGAGCTCCAGAGGGATCTCTTGACACTGGGGGAGTGGGCAAAACAGTGGCAAATGAGCTTCAACATTAGTAAGTGCAGAGTGATGCATGTTGGGGCAAAAAAAAAACAATTACATTTATAAACTGATGGGGTCTGAAGTCTCTGTGACAAATCAGGAAAGGGACCTTGGTGTCCTGGTGGACAACTTAATGAAGGTGTCAACCCAGTGTGCCTCAGCACAAACTCAATGCTAGGGATCATTAGGAAGGGTATAGAAAATAAGACAGCAAGTGTCATTTTGCCTCTTTATAAATCTATGGTGAGGCCCCATCTGGAATACTGTGTACAGTTCTGGTTGCCATACCTCCAGAAGGATATTATGGAGCTGGAGAAAGTGCAGAGGAGGGCAACCAGAATGATTAGGGGACTAGAACACCTTCCTTACTATCTGAGGCTGCAATGGTTGGGCCTTTTTACTCTTGAACGACGGCGTCTAAGAGGTGACCTGATTGAAGTTTATAAAATCATGCACGGTGTGGACAAAGTAGATAAGGAAATACTGTTTTCCCTATCGCACAACACTAGAACTAGGGGACACTCGATGAAACTTTTGGGTACTAGTTCTCAAACAAATAAGAGAAAGTATTTTTTCACCCAGAGGATTACTGGTCTATGGAACTCGCTGCCAGAAAAAGTGGTGACAGCTGTCAGTCTTGACAGCTTTAAGAAAGGATTAGACAAGTTCAAGTTCATGGAGGACAAGGGTATCAATGGCTATAATTATGGATACTTAACGACAACCTCGGGGTTGGAGAGATAGGCAGGATATCTCTCAATACCATTTCCAGGGAATCCTAAGCAGGTGAAGGCATCTCCTTGGGAATACCGTGAAGGAAATGGTGAGTCACTGTGTGAGACAGAATGCTGGACTGGATGGGCTGTGGCCTGTTCCAGCAAGGCTATTCGTATGTTCTTATGTTCTTATATGAAAAACAAGTGGCCACTAGAGGACAAAAATTGCAATTTTCCATTTAAATGCATTGGAAATAAATTTCTTGTATTCAAAAGTTTTCTGTTTGTATGTTCCCAATGCATTTAAGTGGGAAACCAAACCTGTGCTTAAAAAGAAAGGGTTTCACTTACTTTGATGCCTTTGTCTCTACTCCACATGGACAAAATGGAGGGGGGGTATATGCTTCCTGGTTGAAAGAAGAGCAAGCGGCTAGGCTAGAGTATCGCTTCCTTCCTCAGTGCAATTGGCTTGCCTGCCCATTTCCCCTGCAGCACCACCACTGGTTGGAGGTGCAAAATATATATATTTGTTTTCCTGCTCTGAAAACTGTGTGCGTCTTATGGTCAGGTGCGTCTTATAGTCGAAAAAATACGGTATATGATTTTGTTGCTATACGGGGTGATTGTTGTATGACATTCCACTGTATTATATAACCATTATAAACTGAGGCATGAGTGCTTCTTAGTTCTCTCCATAATTTATACATGAATAAAGGATCAAGTCCAACAAAATTAAAAAATTAAAGATGAATTATTAAATTATACAGGCTACAACACTTCAGATTAACTGCAACACTAAATTGCTCTCTAGATTCAAACAAAGGCCAGTTCACATCCTGCTGCTCATAAGTGTACCACTGTATGTTCCCCAGCTACTGGTGTCCACAGGAGGTTAGAACATGCCAAGAAAAACACTGGCAACAGTCAAACAATTCACTGCTCAAACGACACCAGCAATAAAATTGTGTGTATTATATACTTGCTTCCATCCAAGATTCTGAATTAAACGGTATGAGAAAAAGACAAAAATAATTCCGCAGCAAAGAAAATAAGCACATGGAGCAGCATCACCTAGAAATCGTATTCAAATATTTTTGCCAAACACTCTACTTGTAAATCAAGAAATGGAACCTTTTGTAAAAGAACCTTTCTTAATGGTACCAGCCTAATGGAATTGCTGCTCTGGATTTGATGAATGCTTCATCCTACTTCAATATAGAGTATATCCATTTAATAATTGTTTAATTATTCCAGGTTATTTAAAAATGTGCACAATTAATAGGAAAAAAGTTAATTCTCCTTGGCTTTGCCATTTAACATTTAATATTTATGTCATGGAAGCCCCGATGTTGGGGCTTAGAGGCTCTGCAGAGCTCGCCTGTCAGCTGGCCGAGGAAGAGGCAGGGAGGACAGAACTTGCTGCACCTGGTCACCTTTCCGCAACCTCAAAAGTGGCTCCTGCACCTCCTGCCACCACCATCACCAATGCCGGGCTTGGAGGCTCTGCAGAGCTCGCCTGTCAGCTGGCCAGAGGAGGAGGCAGAGAGGATAGAACTTGTCATACCTGGGGCTTGCCTTTTTTCTTGATCTGTAATTGTGTAAATTGTTATTGAAACTCTACTGTTTATTTTTATTGCATTCATGATATTGTATTTTGATATAGTATTTTTCTCTATTGCATTATTGCTGATATTGTTTGACTTATTTACTTATACTTGTTTATCTATTGTATTGCTTATTATTGTTGTTTTGCCACTTCGAGTCGCCCTTGGGCTGAGGGAAGCAGGGTACAAATAAACCTATGAATGAATATGAATGAACTGTTCTTGTCAGTAGTTAAGCTTGCATACTTGACATCCACACTACAGGTCTCTCCCAAATGTGCTGAGGATACATTCCAAGATCATCTGTGGATACAAGAAACTGCTGATAATAGATACAGTGAGTGCCTGTTGTCTGTCCCAGGTCCTGCCAACTTAGCAGTTCGAAAGCAATTGTAATAGATAAATAGGTACAGCTTTGGCGGGTAAGGTAACAGTTTTCTGTGAATTTTCTGGGTCCTCCTGGATGCGCGCCTGCTGCTAGAATAACAGGTGGTGGCTGTGGCCAGGAGGGCCTTTGCACAGTTACATGTAATTTGCCAGTTGCGCCCACTCCTGGATAGGGATTCCTTGCTCACAGTCACACATGCTCTGGTTACCTCCAGACTTGATTATTGTAATGCGCTCTACATGGGGCTGCCCTTGACAACCATTTGGAGGCTACAGCTGGTCCAGAATGCAGCGGCCCGGGTAGTGATGGGGTGCGGGCACTATGTCCATGCCTCGCCTCTGCTTCGTTACCAGTTACTGCACTGGTTACCAGTTGAATTGTCTCTGGGTGCAATTCAAGGTGCTGGTAATGACTTTAAAGCCCTTCATGGTAGTGGGCCAGGCTACCTAAGAGACCGCATCATCCCAAGAGAATCTGCCCACCCCACCAGGGCGGACCGGAGGGGCTCCCTCAGTGTTCCTTCAGCTAGAGGGGCTCACCTCTCTAGCACTAGGAGAAGGGCCTTCTCCGTGTCCGCCCCAGCTCTGTGGAACCTCCTGCCAGTAGACCTTTGGCTACAGATGGATTTGCTGCCATTTAGGAAAGGGCTGAAAACCTGGCTGGCAGGGCAAGTATGGGGGGCCGACGGGGTGTTGACTCCCTTCCGCTCGTTGGCTCTACTAGAAGTATATGTCCCTTTTTACTGATGGGTGGGAAGGGAGGGTCTTTTAACTGGGAGTTGATTTTTAAGAGTTTTATGGAAGTTTTGGGGGAGTTTTAGATTCTTATGTATAAGTGTGCCACCCTGAGTTGCCCTAGGGCAAGTGGGTGGGGTATAAACTCAAATAAATAATAATAAATAATAATTTTTGTGTCTAGTCATGCCTGCCACATGACCCCGGAAACATCTGCAGATGCAGACAGTGCTGGCTCTGTAAACAGAGATGAGCACCAAACCCTAGAGTCGGATACAACTGGCTTTCGAGCAAGGGAGACATTATTATGTATGTCAGGGATTTTTAATTGCATTTTTAGACCAATGGATGGCAGAAACCAGGAACACTGAACCCATTGATATGGAGGGATGATGTTTACCTTAACATTCAGAAATATTATTAAAGTGGTAAGTGAAAATCTCAGAATATGTAGCATTTTTCTTCATGTGATTTTCTTTTTCAACACTGTTTGCATACATATAAGGTTTAAAATAGTATCCCAGCATCATAAACTCCCTGCCAGAAGAAGTGGTGACAGCTGTCAGTCTTGACAGCTTTAAGAAAGGATTAGACAAGTTCATGGAGGACAAGGGTATCAATGGTTGGAGAGATAGGCAGGATATCTCTCAATGCCATTTCCAGGGAATCCTAAGCAGGTGAAGGCATCTCCTTGGGAATACCAAAGCAAATGGTGAGCCACTGTGTGAGACAGAATGCTGGACTGGATGGGCTGTGGCCTGTTCCAGCAAGGCTATTCTTATGTTCTTATGAACATGGAGAAATGTTAGTAAATACCTGGCATTTTGCACTATTTCAAGGAATAAATATCTGGCAATATTGCAACTATTAAAGTCCAGCAATACAAAAGCATGCACGGTTGTTACATTGCCAGGAAAAAGTCACTTAAAAATAATCAAAAGCAGCAATATGAATTTTCAAAAACAAAAAAACAGATGGACCATTATTCATCTGACTTGCTAATTATTTCTCCCTTGATTGGTTAATTATGAATTGATATCTAATTAGTTAGCTAAATGAGACAGCTGCATCTTATCGGATGATGCATTAAAAAATATTTAATGGGACCAGTGAGCTACTACTACATACTCCTTAACCTACATTCTTGCACTGTTATATCAGAGCCATACCTGTCCATACCTGTCAACCTTCCTGGGTTGGCTGGGATTTCCCAGTTTTTGGCACCGATTTGCGCCTTTTACCGCCCCGTGCTGCTGAAACCCGGGAATTTGGCAGTGGGGGAAAGGAGGTACTGCGCAGCCCTTCTGCACACCTGCGCAGGTCACCTTCTACGCATGTGTAAAAGGGTTTTACGCTTGCATCGAACCCTTCTACGCTTGCGTAGAACCCTTCTACGCATGCGTAGAAGGCAACCTATGCAGAACCGTTCTGCGCAGGTCCTGGATTGGCCGGAGCCGCGGTTGACAGGTATGTACCTGTCAAGTGCAGCTCCAGACAATACGGGACCTGCGCAGAACTGTTCTGTGCAGGTCCCTTCTACACAAGCATAGAAGGGTTCTATGCATGCGTGGAAGCCTTCTACGTATCCCCTTCTGCGCAGATCCCTTCTACGCATGCATAGAAGCCTTCTACGCATCACCTTCTGCACAGAATCCTTCTATGCATGCGCAGAAGGGGATGCACAGTGACTACTCCCCCCCCTGCCAAATTACGGGAAGGCGGCGGCTCCGGGCAGGAAAGAAGGAAAAGCGGCACAAAAATACGGGAAATCCTGGCCAATACGGGATACTTGACAGGTATGATCAGTGCTGTTAAATGGATTCAGTCATCATTTTTGTGCAGCACTGATACTGCCACCTTTGCCTCTACAATCATGAAACTCACACAAAAACCGTATGAAATGAAAGGAATATCTAAGAATTGAATGTTTCCCAGTGGATAAAAACTGCCTTCATATACCTGTTCTGAAAAATTCAGGTTATTACAAACAGAAGTTGACTGCCAGGGAACCAAGCTAAGTTCTTCTTCTGTGTCTAGGCCAGATGTGAAACCACCAAAATAAAGGCCTTCATATTCTGAATGTCAGTGCAGGAGTAGATATTGCAAAACATTACTTAGCTTGGTTCCTACTAGGTCAGGCGATAGGAACCAAGCTAAGTAATGTTGTGCAATATCTACTACTGCACTGACATTCAGAATATAAGTGACATATAGTGAAAGCCAAGATTTTTGTTTCTTAGACATGGTGTAGTTCTCTTGGCAAACACATCTTCTTATGTCATCTAAAGTGATACATCATAACTCCCGGCTGTTAAGCTAGCATTTCTCAAGAGGTGATATTTCTGTTTTTCTTGGCAGTTTATTTACCATGTTTAAACAGCTAATGACAAAAAATATTAACTAACATTCATGAAAGAACACAGAACATTCTTTGAATTATATTCAAGGATATCCTTATTGTGCAGGTATATAACTTTCAGGTTTGTTTGTTTTTTTCAATTCTTGTACTGTATCCTCTAACTTAGTTCTGTATCCAAACAAATCAAGCTGTAATGCCAAAAAGATTACTTTCATACTAGCAGGGACATGTTTTGTGAGGTGACAAGCAATGTTTGGCCGATGGCCCCTGTTGCCAAATATTTGACTATTAAACTAGGTATGGAGACTGTATCTACCTTGGCAATCTGATCCAATGGTGACATTGACAGGAAAAGGCAGCTGCTTCCTTTCACATTTAGAAATGTGAAAACAAGGCTTCCAAGTTGGCAATCAAATGGTGTGCAAAAGGAAAGATTAATTGTAGCTTCCTGAGGCATCCCAATGAAGAACACAAAGAAGAGTCCTATTCTCTTTTTTTTAGTGTAACCTATTCCTAACAAAATGCAATGGCAGGAGTTACATTCAAATTAAGTTGTACGCATTCCCACATGTGCATATAAAACTATTGTATATGGATTCCCAAATATGCATATAAAACTATTGATCCATAAAAATTGGTCCCCTTGAATTAAATAGACACAACAGAGTCCAATAGATAGAATTTTTCACTAACTTTGCAGGAGTCCAGTGGGGAAAAAGTTAAAGAATCATATCTGACATCATAAAAAGGGACAAAAAGGACTTTTCTAGAAATAATGTTTTAGAGGTTTGTGATGAACTCTGTTTATATTTCTATAATCCCACTACTTATAAACATTATATCCCATTTTCCCTTTTATACAGCTGTTTTACTTGTCCTTTTAATTATGCTGCAATCCTGAATAGTCTTAACAGCTAATAGTCTCATGACTCTTGTGTGCATCAACTTGCCAGGATACCATGAAATTAATTTTAAAACACCATCATTTAAACAAGAGGAGGTCAGTGTATGCAGTTCCAACATGACCCTAAACAAAGCTAAATGTGAAGATCCAGTGAAGTGAGTTTAAGAGGGAATATTTCTTTTTTTTAACTTCTGATATCCATATTATTCATAGGTTATGTGATGTTCTGTGTAACTGGTAGCCTTCACTTTTTATGCAAAAATTGTCAGACCCTATACATCACTGGACTGGAAGCCATAGGTAGCTGTCTTTTTGTTTAGACAGTTAAACTATCTTAGAACAGAAGAGCATACAGGAAGTTTGATCAGACTGAGAACCATTTTTCTTCTACAAAAATTAATTTGTTTATGTTTACTATAAACATATCATGGTTGGGATACCAAAACCCAGCAGGGGAAAGTAATGCACATTTATAAAACTGGAGTTGTTTCTGTGGCAGTTCTCAGTATGCTTTTTAAACTGCTTTCACAAAAACTAGCTTTACAGTTAAAGCTTTGTTGTTCAAAGGTCTATAAATGCACACCTTCTTAGATAAAATAATGAAGCTGTTCTGAATTTTGAAACTGCAACTCAGAAGCTTTGCATTTTTTAGCCAGGGATGCATTTCACAGGTTATTGTGAAGAAAGCAGAAATATATTCAACCCTTTCCCCTCAATCTCACATGCCTCTTTTCATTTGATTTCCTCTTCATATTTCACCCTTCGCCCACTCTATTACAACTCCAAATCTCAGAAACAACTCAGCACTCACAGCCCTGACCATCAAGACATGAAAGCCTCTCCAAGTTCATCATCCTGCTTTAGACAGTGGGTGCATTCCAAGAATCTAATCTTCCAATCTATGAGTCTGGTACATGCAATTATATTTTATTTATTCTCATCTGATATTCCTAGAATTTTTCATTATCCTTCATTTAATTCTCAACTAGAATTCATGTGATTTTGTGGCTGGATGCCTCTTTCAAATTCCCCAAAGAGAAATAATTGTGCATCTTTTAATCTTGAATGTGTTAATTAAAGGAAAGATCCTCAAAACCAGAACTCGTGTTTGTACGAGTATAATAATAAATCTGAAACTGCCAAAATAAAAAGATTATAAGCATGGGTCTCTGAGACCATACGTATTCTTATATATGTGGTTGGAGAGTGTAAATCTGGTCCTACTTCCTAGGTCTTGAACAAAAGACATGTGGACATGTGGACTGGACTGATCTAAAGATAAATGGCCTATGTAGTGGATTACTAACTTGTAGAACAGTCTACCTATTGAAAGGTATTGAGGATGCCTTTGGTTTATTTCATAAACAACACAACTGTTTCGTGCTGATAAAAAGGGCTAAGGATTTCTCTCAGGCTGAACTTCTGCAAGATGGAATGAGCCAAAAAACAACAACACAAAACAGGTATGTAATTGATATGGCAACAAAACTTTGGCTGGAACAGTAGTAACAGGCTACAAAATTGGATGCTTTCAATGGTTCCATTCCCAGAATGTACCCTGATAAGATACTATAATCATGTCATATGCTGCCGGACAAAGGATTTGTTTTCTGGGAATAAAGAAAGGTGATAAAATGGACTTTTCTCCCAACTTGCCATCTACCAATATAGAACTGAGGGACTGCAGTGGCTCAAGTGGCTAAGAAGCTGAATGGAAGGCAAGCAGGGTCAGCAGTTCGAAACCCGAATACTGCAGGACGGAATGAGCTCCCGTCTTTGTCCCAGCTTCTGCCAACCTAGCAATTCAAAAGCAAGAAATTGCAAGTACTGTAGATAAATAGGGACCACTTCAGTGGGAAGGTAAGCAGTGTTCGGTGCGCTCTGGTGTCTAGTCTTGCCTGCCACATGATCACAGAAATGTCTGCAGAAGCAGACAGTGCTGGCTTTTTGGCTATGAAACATAGATGAGCACTGAACTCTAGAGTCGGATATGACTGGCTTTCGAGCAAGGGTGACCTTTACCTTTACCTTTACCTAACATGGAACTGAAATTTAGGAGTAAATGTGTCAGTGAAACAAAAAACAATTGCTACTTTAGAGGAGAAGACTCAGAGACATGTTCATTCACACCCACAAGCAGAGGTTTCCAGCTCATTTTTTTTGTGTAATTGTTATTTTGCAGATTTTGACCACCTTTAAGGCTTTTGGGCCTGAGCTGACTTGCACACATGTGAATGCACATGCAAACGCACACACCAGTGACGTCACTAGTTTATTTTACATTTTCCTTTTCATTTACTCATTCAGAGTTTCCTGGATCAGTTTTTTTGCATTTTCAAAGTCTTCAGAACTTGATCCTTAGAATATGTAGCTCTATGTCTTTCCTTCTCAGGCTCAAACACTGCTGAACATGGTAAGCTTCAAGTACAGGGCTGGTGGGAAGTTAAGGGGCAAATAAAATGTTTTATAAAGGGCTAACTGTAATCTGGATTGTTCTACTGATCTCTTTTATATTGTGCCATCATCTCATGCATTCTATTCTCTGTTTATCTGCTGTAATTTAAATAAATCATTAAATAAATTTCACCTGTGAATGGGCTCAGATTGACCCACACAAATAAGGAACCTCATTTTCAGAGTGAACAATCGTTATTGCCACATTAGATTCTCTTTCAGTATAATCCAAATCAGTTCTGTCATTCTCCACTATGAGGTCACCCTTGCTCAAAAGCTAGTCGTATCCGACTCTAGGGTTCAGTGCTCATCTCTGTTTATAGCTAAAGAGCCAGTACTGACTGCATTTGCAGACGTTTCCATGGACATGTGGCAGGCATGCCTCAACACCTGAGTGCACAGAACACTGTTTACCTTCCCACCAAAGTGGTCCCTATTTATCTACTTGCAATTTCTTGCTTTCGAACTGCTAGGTTGGCAGGAGCTGGGACAGAGACGGGATCTCACTCCATCGTGCAGTACTTGGGAATCAAACTCTGACCTTCTAGTCATCAAGTTCAGCATCTTAACCACTTGAGCCACCAAAGTCCCTTCTCCACTATGAACAGCCGTCTAAATACAGTATCTGAAGGAAGACTGACCATCTTTCTGCAGAGATGTTACCCTTCCATCTTGACACATGATGTTGTATTTGCTACCAAATTTCAACACATTCAAGGGGGAGCTGTACATAGTTCACAAAACATGAATTTTCCACTTGTCATCCAAAAAAAAACAAAAACCCCATCATAAGGAATGATTCAAGATTCATGGCTACTATGTTCTCTCTCCCTTTAACTGGCAAAAGACTGGGTTTTAATAATTTCATAAGGTAAAGGTTTCCCTTGCTCGAAAGCCAGTCGTATCCGACTCTAGGGTGCAGTGCTCATCTCTGTTTCTAAGCCGAAGAGCCAGCGCTGTCTGCTTCTGCAGACGTTTCTGTGGTCATGTGGCAGGCATGACTAGACACCGGAGCGCACGGAACGCTGTTATTTCATAACAATGTTTTAATTTATGCTATGGAGCTGTGTTGGTTTTCAGAATATGATGTCAGCCTTCCTAAAGAATATGATCTGATAAATACAGTACAATGCAAAGCAAGTCTCCTTTCTCACACATGCACATTTATTTTCAGGCCACATTGCATCATAAATTTGGCAGTCATAAAGTGTATTTTTTACTTTTTAAAAAAGCAGATGTGGAATATAAACAGGTAGGCATTTGACCATTTCAACTAATTTGAAACAGCAAATAATGGATTGAAGTAATTATACCTTTCTGGGGTACACTCAGAGGTACAGATTCAAGAAAAATCAGACATTCTATTCAGAGAAAATTCTGCTCTTTAAGCGAGTTAGTCTCTAAACAAGGCTCTCTTTATGCGAGGTTTTACTGTATACTTAGCTTGCTAGGGAAAGCTATGGGTAGCCTTCAAGATTGGACATGGCAGCCAGACACATGGTAGTCTGTGGCTCAATGTGTTTTGAGTTTGGATTTGAAATACTGAGTTTGGATAGCAGAGCATTAGCAGTGACCATCAGTCTATGTGAGAACCAACTGCTTGAAGTTATCTCTGCAGCCACTGCTGGCAAGAAAATGTTTTCTCCAAGGACAAGATTTTAAAAAATAGCAAAACAGACCAGCAACATTCTTCTGAGAGAGACAATAAAAGAAAGGTCAAGGTCTCTCTTGCTCGAAAGCCAGTCATATCCAACTCTAGGGTGCAGTGCTCATTTCCATTTCCAGCCGAAGAGCAAGTGCTGTCTTCGTCTGCAAATGTTTCCATAGGCATGTCGCAGGGTATGACTAGAAGCCGGAGTGTATTGAGTGCTGTTACTTTTCCAGCCAAAACAGTACCTATTTGTCTACTTGTAATTTCTTGCTTTCGAACTGTTAGGATGGCAGAAGCTAGGACAGATGATGAGAGCTCTACTGACTATTTTTTTAAAAAGGACAATAGAAAGGCCACACAACTTTTTTGGGGGGAAAGGACATGAATTGTAATGTCTGAGTTTCTGGTGTGTTCCACATAATCAAAATAAGTCTAGACCAGTGTTTCCCAACCTTTGGTTTTTGGACTTCAATTCCCAGAAGCCAATGTCAATTCCCCAAAGCACTGATCAGCCAATAGACTTAGGCTTCTGTGAATTGAAGTTCCCCTGTAGTGTGGGCATGAGAACCATTGGTCTAGACCAGCAATAGTGAAACTTTTTGAGACTGAGTGCCCAAACAGAGGGGAAGGGTGAACTCTGTGCTGGGAGGAGGGAGGAAGAGATGGTGTGTGTGCCAAAAGATAGGGCTGGGAGTACCCTCTCTGGCACGCATGCCATAGGTTCGCCACCACTGGTCTAGATCTAACAAATGGCAGCATATGCCCCTCGAAGTAAATCTCTTGAATTCAATCTTTATTCTTATTTCTAAGTAGGCATGAGGTGTAGGCTGCTCTAACAACTTTCCAGGGAAACTGCATCTGTATGTTAATATTACTGGCATTTAATAATTACCTTTCAGTTTTCACTCTTTTGATTTAACAGTTTAAACATGAAGACACGATTGTAAAAATATCATGTAAGATTTGATATCTGAACAATAGCTCACTACAAGTCAACCTACCGGACAGCCCATACGATCAAATGCAGAGTATCTAGCATTTTCTTTTTTAAACATCAGACATTCAATCCTCATGGGGATTTATACATTTTCTTGTATGTAGTTGTTTGCATGCATTTGTCTTCAACATGAGCACCTCTAAACACATACAAAGGTTGAAATGCAGTGTTGTGCTGCTATTGCTACAGTTGTGCAATTGCTCACTCTTGCCCAATGCCATTGCTAACTCTTGCCCAATGGTAGTCTTTGGTGACACTATAAGCTTTGGAGGATTTCCTAGCCCCCTAAAGCATATTTTTGAACCCTAAGGAAGAACCCTTAGGAAGCCCCCTTCCTAATTCTGCTGACCACCAGCATCATTGTCAATATTCCCCTGGAATCCAGCCACGTTTCACCACTTAATGAAAAACAGCAAATACTCAGGATTTGTCCTTTATTTAGCAGAATTTGTGAAAACTTTTCTCCCTCTAACACAAGGATTACAACAGTTGTGAAGCACAGAATGTGAATATGAGGGGGAGGGTTTATGCTTGCTATGTTGCCATGAAAAGGTGAGGTGATGCAAGACCATTATATAAAAAATTAACTAGCCATACTACTAAATTCGTCTTTGTATGTAAGAGGAAATTGACACTCAGCTTACTTCTCGAATCCAATTTGTCGTAGTGTTTTCTCCCATGTAAAGCCTGAAAAAAGGGAAAGAGAAAAGAGAAAGAGAAGAATATTCATTAATAACTTCATACATTTTGTTTGCTTTCATTATTTTTCATCACTTACCAACTTCTGGAAAGTGTACTAAATGAGTTATTTGATGGGCTCAGGATTGGCCCATCTCCATGTGCAAGGGATAAATCAGTTTAAACAGCACAAATACAGGATTCTATGACATGATCATGAGTCCCATGAATCCCAAGTCCAAAATGTTTGAGAGAGAGAGAGAGAGGTTTTTTTATCACTTATGCCTTATGTATTCATTTCAGACCAAAAAAAGTATGAAACAATTAAAAGAAAATATTTTCTTTTGGACTTGTCAGCTGCAACTCAATTTGAGTATAGGTTTTTCCTGCCCCTGGGCACCGGGAGGCCTGGTCTTGGAGGCCGTCTGGCTCTGGGACATCTTCTCCCTCCAAGGCATGCAGGGAAAATGCCATTGGTATGAATTTGTTTAAAGTGGATCCCAGTTTGCCATGAAGTGACCCACACAATATGCTCTTGGAGCCATCTCCCGCAACACATATGAAATGAGACATGCAGGATTTAACACCAGGACCACAAAGGACTGCCGCAGCCTAGAAGATATTATCAAGGTGCATCTTCACAGCCAGTCCATCTGGCATTACCTTTTCCGCCTCCATGACCATTGGGAATCAGACAGTGGTTCCTCCTCTGCTCATTTTGCCATTTTCTCCACTGAGGGGACCATCACCCCTCTGTTTTGGACTAATCCAAGAATAATAACTGCAACAAACTAGTAACTATTCAATGCTTTAAATGAAACATGATTGTTTTTAACAATAACATCAACTTAAATATTTTTGTATCCGAGGACCCTTAAAAATTGGTAGGAAAAAATAATTCAAGATTATGTGGGATTGTATCCAGGGTTCAACAAGTATCATCTATACTAACAGATACACATTACTGCCCATTTGTTTGAAAATTAAATGGCACATTCTAAAATGTACATTAAAATATTAGATAAGTTCCTTTTTTTCTAATGAGAAAAAGGTAACTGCACATAACAGATTTTGTGGTGAACTATTACCCATGAGGTAGAAAAAGCAATATCAGGTAACTTCTGTCCATATTTTCAAGACATTTGTACATTTGGAATTACTTTTTATGCTGAGGATAAATGTTCAACACAGGGAGCCTAATAATGATCCCAGGAAAAGGAGCAATCTTTTTTATATAACAGAAACTAAAACCAAATGGAGGAAGGAAATAAAATGTTATGAAAAAGAGTTAAGAGTTAACATCTCATACCACATTTGGTTTGAGGTTTATAGGTCTAGTAAACTTTAATTTGTTATGGTGTACAGGAAGTTCAATACAAAATGATGTATCACTAATATTTTGACTCCAGTTACGCTAAACAAAATGTTTGGCAAAGAGAAATACAAATTCTGGAAACAGTAAGCAAAACAATAATTTCTCTATGTTTTGTGTCCTTGTTTTGTATGGTTGTATAAGCATACTTAAATTTACTGCTCTCAGGTTCTGACTGTTATTTCACAAACTACTTGGGTCTCTCAGGCAACTCTTAAATGCTCTTTCTGGTTATCTTACTGGCTGGCAATACAGTACAAATACAGTTCTCTTTACAGTCAAGGAAGGTTCAGATTAGGTATTAGAAGTGAACAGCACAGAAAAAAAATGTTGCAGAAAAAGTATTAAACTCTCAGTAACACAATGCAACACTGCAGTAGGAAAGACAATTTTATTATATAGACTTCTGTATTAGATATATAATAAATGAGAAAATATTTTAAAGGATTAAACAAATAAGAATTCAAAGAGAACTCAGCAAGAATAATGACATCAGAAGATGACAACCAGTTTTCAAGAAAGAAAATGATCATAGATAAACTGCAGCCATGCATAATAGGTATGTGTTATAAAATTTCTGTAATATGTGGTAGAGATAGAAGATGAATTAGCTCCATTAATCTCAATGATTTTTTCCAATTCCCAAGATTTGTTGCAAAAAGGAATATGTTATTTCAGGCATTCACACATTAGAAACATTCAGCACACATTTCAGGGAAATAAAATCTGTAATGAAAAATGCACACTTTATAAAACACAAATGGATAACATGTGCACAACCAGGGCACCAGGAGGCTTGGTCTTGGAGGCCGGCTGGCTCTGGGCCATCTTTGCCCTCCAAGTCAAGCAGGAAAATGCCATTGGCATGAATTTGTTTAAGGTAGATCCCAGCTTGCCATGAAGTGACCCACGCACTATGATCACGGTGCCATCTCCTGCGGCACATATGAAATTAGACATGCAGGATTTAACCTTGGGACTGCAATGGACTGCCTCAGCCTTGAAGATATTATTAAGGTGAGCCTTCACAGCCAGTCCATCTGGCATGGCCTCTTCCACCTCCATGACCATTGGGAATCAGAAAGTGGTTCCTCCTCTGCTCATTTTGCTGTTGGGCCCAATACAGTGGTTTCCGTTGGCATTTCCTCCACTGAGAGGGCCATCATGCCACCTAAAGGGGCTCATCCACCTGTAGCCATTGGCTCCTTTAGGGAGTCAGGATATTTACCGCCACCCAACACTCAGCGCTGAGTCACGGTCTACTCCATTACCATAGTGGGATGTCCAGCCAGACATTCAAACATGAGTATAAAAAACAAAACCCAAAGGCTTCCAAGCAACCCTGCATAAAATGTGAGTTGAAAGAAACAACTGATGGTATCTGGAGGAATCCAAAAGAAGTAAAGCAGAGATTTTCACAACCCTATTGTGTGTTATAAATCCACAAAGAGACCTCAAAAGATATTTTAAATACCTTTCTTTTGCTAATCCGGAGTTATCTTGCACAGCATTGATAGTGTTGGTTATTATTTGAATGAATTAAATTATCCCAAAGAAAACTGCAAGATTTGAAATTTGTTAGTCCCAACAATTACTTTTCATAGAATTTTTAAGCAATCTTCTCTCTTCAGCCTTACACTATCTGCTCTGCTCTCTCTCCTCAGTTGCAATGACTTTGATTCATAGGCATACATGCCCAACTAATTGCTACTTTTGGTTTTTGCCAGCACCACGTAACAAGCTAGAGTGGGAGTAACCCTACAATTCACCCCCAGCAGTGTAATCAGTATTCTCAGAGGCAACACAGATCTGCCAACTGACAATTATAGTACAGAACTACTTTAGCCATGTGCCAATCATTAACCATCTATCAGAGGAAGGATTATGCAGTGCTGCATATACTGGTCCTAACTTGGAAAAGGCAACTGTTTGCAAAAATCTGCTTCATT
Source organism: Bradypodion ventrale (assembly GCA_035047345.1). Classification (NCBI taxonomy): domain Eukaryota; kingdom Metazoa; phylum Chordata; class Lepidosauria; order Squamata; family Chamaeleonidae; genus Bradypodion; species Bradypodion ventrale. The sequence goes on along the minus strand of JAWDJE010000004.1, from coordinate 251,504,156 downwards.
ATTTGCACAGCTCTTACTTACTCAACTAAACCACTATTTCTTAAAGGCCCACCGATAACATCAGTGTCTCTGCACTCTCCAAATCTATCTCTAAGCCAAGAACATTGTTTTAAAAAATCCCCTGGGAAAGATCTATTAGCTAAACACCCTACAAACATTCAAAGAAACTAAAACATTTTTTTCACATGGTAATCACTGTAATCTACAGAGCTTCAGGAGAATAGAAATAGCAATTACACTTATATGCAACCCCATAGCACTTAGCGCACTCTCTGGACAGTTCACTAGTTAATTAGCATTTTGCTCTTAACTCGTTTTACCGATCTAGGAAGGATGGAAGCCTGAGTCTAACCTGATCCTATAAGGATCGAACTCACAATGCTCTGGCTGAAGTACAGCAGTTTAACCACTGCGCCACCAGGGCATCCTACCATCAGCAGATTTTGTAATTTTCTTGAGAAGTATCCAACTTGGGCAACCATGGCTTTACTCTCCTCATGTTGTTGTTCAGTCGCAGTCGATTCCAACCCTTTGCGACCCCATGGACCATTGCTCTCCAGGCACCTCTGTCCTCCACCATCCTCCTCAACCCGCCCAGCTCTATGCCCATTCCATCTAGCCATCTCATTTTTGATCGCCCTGTTCTTCTTTTGCCCTCCACCTTTCCAAGCATCAAGGCTTTCTCAAGTGAATCTTCTCTTCTCATTTGATATCCAAAGTACTTTAGCTTCATCTTTACTATTTGACCTTCTAAGGAGCAGTCAGGGTTGATTTCTTCAAAGATTAACTTATTTGTTCTCCTCGCTAAACAGGGGACTCTCAAAACTCTCCTCCAACACCACATTTCAAAGGCATCTATTCTTCTGCGCTCATCTTTCCTAATGGTCCAGCTCTCACAACCATACATTACCACTGGGAATACCATTGCTTTGACTATGCGAATTTTTGTTTGTATGTTCCCCCAGGTTTCTCATAGCTTGTCTCCCAAAAATCAGTCGCCTTTTTATTTTATGGCTGCAATCTCCATCTGCAGTGATCTTGGATCCTATGAAAGTAAAATCTGTCACTGCTTCTACTTCTTCCCCATCTATTTTTCAGGGGCTGATAGGGCCTGTTGTCATTATCTTGGTTTTCTTGATGTTGAGTCTCAAGCCAGCTTTTGCACTCTCCTCTTTCAACCTAATCAGGAGCTTCTTTAGGTCTTCCTAACTTTCTGCCATTAGGGTGGTATCATCTGCATATCTCAAATTGTTGATGTTTCTCCCAACAATTTTGATCCCAAATTGTGATTTCTCCATCCCTGCATCCTCATGCTGCAGCAAAGTATTAGTATTAGGATTTTGGATTTAGAATATGTGATTCCTATTACAGTTTTGCTTCAGAAGCTTGCTCCAAATTGCTTTGCTGCTTAAACAATTCCTATCTGTTTTCCACATTTCTGCTTTACATTAACTTATATTTACAAAGAGAGACTGAAGCATGAAATATTTCAGGAGTTACTAGTTAAACCTAACAGCAACAACTGAGTAATAAAATATGTCATTCTATCTTCTGCCAAATAATCTGTGTGGAACATTGATAGCTCAATGAATTTACCACAGGTACAGCCAACACAAAACTTAGAAACTGAGACCTGTTATAGACCTTGCCCATCTAGAAAGTATAAACGAATACAGCCAAAATGCCCAGGGTATAGCCATAGTTGATAATAATTCAAATTATCGTCAAAGAAAGAGGCAGGACTAGTGAGTTCAACTGTACTGTTGGGGAAAGGCAGTAAATCTGATAGAAAAAGCTACAAAGAAAATCCTTTCTCACATCTGAAAACAATCATATCACCACTAACTTTAGAAAATGGCGGAATGTTCTGTGTTTGTTGTATAAAGCAGCTAGGGAGCAGACACAATCCTTTAAATAGCTAGGCCATGGCTATTTAATGCTTTAACTGCAACAAACAATATTTGGAATTTTCTACTGAAAAAATATGGGGGAAAGCAGCAGCTGTAACACTATCAAGACCATCACTGCCAGTCTTGAAAACATAAACTTTTAAATCTGCAAGATTTATCATTTTAAGAATCTCAACAACCTGCCTGGTATTTTTGGAAAATTGGGATAAAACTTCATCCACATTTAAATGAAAGCACACTTTAAATAACAGCACAACCTTCCTCAGCAGGTTTATCTCTGTGATATTAGCATGGGAAACTAGAGCCAGTCTACATGAACATGTTCAGGCAGTGGCCGAATCCAACATATATGCCAAAAGCATGTCTTCCTAAACATCGAAAAGCTCCTATCACCTGAAAGAATAGTCATGAAGATGGTGATGATAATTATGATGATGTGGCATGAAATTGATTTATAGTCATGTCAACCCTTCAAGGGCTTTCTATACATATACTCAGAAACTATTTATCAGTCTCTCCTTCTGGTGTTGCTCTGGGATCGTGCAGCTTTCCCAAGCCCACAAATGTAGCAGGGCACAGAACGCCTTCAGACGCAGACAGTTTGAATGATCTTGGCTTGCCCCTTTTCTAGAAGGTGCAGTGGAATTTAAACTCCTGGCCCCTGACTCCAAAGCCAGGCACTCCAACACACCGAGCTATTACTAGCTCTTGAGAGCCTAACAGAAGGGAATCCGATTAAGAGAAGTGTGTGCTGCATTTCACAAGATCAAGTTTGTTACTAAGACACGAATAGACACATGATATTCTGTGAAAGGGCGGGATTGCCATTCACCATTATTGTTGAATATGTAGCTTTCTTCTGCATAATTCAGGCCAAGAAATGCAGTTACATTTGTACTATTTCTGATGCTATATAATTACATGCTAACCTAGCATGGTTGGTATGGACACCTAAAGATATCAGTAAACACTAGAAGGAAACTCAGTTTCTCTGTGGAGGAAACTATTGCTGGAAATCAGAAACTAACTGAAATTCTGGCAGTGAAGCTTCACATCACAAATGAAATCATTCAGCCTTTCAAAGAAAACACAGACTATTCTCATGCCACACACAAAGCCTGCTAAATTCTGCTCTACATAATGAACGATGAGTGTGGAGCAAGGGAATGGTATTAAATTGAATCTGGTTAGGTAACTTGGTTTCATTTCAATCCAAATGGCAATTTTAACAACTGGCACTCATGTCAAGATCATTAAGATTGTTTTTTTAAAAAAACTACATTCTGGAATGAAAGAAAGCAGATGGTTGCCGAAAATCTGAATAGTGAGGAGAATCTCTTAGCACTTAAAATCAAAACGCTGTAAATCATTAGGGAGCTGAAATTATTTAAGAAGCCAAGTAAAATCATGAGTGGATAGGTAGGGAACCGTCTGTAAGTGAAAATAAACTACAGGATCAATATAATAACAGCAGCAAAAGAGAATGGGCAAAACCTTCCACTTTCAACATACTCAAACTTCAGTACAATAAAACCTCGCATAAAGAGCGCCTCGCTGAGAGACTAACTTGCTTAAAGAGCAGAATATGATTTATAAATTGTTAACATTAGACCTGATCCAAATTGTTCTGGAAACAACTGTGGTTTGTTTCAAATTATGAACACTGAACAAGACGAAGCAAGAATATCCCAAATCCTTCAGATCATGTGAATAAGTTATGTAGAATTTATGTAATGCACTTTGTAAACCTAATCTTTCATCTTCATACAAATTACTTTTTAACACGGTTAACACTGTAACCTATCTCTGAATTGTAATAGCAACAATTGCTGAAATGTAATCCATTTTATTTTCCTATTATGTACCAGTCATATCACATTAATTTGTACAGTAATACCTTGGATAACGTTAAAACTTAGTTCCACAAGTCTTAACATTATTGGATTTTTAGCGTTATCTGATGCATGCATTGGATAATGTTTTTAAAAGCCAGCTTCCTTTGGGGGAAACCAGGGGTGAGTGCGCCTGCCCGCTTTTCCCCAAACCAAGCCGGGGATCAAAGCATCTGATCCCCAGCTTGGTTTGGGGAAAGCGGGCAGGCGCGCCCACACACATTCCCCCAAGCCAGAGATCAGACGCTCTAACCCCCGGCTTGGTTTGGAGAAAAAGTGGAAAATTGGCCGCTTCCATTCACGGAGGGCAGGTGGGTGTCTCAGGACTCACCCGAAGGGAAACAGCCAGGCGCTTCACTGTTTCCCTTCACGGAGAGCCCGTGGGGGTTTCTACACGCACTTGCCGGCCCTCCGGAAAGAGACGCAGCCAGGCGCTTGACTGTTCCTCTTTGCGGAGAGCTGGCGGGGGTGTCTACATGCACCCACCAGCCCTCCATGATGGGAAACGGCCAGGTGCTTGACTGTTTCCCTTCGCGGAAAGCCAGTGGGGGTATCTGGACTTATCCGCCAGCCCTCTGCGATGGGAAATGGCCAGGCGCTTAGATGCTTCCCTTCAAGGTGAGCCAGCAGGGGTGTCTGCATGCACCTACCAGCCCTCCACGATGGGAAACGGCCAGGTGCTTGACTGTTTCTCTTTGCGGAGAGCCGGTGGGGGTGTCTGGACTCACCCACCGGCCCTCCACAAAGGGAAACAGCCAGACGCTTGTCTGTTTCCCTTCACAGAGAGCTGGCGGGGGTATCGGCATATATCCACTGGCCTTCTGCAATGGGAAACGGCCAGGCACTTGAATGTTTCCCTTTGCGGAGAACAGTGGGAGTGTCTGGCCTCACCCTCCGGCCCTCTGCGATGGGAAATGGCCAGGCGCTTGGCCACTTCCCTTTGTGGAGAACCAGCGGGAGTGTCTGCATGCACCCACCAGCCCTCCGGAAAGGGAAGCAGCCAGGCGCTTGACTGTTTCCCTTCATGGAGAGCTGGCAGGGGTGTCTGCATGTACCTGCTGGCCCTCTCTGATGGGAAACGGCCAGGTACTTGGCTGTTTCCTTTTGCGGAGAGCTGATAGAGGTGTCTGAATGCACCCTCCAGCCCTCTGAAAAGGGAAGCAGCCAGGCACCTGGCCACTTCTGGTGTCTCTTCACTCACCCGCTGGCCCTCCAGAAAGGGAAGTGGCCAGGCACTTGGCCACTTCCCTTTCTGGAGGGCCAAACACGATGCATTGGATAATGCTAAAATAACATTAACCAATGCAAAAAATAATAAATTCATAATTTTGCATCGTTATCCGATTTCAGCATTATCCAATGCAATCTTTATCTGAGGTATTATTGTATTTAAAATATTTACTGCATACCTCTGTCCTATACTTTATATTTTAGTTCTCATACTTTTCAGTATAACATACGTCTTTAGATTTATGAGAAATCATTCTATAAACCTCATTGCTGTTTAACCATCATTTTGTTTTTCAGTTGCACAGTTGAGTCTGACCCTTTGCGACGCAATGGACCACTGTACACCAGGCACCCATATCCTCCACCATCCTCCTCAACCTGCCCAGCTCTGTGCCCATTGCATCAACAATACCATCTAGCCATCTCTTTCTCTGCCGCCCCTTCTTCCATTTAACAAAAAAACTTAATGCTTTAGAATTAAAAATGGGCACAACATATTAATAACAAAGTAACTTTAAATTAAAAAGTTCTTGTGCATAAGTACCTTTTTGCAAATGCCTATGTTTCCTTTTAAAAAAACTGAGGTAACCCTTTTTTTATTTCTCCTGAGGATAGGGAAATTATTTTAAAAAATCACAGTTGGGCTTCACTATTAATAGTTGCTGAAATGTTGCTTTTTCCCACTACTCCTGCAAGTAGTACACTAGCAACTATTTTGTCAGCCTTTCTACCATTCTACTTTCTTCTCAGTGATCTCTACAATGCCATTCTAAGGTGGGTGGAAAAAAAGATATATCAAAAACAGCAGAGAAAAACTAGAAACAATTCTTCAAACTGCCCATCTATTTATAGGGGGCGGGGGGGAGAGAAATATTTCAGAATGTTTGTCAGACAAAATGTCTTGCATTTATCTAGCACTTGTCATTCTTCAGGAATCAGCACATCTCTGGATCTTTCAAACATGACATTACAAAAAGATCCTTGTAGATCAATGTCATCTCTACTACAGAGGTACACAGAAAGAACCTTCCTGAAGATTGTGCTATTTTTGAACCACAATTGGTCATACCCTAGTAATGGCAACCTTGTGTTGCCGACTAATCTTGCTCATACTAGGTCAGATGAAAGAAATTGCAGAATGAACTCAACATAAGGTGGCTTCATTTTGGCAGTTTCATATCTGGCATAGACATGGAAGAGGAATAAGAAGTCTCTACTATAGATGGTGTATAATACCTCTGCTTTTTCATAAGCCCTGTAGCAAATATGAGGGAAGATTGTTTTGTAGCCAACTTCAGGAGAAAAGTAAATCTAGTGTGATATCATAATTTGTTCTACTTCTTCAAAGTTTTATTTACCCTTGGAGGAGGCTTCCATTTTTATGCCTCACTATCAGGGCCCTTGAGATGGGGTACCATATATACTCAAGTATAAGTTGATCCAAATATAAATTGAGGTACCTAATTTGGACCTCTAAAACTAGGAAAATAGATTGACCCAAGTATAAGTTGGGGGTGGAAAATGCAGCAGCTGCTAGTGAGTTTCAATATCAAAAAACAGTAAAATACAGTAAAATTAATTAATTTAAACATAAACTATATTTGCACCACCAACCAGTGCTGCTGCTGCAGGGAAATGGGCAGGAACACCAATTGCACTGAGGCAGGAAGCGATGCTCTAGTCTAGCCTCTTGCTCTCCCTACAAGCAGGAAGAATGGTTTTCCCCCTCCATTTTGACTACATGGAGCAGGGACAAAGACACGAAGGTAAGTGAAACCCCTCCTTTTTATGTACAGGTTTGCTTTTCCACTGAAATGCATTGGAAACAAATAAACAAACAAACAAACAAAAAGAAAAGCTTCAGAATACAAGAAATTAATTTCTAATGCATTTAAATGGGAAATCGCAATTTGCACCCTCTTGTGGCCACCTATGGTATGGCCCGCCGATCATATGTTTTCCTTTCCCCGTCTCCTGGAGCCGAAAGCCCATTTTACGATCCTGAACTGCACCAAATCCAGCACAGTTTTGGGACCCTCCTGGTTGTTGACCCATGTATAAGTCGAGTCACCTTTTTGGACCTCATTTGGGGGGGGCTAAAAAACTCGATTTATACTCAAGTATATACGGTACACAGAAAGAGCGTTCTCAAAGATTGTGGCTACATTTTACATTTTTGAACCACAATCGGGCAAACTCTGGGCAACATCCACCTTGTGCCATTTAATATTTCTCACGCTAGTTTGGGCAAAAGGAACAGCAGAATGAATCTGGAAATGCAAACAGACTGATTTTATCAGGACTATAATTCCACTTCCCCACAATTGCAGGGTTTTAGTTGTTTCTCAAGGATGCTCTTTATAGAACAAAAGCCAAATATATTAACTGTGTTCATATTAAGAAGCATGATTTTGTAAATAATGGATTGTCATCCAGTGGTAAATCCTGAAATGCTTACATATTAAGTATTTATAATCCAGGAGCTACTGAAGAAATAGTGGGCAATTCTCAGGAAAAGTGAAGAAGAGAACATTTAAATCATGGGGCCATTTATTAAAACTCTTGAGGAGCTGCTGTTTAAAAAGCTGAAGTGCATCTGGCAAGTTTACCTTTTATACATAGATGGATTTTGCATCAGGAGTTGGAAATTGCAAGAGCTCTGGTTCCCTTTCATAATGCAAACTTTACAGCTCATAAAATGTTGGTAGATTTATAACACTGGGGCTCTATTTGGAATGTCAACTGTATCCTGTTCTTCTGGGAGGATTTTAGTAATATTTTTAATAGAAAGCAAATCTGATGTACCTACTGTAGGAAGCATCCTTTAGAAGAAAGATTGTACATCTGTGATTAAATACAGAAATTTTCAATTGGAAATTAACTAAATCACCAGAGTGACCCACACAAAAAGGGCCTGATATTTCTGCTTCAGTTTTATGGCATGGGTTCTACTTTGTTTTTGTTTTTTTTTAATGCCTGTTTTCTTACGTTTTACATGTTGCAGTGGCTCAAGTGGTTAAGATGCTGAACTTGATAACTGGAAGGTTGGAGTCCGATTTACGAATACTGCACGATGGAGTGAGCTCCTGTCCCTGTCCCAGCTCCTGCAAACTTAGCAGTTCGAAAGCAAGAAATTGCAAGTAGATAAATAGGGACCACTTAGGTGGGAAGGTAAACAGCATTCCATGCACTCTAGTGTTGAGGCATGAGGTCATGTGTCCACGGAAACGTGTGTAGATGCAGACAGTGTTGGCTGTTTGGCTATAAACAGAGATGACAACTGAACCCTAGAGTTGGATACAACTGGCTTTTGAGCAAGGGTGACTTTTACCTTTATCTTTCTTACGTTTTAGTGTACTTTTTGTATTTTTTTACTGTTACAGTATTAGGTATTTAAGCACTACTTGGTAGAAAGCAGGGATATAAATTGTAAAAAAAATTGCAAACAAGAAATATTAAAAATAAAAACATATGAACAAACTTACAATTTTAAAATTTAGAAAATTAAGATAGTTGTCCCACTTGGACTTGCTCACTAAACAAGCCCTATAATACACATTTTGCCATATAATTCCAAATATATTTGTTTAAAGAAAGAAAATACATCCAAACTAGAAATCTGAAGCACATTTACCTGGGAGTAAGCACAATATGGTCCTGACATCCAAGCTAGGATGCATAGAACTGTACCGTATATCCATTGATTTCAATGAAGGAGTTGCATGTGTTTATCTCTCTCTACCACTGAAATCATAGGCTTAACTTCATCATGCCTTACATTCCTTATAAACATATAATAATATATGCTAAATTGCCATTACTGAGGATATGTAATTGTAGATATTAGCTATTAAGGACATATGTCATCAATCCAGCAAGGAAGTAAGTTATTTTTTGTCAGGTTCAGGAGATTCTGTTCCAGGAAATGGACTACATACTTAAGAAGTTGGCTTCCAGTTAAGAAAAAATAACTATACTTCCTCCAAGATTTCTTTTAGTTCCTGCCAGATGTTACAAAGTCTAAATCAATAGGAAAGCAGGAAATGAGCTCTACGTTTACCTTTTACTTGCTTTTCAAACAATGCAGCAAATTTCAATCTTGTTATTAATATCCTAGCAAGTAATACCGGTTGAACTTTGTTTAAAAAAAATAGCTGAATCTTTAAAACCAGTATTGCACCACTACTAATATTTTCATAAATATTAAAATGTTGCTTTTTAAATAAAATGATTCTTATCACCATAGGAGTAAAGGAAAACACCCTAAAACAAACAAACAAACAAACAAACACTGCATGTGCCCACACACCTATGTGATGTCACCTGCGTACCTCCGGTGACATCACATGGGCACATGGGTGGTGAAGCAGCACTGCCATTGGCACCAGTGGCACAGGGCAGGGCTTGTCCATGATGGCACACATGCCCACAGAGAGGGCTGTGCATGCCACCTCTGGCACGAGTGCCATAGGTTCGCCTACACTGCTCAGAAAGTCCACTTGAAAATGGACTGCAGAAGCCTTACCTAGTGCAGCAAAGAACTCAGAACTTCACAGTCTTATTTGTAAGCAATTTGATATGGGCCATATCCCTAGTTCAAACAGCATTTAAAGCTTTTATATGTGAATTATGAAGAGGACAGTTGTCAAATTTGTATATGAAGAAAACAAAAGTATGAGAACTAGTATGCATATACAAATGTGTGACTTGTCAAGTGCTAAGATATGATACTGTAGGGGCCTGCATGTCTTTTAGCAACATTCTGCCAGTAAATCAGAAAACAGTTTACTATCTGGCCCTTTCTGCTGATATATTCTCACATCAATCATCAAGAATGGCAATATTAAAAAGGGAATGGGGGCATTTAAAGCAAAACAAAGTTTTCAACACTAGTAAACTAAATTTAAAAAGAGGAACTAACTTAAAATGTGCTTCAGGAATTCAATAATAGTAAATCAAGGGAACATGTTGTAATGCATTTAACATGACTAGTGGCTGAACTTCATTTCCAGTTGCCAAAGCTTTAAAAACTGCTATCAACCACATATTTTTCCAACGTGAAAGCAATGAATAACAGTGAGGACTTGCATCATGCTCCTAGCCAATGGACAGACAATGAATAATTATATTATTATATAGTTGCTCCAGTTTAAATTCTTAAATATGCCCAACAATTCACTAGTGGATTCAGTATGGTACTATGGCCGGTTCTGACCAGTTCTGGTGAACCGGTGGTAGAAATTCCAGGCCATACCCACTTGGCTGGCCATGCCCACCTCTCAGCCTCCCACTCCCAGCACCGCCAGAAATGTGTCCTATTTGCCTCGCTCAGGGCCGAAGGCACACTTTCATCTCCACACTTCCCTTGTGCCTTTGGCCCTGGGCAAGGCAAATGGGATGCATTTCTGGCGGCGGTGGGAAGGGGAGGTCAGCCAGCGCTAGCCCACCAACCTGCTCGCTCACCTCCCAGCAGCACTGTCAGCAGGAACACATTTCTGACAGCGCTGGGAAGGGGAGCCCAGCCAGCGCCTGCCCACCAACCCATCCCGCTCAACTCCCAGCAACGTTGCTGCTCTGGGACTCCCCTATTTCGATGACATTTCAATTACTGTGGGGGATGAATTCGAGCTTGCAGTCATGTTGGACCAGGTTTTGCAGAGGTTTGAAAAGGCAGGGTTCCGTTTACGTAAAGAAAATTGTGTATTCTTTGCTAAAGAGGTTGAGTTTCTTGGTTTCAAAATAACTCCCAAACTCTAAGGTCTCCACTGTCCGTAATGCCCCCTGGCCATCTTCCAAGTCCGAGTTACAGTCTTTCCTGGGCCTGCTAAACTTTTACCACTCCTTCCTGACCGGGAAGGCGTCTGTAGCCGAGTTGCTTCATCACCTACTTAAGAAAGAAGCGATTTGGAGGTGGGGGCAGAGCCAAGAAAAGGCATTCAAGGAGTTAAAGGAGCTATTGTCCTCTGAGGCGGTTCTAACTCATTTTGACCCTCGAAAGCCTGTTGTGTTAGTATGCGATGCATCACCAGTGGGGGTGGGGGCTATTCTCTGTCATACGGTGGATAATGGAGCAGAAGCCCCGATTGCTTTTTATTCAAGGTCCCTTTCTAATGCTGAGAGAAACTATGCACAGTTTTTCAAGACCACACAAGATGGCAGAGATTTGAAAATGAATCTAAGTTTCATAGCACAAAATCACAATCTTTTCACCATTGAGACAACTCAAGTTTCACCAGAGAAGGATTCAGTCAAATGACTTGACATTATTCTTTAAAACAGAGACTTTACTTAAGAAGCCAGTTTTAAATGCTCCTTCAAATTCTAATTTCCACCTGTAGGGTGTGGTGGCCTAGTGTATTAACTACACACAGCTGGGACATACAACATATGTTTCCACAAGACATGCTATTATACATTTTATTTCTATGTCTGGGTTTCTTTGCTGCAATGTTTATATAAAGGAGTCTTGGGGGGGCAGCGGTTTAAATGTCAAAGTAGATTTTGTACAACAAATTTTGGGGAAGGAAGGCCTCTCTACTAGTGCAGTGGTATCATCATGGGTGAACATGACAAATAAATATTTACACTTAGAGGCACCATCATACCCTTACAAACAGTGTATTTTTCACAGGAAGAATCACTTTATCAATTTTTGCACATATAAATATTTATTTCCTGAATATTCAGATAGTTGATAAGACTTGAGGGTCAGAGAAATCTATTCTCATCAACATTTAACATTATTTTTTAAAAAATATCAATAATTAACTTAAAGGTAACACATTGGTATCTTCTAAAAGTCTATCAAGGTATATTCCCCTTTTCTCTGTATTTGATGAATGGCCTCTTTCATTACAGAGTGAACTTTTTGACATTACTGCATTACTCTGAACACCAGTCTGCTGAATTTAAAGTTTGAAACTGATCAGGTTACCCAATTAGTGCTAGTATGCTGTAGAAATTGTCATTTGTAGTATGCAGCTGCAAAAAAAAAAACTATTTAAAGTTGGTTTTCAGCATATTTAAATATGAAGACATGTGTTGTTTTATTACAGTAAATTGTAAATTGTGGCGCCATTTAAAAAATCAGCACAAAGAAATGCTTTATATTCAAATACACACAATAGATAGTATTCTGTTGGTAGTCCCAACTAGAACCAACTCACTAAATAAATTTTTAAATGGCAAATCAGTTGATATGCTAACTTCACATAATCAGTGTATCTAACAACGGGAGTGCAGTGGCTCAGTGGTTAAGAAGCTCATCTTGTTAGCTAGAAGGTTGGCAAATCGCTAGTTCAAGACCAGAGTACTCATAACAGAATGAACAAGCAAGAAATTGCAAGTAGATAAATAGGGACCACTTCGGTGGGAAAAGATCTTGGGGAAATAAAAGGAGCCTAATCTGGGCACCCCCTGAGTGGAGTTCCTTCAGCAAAAATCCTTTCCACCCAGAAAGCACCTTTGTGTGTTTCTGACATATTTTTTTTTTAAGTGGATCTACCCTGCCTTGGACAAGCACCAGAATAATGGTCATTAGATTTGTGTCAACTGCAAAAACTATTCTAAATGAAGGAAGCACAAGAAAAATCTGAAGCATTCTTCCTGAGAGATACTCTGTTAAAAGAAAGGGAGCTTAAAACATTTTAATTGCTATTCGTGTCTTTGATAATTTTTAAACTCTGGCAAGCCATCCCACTCCAAACTTATCGGATTAAAAAGTGCCATGTACAGTGTGTGAAATGGGCAGTTCAATAGCATATTAATAGCTGGAAATCTCTAAAGAAGTTCTTAGGGGTTTCTAAGGATAGAACAAAGTTAGTTTGTCTGTTCAAACTATAGTTTCTCAAGCTGTCTGCCAAGATTTATCATATATAAATATTACATGTAAGGATTGGACCAAATTGTGGCACAGAAAGGAAAGGCTCCATGGCTATGGTTAAACACACACTAAACAATTATTTTGCATGATGTGCATAAACAAGAGCTTTATGTTGGTATGCTTTGACACTTTATCCCACATTGGCAAGAGTTCATTAGTATTGCCTTCACTTTTTGTTACCCTGTACCATTCAGCCTAATAACTGTGGTTAATATGTAACTTGGAAGAAGTCTTAACTACCAAAAAGTAAAAATAAAGGCATCCTGGAGGCAGCAATTTTCTGTAGTTCAAGACTACATCCCATCCTACAGACCCCATGGGTTCGTGACTATGAAAATGACTACACAGGAATCTATAGAGGAGCCTTTTGGCAGAAGTAGAAAATATTTAATTTCTGCAAAATTGTCTTGGCTGATAATGCCATCAGACTTACATGAACAAAATTTCAGCCAGTGTTTGGGACTTTCAGGAAAGAACGTGTCTTTCTCCTCAGCTCAAATGCCAGACATTCAAGCCAGCTACTTTTGTCCTCCCAATGGCTTTTCATTTTTCTAGTCTCTTACCTAGCCAAACCTTCCTTATCAGCTCCACAGCAAAATTCTCTGCCTGTAAACCTGTTACCACTCAAACATGTTTGTTTTGGTGTCTGTTCCCTGGGATTTACAGATGACTAAGAATGAGCTTGCCTGAGACATTCCTCATCTGGAAATTTCAAAGCAACAATTCATTTCTCTTCTTTGCTCTATTCAGCCTGAAAGTGGACTTTGCAAATGGAAGTGGCATCTCTCTCAATCAAAGGAGTGTAAATGTGTTCATCCAACCACACTTACAGGCCCTGTAAGTGACTGACTTTCAGATGGCATGCAGTGGCAGCCAAGCTTATACATAGAACCCCAACCATGATTAGAGCTCTCCAATTTTTTCAGGCATAACACCTGAATTGGATTTTGTAGCATCTCTTCTCCATTTCTCACCAAGAAATCATTCTTATAGAAACTCACAGTTTAACAACAACAAAAAACACAAACACAGTAAGTATTATTGCTAGTTACTGGGGCTACTTGGTTTGGGCTTGTTATAAGCATGCTTGTGATCAACGTTTTCTTTGTAGTTTTACACAGATCATGAAATATTTTTATCTTACAAACTGGTAAAAGCCTTTGTAACTACAAGTTGTGTAGGTCACCTGGATGCCTACAAAGCTGTCCACCTTGACTCTAGACCAGTGGTGCCCAACACAGGGCCCATGCCCCCACAAGGGAACTTCAATTCCCAGAAGCCTAAGTCAGTACATTGGCTGATCAGTGCTTTGGGGAACTGACTTAGGCTTCTGGGAATTTAAGTCCAAATGCCAAAGGTTGGGAAACACTGCTCTAGACCTTCATAGAACCAAAGATGTATCTGCAGATTTATTTATTTTGGCAATAAATTAGCCAACTAGTTGATCTTCTGTGGCCTCAAATGCCAGCTATTTTATGTTACTTTACTTTGGGATGTATTTGTTTGTTTGGTCTGTTTTGATTTGTCGTGTGTTTTGTTGGGTTATTTGATATTTGTATGTACACCACCCAGAGTGGGAAATTTCCCAAATGTGAGGTATAGAAATGTAATAAATAAAATAAAATAAAAAGCCAGTCTTCAATAACTTTCTAAGCCTATTTTCTTTGAGCCATTAAAGAGACAACTTTGAATATTTTGCAAAATTTTAACCACATATAATTCTACATACTCTTCTTTAGTTAAACTATTCAAAATTGTCGAAGCTGTACCTTTTTTCTTTGAACTATGTTACTTATGCTGTTTCAGACTATCCAGCAAAATATTTTTAATGCACTGTACATGTGTTATAATAATCCCAGCTGTGGAATTAAACCTGTCTTTTATTCGCTAGTTTACAAAAAGATGTCTATCCTCTTGCAACTATATTGCGTATTAGGAAAGTTTCCTCTTCCTCCAATCTTTTCCTAAAAACAATGTGATGACAAGTTGCAAATATGTTTTCATTAACATCTGAAATGTTGCCTGAAACCTTTGAACTGTGAAAGATACCTAAGCAAGGATGTTAATCAGTTATATACATCTGTATAAAACACAGTTAAAATGCTGAATTAGATTCTCTACCATCTGGCAAATGTCAAAGATGTATCTGCAGGTTTATTTTGTGCATTCAGATAACAATATAATGACATCATACATCCTTTTCACAATTTCCTTCTATTCCTGCCATGATGATGTTTTTCACAAAGTTGTGAATGATACAAAATTGAGGGGAAGAAAAAATTCCAATCTGGTAACAAAAATACTAATGATCAGACACTGCAAAACAGAAATGTGCATCTGTTATATAAATCTTTATTTTCTAAGAAAAACATAGACCCTGGCAACAATCATGTCTAATAAAGAAATAAAAAAGTAACCTATATTAAACTCTCCATCCCATGAACAATTTTAATATTGTTATGTGTGTATGTATGTATGTATGTATGTATGTATGTATGTATGTATGTATGTATGTATGTATGTGGGACTGCAGTGGCTCAAGTGGCTAAGACGCTGACTGGGAGGCAGAAGGTCAGCAGTTCGATTCCTGAGTACTGCAGGACGGAATGAGCTCCCGTCTTTGTCCCAGCTCCTGCCAACCTAGCAGTTTGAAAGCAAAGAAATTGCAAGTACTGTAGATGAATAAGGACCACTTCAGTGGGAAGGTAACAGTGTTCCGTGTGCTCTGGTGTCTAGTCATGCCTGCCACATGACCACGGAAACATCTGCAGAAGCAGACAGCACTGGCTCTTCGGCTTTGAAACAGCCGATGAGCACTGAACCCTCGAATTGGATACGACTGGCTTTTGAGCAAGAGAAAACCTTTACCTTTATGTATGTATGTATGTATGTATGTATTATGTAATCAGAAATACAGCAGCTTTTTAATCAGCTGAAAACCTCTTTGCAGGCGCACTCCCCAAAGAAAGACTCAGACACCAGGCCACTTTTACTGAATAATGCCCTAGTCCAAATTATAACTTCCAATTGGTGTAATCATCCAATTGTAATTCTTTAAGGCAAGCAGGCCGCAGTAACACTGGTAAGGTTCCACCCAAAATGCCAATGGCAATTGGCTACATGTAACTATTTGTATCAAACAAACTATCTACTGACCCCACCCTATGACGTGTATCCGTTAAATCTGAATGTGATGCAGGCTGTTAAGCTCCTGCCATCACCCCTTGCCTGGTTCATCGTTGACCGGCCAAAGCTATTACCCCTGTACCTCTCTAAGAGTTGGCCAGTCAATTGCGAACCTGCCGGATACCTCTGGGTCATAAATCTTTACCTTACCAGTGCTACCCGCCACACGGGGAGGCGTCCATGATGACTCACCGCCCCCCTCAGACTGTCAGCTCGGTCGCCAGGCCTGCTTGCACCACACCCAGAAAGAGGTACATACCTCCAGCTGACAGGTGGACCCCATCTCCTGCCTACCAGCAAAAAATTTTGTAAGCCTATCCGCAGGTTTCCAATGGCTGTCTCCCAGCCATGCTCAGCAAGGGACCGAGCAACAGCCCTGTCCACTGACTGCCGGAACAGTCCGAACCACGGAGATCCACGTCTCCCCTAAATTGGTGTCTCGGCACGATGTTAGACCATAGCGACCGTGTGTAATCATACATGATATAAAACGCCAGGTCACTGCCCCTCGACAGTTTATGAATAGCAGTGATCCATATAAGATCATTGCCGCCGAGGTGCCTAATAAGAACATCGGGCAGTCCAGCATCCCTGATGGACATCAGGAATGGCCACAGTTCCCGTCCCCTTGTGCCGCGCATACCATACCATCGCATACGTGCGGATGCACACAGCCCAAGTCAGGGTCCACTCTCTGTCGCCGCAGCATATACTGCTGCCCAGTGTACATAGCTGCGGCCCACCAGCCCCACTGCCACCGGTGTGCAGAGACACACAGGATCTGTAAAAGAGGAGAAGAGGTGAAGGACATAACTAGGTACTCATACAGTGAGGGGACGTACATATAAGAAATTACGCGTACACATATATCCGCCTCCGAGTACCCCAAACGTAGCCGCGATCATCCTAAATAAATGGGTGCCAAAACGGGCCCCACACCGCGAAGCGCAGCACCGGTCACCCTCAGCAACTTTACTTTGGTAAGGGTAGACCCATCCTGGTGGCAGAAAAACAGGCTGGGGCACGCAGCAGGCACTGCCGAAAATTCATGTAGGGCACCAACTGGACAGATGTCTCCAATGAAACTTCGTAGCAGTCTAACTCCACTGCCTACGCCGTGCTGAACAACCTTTGAGGACCGTATCCCCAATTGAGCCCACTCATGTGTGACATAGACATCATCGAGTTCCAGTGCCCTACGAGACACATCCGCCTTACACAATGGTACCAACTCTGGCACCCACTCACTGATGCGGAGTGCTCCAAAAAGGCTACCGTGGTAGCTGCGTGACCAAGAGCCACTTCACACCTATCCGAACATAAGTCATGCCAGCCTCGTGCAAGGTGGGTCAGAAACTCTGGTGAACTGGGGTGACGCATGTCCGGGCGGCGGACACGTTCACATGTCCACCCCTCCAAAACACGACGCATGCGGAAGTAACTCACGCAGTCATTGAAACACCCCCCCCCCCCACATTGGCCATAAATGCCAGTGCCGAAAGCCTGAAGGCTACAGTATGGGGGGCCAAACCCTGACTGTGAAGATAAACATGCATTGTAAAGCCTGGTCCACTGATATTGACCACACTTGAAGTAACTGTAGTTACTTGCAAAAAGTTCTAAATCGCATGAAAGCATGTTGATACTCCTTACGCATGCGAGGTGCCAATGACATGCCCGGTTCACCTATCCTCACCAAACGTCCAAATATCGTCCAGGAGTGGCGAGTGGAATTCCTCTGCTTCCAGAGCAAGGCACAGAACTGGGGGATCTGCAGGCGGGATAAAGCAATATCGTTATTAATACCTGGAACATGTCTGGCCCTGAACAGCACATTTAGGCGTAGGCTTCTCAAAAAGAATTGACAAACCAATGTCATGACCCTGGGGGATTTGCACTTCTGGGTGTTGACAATGTGCACCACTGCCGCATTGTCACACCAAAAATGGACCACTGAGTTGGCCCACTCGTCGCCCCATAGCATCAGTGCTCCCCAAATTTGGAAGAAACTCAAGGAAGGTAAGATCGCGGAGGCGATCCGTGCCAAGCCATGTGGGATGCCCTCGGCCGTAAGTCCACCTACCCTCAGAGTAAACCCCCATAACCCAGGGAGCCGGAGGCATCCGACCGTACTTGAAATCTAGGGCAGACCATAAGGTCTGATCTCCAGGAAGAGACCCCGTTAAAACCCTGGAGGAATTTGAGCCAGACCGCAAGGTCCGCCCGTATGCCCCTGATCAGCCGGACCCTGTGGTGACGTTTAACAGGCCAGCCATGGCGTCACACAGGCGCCTGGCCAATGCTCTGCCGGGTGTAACCACCCTGCAGGCCAAGTTAAGGTGGCCATGAAGTAGCTAATAGCTGGGCCCTCGGTCTTTTCAGGTGCTAAGGGGACACCCAGTTCCCACATGAGTGTCTGAAATTTAGTGAGGAGACGCGTGCACGTGTCCGAGCCCCGTTCACCCCCGAACCAAAAGTCATCGAGGTAATGGGCTAGAGACTGGGACCCCAACCTGCGAGCAAAAGCCCACTGAATGAAAGTACCGAATCGTTCGAATGCCGAACATGAAATAGAGCAGTCAAAAGGCATGGCCTTATCTAAGTAAAATTCCCCTTGGAACCTAAAACCCAATAGCTCAAAATCCCCTGGGTGCACTGGCAGTAATCGGAAAGCCGAGTGCATATCACACTGTGCCAGGAAAGCACCGGGACCGCATGAGCATACCACCCGTAGGGGCTGAACAAACGACATTTACCTGACTGAACAAGGTCATCAGGAATGGCATCACTGACCGAAGAAACCGCAGGGTAAGCTAGATGGAGGATTAGACGACATTCACCCGGGTTCTACTTCGGTACTAGCCCCAGAGGGGAGACCTTCAAATTAGGGAAAGGTGGTTCCAAGAAGGGGCCCGCTACTCTCATAGCCTCAACTTCCTTAGCTGTGCTCAGTGCAGCAACCTCCTCGTTACCTTTCAAGGGAACTAAATTAGTAGCACCTTGGGGCCCCTAACACCCCCAAATGGAATACGAAAGCCCCATTGGAAACCCTCCAGCAGGTACCTCGCATCATCCCTTCTTGGATAAGCTGAGAGCCATCGCTCCAGCATGAGTACACTAATTGGGGAGGGGGGCTTTGACATGGCTAGTTCCATCAGACGGAGCTCTGATCGCCCCCTGTGCACCCCTGCCTCTGCCCCATAACCCACCAACCTGTGGACACGCAAAGGCGGCGTGGGGGCCAGCGCAAAAGGGACACTCGTGTCGGTAACAACACTGGCGCTTATTACACACGTCGCTAGCTGAGAAGGTCCAACACAGCAGGCGGGCTGGAACCCCCTGCCCCACCGGTTAGCGGGGAGCCTGTGTTGCAGCAGCCCACTGCACAGCATGACCACAATGGTACCTATCACCAGGCGCCAGTCACGTGGGAGTCATGTACAAGAGCCACAATTGCTAACAGGGCTCATCCCACCTCATCTCAGGATGTAGGGCCACCCTCATCCAAATTCCTCATCGTAAGCCAACTACGATGGACCCATGAAATCAACCATTGCCCTGTAAATATTATCAAGGGATTGAACCATCGGGATGGCCCAATCAGGCCGGGCCCTGAGGCATACCGCCATATATATAAAATATGCCCGCAACCAGTTGGCCCAGGTGTGCGGTGGCTTACGACGACGGGACAGCTCTTTGTCTCTGTCGTCCTGTCCCTCTCTCTCTTCCTCAGTGGGCTCACGGTTCAATAGGGAGAATATATCCACGTACTCCCCTCGCCAGATCTTATCCCTCATGACCTGTGACAAATGATCACCCAGGGGCAAGGAATAATCAGCCGTCGGCAAAGCCATCGTCGGCACATTCTGTATAGAGGGCATATGCAGCGGGACCTGGACAGCCCCTGCGATGCTCGGCACTGCCCCAGGGGCGGACAACCCCGCCCTTAACGAGGGACCATTTTGAAACCATGGGATACAGGGATAGGATGGTAACTGATGCCCGCTCGCATCAACTTGACGAGGCCAGGGCCACTGAACCCCACTACTGTAAGTGGGCTGTGGTGTTGGTGCACTAAATTGAATCTGATACTCACTAGGTGCACCCCCGTGAGCCGCCCCCACCAGGGGTTCTGGCCCACGGCGGGCGTCAGAGCTCGCGACTGGAATCGAGCTCTGGGACCACCCCTGACTGCTCCCAGCCTGGACATCAGGTCGAACGGGGAGCTGCGAGACACCAGCTGGGGCCGGCCGGACCGTTTCAAGCAGCTCGACCCGGTTGGCCGCCCGCCCAAGCGTTGCGGCCAGCAAGGTAGCCGGGGCCGACGAAGGGGCCCCTGTTGAAGAAAGAGTAGTGCCCCCCCTCCGAAGGAGGCTGTGCAATGCCCAAGGATGCTTCCAGCACTGCTATCCGTGCTAACAGAGCATCCACTGCCCCAGAGCCCCCAGTATAAAGCGGGCCGGGTGGGCCGGACGGCCCACTAGGCAGTTGAGGAAAAAGCAACCCAAAAGGAGAGCCAGGGCCAGAATAGGGCCATGCCCAAAACTCTGGCCCATGGTGGGCCAGAGGAGCAGTGGGTTGGACACCCACACCAGCCCCCCCCCCCGGGCCGCCCTGTCCCATGCCCGGCAAAGGCGGGCCGAGGGCCGAAGCCCCAGAGGGGCCGGCCTGTAGTTGACCAGCTACCAAGCTGGAACCCGGCTGCCAAGTGTTAGTCTGACCAGCCCCACTGGTACCAGTGGGCAAAGCTGGCACATCACCCTACCGTGGGGGCGCAGCCCTGGTCCTCTGACCCAAAGGCTGGCCCCCATCCGGTGCAGGGCCGGTAAAAGTTCTTCCCCTCGGCCGTGGCTTTAGCACTGGGGCCTTCCGCTTGGGAGCCATGTCTCCCTAGGAGAAGAAAGTCCCTGCAGGATCTCTATCCAGGGATCAAACTCCTAGCGTGTAAGTACCGTGGTAGCCTAGCAATCCAAAAGGCTCCGGGTACTTTAATCCTCCTTTCCCAGCCAGGAAATGAACTGCAAGGCTCAATAGCCGAAGACTAAGGAGAAAACAGCGACGGAGAAAACTTCTCCTCTCCGTCGCAATTCTAAAATGGCAGCTCGGCTGCCTCGTGGCCACCCCTTTTATAGAGGGGTGGCCACGCCCCCTAACTCACCCGGATGTCTGAGTCCGGGTGGGGGGCCCCCCGCAAAGAGCGCGGTGGCCATTTTGGCGCCGCGCTTTTATTCTATATGTATCACTAAGTGTTTCACAGGTGCAGTCTGGATGTATTTGCCTGAGTTAGCAGAATCAAATATGGGCAACCATATTTTACTTAAAATTCTTGAAAGTATGACTTTGGCATGTGAAATTTCTAAGACAAATAAGCATCATACTTTGACTTTTCACTATGTGAATAAGAGTACAGTGGTACCTCGGATAAAGTCCAATTCGGATAATGTCTTATTCAGATAATGTTGCGGTTTTTATGCACATGTGATGCATTGCATAAAGTCCAAAACCGCTAAAAAAATGGATGTTATCCGAGGTATTTGGCATAGGAACCTTGGATAAAGTCAATTTTTGGACGTTATCTGATGCATCGCCCATTTGATTCAGATAAAGTCCAAAATTGGATAAAGTCCAAACTTGTAGAACGGAGTTTGGACTTTATCCAAGGTTCTACTATATTGATTGCCTTTCCAAAAAGCAGTAACACTGTAACACTGATGTTGAAGAACACCTCAAGAAAAACTGTTTCACCAGAGGACATAAACATCTCAAGGGAAGATCATAAGGTCTTTACATAGATCATAAGGTCTTTACATTTCTTTAGCAGCCTGCAAATATATTTTTCCAAAGTAATTCAATCTATTTGGACTCGGGTATTAGCTGCAAATGGATCTACGTAAGACAATGTTCTTTTGGTCCAGTTGAAACAAACTGCAATGGAATTTTGTGTCCTTGTATCTGTCACAAAGGGTAATTAAAATCCACTTTCTGTGCTAATCTCTCAGTGCCTCCATATTATTACAGAATTGCTTGAATTTCACTGGGAAGTAAAACATCAGATTTATAACCTGAAGTGTCTAAAATCAAAATACTTCACATATTCTTAGTTATTTCTGAAGTTAATTACTGTTTCAGGCTGCTGATCAATAAATAGATCCTTAAAACAATTCAGATCAGTCTCATCATTTTTTTAAACTGTGTGGTTTGTCAGGATTTTAAATATTATATGATATTTATTTATTTATTTAAATTTATATGCTGCCCCCTCACTGTAGGGCGACTCCGGGCGGCTCAACAGCATAAAACATTAAAGAACAAAACCATAAAACCATCAAAAAAGAGAAAAGAAAAACCCTCCTAAAAACCTTAAAACAACCCAATTCACATATTAAAAAGCCCCAATTAAAACTATAAAAGACCCACCCACCCCCACCACTGTAAGAGGGATACTTTGCTTAGATGAGCCAACGGGCAGGGGCTACTTCCCCGTCAACCCCCCCCCCCCACACACACACACACACTTGCCCTGGCAGCCAGGTTTTAAACCCTTTCCTAAAAAGCAGAAATTCCATCTGCAGCCAGAGTTCTACTGGCAGGAGGTTCCATAAAGTCAGAGCGGACACAGAGAAGGCCTTCCTCCTTGTGCTAGAGAGGTGAGCCCCTCTAGCTGATGGCACATTGAGGGAGCCTCTCCGGTCCGCTCTTGTTGGGCGGGCAGACACTCTCGGGGCGGAGCGGTTTCTTAGGTATCTTGTCCCACTACCATGTAGGACTTTAAAGGTCATAACCAGTACCTTGAATGGCACCCAGAGGTACAATGGTAACCAGTGCAGCTCCCAAAGTATAGGCGAGGCATGAGCATAACGGCCGCACCCCATCACTACCCGGGCTGCCGGTTCTGGACGAGCTGCAGCCTCCGAATGGTCATCAAGGGCAGCCCCATGTAGAACGCATTACAATAATCTAGTCTGGAGGTGACCAGAGCACGTGTGACCATGAGCAAGGAGTCCCTATCCAGGAGCGGGTGCAACTGGCGGATTATACAAAGTTGTGCAAAAGCCCTCCTGGCCACAACCGCAACCTGCTCTCCTAGCCGCAGTTGTGAGTCCAGGAGGACCCCCCAAGTTGTGCACTGGGTCTGTCTAGGGCAGAATAGCCCCATCCAAACCCAATGGTGGGCTTGGATGGGTATTGATGGAGAGACTATCAGTACATTATACAAGTCACTCCACTCTCTAAAGGTGTCTGCCAAGAATGGATTATCACCATTGCCCTAGAGGTGGCAGAAAGAAAACAGAAGAATATAATATTCTCTAGATCAAAATCACTAGCTTCCCTAGGTCATTGTTAATAACTATAATACTCCCCCCTGGTCATTATTAGTAATTTTAATAAATTGTCATGTCTGGAAGAATAATAGGTAGTTTTCTTCCAGGAATCCTTGATGATCTTCTATTTTGATTACTCCAGTGTGGTTAGGATGGGGAAGAGGTGCCACTATACTGGCAGAAAAACTCTTCTACGTCATTTCCTTTGATATTTTGATCTTGTTTAATTTGTACCAGTTCTCACTGAGCACAGATGTAAATCTCCTGAATTTTAGATCTTGGCTACTAATTTGATTGATAAAGTTTTTCCCCACCTCTGGCATCTGAGCCAAACCATTATCTCTTGCTGTTTGTTTTCTGCTTCATTGTTCTGTTGACTGCCCATCTTCGTCTCCCTCTGACAACCCTCCAAGCAGTAAGCATGCTGAAGATTCAATTTCCCATTTTTGCTTCTAACTGTAACTACTATAAATAAAGATACCCATTTCTACTTCAAATGCTACTAGAATGATTTTTTTTTACCACTCAAAGTGCTATTTTGTGTGCAAACCAGGAAGTGTGTTGTTTGATGAGACTGGGATGATCTCTCCATGTTTTTGTGTTGTTGTTGTTTTCTGCCTCATATACTGCTAACTAATGGAATCACCAAATTTCTAGAGAAATTCAATTTTTTAAAATCAAAATTTCCCAGTTTTTAGAGGTTATTGAGAGGTACTTGTTGCCCATATTTTGCCCATCTTTGTTATAAAGTGAAACTAAAATTTAATACGGAGGATAAAACTTCAACATACTTATACAGTATGCACAAATGAATCAGAATCAATCAAATGATTATCACCTGCCCTGCCCTGCCCCTTCGTTTCCGAGCCTGACCACATGAAGCAGGTAGTTTCTGCATTAAAACATTCCTATACATATACTGTACAATAGAATACGGGTACAGCACTCAATGAAAGCCATTCATTCTATGCCAAAATATATCTAGATTTTACAATTATTAATTCCAATGAGATCTGTTTTCTCACCATTGTTAGATTACAATAGCATGATAAAATTTCATTGTTTTACCAATACTATTTCCTTACAACCTTCTAGGGCCCAACCAACTATTTTACGAGGTTCCCTTAATCTTCCAAGATTGAATGTCTGACTTTCTGCAAAAGCAATACAATATTTTACTCAACTGAAATATTCCAAGGAGGTATTCCCTTCCAAAGCAGAGCTCAAAAGAGGGATTTTAGTACCATCTCATCACTCCTGGCAGACAAATCCAAAGAATCGAATTCTGTAATTCCACCATTAGAAATGTCTTTTTCCAAAGAACTCAAAAGAACTGTAAATATTTAATGTGTCAAATGCAAAACTATTTGGGAGAGAGGGAATCAATCTTCTGCAGCTTTGTTTATTGGTTATGAGAAGTAATGCATTTTGTGCAAAAAAAATTTTTTCTTGTCCTCAGCATTAAAGTCAGATTAAACATTTTAAATATTCTGTTTTTAAAAGTTCACATGTTCTCTATTCCCTTCATGGCTAGAAGGAATAAATGAGTTTCACTTCTGATAACCATGTGTTCCTATGTTCTATCAACTTGGCAACAGTGTGGTTAAGATACTGTAATGCTAATTTATTAAGGAACAAGAGAGTCAAGAAAAACTTGAGAGAAATTATTTTTCAAACTACAACTGCCAGAATGCCACAGCTGGTATGACTATTAGGAGCTACAATCCAAAGAATAATCTTTTACACTGAGAAATGAACCATTGGATATTTTTCTTTGTTTTGTTTCAGGAATGGAAATTGTTCCGTTTCGGATTCAACTGAAGCCAATATACTATCGAGAACCAGTTCAGCATACATGACCAGCAGATTTTTCCAAGTCACATGACAAAATTTAATTTCAAGGGGCAAAATTTATAACTAACATACACACCTGGGTTTCACAAGTGTCACAACAACCTATAATAGAAACAAAAAAGCTAGAAACAAAACTATACAATGGCCAAAGCTGGTCAATTTTTGTCATCATCTCATAGTGAAGCCATAACTGCTGGCATTCTCAGTTAGAATTCCCCATTTTCATAGTGGCCTTGAATGCAAGGTTTCTCAACCTTGAGCACCCAGATGTTCTTGGACTTCAGTTTCCAAAAGACCAAGTCAGTACACCTGGTGATGAAGGCTTCTGGGAAATGAAATTCAAGAACATCTGGGAACCCAAGGTTGAGGCTAGGGTTCATTACCTTGGGATTTATTACTCTGACAGACACCCTCTTTTGTTTTCAGATATGTTGATCATTTACTCAGTGAGTGAAACAAGGTTAACTATCCTAGAATTGTTGTACCTATTAGCAATAATTACTACAAAGCATGAGTAATATGCCTGTCATTCCTCCCTTATCCATTAGAGGGAACCTATGTTCCAGTGCTCTAAAACCATTCAGTGATACTGCCTCAACACCAATTACTAAAAACTCCTAAACAGAAGCCCACATAATTTTTAGTCTAAATAAACATTGAGACGGAAGGAAGA
This sequence comes from Bradypodion ventrale, assembly GCA_035047345.1. Classification (NCBI taxonomy): domain Eukaryota; kingdom Metazoa; phylum Chordata; class Lepidosauria; order Squamata; family Chamaeleonidae; genus Bradypodion; species Bradypodion ventrale. The sequence continues at coordinate 251,478,207 of JAWDJE010000004.1, read as the reverse complement.
ACCCTTTTGGATTGTCATGGTCTGCAACTCATATCCGAGAATGCATTTTTTTCCTGAAGCAGGAAAAATGCCATTGGCATGAATTTGTTTAAGGTGGATCCCAGTTTGCCATGAAGTGACCCATACACTATGATCATGGAGCCGTCTCCTGTGACACATATGAAATGAGACATGCAGGATTTAACACCAGGACTGCAATGGACTGCCACAGCCTTGAAGATATTATCAAGGTGTGCCTTCACAGCCAGTCCATCTGGCATGGCCTCTTCCACCTCCATGACCATTGGGAATCAGAGTTCCTCTTCCACTCATTTTGCTGTTGGGTCCAATATGATGGTTTCCTTTTGGATATTACAACATGAATTCAATAACACCCTACTAGTATTTCCTTTTAAATTGGGCTCAGATCCCACCCCATTATCATTTCCATTATAAGGGAAGGGGGAATTATGTACAGTACTATAAGGGGTTTAATCCCAAAGTATAAAGAAATACTGTTTGTAAACAAAACTTTGAGTATGGGATGGGAAGAGATAACATGAGAGGTTTGGTAAACTTTATTACCTGCACTTTATATATCACTGGTGTACAACTCCCAAGAAAACTCTTCTTCAGAATCAAAACAAGCACAAGTCCTAGTAACCATTGCAACATATCTTTATTATTATCTTTATTAGTATTAGTGATAATAAACATATGTTTCATATCGTAAGAACTATACAGAATGTTGAAAATTTAAAAGGAAGGATACTCACAGTGATAACCAGGTTCAATATTGTTACCAGCTTCCAGGCTGTTTACTGTGATTTGAAAGATGATGTGTAGAAGCAGAAATGTTAAACTCGTGAAACATAAGGATTTGAGTAACCGTCCTGTGTGCCCTAAGAAACAGAAAATACAGGTCAGTTATTTCAAGTGGCTAAAACAGTAACAAAGAGATTGAAATAAAGTACTGAAATATAAATGTATATAAATCATATTAAATATATATACTTAGTTGTAGATATGAAACTGCACAATCTTACAAGGCATCATGCTAGAATCACTGTTTCATCCTGAATTCTACTACTTACCACATTTTAAATTACTTATAACAATTGGTAAAATCAGACAATTCTGATATGGTACATTGTCTCCCTTCTACCTGTGGTGAAAATTCATCATGCTTGGCCCATTTAAGTCATGCACTCTCACAGCAATATTTCTTTCCAAGGCTATACATTACAAAATAAACATTTATTTTCTTTCCATGGGTAAAACAGGTGTCTTTACTTGTACATGAAGCACAGAAACGTTTCCTTTTAATTCTGATGTTATATGATTCCTGAACGTAAAATCAATGAGAATCTCAGGATAATTACATTTGACAAGACTGCAGAACATCTCTGCAATACAGTTCACAGAAAAGAATGGTTTTAAGACATTTGGGTTCAGAAAACTAAATGGGGGAAAATTAAATATGAATGCTACTCACTCAAAACTTTTTGCAAGAATTTGGGTTTTCTGTTGGGGATTTTCTGCCCAAAATTATATTAAAAGCTGCATCTTTTGCATCAATACCAGCCTTCACAACACTTACACTCCTTAACTAACAAGTCTGCCTGAGCAAGTTAGTCATTTTTAAAACAAGATATTTTGTCAGACAAGAGTTACAGTATTTGCATTATTTCCAGAGAAGGGATTCCAAATTTCAAAAAGATGAAAATGGCTACTTACTTTATTGGCATGGATAGTGTTTGAGGAAAGCATACAAATCAAATAGATTTAGAGCTGATGATCACTGGATGACATTTTATGATGAACCCATGAGGATATGGACTTAAAAAGATTACATCATAATGTATTATTAATGGAAACCATTCTAGGGATAAATGCATTGGCAAGCCACTAAAAAATTAAGAAGGCATTTCCATGAGATCCAGGATACTGTTCATAAGGTCATCATTTGGAGAAGTCACAAGGATAACCAAACCCAGTCCAACAATTCCACACACAGCTTGCTTAACCCACTTTCACATTAAAGGAAGAGAGTGGGGGATTCTGTCTGAGTAGACAGAGGAGGACATGAAAAGAAAATACTGTCTGCATTGAATTTGTTCTGTCTTGAGGATCTACATTAATATTACTCAAAAGTTGGCAATGCCAATATTTGCTGCTGCACTACTATCACATTTCTAATTTAAATGCACATTTTCCAACAGATATTTATTTTTTAAATCCCTGAAAATTAAAAGCCAGGTGCCTGAAAGAAAATGGTTTTCCATATTTTCTCACAAACCAGGTTATGTTTTTTAAGGTTGTGTGTACGTAGACATAGTTAGTCTACTTAAGTAACATTACCACCTGTGATACAGTAGCTTATTTACTATTATAAATCACATTGTTATTTCAGCATGAATGCTACTTTTCTTTTGTAGTTACAGTTATTGTACTTATATTTCTCTTACAAATTCTTGCCTTCCTTTTAACCTAAGAGCACTTAGACCCAAACTGTGTGTTAGAATTAAAGTGTACCATGCAACCATGTCAGTACTTTTTCTTATCTAGAGGTACATAAGTGGGTCATAATCCAGATGGATACACTTGGAGGAAGGGAGGAGAGCAGCTGTACTAATTTGCATGGCAGAGGGAGAATTTACTGAGTCTAGAGGAAGGTATTTTACCCCTTTATGTACATTGCATAGGTCTGGATTAAAGTCATTTTGGAAAAGGAGTGGGGCATGCAAGTCTAGAGTTGTGCCACAGCACAAAAATGAGCATGGCTTGAAGAGTCAAAGATTAAAGCACCTCTAACTTGAGTATCAAGACTTCCACATTTTTGAATAAAAATAAGTACTGATATTACATAAATATTTGAGCAGTGAGAAACTACAGTTTTTCAGAATATTATATTATTTGCATGTATATCAATAGCACATTTAGCTCTTTATGTTTATAAGTATCAAAATATCTAAATATATAGAATTTCAGTGACCAAATGGTCTAATGATTGGAAATTTGTCCTTCAGTAGGCTAAGCCAAATACAGTAGGACTTCAGAAATGTATGACAAGAATGTAAAACCAACATGGAAGTATATGACATTGTAAAAGAATGAAGTATACCCTGCGCTTTATTCTCATTCAATATGCCAATTTCAGATCAAGGAGAGAGGAAATGGTATGTAAACAATATGAGCCTCATGGTGTAAAAGAAATGAAACCTAATGTGTGATTGACATGTCTTGCAGTAAGATCATTGGTTGGAATCCCTAAGGGTAGGGCCAAAGGTGACCCTGTGGGAGGAGATGTAACCCAGAGACTCACGCGCACACACATGCTGACACAAAGACACTCTCTGGAATGCTGTGCTTTTAAGCTGCCAAAATGTAGACGCCTGAGAGAAAGGGAGGCCCATGGGCTATCCCTTGAACATACAGCTTGCTTTATTTCTGCTTTGAAATGCTTTCTAAGCTTTTGCTGGACTGTATCCTGAATCTTACTGTGCTTTCAATATATTTCTAAAATACCGGAAGAGACTTGGAGTGGTTACTCGGCACATGTTACACTAGTTTCACGTGCACCCTTTGCTCACTAGATTTCAGTCAGGGGTAACTGGGCACACTGATAGGAAGAGCTCTGAACTGGTGGGTCCGATCTGGGCCAGGGAAGCAGGATCAGGTGCAATCCCATCGCCAGGAGGCTGGAGGACTACCAAGTCCTACCTGGGAGTAAGCGGATTGTTACTACAAATTATTGCCAATATTTTGAGTGTAAATAATAGTCAGCATTATAAACAAGAAATAAGAGTTGAAAGGAAGTGTAATTCACATTTCAACAGGAATCCAAAGAACAAACCTAGACCCAGACATTCAAAATATAGGAGGAAGAATAACAAACAAAGCTGATCTATTGAAATTGCAATCCTACATCCCAAGTGCTTTTGCATAGCTATAAAAATGTGTAATTTTTGAAGACAAATTGCCTCAAGTTATAAAATCATTGAATACATTGTCAGTTGCATGCTGAGTATCAGAATTATGTACACAAGAAATAATACCTATGATGATCTCTTAACCTCAGGCAACCCACCTCTAAAAGTTATACCATTTATGCTATACCATGCTAACCAGATAAAATGATTCGGTCATTGTGAGCTTGATTCTCTTATCACAACTGAATATATTTCCAATTAAAAGTTGATAACAGGTGCAGATTATCACAGGAAAGATGATTTCATATAAATTCACAAATATCCTTCTAACCAGGCAGGTGTGGGACATGTAAGCAGCTAACAAAAAAAAAATATGCAGTACTATGAAGGTACAATGCTGAAATTCATCTCTGTACTCTTCCTGCCACAATCCTAAACTGCTATTTGCATTTTAAGGGAAGCTCCCACAGGTGCCAAAAAAATTCCAATAAAAAAGTAGTGTGCGGTCAAGTCAATTCCAACTTATGGTGACACTTTCCAGGATTTTCTAGGTAGTCAGATGTGGTTTACCATTCTCTACTTCTGGGGGTGTCCTGGAACTATGCAGCTTGCCCATAACTAACAGTATGGCTCTTCTTATTGGAGGCACAGTGGGGAAATCAAACTCCCAACCTTTACAGCCAGACACTTAAATGCTGAGCTATCCAGCTAGCCTTTCAAACACCTATAACATGGAATTTACAGGTACAGTTAATACCTTTCTTGGATCTGTGAGAATTTTTTTCACAAATTATTCAACTTTTGTGCAAAATTCTGCAATATGTATACAATGCACGATTTGCGCAAGAATTGGACTGCTGCTTTTTTCTTTGAATCTGAACCATTTCTTAATTAGCTTGAATCATTTTTAAAATCAATTAGTTCCCTGCACTTGTTCTGAATCTGTGTGGATGAGTACACACACTTCTTCTCAACAGACAGGGCACTAATTTTGACTACTATATTTTGCACAAATTGTAGCAAATTTAACAAGGGAAAAACTTAACTTGTTCTCAGTTGAAACTGAGGAAACTTGAAGGGTTTTAAATCGTTAGTTAAGGTCTCCTGACAGGTACAGACAGCCAAAACTGAGAGACTAAAAAATGTAGCAAGTTTTTTTACATCATCTCCTGCACTGAATTCACACATTTAAAGCTAACTCTGAAACTTTTCTTCTAAAGTCTGCTTCTATTTTTTAAGCAATACAGCAAACTGCCTGAATTTCTCTTCTGATCCGTCAGTACCTATACTTAAACATTATCTGTTGTTACAGATTTGTGATAGCATATTAGAATATGAATTATATTAATTAATCATGTGAAGAGAAATGTATTGTATTTAATGACCTTTTCACTTTTTCCCATGATTGTGAAATTACTTGTTAGAAATTACTTTTAAGTCTTTTGCTCATGTTTCTCTCCTAAATGTATGCTAAATTAAGTGCTGAATTAAGAAATAGATTGAGGTAATGTGTGGGTGGAGTAAGAAGAGCAAATGGAATTTGTATTTTGTTTTCTGCTTCAAAGAAACAGTTGAATGTCACAAAGCATTATTAGGTGTTATTGGCTCTCCCAACATAAATGAATTGGCAAGAAAACCTCCACTACTAATAAGAAGTATCCCATGGGCACTTTGGGAAATTTTGGCTCTGCCACAGCTCTATCTTCTCTATGGATTGCTTCAATTGGGTTTTACAGCAATGATTAAAGAATCAATGCCTTGTAGACAGCTTGCTTTCCAGCAGGCACCAAGCTGGGTGGTGCCACCTCCTGCCCCAAGGGGATCTTTAGATTCTAATGGATTAAATAGAGGTTGCATATAACAAGGAAAATCACCAGACACAATACTTAATTTAAGTACATCAGCTGTAAGGCACACCTATTACTAGAAAGCAGAGGTGAAGGGAAGGATCAAGGCAAGACACTTCCTTAAAATACAGCCTATTGTTGCACTTTCCAAAGCAAACAACATAGATCCAAATCAAATAAAGTTGTAGCCTAATTTAGTCTATCAATAAGTGGGCAAAGAAGTGCTATATTTAATGCACGACACAAATCAACTTTGGACTAAACATCAAAAGATAGTTCCCATGACAGCAGGAAGTAATCATCCGTTTACTGAAAGAATGAGTCAGAATGGCAAAATATGTAGACAACTTTCGCAAATAATAAATAATAATACATACAAAATATGTGGGAAGCAGAGCAAGTGGCTATCCAAAAACAATGCACCATTTGTTCTATAGCGATATCAATGTGAACAAAAGCATCATCAAATAAATAAATAAATCTGTTGTACAATAATATGACAGTTGTGCATACATATTTCTCTCAACATGACCACTATCCCTTGTAATAATAATAATAATAATAATAATAATAATAATAATAATAATAATAATAATAATAATAATAATAATAATAATAATAATAATAATAATAATAATAATAATAATAATAATAATAATAATAACAAAGTTTTATTTATATACCGCTTAACCTCAGCTTGTAGGCGACTCGAATCGTTTTTCAAATGAGGCATGCTGCCTGCACACCAGGCAGCAGCAAAAACACAGACATTTCAAGTACAGTAAAAATACAATATTAAAAGAAACAATGGCAAAAGTCAAAAATACAATAGTTGCAGAAACATAATACAAAATGCAATCAAAAAACCCGCGCAATACCATGTCGGCAGTACCCCACTCCACTCACCCCAACCCCAGGCAAGTCCAACCTCGGCAGCTTCTAAAGTTCTAAACAGGGAATGGGGGAACAAAGCCCGGAGAAGGAGGGCGGAAGCGACTCTCCACTGCCCAGCCAGCGCAGCAGCTGTCACCACATTCCTCCCCTCCGGCGTTGCTGAAAGGGCAGTCCTGGTGCCAAAAGCCTCTCCACTCTGGCTACGGAGCTCCCAGGTGGTGACAAAGTCCAGCCGCCTTTCGTGCCCCACCTAAGGCAGGAGTGGGGGCCCAGGCCGATGGTGTTGTGGTGGCTCCCGGTGGCTCTGTCAGTGGCAGCTTTTATGGCCCCGCCGTGGAGAAAGAGGCACAGCTGCGCTCCTGCCTCCCCCAGCCCAGCTGGCAGGGAAGGGAGCCAAAGGTGTTGCGGCGGCTCCCGGTGGCTCTGTCAGTGGCAGCTTTTGACGACCCTGCCGCAGAGAAAGAGACACAGCTGCACTCCCACCTCCCCCAGCCCGGCTGGTGGGGGAGGGAGCCGAAGGTGTTGCGACACAAACTCACAATTATAAAGTGATCTGAGTCTAAACACAATGGACTGCTCATTTGAACAAAGGACTATACCATTATTGCCAACATCAGACATATGCCATTAGTTGCTATACAGCTAAGGAAAGTATTGTGGGTAGAGGGGCTTCTATTATTGCAACATTCTAAGGTGAAATGGGAAAAATCGTATTATTCTTTCCATATAGCATGTCTACAAGGCATTGATTCTTTAATCATTGCAGTAAAATGCAACTAAAGCAATGCATAGGAAAGACAAAAGCTGCGGCAGAGCCAAAATTTTCCAAAGCGCCCATGGGATTGGCAAGTTTTCTTGCCAATTCATTTATGTCACGAGAGCCAATAACACCTAATAATTCACTGCTGCATTCAGCTTTTTCTTTGAAGCAGAAAACATATTCTATTATTGCAGCACTCGAAGGTGAAATGGGGAAAATCATATCTACAACATGGCCTTGACAGGCATAGCACTCTTAACACTTCAGAGTTTGCCATCCTATTCCCAACACAGAAACTGCTGAAAAACATGATAGTTTGTTGTTAATAAATCACCAGGTACAGTTTTCCAGTTCCCTCAGGTGCAAAAACCTCTCTGCTTCAGTTGATCTTTTCAGGCAGTTTAGTCATCTCTGATAGTAAGCTTCAACCTTATTTCTCGAACAGTTCCTAGATTCGTAGAAAATAATCTGTTGGCATTTAGGATCATCACCACATCCAATTATGTCATATTACTTGTTAGATAGCTATCATTACATAATTTGGTTAGATACAGTTTGTGATCAGGGCACAATATATCTGGAAGGGTTTGACACATTATTGCAGCATTATTCAGACCTATCCAGGAGAACTCCTTTAGTAAACTCAGGAGGCCTTAACACTCAAAAGTTATTTTTGAAGAAAGAAAATAAGATCTTTTCTTTCAAATACTGCCTAGGAAAATTTGTCTAATTTCCAGAATTTTCTTTCTTTAATTTTTTTTATTTTAAATTCAAATTTCTATGCCACCCAATCAGGTAAACCCGACTCTGGGCAGCTCACAACAAGTTAAAACATACATAAAAAACAATTAAACCATTAAAAAAACCAACAGTTTTCCCAACCCCATTCATCTTTAAAAACTACCCACATTAAAACTGCCTGCATTGGCAATTAAAAGAAATGGGGGCTTATTTTATAAGCCAACATGCGGGGACCATCCCTCCATCTGGGCCCCACACCTTTCCCGCCAACCCAGGTTTTTAGCTTTTCTGAAAGCTAGCAGCTCCGTCTGTTCCCGAAACTCTACAGGTAGGAGGTTCCACAAGGCCGGCGTGGACATGGAAAAGGCCCTCCTTCATGTACCAGAGAGACGAGCCCCTCTGGCAGATGGGACAATTAGGGAGCCCCTCCGGTCCGCTCTGGTAGGACGGGCGGACACTCTTGGGATGATGCAGTCTCTAAGGTATCCTGGCCCACTACCATGAAGGGCTTTAAAGGTCAAAACCAGCACCTTGAACTGCACCCAGAGGCAAACTGGTAACCAGTGCAGCTCCCGAAGTAATGCCCGTGCCCCATCACCACCCGGGCTGCTGCATTCTGGACCAACTGCAACCTCTGAATGGTTGTTAAGGGCAGCCCCATGTAGAGCGCATTTAACCCCCTTCACCACTTTCCATGACAGCCTCTATCTTCACCCATATAATGCTACAGAATACTAGTTCCAGGATATAGTAGAGCAGGGGCACTCAAACTACGGCCTGTGGGTCAAATTATGCCTGTGGATATCATTAATACAGCCCGCAGTGAGTACCTGGGCTCACCGTGGACCGCCCCCTCACCCACCCCACCGCCTGACATCAGCAGGGGCAGTGGTGGTGGTGATTGCGCTATGCTCTGAGCAGCCTCTGGCTCGGTCCCATCCCCTCTGCAGCCTTTGCCAAAGCTGATTGCCGCATTGGGAAAATTTTCGGAGCCTCCTCCATTTCAAAATCTGCGGCGCTAGGAGAGCCCCCTGGCATGCCTGGGATGATGTCACCACAGCATGCCAAGTTTGCCCTTCCAGCGCCGCGGATTTTGAAACAGAGGAGGCTCAGAAAATTTTCCCACCACCGCTGACGTCAAAACTGTCAGCAGTGGGAGCAGCCCACCTCCAGCCCCCGCAGCTGCATGTCGGGTGTGGGACCAGTCTGCAGGGGAAAAAGTTTGGGCACCACTGTCATAGAGAATGGAAACTTTTGTCCAGACTGCCAACACTACTTTTGTTACTGCCACTTGTAGCTGCAAACCAACCAAAAAAGGCTAATTGCAGCAGTGCTATTGGCCAAATTGTAGAGAGTATCATGCATCCATCCCAGGAACCTGCTCAAAGTTACTCCTTTGCCTGGAAAAATTCAGTTGAATGGTTCTATCAAAAGTGAGAAATTTCAAGGTCTATTTTCACATAGTTTCTTCTATTAGTGCAAGATCTATTCATAAGCAGGAGACAACTCAACAATATATGCTGCCATATTCCATGTTTCTTGCAGACCTTGGAAATTGTACAGTAAAACCCCAGGTTACAGAATTAATCCATTCCATGGGGTTTTCCTTATAGCAAAAATTCTTTATCATGAAACGCCCTTAGGAATGCATTGCACGGCTTCCCATAGGAATGAATTGGGGGAAAAACCATTCCAAAAAAATTCCTTAAGCCGAGGCATTATTTTCAATGGATTTCTTTCCATAAGTTGCGTTTTCTGTTACCCAAAGCATCCGTAACCCCAGGTTCCACTGTAGTAGTGACAAGAAAATTGAAACTGTAGTTGCATAAATATTTTGAACTTTATAAGAACATAAGAACATAAGAACAGCCTTGCTGGAACAGGCCACAGCCCATCCAGTCCAGCATTCTGTCTCACACAGTGGCTCATCATTTCCTTCAGGGTATTCCCAAGGAGATGCCTTCACCTACTTAGGATTCCCTGGAAATGGCATTGAGAGATATCCTGCCTATCTCTCCAACCCGGAGGTTGTCCTTAGGTAGCCATAATTATAGCCATTGATAGCCTTGTCCTCCATGAACTTGTCTAATCCTTTCTTAAAGCTGTGAAGACTGACAGCTGTCACCACTTCTTCTGGCAGGGAGTTCCATAGACCAGTGATCCTCTGGGTGAAAAAGTACTTTCTCTTATTTGTTTGAGAACTAGTACCCAAAAGTTTCATGGAGTGTCCCCTAGTTCTAGTGTTGTGCGATAGGGAAAACAGTTTTTCCTTATCTACCTTGTCCATACCGTGCATGATTTTATAAACTTCAATCAGGTCACCTCTTAGACGCCGTCGTTCAAGAGTGAAAAGGCCCAAACGTTGCAGCCTCAGATGGTAAGGAAGGTGTTCCAGTCCCCTAATCATTCTGGTTGCCCTCCTCTGTACTTTCTCCAACTCCATAATATCCTTCTGGAGGTATGGTGACCAGAACTGTACACAATATTCCAGATGGGGCCTCACCATAGATTTATAAAGAGGCAAAATGACACTTGCTGACTTATTTTCTATACCCTTCCTAATGATCTCTAACATTGAGTTTGCTTTTTTCACTGCTGAGGCACACTGGGTTGACACCTTCATTGAGCTGTCCACCAGGACACCAAGGTCCCTTTCCTGGTTTGTCGCAGAGAGTTCAGACCCCATCAGTTTATAAATGTAATTGGGGTTTTTTGCCCCAACATGCATCACTCTGCACTTACTGATGTTGAAGCTCATTTGCCACTGTTTTGCCCACTCCCCCAGTGTCAAGAGATCCCTCTGGAGCTCTTCACAATCTCTCACAGTTTTCACTACCCTGTATAATTTAGTGTCGTCAGCAAATTTGGCTACCTTGCTTTTTACTCCTACCTCTAGATCATTTATGAAGAGGTTGAAAAGCAGGGGTCCCAGTACTGAACCTTGGGGGACCCCACTCTTTACTTCCCTCCACTTGGAGAAGTGTCCATTTAGTGCTACCCTCTGTTTCCTGTCCCTTAGCCAGTTGCTGATCCAGGACAAGACCTGTCCCTTTATTCCATGACTGGTAAGTTTATTCAAGAGCCTTTGGTGTGAGACCTTGTCAAAAGCCTTCTGAAAGTCCAGATAAACAATGTCAACTGGATCCCCCTTATCCACATGCTTGTTGACATTCTCAAAAAATTCCAACAGATTAGTGAGGCATGATCTGCCCTTGCAAAAGCCATGTTGGCTCTCCTTTAGCAGCGCCTTCTCTTCTATGTAACTATTAATTCTGTCTTTTAGGATGGTTTCCATCACTTTACCTGGGACACATGTCAAACTGACAGGCAGGTAATTTCCTGGATCACCCCTGGATCCTTTTTTGAAAATTGGTGTTACATTCGCTACCTTCCAGTCATCAGGCACAAAGCCTGATTTGAGGGAAAGATTATATATTTTGGCTAGGATATCAGCAATTTCATCTTTAAGTTCCCTGAGAACTCGTGGATGGATGCCATCTGGTCCTGGTGATTTGTTAGTGTTTAGCTTAACAAGACATGCAAGGACCTCCTCCCTGGTTATTTCTATCTTGCTTAATTCTTCGGTTTCCCTCCCTACGAAGATAGGCTCTGTTTTGGGCATGTGGTCTCTGTCTTCTTCAGTGAATACTGAAGCAAAGAATTCATTGAGTCTCTCTGCAATCTCTGTTTCCTCTTTAATAACCCCTTGCCTTCCATTGTCATCTAATGGTCCAATGGCCTTCCTAGTTGGGTTCTTACTTCTAATGTACTTAAAGAAGTCTTTGTTATTTCTCTGAGTATTTTTAGCTATACGCTCCTCAAAGTCTTGCTTTGCTTTCCTGATTGTTGCCTTGCATTTGTTCTGCCAGAATTTATGTTTCTGCCTGCTGTCCTCATTTGGACAAGCCTTCCATCTTCTAAATGAGCTTTTCTTGCTCTTGATCACTTCCCGAACAGCTCCTGTAAGCCACATCGGAGTCCTCTTGGACCTGGCAGTGCCCTTTTTCCTTTTGGGTATGCATTCCAATTGAGCCTCTGTTATTGTTTTTGTAAACAGCCTCCATGCCTCTTGGAGTGTTTGGACTCTCTCAATTTTCCCTTTCAGTTTCTTTTTTACTAGTTTCCTCATCTTTGGGAAATTTCCTTTTTGAAAATTTAAGGTCTCTGTGTTAGATTTTATCAGTGACTTGCGGTCTATGATCAAGTTAAACATAATTGAGTTGTGGTCACTGTTCCCTATTGGATCAGTCACATTAACATCTTGCACCAGATCCTGAGTATTACTCAGAATCAAGTCAAGGATTCTTGAACCTCTAGTTGGGTCTTCAACCATCTGTCCCAGGGAACAATCATTGAGCATATCTAGGAACTTTATCTCTTTATCATGTGCTGAACAACAGTTCACTCAGTCTATGTGAGGGTAATTGAAGTCCCCCATTATAACCAGGCTTCCCTTCCTGGATGCCTCCTTTACAACATTCTCCAACTGCCAGTCTCCCTCAAGAGTTTGGGTCGGAGGCCGATACTATATGCCTACTGTTAGACCATCCTTGTGGCCTGGTACTCTTACCCACAGAGCTTCTAATGGTGACTCCAAATCACCTAGATATTCCAATTCATACGATTTTATCACTTCTTTGACATACAAGGCTACACCACCTCCTGTTTGCCCCTTCCTATCCTTCCTGTACAGTTTGTAGCCTGGGATAACTGTATCCCATTGGTTATCATCCGTCCACCAGGTTTCAGTGATACCAATAATATCAATATTTTTATCTATTGCTAAGTATTCCAGCTCCCCTATTTTGTTCCGGAGGCTTCTGGCATTTGTATACAAGCATTTATATATGCTTTCCTGATACAGTCTTTTGAGTCTAGTTGCATTGTTAGACTGCCTCTTGCATCCTTCTGCTAGAGTGCTGGTGACTAGCTCCTTGCTCTGCTCAGTAATTTTTGCATCCTCCTCACTACTCAAGTACACACTTTCCCGAACCGGATGCTGCCCAGCTCCTGTCGGCTTTCCCCCAGTTATCAGTTTAAAAGCTGCTCTGCAGCCTTTTTGATGTTGAGTGCCAGCAATCTGGTCCCGTCATGGTTTAAATGCAACCCATCCCTCCTGAACAGATTTGGCTTGTCCCAAAATGTTCTCCAGTTCCTGACAAATCTGAAGCCCTCCTCTCGACACCACCGCCTCATCCACGCATTGAGGCTTCTGAGCTCTGCCTGCCTGGTAGGTCCTGCGCGTGGGACAGGCAGCACTTCTGAAAATGCTACCTTGGAAGTCCGGGACTTCAATCTTCTTCCTAACAACCTAAATTTGGCTTCCAGGACAGACCGCTTGGCCTTCCCAACATCATTAGTACCAACGTGTACCATGACAACTGGCTCGTTCCCAGTTCTCTCTAACAATCTATCTAGATTTCTTGTGATGTCAGCAACTTTGGCACCTGGCAGGCAAGTCACCATACGGTTATCATGTGCATCACAAATCCATTTCTCTGTATTTCTAATTATTGAATCGCCTAGTACAAGGAGCCTCTCTCCTGCAATCTGTTCATCTACATGCACCTCATCAACCATATTAAGGGAGAGAACCTCAGTTTGTTCCTGTTGTTCATCTTCCTGGATCTCATCAAGTGTGATGAAGGAGAGATCATCAGGTGGAACCAGTTGTTCCTCTGTGTGTTCCTCATCAGGTGTGATAAGGGAAAGAGCCTCAAATTTATTCTGTAATTTCAGACTCTCAGAGTGATCCCCTACTCTTCTCCTCCTTTGAGTCACATTCCTCCAACCATCTCCCTCCTGAGTTAGTGAAGGGCCTTCTCCCTCAGAACTGTGCCCTGTCACTTCTTTGTCCAGCATAGTCTGCTCCGCTCTGTCCAAGAACAGCTCAAGCTCCTTAATTTGTTGGTGGTTAGATATGCGGGCCTCTAGCTGCTGGACCTTCTCTTCTAGTAGTGCAACCAGCTTGCACTTGCTGCAAGTGTAGTTCTCCATATGCTTGGCAAGAACACAAACATGGCACAAGAATTGCAGGTAACTACAGCTGTTCCCTCAGAAACCATTTTAACAAGTGCAGTATTCTGGGCCTCAAAAAATGTACACGTTTACTACCTTTCTACCTAGTAAGACTATAGTCTTCTTTTGTTCCTAGTTTGTAATCTTGCGTGCCGTTAGGCGCGCGGGCCTCTAAAGCAGCTCTACTCCAACTGCAAAACTTACCAGTGCTCACTTCCTTTGTTTGGCTCTCCTCAGCAGCAGCTCTGCTTAAGAGCACATGCAGAGTCAAAATGGCTGACCCTGAAAGAGCTCAGAGCTTTTAAAGGCTAGTGTGGCTCCGCCCCTATGAGTCACAGTTCAGGGAAGGGCCTGGTGTGGCCCTGCCCCCCTGCTTCTGGAAGCTTCAAACTGCTTCCTCTGTTTGAACAGAGGTGGCTCTCAGCAGTTTCAATTATCAATTTAAATTAGTAGAGGCCTCTAAAGCAGCTCTACTCCAACTGCAAAACTTACCAGTGCTCACTTCCTTTGTTTGGCTCTCCTCAGCAGCAGCTCTGCTTAAGAGCAAATGCAGAGTCAAAATGGCTGACCCTGAAAGAGCTCAGAGCTTTTAAAGGCTAGTGTGGCTCCGCCCCTATGAGTCACAGTTCAGGGAAGGGCCTGGTGTGGCCCTGCCCCCCTGCTTCTGGAAGCTTCAAACTGCTTCCTCTGTTTGAACAGAGGTGGCTCTCAGCAGTTTCAATTATCAATTTAAATTAGTAGAGGCCTCTAAAGCAGCTCTACTCCAACTGCAAAACTTACCAGTGCTCACTTCCTTTGTTTGGCTCTCCTCAGCAGCAGCTCTGCTTAAGAGCACATGCAGAGTCAAAATGGCTGACCCTGAAAGAGCTCAGAGCTTTTAAAGGCTAGTGACTTGCGGTCTATGATCAAGTTAAACATAATTGAGTTGTGGTCACTGTTCCCTATTGGATCAGTCACATTAACATCTTGCACCAGATCCTGAGTATTACTCAGAATCAAGTCAAGGATTCTTGAACCTCTAGTTGGGTCTTCAACCATCTGTCCCAGGGAACAATCATTGAGCATATCTAGGAACTTTATCTCTTTATCATGTGCTGAACAACAGTTCACTCAGTCTATGTGAGGGTAATTGAAGTCCCCCATTATAACCAGGCTTCCCTTCCTGGATGCCTCCTTTACAACATTCTCCAACTGCCAGTCTCCCTCAAGAGTTTGGGTCGGAGGCCGATAGTATATGCCTACTGTTAGACCATCCTTGTGGCCTGGTACTCTTACCCACAGAGCTTCTAATGGTGACTCCAAATCACCTAGATATTCCAATTCATACGATTTTATCACTTCTTTGACATACAAGGCTACACCACCTCCTGTTTGCCCCTTCCTATCCTTCCTGTACAGTTTGTAGCCTGGGATAACTGTATCCCATTGGTTATCATCCGTCCACCAGGTTTCAGTGATACCAATAATATCAATATTTTTATCTATTGCTAAGTATTCCAGCTCCCCTATTTTGTTCCGGAGGCTTCTGGCATTTGTATACAAGCATTTATATATGCTTTCCTGATACAGTCTTTTGAGTCTAGTTGCATTGTTAGACTGCCTCTTGCATCCTTCTGCTAGAGTGCTGGTGACTAGCTCCTTGCTCTGCTCAGTAATTTTTGCATCCTGATAAAGGCTAGTGTGGCTCCGCCCCTATGAGTCACAGTTCAGGGAAGGGCCTGCTGTGGCCCTGCCCCCCTGCTTCTGGAAGCTTCAAACTGCTTCCTCTGTTTGAACAGAGGTGGCTCTCAGCAGTTTCAATTATCAATTTAAATTAGTAGAGGCCTCTAAAGCAGCTCTACTCCAACTGCAAAACTTACCAGTGCTCACTTCCTTTGTTTGGCTCTCCTCAGCAGCAGCTCTGCTTAAGAGCACATGCAGAGTCAAAATGGCTGACCCTGAAAGAGCTCAGAGCTTTTAAAGGCTAGTGTGGCTCCGCCCCTATGAGTCACAGTTCAGGGAAGGGCCTGCTGTGGCCCTGCCCCCCTGCTTCTGGAAGCTTCAAACTGCTTCCTCTGTTTGAACAGAGGTGGCTCTCAGCAGTTTCAATTATCAATTTAAATTAGTAGAGGCCTCTAAAGCAGCTCTACTCCAACTGCAAAACTTACCAGTGCTCACTTCCTTTGTTTGGCTCTCCTCAGCAGCAGCTCTGCTTAAGAGCACATGCAGAAAAACTTTGAATGTTGCACTTCCTTAATCAGAAAAAGGACTCCTAGATTCATAAAATCATTTTCAGAAAGACACTTCTGTGGCTGTCTGTTTTTGCTTGTTCAGTATTTGTGATATGAACAGTATTAATGATTAACGAATTCTATTTTAGTTTATGCAACATATGCACTATATGTCTTAGATGTTCTGGTAAAAATGTGAAGCATAACAGGGCTAACACAACTTTATTAGGCAGTCAGAACATGGAGAGCAACGGCTGCTTATCTTTCCATGAAACATCTAAGAATAAATATATACAATCTGGAATGGATACATTTAGGCAGGAAACAACAGGATTGGTTGGGAGAGGAGTGGGGTGACTGGGAGGTCAATGGACCAGAGTGAAGACTTTACATGACTCAATAGTTAAGGCGATAGCGCAAGTCCCGCGATACTTCAAGACCAAGAAGAAAAAGACAAAATGGAGGATCATACTGATCCTAATATTACACAACGTTACAGCAAACAATATATTTACATACACAACAATGTCTGAAGGTACTGATTCATTATACTGTACTGTATATCCTTTGACCATATTAAGTTTCTGATTCTTATGCTGTTTGCTTATTGGTAGATGGGTGGGATTGGTGGGTAGATGGGTAGAATGGTGGGATTAAAAAAAATACTACCTACTCTGTGGGCATGGTATGGTGGGTGTGGCCAGGGGGAAAGCCCTGATTTGCATCCCAATTAGGACTACTTTATTTCAAAACTTGGATTGGCGGAGTCAGCCAGAATTTCTGCTACAGGTTCTGGCGAACTGGGGTGAACCTGCTAAGTCCCACCACTGTGGATAAGTTAGGTAATGTTTTTCTGCTTTGCTGAGTAATATGCAGATCCCTAGCTTCCTGTTTTTGGGACTGTAAAAGGATACAATCTGCTGCTTATCTTTCCATGAAACATCTAAGAATGCAGCCTGGCATGGACACCATGCCATGAGAGTGCCTGAATGCCTGATGAAGTAACCTTGAGTTACAAAAGCTTGCAATTTTTGAATTTTTAAAGTGACCTATAAAAGGTATCACTTTTCCCCTGCAATTGCTTGATAGCATTGAATTTTACTCCTTTGTGCTTGTACTGAGTGTACCTTACTGTGGTAATAAAGTTTGTCTTAACTCTGCACAGTACAGTATTTAGGATCTGTGAGCCCCTAGGCTGAACCTGTGGCGCGGGACCTACTGGGGAAAGTATTTTTTTAAAATTAACCTTCAAAAACCGCATTTTCAGCAATTATCCAATTAAAAACTGAAAAATAAACGTCATTGCGCTTCGTGTTTTCTGATTTTAAAAAGTGACGTAGAATCACGTGGTGTGGGTCTCCCTTTTGTGGTGTGGGCTCATAGGCTGCAGCCTAGGTAGCCTATGTTGAAATCCAGCCCTGACTCTGCATCTCGTGGCTGTCTCCATACCCTTCATCAGAGGAATGATCCTCAGAGTTGATTTGTTGTAACAGCTGGTGGGGCAGGCAGGACAAGATATCTAAGTCTCAGAATGGACATTCCCAGATTGACTGATGCCCAACTTTGCAGCTTCTAGGTGACTTTGCCTGCATACAAGGCTTTTTTGCAATTGGAGGCCATCTGATCAAAATAAGAAGGAATCCTTGAAGGTAGTGAGTATAAATCTAAATGGAACCTGTCCACCTGTCTGTCTTGTTCTGTGTTGCAACATTGCACTACTTTGCCTTCTGGGGTATTTGTCTGGCATTCAAATATCCATTGCAGGCGCACCCCCCAATAAAGGACTCAGACACTGATGAAAGTGGATAACGGCATTGGGCCACATTTATTGATTCATGCTCTAGTCCGAATTATAAATTTCTATTGGTATTCAACCAATTATAATTCTTAAGGCAAGCAGGCCGGAGTAACACTGGTAAGGTTCAACCCAAAATTGCAAACGGCAATTGGTTACAATGTATCCATTTGTATCAATTTGTTTGTTGACAACAAACAAATTGTTGACCGTAGTCAATATCTAACTACTTACCCCACCCTCTGACACGTATCCGTAAAATAACGGGGTGATGCATGCTGCCTAGCTCTTGCCATCACCCCATCGCCTGGTTCGTCGTTGACCGGACAACGTTAATCAACTTGTGCCTGTCTAGTGTTGTCCAGTCAATTGCGAACCTGCCGGATACCTGTGGGTCATAAATATTTACCTTACCAGTGCTACCCGCCCATGTGACCAAAGTCAGCAGCAGCAGAAAGAACCCCTATATCAAACCATCGCAACAGTGTGGGATGGGCAAAAAAGCCAGGACCTGAGAGCCAATTGTAGGTCCCAGCCAAAAATTCCCACCCGGCCCTGAAGTGACCAAAATATCACACTGTTAACTAGGGAGGGGGTGGAGGGGAAAAACTTCTCCTCTCCGTCGCTTCGCAAAATGGCAGCTCGGCTGCCTCGTGGCCGCCCCTTTTATAAGGGTGCTGGCCACGCCCCCTGACTACCCGGATGTCTTCGTCCGGTGGGGGGGGGGGCCCGCAAAGAGCGCCACTGCCGCATTGCCACGCAGCAACTGGACCACTGAGTAGGCCCACTCCTCGCACCATAGGCGCAGTGCTCCCCAAAACATGGGAAAAACACTATCACTGTGATAACGGGGGCAATCCGGGCACCCACCATTAGAGTAAACCCCATAAGTGAGAGGCCGACGGCATCCGACCGCGCCAGATATCTTAAGGCAGACCACTAGGTCCGATCCCACCAAGTGACCCCCGAATAAGAAGGCAATAAATGAACTACAATCCCGAAGGGCATACTATATGTTTGGCAATCAATGCCAAAGGCAGAAATGTGAGGTTAGAAGATGGGGCCTCGGTCTATTCAGGCACCAAGGGGACACCCAGGTCCCACATGAGTGTCTGAATTATGATGAGGAGACGCGCACACGTGTCCAAGCCCCGTTTAACCCCGTACCCCAAGTAGTCGAGGCGGTGGGCTGGAGACCGAGACCCCGACCCGTGAGCAGATGCCCACTGAACGAAAGTCCCATATCAGTCGGGTACTGAACCTGAATGAACGCTGGCAGAAGGGGGGTAAGGCTTATCTAATTAAATTTCCGCTCGCACCTAAAACCCAATAAGGCTAAATCGTGGGATGCACTGGCAAAAGCTGAAGGCTGAGTGAATATCACACTGTGCCAAAACAGCACCAGAATTGCGTGGGCACGCCCACCCATAGCAGCAGAGGCCACTACGAGTACCTGACTGAACAAGGCCATCAGGAAGGGCATCCCAACACGGAGCACCCCCAGGGTAAGCTGAATGGAGGATAATGATATGCACCCTTTGACCAGCTCAGTATGAGCTTCATGGGGACTAAGGAAAGGTGGTCCCAAGATGTGCCCCCACCACTCTCGTAGCCCCCAGCTTCCTAGTGGTGGACAGTGGAGACCCCTCCCCGTTACCCTGGAAGGGAATCAGGTCAGTAACACCCCGGGGCCCCCAGTACCCCGAATGGATACAAAAAACCCCATTGAAAACCCCCCAGCAGGTTTCCCGCCCCCTCGCTTCTTGGGAGACAGAGTGACATCCCCCCAGGCTGACTATAATAGGGGCGGGGGGGCCTAACAACAAGAATATGTGGTTCAGAGGGAGCTCTGATCGCCCCTGCGCACAAGTCGGTCACGACCGTGATGCTTAGTACACACATTGTCAGCTGAGCAGGCCGAACACAGTAGGCGGGCCGCAACCCCCCGCCCGACCAGTTTGCTTGGGGCCAGTGTCTGAACAGCCCGCTGCTCAGCATGACCACCATGGTGCCCATCACCAGGCACCGTTCCGTGGTACTGATGTACACGAGCACCCTTGGTGACAGAACTCGTCCCTCCTCTCTCGGGATATCTATAGCTACCCTCGTCCACATCCCCCACGATGAGCCAACTGTAATGGGCCCATCCGATCAACCAGGATAGTGGGCCCCAAGGTGCTCGGTGGCTAACGACAGTGGGACATCTCTTTGCCTCAGCCGTCCCATCCGTCTCTCTCCTGCCAGTGGGCTCGCGGTTCAATAGGGAGAACATCCACATGTCCCCCTACGGCCCTTGCCCCTGATGGCCTGCGGCCAATAAACAACCGGGGCCAGTAGTAGCCGATCATCAGCCAGGCCCTCGACGGGACGTCCTGTGTAACGGGGCCTACGCAGCAGGATCCAGACAGCCCCCACGATGCCCAACACTGTTCCGAGGGCGGACCCCTCAGTGCATGGTGGCTTACTACGGGGGACCACACGCTGTCTCTATCGTCCTGCCCGTACCCCCATCCCCATTCGGGTCTCAGTTCATAGGGATAATATATAATATATATCCCCCCCCCCAAATCTTTTCCCTCACGATCTGGAGCAGATGATCACTAGGGGGGGCATGAATAACCAGTTGACGGCAGTGCCCATGCTGGAGCATGATGTACAGCGGGCATGCACAGTGGGACCTGGACAGCCCCTGTGATGCCACGTGCCGCCCCGGGAGCGTAAACCCCCACCCCCAAACGTCGTGCCAGAATGCAACCAAGGGGCACTGGTATAGGATGGCGAGTGATGCCCCCCAGCCTCAAATTGGCAAGGCCAAGAGCACTGCCCCCACCGGGAATGGACTGTGATGTGTGTGCATTCAACTTGAACGTAATACTCACAAGTTGCACCCCCGTGAGCCGCCCCCACCGGGGGTTCCAGCCCACGGTGGGCGTTGGAGCTCACGACCGAAATCGAGCTCTGGGGCGACCTCCAATACGCTCCCGCCGCAGATCCAGACAAACGGGGAGCCGCGAGACAGCGGCGGACACAGGCCGGCGTGTCATGAGAAGCACGGCCCAGCCGGCCGCCTTGTGTATAGTGGCCGCGATCAAAGTAGCCGGCAGACACAAAGGGGCTCCAACGTTCGGAAAGGGGCCTGCCACGAAAAAACCCCTAGTAGGTGGGCCAGGTGGGCTGGACGGCCCGCTCGGTATAGCGCCAGAGGCCCCCAGTTTGAGAACCTGGGCCAGAATAGGGCCCTGTCCGAAACCCGGCCCCTAATGGGCAAAACGCGCTGTGAGCCAGCGCCAGGCCCCCCTCCCAATTGTTCCGGCCCGTAGCCGGCAGGCGTGTGCCGAATCCTCTGAATGGCCAATCCCTAGGGGTGCCTCTAGCACCACCACGTGGGGCAGTAATGCATGCCAACCCCCTGCATAAGTGGGGCCAGGTGGGCCGGACGGCCCACCTGGCAATGGTCCAGGGTCCCTACTTGAGAGCCAGGCCCTAAAACGGCCATGCCCAAACTCCGGCCCATGAAGGGCCGGGGAAGCCCGGCTGTGCAACCGTGCCCGGCCCACCCCCCTGCTCCACACCCGTGGCCAGGGATTGAGGGCCGAGGGCCGAAGCCCCTGTAGGGCCGGTCTGAGGGCGGAGGGCCGCGGGCCACAGCCTGAGCTGCCCTACCCCACCAATCCCGGTGGGAGCCTCCGGTTGGAGGTCCTATCGAGGGGGTGCAGTCGCGGTCCTCTGACCCGACCACTGCCCGCCTAAGCCTTCTTTCAAGAAGGCATAAATGAGAGGCCAAAGACCTACCTTTCTGGCTGCAGCCTAGGTATCAGACTGCTGACTTAATTAAGCCCCTCGCAAAGATGCAAGGGAAAAGTGGGGAATCGAACTCCCAACCTTTGTCTCCAAAGACAAAGACTTAAACCACTGAGCTATCCAGCAGCTTGCAGAAAGGGAGCCTCAACAGAGGCTAACAAAGGAGGAAGCGACGGAGCAAATTCCTCTGCCCCGTCGCTTCTAAAGCAAATCTTGCAAGGAGGAAGCAACGGAGCGAATCCCTCTGCTCCGACGCTACTAAAGGTCTTGCCTCTAAGAAGGATAGAGAGCGACGGAGCAATTGGGGAAAAACTTCTCCTCTCCGTTGCTTCGCAAAATGGCAGCTCGGCTGCCTCGTGGCCGCCCCTTTTATAAGGGTGCTGGCCACGCCCCCCTGACTACCCGGATGTCTTCGGCCGGTGGGGGGCCCCGCAAAGAGCGCGGCGGCCATTTTGGCGCCGCGCTTGCATTAGGGATGCTGGCCCAGGATACAAGCCTGAATGACTCAAGGAAAAGGTAAAAATTGAACGAAAAGGTTAGAAGTCAAGAGACCTGTTAGTTCAGCAACAAAGCAAGTGGGTCTCCAGTAGCCAATAATGAATTTGAGGTGCAATTCCATAAATAGGTCAGGTTTGGAAAAGTAGCATTATCAATCCTCAAAGGCAGCCCAATAGACGTTGTCCTGGAAGAATGGAACCTGACCATTGGATTGAGCATGAAAGGCATGCAAACACTTTGTCAGATTGTTTGGCCAAGTTATACCTCTGAATGGGTATTACCACAATAAACTTTGCTTAGTTAAAAAGTCTACCAAAAGTCTCTTAATAGCTATGCCAGAGAAACAGAGCCATCTAGCTAGTTACTACTTGAAAGAAAGGACCAATAGTATATAATGCCACCCTTGGCATCAATCTTTCTCTCAGCTGGAAACAGATTAAAAGCTTTAGAGGCCTCTAGTTAAACAGCGTTTCTATGGTGTATAATGTTGAATATCATTCTATTGATCTACCATTTTTCTTTTCTACAATTTATTCATTCACTGTCTAAATGCCTCTGAAGAGTCAAATTTCAGCCTACCAATTTTTCTCTACATGTTATTACAGTGAGTCAGGAATATTTAATATAAGATGTTTTAAATTTCAGCTTACAGACATCATCTTCTGCACTTAAACAAAAAGTCTAAAATGCAAATAAATAAAAGAAAGATATAGGGAGGTGTACTTTACATATGTATGATCTACTGATCCTAAAATGTTGCTGGCACACAACACTCAGTCCAGACAAAGCACAAAGTACAGAAAAGAGATTAAATTGCAGTCTGCTAAAATTATTTTGGAAGACGCAAGTATACCTGAGCAATTCAGGATGCCAAACAAATATTCTGTGGTTTCCCCACATTTTAGTATGAATTACAATGCCACCACTTCTATGCCAGAATTACTTGTTTCAATAGCTACTTACATACTTGATTACATATACAAAGCTATTTGTGCCATTTTTTAAAATATTCATAACAAAGTGACAAAGAAGCAAAAACAGAGTTGAAGTTCAATGGGATTTACTCTTACTAAGAATAGAATTTTATTCTTAAACCCACAGTGAAACCAGTTTTCTGATCCCTTCATTTGTTTCCTAAACTTTTATGCACAATGGCTATACCAATTAAAAATAATTTAGCATAGAATTCATGCAACACTCAAGTATGTATTTTCCACCTTTGAAACTGAAACACAGGGGGTAAAGTTGGATGTTACGTGGCAAGGGAATTGACTGCAGCATCGTTCAACACTGAAATACCTGGGTGTGACATTTGACAGGATGCTGTTTTTTAAGCAGCATTGCCAGAATACCAAGAATAAAGTTAGTTCGAGGAATATATCATTGAGAAATTCAAATAACCTTTAATGGCATTACAACCAGCACTACAGTACCAAGAATATTGCAGGCAGTTGAAACAACAAGGTGTGGCACAAATAAAAACCATGGGATCAACTACTCCTACCTCTGGGGTGGAAAATGGTAGCACACATTAAAAAAACAGCCATTCTGTCGAAAAAATTAGTAGAATCATTGTTTAAAAGAGGGAACAGGATGGATCTGTAAGTCCACTGAAACTTGTCAAAAGGGGGGTTAAAATTTTAAGGTAGATTTCCTCATAATATGGGCGATAGAAATGGACATTGATAACCGTTTCAGTTTGTTTGGCCCCACGGGGCAGATCATCGGGAAATTGAAAAATTATAAGTGGGGAGCTCAAAGATCCATGCTGAATAGATCAGCTGTGGCCCTGAGTGTCTCTGCGGCAGAGTATGGTGCTCCAGTATGGAGTGCGTCTGTACACACAAAACAAGTTGGCATGCAGTTAATGAAACAATGTGCATAGTGATAGGATGCCTTAAACCTACAACAGTTAAGAAAATATATGCTCTTGTTGGTATAGCTTCACCTAAAATAAGGAGAGAAGTAACAGTGGATACCAAGAGAAATAAGCAAGAGAAGGACCCTTGACATACTCTGAATGGATATGTGCCTCAAGCCTGCTAGTTCAGATCCAGGAAGAGCTTTATGGCAAGAACCAACATTCTTGAGCAAAACCAAATTAAAAGATGGAAGAAGCAGTTCACTGGGCAAGAAATATCAAATGAGGATATGACTGAGGAACTCAACTTCCCCTACATCACTTAGAGGACCATGAATAGGTGGTGGGTTGGAGTTCCTAAATGCAAGACCAATATACTCAAGTGGTGGCTGCTGGCAGACAACAACACACTGTGTGAATGTGGGGAGATACAGAATCCGGCTCATTTACTGTTCTGCTGATTACTATCAGAAACATGTACTGATGAAGATTTAATTTTGGTCAATGACAAAGCCAAGAAAGTGGCTTCATTTTAGGAGTCCAAAGTTTGATCTGGATACGAAATAAGAAGAAGTCAGGATAAGCATTAATGTTAAAAATTTTGACTTGAAAATCTGAGACCTGTATATTGCAGCTTGTGCAAAATTGTCACCACAGAAGACATGCAATTGAGAAACATGACCCATTTAGATATGACATTGAGCATAGTATATTTTTTCTAAATGCTTTAAAAGACCAATTAAACAAAAAAAAACAGCTGGAACAAGGATATGAGACACTGAATATTTCTTCGATGAACCTTCCTGCATATGCTGAAGCCCTTTACCCCAGCATTCTGTTAGACTGAAAACAAAATAAAGTTCAGGCTATTTCTTATGGCTAGATAAATTATGGTAATAGAGTAGAACAGCAGTTCTCAACCTTTTTAAGCTGGGGGCCGGGTCACGCTCCCTCAGGCAGCTTCGGGGGCTGGATGGCCATTTTGCCCTTCCTCCACCACATGGCACTTCCTGATGTGGTAGAGGGGTGGGGGTGGGGCACATGAAATGCTGCCATGGGCCGCATCTGGCCCATGGGCCACAGGTTGAGAATCCCTGGAGTACATAATACTGCCAGTGACTCAACGCCAAGTGTCAGGCAGCAGTTAACCAACCTGACAACCCTGAGGACTAATAGCTTGGGTGCCGAAGTCGACAGAGAAGGGTGATGGTCCCCAAGTGGATTAAATCCCACTTGAATCCAGAGGGCAGCAGCTTCATCAATACTGGCCTGGGGCTGATGAGGACTTTGTGTACCAAAAGGCCTCAGGACCAGAAAGTGACTTGCGGAACTGGATCAGTGGTACAAGGGTCTGTGGAAGACAGATGAAAGGCCAGTGCGTTATATTCTCAGAACAGTCTTCATGGCCAATCGCCATGAGGATCGCTAATATTTAAATTCAGATATGACAGAGCAAGAAAAAGATAAATATGATGATAAGAAAGTATAATGTATTTCCTTCCTAGCTCCAAAGCCAATCACCTGCTTATGTGCCTTGTATTCTAATTCACCCAGAGGTTACTGTTAAGAATCAGCCATGTTGGTCTGTTTCTAATACACACATTCAAGTGTGCATGTATGTACTTCAAACACAAAGTATAAGTAAACCCCTCAAATATCTGTTAATCTTTGAGAAGACCTCATGACTTTCTTTTGTGCTGACACTGTGAAAAGTGGATACAGTTGTGCTTTTTAAAAAACACATACATATTATTCTTAATTCACCAGTTTTCCAAACCAAGTCTTGCTGACTTTTCCTAATGTCAGAGCAGAAAATACAAGTTAAGTACATCTACTGATGCACTTCACAGGAGGATAAGCATAACTCAGTACTGGCACATTGATTTATCTGTCCATAACAGCACTCTATGCTTAGTAACCTTTTAAAGAAGTAATTCCCTTAAATGAGGTAATATTCTTATGACTGACAGCCTGGTTGCCTCAGTCCCTGTACAACCTGAGTGGTTAGCACAAACTCACCTTTGAAACAACATCTATTTCCCATTTAACAGGATGTGAGGGACAGGTCATAAAATATGTAGTGTCTCACTTCTCTGCAGGAAAGGGCATTTTTAAATGCACAGTTTTCATTACTTTGGCCTTACACCAACAAGTCATCACATTTGCATGGACAATGTTGCCAATGAAGTCAAGTTTTATTTCCACTACTGTCCCAATTACAAAAACCTAGAAATGTGTTACAGAGGTACAAACTAAGCTGTACATCTGGAAATCTTGGGAACATACCTGTTATCTGATCATCAACCACAAAAGCAGAGACTGAAATCAAGGCATAGTTTCCTCAAAACTTCTCTCCCCACCCCCAAACAACCAACCCCCATAGTCTGTGTCAGAACTATGGAAAGCAAGCAAGGAGCTACCAGATGGGCAGAACCACACAACTCTCTACCACCTGGCCAAGAACAACTATGGCCTGTGTGGAAAGCTTTAAACAGACTGCATGTCAGGGTAGGAAGATCAAGGGCTAATTTGAGAAAATTGGATTTCCCTGTAGATGACAGCCTGTGTGAATGCGGAGAAGAACAAACTATCTCCCATATGGTACAATGCAAGGTACACTGAGGAGGCCCTTATGTTGGCAAGAGGAAATGCTGTTGATGTGGCCCAATATTGGGAGGATATGATGTAACCTTTTTAATTCTATTTTATTTTAGATGTGTTAATTTTAGTTTTGTATGGTTTTATATGCTGGTGGTGCATCTGACACGAATAAAGAAAAAAGCAAACGAAGCTAATAAACATGGGATACCAAGAATGACTAAAATTAAATATTTCTAGATTTCAATATTTCATTTACTTTTAAAAATTAAACCATTTTTGGTTCATGGGTGTATTTATCAATTTCTGCCAAAATGCCAAGTACAGTAAAACCCCTACTTACGAAAAAAAAGTCCATTCCGTAGGCTTTTGCTTAAATGGGTTTTTATGTACCTCGAAGCAAACCCATAAGAAAAAATATTTTTATGTAACTCGAAGCAAACCCATAGGAAAAATGAAATTTTTATGTAAATCGAAGCAAACCCATAGGGAAATGAATTTTTACAAAACTAGAAGCAAACCCATGGGGAAAAGAATCTTTATGTAACTCAAAGCAAACCCATAGGAAATTGTGTAAATCGGGACATGGTTTTAGCACAAAATCATTATGTAAGTCGAATTTTATGTAACTTGAGGCATATGCAAGTCGGGGTATTACTGTATTTTATTACACATCTGGAAAGCAAGGTGATTCAAAATGCAATCTCATATTTTCCTACCTTGAAATAAATCTCACCAATGAGAAGACATTGCAATTTTGTTCTTTATATTGGCATTTCAGGCCTTTGTTTCATATGGATATTTACCATATACAGATGCAGAATCCAGCTGCTTCAAAACCATCTACTAGAAATTTTTAAAGTAAACTGTAATAACAAGTTGTTCCCTTGAAAACATTTATGGCGATAACAGAAGGTTGAGACAGGGAAAGACAGTTCGAAAGCAAGAAATTGCAAGTACTGTAGATAGTAAATAGGTACCACTTCAGTGGGAAAGGTAAACACATTCCATGCACTCTGGTGTTCAGGCATGCCTGCCACATGCCTATGGAAACGTCTGCAGATGCAGACAGCGCTGGCTCTTTGTCTATAAACGGAGATTAGCACCAGATCCTAGAGTCAGATACAATTGGCTTTTGACAAGGGTGACCTTTACCTTTTTAGACCTAATATACAGTAAAAAAAAACTACTTACGAAAAAAAGGCCGTAGGCTTTTGCTTTAAAAGGTCATAGGCTTTTGCTTAATTCGTTTTTTTATGCAACTCGAAGCAAACCCATAGGAAAAATTATTTTCTTACTTAACTCGAAGCAAACCCATAGGAAAAATGAAATTTGTATGTAAATTGAAGCAAACCCATAGGGAAATGAATTTTTACATAACTCAAAAAAAAACCATAGGGAAAAGAATCTTTATGTAACTCAAAGCTAACCCATAAGAAATTGTGTAAATTGGGGCATGGTTTTAGCACAAAATCATTATGTAAGTTGAATTTTATGTAACTCAGGGCATTTGTAAGTCGGAGTTTTACTGTACTGTATATGATATTGGCACAAATTAGATGTCACCTATCACTACCAAAACAAGTAACAACAAAAACACATGAAGGCTGAACAATGAGAACAGGAAAGTCAGAGAAAAATGTTGCATTGTATAATATTACTTTGAGCAAAACCTCATCTGTATATGGAAGAAAATAGTAATAGTATGTATCCAGGAACCATAGCTTACAACAGGTCTGCAACATCTACACAAATCCCATCATTGGGAGCAAAACCAGGGGCAACAAGATAATAGAAAATGAGCTTTCAGGTTAGTTTGATCCAAATTTTAGTTAAACTCTTTGGCTCTACGAGTAAGGCTTCCTGGGCTCTGTGGACCCCAGCCTCTTATTCTTATTCTGATAGTTTCATTTACAGATAATGTACCAGCATGAACCAGTTATAACTGAAAATCAGTTCTAACTTCTCTCTCACTTGATGCAACAACTAAGGTTCTTTTCTCATTCAAAATGTACTTGGCATGTACACAGAAGTCTGCAAGAAACTGAGTCATAATCACTACCTTTGGTGTTTACATTACTTTGGTTGTATTAATCCAAATTTCAAAATAAACATAGTTTACTGGAACTAAGCTTCCATTTCAAATTATACACTAAAGAATGGATTGTAACAAATAAGATATTTATAACAGCTAATGCGAGCGCGGCGCCAAAATGGCCGCCGCGCCCTTTGCGCCCCCCCATCGGACGAAGGCATCCGGGTAGTTAAGGGGCGTGGCCAGCACCCTTATATAAGGGGCGGCCATGAGGCAGCCGAGCTGCCATTTTGCGAAGCGACGGAGCGGAGAAGTTTTTCCCCTCCACCCCCTCCCTAGTTAACAGTGTGATATTTTGGTCACTTCGGGGCCGGGTGGGAATTTTTGGCTGGGACCCACAATTGGCTCTCGGGTCCTGGCTTTTTTGCCCATCCCACACTGTTGCTATGGTTTGATATAGGGGTTTCTGTTGCTGCTGTTGACTTTGATCACATGGGCGGGTAGCACTGGTAAGGTAAACATTTATGACCCACAGGTATCCGGCAGGTTCGCAATTGACTGGACAACACTAGACAGGCATAAGTTGGTTAAACGTTGTCCGGTCAACGACGAACTAGGCGATGGGGTGATGGCTACAGCTAGACAGCATGCATCACCCCGTGATTTTACGGATACGCGTCAGAGGGTGGGGTCATTAGTTAGATATTGACTACGGTCAACAATTTGTTTGTTGTCAACAAACAAATTGATACAAATAGATACATTGTAACAATTGCCGTTGGCAATTTTGGGTGGTACCTTACCAGTGTTACTTCGGCCTGCTTGCCTTAAGAATTATGATTGGTCAATTACCAATAGAAATTTATAATTCGGACTAGGGCATGAATCAATAAATGTGGCCCAATGCCGTTATCCACTTTCATCAGTGTCTGAGTCCTTTATTGGGGGATGCGCCTGCAATGTCATACATACATACCAATGAAAGAATAAATGGTATACCAAATGAATAATACCAATATTTAGAACTGAAAACACTGATTATACAAGAAGGCTGGATAATAGTTCAAAGATATGGCATAATGTGCACCCAAGTCAAATATCTCTGTTAGTACCGATTTTAAACTATACTGGCACTGAGTTTATGGGAAACAATTTTGTTGTCTAGTTGAGGGATCAGCAAACTTGGCTCTCCAGCTTCCCAGAAGCCCTGATCAGCAGGTGTACTGACTTGGTCTTCTGGTAATTGAAGTCCAAGAACACCTGGAAAGCCAAGTTTGCTGACCCCTGATCTAGTTGATCTCCTGAAGAAAGGTCTGCTGCAGTGTATGCAAAAAGGTAAGAGTACTGCAGAAGAACAGGAGAGTAACAAGCACTATCAGTCTGTGAGTGATATTCATTTGGGAAGGGTTTGTGCCCCACAGGAAAAAGATTAAGCACTGTCATATAAAGGACAATGAGAATACTGTACTATGGCTATAAGTAATCTCAGGATAGTTGGGAGTTTAAGAAAGTTCTAAAGCAGTGGTTCCAAACCTTTTTTGACCATGCCCCACCTAAGCATCTCTACTATCTTTACTATCCTGATGCCCCCCTGTGACATATAATTCCTACTATTCAAAAAGTGAATGTCTATTCATGTAGAGGAAGCCTAAAAGGCCATTAACTCGTTCTCAAATTGCCTCCCTTAAAAAGCATATTGGCCCCATGGGGGCATGTGCCCCACGTTGGGAACCATGGCTCTACAGTTAAATTTAAAGAACGGTTCTTTAGGAATCTCAAAATTAAGCATTGCTACATCACTGCAGCCCTTCTCACTTGTAGACCATTAGCTGATTACCTGGCCTTGCTTGGGTTGTTTTTTCTTTAAAGGAAGTATAGTTCTGTCTGTGATTATTCCTCCTCCTGAGTTGGTTTTCCTCCTTCACCCCTTGTGTGTGTGTGTGTTGGGGGGGGGGGTTTGTAGGGCAGGTGGAAATCTTCAAAAGACACTCTCCACATGTTTAAGTTCCAAGATGACCTGGGCCACATAGGTAGACACCGCAACCCAGGTGGTCTCCCTGCTCAACATTTCGCTGATGATGTCTTCCGGAGAAGCTGTCGTCGAAGATGCCTCTGTAAATTTTCCCGTTCTGCATCGAAGCATGGACAGTGAAAAAACATGTGCTCCACATCTTCCTGCATGGGCTGACAGACGGGGCTGCATCATCATGCAGCCTAAAACAGTATTGGTAGGCTCTGAAGCAGCCATGCCCTGTCAACAGTTGTGTGAGGTAGTAATCCACCTCTCCATGCTGTCTTTGTGTGTGTGTGTCTGTCTGTCTGTGTGTGTGTTTATTCCTACTCCTGAGTTGGTTTTCCTCCCTTTCACCCCTCATGTGTGTGTGTCTTTCTGTCTGTGTCTGTGTGCGATTATTCCTCCTCCTGAGTTGGTTTTCCTCCCCTTTGTCCCTTGTGTGTGTGAGAGAGAGAGTGTGTGTGTGAGAGAGAGAGAGAGAGAGAGTGAGAGAGAGAGTGTGTGTGTGTGTGTGTGAGAGAGAGAGAGAGAGAGAGGTGCACTGTCCCAATGGAACTGGGGCGAAGAAAGGAGGGATGTCCTGAAGGTGGGGTTTGGGGGTTGGGGGTTTGGGGGGGTCAGTGACAGTGACGAAGGGACCTGAGGGAGGTTTCTGGGAAGGGGAAGCATCCAACTGAGTGAGGGAGGAAGGAAGGGAGGACGCCTCGCGTCTTGCTCATTCCCTCTTGGGACCTTGGGTGGGGCTGGACAACGGGGAGGGGAGGGCAAGCTCGATGGCCAGGAAGACTTG
This sequence comes from Bradypodion ventrale, assembly GCA_035047345.1. Lineage (NCBI taxonomy): Eukaryota > Metazoa > Chordata > Lepidosauria > Squamata > Chamaeleonidae > Bradypodion > Bradypodion ventrale. The sequence goes on along the minus strand of JAWDJE010000004.1, from coordinate 251,446,434 downwards.
AAAGGCAGCAAAGGCTTGTCTAAAGAGAGGAAAGAGGATGGGGCTCTACACAATATCAAGCCTGGAGATTGGGTCATGATCAGAGTGTGGGACAAGAGGTCATTACAGCCAGTGTGAACCCGCCCTGCTCAAGTTCTACTAACAGCTAACAGCTGTGTGAAGATAGACAGCATCAAACTGTGGTTACACTACACTCAAGTAAAGAAGGTCCCTCCACCTTGTGAATGGGCAGTGCAAAAGGCTACACCTGAAGACCCTGATGGTAGCAGTTTGAAATTTTTGTTTAAAAGACAGAGACTTGATGACAGTAGGAAAAACCCCAGAACTGCAAGTATTGGGCAGTCATATTCTTCAGTTGCCTGGTGATCCTTGAAGGTGCTATTGTACACCTCACATATATCAACAAGGGGTACTCAAAGCTTCTGTAAAATCTGAAGTATCTACAAGAGGTGTACCTGGACTAAGAACTATACAGAGAAGGCCTCTTTGGGATATTCCTCCTCAAGACCCTCCTAAAACACTAGTTTGGCTGACTATGCAAACATAGAAAAGTGGGGAACAGCATACCCAAAGAAAACAAGATACTGTACATGCTTGTTGTTAAACATACCAGAATTGCAGGGGGACAGCCTTGTGTCAGTATTACAGGATGCTCACCGGAACCAAGACATCCATGCAGAATATTTGGTATTCTGTTTATTATAATAGTCCTCATTTTGGGTTGCATTTGCATTCAGTGTGTGCCAGTTTTGCTTTCTGTATGTAAGCCAAAGAATATTATTCCTAATGATGATATGCTTAAAATATATCACAATAATAGGCTAGCTAATATGTCTGCCCTCACGCTGTTAGACCTCTGTTAGAAAGAGGAGGGACTGTGACTTCTAGCAGAACCAGAAACATTTTGATATGAAGAAATTCATTACTAAAGTACAAAGGTTTGTGTTTTTTCTTCTTCAAAGTAAGCTAACTGAAGATCCACACCCTTTCTTATCTGGATTCTAACGGATGTTCTAACAGCATAAGTAAAACTTTACCACTTGTTTACAAGTTAACCCCTTTGGAAGAGCTAAGGGCAAGCCTAACATGAAATAAATAAGATGAAACTACATAAACCGGCTTAAACACATTGCTTCATAAGATTGGTCCATGTATTTATTTGTTTGAAAGTTGGACATACGGTTTTAGTTATTAGTTTGCATAAGTTTAATATTCTAGTATTTCTTGTTAAGAAATTCATATATTTGGTGTGTGCAATGTTTATCATATTTTTGGGAATATAATAATGGGAGGAACCATTGCGTATGTTGTTTGTAGCAGCGTAAATTGTTTGTTCATCAGTATATAAGATGTACAATGGCATACAGTATGGGTCCCTCCTCGTAGAGAAGGCATCATTTTGCATGAAAGATACCAATAAATTGGTTTCTATTTTCTTCTCCAAGCAACACTATGACTAATTTCTTATTCCTGAATTAAGTATTTCTAAAGGCTTGTCATTATTAAGAGTTTGTAGTAACACTAGCAAGGAAAGAAGTTAGGCATTAAATGTTGAATTCTATCAGGACTACCAATTCTTCTTAACTCATAACCAATATAGAAAAAAAACACAGCAAAATATATGGCAAAAGTATAATATATTGTCTCCAATAGCCAGAGGAAAACACGATAGAACTGGTATCCAACACATGTCACCTTATTAATCTTCTTAATCATGTGCACTTCCCCACTGATAAATTAAACAGCTAACTATATTTTATTATATAGGTCATTTATTTACAAATCACCAGAACAATACCATTTACAAAAGATTTGAAAATCAAAATTTGCTAGATACTCCTGAGTATTTTTCAGAGCTTCCACCAGTTTAGAAGCAAATTGTTTCCTTTTCTAACATTAACATTAAAAATGAGTAAAGCATCACCTGAAGAAAATAGTCCTTTTCATACCAAAGCAACTTATGAACCCAACACAAATACAGATACCTTGGGTCCTGACCAGTAAAAACATGGGTAAACAGAAAGCTAATGGACTGAAACCATCCATGAAATTTGGCTACTGATTCAGTAAATTATTTTTACCAAGTTACAACTTCATTGCTATTAAGACTTATAGACAAAAATGGGTAGCTATATTAGAGTTAGAAAATTGATTAACAGTAAACTGTACATGCTTATTCTGAAGTAATCCTTGTTGAGTTCAATTGTATATATTCTCAGGCATGTATATATAACATACCAAAGAAGGGTGGGTGTTTCAGCCTAAAGTAAAATGTTAGGGTTGAAATTATATACTCCCCCCCAAAAAAAAAAAAGAAAAAAAAGAAAGAAATTCCGACCATGTACCAACCCTTCCATCTCAACCAAAAGTTGGTCATAATGCACCATTCTTGTACATAACATTACTCCACTTAAAAAGAAGCAGTGAACTTAATTCTTTGATTCTCTAAAAAATATATTATCTGCTTACTCTGGTAGCGGGATGCCCAGGCAGACAGGGAAAAAAGGCAATATATTGAGTATATTACTTTGAAAACTCTTTGAATATAATCCAAGATGCCTTGGTTTCCACAATTATAAAGGAGGGAAAAGAATACAAACATGGTTCTGAGAATCTACACAGCTATCTTAACCTATAAAACCAAGTGTTCACCGTTGGAATTGGCTATGGGCTGCTGTGCGTCGCCCTACTTACCCGTTCCCTCCCTTCGAGAGCACGGGCGAAGTGGCTACGCAGGTCAACGAATGGTTTAAAAAATCGTGATTGGGGCATCAGCCCCACCATTGGCAAGAAAGGGAAACAACTTCATTTCCCAAAAAGCATTGCGTTTCGCCGTGTTTCTCCCAGTGTCAGCCAATCAAGATGATAAAAACAACGGACTCAGTCTTTGTTTTACGAGCCGCAACCAATCAAAAGTAGCGTTTCAAAACCTTGCCGAGCGACGGACGTCAGAAACTACAAGTCCCAGCGTCCTCCGTGCTGTGACCCCTCAGCCAATCAGGCTAAGGGACATGAGCATGGAGGAGGCTGGGAAAGCCAATGCGCCAACAACTTCCCTCCAGGAGGCACTTCGTCTCCCGGAGGGAAGCCATCCCCAGCTCATCACGGTGGGCGGCTGGCCATGTCGGATCCTGGACTGCCTGCTTTTGGCGGCCCCCACCCAACCGGCGAAGACCTCGGCACCAGCGGAGAGGGAGAAAAGGCTGCGCCACAGAGGCATGGAAGGTGAGGCCCGGCACAGAAGGCTGCACTGGGGAAACGTAGAGTACGAAAGGCCCAACTGGCAACGGGTAAGTGGGGCGGGGGAGAGGAATTGAGGAGGGGAACGGGCCTGGGGAGCACGCCACCCACACAGGTCATAGAGAAGAAAGGGGGAGAACGAACCCACCTCCTTCCCCCCAGTCTCAGTCCCCTGCCCCACTTACCTGTTGGCAGCTGGGCAATTCATACTCTGCGCCTCCCCAGAGCGGCCTTCTGTGCTGGGCCACTCACCTTCCATGCCTCCATGGTGTGGCCTTTCCTCCCTCAATGCCGGCGCCAAGGCCTTCATCGGTGGGGTGTGGGCCACCAAAATCAAGCAGCCCAGCCGGCAAACGATGCTCCCGCCCGCCCAGCAAAGGCCTCCTGGGTGTCCTCACCAAGGCTTGGGGGGAGGAGGAAGAGCTCCTCCTCCCCCTGCAAAGCTTCAGCATGTGTGTGTGTGTGTGTGTGTGTGTGTGTCCTCACCGAGGCTTCAGGGGGGAGGAGGAAGAGGCCTTCCTCTTCCTGCAAAGCTTTGGCATGTGTGTGTGTGTCCTCACTGAGGCGTCAGGGGGGGAGGAGGAAGAGTCCCTCCTCCCCCTGCAAGGCTTCGGTGTGTGTGTGTGTGTGTGTGTGTGTGTGTGTGTGTGTGTGTGTGTGTGTGTGTGTGTGTGTGTGTGTGTGTGTGTGTGTGTGTGTGTGTGTGTGTGCTCACCAAGGCTTCGGGGGGGGAGGAAGAGCCCGTCCTCTCCCCATGGAGCTATGGCATGTGTGTGTGTATTGTGTGTGGGTGTGTTTGTGTTGTGGGTGTGGGTGTGTTGTGTGGGTGGTTGTGTTGTTTGTGTGGATGTGTTGTGTGTAGTTGTGTTGTTTGTGTTGTTTGTGTGGTTGTGTTGTGTGTGTGTATTGAGTGTGTGTGTGTGGTTATGTTGTGTGTGCTGTGTGTATTGTGTGTGTTGTTGTGTGTGTATTGAGTGAGTGTGTGGTTGTGTTGTGTGTGTGTTGTGTGTGTGTGTGGTTGTGTGTGTGATTGTTTTGTATTTGTGTATTGAATGAGTGTGTGGTGATATTGTGTGTGCTGTATGTGTGTATTGAATGAGTGTGGTTGTGTTGTGTGTGCTGTGTGTGTATTTTGTGTGTGTGTGTATGTGTTGTGTGTGTGTGTGTTGTGTGCGCGCGTGTGGTTGTGTTGCATGTATGCTTATATTGTGTGTATGTCTACCCCTCAAAACCAACCCCAACCACAAGCACACATGTTATACCTGCCCGGCAGGGCAAAAAATGCTGATCTTAACCTATAAAACCAACCTATAAAACTTTACAAAGTTAAAAAAATAAAAAATTTACAAAAAACAACAAAGAATTCATTGTTTTATATAAAGCACAGGGGGGGAAAAGCCCGGCAACGCCGGGCAAACTATGCTAGTAGTCATAATATATGGGAAGATACAACAGTACAAAAGCAGCTCTGTTGGACTATGCAGTTTATATCTGCTCCTAACAAAATTCATAAATTATCTTTTCTAATAATCATTGTAGAAGATGCTCATTTTATGAAGCTTTATTAGAAAAGGATATCTTATAATCCAGCTCATTTTAGCAACTTGTAAAAAAAAACTTTCTCATCCCAATACTTAAATATGCATTTGAACCCACAAAATGAAGCCAAGAAGTGACAAAACCCAAGCATACTTTGCTAAAACAAAATGCCTTCATTTTAGCTATGTCCAAAGTAAACTTTTCAATATGAGCAACATTCGTCTACAAAATAAACTCAAGACCCTTGCCAGCAACAACCTTTATACTGATGTGGTATTAAAAGAAATTTGGACGCTTGAGTTGGGAGACAAACTGTCAACCAACCACTAATTGGATTTTGTGAAATGAGTCATAGCTTAGTGATTTCCTAGAATTTAATCACTGTACACACAAAAAAGATCAATTAAAGAACTGCCTTAGAATTTGTTAGAGCCCTGTGTTAAACAGGGCAAAAGGATGATCTCAGTAACTTCCCACAGAATGTTATGAATGAACAAAGAAAGAAAGGGTTTTTGAAAGGCAAGGGATATCTTATACATTATTTTCTTCTTATATTTAATATGGATGTTTAGATAGTACAGATGCAAATCATCTTGTTATTTTCATTTCCTAAGTAGTGGCACAGGTCTCTTTGCACTAATGCGTGCAGTCTAAAAGCATGTCCAGAGAGGGCATAAAGCTTGGGAGCTGGAGCTATTTGAGTTTGCTCAAAGTTATGGCACCCATATTTGTTTTTCATTAGAGTGCTCCATAGCCACCCCTTTCTTTAAGTTGCTGAACTTTTGGGGGGCACAGTGACAGTGATAGCTGCAATGTTTTTAGTAGGTTGCAAAAATCCCTCTGTGTAGCCCATGTGTTCGGTTATAACACTCCCAAAAGAAACTATGGGTGATGTTATCTGAGGTGACAGCCCTGTGATTTATGTAGTGGGTTGTGACATTAAAATGGATGATGGAGAAAGCCTTTCTAGTTTCTTCTCTTTTTAAAAATATTTCCTTAACTAATGCAGTGCAAAAAATTGTATTGCTAAGCCGATGCATTGTAGTATCGCTATATCAGTTAATCTTAAAAAAAAAACTGACAAAAAGGAAGTGACTATACTGTCCTCTGCTGCTGTTGCTGCTGCTTCCTTACTTTTTTGTTAAAACAATGGTGATCCAGAAACTCGAAGGAGAAGCCTCCTGGCTCCCATTATATTCAGGTGTGTCCCTCCTTTCTCTCTTATACACACACACTGCAGCTAGAGAAAATTCCAAGAAAAGAAGGCACAAACATAATAAAGTATAAAGCAACCTACTTTTCTCTTCAGAAAGAGATACAGGATAACAACCCTATGATGTACATATTGGGTTGCAATATTAAAATGATAAGGCTGCTTGCCCATGAATGATACATATGAAAGAAGGTGGGGAAAGGGGCAGGAAGGGAAGTGTCAATAAATGAAGAGGGGAACTGGGTGGAGTGATCGGAAGACATATCTGCAGCCCGGGCACAGGAAAACAAGCATCTAAGTACATAAATACTGTTCTGTATGGAATTGTAGTCAATTCTTCTTTCCTTTGGAAAAAATATAATAGCCAGAAACCTATTATTTATGCCTGCCAGAACAACCGCATCAGTGTAAGTCTCAGTTACTATGTGGTGCAAACTAAGAAGCTGTTATAAGATTTTGTTATTGCACGTCAGCATTGTTATTGCAGACTGCATTTGAACCCAATACAACTTACTTCTGAATAAAGCTTATAAAATGTTGCTGTTAGCATGTTAATTTTTCTATGTACCCCTTAAATAACAACATACCAAAAAAACTAATTATCACAGACTATATTTAATGTTCCAATTCAATGGCTGTTTTGTTTCCCAGTCCCTGTTTGGATGGCATTATGAGTCAAAGGACCAATTTGTTAAATGAATGATTGATAGTGACTGATTAAAGCATTCATAAAAACAGTACTTCACAAGTACAGTAACCATGTAAGAGGTTTATTTACACTTCGTTGAAAAGAAGATAACAATGTAATTGTCAAGAAGGTCTATAAGAGGTGGTTAATTTTGTATGATTTTCTCATTATTCTGCTTTAATTGCAATAGATTCTTATCTCAAGCAAGAAAACATGGATACGCAAAGTCAATTACTTGCTCTGTGATGAGAATATCCATGGCTCCTAAAATCCTTAAGGGTGGAATACAAGTGCATGCAAAATACATGCACTACAACATCTGATTTGATGACAGATCCTTTACCACTTTTCAAGTGTACACATATATCAGCACCTTTTAACTAACTTCCAATTCTCTCTCATAAACAAAACAAATAAGCCATCCATGTGAACCTCTTGACATGTGCTCCACTGACAAGAACATACAATGCCACAAAATACAGAGGAAGACACATACAAAGCCCTCAATATAAACAGACTCATATTCAGTCCTGCCATTTACTAGTTTTCCTACTCTGCTTTCTTGCCTCAAGTATGAAGTGCAAAGATGAGGAACTTATGACCATTTTCTAACAATGACAATGGATAATAGACAACGTCTATTCTAAAAGGGGCTGCGGTGGCTCAGTAGTTAAGAAGCTCACTTTGTTAGCTGAAAGGCCGGCAAGTTGGCAGTTTGAGACCAGAGTCTGTACTACATGCCAAATATATGAACACAATTATCATTTAAAGGCAGCAAAAACAGCCAGCTGCAGTCCAGCCACATGCCAGATGTTGAAATATTATAGTAAAGGTAAGGATTTCCCTTGCTTGAAGGCCAGTCATATCTGACTCTAGGATTCAGTGCTCATCTCTGCTTCAAAGCCAAAGAGCCAGCACTGTCTGCTTCTGCAGACGTTTGTGTGGTCATGTGGCAGGCGTGACTAGACACCGGAGTGCATGGAACGCTGTTTGCCTTCCCACCAAAGTGGTCCCTATTCATCTACTTGCAATTTCTTGCTTTCGAACTGCTAGATTGGCAGGAGCTGGGACAAAGATTGGAGCTCATTCTGTCCTGCAGTACTCGGTAATCAAACTGCTGACCTTCCGCCTCCTAGTCAGCATCTTAGCCACTTGAGCCACTTCATGGGACCTAGTATATCCAGCCTTTCCTCATGTAATAAGTCAAATGCAGAAGTGTCAGGTCACTTTTGCTCATTTACTTAAAAATGTAACCATCTCAGTTCAACTGAAAATTCCTTTTATACCCAGAGCACAAGACATTTTTCTGCATTCCACTTCTTAATTCTATTGAAAGGCCCACATTATCTAACCCACTAGTGTGGCCGCTTCACTAAAATAATGATTGAATCATGTCAGAACTATGCAGAATAGCCTGTTCTATTAATTCTCATGAATAAGGAAAAATGGTTCACTAGCCCATCTCTGTCCCAGCTTCTGCCAACCTAGTAGTTTGAAAGCAAGAAATTGCAAGTAGATAAATAGGGACCCCTTCGGTGAGAAAAGATATTAGGGGCATGAAAGGAGCCTCATTCAGGCATCCCCCAAGCAGAGTTTCTCCAGAAAAAAATCCTTTCAAGCCAGAATACTTTCTGACACGAAATTGTTATTATTATTAGTGTCATATTCTACTGCTCTTTGAACCCCTGATTTTTGAATATGCTCATTGCAACATCCCAGGTGTAAAGAAGAAATGTAATGCCTGACTATATCCACAAGGTGCTCAGGTTTCTTGCTGACTTAGATAAATTCAGGTACAGTACTGTACTCAGTTAATTTCATGTCAGATATTATTCAGTGAATAGGAAGAATGGGAAAATACTGATTAAATTTCTCATTCTCATTGTTTTAGGTGGCCTTACTATAATGATACATTGGGTGGGGAATTCCTTGCCACCAGTGTGAGGTTGAATCAGAGATTGCTTTGATTCTTGTCTTAATTTCTGTAATTTTTATTTACAAAATGTCTCTATGGCACTTTATCAAGAGAAAGTGTCCTTTCTGTTTATTGTCCTTTCCAAAGCTTTTTCATAGCAAGAGTCCTTGTGATTGGGGAGGTTTTAGAAATTCGAACAAACAAATAAATAAATAAAGAATTTTAAAAATTCAACCTTAAATATCATCCTTTATTACTGTCTCTAATTTAGAAAAATACTATCTCAATTTAAACAGCTCTTCACTTTCAAAAATATTTTGGAGCACATTGATGAGTTATTTTTTTAGAGAGCTTCCCAAATATAACCTCAACATCCATACCTATAAAAAGAGCCCTTAACCGTTGGGTTCATTCAAAGGCTTCCACACCAGGCCCAACCATCCCTGACCTAGCCTTCTGCACTCACCATAACCCCTGCCTTCCCAGCACCGTGGGGTTTTGGTGGTCGCCAGTGGGGCAGCAGCCCCACGAACATGACCAAAAAAATAAAACTATGATTCCCAGAGTCCTCTGCGCTGCACAACCCCTCAGTCAATCAGGCTGAAGTACGTGAGCGCAGAGGAGGCTGGGAAAACATGGCGCGCCAACTTTTTTTAAAAAACCGCCGAGAGGGAAAGACTTTTAAAGACCCAGCCTTTATGCTAGTAATATAATAAAACTACAACAAAAGTTAAACGTTCACAAATTCTGAAAGAATTTGATTCAGAACTCTATACATTTATATAACTGTTCTGTGGATGTAAAGGTGAGATAGATAGACAGACAGACAGAAAGAAAGAAAGAAATATAGGAACTGCAATGGACTGTCTCAGCCTTGAGGATATTGATAAGGTGCGCTTTCAGAGCCAGTCCATCTGGCATGGCCTCTTCCACCTCCATGATCGTTGGGAATCAAAATAGTGAAATGGTTCCTCCTTCACTCATTTTTCCGTTGGGCCCAATACGATGGTTTCCAGTAGCATTTCCTCCTTCATTGGGGGACCATTACCCCACCAAAAGGGGCTCTATAGGGAATCAGGTTATTTACCGCCAGCATTTTGTTGCTGGTCTACTCCATTACCACCTTCCTCAGTGAATATTCTCCTACATTCCTTTTTCCAAGGACTAGAAAAAGAAGGTGGTAATCTGGTAGGTAGGAAAACAAGCTGTGAGACTGGTAGATGGGTCTTCTGTATTGAAACAGCATACTTTATTACACATCTTTCTTTCTATCAGCCTTAAAATTCAGTTACCCTTTCCTCCATACAGTGAAGAAAGGTTTGATTCTAGGGAAATTCTATTGCTTAGACAGATTTAATCTACTTTTACCTTTGAATGTGAGTGAAAAGGAGCTTAAAATCAATTGTCAGGGAGACACCATGTTCAAATAAAGCAGTATAGCTTGTTTAATTCATAGTTCCCCCAATACAGTTAGGGGAATGCCAAAGTTCATGTCAAAGGCCAAGTAGAAGGATATGAATTCTCACTATGGTATAATGTCTGAATAGGCTAAAAGGGCAAAGAAACAGTAAGAAAAATAAACACCAATATTTTCCCCCACCTCTCACTTAAGATGCAGAACAAAATCAATATTGTTTGTGACAAAGTACCGGTGAGGTAAGCTTTCAAGCAAAAAGTAAACTGTGAATAAATATAGTCTATTTATTTATTTAGGAGGAAGGAAGTTTACCGCAGCAGACAAATTTCAACTAGTACCAGGCAGACAGTCTTCTGTGAAGAGGTTTATAGCACCGAGGGCAATGAGACAACAAGCAGTAGCATTGTCACTGTTCAGTTTCGTTGCCAATAGCATATCGAGCCCATCTTAAGAGTTCCTTTAGGCATGGTTGCTGGCTAGCTGCAAAACTATCTACATGGTAATTCTAGATTCTGCAACATATTCTTCAGGACAATATTAACAGTCAAATTATAGAAAACAGCTGTAGTTCCTCCAGGAATGGTGATGGCACAGTTTGCATTTTTCAGAATACATCTCTGTCTTTATGTTTAGCCAAATAGTAAAAAACAATACTTAACGATACAGTCAAACTCCTTCTCTCTTTGCAATGATGTAATGAAATGTTACTATTTACAATGCAATATTATTTATGAATGGAGGGGAGGCACAGCAAAAATAATCTAACAAAAAGCAGATGTACATAGCCTTGGGTCTGTTACTATATTATTTTTCAGTATCTAAAAATGTCCAAGGCACTGTCATCTTCACCTTCTGTTCTCTCTATAAGCATCTTGCTCCTCCCATTGATAATCAAAAACTGCTGCAGAACATACAGTAGCACAGAAGAATTTATGCCTTCACAGGGGCAGATCACTGATCATTGTGCAATTCCTTATGGAATTCATCAGTACCTGTGAGGTAGATGGCTTCACATGCAACCCAGTTCCAAGAATATATTCTTCCATTTTAAAATGCAACTCTTTAATTTTAAATAAATAATATTTTAATAACTCTAATTAACCAATTAAAATTATTTGAAATTAATTCACTTTAAAATGCTATACCTTAGTTCTAAAAAAAATCCCCACGTAGATTGTAGATTGCCTGTGGATCCTTACAAAACAGGACTATGACCACTGAGTTTATCTATACCAGGGGTTCCCAACCTATGGCCCACGAGCTGGATCCAGTCCACAGCGTCAATTCATCCAGCCCATGGTGAGGACTTAGCCACAGCTGGAAGCTCCTTGCCACCATCAGAAGTGCCAAAAATGTTGCATTTTCACAGCAAAACATGGTGAAAACACAAAAAAAAACCCAAAATGGCACAAAAATGTTCCACTCTTGCTCACTCCTCCAAGGGAAGTGGTGGAGGTGGGAAAAACACCCAGAAAAGTGACATGAATGCACGCACACTGCCAGGAGGAACCAAGTGTCCGGACCACTCAGCTGTCTGAGGGGGTGTAGTCAGGCACTTGATGAGAAAAGGTTGCGAACCCCTGATCTATACTATTATCTACAGCACAGACAAATTAACTGAAATGGCTATAAGGATCTTCTTCTGTGCTAAAATGTATTACCCTTTGCAGTGATGTAGTGGTAAATATGGGAAGTTCAGGTGCTGTGTAAAGTCCAGTTAGGAGCCACTAGTAAGGTGTAAGTAATATCTTCACTTCAGAAAGGACAGCTGTATCAATTTATTTCCATAGAATTGTCCAAGGTTTTTTTAAGCAGTATAATTTTTTATTTTTTATTTTTATTTATTGCTCAAACTTATATAGCCACCCCACTCGCCGGAGCGACTCTGGATGGCTCACAATGTTAATATCCCAACACTTAGAAAATTATGAACACTTAAAACGTTAAAAATTACAGAAATCATTAGAGCTTGAAACCATTAAAATCTGTTGCTAAAAAATACCCCCACTAATTAAAAATTGAGATTAAAACCTAAAAGTATAAGCGGCCATCATTGTACAAGCCAGCGAGGGGGGTGCTACTGTATCACCAATGCCCCACTCCTGCTTTGCCAGCCGTGTTTTTAGGTCTTTTCTGAAGGGCAGCAGTTCTGTCTGGAGATGTAATTCAGCTGGCAGGAAGTTCCATAGGGCCAGAGCAGATACTGAAAAGGCCCTCTTTCTTGTGCCAGAGAGATGAGCCTCTCTAGCTGATGTCACTTTTAAGGAGCCTCTTCAGTCTGCTCTAGTGGGATGGGCAGATGTCCTCAGGGTGATGCAGTCTCTTAAGTATCCTGGACCACTTACCATGTAGGACTTTAAAGGTCATCACCAGCACCTTGAATTGCTCCTGGAGGCACACTGGCAACCAATGCAGCAACCGCAGCAGGGGTGAGGCATGGGCATAACACCCACACCCCATCACCATGCGGGCAGCTGCATTTTGGACCAGTTGCAGCCTCTGAATGGTCATCAGTAGAGCGCATTGCAATAATCTAGTCTGGAGGTGACTAGAGCATGTGTGATCATAAGTAAGGAATCCCAGTCCAGGAGCGGGCATAACTGGCATATGACACAAAATTGTGTGAAAGCCTCCTGGCCACGACTGCCACCTGCTCATCGAGCAGGAGTCATGAGTCCAGGAGGACCCCCAAATTTCCAAATTGTTGACTTCCTTTAAAACCTACAAATGGTTGCTTTTATGGCTATTTATTTCCTGGTACTGACTTTTCTCATTCATTTACATTTTGCCATTCACATACAGATCTAACATTAAGGAAGAATCATGACTGTTGTGCTGCTGGAGAGCAAACTGTGTGGAAAAATGTTGACCTTGTCGCAATTAACTGTTTCAAAAGTAATTTTTATCATTTTGTAGCTATGTTATGGGTTGGTTTTTTTTTTTACAATTCCAAAAATTGCTTTGTTATAATAGTTATAGGAATGTTGTTTTAGACATTATGCATTTAAGTGTTTCAGGATATGAAAAATGCCTGCTTACCTTTCTGCCTTATCTCTTGGCACACACTACAATATTATTATTTAGATTATCTCTAGCCTATATAGACTATTGGACAATTAAGCTGATTTGTGATTCAGGGCAAATTCTTTTAAAGATTTTTGGAAGTCTGTGAATAAATGAACTAACTCAACAACTCAGGCTTACTTGTTATCATTTAGCAGAACATTATGTTCTACAATTACTGCACAAACCACTTATTTTAAAAAAAATATGATTTAAGAGTCACGGCTGGATTTTCCCAAGGTTTCTACAAGGAAAATGAGTATGGTTTGGAATTGATGGGTTCTACTCCATCCACCAGTCCACATTTTAAGAGCTCCCTTCTGAATTTGAATTATCTCTTCCACTGAATAGCTCTGCCTCCTCCCCCCCCCCTTTTTTTTCATTCTTTGACAACTGGAAGATGAAGCTTGTAACAAGTGAAAACAATATACAGGTAAGTTCAGATTCATTTGGTCATTTGAATTTGAATTATCTCTTCCACTGAATAGCTCTGCCTCCTCCCCCCCCCCTTTTCATTCTTTGACAACTGGAAGATGAAGCTTGTAACAAGTGAAAACAATATACAGGTAAGTTCAGATTCATTTGGTCATAGGATCATGTCTTGAGATGTTTAATGTAAATAAATTATTAGAACATATTACAATAATATATACTTTCTTTCAATAACACTGAGATAAATAATTTTGTATTTTAGTATTTACCAGACACCTAAAACAAGATGAAATAAAGATATAAATAAATATGATGTCTTGTGGAATCAAAATAGCAGATACAAATACAGAACAAATATATGATCTGTAATATTCATCTTAGCGGTATTACAAGAAAACAAAAGGAAAATAAACACAGAAACAGAGCTATACAGATGAGAAATTCAGGTAGAGTGGAAAATGAGAAGAGAAACATCTGCTTATAAAAGAAGAAACAAGACAGGAAGGAAGAATGAAAATCTTAATTTTAACATTATCAATTCACTGGGGAACAGCAATTTCGTTGTCTTAGATTTGTGACCTGTTTAGACGAACTTCTGGCCTCTGGATCAAAAAATAACCACAGTTTTTGTCTATTACATCAACTTTTTAAACTACAGGATACCCTCTCTTTGTCTCAAATGTCATACAAAATGTGCATATAAAGGAAAATTAAAGGGGAAACTTACCAAATATACTGTTCACAAAGAATAATTTTATTCATACAAAGGCTCTATATAGTTTCTGCAAGTTAAATTGTGCTTATACAAATAGTAGTTTTTTTAACCAAACAGTAAACATACATATCAAGGTAAAAAAATTTGCTTGTAGCTTTTTCTAGAGTGTTTCATCTGTGGACATTCTCGCTCGATGCTCCAACAATAGTAAGCTATCATATGTACATCCCATCTACCTTGATACCATGCCTCCATGACCTTCAAATATTGGTGGAATCGCTTCCCCTGCTCATCACTGACTGCACCAAGATTTTCTGGGAAGTCAGCAAGATGGCTATGTAAAAAATGCAATTTGATGCTCATGTTGCAACCAAGCATTTTGTAGCTCTCCAAGAGTTTCTGGACAATTTCGGTGTAATTCTGTGCTCGTGTATTTCCAAGGAAGTATTTGACAATGTTTTTGAATGCCAACCATGCATTCTTTTGAAGTTCTGCCATTGTTCCGATGAAATGTTCATCTTTAAGGAGCTGCCAAATCTATGGACCATCAAACACATCGGCCTTTATCTTTTCAAATGATAGGCTAGGAAATTCCGAGATACTTGAAACAGTCTCCTTCAATTGACAAAGCTTTAACAAATTGCTTCATGAGACCCAATTTTATATGCAGAGGTGGAAATATAATGTTCTTTCTGTCGACAAGTGGCTGATATAAAATGTTTGGATCACCAGGTTTCAGGTCAGATCTTGGCGGCCAATTCAACTGCACCCAATGCTGTTTATGAGCTCTGCTGTCCCACATACACAAAAAACAGGGATACTTGGTATATCCGCGTTGCTGGCCAAGGAGGAAGCAGACCATTTTAAGGTCAACACAGATGATCCATTCGTGCATGTGATATTGCAACACATCAATGGCTCTCTTTATGTCTTCATAGTCTTCACACAAACAAACTGAATAGTCTATTGGTACTGCACCAAATAAATTTCCATTGTGGAGGAGGACACACTTCAAGCTGCGCTTTGAGCTATCAATGAACAATCGGCATTTGGTTGTGTTATAGGCTGAAATTCCCAACTCTTCCATTAAACCATGTACGTTATATATAAATAAAACCTAAATACTGCTAACCTTGTATACAAACAAGAACTCGGACTGCACGTCAGAATGCGCTTCACTATATCAGAACAACACGCAATGTCTCGCTCATAACTTTTGAGTTTTGGTTTTGAAAATAATGGAAATTTTGTGGGTATGGTCAAATTGCTGGGCGTAACCAAATTGGTGGGTGTGGCCACATTGGTGGGTGTGGCAATTTTGAATACCAATCAGGGATCTTTCCCTTAGGTAAAGGTTGGCCTTGCTCAAAAGCAAGGGTTCAGTGCTCGTCTCTGTTTATAGCCGAAGAGCCAGCACTTGTCTGCGCTTGCAGGCATCTTCATGGACATGTGGCAGGCATGGCTAGATACCAGAGTGCACGGAATGTCTACCTTCCCACCAAAATGGTCCTTATTTATCTCCTTGCTTTCTAACTGCTAGGTTGTCAGGAGCTGTGACAGAGGCAGGAGCTCAATCTGTTGTGCAGTGGCCGGGTCTCGAACTGATGGCTTTCCAGTTCAGTGAGTTCAAGCCTCTTAACCACTGGAGCTACTGCAGCCCCCCCCTCCACACACACACACACACACACACACACACACACACACACACACACACACACACACACACACACACAGAGAGACGCAAGACAAAAAACATTTTGTCTTAAACATACACACAGACAAGCAGCAAAAAGACAAAAATGCTTTGACCCTTAAAGACTACAGAGAGGAGGGGGTAAGGGAGGTAAGCCTACATTTCATTTTTTGCAAGCCCTCCAGGGAGGGGGCCTGTTGGGTGCCTCTACTGGTGCTCTCAGCCAATAGGAGAGCAATAGAGCTTCCTATGATCCATGCTCGATCCCGCGGAGAGTGGTCATATTCACATAAGGTATAGAGAAAAAACTTGATGTGGTAGAAGAAACCTGACTACAGTTCTGAAATCAGCATGCCAATTTAACTCTGAAACAGCTCAAAAATCGAACTCAACAGAACTTGTGTTACAGACTGTTCTCCTTTTCCAAGATTCTTCTTCTGTATCTAGGCCAAATGTAAAACTGCCAAAATGAAGGCACCTTTTGGTGAGTTCATTCTGCATTTCCTTTTGCCTGACCTAGTGTGAGAAAGATTAGCCGGCACAGCAAGACAAGGGGACTTGTCAGGAACGCCTGATTTTGCTTCAAAAATACTAAAAACTTCAAGGAGGCTCTTTCTGTGTACTCCTTTTCCAAGATATGAATTACATTGTAAGACTGAAGGAAGAATTAAGTTAGGTAAACTATATTAAAACTAACTACCTTCATAAATCTTGTTCCCCTTAGAGAAAGGCAGATAATTTGAATGCACATACATGTAAATGTACATGTATACAGAATGGTTTCACTCAACCCTAGGCAGCAGCTGGCTGGAATTTTCTTTCCAACTACATTATCCACAATATAATAATAATTTTGTGTCAGAAATTATTCTGGGTTGAAATGATTTTTGCTGGAGAAACTCCGCTCAAAGGATGCCCGAATGAGGCTACTTTCATGTCCCCAAGATCTTTTCCCACCGAAGTGGTCCCTATTTATCTACTTACAATTTCTTGATTTCAAATTGCTAGGTTGGCAAGAACTGGGACAGATGACGGCACGGGCACTCATTCCATCATACAGTACCCAGGTCTCAAACTGCCAACTTGCCGGTCTTCCAGCTAACAAGGTGAGATTCTTAACCAACGGGCCACCACAGTCCTTGCACTCAGTCTGAAGAGGATGGATTAACATCAGATGCTAGTTGTTTTCTCAACTTTATAGTGGCCTATTAGAGGTATCACATGCTCTTGCACTCCTAAAAAGTTTCTCAAACAATTTCTTTTGCACACAAGATTTACCATTTCCTTAAACACAACTACTAGAATCACACTTACCCTGCATTGTTGTTTTTGTAGGTTCAGAAAACAAAGGAATGAGCAGGAGGTATATGAGGTAGACAAATGAGAGCCCATTGTAGCGGAACGCACATGCTGCAGAAACAAAGAGAGGGAAACAAGGTGTTTATTTAACTAATACATCAGATAAATAATAACAAGGATTATACACTGAACTAACCAATGCATTTAGTCCAAATGAAGTAGTCCATAATTAAATATAAATGACAAAATTTCCATTTCTAATGATTTGAGACAAATATTTTCTATCTAAAGCAAGACCATTACATCTATGCATTCTCTCACTGAAATATTAAATCCAGTGGAAGAGTCAGTGTGTACTAAATGTGTGTCTTTTGGACAGACTATAAAAACAGACTGTACTACATGGCAAATATATGAACAAAATTATCATTTAAAGGCAGCAAAAACAGTCAGCTGTAGTCCAACCACATGCCAGATGTTGAAATATTATGAGACCTACCACATTCAGCCTTTCCTCATGTGATAAGCCAAATGCAGAAGTGTCAGTGCAGGAATATATATTTTTGCTCATTTACTTAAAAATGTAACCATCTCAGTTCAACTGAAAATTCCTTTTATACCCAGAGCACAAGACATTTTTCTGCATTCCACTTCTCAATTCTATTGAAAGACCCAGGTTATCCAACCCACTTGTGTGGCCGCTTCACTGAAATATTGATTTAATCATGTCAGAACTATGCAGCCTGTTCTATTAATTCTCCTGAAAAGGGAAAACCAGCTCACTAGCTATTTCCTAACTATTTTAACTTCAACAGCCATTTAGAGATGAACCGCGGTTTTTAAAGATATTTTCCACTAGGAACACAAAGGCAAAACCTTTCATCATTTTTGCATTTTAGTATGCCAGTGTTTTTGTTTTACACAAAAGGAAAACTCTGTTGTTTTTCATTCATTTTTCATGTTTCCCTTTTTTTATTTTTCCAGCACTACAAAAGTCCTGAAAAACCCATAAAACTTACTCCAGAAATCAGACTCAAGGAAACAAAGAATCAATCCATTTCCAATGCTACAAATAGTAAAGGATAAAGAAAAATATATAATTGGATGAATATAACCACTAGTTTATATTATTAACAGTATTAGTTCAATGCCATTCTCCCAGCACAACAAAGTTCCTCTGGGGCTGGGCAGAAAACAGAATAGTCAACCTGGAAGTAGCTGCTATCACACAGAGACAGACACTTACCAAAGCTACCAATAACACCACAAAACACTGATAATCTTCATGATTATTATTTCTCAGGTAATTTGACAGAAATGGTGAAAGGACACCAAAAGGTTACACAAAAGAGGATCATGAAATAAAAACAAAGTGTTTGTGTAGCCCTGTTCATAAACATAAATAATTTGTGTTTAACACCCCCTATCCAGCTCCACCAAACTGTAGACAGACAGAGAGATAGATTTGTAAGTGAGTTTAACACACAGGCTAAAATCATCTTGCATATTTACACTGGCATAATACAAATAGCCAGATTAAGCAACCACCATAGATATAAAGTCACGTGACTGTATATGGCATTGCTTGAAAAACAAAACAAAAAGTGTATGGTAGTTTCTTCCCTTGAGGTAACTTCCCTCCAAAGGTTATCCTGTTACCATATCCACATTGTACCTAGAAAGCAACATATTAGAATTATGAGCCACATATGCTTTGTTTCAGTTATTTATGCAAAATTGAAATCAATTTGTGAGTCACATTAACTTAATCTACCACAGAGGTTCTCAACCTTTTAAAGCTGGGGGCCAGATCACAGCCCCTCAGGCAGCAGGGGGGGACACCACTCCGGCTTGCAAACACTCCTCCCCTGCCGTCACTGCTGCTGCGGCCCACTCCCACACACGCACACCATCACCACTGCTGCAAACATTCCCCACATACACCACCAGTCTGGCCTGCAAACACTCCCCTCCAATGCCAACACCACCGCTTCCCTGCTTACTGGCCTGTCATGGGTGAAGGAAGCATCCTGAATGTCCTTCCTTGTCTGCGCTTGGCCAGAGTGACAAACGGGAAGGACATGGGCGGCTGCATGCGGCTGCCACTTCTGCTTCCGCCACCATCACCGCTGTCCTTTCCCCTCTGCCTGGCTTGCCATGTCCCTAACATTGATCCAATGCAGGGCAGATGTTGTAAGCATTCTTACAACATCGGAGTGGTGTTAGGGACACGCCAAGCCAGGCAGAGGGGGAAAGGATAGTTGCGGCAGTATCAGTGGTGGGAGCAAGGGCCTGGCCCAAATGGAATGGTGCTGCAGGCCAAATCTGACCCATGGGCCATAGGTTGAGAACCCCTGATCTACCAGGATGCAAGCTCTTTAGGGAGCTGGGGAATGCAGCTGCATGAGATTTTCTTAGAAGGCCGCTAATTTGCAAATTACTTAACTGGCAAATATAGAATATCTCAGCTTTACAGCATGACATCATTCATTCAACTAGCTAAAAATTAAGTTTGCAAATAAATGAGGCTTACATTTATGCTTCTAGTACTGCCAATCAAAATGCTCAAAACTGATTGAACCCTGTTGTTCAAGACTAGTGAACAGAAATATTCATTACATTAACTGAGATAAAATAAAAGAGTTTGGCATACTAGTTGAGTAGCTTTGTGAAAACTGATTACTCCTTAGTTTTCCCTTTTCTTGCACACTTCTGAACATTACTATTTCTATCTTATCTATAATTTCTGTTAAGATGTCTTTTCAGTGAATATCAGAATATGCTAAAATGCTGGTACTCATTTTGCTATTTAGTGGTTTTGTTTCTTTATTTACCATTCTTTCACCAGCAATGTATAACTTACACATTGCACCAGCAATAGCTATCCTATTCATCAAGTAAAGAATCTTGGTTTTATCTTCCTTTTTTTCTTTCCTCTAGTCATACTCTGTAATCATGAACAGTAGCTTTTTCCTGTAAAATAGTAATAATAATAAGACAAAAACATTTCTAAATCTTATTTTCTAAAAATTAGGGTTAATTGCTTTTTTCATCTCTAGATAAGGTGACAAATATCTAGTTTGAAACTTGTTGATTTTCTCTGAACCTATTGCCTGGAGAGGTGGTGATCCTCCAGTACTGAAGAAATTCAAGAGAGAATTGGACAACCATAACTATCCGATCTGCTTTGTTTTTGATTCCTGCATTGAGCAGAGGGGTGAACTCAATGGCCTCATAAGTCCCTTCCAACTCAATCTATACCTATAAATCTGTGCGTTAACCATTGGAATGTGACAAAGGATGTTTAGCCAGGCCCCACTAGCCCCGTCCGAGCCTCCATGCACTCACCAGTGGGGCAGGAGCCCCCGGATGAAAACAAAAAAAGGGAACTTCAATTCCCAATGTTCCTTGTGCCGCGCCGCACCAGAGCCAAACAGGCTGAGCGGCACGAGCTAAAGGAACGTTCGGAAGCGCGCCGCAGCCAATCAAAAAGAAGCCGCAGGGGGGGCAAATGCTGCACAAACTGAAATCGCACATGGCAAACTACAAGCCCCACCATCCTGCGCGCCATGAGCGTGCAGAACGCTGAGGAAGCCGGCGCGTGAAAAATAAAAGTAAAAAACACAGCGCATCACAGCAACACAGGCCGCGGTAAGGAAACCCCCTGCCGCCGCTGCCCTTCCTTTCCACGGTCCAGGCATCGAGCCCGGCCCGCAGGAAGGAAAGACCCTCCACCCGCCGCTGCCCTTCCTTTCCACAGGCGAGCCATCGAGCCCGGCCCGGGGAAAGGAAAGACACACACCCCCGGCCGCTGCCTTTCCTTTCCTTTCCACAGGCCAGGCATCGAGCCCGGCCTGCGGAAAGGAAAAACACCCCCCTGGCCCCTGCCCTTCCTTTTCCACGGGCCAGGCATCGAGCCCGGCCCCCAGGAAGAAAAGACCCCCAGCCCCTGCCCTTCCTTTCCACAGGCCAGGCATCAAGCCCGGCCTATGGGAAGGAAAGACCCCCTTTAAAAAAGCAATCAAAAACATCCAAAAACAAACAAAAACAACCAAAAATAACACCAAAAACATACAAATTAAACACACACACAAATAACAAAAAAACAAACAGCACCCAGCCAAACACCACAAAAACAACCAAAAAACAACAACACCAAAACAACACAAAATCCAAACACCCACACACACACAAATAAATAAAACAAGGGAATTTACCAGCAGACATCCTCACTCCACGACGGTCGGAAACGAAATGAATAAAGAAACTAAATACTTACCAGACAAAGCTCCACCCAGAGGCCACGAGAGAAAAAACAGTCAAAATACAAGAAAACACCTTACCAGCACCACCTGCTGGCCACAAAAGTAAAAACAATTCGCAAAGACACAACAGGCCCAAACAAAAGGCCCCAACAGTAAAAACAAGTCAACAAAATAACACAAAATCACAATTTAACACAAATCAGAAACATATGACAATAAAATAAAATAAAAACTTTTCAAAAATCCTGTGCTGAATTTTAACTAAAATAAAAACCCAAAACATCTAAACACAACTAATCACAGTTTATAACAGCCCAGCAATAAATAAATAAATAAATAAATTAAAAATTTCAAATATAGACTAGCCTCTCCTTTACAAACATTAATGAAAATAAATAAATACAAACACCATTTAAAACAGCCCGGCACCGCCGGGCAAAATCTGCTAGTTATTCAATAATTCTATGATATGTATTCTTACATATCAACTTCCCAGTCCCACTGGCTCATTTAGCTTATATGGGTTTCTGTCCTGACAGCTTTTTTAACTGTTGTGGGAGGGAAGGGATATTTTTAAGATGGTTTTAACATGTGTTTTTTTTAAATTGGGCTATTGATGGGGGTTACTTAAATTGTTTTATTGTTGTTTTTAATTATGTTGTTTGAGCTGCTTCAGGTCACTCTCAAGTGAGGGAAGCGGGATAAAACTATCTTTCGTTCGTTCTTTATTTATTTATTTAATGCAGCTACCAAGAATCTAAGTTGAATCAAATGAGGAGCACAAGAAAAGAGCTGCTTAGTCCTTTCTCTTTATTTTGTTTTTTCTCCACCAGACTTTGCACCCGAAGGAACTAGTACAGCTATTTTTTCATAAATATTACAGTGATACTTGGTATATTTCATGCAAAGTTTAATGAATCACAGGCATTAATCCCATGGCACAAGTAATGAGAAAGTGGGAAGATATGCTTCTTTGTTCACATTTTCATTTTGTTTACCACTGCAATCTTTTCTACCAAATTATAACAATGGATGAAAGCTAACATAGGACTGGTATGTTTAGCCAAGATTCCATTGTAAAAATAGCTAAGATTTTTACTTCTGTCTGATGAAGAGACTATGCATTTAAATGATGTGCAACTGGATGTGAGTTTATAAGAAAAGATGTGGAATGGAAAGCAGAGAGAGGAGTGATGAAGGAGATGGAAAAAGCATTTCTATTACAATTTTGGAGTATCACTGCCCAAATGTAGGTGTGTTGTATAAGTTCCATGATATGGCCATTACAAATCATGACAGAGGAAAGTCAAAAGACACAAGAGTTTAGAATGAGTCTAGCTATTTTCTTTCTTTAAAAAAAATAATTTTTATTAATTGTAAAAAACCAAAAAAATGACAGAACAGAAAAATCAGTACATCTCTAACAATACAAAATAGTCTAGCTATTTTCACTGATCAAGAAGAGTTTATATCATGATGGGGGAGCTCATATTTTATTAAGATAGATTTAAATCAAAAGTCTACTTAAGCTTTGCAAGCAAATTGTATAAATTTCCTTCAAGTGTCACAAAAAACAATAAGTTACAAAAATGCTAAACAAAGCTATCAACCAGTAAAAAAATACCCCTTTGTACAAATTACTGTCATGTTACTCTGCTCTTACTAGCAGTGGCTTTTATATGAAAAGCAATACCTTTTTTCCAGTTTCTCTCTGGCTCTAGTGAGAGTGATACACTTCTACTTTCAATTTCATGCTATTGAACTGCTAGGTTGGCAGGAGGCAGGAGCTGGGACAGACAATGGAAGCTCAATCCGTCTCACAGTACTCAGGTCTTGAACTGCTGACCTGCCAACCTCCCTTTGTCAAGAAACCACTAAGCCACCAAAGCCTTATGTTGTTTTTAGTAGGAGTCGTTATAACTATATTTTTGGATATATTTTGGTTAATAATTAGAAAAATAAATTAATCAAAATATATTTTGATTAAAATAGTCGGAGGTACAGGAGTAAGCCACAACTAAAGTAGTGCTATTGAATCCATGGAACTTACAGAAGAGTTTACTCACAACATCTTCATTGGTTCAATGAGCCCACTTGAGTTGTGAGTTGTGACTGAATCTCAGCACACAAATTAACTATAAAAGGATGGGATAGGCCGATGCTGGGGTTACATGAGATTTCAGAACCAAAACGCAAGATGAGAAATTCAGCTACTCAAACAATATGAACAGGAAATAAAGTTCATCAACCCAGCATATCTGTGCCAAGGATTTAGCATAGGAATGGGCATTCCTTTCTGTTATCTTCAGCTAATCAAATAATCAAAAGAGAGAACATGTGGAGGACAAAAGGCTTCAAGGGAATAATCATATTCTGCTGATTCCTAAAAACAATGATGTTTGTTTAACAATGTTGAGAGTCTCTTGGAAGGGAAAAATGCAGGGTAGAAATCAAATAAATAATTACATAGGGAAATAAAAAAAATTAATCTAACCACATTTATTAATTTAAAAGAAAAAGATCAAGGAGGTCTTAGATTTACTCTTTACATTCCTATTTGTTGTTCTTCATTTGGTAAGCTTCATCTAATTATGAAGAAATTTGGCTCTTATAATACTGTATGTATTACCATTTTAATGGTATGTCGGGTCTTTTGTGTAAGTGCAGTTGCATTGTGAGGTGCCCGGAGTCGCTTCATTGAGTGGCAGATTAATATATCTATGGTACTTCAACTGGTGTATTGGACAGAAAAAGGACTTGGTCTCAGA
The DNA here is from genome assembly GCA_035047345.1 of Bradypodion ventrale. NCBI lineage: Eukaryota > Metazoa > Chordata > Lepidosauria > Squamata > Chamaeleonidae > Bradypodion > Bradypodion ventrale. The sequence goes on along the minus strand of JAWDJE010000004.1, from coordinate 251,422,187 downwards.
AGGCCTCAGCTTGAATCCTGCTAAGCCATGGAAGCTCATCGGAGGTGTTGAAGTGGTAAAACCAATCCTTTAATATCTCATGTACCCTGAGAGCCCTGCTAGGACCACTATAAATCCATTCTGATTGACAGCATGTAACAACAACAAAACCTATACAAAACACCTATACAAAACTCAGCTGCAAATATTATTGAGGATTTATTGAACTTGCTGACTGACTAACTTAACAGCATTTTGATACAGCCTGACTTAATACATGCACTACAACATATAATCATGAAACACAAACAATACCATAAAACAGAGCAATAAAAAAGCAAAACAAAAACCAACTGGCATCAAACAATAATAAGCCAAAACAATAATTTAAAAATATAATGTAAAATTGTAAATATGGTCAACAAAGAGAGAGAAAACTAAAGTATAGCCCCTCATACTGGGAAGGATATCTGAGAAAGCCTCTCTAATAATGTTTTAAGTATCTTCCTAAAAGCCTGAAGAGAAGAGACTTGCCAGAGCTCAACACAAAGATCATTCTAAAGTCAGGGGGCCACCACTGAGAAAGCTCTGTTCCTTCTAGCACTCCTTTTAACCCTTCTCTCGCTGAAGGTCGGAATCGGCTGTGTGACTGAACAACAACAATATTTCAAAATAAAGAGATAAGATATACAAGTTAGCATATCGTTTCACAAACAAAGATCTATTAGCAAGCGGTTAGAAAAAGTAAAATTAAATATGCCACAGAACACTTTTAAATTGAAGCAATCTTTACAAAATTACCTCAAATGCCTTTACTCGCTTTTTGTTTGTTCTCAGATCTGGCACAAGCCTGCTATACTTACCTTCAGAAGTGTCTACTGTCTTGCTCTCCTGGTATCACAAAATTCATAAATCCCAATATATCCTTGCCTATGATCCTCACTCCTCCAGCTGTTAGAGTGGATATCTGGCCACACTGGGACATGATGCCCCTGAACTCACATGGTAGCTCCAATTAGAGTGTGTGTTGAAATAATGGGATTTGCATACATTTTGACTCATTGTTCAACAATTAATTCAGTAGATCTACTCCAACAGGGATTAGTAATTAATTGTAAGCCCCTCTTTGCTCTTTGCAGTGGGCACAGATGGTGGAGGATAAAGGTGCCTGGAGGGCGGTGGTCCATGGGGTCATAAACATACCTGTCAACCCGCAGCTCCGGAAAAACGGGACCTGCGCACATCGCTTGTGTGCAGGTCGCTTTCCACGCATGCGTGGAAGGGTTTTACCCCTTCCACGCATGCGCAGAAGCACTACGCCGCTTGCACAGCCCCTACGCAAGTGGCATAGCACTTCCGCGCATGCGTGGAAGGGGTAAAACCCTTCCACGCATGTGCGGAAGTGCTACATCACTTGCGTAGGGGCTGCGCAAGCGGCGAGGCGCTTCCGCGCATGCATGGAAAACATTTCTCCCGCTGCCAAATTACGGGGTTTTGGCAGTGCGGGGCGGGTTATAACGTCAATGGACGTCAAATTACGGGGTTTTAATTGTTTATACAACCATTGTAGTATTTTAATTGAACATTTGAACCTGCATTTTTGGCTATACAGTAATGTGACAATTTCTTCACAGAATGTATTATTTACTAAACTATTTAGTTTTTTAAAAAGCATGATTGCACATCCCTTCAGATTCAAGCTGTGATGCTCGGAGGAGGCGAGAACAGGGTCGGTGAGATGGTGTCAGCACCTGCCGAAATTCTTTTCCCTGGATGAGGGCTATTTTAACTCCCACAGCTCCTAAACTCCAGCCCTGTAACTAGTGTGTCATGCCTCTCCCTCCACCTTCCGGTCACGATCTCCAAACAATGAGCCATGGAAGGTTTGTGTGGTAGCGTTGAAAAATAGTTTGGTAAAATGGTTGGTAAGCAAATTCCCAATTCCTTGAAAATAAGACCTAGAACGGTCTTAGCGTTTATTTGAATAATAAAAGCAATGTCCATAAAGCAAAGTATTGCTTCAACAAGCAAAGCACAGCAAAACTTAAGAATAACATCTGGTTCAGCAAACCAAAATGAAATATCCCATTCCTGTGTAAAATCTAAGCTTCTAAGCCTCTCTCTATCACTAACCTGTTCCTAAGTGCAATATCCTACCTAGCATTTTACACTGGAAAACAAAAATGTGATATTTCTAAGAGTCACTTCTCACTCTGTGAACTGAAAAATTCTAAGTCCCAAACTTTGGAAAACTTTCTAAGTGTGATAGCTGGAAAATAACCTAAGTGTCAAGGTTGCAAATCTTCTTCCGCAGATAATCTCTGAAGGAACAGCCTTTCAAGGCCACATCTCGCTTTAGATGGCCATCCTCTGGCTTCTCAGGAATGTGTTCCCTTCAACTTCAAAGGCTTCCACAGCTACTCCAAAAGTCCTCTCAAACTCTCCTCTGACTGCCCTTTTTATAGGGTTTTACAAGGTGACCTGCACCTGTTTTCTCATGGTCAGATGATGTTCTTGAGATTACCCCTCCCTCATCATCAAGGTCACACTTCCCCCACTCTTCAAGGCTACCCTTCCCCCACACATGGGTAGGTGAACCCTTGGGGTCAAAGTATGTGAACTCGTGTGTGTTGCTTCTGGGTAAATTATTCTCCTAATAATAAAGTGAGCCACTAGCGGCTCTTTTTAAACTTGGCACAATGCCTTCCTTTTCAGGAATTCTAAACAATAAAATAACAGCTCGAAACAGTTTCATTTCTTCACAGCGTAACTTAATAGACTAAGTAAATCACATTGGCACATTCGTGTACCTGATCGCAACACAAGCCACCATCAAATGAATGTGATCCCTAAGAAGAGTAACAATTAATTTAGACAAATAATACTGAATAAATGCCAACATTTCACTTCTCAGACTCTTATGAATAATTGCAGAGTTGGGAGATTTTCTTTGTTTGCAGGAATTTTCCAAAAACAGAGAACTTTATGATATTATTTGACAGTAATTTATGTATATAATTCATACCATTATAACACACCTATGTCATGATCTTGATGAACCAAGCCTCTTCCATTTTGTCTCTGACTCCATTTCAAGCTGCTTAGCCAGTGAACACTCCCTCTGGCCTTGAGTCAAGGCCAAGGCAAAGGTGGAGGCCAGGAGCACATGGGAAAGTCCCTAGTCCTTATCTTGGTTTCTAACCAATAGAATAAAACTCCACCTATACCTGTTAGGAGGGGAAGGAGTCAGACACTCTAATTGGAAATCTCTTATCAGGAAATTAAGCTGATTGGTTTTTCTTATCTAGTGGGAAGATAATTATGATTGGAAGCTTTTATCTGATATAGGAGTGGCCTTCTTTCATAGGTTCCTCTTATCTAGACCAAACCTTTAAGGAGAAGCAATTTTCCTATTGAATGAGCTCCCCTTGAGCTCTCAAATCGGGCTCCTAGCTCAAGACTACCTAGTTTCACTGGGACTTACAACATCTAATGGAGCAAGTCCTGCCTAGTACTTTTCCGAAGGGAGCCAAAAACTAACTATGTTTCTATTCTGTATTCTGTCTTGGTTTCTTTTTCAGATTCTATACTTAACAAATTTCCAACAAGGATTTATTGAGTGGACATTGAATTAATCAGGTGTACCCAGGTGTTCCATAGCTCTCTGCTTAACACGCTACCGTATTTACAAATTCGCATGTTCTCGGAAGGAAGGAAGGTGTGGAATCTGCTCAGCAGGCTGAGGTCTGGATCCCAGGAGGTGACTGGAAGGCTGCAGTTGGGAGTGTGCGTGGCATTTGAAAAGGAATATCAGAGCAGTCTCTGATCGCTAAAAACCTCCCTTTCCTACGTCCCAGCCTAGCTGTCAGTGCGATAACCTACACATCTTCCTTCCACTGTGCACAGTGTTTGCTTCTTAGCATCAGGTAGTAAATGCCTACAAGGATGCAGCATATAGTATGGAGTATTTGACAACACTGAAATGGAGAGTGCTATATTTCTGCTTCACACACGAAGTCTTATGAAGTCCAACCAACTGAAGTGGCTTTTTAAAAATAAAGATGTGGAGGAAATATGTATACAAATACAGCAAAGCAGACCTGAAAATGTAATGCAGTTTATACATTCCTCAAAACATTGGCAACTTCACATTACATGGCAGAAGAAGAGTTTCTATATTCTAGGATGATCTTATTCTTAACAACATTACTAAACAATCTATAAAGAGTAGCAACATAGTTAACTGAAAGTGCCATTGGCAGGGATTAAGAGAAATGCTTGATCATAAGGCTTTGAGTTTTGCAGAAGCCAGGAGGGTCCATTTTATGTTCCATAGTTCTATCCAAGACTTTTAATATTATTTGACATAGAAAAAGTTTTGTAATACTCGTATTTTGAATGCATATTTATCAATGATTGTAACAGGAAGAGGCTGGATCTAAAGTCTGCCATAATATACTCTGGCCATTTGGAGTACTAAGACAGACAGCTGGGCATTAAATAATCATGATACCATGCTTAATCTTCTATTGTTTCTCAGTGCATAGATTTAAGCCCTAGACAATCTTCCATCAGATATGAAATCCTTCAGTGTGTTCCCTTTCCTGATACCTTCATTTGTCCTCTGGTGCCAAAGCTGCTTGCTTATTAGTTGAACTTGTTACCACTCTTGTACTAGAAAAAAACTAAATTTTAAAATGGCTCACAGTTGCAACCTTGACTGGCTAGGATGGTGCTTTTATTTTCTACCACAGAATACAGTGATTTGTCACAGAGATAACCAAGCAGAAGGAGAGACCAAGACTGATTATAATCTGGTTTAAGACATTTCTCCTTCCACAGAGCTGTAGTCAGAGGCGGGCTCCAAAAAATTTTTACTACCACACTGTGGCTATTGTATGGTGGGCATGGCCAGGGGAAAAGCCCTGCGTTGCACCCGAATTAGGACTACTTTATTTCAAAACTTGGATGGGCAGGGCCAGCCAGAATTTCTGCTAACGGTTCTGGTGCAAACCTGCAAACCTGGTGCAAAATGGTGCAAACCTGCTGATGTCCACCACTGGCTGAAGAGTTAAATTTGCTGCCACAAAAAGTGCTGAAGGTCACCAACTTCAATGATTTGGAAACCAAATTAGATAAATTAATTGAATATAAGGTTATAAGAGCTTTCTTGTTGTATTTACTACATTTTGCTTCTAACCCCCAAATACCAGCTGCTTCGGAAGAACTTCAGGAGAAAGCTTTTCTCTTCACATCTTACTGCTTAGCTTCTAGGCATCTGTTTGACCACTATAGGAAATAGGGTGCTAGATGAGATACACCTATGGTCTGACCCAGAAAGTTTTTATGTTGTTGTGCCTTGAAATTAGATAAAGGTAAAGGTAAAGGTTTCCCTTGCTCGAAAGCCAGTCATATCTGACTCTATGGTTCAGTGCTCATCTCTGTTTCAATGCTGAAGAGCCAGCACTGTCTGCTCCTGCACACGTTTCCATGGTAATGTGGCAGACATGACTAGACCCCGGGGCGCACATAACGCTGTTACCTTCCCACCGAAGTGGTCCCTATTTATCTACTTGCAAATTCTTGCTTTCAGTAGGTGACATTCAGTAGGAATATCTCATATTTTCAAATTCTCATTTGAAATATGTACACTTAATAATACAGCAACATATTATATTATAAATAAAAATACAATACTGTACTTTTGAAGAATCTGATTAGAGTTAACAAACAGACCACTCAGCAGTTCCACTGTGGGCAAATGTACCTTTTCACAGATTTTACCATGTATACAATATGATCATTACACTAAAAAAAATTACTCGTTTTGAATTCAAAATCTTGGATAACTAGCTTTTATAAATGAAAGCAGCCACAGAGGTTTTGGCAGCAACTGTAAATCAGGCTCCAGGGACGCCAAAACAAATATACCGATATATCAACTAACCCTGTAGGCTTTTGACTCGCCATGTGTTCCAAACCCACTTGATACACTTCAGAGAGTAACACCACAATGATGAACTTCAGTAGCTTGTCTACAATCAAAATCGCAATACTTGCTTTTAACAAGAAATTTGTGGGGAAGGGGATTTCCCTCTTCAAGTTTTTAAAACTCTACTAGTAAATTTGATTTAGTATTAAATGTTCCTTTGGAGAACCTCTTTGGAATGCAAAGTTCAAACTTCAAGGAAGAGTTGTAAACAATTTTTCTAAGCTGTTTCAAGCATTTTTGAGAGGTTGTAAGGCTAAACTGAAACAGAAACGCATTCATATCCAGAGAGACAGAATTTATACCTGCTTTTTTGCCTTTTTTATTTCACAGAGACCACGATGAACAAATACATATACATAGATATATAGATGTTAGAGATATAGATGATATAAATATAGGACAGATTCATCCATTATTCTGAGTAAGACATATTACAAGTTTTTGCTCTATGACTGAAATGAGCTCAAGCAGGGTCACAGTTTTCAAATTCATGCCAACTCCTGTTATTGACATGGAATCATTTTGGATTATGAAACATCTGTTGTAGTAAAATGAGAATGTAACTTTGGTTAGGAACCTTTTCCTTTGTTAATTTAGCTACTTGCACTGATGGGCTGAGCAGTGCAGCAAAAATCGATTAAGCACACTGCTCATGAATAACAAATTAGAACTCTCAACAGTTCTGTCCTGTTCTATCCAAATGCAACCATGACAGAAAGTCATCTGAGAAAGAAAAAGGAGCAAGACAATGAAGAACAGTGTTATCTTTTGTACTGAAGTGAGAGGTGCAAACTGAAAACCAGCATAAATGAAAATAAGCCAAGCTTTTCAGATCAGCTTCTAGGTAACTGATCACTCCATCATTTTATATGTACCTAGCATTAGAAAGAGGAAAAAATCAATCAATTAAACACAGATTTTCAAAGAAAAGCAAGGAGAGATAAGGAAACCTTAAATGAACAGTGCAAAGAAATAGAGGAAAACAACAGAACGGGAAGGACTAGAGATCTTTTTTTAAAAAATGGGGAAATCAAAGGAACATTTAAAGCAAAAATGACCATGATAAGGGACAAAAATGGCAGGGATATAGATGATGCAGAAGAGATTAAGAAAAGATTGCAAGAGTACACAGAGGAACTTTACAAAAAGGACCTCAACACACCTGACAATCACAATGATGAGAGCTTTGAATTGGAGCCAAACATCCTGGAGAGTGAAGTCAGAAAAGTCCTAAAAAGTACTGCTAATAACAAAGCTAGTGGAGATGATGGTACTCCAGTTGAATTATTCAAAGCCCTAAAAGATGATGGAATTAAAGCATTGCATTCTATATGCCAGCAGATTTGCAAAACACAACAATGGCCACAGGATTGGAAAAGATCAGTATACGTTCCAATCTCAAAAAAGGGCAATGCCAAAGAATGCTCAAATTATCGAACCACTGCGCTCATCCCACACCCGAGCAATGTCATGCTCATGATAATACAGGATAGGCTTCAGCAGCACATGGAGAGAGAACTACCAGAGGTGCAGACTGGGTTCCGAAGAGGCAGGAGAACTAGAGACCACATTGCAGGCGCACCCCCCAATAAAGGACTCAGACACTGATGAAAGTGGATAACGGCATCGGGCCACATTTATTGATTCATGCCCTAGTCCGAATTATAAATTTCTATTGGTAATTGACCAATCATAATTCTTAAGGCAAGCAGGCCGAAGTAACACTGGTAAGGTACCACCCAAAATTGCCAACGGCAATTGTTACAATGTATCTATTTGTATCAATTTGTTTGTTGACAACAAACAAATTGTTGACCGTAGTCAATATCTAACTAATGACCCCACCCTCTGACGCGTATCCGTAAAATCACGGGGTGATGCATGCTGTCTAGCTATATCCATCACCCCATCGCCTAGTTCGTCGTTGACCGGACAACGTTTAACCAACTTATGCCTGTCTAGTGTTGTCCAGTCAATTGCGAACCTGCCGGATACCTGTGGGTCATAAATGTTTACCTTACCAGTGCTACCCGCCCATGTGACCAAAGTCAACAACAGCAACAGAAACCCCTATATCAAACCATAGCAACAGTGTGGGATGGGCAAAAAAGCCAGGACCCGAGAGCCAATTGTGGGTCCCAGCCAAAAATTCCCACCCGGCCCCGAAGCGACCAAATATCACACTGTTAACTAGGGAGGGGTGGAGGGGAAAAACTTCTCCGCTCCGTCGCTTCACAAAATGGCAGCTCGGCTGCCTCATGGCCGCCCCTTATATAAGGGTGCTGGCCACGCCCCCTAACTACCCAGATGCCTTCGTCCGATGGGGGGGGGCCGCAAAGGGCACGGCGGCCATTTTGGTGCCGCGCTCGCATTGCAGGCGCACCCCCCAATAAAGGACTCAGACACTGATGAAAGTGGATAACGGCATTGGGCCACATTTATTGATTCATGCCCTAGTCCGAATTATAAATTTCTATTGGTAATTGACCAATCATAATTCTTAAGGCAAGCAGGCCGAAGTAACACTGGTAAGGTACCACCCAAAATTGCCAACGGCAATTGTTACAATGTATCTATTTGTATCAATTTGTTTGTTGACAACAAACATATTGTTGACCGTAGTCAATATCTAACTAATGACCCCACCCTCTGACGCGTATCCGTAAAATCACGGGGTGATGCATGCTGTCTAGCTATATCCATCACCCCATCGCCTAGTTCGTCGTTGACCGGACAACGTTTAACCAACTTATGCCTGTCTAGTGTTGTCCAGTCAATTGCGAACCTGCCGGATACCTGTGGGTCATAAATGTTTACCTTACCAGTGCTACCCGCCACACGGAGGGGCTTCAAAGAAGGCTCGACGCCCCCCCAGACCGTCAGCTCGGTCAACAGGCCTGCTCGCCAATCACCCAACAGGAGGTCCATACCTCCTCGCGACAGATGGGCCCCATCCCCTGCATAAAGGCCGTAATTTTGTAGGCTAATGGCGGGGTGACGACTGACCCGCCCCCAACCTTTGTCGGCAAGGAAGCGTGCCACAGCCCTATTCACCATGCGTCTAGCGCGGTCAAGGGCCTGGAGGTCAAAACCTCCGCTGTACGTGCGCCGCGGGACCATGTACGAAAAAACGAGGGTCGTAGCGGGCCAAACGTAATGCAGGTTGGCAAGGTTGCCGCAAATCGCATGCTTTAGCGATAAGCCGGTGACCTGGCCCAAATCATTGCCCCCTAGGTGTATGATCAGAATGTCAGGCGGGTCAGCATTCCGGCCTGAAAAAAGGAATGGCAACAGCTCCCTCCATAACATCCCGAGCTTACCATGCCATGTGAGACTTGCGTATGCACCCAGTCCCAGTCGGGGTCCCCATTCTGTCGCCGCAGCGTAACGCGCTGCCCTGTGCACATAGCTGTGGCCCAACAGCCATACTGTCACCGGTGTAATACAACACCCAGGGTCTGTAAGGAAAAAACGAGGAAGAGAAAGGTGCGGTGACAAAACCGGTACTCACGGTGGAAGAGGGCGAACATAAAACTGAAAACATTGCGAACCCCACCTTCCCATGCTGCGTATGTCAGCCCCGGAGTACCCAAAAGCAGCTGCCGTGGAAGCCGCCCGTATCCTGAAGGAATGGGTGCCGTAACGGGCCCCTGGGAGGCCAACACTGGCCAGCGCTTTGCCGGTCACCTTCCAAAATTGAAATTTAGTAAGGGGAGACCCATCTTGGTGACAGAAAAACGGGCCATGGTGCGTGCCACGCAGTGCAAGGAACTCCTGTAGGGCACCAACCGGACAGATGTCTGCCAAAGAACACCGTAGCAGTCTTACACCACTGCCTACGCCATGCTGATCTGTCTTAGAGGAGCGTATCCTCAACTGAGCCCAGTCTTTGGCAACATATACATCTTCGAGTTCCAGTGCCCTACGACTTGCATCCGCCTTAGACAGCATCACAAGCTCGCTGATGCGGAGCGCTCCAAAAAATGCCACCGTCGTGGCTGCATGAAATAGGGCTGCCTCATATCTATCAAAACAGAGGCCAGGCCAGCCCTGGGCCAATTGGGTAAGAACCCCTGGGGAAATTGGGTGGCGGTCGTCCAGGCAACGCCCACGCTCCCGCACCCACCCCTCCAAAACATGTCTCACATGGAAGTCAGCGGTACTATCCACATGACCGCCCACCTTGGCCATAAAAGCCAATGCTGACAGCCTAGATGCTATGGTGCGAGGTGCAAGGCCCTGGGCATGCAGGTAAACCATGAACCGAAGTACATGGGTCACTGGGATCGGCCAGGTTTCTGGCAGCCGGAATTGGGTACAGAAATCTCTGAAAGAATTGAATGCGTGGTGATACGCCTTACGCGTGCGTGGCGCTAGGGACAAGCCAATCGCCCAGTTCACCTCTCCTTGCCAATGGTCCATATCTCGTCCGGGAGTGGCGAGGGAAATTCCTCCGCATCCGGGGCCAAGGCACGGAACCGGGAGATCTGTAGGCGGGACAAAGCGTCAGCGATATCATTATTGACCCCCGGGATATGCCTGGCCCTGAAGAGGACATTGAGGCGCAGGCTGCGCAACACAAACTGGTGCACTAGGTCCATAACCCTGGGCGATTTGGAAGTCTGTGATTTGACAATGTGCACAACGGCCGCATTGTCACACCAGAAATGGACAACTGAATTGGCCCACTCCTCGCCCCATAGCATCAAAGCCCCCAGGATAGGGAAAAATTCCAGATACGTGAGATCACGCAGGCGATCCGTGCCTGCCCAGGCTGGTGGCCACCCACCATAGGCCCACTTCCCATTGAAGTACATCCCATAACCCAGGGATCCCGAAGCATCAGACTGTATCTGAAAGCGAGGGGAAGCCAGGAGGTCAGACCTCCAAAATGATACTCCATTGAACTCCCTCAGGAACTGGAGCCAGATAAGCATATCTGCCCTGATACCCCGAGTGAGTCTAACCCTATGGTGGGGCCTGGATAAGCCTGCCATGGCGTCGCACAAGCGTCGAGCAAATGCTCTGCCCGGCGCGACGACCCTGCAAGCAAAATCGAGGTGACCATGCAGCACCTGCAGTTCCCTCAGCGATGCCTTGCGTTTATCAAGCAAGTCCAAGATAAGTGCCACTATCCTTGACACCTTATCCCCCGGTAACCTAGAAGCCTGCGCTACCGTGTCAATCTCCACCCCCAGGAATACTAGCTTAGTAGATGGGCCCTCGGTCTTTTCGGGCGCTAAAGGGACACCGAGTTCCTCCATTAGCGTCTGAAATGTGTTGAGGAGACGTGTGCACGTGTCCCAGCCCCATTCACCCCCAAATAAAAAATCATCCAGGTAATGGGCTACAGACCGGGACCCTGACCTGCGGACGAAAGCCCACTGTAGGAATGTACTGAAACGCTCGAAGGCCGAACATGATATGGAACAGCCAAAAGGCATGGCCTTATCAAAGTAATATTCACCCCGGAACTTAAAACCCAGCAACTCAAAGTCGCCCGGGTGCACAGGCAGGAGGCGAAACGCCGACTTGATGTCGCACTTAGCCAATAGCGCACCCGGGCCACATGAGCGCACCATGCGCAGGGCTTGGTCAAACGATGTATACCTGACTGAGCAAAGATCATCAGGGATAGCATCATTGACCGATCGGCCGGCTGGGTAGGACAAGTGATGAATCAGGCGAAACTCGCCCGGTGACTTTTTGGGCACTAAGCCCAAGGGTGATACCTTAAGATTGGGAAACGGGGGTGTTGGGAAAGGGCCAGCGACCCTGCCCGCATCGACCTCCTTAGTAACGCTGGCAGCAGCTACCTCCTCCCTCCCCCTAAGGGACAAAAGGTTGGGGGCATCCTGGGGGGACCTATCACCCACGAAAGGAATACGGAACCCCTGTTTAAAACCCTGAAGTAGGTAAACCGCATCCTCCTCCCTCGGGTACAATGCGAGCCAACGCTCCAACATGTCCACATTAAGTGGGGAGGGGGCCTTTCGGTGAACCAGCTCCCTCCGCGGCAGTTTTGCCGGTCCCCTGTCCACCCCTTCCTCTGCCCCGCATCCCTCCAGGCCTGGGACAGGCGGAGGCCGCATGGGGGCCAGCGCAGGAGGGACACTCATGCCTGTACTTGCAATTCTTCCTGTTGCAGGAACCATTGGACGAGAAAGTCCAGCACAGCAGGCGGGCTGGAACCCCCTGCCCCGCCACCTGGCGGGGAGCCTGTGCTGGGGCCGCTCGCTGGACCGCATGTCCACAATGGTATCTCTCCCTGGGCGCAGGGCGCGTGGGAGTCATGTACAGAAGCCACAGCCTCTGGCAGGGCTCATCCCACCTCATCTCGGGGTGCAGGGGAATCCGCATACGGAATTCCTCGTCATAAGCCAACCACGACGGGCCCGGGAAGTCAACCATTGCCCGGTAAATGTTGTCCAAATACTGGACCATCGGAATTGCCAAATCCGGCCGGGCCCTGAGGTATACCGCCATGTATATGAGGTAGGCCGGCAACCAGTTGGCCCAAGTACGTGGTGGCTTGCGACGACGTGCCTGCTCCTTATCCTTCTCATCTTGCCCCTCCCTCTCCTCCTTGGTGGGCTCTCTGTTAAGGAGGGAGAAGAAGTCCACATACTCCCCCCGCCAGATCTTCTCTTTGGTGGTCTGGGCCAAATGGTCCCCCAGTGGCAAGGAATACCCCGCTGTCGGCAAAGCCGACACAGGCATGGTGGAAACTGCGGGCATCTGTAAAGGAGCCTGGACTAACCCGGTCACCCCAAGAAGATTCCCGACTGGGTAAGGAGCACCCCCCACCACGGGGCCCTGGGTGATGGTTGAAGTCACCGGGAGGGGCGTAGGCGCCAGGACCGCCGCACCACCCGTGCGAGGCCAAGGCCATTGGAAAGGGCCCCCCCAACGTGGCCATGTGTGTAGGTGCACTAGTTTGGACCGCATACTCACATGCTGCACCCCCATGGGCCGCCCCCACCGGGGGTTCCGGCCCACTGGGGGCGTCGGAGCTCACGACCGCCATAGAGCTCGTCGATGGGGCTTGACCAGCACCGGCCTGTTGATTGGGGAGCTGCGAGGCAGTGGCCGAAGCCGGGCCATGCGCCTCAGGCAGCTCAACCCGTCTCGCCGCCTGCTGCTGCCCAGCAGACGATGGATCGACCTGCACCCCAAAAGGGGCCCCAGGGTGACTAACCCAGGCCAGGGATGCCTCAAGGGCCGCAACGCGGGCCAGGAGGGCCTCCACGCTGACATAGCCACCTAAACCAAGGGGGGGCAAAGGGCCAGCCGGCCTACTAACTAGAGGCGTCGGTACAGATCCCTGTACCCCAGGGCCTGAATAGGGCCACGATCCTAAGCCCGGGCCCAGTAGGGCCGGGGAAGTACCCTGCCATGGAAGGGGGCCACACCACCCCCCAAGGCTGGAAGCCCCCGCAGTAAGCTGCGCCCCAACGGAGGAAGGCCCAGCGGAATGGGCCACGCCAGGAGCGGTGGCCACCGCTTGTGGGCCGAGGGCCGCGGCCCCTACTGGGCCCGCACGCGGACCCCCAGCCTCCGGCCAAGGGGGAATTAACCCCATCCCACCGGTCCCGGTGGGCTCGGGCATAGGAGGCTGCTGGGGAGGCGCAGCCGCGGTCCTCCGACCCGGATTGCGCCTCCGCGCAGAACGAGCCACGTTCGCAGTCGCCTTCTTCTTTGAGGGCATTGCAGCCAGCCGATGGGAAGCCGAAAAAGGAGAAATTAGCAGCCAAGAGGCTTCCCGGTGAGGGTAAAAGCGACGGAGGTAAGAGGGAAAAACTTCTCCGCTCCGTCGCTTCGCAAAATGGCAGCTCGGCTGCCTCATGGCTGCCCCTTATATAAGGGTGCTGGCCATGCCCCTAACTACCCGGATGCCTTCATCCGATGGGGGGGGCCCGCAAAGGGCGCGGCGGCCATTTTGGCGCCGCGCTCGCATTGCCAACATATGTTGGATCATTGAGAAAACAAAGGAATACCAGAAACAAGTCTACTTCTGTTTCATTGACTACACCAAGACATTTGACTGTGTGGACCACAAAAAAATGTGTCAAGTAATTAAAGAGATGGGAATACCAGAACACCTCATATGTCTCATGAGAAATCTGTACATGAATCAAGAAGCAACAGTTAGAACAGGATGTAGAATGATGGAGTGGTTTGGAATAGGAAAAGGTGTAACACATGGCTGCATTTTGTCACCCTGCTTATTTAACTTATACACAGAGCACATAATGCACAATGCAGGGCTGGATGAATCAAAAGTTGGAATTAAAATCGCCGGGAGAAACATCAACAATTTGAGATATATAGATGATACTACCCTAATGGCAGAAAGTGAAGAAGACTAAAGAAGCTCTTGCTTAGGTTGAAGGAGGAGAGTGCAAAAGTTGGCTTCAGACTCAACATCAAGAAAACCAAGATAATGGCAACAGGAGTTTGCAGCCATGAAATAAAAAGGCAACTAATTCTTGGGAAGCAAGCTATGAGAAATTTGGGCAACATAGTTAAAAGTAGAGGCATCACCTTGCAAACATAAGTCCGCATAGTCAAAGCAATGGTATTTCCAGTAGTGATGTATGGTTGTAAAAGCTGGACCATAAGGAAAGGTGAGTGCAGAAGAATAAACGCCTTTGAGATGTGGTGCTGAAGGAGAATTTTGAGAGTCTCTTGGACAACAAAGAGAACAAATAGGTTAATCTTAAAAGAAATCAACCCCGACTGCTCCTTGGAAGGTCAAATGTTGAAGATGAAGTTAAAGTACTTTGGACATCAAATGAGAAGAGAGGATTCACTTGAGAAAGCCTTGATGCTGGGAATGGTAGAGGGCAAAAGAAGGAGGCGGCAGAAAATGAGATGGCTAGATGGCATTGTTGACACAATGGGCACAAAGCTGGGCAGGCTGAGGAGGATGGTAGAGGATGAGGTGCCTGGCGTGCGGTGATCCATGGGGTCACGAAGGGTCAGAATCAACTGTGCGACTGAACAACAACAAAAAAGCATTACAGAGTTCTTTATACCTTATAATGGGAGAATGCAAGCGTGGCGCCAAAATGGCCGCCGCGCTCTTTGCGGGGGCCCCCCACCGGACGAAGGCATCCGGGTAGTTAGGGGCATGGCCAGCACCCTAATAAAAGGGCTGGCCACGAGGCAGCCGTGCTGCCATTTTGGCGAAGCGACAGAGCGGAGAAGTTTTTCCCTCTTACCTCCGTCGCTCGTGTCCTTTCAAGGGAAGCCTTGTCCGGTGCTGCTTTCCTTTTCTTAGGCTTCCCAGCTAGACCAGCTATGCCCTCTAAGAAGAAGGCAGCTGCGAACGTGGCTCGATCGGCGCGGAGGCGTCAGCCGGGTCGGAGGACCGCGACTGCGCCCGCCCAGCAGCCACCTTTGGTGGAGCCCACCGGGACCGGTGGGATGGGATCGGTGCCCCCTTGGCCCGATGCGCGGTGCGCGCAGGCTGCCCCGGACGGGGCCTCGGCCCTTGGCCCGCAAACGGTGACCACTGCCCCTGGCATGGTCTGTGAGGCTGGGCCTTCTTTCCGGGGTGCACAGTTCCCCATGGGGGGAGCAAGCCACGGGGGGTGGTTGGGTTACCTGCCTTGGCAGGGCGTGCCCACGGCCCCTCAAGGGCCGAGCATGGGCTCTTGGCCACATCTGGCCCCTGGGGCCCAGGGACCTGGACAGGTCCCCGTGACTTGTGAGCCGGCTCCCCCTTTGCCCCCTGTCGGGGCTGGGGGCTATGTTAACATGGAGGCCCTTCTGGCCCGCGTAGCAGCCCTCGAGGCATCCCTGGCAAGGGCCAACCAAGCGGGGGCGTCTTTTGGGTTCCAGGTTGACCCTTTGGCTGCCGGGCAGCGGCAGGCGGCGGGTCGGGTAGAGCTGCCTGAGGCGTGCGGGCCGGTGGCGGCCACTGCCTCGCAGCTCCCCACTCAGCAGGCGCAGCAGACTTGTACTGATCGGGCACCGTCGACGAGCTCAGCTTCGGTCGTGAGCTCCGACGCCCACAGTGGGCCGGAACCCCGGTGGGGGCGGCCCGTGGGGGTGCAACGGGTGAGTATGCAGTTCAAGCTAGTGCACCCACACAACTGACTTCCCTGGGGGGGGGGCTTTTCAGTGGCCATGGCCTCGCACGGGTGGTCCGGCGGTGCGACTGCCCCCGGCCCACCCGACTACTTCATCCCTTACCCAGGGCCTGGGTTTGGGTGGCGCCCCTTATGCGGTAGGGAATGTGTTGGGGGTGCCCGGGTTGGTACAGGCCCCCTTTGCCTTGCCCGCAGTTCCCTCTGTGCCGGTGTCGGCACTGCCGACAGCAGGGTATTCCTTGCCCCTGGGGGACCATCTGGCACAGTCCACCAAGGAAAAGATCTGGAGGGGCGAGTATGTGGACATCTTCTCCCTTCTTAACAGGGAGCCCACCAAGGAAGAGAGGGAAGGGCAGGACGAAAAGGATAAGGAGCAGGCATGTCGTCGTAAGCCGCCACGTACGTGGGCAAATTGGTTGCCAGCGTACCTAATTTACATGGCTGTTTACCTCAGGGCTAGGCCGGATCTGGCCATCCCTATGGTCCAGTATTTGGACAACATTTACCGGGCTATGGTTGACTTCCCGGGTCCGTCGTGGCTGGCTTACGACGAAGAATTCCGCATGAGGATTCCACTGCACCCAGAGATGAGGTGGGATGAGCCCTGCCAGAAGCTGTGGCTTCTGTATATGACCCCCACGCGCCCGGCGCCTGGGGAGAGATACCATTGTGGACATGCGGTCCAACGAGCGGCCCCGGTGCAGGTACCCCGCCAAGTGGCGGGGCAGGGGGTTCCAGCCCGCCTGCTGTGCTGGACCTTCTCGTCCAATGGTTCTTGCAACAGGAAAAATTGCAAGTACAAGCATGAGTGCCCCTCTTGTTCTGGCCCCCATGCTGCCTCTGCCTGTCCCAGGCCGGGAGGATTCAGGGGCAGGGGTAGGGGTGGACAAGGGGCAGGTAGGACTGCCGCTGAGGAAGCGGGTCCACCGAAAGGCCCCCTCCCCAATTAATGTGGACATGCTGGAGCGTTGGCTCGCATTGTACCCGAGGAGGGCAGACGCAGTGTACCTCCTTCAGGGTTTTCAACTGGGGTTTCGTATTCCTTTCACGGGGGATAGGTCACCGCAAGACGCACCCAACCTTTTGTCACTTAGGGGAAGGGAGGAGGTGGCTGCTGCCAGCATTAATAAGGAGATTGATGCGGGCAGGGTCGCTGGCCCTTTTCCCGCGCCCCCGTTCCCCAGCCTTAAAGTATCTCCACTAGGACTAGTGCCCAAGAAGTCCCCGGGCGAGTTCCGCCTGATTCATCACTTGTCCTACCCAGCCGGTCACTCGGTCAATGATGCTATCCCTGATGACCTTTGCTCGGTCAGGTATACATCCTTCGACCAGGCATTGCGCATGGTGCGCTCATGTGGCCCGGGTGCACTGTTGGCTAAGTGTGACATTAAGTCGGCTTTTCGTCTCCTGCCGGTCCACCCGGGTGACTTTGAGTTGCTGGGTTTCAAATTCCGGGGTGAATATTATTTTGACAAAGCCATGCCTTTCGGCTGTTCCATATCCTGCTCGGCATTCGAGCGTTTCAGTACATTCCTGCAGTGGGCATTTGTCCGTAGGTCAGGGTCTTGGTCTGTAGCCCATTACCTGGATGACTTTTTGTTCGGGGGTGAACGGGGCTGGGACACGTGCACACGTCTCCTCAACACATTTCAGACGCTAATGGAGGAACTCGGTGTCCCTTTAGCGCCCGAAAAGATCGAAGGCCCATCCACTAAGCTAGTATTCCTGGGGTGGAGATTGACACGGTAGCGCAGGCGTCTAGGTTGCCGGGGGACAAGGTTTCAAGGATAGTGGCCCTCATATCGGACTTGCTGGCTAAGCGCAAGGCATCCCTTCGGGAACTGCAGGTGCTACATGGTCACCTTAATTTCGCTTGCAGGGTGGTCGCACCTGGCAGGGCATTTGCTCGGCGCTTGTGTGACGCCATGGCAGGCTTATCCAGGCCCCATCACAGGGTGAGATTGACGCGGGGCACCAGGGCAGATATGCACATATGGCTCCAGTTCCTGAGGGATTTCAATGGGGTCTCATTTTTGAGGTCTGACCTCCTGGCTTCACCTCACTTTCAGATACAGTCTGATGCCTCGGGATCCCTGGGTTATGGGATGTACTTCAATGGGAAGTGGGCCTATGGTGGATGGCCACCAGCCTGGTCAGGCACGGGTCGCCTGAGGGATCTCACATATTTGGAATTTTTTCCCTATCCTGGGGGCTTTGATGCTATGGGGTGAGGAGTGGGCCAACTCTGTGGTACATTTCTGGTGTGACAATGCGGCCGTTGTCCACATTGTCAACTCACAGACTTCTAAATCTCCCAGGGTCATGGACTTAGTGCGCCAGTTTGTATTGCGCAGCCTGCGCCTCAATGTACTGTTCAGGGCCAGGCATGTCCCGGGGGTCAATAACGATATTGCTGACGCTTTGTCCCGCCTGCAGATCTCCCGGTTCCGCGCCTTGGCCCCGGATGCGGAGGAATTTCCCTCGCCACTCCCGGAGGAGATATGGACCTTTGGCAAGGAGAGGTGGACCGGGCGATCGGCATGTCGCTGGCGCCACGCACGCGTAAGGCGTATCACCACGCGTTGGTTTCCTTTCGGACATTTTGTACCCAATCTCGACTGCCAGATACCTGGCTGATCCCAGTGGCCCACGTCCTTCGTTTCATGGTTTACCTCCATGCCCAGGGCCTTGCACCCCGCACCATAGCATCTAGGCTGTCAGCGCTGGCTTTCATGGCCAAGGTGGGAGGTCATGCGGACAGTACCGCTGATTTCCGTGTGAGACACGTTTTGGAGGGGTGGGTGCGGGAACGTGGGCGTAGCCTGGACGACCGCCACCCAATTTCCCCTGGGGTCCTTACCCAACTGGCACGGGGCTGGCATGACCTATGTTTCGATAGGTATGAGGCAGCCCTGTTTCATGCAGCCACAACGGTGGCCTTTTTTGGAGCGCTCCGCATCAGCGAGCTTGTGATGCTGTCTAAGGCGGATGCAAGTCGTAGGGCACTGGAACTCGAAGATATCTATGTTTGCAATGATTGGGCTCAGTTGAGGATACGCTCCTCTAAAACAGATCAGCACGGCGTAGGCAGTGGTGTAAGACTGCTACGATGTTCTTTGGCAGACATCTGTCCGGTTGGTGCCCTACAGGAGTTCCTTGCACTGCGTGGCATGCACCATGGCCCGTTTTTCTGTCACCAAGATGGGTCTCCCCTCACTAAATTTCAGTTTTGGAAGGTGACTGGGAAGGCACTGGCTAGCGTGGGCCTCCCTGGGGCCCGTTACGGCACCCATTCATTCAGAATTGGGGTGGCCTCTACTGCGGCTGCTTATGGGTACTCCGGGGCTAGCGTGGGCTAGCGTGGGCCTCCCTGGGGCCCGTTACGGCACCCATTCATTCAGAATTGGGGTGGCCTCTACTGCGGCTGCTTATGGGTACTCCGGGGCTGACATACGCAGCATGGGGAGGTGGGGCTCTCAGTGTTTCCAGTTTTATGTTCGCCCCCTCCCACCGTGAGTACCGTTTTAGTCACCACACATTTCTTCCTTCCCTGTTTTTTCCTTGACTGACCCTGGGTGTCGTATCACACCAGTGACAGTATGGCTGGTGGGCCATAGCTACGTGCACAGGGCAGCGCGTTACGCTGCGGCGACATATTGGGGACCCCGACTGGGACTGGGTGCATACGCAAGTCTCACATGGTATGGTAAGCCCGGTATGTTGTGGCGGGAGCTCTTGCCATTCCTCTTTTCGGCAAGGAATGCTGACCCGCCCGACATTCTGATCATACACCTTGGGGGTAATGATTTGGGACAGGTCACTGGCTTATCGCTGAAGCATGCGATTTGCAGTGACCTCGCCTACTTACATTACGTATGGCCCGCCACAACCCTTGTTTGGTCAGATATGGTCCCACGGCACGCTTACAGGGGAGGCGTTGACCTTCAGGCCTTAGACCGCGCTAGGCGCATGGTGAACAAGGCGGTGACCCGATTCCTTTCGACCAAGGGCTGGGGGCGGGTCAGTCGTCATCCCGCCATTAGTTTGCAAAATTATGGGCTTTATGCAGGGGATAGGGTCCATCTGTCGCGAAGAGGTATGGACCTACTGCTGGGTGATTGGCGAGCAGGCCTGTCGACCGAGCTGACGGTTTTGGGGGGGGCGTCGAGCCTTTATTGAAGCCTCTCCGGGTGGCGGGTAGCACTGGTAAGGTAAACATTTATGACCCACGTTCGCAATTGACTGGACAACACTAGATAGGCATAAGTTGTTTAAACGTTGTCCGGTCAACGACGAACCAGGCGAGGGGGTGATGGTTACAGCTAGACAGCTTGCATCACCCCCTGATTTTACGGATACACGTCAGAGAGTGGGGTCATTAGTTAGATATTGACTACGGTCAACAATTTGTTTGTTGTCAACAAACAAATTGATACAAATAGATACATTGTAACAATTGCCGTTGGCAATTTTGGGTGGTACCTTACCAGTGTTACTTCGGCCTGCTTGCCTTAAGAATTATGATTGGTCAATTACCAATAGAAATTTATAATTCGGACTAGGGCATGAATCAATAAATGTGGCCCAATGCCGTTATCCACTTTCATTTGTGTCTGAGTCCTTTATTGGGGGGTGTGCCTGCAATAAGAATACCCCTTAAAATGAAATAAAGTATCTCAGATATCCTTGCAGCTTTGCTTCATATAGCTGTTCTAACAGTTTTGCGAAAACAAATAATGCAGTGCATGAATGAAGTAAATACACTGCACTGAACTCCTGCTCCTTTGCATAGTAAATCACACAATAGGAGGCCCATTGAATCAGTCAGGATTCGGTAAGCTAACTCCTCCATAAGTTTCATTAATTCAAATGGATCTACACTAATTGCTATTTACTACACTAAAGAAAGCTGCAACTAGAGTAGGTCCATTTGAATCAATGAATTTTACAGAGTTGACTCTCTAAATCCCCATTAATTCAATATGCCTACTCTACCTTGACTTACTATATTCCTAAGAAATATGTTAACATTTTCAGAAGTCTTTATAACAAATCTAGATGCTGTGTGAGAACTGAAAACAGTGCCACTAACTTTTTAACAATTTATACTGGTGTCAGACCGGGCTCTATCATATCCCCATTTTTATTCTTGATCCTCTTGGATTATATCATGAAAAAAGCAATGAAGATTGTAGACTTCGGCGTTCCATGGAAGGAACTTGACTGATCTGGATTTCGCTGATGGCATTGCCTTATTTACAATGTGTTGCCTTAAACACAGCTGAGACATGATACCAGCACTTGAAACAGAGGGTTTAAGAATCAATGAAGATAAGGCCAAGCTGCTCAAGTCAATAAATACCCTAGTAAGTGTAGAAGGCCAGACCCTAAAAGTTGTGGAGCAGTTTAATAATCTTGGTAGCATCATGGATTCAGATGGCAGAACAGAAGCAGATGTAAAATGTGGAATAGGCAAAGCAACTTCTATTTTCCAATAAATGTGCTCCTCTATAGATACTGCTCTTCCAAACAGATTATTTAATGTCATTGTTGTACTGATTGCCATCTATGTCTGTTAGACCTGGAAGTCTACAACAAAAATCACTCAGAAGTGTAATGTCTTCCAGCAATGTTGCTTTAGAAAGATTCTCTGTATTACATATTGGGATCATATTACAAACTAGAAAGTATTACAAACGTGTGTTTCGCAAAACTTTCTGAGTTGATAACAGAATTAAAAATATGCTTTGCTGGACATGTGCTCCACATAGGTAAACAACACTCTGCCTGGATTGCAATTAACTGGAGAAAAAGAGGAAGATAAATGAAGACCTGGAGCCAAACTTTCTAGGATGACCTAAGAAGCATCAACCTTGAGTGGAAGGACATGGAAACTATGGCTGCAGACAAACATTGTTGAAGACATTTGTAGTCCAATGTGCTTGACATGAGAGAAGGAGGGAGGGAGGGAGGGAGAGAATATGACTTACTATTCTAAACAAGATTTCAGCCACTAGTTACAACTGTGCTAGAAGGAGTAAACTCTAGGAGCCCTTTCTTTTAAAGATTTCTCCACAATAGACGCATAAGCATAGTTTTTGCAGGCACACCCCCCAATAAAGGACTCAGACACTGGTGAAAGTGGATAACGGCATTGGGCCACATTTATTGATTCATGCCCTAGTCCGAATTATAAATTTCTATTGGTATTTGACCAATTATAATTCTTAAGGCAAGCAGGCCGAAGTAACACTGGTAAGGTGCCACCCAAAATTGCCAACGGCAATTGTTACAATGTATCTATTTGTATCAATTTGTTTGTTGACAACAAACAAATTGTTGGCCGTAGTCAATATCTAACTAATGACCCCACCCTCTGACGCGTATCCGTAAAATCACGGGGTGATGCATGCTGTCTAGCTGTAGCCATCACCCCGTCGCCTGGTTCGTCGTTGACCGGACAACATTTAACCAACTTATGCCTGTCTAGTGTTGTCCAGTCAATTGCGAACCTGCCGGATACCTGTGGGTCATAAATGTTTACCTTACCATTGCTACCCGCCCATGTGACCAAAGTCAACAACAGCAACAGAAACCCCTATATCAAACCATAGCAACAGTGTGGGATGGGCGAAAAAGCCAGGACCCGAGAGCCAATTGTGAGTCCCAGCCAAAAATTCCCACCCGGCCCCGAAGCGACCAAAATATCACACTGTTAACTAGGGAGGGGGTGGAGGGGAAAAACTTCTCCGCTCCGTCGCTTCGCAAAATGGCAGCTCGGCTGCCTCGTGGCCACCCCTTTTATAAGGGTGCTGGCCACGCCCCCAGCTACCCGGATGCCTTCGTCCGGTGGGGGGGGGCAGCAAGGAGCGCGGCGGCCATTTTGGCGCCGCGCTTGCATTGCAGGCACACCCCCCAATAAAGGACTCAGACACTGGTGAAAGTGGATAACGGCATTGGGCCACATTTATTGATTCATGCCCTAGTCCGAATTATAAATTTCTATTGGTAATTGACCAATCATAATTCTTAAGGCAAGCAGGCCGAAGTAACACTGGTAAGGTGCCACCCAAAATTGCCAACGGCAATTGTTACAATGTATCTATTTGTATCAATTTGTTTGTTGACAACAAACAAATTGTTGACCGTAGTCAATATCTAACTAATGACCCCACCCTCTGACGCGTATCCGTAAAATCACGGGGTGATGCATGCTGTCTAGCTATATCCATCACCCCATCGCCTAGTTCGTCGTTGACCGGACAACGTTTAACCAACTTATGCCTGTCTAGTGTTGTCCAGTCAATTGCGAACCTGCCGGATACATGTGGGTCATAAATGTTTACCTTACCAATGCTACCCGCCACACGGGGAGGCTTCCCAAAAGGCTCACCGCCCCCCCCCCAAGACCGTCAGCTCGGTCAACAGGCCTGCTCGCCAGTCCACTAACAAGAGGTCCACACCTCCCTGCGACAGATGGGCCCCATCCCGAGTAAAGCTCGTAATTTTGCAGACTGATGGCGGGGAGGCGAATGACGCGTCCCCCACCCTTGTCGAAAAGGAACCGGGCAATAGCCGCGTTCACGGAGCGTCGGCTCGGTCAAGAGCCTCGAGGCCGAACGCCTACCTGTAAGCGTACCGCAGTATCGTGTCCGACCAATTGAGGGTTGTGGCAGGCACACATAATGTGAGTAGGGCAGGTCACTGCAAATCGCAAGCTTCCGCGATAGGCCAGTGACCCGCCACAAGCCATTGCCCCCAAGGTACATAACCAGGACATCAGGCGAGTCAGCATCCCTGATGTAGAAAAGGAATGGCAACAGTTCCCGCCATAACATGCCGCGCTTACCATACCACCTGAGACGTGCGGATGCACCCAGTCCCAGTCGGGGTCCCCACTCTGTCGCCGCAGCGTAATGCGCTGCCCTGTGCAGCGTAACGCGCTGCCCTGTGCTGCGTAACCCGCTGCCCTGTGCAGCGTAACGCGCTGCCCTGTGCACGTGGCTATGGCCCACCAGCCATACTGTCACCGGTGTAATACGACACCCAGGGTCTGTCAAGGAAAAAAGGGGGGGAGAAACAGTGCAGTGACTAAACTGGTACTCACGGTTGAAGAGGGCGAACACAAAACTGAAAACATTGTGATCCCCACCCTCCCATGCGGCGTATTTCAGCCCCGGAGAACCCAAAAACAGCTGCAGTAGAAGCCGCCCCCATCCTGAATGAATGGGTGCCGCAACGAGCCCCAGGGAGGTCAACACTGGCTAGTGCCTTCCCGGCACCCTCCAAAATTAAAATTTAGTAAGGGGAGACCCACCTTGGTGACAGAAAAACGGGCCATGGTGCGTGCCACGCAGTGCAAGGAACTCCTGTAGGGCACCAACCAGACAGATGTCTGCCAAGGAACATCGTAGCAGTCTAACTCCACTGCCTACGCCGTGCTGATCCGTTTTAGAGGAGCGTATCCTCAACTGACCCAATCATTGCAAACATAGACATCGTTGAGTTCCGGTGCCCTACGACTTGCATCCGCCTTAGACAGCATCACAAGCTCGCTGATGCGGAGCACTCCAAAAAAGGCCACCGTTGTAGCCGCATGAAACAGGGCTGCCTCATACCTATCAAACATAGGTCCTGCCAGCCCCGTGCCAGTTGGGTAAGAACCCCTGGGGAAATTGGGTGGCGGTCGTCCAGGCTACACCCACGCTCCCACACCCACCCCTCCAAAACGTGTCTCACACGGAAGTAAGCGGTCTTGTCCGCATGACCGCCTACTTTCGCCATAAAAGCCAGCGCTGACAGCCTGGATGCTATGGTGCGAGGTGCGAGGCCCTGGGCACGTAGGTAAACCATTAATCGAAGGATGTCGGCCACTGGGATCGGCCAGGTGTCTGGCAGCCGAAATTGGGCACAGAATGCTTGGAAAGAAATGAATGCGTGGTGATACACCTTACGCGTGCGTGGCGCCAGCGACATGCCGATCGCCCGGTTCACCTCTCCTTGCCAAGGGTCCATATCTCGTCCAGGAGTGGCGAGGGAAATTCCTCCGCATCCGGGGCCAAGGCGCGGAACCGGGAGATCTGCAAGCGGGACAAAGCGTCAGCGATATCATTATTGACACCCGGGACATGCCTGGCCCTGAACAGCACATTGAGGCGCAGGCTGCGCAATACAAACTGGCGCACCAGGTCCATGACCCTGGGTGTTTCAGAAGACTGTGAGTTGACAATGTGGACAATGGCCGCATTGTCACACCAGAAATGAACCACCGAGTTGGCCCACTCCGCACCCCATAGCATCAAAGCCCCCAGGATGGGGAAAAATTCCAGCTACGTAAGATCTCGCAGGCGACCCGTGCCCGACCAGGCTGGCGGCCACCCACCATAGGCCCACTTCCCATTGAAGTACATCCCATAACCCAGGGATCCAGAGGCATCGGACTGTATCTGGAAACGGGGTGAAGCCAGAAGGTCGGACCTCCAAAATGACACCCCATTGAACTCCCCCAGGAACTGGAGCCAGATAAGCATATCTGCCCTGATACCCCGGGTCAGTCTCACCCTATGGTGGGGCATGGATAAGCCTGTCATGGCGTCGCACAAGCGCCGAGCAAATGCCCTGCCCGGTGTGACCACCCTGCAAGCGAAATTGAGGTGACCATGTAGCACCTGCAGTTCCCGCAGGGATGCCTTGCGTTTAGCAAGCAAGTACGAGATGAGGGCCACTATCCTTGAAACCTCATCCCCCGGTAACCTAGAAGCCTGCGCTACCGTGTCAATCTCCACCCCCAGGAAGACTAGCTGAGTAGATGGGCCCTCGGTCTTTTCGGGCGCTAAAGGGACACAAGTTCCTCCATTAGCGTCTGAAATGTGTTGAGGAGACGTGTGCACGTGTCCCAGCCCCGTTCACCCCGAATAAAAAATCATCCAGGCAATGGGCTACAGACCAAGACCCTGACCTGCGGTCCAAAGCCCACTGTAGGAAGGTGCGGAAACGCTCGAAGGCCGAGCATGATATGGAACAGCCAAAAGGCATGGCCTTATCGAAATAATATCCACCCCAGAACTTGAAACCCAGCAACTCAAAGTCACCCGGGTGGACCGGCAGGAGACCAAAGGCAGACTTAATGTCGCACTTAGCTAACAGCGCACCCGGGCCACATGAGCTCACCATGCGCAGCTCTCAGTCAAAGGATGCATACCTGACCGAGCAAAGGTCATCAGGGATAGCATCATCGACCGATCGGCCGGCTGGGTAGGACAAGCGATGAATCAGGCGGACTCGCCCAGTGACTTCTTGTGCACTAAGCCCAAGGGGGACACTTTAAGGTTGGGAAACGGGGGTGCAGAGAAAGGGCCAGCGACCCTGCCCGCATCAACCTTCTTAGTAATGCTGACAGCAGCCACCTCTCCCTTCCCCTAAGGTACCAAAGGTTGGGGGCGTCTTGGGGGGATCTATCCCCTGTGAAAGGAATACTAAACCCCAGTCGAAAACCCTGAAGCAGGTAAGCCGCGTCTGCCTTCCTCGGGCACAATGCGAGCCAACGCTCCAACATGTCCACATTAATTGGGGAGGGGGCCTTTTGGTGGACCAGCTCCCTCTGCGGCAGTCTAGCCAGCCCCTTGTCCACCCCTACCTCTGCCCCGCATCCCTCCCGGCCTGGGGCAGGCGGAGGCAGCATGGGGGCCAGCACAAGAGGGACACTCATGCCTGTACCGGCAATTCTTCCTATTGCAGGAACCATTGGACGAGAATGTCCAGCACAGCAGGCGGGCTAGGAGCCCCTGCCCCGCCACCTGGCGGGGTGTCTGTGCTGTGGCCGCTCGCTGGACTGCATGTCCGCAATGGTATCTTTCCCCAGGCGCAGGGCGCGTGGGGTCATGTACAGAAGCTACGGCTTCTGGCAGGGCTCGTCCCACCTCATCTCTGGGTGCAGGGGAATTCGCATACGGAATTCTTCATCGTAAGCCAACCACGACGGGCCCGGGAAGTCAACCATCGCCCGGTAGACGTTGTCCAAATACTGGACCATCGGAATTGCCAGACCCAGCCTGGCCCTGAGGTAAACCGCCATGTATATGAGGTACGCTGGCAACCAGTTGGCCCACGTGCGTGGCGGCTTACGACGACGTGCCTGTTCCTTATCCTTCTTATCCTGCCCCTCCCTCACCTCCTTGGTGGGCTCTCTGTTAAGAAGGGAGAAGATGTCCACATACTCCCCACGCCAGACCTTCTCTTTGGTAGACCGGGCCAGATGATCCCCAAGGGGCAAGGAATACCCCGCTGTCGGCAATGCCGACACCGGCACGGTGGAAACTGTGGGCATTGTAAAAGGAGTCTGGACCAACCCTGTCACCCCTAACACGTTCCCGACTGAGCAGGAGGCACCACCCCAAACAGGGCCCTGGGTTGGAGGTGAAGTCGCCGGGTGGGCCACGGCCACTGAATTGCTCCCCCCAAGGTAGTTAGGTGTGTGGGTGCACTAGATTGAACCGCATACTCACATGCTGCACCCCCGAGGGCCGCCCCCACCGGGGGTTCCAGCCCACTGGGGGCGTCGGAGCTCACGATCGTGACTAAGCTCGTCGATGGGCCTGATCAGCACCAGCCTGTTGAGCGGGGAGCTGCGAGGCAGTGGCCGACGCTGGCCCACGCGCCTCGGGCAGCTCGACCCATCCCGCCGCCTGCCGCTGCCCGGCAGATGAAGCATCAACCTGCGCTCCAAAAGGCGCCCCTGGGTGGTTGACCCTCGCGAGTGATGCCTCAAGGGCCGCAATGCAGGCCAGAAGGGCCTCAACCTTGACATAGCCCCCGGTGCCAAGGGGGGGCAAAGGGCCGGCCGGCCCACAGGTTGCAGGCGCCAGTCCAGGTCCCTGGACCCCGGGGCCCGAATACAGCCACGAGCCCAGGCCCGGCCCCTATGGGGCCGGGGGCATGCCCTTCCAGGGGAGGGGACCCAACCACCCCCCATGGCTGAAACCCCCGCAGAAAGCTGCGTACCAAGAGGAGAAGGTCCCGAAAAATGGACCATGCCAGGGGCAGTGGCCATTGCTTGCGGGCCGGGGGCCGCGGCCCCTGCCGGACTGGTATGCGGACGCCCCGCCTAAGGCCAGGGGGCTATCAACCCCATCCCACCGGTCCTGGTGGGCTCTGGCAGGGGAGGCTGCTGGGGAGGTGCAGTCGCGGTCCTCCGACCCGGCTGGCGCCTCCGCGCAGAGCGAACCGCATTCGCAGTCGCCTTCTTCTTAGAGGGCATAGCTGCCATCTGCCGGGAAGCCAGATAAAGACGAAGAAAAACTGCGTCCAAAGAGGCTCCCCGGCGAAAGGCAAGAGCGACGGAGGTAAGAGGGAAAAACTTCTCCGCTCCGTCGCTTCGCAAAATGGCAGCTCGGCTGCCTCGTGGCCACCCCTTTTATAAGGGTGCTGGCCATGCCCCCTAGCTACCCGGATGCCTTCGTCCGGTGGGGGGGCCCCCGCAAAGAGCGCGGCGGCCATTTTGGCGCCGCGCTTGCAATATACAAGTTCTTCTAAACCTCTGTACTCTGAAATATTCCTAGCAACACATCTAGAAATTACCTAATAAATCTAATCCCATAAACTTCTGGAATATGACATTTATAGTCCCTCATTAAATGCTATCAGTGGCTCACAAAGAATACAATGTGTTTAAAGCACAGAGTTTTAAATCTTGGGTGTCTTAATAAAGAGGATTACCCATCTGCATTTAAACATTTTTCCTTTCAGTAAAATAAGCCTAGGCTAGTTGTGACTTATTTCCCTTCAGGGCATTTCATAACTATCATAATTTGAAATTTGTTAAGAAGAGTTTCCTCACATTTTTTATGAGTGACAGTTTTTGTGTTGCACATTTTATCAGAAATAATAAACTACACACTTACCAAAATGAACCAAGAAGATATTGCATCTTATTAGATACACGATTATCAGATATACCTTTACTTTAAACTTGAATTACTGCATTACATAGGAGATTGGACTTAATGGGCTTATAGGTTCTTTCCAACTCCATTATTTTCATTCAATGATACATCTTGGTTATTTCAATCACACCAATAGTTATTTCTACTCTGTTTTAGATAATTCCATTACATTAGAAAAATAAAAATAACCTTCTTGTCATATATTTGAACAATGAACCCAAAATGAGAATACCCTTAATGTTATTCTAGAATCACCACAGAGAAATTATATTTTTAAATTCAAGAAACACTTGAGAATCCAGAATTTAGATCTAATGTTCTTCCAAAGACTAGAAGGACAACCCGCGCCAATGCTCGGAAGAACTTTATGCCATTCCATTTGTAACATTTATCAGTAAATATTGTATTTAGTCCAATCCCATAAGCCTCTGGAATATTACATTTATAGTTTCTCAAGTAACATTTTTATCTACTGCAAACTGAAAAACATCATTCAGAACTTCATAAATTCAATAAGTGTACAAGAATGCATTGCTTTATTTTAATTTATTATTGCCCCCTAGCCTGTCAGGCTTTACAGACAAACATAAATAAAAATCACTCTTAAAGGTGACAATTAAGATATACAATAAAAATAATAAAACAATCATTCTTAGATAAAGATCGAGATGTAGGGTTAATATATGCAAATTTATGAAGGAGGCAATTAATTCCATCTTTCGATAGACCATTTAACAAATTTTGCTATCCCATAGAATATATTATAGCTGTACGAGTGCAGCTATGCTATTGTGCAATACGGCAGAACAACATTTGACAAGGCAAATCTAAAAATAGGCAGACTCCAAACAAAAAAACTGAAACTGGACTTTGGATCAGTGCCAAACATGGCAGAGGCGTACTAGACCCCCTCTATTTCATACTAGTCAGACCTCATCTAGATTACTGTGTTCAATTCTGGACCCTGCATTTTAAGAAGGATGCCAACAAACTGGAAAGGGTTTGGAAATTGGAACATTGCTTTCTAGTCTGCATTCTGTGGAGCAGATATTAGTTTATCTGAGAGGTTAAAGGATGTGTCTGTTTCTCTGCTGTATATGCTGAATACTCACATTCTGCTTCACCATTTCATTAAGTCCAAAACAGCCCTTCAAAATATTTTGGCACACAGAGATACTTACAGCCACAACCCAGCTGTTCCAGCATCTGTCCTCCTGAGAAACCCTAGTATATATTCATATGCTCATCTTCTGGGATCCTATAACATTGGGTAATTCTGTCTGAGGGAAGTTTTTGCTGGAATTTGTGCTGTGTGTGTGTGTGTGTGTGTGTGTGTGTGTGTGTGTGTGTGTGTGTGTGTGTGTGTGTGTGTGTGTGTGTGTGTGTGTGTGTGTGTGTGTGTGTGTGTGTGTGTGTAAACTTTCAGTTTAAAAAGACAGGAAATTTAATTCATCCAAAAAGTTCTGGTTTATGAATGTGGGATATTGTGCTTCTGCATTCACAATTTTAAACGTCAGGAAATGACCACATATTGCTGCACAATATTGTGCCCACATTGCTGGCAGAAACAAGGATACCAAGCTTTACATAGCAAATGGCACACTGAATGTTGATAACATTAATGGCAGCAGTCAAAATGGTCTACATTCACATTGAGAATAGTACTATTCACATAGTACTACTCACACAGAGACACCAAACAAGGGAAAATCCCAAATGCTGACTTTTAAAATCTGTTATTATTATGTAGAAGAAAGATAGAGAAGGAAGAGAAGGAAAAACTAAATTCATTTGAAAGGTGGTGTTGGAACCTTACAAATACTATAGATAGCCAGAAAGGCAGAAATGTGGGTGCTCAATCAAATCAAGCCTGAACTATTGCTGGAACAATACTGTATTTTCTGGTTAGTTCTCTATCTTCATTATATGTGCATGGTCCCCACTAGGTGAGAGCCTTGTCAGGGCATGATGGCTTCAGCAGTCTAAGTAGACAGTGTTGCCCATTTCTTGCCAGTGATGTTAGTCTGGGACTAAAACTCACCATCGGATCCCTTGGGCAAGGTGAAAGCAGAGGGCACATGTCCTCTCACCCTCGGACTCAAAAGGCGAGGAGGCGTCGGGCGAGCTATCACCATCGCCGAGTGTCCTGGTCCCGTTGGGGGTGAAGAGGCCACTCCACCACCCACCCCACCTGGCCAGCATTTTTAGGCCCCGCCCTCCCTCTCGCCCTCCCCCTGCTCAGACTCAAAAAGACCACATATTGGGGGGATTTTGTGGGTAGTATTGGATATTTCTTGTGGTGTTTTTTTGTTGTTAATGGGTTTATTTTTTGATGTGATATTTTGTTTTCAAATTTGACCTTTCGAATTGTACTGCACTGCTTTTTGAATTGTACTGTGTTATATTGTATTGATTAATTTATGTTTATTATTGACTATTGATTATTGTATTGAATTTACTTTTCATGCTTCTTTATTATTGTATTCTATGATATCTACATGTTATAATGTCCGCCTTGAGTCGGCTTCAGCTGAGAAAGTGTGGGATATAAATTAAAAAAATTATTATTATTATTATTATTATTATTATTATTATTATTATTATTATTATTATTATTATTATTATTATTATTATTGTCCACCTAGCCAGTGGATGACATGATATCCAAATGTCTAAAAAACTTGATTTCTCAAATCCATTTGCATGTGCTGAATGCCATTATGGAGATGTCTACAATGTGTGGACTCCTCACTGAATAACTACTCCAAGGTAAGGTATATGTGCATAGTAGGATAGCCTCAAGTTACTCATTTTTGTTCTAGTGATAGTTACCCACTCCTCACCTAAAGACAAAGCATGACTGTTATTAAGCAAGTCATCAACAAAATATAGACAGTGTTGTCCTTTATTTATCTAATGAACATTTGTTTAAACCATTTATCCTGGTTTATACATAGCAAGTCAGGGATCAAGGAGAATGAGCTCAGTAGAACACTTTTCATTATGAGGACTCCCCGTAACACCTAAGTCAAAGCTCAGGTTCATAGAAATTAATGCACATAATGCTTAATATTATCTCAGCATGGTGTGCAAACTAACCATATATGAGAGAAGGCAAGCAAACTGGAAGAAAATTTAAGAACAGGAGTTAATTTAGTGACCTGTTTTTTCCCACCTACTTGAAGCTGAAGTCGTAATGTTTTTCATGCTTCTAGCACCTGTAGGTTACTTTATTCACCTAAAGCCACTGTTCACTTTTTTCTAAAGGATACAGAAATTGATAGGTTGCATGACAAAAGTTAATGCTTTTGTAGAACGATTTATCTCTAAGTATAGCAAGTCTGATACAATTTAGCAAACATTAAGAATAGCCTTTGTTAGGGCACAGAAAGAAGATCAAACTTATTTTTAGTGCTACTGTTATTCATTTGGAGGCTTGCATACAAAGCAAAATGTATCAACAATTTGGTTACTAAATATTAGAGACTGCCGAGTTAACTCAGTGGTCATAGCCATCACAAAACACATCTGCTATATATAAATCATGGTATTTCAATTAACAACACTTGAGCATTGCTAACATATCAGGATAAAAAAATTATTATTCACTGGCTTCACGGACTTTTTATGTCCCAGCTGTTACTCTGCTTATATTTCCCTAAATCCACCAGAACTGGGGTTTTTAACACCACATCCTTTTGCCATCTAGCAAAATAAAATAAAATAAAATGTCAGGGGTATGTTCCTGTTGGGGCCTCATTTCAGCACTTTACAAAATTTCTGCTTCAGCTGAGACAGGTGTGCCAGTTAATGTTGAGACCAATTTTGAACTAGAGTTAAGATTTGGAAATCTTAAGATTCATAAATCCTCACCCACCCCACCCTGCTAACTTTCATTAAAATTATTTAAACTATTTAATAATCATTTAAAAATGTTTAAAAATGGAATTACAGTATTAAGCAGATGGTGTGTGCTCCTGGAAGGAGCCCATAAGGTGCAAGCAGTCCAGATTTTGCTGCATTTATTGAGCAACTTGTTCCAAACAGATCTAAGTTTAAACCAAGATGAAAGCCTTGGGAGATAGTCTAGCACTTTACTCTTTCTACAGCAGCTAATTTGGGAATCCTACAGACATCAGCAAACTGGATCTGGGGATGTGAAGTTCTTGGGAAAAGATGTGTTCTCAGGGTGCTAGCACTAAACTTCAAGGACTCCAACATGAGTCTCTAGTCTTATATGCTTCAGCTATCCAGTATACGGTATATCCAATCAGGCTCATACTCATTAGTATTATTCCCCAAGGTTTAGCAGGAAAAAATACTACACTGGGATACTGGAAATGTGTATCACTTCTGATATGTTCAAAATACAGTACATGGTTTTTCTATCTATATTTTTCCTAGTTCTTTCTGAATTACTAGTTTCAGGCATAGTTTTGTGCATCACTTGACATGTTCACTCTGAAGGCAAGTGGGATTAACATTTCTCTGTGTCAATGATGCTATATGAAAATGACCAGCTTCTCTTACTACCATAATAGAAGTTGTGAAACTAGACCTGTATTTGTGCTTAGTTTTACCTCTTTACTTACCAGAATCAAGGCGCATCAGTCTATTAATTATTTTATCTTTTCTTCAGTATTTTAATTTGCTGCAATTCATATTTCAAGTAGAACAAGGTAGCCTTAAGAAAACTCAAAATTTGTCTTTAAGGACATTAAGACAATGCACCTGAAGTTCAAGCTCTTTGTACTTTTAACATTGTCAAGGAATATTGATAGAGAGGCCACAGAAAATAGCAGCTTCTGAAGGTCTATTTTTACCTTACTGGATACAAATGCCAAGAGGTTACTGTATGCCAGCTCTTCAGCTTTCATTTCTGCAAAGGAATATACTGAGAGCCCACCCAAACCAGAGTTACATGAAGCTCATAATGTTCCTGATTCTGTTACTATGCTGACAATCCAAGATCAATGAACAAAAAAAAATAAGCATCTTGAAACAGAAACGTTTGAGCAGAGTATAGCCTTCTGTACCTTTGCAGCTTGTTTATGCAAAGGAATTTTAAAAAGATCATGTGCTTTTTTGTGTTGGGTGTTTTTTGTTTGTTTGTTTTTTTGAAATGTAAAAAGAGGCATCATCAAATTTATAAATAGGCAAAAATCAATTTTAGCACTTACATTATTCCTGGAATGTGCTGGAAGAACGATCTTTATTTTGAAATCATAATAACTTATAGATCAGTATTTTGAAAATGTTAGCAAATGAGACTTGAGGCTGCAATCTTGTAGCCAGTTCCTCTGAACCTACTATTGAGTATGTATCAGAAAGATAATGATATAAACAATGCAGCCAATTTGTGAATTCAGTTGCAAACATTGCACTATTATGTTTGCCTTCCAGATGAATAATGAACACAATCACACACACACAAAAAGTTAAGGCACTGTATTGCAATTCAAGCTACACATGACATTATTCACATTGTGCTCTTAAGCAGATGTTTTTTCTGATAACTAGCCAACCCAGGTAAAATGGGAAGCCAGACAGGGTCATGCATGAAGGAAAGGATACTTGAAATTTTTGTACACTCCAGTAGTTCCAATTTAGACCAAGAGATCTGTACAATGGAAATAAAAGTCCCATTAGAATACATGGAAGCTTTTATAACTCCATGCGAACAGCAGTCAGAAGGTGGTTGATCTAAATCAGGATGCTAAAGGACTAGATCCCCCTTTCCAGTTTTTCCACCAAGCCACATCTCAATCTTAAATCCCACTCCAGAACAATTATTTTTGAAAATATAAATTTTCTCTTAATATTAAAATATGTAAATAAATATGTTTCATTGGATCCCAGGAAGCATTTAGAATAGCTAACCTTATCAAGGCCAACATCGGATATCAGCAGTCCCGCAGGTTCCACCTCTTGACCAAGCATCATTTCTGGAGTCCACCACAAAACCCCAGAGTGAGCCACTTCTCACACACATATCATGATGTCAACACAGATATTAGTCTCATGAATCATAGAAGAAATCACATCACATCCACACTGGGTCTTTTCTGTTGTGCCCCTTACCACTCTACCCCTCTTCCTTCTTTTTGTGCTGTTTTAATTTAATACCAGTCTGAATAATAGTCTACAAAGTTTACTGATTGTTTTGTAACTTTTTGTTTGGCAGCATCACTGGCCACAACCTCCCTGTAATGTCTCTGAGAGCAATGTCCCTTCCTATTATGGAGCTCAGGCCTAACCTCCTGATTACATAGAAGGAATTCTGAGACTGATTGTTTTAAAGAGTACAGTACATATAAAATAGGGAATGCTAAATCTCTGTTTCTCAAACTAATGGTCAAACTACAAACAACTATGCAGCAGAAGAAACTATTTCTAACCATAAATAACTTACAGTAGCTGTATATACCTCTTCCATACATTTTGTAACAATCGACTCTATTGCTAATTTTGTTGCCATCTTTCATACCTAGATTAATGGGATTGTTTTATTTTCTGTCCCAATGTAACATTTTGCTAGCAAACAAATACAGCTTCTTTTGTTTGTATGACACAAATACAATCCACAACATAAGACAAACAGAGCAATCATATGGGACATAGATGCACTTGTAGACAAGGCAGCATGGATCATTTCCATATTCTGTCCTGAAAAGTTTCTTGCTGAATGGAAAAGAACATACAATTGACTGATCCACATGGCTGCTACACCCTGCTAGCACAGACTATACCACCTGAAACTGGCTTGCAAGTCACTGTCTTTGCAGGTTGAAGAGCCTCTCTTCTAAAGCATGGAAATGTTCCAACATATCTTCAGCCCTTTAAAAACCCCAGTCTATTTCTGTTGCTAGGCTTTATAGGGCTGTAGAGGTACATATTCCTTTTCTAAAGAAGAAATTACTTGTTCAGGAATATATACCTTCAGCACACAAAACAGCAAGAAAAAAATGATAATGGCTATGAAAGCACAGGTAAGAATAGGGGTGAATTAAGAGATAACAATGGTCAGGATTATTTTCTGGCAGCAAGACGGAAATCCCATTGCTCAATACTTTTATAACCAGACAAGACACAGCACTAGAAAATGTACTGTAGGAGAACAAAGGAACTCTTCCATCAGCTGAAAAGGGTTTTTACAACTTCTTTGACTGTTTTAAATCCTCATCAAAGACTGGAAAACATTGCAAGGAAATCTATGGCATTACATGTATTCATAGACAGAAATGTCTAGCACAGCATTATGATGGGTGCAATAAATTCTATCAGTCAATAAAGGCACAGTGGCAGACAACTAAACATGCAGAAAGCATATGTTCTAAATAATTTAACATTGATTTAATATAGCTCTATCCTAGATAATAGTCCAGTAAACTACAAACAAAAGAAAAGCCCTGTATCCTTATGGAGTTTAAACAGGTTGGACTTGAATTGCCCAGTATATTCAACCAACTAAAAAAGTATTTTAAACTGGAATTTCAGACATGATGCAAATAGTCTCAAGGATATCAGAAAAGATCACAATGTAAGATACATGGTAAAGAATATGGTGAAACTGCACTACTTGTACTGTACTTGGTGCATTTGAACTGTCCTTCCTTTATTGCAAAGGCCATTACTATCAATAGCCTTGTGAAGTGGGAGAGCAACAGAGATCACCATTCTCACAGGTGCTTGCTATAGCGGGAAGCTCCAGTCCTCTTCTCCCTCTTAGGACTATTATAACCAGCTGCCTAATGGGATTGACTGTCATGTAACAAGTTAACTGTGATATTTTGTTATTCGTGTATCTTTGATTATGTCAGGCCAGACAACCTGCTATGGTAATGGAGTAGACCGTACAGCCAGGTGACAATAAACTAACCTGACTCCCTAAAGGGGCCAATGGCTACGGGAGGATGAGCCCCTTTAGGTGTGGTGATGGTCCCCCTCAGTGGAGGAAATACCACTGGAAACCATTATATTGGGCCCAACAGCAAAATGAGCAGAAGAGGAACTCTGATTTCCAATGGTCATGGAGGCAGAAGAGCCCATGCCAGATGGACTGGCTATGAAGGCACACCTTAATATCCTCAAGGCTGTGGCAGTCCATTGCAGTCCTGGTTTTAAATCCTGCATGACTCATTTCATACATGCCACAGGAGATGGCTCCGTGATCACAGTGTGTGGGTCACTTCATAGCAAACTGGGATCCACCTAAAACACACTCAATCCCAAGACATTTTTCCTGATTCAGGAAAAAATGCATTCTCAGAATGTGTTGCAGTCGACGACGATGTATCTTTGAACTATATGCAAGCTCCCTTAGATAGATTTTGTGTGTTGTAACACAGGATGCAAATAAAGAAATTTAAATCATTCTGTATGTTAAGTCATTTTACCTCATACCAGATAGAATTCCAATTTTTATATAGTAGAAGACATGTTTATCTTGTGTTTCTAGAGCAGCTGATACAATCATTTCCAATTGTTCAGTATTTCCCTCTAAAGCAGCTGGCCATGTTGAACGATTTATATCAGCCGCCATGTATCAGAGGTAACATGCTGGCCACTCATCACGGTAGTACAACAAATGATATCATGGCTGCTGGCTGACTCTTCCTTTGCTTGGCTGATTGTCAGTATAGGATAATTATACAATAGCACATCAATGAATAGAAGATGGCGTCCAGACATTAGGAAGTATCTCAAATATTTGAAGAGATATTAAATAGAGCTTAGAGAAGTGAAAGGCCCTTCAAATGAAGGGAGAGGAACTGGAACAGTAAACACACAGTGGTTTGCAGTTTGAATAGGCAAAGTGTCTGCAGACAGTTTCTTTTTTAAACTCAGAGGGTGTAGCTGTGTTATTTTGTTATAGTTAAAAAAATAACTTCAAGACTTTCTATACCTGAAAAACCAGTAAATTTAGTACAGCACAAGTTTTGAAAGATTACAGTCTACTCCCCCGTGTCAGAAGCAGACGTTAGAGAACACCTGTAATTAGAACTGAAAACACAGTAATAGTGCAAAGAGGTGACAGAGGCTGTTGTCTAGTTTTGTGATATTGTTTTAGTTAATAAAACATATATTTAAATAAAATATATAAACAAACAGTAAACTTATAACAAATTGTAGATTGAAAACAAGGGTGCACAGTCTGTAGTCCTTGTTACCAAACATTTCAGCAAAAACCAAGGTGTGTATTAGGGGACACAGCAAGTGCCTCATCAAAGACTGGAAAACATTGCAAGTATTGCAAGCATTGCCTGAGTAATGGCATACAATTGGCTAATCTTTCTGAAGCAGGTGTGCTGCACTGTAAACTTTTATTTTTTTATTTTTTTATTAGTCATATTTATATATGCCGCCCACTCAGGCCGAACCCGACTCAGGGCGGCATTACAACAAGTTTTAAAAACACTTTAAAAGACCCATATCCCACCCATTTTAAAAGACCCATATCCCATCCACCCATCCCGCCCACTATAAAAAGAAGAAGAGAGAGTTCTTAATTCTTTACATAAGCCAGCAGGCGGGGACCGTGTTCCCATTCGGGGGCCCCTACACCTGCCCTGCCAGCCAGGTCTTCAATCCTTTCCTGAAGGGCAGCAATTCTCTTTGAAGTCTTAGATCTGTTGGCAGGAGGTTCCAGAGAGTTGGTGCGGACACGGAGAAGGCCCTCCTTCGGGTGCTGGACAGATGTGCACCCCTAACTGATGGCACCATTAGAGAGCCCCTCCGGTCCGCTCTGGTTGGTTGGATGGGCAGACACTCTTGGGACGATGCGGTCTCTAAGGTATCCTGGCCCACTGCCATATAGGGCTTTAAAGGTCAAAACCAGCACCTTGAATTGCACCCGGAGACAAACTGGTGACCAGTGCAGCTCCCGAAGTAGCGGTGAGGCATGGGCATATCGCCCACATCCCATCACCACCTGGGCTGCCGCATTCTGGACCAGCTGCAGCCTCCAAATGGTCATCAAGGGCAGCCCCATGTAGAGCGCATTACAATAATCTAGTCGGGAAGTGACCAGAGCATGGGTGACCATAAGCAATTATTACAAAATAATTAGGAAAATGACTCAATGGTCCTCTTCAGAAACACAAATGACAATAATTTCTATTAGCGTAGAGAGCATCTCTTCATCTGAAGATAAATATTTAGTTCCATTTTGCAGCAAATGAAAATGTGATGTTCTTTGAGCCCAAGAAACTCACAGAAAAAAATGATGAGCATTGACTAAATGTTTTTGGGATGTGTCTAGAAGATGACAGGCTACATAAACAATATAGAATTGCCATTTTTTTGTAAGACTGGTCATTATAGTTCTCTCACCAAACTGCATTGAAGAGGAAAACATAGAAATCTTGATGGTCATAGAGGCTGTGCCGGGCAGGTATAACTTGCGTGTTGGTGGTTAGGGTGGTTTTTGGGGGTACACACACACACAACACGACCACACACACACACACACACACACACACACACACACACACACACACACACACACAAAAAAAAAACACAACACAACACAACCACATACACACACACAATACACAGAGAGAGAGGGGGGGAGGAAGTGAGAGAGGGAGGGAAGTGAGAGAGGGGGGAGAGAGAGGAGGCTGCGGGTGTGAAGGCTGCACCCAGGTAAGTAGGAAGGGACGGGGGGATGCGGAATCATTTACTTCCCCCTTTCCCTGCCTGGGGTTGGGTGGGGAAGCAGAGAAGGGTGGGAGGTGGAAGTTTTCCGTTTCCCCCTTTCCCTGCCATGGGGAGAGGGAGGCCTTTGTTCCCCCTCAACTGTTCCGATGGGGTGTTTTTTTGTCAACCTTCAAAACAGTTGAGGGGGAAATACAGAGGCAGCAGGCAGCGATTCATGAGGGGAGGCGCTCTCCCTGGCAGATCGCTGCCTGCTGCCTTTGTATTACCCCCACCGCTGTTTCATGTCAGCTCTCGAAACAGCGGTGGGGGTAATACAAAGGCGGCAGCCAGCGATCCAGCAGGGAGAGTGCCTCCTCTCATGAATCGCTGCCTGCTGCCTTTGTTTTTCCCCCTCAACGTACCATAGGGCGGCGAAGCACTGCATCCACCTTCACCATCCTTGCGCTCCCACTGCGTGAGGTGGGGGGGGGTTTGCGCACACTGGCTTTCCCGGCCTCCTCCACGCTCGCATCCTCCAGCCTGATTGGCTGAGGGGTGGCGCAGCGCAGAGGATGCTGGGATGTGTAGGTTTTTTTGTTCATGTTTGTGGGGCATTTGCCCCACTCTTTGTTTTGGGACCCTTGCGGTGTTCTGAGTTAGGTTTTAAGGTAAGTGTGGGTGGCTCGGTACAGGATGGTTGGGCCGGGTGTGGGCGCTAATGCCGGACACTCACCATCCATCCACCTTCTTATAGGTATAGATCTAATATACTATTCAACTTCAAGAAGTTGTCTAATATGGAATACCAAAACATTCATTTTGTAGTTGGGAATTTCAACAGCCATAGAAACATTTGGGGCTACAAACAAGACAATGAAAATCGTGAAGCTGTTATAAAATGGCCAAAATCCCACTGAATGTCCCTCGTATATAATCCTAAACAATCAAGTTCATTTAACAGTGGCAGAGAGTCTGCAATCCAGATCTAATTTTTGTTGGTGAATCTATAGCTCAATAGTGCATTAAGAGCCTAGATGAAGCAAACCTAAACACTAAACACAGACCCATTCTATGTCAGATCTACTCAGCAACCTTAATCTATACTATTCCATAGAAGGTTTAATTTCAAAAAAAGGCCAACTGAGGAAAATTTACTACAGTGTTAGATGCAACTGTGCTTCAGATTGCCCTTCAACCAGAGAATTATGATCAATTTGTAATTTCCATTTTGGAATGTTCTCACGCCTCCATTCCAAAAGGGAGCTCGACCAACTACATTCCAGGTCTTACTCCAGAAACACATGTGCAATACTTAGATTATATTTTATACTTTGAAGAAAATCCTTTTAGTAAGCATACAAAAGCTATGAGAAATCTGATCTTGACACTTGCAGGAACAAAAACAATTTATGAAATACCTACTGTATACCCGTGACATGGCAAGAAACATACAAAAAGCTTGGACATTACTGAAAAGATCAAACAATGATCCAAACAAAAAGATACTGTATGCTAATGTAACCAAAACCACATACTACACCAACTACTACTTTTGCCAGGAAAGACCATTACAAAGCATAAGAAAAATAAAACATCAAGCGATTTCAGATTGAATCTAATGAACTTTCTACTGTCTTTATATGGGTGGAACTATAGAAAGCCATAAGATATAAGAACGACAAAGTGGTTGGACTCAATGATATCCAGGTCAAGCAAATTAAACATGTTAGGCAAAACACAAAGGAATAGCTTCTTCAACTCTTCAATAACTGCAGGATGAGCAAAAAGAAGACAGAAGACAAAAGCTGCTATATTGAAACCAGGCAAAGAAGTATCAGATCCCAAAAGCTACCAGCCGATCTTCCTTATATGCCACTTATAAAAAGTGTTTTAATGAATTAAATTAACTCATCTAGCTGCTAAAATTGAATTTCCAAAGTCAGAAAAGGCAGGCTTTAGGCCTGGGAAAAGCTGTATGGCTCAAATCTTAACATAAATCCAAAATATTTTTGAAGCACATAAAATACCTGGACCAGTATTTATTGAACATACAATGACATAGGACACTGTCCACTATCCATTCTGCTCGAAAGGCTCTAGTAAAGGTAAAGGTTTCCCTTGATCAAAAGCCAGTCGTATCCAACTCTAGGGTGCAGTGCTCATCTCTGTTTCAAAGCCAAAGAACCAGTGCTGTCTGCTTCTGCAGACGTTTCCATGGTCATGTGGCAGGCATGACTAGACACTGGAGTGCACGGAATGCTGTTACCTTTCCACTGAAGTGGTTCCTATTTATCTACTTGCAATTTCTTGCTTTCAAACTGCTAGGTTGGCAGGAGCTGGGACAAAGACGGGAGCTCATTCCATCCTGCAGTACTCGGGAATCGAACTGCTGACCTTCCGCCTCCCAGTCAGCTTCTTAGCCACTTGAGCCACTGCTCTACATCCTTACAAAAGATTATCAACTAACAAAAATGATCAATATTCTGCTTCAAAACCAGATTCTGTGTTGAATTTTAAGAGGGGCACAATCACTGGAGAAATCAAAGGGAATGTTTCTCTAGTTGAGATGTACTGGAGAATTCATTTCCTTTAAACTTTAATTTTAAAACTTTCAGATTCATCCTAGAAGAAAAGAGGAACATCCAAGTCCAAGATTCACTATTAATTATCACACAGCATTAAATTATGGTTTAGCATTATAAGTGAGAGATACATCAATATCTATGGCATCACAGAACTCTGTTTGGTCTTTAAGCTGTGCCAGAGAAAAAATTTGAGTTTTCTGCAAAGAGCTTTGTATTCATTTGTGTTTATAATTTCACCTAGTCTATGAAATCAGAAAGCTAATATTTGGTCAGATCAATAGACAAGTCATCACAATCACACCTCTAAGCAAGGAACACTAGGAAGCTTTAAATATTTAACTTAGATATTGTTCGACTCAAATTTGAAGAACATTACACCAGTAATGATTAATTTGTAAGTGGGTAATAAGTGGTACACCACGTTATAAAAATAGGATAATTTTGATAATGAATTACTACTTTGTCATCACTTTGTAATTTAGATGTACAACACATTATAATCAAAAAATTGGAAAATATGTGACTCACAAACAAGATTATATGTAACATCTCATCTTTGTAAAATTACACATAATCTACAAAGTCTATCTGTTTAATAACTTCTCATTCTGTTGTTGGAATATGGATTTTCCCCCCACTATACTATATACCTAAAATATGAAGTGCTTCATCAATTTAATTCCAATGTTCAAATCTATCCATATTATTTATTTAGCATAGGCCAGAAATTCAGCACTAAAGGTTGCAGTGATATTAATGTGTTCCTCTTAATATAATTAGGAATTTTATTTCACTCCATACATTTTATTTCAATTTCACTCCTTAAATACTATTTGTCTGAGCCTATGTTTCCCAACCTTTGGTTTTTGGATTTCAGTTCCCAGAAGCCTAAGTCAATTCCCCAAAGCACTGATTAGCCAATGTACTGACATAGGCTTCTGGGAATTGAAATCCTCCTGTGGGGCGTGGGCTCCATGTTGGGAATCACTGGTCTGAGCCCTACACAAGAGAAAACTGAGCCAAATATCAAATATACTGTATACCCAAAATAATTGATTCGATCCATATGTTAATCCAACTCAAGTAGACCAACAGAACAAACTGGATTTGAGCAAGTGATGATTGATTCAGTAGTGAACAACTTATTCAATCTAATGTAACTAAGGCTAGTGGAACTAAGTTATTATTTAAGCCATTGTTTAAGTATATATAAAGCAATGAGACCAAAAAATGGTTTAAAAAAAACTAAGAACCTAAGAGCAGTAGACCTGGCCAGCCTTTGTAGCAAGACAAGGTAAAAACTCTCTAACAGAATTTTGGTCCATGTTCCATGAAATTATGCCTGTAATAACTACTATGATGAGGTGGCACTGAAAAATGGAAGACTTTACTTGCTGTGCTGATCAAAAACAGCCAAGTATTTAAATCCCTCCATTATAAATTCCATACATTTTCCATAAACACCCCCAGAACCTGATATATACAAAAGTCCACTACTATAAGGTGCTCTACTTAAGGTTTCATTTGAAGCTGATATGAAAGCTTCAGCAAGTCCAGAATGTGGCAGCCCAGTTGATTACTGGAATAGGTAAATTTGGTCAAATTACCTCAATCCTTGCCTACACTGGCACCCTTTCTGTTTCTGTGCAAAATTCAAGGTGTTGGTATTAACATATAAAGCCTTGAATGGTTTAGGGCCTCATTACTCATTGAAGCATCTTTTCTAGAGATCTTTTGCCTGCTCTACCCAGTCCTCAGTGGCCCTATGTCTTGGGGTGCTCAGAACAAGGAAGGCTGGGGGGAAAGATGATAAATAGCAATAAGGCCTTCTTGGCTATGGCCCCATCATTGTGGTACTCTCTTCCATAGGTGGCACTCATGGCTACCTCCCTCCAGACTTTCAAGAAGTTGTTAAAAATTGAGCTATTCAGAGAAACGTATGGAAAGCTACTCCACTAATAAATGTGACCTATTTTTCCACTTGGTTTGTAATGTTATAAACAAGGGATGGCCAACTTTTTCCTGCTGCAGGCCTGACCACACTCCTGGACAGCTCCTGCGACCCCAAAAGCGGATGCATTTATGGATGTCATAAATGCACTCATTTCCATGTTTACGACAGCTGCAGGTGCATTTGCGCATGCACAGGCACATTTTACAGCTGACATAAACGTGCCTGCTTCCATTTACGGAGGCAGCGACAGGCCAGATGGAATGGTATCACGGGCCAGTGCCCGCCCGTAAGCCATAGATTGGGAACCCCTGTTATAAACCATCAGCTGTTGCTATGTTGCTGTTATATTTTTATTCTGTTATATAACATGTTATTATTATTTTGTTAGCACTAATTATGTTGTTCAGTGTTGCTTGTTTGTTCTTTTTTGGGCTGTAAACTTCCCAGAGTATATATGTACCAGATGAATGGCACAACAAACAAACAAGCTTATGTTTAATTTATTCTGAGGCAACCTGAATAAATAGTGTTGACTCTGAATAACAAATCTTTGAAAAAGTATTGGAATGGACAACCCACCCAACAAACTTATCTTCTTCTTTTGTGTCCCAATCAAACCCTGGACTGCCAAAATGAAGCCACTTTCTTGGCTTTGCCATTGGCCAAAGCTAAGTCCTCATTG
The DNA here is from genome assembly GCA_035047345.1 of Bradypodion ventrale. Taxonomy (NCBI): domain Eukaryota; kingdom Metazoa; phylum Chordata; class Lepidosauria; order Squamata; family Chamaeleonidae; genus Bradypodion; species Bradypodion ventrale. The sequence goes on along the minus strand of JAWDJE010000004.1, from coordinate 251,377,319 downwards.
GTGCATGTTTCTGAAAGTAATTGGCAGTCCAGTAAATGAGCCAGATTCTGTATCTCTCCACATTCACACAGTATGTCATTGTCCACCAGTAGCCCCACTTGAGTATGTTGGTCTTACATTTAGGTACCTCGACCCTCAGCCTATTCAGAGTCCTCAAAGTGATGTAGAGGAGATTGAGTTCCTCAGCTATATCCTCCTTTAACATTAATCCTCATCTAGTAAGCTCCTTTCCTCCACCTTCTAATTTGGTTTTTTGCTGTGTACCCTCAAGAATATTTGTTCTTGCCATAAAGTTCTTCCTGAATCTGAGCTGGCAGGCTTGAGGCTCCTATCTCTTCAGATGATGTTGAGGGTCTTTCTCTTGCTTAGTTCTCTTTGCGACCACTGCTATTTCTCTCTTTATCTTAGGTTGAGTGATAACAACAAAAGAGTATATTTTTTTCAACAGGTGTAGGTTTGAGTCATCCTGTCACTATACACATGGCCTCAACTTGTTAAAATTATTATACTCTAGATCAGGGGTTCCCAACCTAAGGCCCATGGCCTGGATCTGACCCATAGCACCATTTCATGTGGCCTCCGACCTCTCCAAGGGCATTTTAGAAATTAAATGGCCACCCCTTTGAAGCTGTTGAGACAAAATGACCATATCCATTGTGCAGGCAGGGCAATGGCCATCCGGCCCTCAAAGCTGACTGAGAGAGCATAACCTAGCCCCCAGCTTGAAAAGGTTGGGAACCCCTGCTCTAGATCTATAAAATGACTAATTTGCCAACCCCCAGCAAAATTATAGATATATCTATAGGCATAACGTAGCAAATGTAGGCATGTCTGGACATTTTTTACAAGAGGAATTCATTCCTCCAATCATTTTTTAATTTGATTCAGACCTTGTTTCTTCAAGAAGCTAACAGTGGCTATTGAAGGGTTGATCATCACTATTAGTATGGAATAATATGACTTAACAAGAGCAGTGTTTAAATGTTTCTCTCCATATCTACATCCAAAGCCAATCAGTAACACCTTAATATCCATTCATACATATGAGACTTTGAAAACCAGGGTTTGAATCCTCCCTTGACCAGGAAACTGGCTGGGGGAGTGGAACTGGTAAAACCACTCCTATTGTATCTTTAAAAATTTTTGTAAGCCACTTCGAGTCGTCCATTGGATTGAGGGAAGTGGGATATAAATAAATTTTTATTGTTGTTGTTGTTATTGTTGTTATTTGGGTTGCTATAAATTGGTTTTTGACTTGGCTGCCTATATCAATATAATTCTACATATATGTTTTTCACACAACAAGAAACTTTAATTATACAGGGTCCCCAACTACATGGACACCTTAAATGGCCAAAGCTGTATACACGGAGATTTACGTTTCAAACAATGCATGAAACATAAAGATTTATATTTATGCTGGGGCCATGTAGCATCATAGTGGAATTGGTCAACATCATGCATGGATGAATACCTGCCATGTTTTAAGAGAATGGTAGTATTTAATTAGATAAATAAAATGCAGCACAAAAATATTTCATCCATTTTTAAATGTATACACTGTTTCTTAAAATCCTGGTTCATTAGCAAACCTGCCACTAAAGTATACCAAAAACAAGAACAAAAGCTAAAAATATGAGGAGAGTGTTTCATTTATTCTATAAGAAAAATGTTGGATCTAACATTTTAAACTCCAAAAAACATAGCACTAAAACTTGGTTTTACTGTAGCCCAATGTCACATACTCCTGCAGTAATTCCTGGCACTTCATTCATTTTTCATGACTGCTTGCTCATGAAATTGTGCTCCTTGGAGAGCCTGCAAATGCAATGCACTTAGTTGTAAACAGCATTTGACTATTTAATTTTAAACAAAAAAAAAGAACAGGATTTACATCATTCATACTAAGGTTGTTTTACTATGCATATTATGATATAATATGGTATTCCCAGTGGTAATGCATGGGTGTGAGAGTTGGACCATTAGGAAAGCTGAGCGCAGAAGAATAGATGCCTTTGAGATGTGGTGTTGGAGGAGAGTCCTGAGAGTCCCCTGGACACCAAAGAGAAAAAATAGGTCAATTTTAGAAGAAATGAACTCTGACTCCTCATTGGAAGGGCAAATAGTAAAGATTAAGCTAAAGTACTTTGGACATCAAATGAGAAGGGAGGATTCACTTGAGAAGGCCTTTATGCTGGGAAAGGTGGAGGGCAAAAGAAGAAGGGGGTGGCCAAGGATGAGATGGCTAGATGGTATTGTAGATGCAATGGGCACAGACCTGGGTGGGCTGAGGAGGATGGTGGAGGACAGATGTGCCTGGCGAGCAGTTTTGGGTTGCAAAGGGTCAGAATCGACTGTGCGACTGAACAACAACAATGGCCATAGTGTCAGCATTTAATAAAGCATAATTCATAACAGAATTGATCTGGAACAAGGATTTCTTCTATATCAAAATATTGCTCAATTATCTCTAAATATATCTCTCCAGAAAGTGATTATAATTCATAGCATGGTGGCAGTTTTACTGAAATCTACTCGTGTATATAGGTATACTAGCAGATTTTGCCCGGCAGTGCCGGGCTGTTTTAAATGGTTTTGGAAGGTTTTTTTTCTTAATGTTGGTAAAGACCCAGGCTGTTTTAAATTGTGTTGTAAGGGATAATTCTTTTTGGTAATTTATGTAAAAAAGAGGTGTGTTGGTGGTTAGGGGTGGTTTTGGGTGTGCACAACCACCACTACCCATACAATACCACTCCAACCACCAACACACACATTACAAATTCCTGGCAAGGCAGGAGTGGTGTGTGTGTGTGTGTGTGAGAGAGAGAGAGAGAGAGAGAGAAGCAGTGTGTGTGTGTGTGTGTTGTCCCCCCAACCCTTCCAGAGCCAGGGGACCCTGCAGAGAGGGGATTCCCTCCCCCCACAGGACACCCCGTTTTTAAAGAGAAGAAACCAAGCTCTTTCTTCTCTTTTAAAACAGAGTGTTTGGTAGGGGGGTGTATTCGATCTCCTCTCCCTGGTCCCCTTGGTTTGGTAGGGTTGGGGGTACAAAAGGGGTCTGTCCCTCCAACCCTTCCAGAGCCAGGGGACCCAGCAGAGGAGGGATCATTTCCCCCCCAAAAAAAACAACAACAACACTCCATTTTTAAAGAGAAGAAACCAAGTGGTTTCTTCTCTTTTAAAAAGGAGTGTTTGGGAGGGGAGTGTATTCGATCTCCTCTCCCTGGTCCCCTTGGTTTGGTAGGGTTGGGGGTACAAAAGGGGTCTGTCCCCCCCCCAACCCTTCCAGAGCCAGGGGACCCAGCAGAGAAGGGATCATTTCCCCCCAAAAAACAACAACAACACTCTGTTTTTAAAGAGAAGAAACCAAGTGGTTTCTTCTCTTTTAAAAAGGAGTGTTTGGGAGGGGGGTGTATTCGATCTCCTCTCCCTGGTCCCTTGGTTTGGTAGGGTTGGGGGGGACAAAAGGGGTCTGTCCCCCCCAACCCTTCCAGAGCCAGGGGACCCAGCAGAGAGGGGATCATTCCCCACCTCCCCCCCAAAAAAACCACACCGTTTTTAAAGAGAAGAAACCAAGTGGTTTCTTCTCTTTTAAAATGGTGTGTGTGTGTGTGTGTGTGTGTGTGTGTGTGTGTGTGTGTGTGTGTGTGTGTGTGTGTGTGTGTGTGTGTGTGTGTGTGTGTGTGTGTGAGGGTGTATTCGATCTCCTCTCCCTGGTCCCCTGGGTTTGGTAGGGTTGGGGGGACAAAAGAGGTCTGTCCCCTCAACCCTTCTGGCCCAGCACCTTTCATTGCCTCCCTCATCCACCCCCTAACCCTTACCTAACACTTATCTTTTCCTGGCTCCCTCCAGCTGCGTCTTTCAAAGTCTTTCCCTCTGGCTCCCACCATTTTGTTTTTTTTAAAGTCAGCGCGCGTTCCCAGCCTCCTCTGGAAAAAGTCCAGAAGATCGCCACTCCTCCGGGTCCCATGGGACACTCCGATGTTAAAGAGGAAAAAAGGGGCGGATTTTCCTCTTTAACATCGGGGTGTCCCGTGGGTGCGATCCTGTCTCTGCCATGTCCCATGGCTCTGGAAGGGTTGGGGGCCAGACCTCCTTTGTCCCCAACATTCTGCAAACCCCAGATGCCTCACTGCAGTCGAAAAAGTCCCAAAGGCTTTTTCCATTGCAACGAAGCCTTGGGGGTTTGCAGAATGGCGGGGACAAAAGGGGTCTGTCCCCCAACCTTTCCAGAGCCTGGGGACCTGGCAGAGAGGAGAGAGGACCCTCCAGACACCCCGATATTAAAGAGGAAAAACTGCCCCTTTTTCCTATTTAACATCAGAGTGTCGGGCAGATGCCTTCCCCTCTCTGCCGGGTCTGCACGCACCATGCGGGCTGTTAGCTTGTAGATCGGGCTGGGTAGAGGTGCCAGACACCCTCAACCAGCCCGATCTAAAAGCTAACAGCCCGAGCAGGGTGTCGCCTTGTAGATCGGGCTGGGGGGGGCAGACACCTCCCCCCAGCCCAATCTACAAGCTAACAGCCCGAATGGATGTCAGCATCTGGGAGGGTGGGAAGACCTATTCCGTGCTGTTCCCATCTTCCTAGCACCTCCCTGGGCCACAGAACAGCTGAGAAAAGATGTGGCCGCCATCTTTTTTTAAAAAAGAAAACAAGATGGCAGCTGCAGCTTTTATCAGCTGTTGTGTGGCCCAGGGAGGTGCTAGGACAGCAGGAACAGCATGGAATAGGTCTTCCCACCCTCCCAGATGCTGACATCCATTCGGGCTGCTGGAGAGCCGGACACAGGGACCCGACGAACAGATAGGAGACCAAACACGATGCAATGGATAATGACGTAACATCGTTATCTGGTGCATGACTTTTCAGAAAATCCAGTATCGTTATCCGAATTCATCATTGTGCGGATGGATCGTTATCCGGGGTTCTACTGAACTACCTTTAATAGCCCTAGGTGAAAGACAAGAGTGCAGTGCACCGGCCTCCACTGTTCTCTTCCCCTCTCTTTTCCACAAAGACACTCTTTTTTTAAAAAAAGGCAAAGATTAAGTAAAATAAAGCAAATTTTTCCTCCTATACTAGCACATCACATAAGAAAGAAGTTTTAGATATGGTGAATTTGAATTATTAACATAGTTAATATTAAAATACTGTAGTTGTTTTCTTGGCTCTCATGTCTATACCAGCTCCCTTCCCAGCAAAGAAGCAGGTACTGTAGCATGCTGTGATCTTCAATGGTAGATTTCTTCAATTGCCTTTGACAAATCCTTTTCCTCCAAACATTTTAATGAATCAGTTCAAGAAAAACAAATCTGAAATGAAGTCAATCTAAACAAGGCAATAGAAAACAATAATGTGGAGCACTACAGATGCAATAATCATCTCAACAAATAAGAAAAGTTTTTACTCTGCCAGGGGAATTTGAATCTTTAAACATGTTTTTAGAGCAAAACACATAGAACCAAAAAATGACAACACAAGCTAATGGAAAACCAATTAATATAATATTGCAATGAAATTTATAATATGTGGTTTAACTTTTAAAAAACTGTAATATCTTCCTTGATTGTGCTCTTCTCAGCAGAGGCGTGCTTTTGCATTTTAAAAAATTGTATTTGCATATTCCTGGTCTACATAATGATACCCTAGATACTAGCTACCATTTGTATTTAACTTAATGAATTAATGACAAAAACAATTATCAGATCATGGTGATGTCTGTATAGAGATTTTCTCCATTAGATTAACTCAACTAGTAGGATTCTGGAAAAGCTTGGCATTGCCAGCAATACAGCAATACTGTATCTGTCTATCAATGTGAATATGTTAGTAATTATTATCAACATTGACACAATACCTTCCATGTCTTCCTGGAAGAAGTATATGCATACAAGTGCAGATATTTATAGGGAATCTTTTCATGATTCACATTTGAATCATATTTTACTACACACTATTCCTTCAACAAAAATGCCCAGTGTGGTACAGTAGATAAGAATGATAGATTAGGACTCAGAAAGCTTGGGTTCACATCTATGCTCAGCCACGGAAATTCATGGGGATACCCATGGTAAAATTGCTCCTTAAATATTCGAAAGCCCTGTTTAGTCATTGTAAGTTCATCCTTACTTGACAGCACATAACAATTCCTTCAACAGGTTCCCAGCATAATCAAGTGTTTCCAAAGAATTAAATGCAGAACCTGATGTATGACATAAAGCTCTGGATTTAAACATCTTTTCCATAATGAACACAAAAGTTTGAATGGATCAAATCCCCATCTAGTCCTCATCTCATTTTGCACATTAGCCAGCCAGACACCACCTGGGATGCCAAAAGCAGCACTTAATTGCCACCACACTAACCAGATAACCAGACACAGAAACACTAGTCAAAATCCTGTTGAAAAATTCCATGTATATAAGAAATTTGTCTTTGTCCCTACCTTTTCGCCATGCAATCAGGTACATAACTTGGCATGCAACCACTTTCCTGACAGGAGCAGGAGGGGCACAATGGACCACAAGCTGCTCACTCACATTGTCTGATTGCAGTAAAAATTGTATTTTTACATCATGATCATTACAAAATGGTGACCATTTATGCTAAGATTACAATCCTGCACAAATTGCCCAGGGTGGACAATGCACAGAAAGTACACATGCATTAACACACAATCATAGACACAATCTACATAGTGTTGCCTGATTTTTGTCCACAACAAAACTAGTCTGAGTTACACATTTTGTTTTGTATATCTCTGAGCCATTACAAATAAGATGGCTCCATTTACACTTTGAAAATAGGGTCTTTCGTTGACTTCAAGAAAAGAATCGTGTGTGTGTGCGCACGTGCATAAAACTACATATGCAGACATATGTTGGAACAGAGAGCAAGTTCTCCTGGATGGTGTTAGAGGTCATAGTAATGCCTGAGGAATGAAATAGTGCTGAGAATCCGTAAGCTCGGAGTAATGAAATGTATGCACCTTGATATACTGAAGGTGTTAAGAGTGTTACATGGGGTGGGGGTGGGGTGGCAGTTTTGTCCCTTTTGAAACTTGCCTGTGGTTTATGGGGAACAGAGGAGCTGTTTCAAAATTTGTTACCATGAAATCTCATCAGCTTTGAAGGCAATTCAAAATAATAAGTGGGATGGGTTTTCATCTCCCTTACAGTTACCACACATGCCTGTAAGGCCTTCTCTTTAGATTTTATCCTAAGCAAGGTTCTTACAGTATTACTTCCAGCATCCTGTCAGGATCTGAGGCAGTACGAGTGTTTGCAGGCAGAGGCAACTTTGATGCTCACGGGATTGGATCCCCATCCTCCAGGGCAGGTCTGGTGCTTGCGCGTTGGATCCTCACCTTGCTGCCAGGCCCCACCTGAATGCCCCAGGGAAAGTTCTGGCCCATGATGGCCTACACCTGGGAGGCTTGCCTATATAAGAACTAGCTCTTCCCCACCAGAAATTGCCTCAGCAACAAAAACTGTTGGACTTGTTGTTGTTTGCTCCTGAATCTTTTGCCTTGGTCCAGGTTCCTGCCTTCAAAGATCTCTTGCCTGCTTCCAAAGACTGTCCACTTCATTCCTAGTTCCTTTTGATTGTGTTGTGCATAGCCTAGATTCTCACACTTTGAACCCCACCCTTGCTCTGCTCCCTCTTCTGCCCCTGAAGGTACTCTGCCTCACCTGCTCACTTAACCACCTGACTTCTGGCTTACTTGGACTAGGTTCTGTCATCTGGACAACTCTGTCTATCTCAGGCTTCATTTTGGACTTGGACTCTCAATTGTGATAAGGTTAGTGTTTGGCCTGTTGTATGGTTGCCCTGGGTCCAGGTGCTAGTGTTACTTAAGCACACTAACACATCCACCATAGTAAAATATAACAACAAACTACATGATATGTACAGTAAAACATCTACATACAATTTTTTTTCCGTTCCACAAGGTTATTTGTATGTCAAAAACACATTGCATTACCAGAAGAGGCCACTAGATGTCACCATATTTTTTGTGTTGAATTTTTCCTATTAAAATTTGTATGTCAAATTATTTTTTAGCCAGGATTTCTATTTGTATGTCGATTTTTTTGTAAGTCGAACCATTTATATGTTGGGGTTCCACTGTATATGCTTAACCGGCAGTAATTTGCCAAAGAAGTCTACACGAACTGTATTATACTAACATATGGAACTAGTAGGATTTTGGCCTTTATTTTGTATATGAATCAACAGAAGAAGACTCTATACACTTAAGAAATTGTTGATAAGACTCTGGACTTTCTGGGAGTGATGCCTCACCATAGAGATGCAGGACGAGTTAAGTTGGTCCGGCCACGGCGACTGATGGATTCTGAGAGATTCCAGAGGGACCTGGGGCTGTTTCCTCTGGACTTGCTGCACGATTCGACTGAGGCCTTGGTCGCCCTTTGGAAGGAAGTGGCGACATCAGCCTTGGATGTAATCGCGCCACTGCGACCTCTCCGGGCCTGCCGGTTCCACTTGGTTCATGGATGAACTGAGGGGTCTGAAGCAAGGAGACGCCTAAAGCGCCGTTGGGTGAAGACCTGGAGCGTTCCTGACCAGACACGGGCTAGAGCCGCTGTTAGAGCCTACCTCATGGCGATGAGGCTGGTGAAGCGCCAATACTTCACCACTCTCATTGCCTCTGCAGATAATCAGTTGGCTGCCCTGTTCCGGGGGACTAGGTCCCTCCTTGGGAGGGGGGCCGGAGCCAGGGTGGCAGGGTTCAGCCAATGATATAGCAGATTACCTGACAGAGAAAATTGCTCAGATTTGCTTGGGGTTTGACCCGAACGTGGAGATGGGGCATCTAGAGTTGGCCAGATCACAGTCTGGCCATGTTATCTGTGATCGGTTTGATCCCATGGCCCTGAGGAAATGGACAGACTCCACGGAGCTGTTCGCGATACCACTTGCTTGTCAGACTCTTGTCCCGCCTGGCTCATTAAATCGGCCAAGGTGGTGACAGGCTGTTGGGTCGAAGTGATAGTGAATGCCTCATGGTGGGAGGGAGTGTTTCCATCACCATTTAAACATGCATTGGTGCGCCCCATTCTGAAGAAAACATCACTCGACCCAACAATATTGGCTAACTTTAGACCAGTGTCCAACCTCCCCTTTATGGGGAAGGTATTGGAAAAAGCAGTGGTGCAGCTGCTCCAGGGGATTCTGTATGAAACGGATTATGTGGACCCTTTTTAGTCAGGAGTCAGACCCGGTTATGGTACTGAGACTGCATTGGGCGTGCTTATGGATGATCCTCTGGTGTGAGCGGGACATGGGTAATCCATCTGTCCTTGCTCTCCTTGAACGCTCAGCGGCTTTCGATACCATCAACAATGGTATCCTTCTGGGACAGCTCCAGGGATTGGGGGCCCAGGGAAGTGAAATGTGCCCGTATGGTTGCATTTTACTTCCGCTTCCAGGAGCGACAAGGGCAGTGCGGGCTGAATGAATCATAGTAAACCCATTCCTGTGGATTCACGGGGGCTTGGGTATCTGGAAATTGAAGTTCAAGAACATCTGGAGTGCCAAGGTTTGCCATTACGAGATTATGCCATTCTCTTTCACCCCAGTAAGATGGTTTCTAGGGTACCTTGGTGCTGGCTTGGTGTTCAGCTTCATCCAGGAGCACCCTCCTTCATACCAAGATTCACCACCATGGACCTAAGCAATGCTGGGCCAAAGTGCAGGGAACCCAGTGAACAGGCTGGGTTAATGGGCCAGGACCTCATTGTGATGAGACAGGGAGGGATGCCCTACACCAGTGGTGCCCAAACTTTTCAGGCTGTGGGCCAGTCCCGTAGTTCCTCCCATTGGAAGTGGAAGTAAAATACCCCTGTACATGCACAAAATGCTGCCGTAAATGCACCCACAGCTGTCATAAATGCATTTACGACAGCTGTGGGTACATTTATGGCAGTGTTTTGCACATCTGCGGGCGTGCTTTACTTCTACTTCCAGGAGCAACATGGGCAATGTGGGCTGGTTGATTTGGCACCATGGGGTGGATCCAGCCCACAAGCCGTAGTTTGGGCACCCCTGCCCTACACGATACCCATACTGCCACTGGCATGTGATGCAGCATTAAAGAAACATTGAGAGACTTGGGAACTTGGTCTTTGAAGTAACAGGCCACTCCTCCTCTGCTTGTAAATAGCTGAAATCGAAGATAAAATGTTCATAGAAAAAACTTTATTAAAAATACACTTTTGTTATAACCTCCATAAGTCAGTACCTTCATCAGAGGGATAGATGAGAATGGATGGACCACATCAAGTTTCTTCAGAACTTCACTGTATTTGATATGACTAACATCTGAGCAGACAGGTATAAACAATAGACTTCTATAGAAGTTTACTTAAGAATGCATCTAAGGTAAGTGGAACTTGCTTCCAAGCAAAGATAAGTAGCATTTGGTTGCAACAAACCTATACTTTATTCTCTAAGTATAACACAACCAAATAAACACATATTTTTTAATGATAGACCAAAGAGGTATGCATATCTTCAGCAAAAGGAGTTTACTTTTATACTCCCTTGGCAATCTGAATGCATATCTACATTAAGCCATCCTGTGGAACTTTGCCTGTAGAATCACAATCAACCGTGACTTCCATGAATATTGTCTTGAACTATTTCAAAGCTATACTTACTGTGATACCTATGTTACAGATGTTTACTTCAAGGCTTCTTGTAACCATTAATATTTCAAGCAAAGCCAAAAACATCATACTGCTAATGAAACAAATCAATACAAGTCTTTCTTGGATGTATGACCACTATATAATTCAGAGATGTGGGGTGTTTTTTTTCTGATAACATTGTGTCATACTGGTTAATCATTCTAAAACAACACAATAATATAAACTTTTGTTTCTCAACATAAGCAAAACGTTTGTGGCAACTGTTTTAAATATATAAGAACACAAAGACAAAATATAGATGTTAATGGTTAATAACCAAAGATAAGGGTTTTTTCCACTCACTATCTCAGATTAAAGCTAGTATTTTGGATGACCATCCTAGTTAGAGCTGACAGTGCTCACTATATTATTTAACTCAGGGGTTCCCAACCTTTTTACGCTGTGGGCCTGACCATACCCCCTGGACAGCTGATCAAGCCAGACCACACCCACAAATTTACGACAGCCGCGGGCACATTTATGTCTGATGTTGTCTGATGTAACCATGTTTACACATGCGCAGACGCGTTTTACAGCTGATGTAAATGAAATGGTGCCGCAAGCCATTTGTTGGGAACCCCTGATTTAGCTGGTATATTAACACTACTATGGCAATTTCTCCAACAGTATATCAAAATAAAATACACTCTGTTGTGTTTGACTCAAACTTTCAAACCAATTTTCATAGTACATAACTTTGTAATTTTAAAAAAAACACAGCAAAAACAGGATAACATTACAGGGAATAAAATTTTATAGACAGTGTAGCTTTATAAAATTATTCTATTTTTTCTGTTTAGGGTATGCATTATTTTTAGAGGAAAAAACTTAAAGAATTAAGTATTTATCTGATAAATAAATATTCCTCCTCAAAGAGGATGGAAGCTCCAGTTTCCATTTCAGTATACAACAGTCCTGTACTCACAAACGATAGTGATGGGGGAGGGGTGATTCCTACATGAATTTCACATTACTAAGGAAACCTTGCTTTTAATCTCATGATCTTATCGAAAACGGCTAGGACTTCCTCTCCTTCATTTGGCTGAGGAATGGAAGGAAATATCACAACAAAATAAGATAGTTACTATTTTTCCTCCTTGCCAAACAAAAGTGACAGTAAGGAAAAGGAAATCATTGTAAAACTGAGCTCTTTTTTATTTGTCAAATGTGCTGTATGCTCATACTCTATCTGGTACTGCATTTGACATTCTTAAATGTCAAAGTAAATTAAGCCAAAGTAACACTTTTACACAAATACATCTTAATTGTTTGTAAACTCGTTCAAATTTAGCCTTATGATAAAATTCAAGCTAGCATTCTCAATATATACCCAGCAACAGACTTTATTATATGCATGAATATTAAAAACAGACCAGCCAGTCATTGGAAACATGCAGTGCTCCAAAAAAATTTACTACCACACTGTGGGTGTGGTATGGTGGGAAAGCCCAGCGTTGCACCTGAATTAGGACTACTTTATTTCAAAACTGGGCTGGGCGGAGCCAACCAGAATTTCCGCTACCGGTTCTGGCGAACTGGTGCGAGCCTGCTGATGCCCACCATTGGAAACATGGTCACAGCAAAACACAAAAAAAGATCAGTGCACTAACACCAAAGATGTGGATGATTAGAATAAAGTAACTACCATCTTTAGAACACTTGCCTACAGTTGACAAGACCTCCCTCTATGATTTGGGAAATGACTGAGGAGTCAGTGCCTTCCAAGGCAGATCACAATGAGAGTTTACCAATTCAACATAACATTTATTTTGTGCTGACTGTCAGTGGCAAACAGAACTACTGTACTTTCAAGAGGCTTTGCTATGTTCAGCATGTTAAAAAGTTTGCTAGAGTTTACAAAGAGAGAAGAGACTTTCTTAATGGTTTTGCTTGAACTTCAGCTGCTAACATGTGATACTCAGAAACTGACATAGGGAATCTGTGTCAAAATTTACCAGGTACTATTCCAGCTAGTCTTCCATGCTACCTTCCAAAATACTCCATTCCCTTTCCCTTTTCCTCCAGATCTCCATTGTACCCCTACACAGGAGCCAAGCTACAAATTATTTTAAATGAATTACTTGGTTTTACATGTTTATTTACATTTTCTTCAAGCTACCAGGTAGAGATCAGAAATACAGCCATGACATGAATAGAAAGCTTGTGAATCACCTCTTTTCATGGCACTGTCCAAGCTATGTGTTCCCCTTGTGTATGTATTTGTGTTTGGAAGTTTGCATTGGCACAGCCATTTACAAATTAAACATTACACAGAGAAAGAGACAAACTGGGAATTTATGTAATAAAATGAACATCTCATATGCACAGACACAAATGATTCATATTAAATTGTTGCCAACATATTTGGAGAGGCAACACACTGTGAAGATCTGTATCTAAGTGTGCATTTTTCTAATGGCAAAGTGGTACATCTTCATACACATTCATATCCCATTCAAGACAGCAATTTCTGGTCTATAGCATGGATAAGAGGGTTCCTCCACATGTCTTTTCTTTGTTCATTCATCTCAAAGCATGTAGGGAGCAAAGAGGGAGACTCAAAGAAGTAAATATTTTCTCATCTTTATCCAACATAAACTTTTTTATTTGGCGCCCTAATTGGGATTTCTGATCACTGGGCCTTTGTAAGTAAATGCATTAGAAATACCCTTCTAATCTTAATGCTGAATGCTGAAAATCTCTATCAATAGTAAAGATAAAAGGTAAAGGTGGCCCTTCCTCGAAAGCCAGTCATATCCAACTCTAGGGTTCAGTGCTCATCTCTGTTTATAGCCAAAGAGCCAGAGCTGTCTGCATTTCCGTGGACATGTGGCAGGCATGACTAGACACCAGAGTCAATGTAATGCTGTTTACCTTTCCACCAAAGTGGTACCTATTTATCTACTTGCAATTTCTTGCTTTCGAACTGCTAGGTTGGTAGGAGCTGGGACAAAGATGGCAGCTCACTCTGTTGTGCAGCACTCAGGTCTCAAACTGCTGACTTGCTAACCTTCCAGTCATCAAGCTAAGCATCTTAAGAACAGCAGGACACACAAAAAACTTGGGTTCACAACTTGCATATCTCCTCCACAGTTTAATTCCTCACACACCATTAATAGTGCTGTCTTTTCACCAGCTGTTTCACCCTCTGTAAACCTTTAAAGTACCACGCAGCAGATGTTCAGAAAGAAAAAGTGTTGTCACTTCAATAATGTGAACACTCCAAAGACAGACCTTAGAAACAAGTTTGGGGAAAGGAAGAGAAATAGGTTGTGCCTCAAGATTACTTAAATGTTTTGCTTGGAAAACTAGCACTACCATTTTTTGCATATCAATACAAAAGCAAACTTGCACACAATAATTTACAAAATGAACGTAGTATATCTTCAAAGTAGCATACTCTATATATGCATGATATAATGCTGATGTTTAGAGTTAATTTGCAAACAATACTGGAGCATTCTGCTATGGTTAAAAGTGTTTTGTTCTCTGGAGATGGAGTGCTTTGTGCACTTTAATGCACAGAGAAGACAGTTTCTCACATGTGGTCGCTGACAAAGCAGACAGGATGGGTTTAAGTCATGATTTATTCATCTGCTATCATCAGGACAAAAAGTACATTGAATGACATAGTAGTGTGGGGTGTGTAAGAAACCATAGCTGTAAATGTCAAAGAGAAGGATATGTAAGACATCAAATAGGATGTCCAAACTGTGCATGTCAGCAGATACACTTATATGCTTATCTAAAAATCAATCAACACAAAGTAGAAAGCTAACAGAAAGACAATGTGAAACAATAAAAGCTTACAATCCTTCATATAATTGGTTTTCTACCTCACAGTAATATATCATGATCTTTTAACAAAGAACCTAATGGATAAAAACCATAGGAAAGGCAATCTACAACTCTCGTATGCTATCATCTCTTTCACACATAATTGCAAAGTCCTTTTTCCAGTTCAACAAGCAGCCATGTTTTCCTTTTCACACCTTCTCTTAGCCACCCTTCCAATGTTGTGCTCCTGTTCTTTTGCTCTCTTTCCCTGTCCGCACAACTACTACTCCAAGCCTACTGCTTTTTCTTTTTATTCCTCAATAGCTTCTCCACAGTTCCTGGTCAGAAATGCTGAAGACACGTTGAATTGTTATTCTGTATAAGGCAAAGAGCAGTCACAAGACCATGTGCCAACTTTCTAGGATGCTTTCTGTGACCATCAGTCCTTCTGGCAGAAAAGATTAACTGTAACTCCTGAAAGCTTCCATGAGTCTTTATCATATCTTTGAAATGGATCGCATGGTCACCCTGTGCCAATCAAGACTAAAAGTTATAATTCTCACAAAACTGGAAATAGAGTTATAACTATTTTCAGTTGCTTTTTGTGGTTGCTGTGTTGTGTGTTTTCTTGGTAGTTCTGGTGATTTATCATCACCCCTGGAGGGTAACAGTGACAAATTGACCCCAGACCTGCTCATCTATAAGCAGCTGTCATTGCCTTCTCTCATGCTTCCCTTTCTTTGCCTACCAAGGTAACTCAGTGTGTGTCATCTTTAAGGGACTACAGTGGCTCAGTGGTTTAGAAGCTCGTTTGTTAGCTGGAAGGCTGGCAAGTCGGCAGTTCAAGACCCGGGTACTGTATGACAGATTGAGCACCCGTCTCTGTCTCAGCTCTTGGAGACATGGAAGGAGACTCATTTGGGCTTTCCCTGAGTGAAATTTCTTCCACAAAAATCCATTCAACCCAGAATAATTTCTGACATGAAATTATTATCTTTATCTTCATAATTACAATATTTAAAATAGTTTCATTTATGGAAAAGACAGGTTAAACAGCCAATTATCTCTTCACCAGGAAAAACAACAAATCCAAAGCATGAGGTGCTTTAATTTAGAAGAACAGATTATTTACCTCTAATTGTGGTTCTTTGAGTGGTCATCTTCAAATTATATGTATGGGTTTGTTTGTGCCTGCGCAAAACACCTTAGAATTTTCCAGTACTGAAAGAATGAGCCATTAGTGCAGGACAGTGGCCCACCCTGAGGTTTGTGGCAGCATGTGCCAAATGGCTCTCTCCTCAGCTCAATAGCTAGCCATGGAATGACAGTGTGACAGACTGAGTGGAAGTAGGTGAGTTGTGGAATTCACAGATGTCTATTGCATTAAGATTCCAAGGTGTTTCACACAGGCTCAAAAAATATGTGTGATTCACAGAGACCACAAAAGAATTGGCTGTTGTTAAAATAGTTTTCACAGAAGTCTGGATATGATTAATATCAAACACAATAATCTGCTTGTTATTCTATCAAAGTTGGGAAATATATGCCTAGGTAAAATTTTCCCTCATTATTTGCTGGGCATGTCTCAGTCTACCATGTATTTATTTATTTAGTATATTTTTATACCGCTTTCCTCACCTATTGGTGACCCAAAGCGGTTTACAGACAAACGAAGATGGTAAATTACATAAAACTTGAAATGCAATTAAACATTGTAGCTGAACATCCGAGGGAGCCTAAGGGACGGCATCCAGGCTCAACATCAGTGACAGAGCCTGGTACTCAACATCCTCTGGCATCTTAAGGCCCATGTCATGGATAACAGCCGCTCCCACTCCCCTCCAACCAGCTGAGAGGAGGAGCTCAGGGGGCTCTGTGGCAGGGACGAAGGTGGAAAATGTCCTCCTGCCACGGAGCAATGGTTATTTGGATAGCAACCTCCTACTTTTTCATAAAAACTGACTTAGTGATTACTGGGCTGCTCACTTAAATCAACCAAGAGTAATAACATCAGTGAGGGGAGCCAAGAGATAAATTATTCTGCCAATGTATACTTTTTCACCCAATTCCAACCAAAACATGAGTGGTTTCTTCCACTTAAAATGATAACAATTTCAGCATTGGGCCTGGATAGGTTTAACACCTTTCAATTTGCTTGCCATTATTAGATAATTGCATACTATAATAACAAACAACATCTAACATCTAAAAAGGCATTTCACATATTCAAATTAATAATGTGAAATGCCAAACATCTGAACTGAGGGAAATTGGTGCAAACCACTTAAATTTAAATTAGCAGTTTTTTTATTGCTTCAGTGGAATACAGACAACAGATTGGAATGCCTCAGCTTTAAATTTTAAAGGTGCTTAATGGAGTGAGCACACTTAACTTTGTACTGGATTGTGGCTTGTATACATGTGAACAAGAAGGGAAGTCTGTGTTCATATCCTGCTACTTTGGCACCAATTCAGTTTTCTTTACCCATTACAACTGGGACATGATTCTCACTGCAGAGAGTAGAAGTTGTCCTAGCCAAATGCACACCACAGCTTTCATGTATACATAGAACAAAGATCTTTATCCTATCCCTTTCACTTACATTACTAGATTCTACTAATATTTAAAGTATTAGGTACAAAGTCTCAGATAAAACATTACCATACCTGTCAACCATCCCGATTTGGCCAGGATTACCCCGTAATTTGACATCGATTGACATCCCGCCCCGCGCTGCCAAAACCCCGTAATTTGGCAGTGGGTGGGAATGCTTTCCACGCATGCATGGAAGCGCTACACCGCTTGCACAGCCCCTACGCAAGCGGCGTAGTGCTTCCGCTCATGCGTGGAAGGGGTAAAACCCTTCCACGCATGCGCGGAAGTGCTACGCTGCTTGCGTAGGGGCTGCGCAAGTGGCATAGTGCTTCCACGCATGGTGGAAAGCGACCTGTGCACAAACGATCTGCACAGGTCCCGTTTTTCCGGAGCCGCAGGTTGACAGGTATGAACATTACATATTTTTAATTTGACTTCTGGACATTTCAAGAGTTCATATTTCCTAAACAATGCTGGTCTTCTGCCTCCCAACAGAATAAGGAACAATAGTGCTATCAATTTAATTAAAGTAAATATAACCATTAAAATAGCAGGAAAATTAAGAAAGGAGTTTAGTAAGATAAATTTGATGAAAGCACCTAATGAATCTCATATATTATATTTTCTTCTTGATCATTTTTTTTTTCATTTAATCAATTTGGATATCATTAGATGACTTCATTTTCTACCTCTAACAGGCAAGACACAGAAAAGAAAGTTAGAATATTTGTGAGAAAACAACTCCTCCAAACTTCTGTGAGTATTTAATCTTCTTTCCTCTCTCACTGTTTATTTCCAAATCTGAATACTACCCAAATCTACATATATGGGGAACCTGTGTGAGCTGCTAACTCCACTTTTATGGGAACAGTGAAACCACCATGGGTTCTAATTTGAACCTTAAGGGAATTCTGTGTTTATTTCAAATATTTTAGTAAAAAAAATTAGTAAAAAAATCTGGTCTGGGAATTCTAACAGTGTGAAAAGCCAGACTCCTCAGCATTCACTGCACAAGTGGAAAGTGCTGCTATAACTTCTACTTGCACAAGAACATGCCTGATATCCAGTGGTGGGATTCAGGAGGTTCTCCCCAGTTCTCCAAAACCAATAGCAGAAATTCTGGCTGGCCCTGCCCATCCAAGTTTTTTGAAATAAAGTAGTACTAATTCGGGTGCAATGCAGGGCTTTTCCCCTGGCCACACCCACCATACCACGCCCACAGAGTAGGTAGTTAAAAAAAATTGAATCCTACCACTGCTGATATCTCTTAAGTGTGAGAGAGGAAAAGGTTAAGTCACTCATACAATGGCCTACTGCATGAGAAGGTGAACTGACAGAAGAGCATCCCAGCCTTGATGATGATGATGATGATGATGATGATAATGTGTCAGAGATTATTCTGGCTTTAAAGGGTTTTTAGGTGACACTCAAATGAGTCTCCTTTCATGTCCCCAAGTGCAGCCGTCGGGTATCGAAACCAAACCTTCCAGTCTCCAGCTCAGTGCCTTGACCACTAAGCCACCGGGCGAGCTGCAGCCTTGATTCAAAATGAAATATGACTGCAGTACAAAGTTTACCATAATACAGTGGACCCTCGATTAATGACGTGTTCGAATAGCGTCATTTGCGCTTAACGACGCATCGTCACTCGCCACGTAACTATCCGCACAGTGACGAAAAACCATTGCGTGGATTAACAATGTTTTTTTAATGTCGTTCTGCGGATAATGACAGTTTTTGCCACTAGATGGCGCAGCTGCCGTTAAAAACTGCACAACGACATTTCATCTATAGCGACGCTACTTGGAGATCCAAGCAACATTGTTATGTGAGGGTCTACTGTATTTTAGAGAAAAATTCATTATCATCAATAAAAAATACTGTTGCTGCTCTTTATAAGGATAAACACCAGTGTAAGTATTAAAATATATGTGAGGTATTGTTGTTGCAAACATGTAGTTGTGGCACAGAACAAAGCAAAAGGGACATTTAAATGACCATCCAAATAGTTCAACAAGTTTATATCCCACTGACATCAAAATTTTAGAGATACTGTAGTTCCTGTACTTTCCATTGAGCTGAAATATACAAGACTTAAATATGAATACTGTTTCTTGTAACCCATGTTAGGGGCATATAACGTGAAATTACATGTTGTCATGTAAACAGGTAAATTCGAATCAATTTTACTTGTATTAGCACTAAGGCACATGTGTTACTTTTTATGCATATGACCACACCTAGTGCCCATAGTATATCAATGATACCTTGGAAAGTAACCTCCAATACTGAAAAATATTCCTAGCCTAAAAAGAATATAGAAGGCAAAATGTGGTGGAAGTGCCTCCTCATGCTCATTAAAGGGAAGAAGGGATTTTCTGAGCAATCTTTAATCCTTTTTTTAAAAATGATGTTGGAGTGCTGCCCATGGGTTTCACTTTATCTGCCTCTGATCTCAAATAAAAAGCATGCAGACTATCAGGGTCCAGAGTGTGGGCAGCTGGCAGGCAACAAAACGCCAAGACCCAGAACAAACAGGTAATGGGGCTAACATTAACCAAATTTCAGTTCAGAGTCCAAGTCCAAATGAAACCAGAAATGCAGGATGAGTCCAGGCAATGAAAACATAGTCCAAATGAGCCAGAAGTCAGGTGACCAGAAGAACAGACGTGGCAGAGAACCCTCATAAGAACATAAAAACAGCCTTGCTGGAACAGGCCGCAGCCCATCCAGTCCAGCATTCTGTCTCACACAGTGGCTCACCATTTCCTTCAGGGTATTCCCAAGGAGATGCCTTCACCTCCTGGAAATGGCATTGAGAGATATCCTGCCTATCTCTCCAACCCCGAGGTTGTCCTTAAGTATCCATAATTATAGCCACTGATACCCTTGTCTTCCATGTACTTGTCTAATCCTTTCTTAAAGCTGTCAAGACTGACAAGCTGTCACCACTTCTTCTGGCAGGGAGTTCCATAGACCAGTGATCCTCTGGGTGAAAAAGTACTTTCTCTTATTTGTTTGAGAACTAGTACCGAAAAGTTTCATGGAGTGCCCCCTAGTTCTAGTGTTGTGCGATAGGGAAAACAGTTTTTCCTTATCTACTTTGTCCACACCGTGCATGATTTTATAAACTTCAATCAGGTCACCTCTTAGATGCCGTCGTTCAAGAGTGAAAAGGCCCAACCGTTGCAGCCTCAGATGGTAAGGAAGGTGTTCCAGTCCCCTAATCATTCTGGTTGCCCTCCTCTGCACTTTTTCCAACTCCATAATATCCTTCTGGAGGTATGGCAACCAGAACACAGTGTTCCAGATAGGGCCTCACCATAGATTTATAAAGAGGCAAAATGACACTTGCTGACTTATTTTCTATACCCTTCCTAATGATCCCTAGCATTGAGTTTGCTTTTTTCACTGCTGAGGCATACTGGGCTGACACCTTTATTGAACTGTCCACCAGGACACCAAGGTCCCTTTCCTGGTTTGTCGCAGAGAGTTCAGACCCCATCAGTTTATAAATGTAATTGGGATTTTTTGCCCCAACATGTATCACTCTGCACTTGCTAGTGTTGAAGCTCATTTGCCACTGTTTTGCCCACTCCTCCAGTGAGCAATGGCTGAAGTAAGCCGAGGATGGAATCGCAGGAACAAGGATCCGGTCAAGGCAAAGCAACAGTCCACGGGAACAGGGCAAGAAGTCTTTGGGAGCAGGAACAAGGCAAGAGATCTTGCGGGAAAGGAATCAGGGGCAAGGGAGAGATCTTCAACAGCAGAAACAAGATAAGCACTCCAGGAGCCAAGTACAGTAACTGCAAGTCTTCTGTGCTGAAACAGCTAATGGCAGGAAAGACCAGTTCTTATATAGCTATACCACCCAGCGTTTCCACATGGAACCTATGATGATCAGGAACTTTCTCCAGGGTTCTCAGGTGGGGCTTATCAGCTGCAGCAAGGAAAGAGTCTAGTCCTGCAGGACTTAGACCACCTGCTTCCAGGCTGGGTGCTCCAGTCTTGCAGGACTTAGAGAAGCAGCTGCAAAATCCTGACACATACTATGCCCAAATATTTCATATAATGCCCTATGATTATACAAAACCAAATTGTATCATTATACAGGAAATTAATATTAGAGCTTGAAAGTAACCTGTAATAACTAGAGAATTACTAACTTGCTTAAACTGCAAGCTAAGAGTACCATAATTCTCTTTATTATGCAAGCATAATTGCTTTACTTTTATGGGTGGGGGTATACTCTAGTTCAGGGGTTCCCAAATTATGGCCCATGGGCTGGATCTGGCCCATGCCACCTAATAATTTAGCCTGTGCCACCCATGCCACTCCCAGAAGCAGAAGTTAATTGTGCCTGTGCATGTGCAAAATGCTGCTGTAAATGCACCCACAGCTGCTGTAAACGCATTTGCAACAGCCGTGGGTACATTTACGGCAGCATGCGCAGGCACATTTTACTTCTGCTTCTGATGGGAGAAACCAAGTGACCAGCTCACTCAACCACGTGACCAGCCCGTGGCCCAAAATGTTTGGCCACCCCTGCTCTAGTCATTAAGTGCATTGTTTGAAAAATCATTAATTATAGTATTCCTTCCTTGTCAGTTTTCTCTGCTTTTTAAAAGAAACATATAACAGTGATGTAACAATAGATAAGGCAAACACAAAATTCCTGTACTGGAATAAGAAAATAGACAAAGAATGGACTCCTGTCCAAACACCATTAAAACATGGCCACTAAATGTTGCATTTTACAGTACTGCCGTTATTATTCTTATTACATTATTTTTGAAAAGCCAAATCATTGCGCCCTTCTTTTTTAAAAAAATATTTTTTACTTTAATTACATATTACATTCAAACTATGAAGCAGTTGATAGCATCACTAGGTAGATAAAGATAATCTCACCAGTCAATCCAGCTCATCAGATGAAATGGAGCAAAGGTATGCTCAATTATCTCATCCACATACAACATAATTCCTGCATATCTACCATCCTTATGTGCCCATATGGAAAATCACATCCAATGTTGACCGATGTCTATAACAGGGATGGCCAACCTTTTTACACTGTGGGCCTGGCCACGCCCCTGGACAGCTGAGTGGGCTGGACCACACAACCCCAGAAGCAAAAGCAGGCACATTTATGGCTGTCGTAAATGCACCCACTTCCACATTTACGACAGCTGAGTCCACATTTGTGTGTGTTTTACGGCTGATGTAAATGCACCTGCCTCCACTTCTGGGTGTTGCAGAGGTGGCGACGGGCCGGATGGAATGGCGTCATGGGCTGGGGCCGACCCACAGGCCATAGGTTAGGAACCTCCGGTCTATAACATGTAATCCTGTGATCAGTGCAGCACTTCTTGTGTAAAGATAAAGGTCTCCCTTGCTCCAAAGCCTTTCTGACTCTACGTGGTGGTGCTCATCTCTGTTTACAGCCAAAGAGACAGTGCTGTCTGTGTCTGCAGACATTTCCGTGGTAATGTAGCAGGCATAACTAAAAACTGGGGTATACAGAATACTATTACCTTTCCCACTAAAGCGGTACTTATTTATCTATTTGAAATGTCTTGCTTTTGAACTGCTAGGTTGGCAGGAGATGGGACAGATGATGGGAGCTCACTCCATTACTCAATGCTCAGGTTACAAACTGCTGACCTGCCGATCATGAAGCTCAGCGTCTTAACCACAAAATCACCATGGCCATCTGCGGTTCTTCTTACACAGTGGTAAGCACCGTCATTTTAGTGCAGATACTCCCTGACCAGCCACTGACTGTCACATCTCATAATGATTTAGGGAACCTTTTTCTTCTGCATTCTACCAGTTTTGTAATAAATGTATTACCCACTCTTCTATTCAGTGTTTCCAGAAATACCATGTGATTTTTTCATTTTTTGGTGGAATTTGTAGGCTTCGATTCAATTTGTTGTCCCAACCAGAGCATACCCGCTGAATCAGTAGAATTAACAGATATGTTGATTCTCCATTCAACAAATGATCCCATGAATAGTCTGTCTGGGACTACCAATTAGATACAGGCAGTATAATCTAGAAATTAATCCCAAATTGTGTGGAGTACCCCAAATGCTTTTATATCAGTACAACAAAGCTTAAGAACTACCAGTCCCCACTAGGACTACTATCTATTCTGGCATTTGCTGGGTCACATTGGGCTATCACAAACATGTCATTTTCACCCATAAACTTAGAAATGTTTACAGGCCTCAATATATAAACAAAAGTTGCTGTCTAAATCTTTTGGATACATACAAAATAGCCAGCTGCCTCTCATTAAAATTTGCTATACAGAAATGAAGCACAACCTTTTCTCAGTGTGATAAAAGCCAAATGTGCAGAATCATTTCAAAAAAGGTATACACACTAAGAAACCGCAACTACAGCCAACAGAATTCATCAGAGAAATTATTTGCAAATACACAAGCTTGTTAATATACTTTGCTAATATACTTCTAGAACCTTTTTTTACTTAGTATTACTCTAAGTAATTCACAAAGGATTTGCTAGTACAATCCATGTTTTAATCTCCTGAGATTGACTTTAAAAACCCCACTGACATTAAATGCTTATTTTGACAAATAACCAGAAATACATCAGCCTTCCAGAGAAAGTACCTTTGCAGAATTATGCTACTAAATAGTTTAGGGTAGATATTCCAGCACACTTATTTCTCCCAGATGAATGGATGATTGCAAGATGGGATAACTGATAAGCTAGGCTACAATAAACTACATAAAAGAAATGACATCTTTGAGAAACAAACTATAAGAAGAACAAGGTGGATAGTGAGTATATTAAATTCTGAGGACACATTTCAGAGCTCTGAGCATACTGAAAGCTGAAATATGCATGACAGAAAATGCTAGAAAGAGAATCCCCTAAGTGCTCAAATACACCTGATTGTCACAGCATGTTTTCTCAACTTTTGGAGTTTTCAAATGATTTTTTCTACTTCTGGATTTGTCACTGGGAGTAAGCATATGATTGCTCAGACCACCTCTTAGACCAATTTTGCTATTACCTATAATATACAGGGTATAACACTTTATGACTGTCAAAATTTCAGAGATTAGTTTGTTTCCAAGCTAAAGCAAACCAAAAGGTGCATCTCAAAACAAAAATGGGGGGGGGGCTCAAAAAATCAAATGGAGGATGGTGTCTGTTCAGAGATAAGAAATATTTGTCCCCTTATATACGTACTCTCCCTATAAGGTAAGGGTGTGCAAACTTTTCGGGTCACAGGCTGGTCATGTGGTTTAGGAGGTGTTTTACTTCTACTTCTGGGAGTGATGAGTGCTTAGCAGGCTGAATGAATTGGTGTCAGGGGCCAGCCTCGGACCACGGGCCGTAGTTTGCGCACCCATGCTATAAGCAAAAGCATACATGAGTCAATGTGCCTTTTCCAGATGAAAGATTTCTTTACGAGGAACAGCAGGCACCATTTCCGAGACAACAAATGAATAAAACAGCAATTACAATTAAGTCCAATATTGGGTAGCCTCCAATATTTATAGGGCACTTGATTTAGAAGTACTTGGGAAACATAAAAGCACTGAAACTTGGGCCACAACCTTATCCGGCTGCTCAAGAGGCTGAAAGCCCTTAACATCTGGGATAGGTTCCCACAAGTGAGCTGAATAATTAGGAGGGAGTTTTTAATAAGATCCAGATCATCAGGCTTTACAATCCCTTGGTCTAAGGGAGGAGAGGCTGCAGTTCCTGCTGCAAACACAGGAAACTAAGTAGCTAGAGAAGGTGCTCCACCCAAGAGGTGCATTTAGCTAAGTCACTCCAGGGTAGACTCTGCTCCAAGAAATTATCTCTTGCTTGCACCTTAAAGCATTACATCTCTTTCGCTACAGTTCCTTTTTTCACTGCAAGAACACAATCCAGAGTTACATAGTATAAAGTTTTGACACAGAGACATTAGTTCTGTGTTAAATGTTACTGTACTCAGGTACTGTACTTGTGTCTCCTGAGGACCAGAACAAAATGTTATAGCTTGCACAGTTTTGCACATTTACTGTTTTGGACTATAGCTTACAAAACCCCTCAGCAGAATTCTAGCTGTACATTCAGGAACATGTAGTCTACAAGAACAATGTTGCAAATTACCAATATTTTGCCTTTTCATTAAGAGAAGCTTGAGTGTCAAACTGCTCAGTTGAAAATGTGTCTAGATTATACTACTGAATGGATATTGATAAAGTTGCTTTTAACATAGTATTGACTACAGATTAGGGAAAAAATTACATGATTTTGCTCACAGAATTTTGTAACCTTTGTTTGCCATGTGGACAACTAGTATTATTTTAAAGAGTAAATGAAACAAAATACCAAAAAAAAAACAAGACAAAAAATGTTGTTACACCTTAAAGAGGAAGCATAACTGTTTTTAAATGTGAGCTTTCATGGACCAAATCCACTTGGAACAGAGAGGATTAAGAGATTAGCAATACTGTACAGGATACTGAAGTGTCAGTTCTATTTGCCCCTGAGAGATAAGAAAATCCTTCTATGTTAAAATCAGATGAAAACTAAAACTTTGATGCTCTAACCATATCCTAAATAAGCTAACAACTGAGGCTTCCCTCACTTTTAAGGCAGCTTGTTTTCCTGTTTCTGTATAGAGTGAAGACAAAAATGATGTTGGGATTCAAGGAGAAAGGTTAGACAAGTGAACCATTCTATTAAAGAAAAAGCAATGTCTCCATTTTCACAAAAATGTAGATAGCTTTAATATGATTGTTTTACGATACAGAATGTGAAATTCAGTGGGGGCACAACATTTTTCATGGCCTGTTTCAATTTCCTGCATTTATATCCAAATTGAATCACATAGGTAAAGAGAAGCATCTGGATTGGGGTGGGACAGTGGGAATGGGAGCTGGTATAACTCCCAGTTTATTTCTTCACCTCTTTGAGAAGGCTTTTCAGAAGGATGTGGCTCTAGCAAGATTCCCCAATCAAAGAGGAATCCAGTTATGCTTCCTCATTATGTCAGCCATGTATCCAAGACACCAATACTTTGCAACAATAAAGCACATCTAAACTGGATTTATAATTACAGAGTTCCAGGAACATGCCCACACAGCCTTTTAATTGACTGTCACTTGTAAATCCACAACTGGCAAATAAGAAAACCTGAAACAAATATAAGCACATTCATCTGTAACAAAAATCAGCACTCCATGCATCAAACTTTGGCTAAACATTTCATCAGACTCTCAGTGCTGGATACCTTTCTTAATATATTTTTCTACATTATACCAATAGGTCACAGAAAACTTGGTGGCATTTCAATCTCATTTTAACAAAGTTTAGTGTGAATCAAAGTTTACTGTAAATGGAATAAGCATCCTTAGATTTTTGTAAACTGATTCACCAGCTGTTATTTAATTCTCATTCTCTTGCACATAGTTTTTATAATATTGGCAATGCAATCTTCAAACCTATTTACTCAGAAATAAGTTTCACAGAGTTCAATGGGTGTTATTCTTTGTGAAGCATGCTTAGGATGGTACTCCTAAAGCCTACAATCTCTCTGTTCAGTCTCTTATTTTTCCTTCCAAAAAAGCAAATATAGATTGTAGAATGATGGTTTGACAGTTTAGAAGTAATTGAGCATGCCCCTCTTTATATATCTAATATTAGGACTAGAACAACCACCTTCTTCTGTAAAACAGGATTCTTAGGGGTTTTTTTATTTAAACAATCAAAGCTAAACTTTGCTTTCAATTAAAATAAAAAGAACATGTAAAATGTATTCAATATACAAAACATTTTCCAGATGCAGCTTTAAAGCCTAGTTAATTATGTTCTTTCTGAATCAATGGTGTGCATTTCCCAATATATGTATTTCAAAAACTGGCTTCCTTTCTGTGTAGCTTGACAGGGTTACTTTTGACTGTATTACACAAATCACAGTAGACTAGAGCATATACAGATTGAAGATGTCATCATTACCTGCTTACTGGGAATACTCCCCAAAGAACTTGACTGATTTACTTCATGGTGGACATTTATAGGATTATGCTACGAAGTCCAGCATTTCTACAATGCCAACATCATGCTAATACCATAATCCTGAGCACATAGTAAATATCTGATAGTAAATCCTATAGATTTTAGGAATGCACTTCTTCTTTTATGTCTAGGTCAGACTTTATTTTATTTTTTTAAGTCAGACTTTAAACTACCAAAAAAGAAGCCACCTTTTGGTGAATTCATACTTTAGTTCCTTTTGCCTGACTTAGTGTGAGAAAGATTACCTGGCACAACAAGGTTGCCATTGCCCATGGTACGCCCTGACTATGGTTAAAAAATACCACAATCATCAGATAGGCTTTTTCCTAAATACCCCTAGGAATGCATTGTCAACAACCTTCGAAAAAGCATTCATTTCTCTTTGATTCTGGTAGAACAGATGTATTGCTTCTCTATCGGGTTAGGTGAATTAATGCAAAAAATACTAAGGGAAGCAAACAAAAGTTAAGGCTGTAATATTAACATGAGGTTACTCTTGAAAAGGCTATTACTAGATGTGGAGGAGGGGGAATAATTACTATTAAGTCTTCCCTCTCTTTTGAGGCAGCTTGTTTTCCAATTTCTGTATAGAATGAACACAAAAAGGTGTTTGGATTCAAGGGGAAAAGTTAGACAAGTGGACCATTCTATTACAGAAAAAAGCAATGTCTCCTTTTCCACAAGAATGTAGATAGCTTTAATATGAATTTATATATATGACTGACTGACAGTCTATGAAACTCTGTGGGGGCACAACATTTTTCACGGCCTGTTCCTGTTTCCAGCATTTACGTCCAAAGTGAAGCACATAGGCAAAGAGTTAGTTAGTCTCCAAAGCGCTACAGTGTTTTTGTTGTGTCTAGTCTCTGATCTAGCTCAAGAGAAGCCTCTGGATTGCTGGAGGGCAAAAGTTGACTTCATTTTCGTGGCAAAAGCCGGTCAAGCCACTGGACGCTCATGACCCTCCTGAGAGCCCATCAAGGCCACCTACTACACTGGGGGGTGCCCAAATTTTTCAGGCTGTGGGTGGGCTGGTCACTATGGCCCCTGGGCCGGATCTGGCCCCCAGATGCCATTTCCTCCGGCCCACAAAGCCCTCTCGTTCCGCTTCCAGGAGCAGACGAGGGCTTCGTGGGCCGGATGAATTTGGCAGATCAGGGGGCTGGATCCGGCCCACGGACTGTAGCCTGGGCGTCCCTGGACTAACCAAGGCGTCTTTCGGCCCCTCCGTCGCTCCGCCACCCCTTCCTTCGCCCCAACCCAAGCGAGCGGGACAGCCTTCACCTACCAGTGACGAGACAGATGGGGAGCAGCAGCCGAAAGGTCAGTCCACACACCACTTCTGTGGCCATCGCTGAGGAGAGCGGAGCGGAGGAGCCAGGCGCGCCTCTCGGCGAGACAAAGGTTCGAGGAATGGGGCAGGGGGGCCCCGCCGGGCGCTTTCCCGAAGCCCGACCCCAGGCTTCGGTCTCCTCTTCTCAGGAACCTCCCGGCATCTTCCCGTCCCCCCAGAAAAACACTAAAGAAAGGCGGGCAGTTGGGCGGGCGAGCCCCGAAAGCGAAGCCCACCCCCCGCCCGCCGCTGCCAAGGTTGTGAGGCAGACGAGGCGCGGGACTCTCTCCGCTCTGGGCTCCCTGAGGGTAACCACCTGCGTCAGGTGGTGGGAGCGCGCGGGGCAGGGGGGGGGCGTGGTGGTGGTGGGGACAAAGGTGCCTCACACAGGGGCTCTCAGTCAGCCTCCCCCAGGAGGCGTCCGTCGGGGCGAAGAAGGGTCGCCGGGGGCCATGTCACGTTCAAGGCGAGCCGAGCGCCAAGAAGAGCCGCCCTGCTGGCCCGCGCGCCCGAGCCGAGGTGAGGAGGAGGAGGAGGCTGCCAGCTCTCTCCTGAGAGAAGGCGAGGACTCTCTCGCTTTGGAAAGGCGCCCAAGAAAGCCCCGCGCGCCGAGAGAGCGCGGCGCCCGCCTGGTGGCCCGCCAATCAACTCCCATCCAGGCGGAGACGGCGCGCGCGCTGCCCCCCTATAACTTTCCCCCCTCCTCCGGCTCTCATGGAAACTTTTGAGGTGACTGACTCCGCCTTTCTTTCTTTTTTTCGAGTGGGCGGGGCTGCTCTGGGAGCCCGGGGAGTGACACAGGCCAGGGAAGCGCCGGCTCCGCCCCCCCTCCGGAGCTCCTCCCCGTCGGGGTCCGCCGCAGACCAGGTGCCGCCGTCCCCCTCCTCCTCCGTCTGTGTTTTGTTTTTTAATCGTGTCAGTCAGAAGCTCACAAACTAGGGGCTTTCTGGGTTGAGAGGGGTCGTGCTGGAGGAACTCCGCTCAGGGGACGCCCCAATGAGGCTCCTTTCATGTGTGTCCCCCTCCCCATGATGTCTCCCCTCCCCCCCCCCATCTTGATCTCCTAGCAGCTTCTTGCTTTCGAACTGCTAGGTTGGCAGGAGCTGGGACAGAGACAGGAACTCATTCCGTCATGCAGCACTCGGGTCTTGAACTGCCGGTCGTCCAGCTAATAAGGCAAGCTTCTTAACCACTGTCCCTCCTCCTCCTCCTCCTCCTCCGTCAGTCTTCGCCTGACTTTTCTCAGCCCACTCCCGTCCCGCTGGGGCAGAAGGGGCAGCGGAGCGACGGAGGTGCCGAAAGATGGGCGTGTTTTACTTCTACTTCCAGGAGCGACGAGGGCTTTGTGGGCCAGTTGAATTGGCATTGGGGGCCGGACGCGGCCCACAGGCCGTAGTTTGGTCACCACTGTGCTAAGCCAAGGCATTCTCTTTTATCGTGGGCGGTGAACTTTTTCAGCGGTTGGTCGTTATCTTCAGTTCGCAGGCTGCCAGCATTTTCCCTTCTTCACTTCTTCTATCTTGTCTTCAAAGGGAAACCTGCCAAAAGCAATTAATCTCAAGGAAAGCGATCCACACTTCTATACCGCCCCATAGCACGTAGTGCACTCTCACTTTAGTGCACTCTCATTTTACCCTCAACATGCTAGGTCCTCATTTTACCAACCTTCGAAGAATGGGAGGCTTAGTCAGGATTGAACTCACAACCTTTTTGGTTGCAGTACAACAGTTTAATCACTGCGCCACCAGGGCTCCTGCCAAGGGCATAAAAGGGCTGGTGAGCTTCTCAATGCGAGAAAACTGAGGAGTAAAGAGCCCTCAGGTTGTCAGGGCATGTGGCCCTTTATTTCCTTTCTGTTCCTTCCTGGCTAGGATCACACCATCCTCAATTAACTCATTAGCAGATGTGTAATGCCACAATGTTTATTTTGCATCCATCCACTGACTAACCATTTACAACTTCGCAGTAATAAATCTGAACCCAATCAGGGATCTTCTGTTATTACTGGTTGTAAAATGCCACACTGGTTTGTAAACATAACTTATACTAACCAATCACTCTGTACCTCTGTATCTGATGTGTATAAATTCATGCCATGAAGTTTCACTTTTATGTCCGACAAAGTGGACTTGATCCAATAAAGCTGACATTAAAATACAGGAGTTCGTCCTTAAGATGCCACAACGTTGTTGTTTTTTACTTGTTTTGCTTACTCTCTGATATGCTTACACAGACTAACACAGCTACCACTTCAACATTCTTTTTTTTAAAAAGGATGATGGAATAACACAAGATGGTAAAAGGGGGAGATGAGTTTGAACACTTTGTTTGCTACTTAAATTTGAGTCCCACTCAAGTGGTCATACCGTTATCTCCTCCTTTCTACTCTGTTTTCAGAAAGCTGTGAAATAGGACTGACTTAGAAACAAAGGTTGTCCATAGGTGACCCAGTCAGTTTTAAAGTTTAGGAGGAATTAGAACACAGATCTGCTAAATTTCATTCCTGCTCTCTAACACACATGCCAAGTTGGCTTTCTTCCACTATCTGTTTATAGCGGTTTCTTCTTTGCCTTAATCTCCACGGTGAGGAAGAAGGAAGTGATTGGAGAATAAAATTTGGACCTCAGTGAATGAGGCAGTGTGTTTAAAAGCCTTGTCTGGGTTCCTGTTAGTTATGTGAATGTACTAGGATGATTGCGCAATAAAAGCGGAAGGAATAGGGGCCCAATTTTTTATATTTGAAAGGTGTATATTTGAAAGGTGCTTGGAGGTGTCTATCTGGAAGTTTCCTCTGTCTGTAGGTGACGAAGAGGGAGGGCTAAGCCCCTCATGGTTGAGAGAGGAAGCCACTGTTTCTTCCCCACTCAGTGATGGGAGACTGTGTGCAGGTATGGAAGAGGAGTGGAATATCTTCTGCAAGGAACAACTGTTTCATTCTGTCACCAGCTCTGTCACTCATTTTGTGGTAGAGCAGTGTGGTTGGGGCATAATGATGCTAGAGTTCTCTCCTACACATACTTGATCTCATCTACTTTCAGAAGTCAAGTAAGGTTAGGCCTGATTAGTACTTGGGCAGTAGACAAAGGAATATTCATTCATTCATTCATTCATTCATTCATTCATTTGATTGTGCGCCACCCTTAGTTGCCCTAGGGCAAGAGGGTGGGATATAAATCCAAATAAATAAATAATAATAATAATAAATAATTCATTACACTTGTATGCCGCCCTACTCGTCAAAGTGACTCAGAGAGGCTAACATACATATATTACAATGTTAAAATATCAAATATAAATCCAACAGCATAATATAAATATAAATACAATCAATACAGTCAATAAATCTAACATAAAAATGAAAATACAATACAAGTTAGGGCCAAAGAAACAATATATCACAATAGCAAAATATCACATCACAAAATATGACATTACAAAACATTTCAAAAACATTTCAATAAATCCCCAGTCACAATTACAAAATGTCAAATCATCATAAAAACCCTTCAAAAGTACTTCAAAACAGTGGTGGTGGTCCACCAAAATGGTGGCGGTGGCCGCGGCAAAGTTATTGTAGTCAGCCGGCCAGCCGCACAGCTTTTCCTCCTTTCCTCTGCCAGGCTGACTGATGGAAACTGGCGGTGGTGGTGGTGGGCGGCAAAGTTCTTATAGCTAGCCGGCCAGCCGCACAGCTGTTCCTCCTTCCCTCAGCCGGGTTGGCTGAGGGAAACCAGCGGCGGCGGCGGCGGCAGGCGGTGAAGCTCTTATGTCTCCAGGGAGCCCGAGTTTAAAAATCCTCCCATGTAATCCTGTGCAGCTGCTCTCCATCAGAATTCATGGAACTGATGTGGACAGACCGGTGATTTGATTCAGTTTAAGTCAGCTTCCTGTGTTCCAAAGTAGAGACAGTGGTGGCTTCTGTTCACTCACTCTGGCTGGTGCACCTGGGTCTAATTTTCTTTGTCTGAAGGAACAAAAGGAGAGGAGGCAGAGATTCACGGAGAAAGGATGGATACTGATCAGACCTGCCATGGCTGTGCCTTAGTCATTTCATGTCCAAACCTTGCCCTGCCACTTAAAGGGTGCCAAGCAGCTTATCTCGTTTGCTTGCATGTCTCTTACGAATGATACAGCAGTGAGCAACAGGTCAAATCCACTCTGCCACAACACACTGAGAAAGGGAGAAAGGGAGTGGCCGATTTAAGGAATATATGTTCATGCTTGTGTAATTCAGTGGATACAGTTGTTGGACTGGATCTCAGGAGACGGAAGTTACCTAGAGTTTGGTGAGGGTAAACCATCCCTTGACCATTAAGTATACATTACTTTGAAAACCCTGTTAGGGTCACCTCAGACAAGACTTATTGAAAAAATGTGCAAAATATCTCACAGAAGCAGCAAAACCCTTCACATTGTAATACAGTACCTGAATTACCTTTCAAAGTAATTCATGCCAACAACAAGTTACTGTATTTGAAATCCCATATGATCTATTCTTTGATAATTGTTTAATGGTCTACCTAAAGTGGAAGCTGATGTAGCATTCTAAGCACCTAGTTTCAGAGCAAGAGCAACTAAAGAGCTGACTATGTATATTGCTTATTTACTTCAAAGTCAGTCTCTTTGTGTTTGGCTCCTAGAAATAACAGAAAACTCATCGACTTGGCTCCAGATGTGTTTCTCCATGAACAGGCAGTTCATGGAAGTGCTGTTTCCTATTCAGCATAGCAACATTGAATTTTCAAAAAGTGCCTCCAAGTTTTTCAAGAACATTTTGTAGCCTGCTAGTGTTAATATGTACTGTTTTATCTCTTTTCTATTCACTATATTTCCCGCCTTGAAGTAAAATTCATAAAACATTGGGAGGCAACGTTCTCTACAAGCTTGCCCAGAAATTCTCGGAATACATCTTCTGCTCATGGCCTTCTCTACACAAGTCATTATATCTTTGCAGCAAAGCAAAACAACATTGTGCCAAGCCAAAAAAGAAAGAGTGGTCAAGAAAAGTATCATCAGAGTGGTGTAGTCAGATGTTGTGTTTTGGGATCAAGGAGACAGCGGAGGCTTAATTCATGAAGAGGCATTGGGCAAGATAGCCCGGACGGAGTTTATTAGGAATAACAGGACAAAGAAAATTCCAGAGAAGGGTATGCAATATATCCTTATTGGTTACCTGCGATAGCATAAGGTTACTCAATTGGCTAAATATCAGCATGCCTGCCTCGTGCTCACCTTGCTGATTGGACAGAAGCTGCGTGCTAGCTGAATGACTGCGTGCCATCCCTGGGCATGGTAGGGAGGACCAGAAGGCCTGGAGTAATGCTTAGAGGCCCAAGCTGGGGCCTCTAAGTTACGGTAGAAACAGATGAGGCAAGGAGAACGATCACCCACGATTTATGACCATGGTGTGCCATGAGCCACAGCGATCGTGCTGTGAACCTCCTCACAGTCAGAAAATAGAGTTCTTATATGTGGGGGTAATGCAACTGCCTCCTCAATACATTTCAACCAGCACTGGTGGAAGTGCTTACATGCTTGACACTGTGCATAATAGTAGTGGAAAACATTGAACTGGGGTGTAGGAGCTAAGACTTCCGAGTTTCACCTGAAGGTCAGATGAACTGGGTAGTCCTCGACATGTTACTGGTTTAGTTTTCCATTTTAAAAATGGGCTTCACATGATAAATAGAGCCACAAGGTTGCTGGGAAACCAAACACACTCATCATTATAAATTCATCATACACTTTCAAAATGTGCAGATAAATTATGAATAGTAGAAAATTAATGATGCTATTTCCAAGCTGGGTTGAGAGCCAGTACTGTATCTTGTATTTTAGGAATTATCCAGTGATTATCTAGACTCCTATGGACTGTAGTGTGACACTTTAGACAATGAAGATTTTAGTGGTACATAGGAGTTAAAAAACAAACCTACTGCTGAAGAATTCTATAGATGGAAGTATTTGTAGGGAAGAACATATTTATATGTTTGTTTGTTTTTCTGACAGGGAGAGAAATATTAGGAAAGACTAACAAAGGTCAAACTTTATTTCTGATTTAAATTTCTCCCATTCTGTACCTGATGTAGACTATTGTCAATTAATTCTCTTAAAATCACAGAAAAATGAATCATTTGAGTAAAAGTTGCTCCAGAGTAAAGAATATTTTATTTACTATAACTATAGTAGTGTATTTCCTGAGGTACACAGAAAGAGCGTCCTCAGAGACTATGGTATTTTGAACCAGAGTTGGATGTACCCCAGGCAATGGCAACTTTGTTGTGCTGGCTAATCTTTCTCACACTAAATCAGGTGAAAGAAACAATGGAATGAATTCACCAAAAGGTGGCTTTATTTTGGCAGTTTAATAGATGGTTAGATACAGAAGAAGGGTGGCTAACATGTGATTTTAGAGGTTCTTATTATATGCTTAAGAAAGCATATGTTGTTTATCCTGCTTTTAAAGAAAGCTTATTTGAATGCCAAAAATTAAGGCCTCAATCAAGCTTCAGCTGTGTAAACAAGCTGACAACATCTAACTAGTTGCACAGGTTATATGGTTAGGTGTGTGTATTCAGATGTTTATCTGAATGAACATCCAATGCAAATTGATACAGTGTAGAGAGGACTTGGCTTCCTAATTTTGTTTGTGATATACAGGTAGATGCATAAATTTACTGTACTTCTATATGCATATCTCTAGTTGAATTAGGAGGGACTGTAGTGGCTCAAAGGGTTAAGATGCAGTTTGAAAACCGAGTACTGCATGACTGAATGAGTTCCCGTCTGTCCAAGCTCCTGCCAACCTAGCAGTTCAAAAGCAAGAAATTGCAAGTAGATAAGTAGGTACCACTTTGGTGGAAAGGTAAACAGCGTTCTATGCACTCCGGTGTCTAGGCATGCCTGCCACATGTCCATTGAAAGATCTGCAGATGCAGAAAGCACTGGCTCTTTGGCTATAAACAGAGATGAGCAATGAACCCTAGAGTTGGATATGACTGGCTTTCAAGCAAAAGTGATCTTTACCTTTACCTAGCTGAATTAAGGCAAAAGAAAGGTATCACAAAGCTGGCATTTTAATCTTGGTAGAGTATTTTATTTTTAAACTCCTTTAAAAAGTCATTGTTTGTACCAGTGTTTATTGCTCACATTTCAATAAGGAGTTGGTGTTTGCTCCTTTCTTACTTTGTATACTTGAGTCATACTGACATTGTGTCTCCTTACTAGGAAGTTTCTCTGGAAATGAAAAACCAGTCAATATAGCCATGATGCCCAGTTATGTAGATGTTTATTCAGAGTTAAACACTTTGGTTTTCCACAATCAACACAAAGCAACACCTCATACAGAGCATATTCATTCCCACCTTACATTACCAGTGTCAAACATGGACACTTACAACAAAACGTAAACAAATATTGGTCACCACAGAAGTGAGATGTCTGAGGAAGGCTGCTGGAGTGACTAGAAGGGATAAAATATTGCAAAACTAGTTTAGACAGATAAGATCTGGTTTAACATCTCTTGATTCAAAACAAACACTATTTCATAAGCCTAGATTTGTTGGTGGTTTCTTGCCTTTTACAACTTCAAATTGCAAAAAAGTGTTACTAATGTTTCTAATCACTTATCATGATATAATCCACTTTATGATCCCAGCAATCCGTTCTCTGTAACAAAGTGATCACAGAGATAGATTGGCCAATCTCTGAATGCTTTGCACTAAATACTTCATGCTATTCTACATCTACATGCTGTTATAAATTTTATAATTAGAAGTGAATGATTGGTTCCCTGTATGGCAGATTATTCAAAATGGATCAAATAGATCAAATGTGGCATTTTGATTTGGAAGGTTTGGTCTCAGGCAAAGATAAAGAAGGAAATTATCAAATCTGTTCCTTAATGATTTAGAAGTACAGTAATACCATTATGCAAGGTTATCGAAGCAGCTGAGACTCACTGAAATCGATATCAAAAACTGCTATGACTTGAAATTTTCAGATGTTTTGAATATTTGAGACTTCCATTAACTTCTCTAGTAGTTGCTTATACTAAGCACTTTTGAAAGTCAGATAACGTATTCTATCAGTATAAAACCAATACAAAAAATCAGGCAGATTTTATGTGCATATTCTTTTTAAAAATAAACTATAGTGAACCAATAAACCTACGTCCCATCATATCCTATTAATATACACATTTTGGCGGACCCAGACATTTCTTTTTATGATTGTCTATCTCTCTCTGTTTCTGAAACATTTTTGAAATATCCTTCCACCAACCAGTTATCATATTTATATTATAATTTTTTTCAATTGCAAAAGCCATAGTGACTTCACACATTGTAAACCTGTGAGTGCACAATATGCATAGAGGCATATCTATCATCGCAAGCTGATCAAATGAGACATGCACTTCAGGCAGCAGATTTTAATTGTCATAGAAAGGCAACTTTTTTTAAAAAAATTATCATTTTGTTATTGAGTTCAGTTCTGACTTATGAGGATGTAAAGTCAATTTCAGTTGATCTGCTTTAATTTTGGCAACATTTATTTAGCTCTATGTAAGTGAAAGAGTAATGCCATTACTGGTGGTCAATTATGGCTGAGTGAAGCTGATTTCAAGGTGCATATGAAAGAGACCACGTCACCCCAAGAGTGTCAGCCCGTCCTACAAGGGCAGACAGGAGGGGCTCAGTACTGGTCCCATCAGCAGAAGAAGTCCATCTAGCTGAGACCAGGAAGAGAGCCTTTTCTGGGCCTGTCCCAGCCCTGTGGAACCTCTTACCACCTGAAATATGTCTCCAGACATAACTATTCCCCTTTAGAAAAATGTTGAAGACCTGGCTCGGCCAGCGGGTGTGGGGCTCGATAGGCTCCCCTTCCCAATCCCACTGGTTTGTTTAGCCTTTGTGGGGACTTTGTCCTTCTGCCCTGTCAAGCCTGTTTTAATGTGGGTTGAGGGTGGGTTGAGGGTAGTTTTTAATTGATAATTGTCAGTTTATTGTGTTTTTAACTCTGTTTTTAGATGAGGGTTGTTTAATTGTTTCTTAATTGTAAATGTTCTGACTTGTTTTTATACTGTATTTTTTTACTCTGTTGTTTGGCCGCCCTGAGTGGTGCCTTCACCAGGAGGGCGGGGTACAAATGAGCTAAATAAATAAATAAATAAATAAATATGCAAATCTGTAATAGAAGTCTTTAATCAGCAAAAAACCTGCTGCTGATCACATCATTACTACTGTGCATGTGGATCTGTGCAGCAGCATTTCAGCCACTGGTTTCAGTGGAACCTCATACAACAATCGCCCCGTATAACAACGAAACGAAAGGTTTTGGGGGAAATGGCATCCCGCATAACAATTTTCCCTATGAAAAAAAAAATCACACAACAATTTTTCAATGGGAAAAACCACTTAGCAAAAAAAATCGTTGTACGATGCATCCCATAGGGAAAATCAATATTCGGTGCATGCATCATATAACAATTGTTTCGTACAGCAACGAGCCGTGTAGAATGGATTAAAATCATTGTAGGAGGTACCACTGTATCTGCTCTTCATATGACTATATCTGGAACCAATTTGCTTTTATTACCAAAAAAAAGTACATGGAGAATTTGTTTATATATCTATATCTATATCTATATCTATCTAGCTAGCTAGATTAGATATAGATTAGAGATAGAGATATAGATGCCTTGAGAGGTGGTAAGTGCTCTAACTGGAAACATTCAAGAGAAAATTGGACAACCCTCTGTCAGATCTGCTTTAATTTGGATTGCTGAATTGAGCAGAGATTTGGACTCGATGGCCTAAAAGACCCCTTTCAACTCAGTTATTCTATGAGTGTATATATGAGTATCACGCTGTTGACAGCCTGTGATCTACAACTACTCCAAGATCCTTGTCATATATGAAAATATCTTAGATTGTGAAGGCAGGGTTGTACCATTTGCTGATGCTTTTAGAGTAATCGGTCCTGACATCATCATACCCAATGACACACAGTTTTTTCTATGAACATGTGCTGCTGTAGCTAAATGTACTTTGACACATCTCAGGGAATTTACATATAAAATACACTGGATATACATGTGACACATATTGTCCTTACTTAAAAATGTAAAAGTAGAAAAAGAACTGAGAGTCAAGTAGTCACTTGAGTTCACCCACACCGAAAGAGGCATGTGTATTGTTGTAGTGCCATCTTTTGGTCACAACATTCTTTTATGAAGTTAACCTTTCTTCAGCAGAAAGCTAGTAGGACTTGTTTATATAAACACTGTATCAGCTAATGGGACAGTGAATTGGACTGGCTGTCATAAAAACATAACTTCTAAACATAGATTGAATAAATACATTTGTTCCCATAGTTTCTTTCTTCCTCTATTTCCAGCTTCTGCGACTGAAAATAAAATATTTCAAATGCTGTATTTGAATGCTATAAAAAGACAGGAAGTATAGGCACCATAGCAGAAGAGGAAGCTGAATGTCAGATACAACTTGCAAAAAGGAAAGATGGATACTGTATATAGTAATTAAAAACCAACCCAATTAATGGAATAATTGAAAAGATTTTTTTTAAAAAGTCTGAGTTTAGAAAAAAGTTCAAATTAGAAAATAGATTTGTTAAAACAATCAACTGGTACATGAAATCTATTGCTTTATAAAAGAATACTTACTTCATCTTCAGCACAACCCAGCATACCCATGTAATGTATCAGATTGGTTCAAACTGAGAGAAAAGTGAAAGGGGATGATTAGGCCAGAATGAATTGTAATTGCTTGAATTAAATGAGAGGGTTATAGATCTGTTAGTAGGAAACACCACTCCACCCTTGTTTGATAAATCATCCTATTCCAAACAGCATCCCACCCCATACTGATATAGAGAAATTTTATGGAAACATGTATTTTGATTCTGACAGATACTTCAGATAAGGAAACACAGTAAAATGGATTAGAGCGATAGTGTGATTTATCGTGATATTTTGCTGAATGACATAAATCTTAAGAGCACCAGCTTGAAATCAGTACACATTCTGTTCCCAGTTATATACATGTAATACAAAAATGGGTAACCTGCTCTTCTATTTATTACATATCACACAGCTCCACTAACATCAATTCAATGCAGTAAGACTGAATCCAGTCACAAAGTAAAGTGAAAACAGATATGCACTTTAAGTACCCTACATTAAACCCCAAAAGCAAATGTTTTCTTACATGTAATATCAGAAACAAGTCTACTTCTGTTTCATTGGCTATACCAAGGCCTTTGACTGTGTAGACCACAACAAAATGTAGCAAATAATTAAAGAGATGGGAATACCAGAACACCTTATATGCCTCATGAAAAATCTGTACATGAGTCTAGAAGCAACAGTTAGGATGGAATACGGAATGACGGAGTGGTTTGGAATAGGAAAAGGAGTAAGACAAGGTTGCATTTTATCACCTGGCTTATTCAACTTATACACAGAGCACATAATGTGCAGTGCAGGGATGGAGGTATCACCTTTTGGGATCAGAATTGCTGGGAGAAACATCAACAATTTGAGATACACAGATGATACCACCCCTAATGGCAGAAAGTGAGGAAGACCTAAAGAAGCTCCTGATTAGGTTGAAAGAAGAGGGTGCAAAAGCTGGCTTGAGACTCAACCTCAAGAAAACCAAGATAATGGCAACAGGCCCTATCAGTGCCTGGAAAATAGATGGGGAAGAAGTAGAAGCAGTAACAGATTTTACTTTCTTAGGATCTAAGATCACTGCAAATGGGGATTGCAGCCATGAAAGAAAAAGGTGACTGATTCTTGGGAGACAAGCAATGAGAAACCTGGGGAACATAGTTAAAAGTCGAGTCATCACCTTGCAAACAAAAATTTGCATAGTCAAAGCAATGGTATTCCCAGTGGTAATGTATGGTTGTGAGAGCTGTACCAGTAGGAAAGCTGAGCGCAGAAAAATAGATGCCTTTGAAATGCGGTGTTGGAGGAGAGTTTTGAGAGTCCCCTGGACAGCGAGGAGAACAAATAGGTCAATCTAAGAAGAAATCAACCCTGACTGCTCATTGGAAGGTCAAATAGTAAAGATGAAGCTAAAGTAATTTTGGACATCAAATGAGAAGAGAGAATTCACTTGAGAAAGCCTTAATGTTGGGAAAGGTGGAGGGCAAAAGAAGAAGGGGGTGGCCAAAGATGAGATGGCTAGATGGTATTGTAGACGCAATAGGCACAGAGCTGGATGGGTAGCGGAGGATGGTGGAGGACAGGGGTGCCTGGAGGGCGGTGGTCCATGGGGCCACAAAGGGTCAGAATCGACTGTGCGATTGAACATTAACAATAATCTCCCTCAGTGTTAGGACACACTGTTCCTAGCAGAACCAAAGGATGCCTAACAAAGAGATCATGCAGAAACTTTAAAAGAGATGAGAGGTCAAAGACCGTACTAAAGATTAGACCAACCTTTGCCCAGCAGAAGTAAGCAGGGCTAAAGAAAAATATATTTGCTCAGGAAAGCACAGCAAAGTGGGTTTTGCCTATATTTCACATACATCCATAATTACCTATATCTTTATATGTCCATTTTTTAAACTGTGCAATGCTTTGCTGGAAAGAAAGAAAGATAAATATTGCCAAAGTGGTTTTTAAAGTTCTGTGTTTACATTTTGCATATGTGTACATCCACTTTTTGGGTTCTATGTTGGTCGGTTTCTCTAATCAGGGAAAATCCTTAATTTTAATATCTTGAGATCTATATCTAATCTGTATGTATGTTTATTCCAAAATTCTCTTCTGGAAACAATTGAGACATTTGCTTGAAATCCTATACAGTACTTTCATTTAATTATATTGAGAATTGCCAGTCATATGGATTGCTGTGTACTGTTCTTTACTTTAAAACAGTTACTTAAGAAGTCTGTTGTCTACTCAAATTTTCTTCTAAGTAAATTTCTGGATGGCCTTTTTAAATAATAATAATTAAAGCTACAGTTCCTGGGATAACCTTGTAAAACTAACTTTTCAAAGCTTATTTATGATAGAGAAATGATACTATGTAATTCTGACCTGAAAGAGATAATATAATACATGGATTCAACTGTGTCATATGGGTGTGTGTGGAAACAAAGTACAGGTTAGAAATAAGACTAGTTGTTAACTGCAAAAAGCACAACTAGAAATAACAAGTAACTGGATGGTAAACCATGTTGCAGTTTAGGATGTAACTCAGTGTTTCACAATTCTAGGGATTATTTACTAACTGAAATTGTGCAATGCATAATTTCATGCTCAATCAAAGGATATGTCAGGCTATCATGTTGTTTTCTGAGTTCATTGGTGACTGTGCATTATTTGCATTTTCTGCTGATCTTCCCACCCAATTATTCAGAATACTGTCACGATTTCTGCGATTCACAGATATGATTTCCAAAACAAGTGGTTATGTTAGACCAGCTCATCACATTGGCAAAATTAAATAGGGCAAAAGGAGAATTATGGGGAGGTGACAAAATATATCACAACATTTTGTCCTTGTTTTTTCCCCTTTAATTGTGCAGAAACTTTAAAACAGATGAGAGGTCAAAGACCATACAAAGTGGTTTTTGCCTATATTATCTTCTGTTTATCTCTTAAATGAGATATCCAAACATTCTCATTTCTATAAAAACAGCTCACGGCAATAAACAGTGGCCAAAATCTTGTTGCTTAGTGCAGTAATCTTATTTCGGAACAGTAATCTTTAGCATGATAAATCACATTTACAATAAGTCCATTTGTATCAGTGGGATGTAGATTCAATGGCTCTATGCTAGTGCAATTTACTATACCAAGCCACAGAATTTTGTCTAGTGAATCGTAGGGTCAAGACAGCCAGAATATAAATGTAACCATAATGGGTCAGTGGAGGATTTTGCCTAATGCATTTATTGTTTAGTTTAATTTTAATGAGGAATTGTATTTCTCTAATTGTTTTGACTTTATCAGTATAGCAACAATTTTAAAACTCCAGTAGTATCAATGTAAAAAAATATATTTTGAAATAGCACCAAAACTGCTACTAAACTGCCTCTATTTGAGTATGTTCTAAGTGAATTCCTGGCTTGGCAGTAGCTAATGATACACCATCATTACTGTGATGTCAAAAACTAAAATATTCCAAATTATTTCCATCGCCATGAGGTCTCAGCATAAAAGCAGCTTGTAACAGACAAGCTACATAGAACAAATATGTGGTAACAACCATTCAGTTAAGGATGGTGGTGTATTTTCTTGGCCTTGTAGATGAGGGGGGGGACTTGGTGCCCCCATCCCTGTATTGTTCAAAAGTCAATTTGTAGTACAACAGTCATGACAGTAAAGAAAGCTGAATTGGGGGGGGGGGCAATCCATTCATTTGAAATGTGATTTTTGGAGGAGAGCTTTATGGATTCTATGGACAACCAGAAGGAGAAATCAGTGCTACTAGGTCAAATTACTCCTGCCAACCTAGCAGTTCAAAAGCAAGAAATTGCATGTAGATAAATAGGGACCACGGGCGTGGCCAGGCCCACAGTGTAAAAAGGTTGGCCATCCCTGTTATAGACATCGGTCAACATTGGATGTGATTTTCCATATGGGCACATAAGGATGGTAGATATGCAGGAATTATGTTGTATGTGGATGAGATAATTGAGCATACCTTTGCTCCATTTCATCTGATGAGCTGGATTGACTGGTGAGATTATCTTTATCTACCTAGTGATGCTATCAACTGCTTCATAGTTTGAATGTAATATGTAATTAAAGTAAAAAATATTTTTTTAAAAAAGAAGGGCGCAATGATTTGGCTTTTCAAAAATAATGTAATAAGAATAATAACGGCAGTACTGTAAAATGCAACATTTAGTGGCCATGTTTTAATGGTGTTTGGACAGGAGTCCATTCTTTGTCTATTTTCTTATTCCAGTACAGGAATTTTGTGTTTGCCTTATCTATTGTTACATCACTGTTATATGTTTCTTTTAAAAAACAGAGAAAACTGACAAGGAAGGAATACTATAATTAATGATTTTTGAAACACTGCACTTAATGACTAGAGCAGGGGTGGCCAAACATTTCGAGCAGGGGTGGCCACGGGCTGGTCACGTGGTTGAGTGGGCTGGTCACTTGGTTTCTCCCATCGGAAGCAGAAGTAAAATGTGCCTGCGCATGCTGCCCTAAATGCACCCACGGCTGTTGCAAATGCGTTTACAGCAGCTGCGGGTGCATTTACAGCAGCATTTTGCACATGCACAGGCACAATTAACTTCTGCTTCTGGGAGCGGCATGGGTGGTGCAGACCAGATTATTAGGTGGCATGGGCCAGATTCGGCCCATGGGCCATAATTTGGGAACCCCTGAACTAGAGCATATCCCCACCTATAAAAGTAACTAAAGCAATTATGCTTACATAATAAAGAGAATTATGGTAGTCTCTTAGCTTGCAGTTTTAAGCAAGTTAGTAATTATCTGCAGTGGCTCAAGTAGCTAAGGCGCTGACTGGGAAGCGGAAGGTCAGCAGTTCGATTCCCGAGTACTGCAGGATGGAATGAGCTCCCGTCTTTGTCCCAGCTCCTGCCAACCTAGCAGTTTGAAAGCAAGAAATTGCAAATAGATAAATAGGGACCACTTCGGTGGGAAGGTAATGTGTTCCGTGCGCTCCGGTGTCTAGTCATGCCTGCCACATGACCACGGAAATGTCTGCATAAGCAGACAGCACTGGCTCTTCGGCTTTGAAACAGAGATGAGCACTGCACCCTAGAGTCGGATACGACTGGCTTTCGAGCAAGGGAAACCTTTAGCTTTAGGTCAAATTAAGCCAGAACTCTTTCGAGAAACAAAAACAATAAAAACTAGGCTGCCACACTTTGGGTATGGGGACTGCGGGGACTTAGTGGTTAAGATGCTGAACTTGAAGACTGGACGGTCAGAGTTCAAGACTCAAGTACTGCACGACAAAGTGAGCTCCCGTCTCTGTCCAAGCTCCTGCCAACCAGCTGTTCAAAACCTTCAGTAGGAAGGTAAACAGTGTTCCATGCACTCTGGTGTCTAGGCATGCCTGCCACATAACCATGGAAATGTGTGCAAACACAGACATCACTGGCTCTTTGGCTATAGATGAGCACTGAACCCTAGCATTGAATATGACTGCCTTTCGAGCAAGAGAAACCTTCAACTTTACCTTTACTTACTTT
Source organism: Bradypodion ventrale (assembly GCA_035047345.1). NCBI lineage: Eukaryota > Metazoa > Chordata > Lepidosauria > Squamata > Chamaeleonidae > Bradypodion > Bradypodion ventrale. The sequence continues at coordinate 251,332,627 of JAWDJE010000004.1, read as the reverse complement.
GGGAACATCAGAAGAAGACAAGGCACACTGAGAGGAAAAAGTAGTGCTGTGAAAAGTTGAAGGCAATAGGGGAATAAGACCAAACCAGATGGGATTGACTTAATAAAGAAAGCTGTAGCTTTGAAGACCTGGGAAGAGCTAATATCAACAGAGCCTTTGCGAGGTTGCTAAGTCACAGGGAACCATAAATGGAAAGTGACTTGTCAGCATGTAATAACAACAGCACCAGCTTTGCTAATCATAAGCCTTCTGGTTTCACAAGCCCTAACAGCAGTGGTGCAGAACTTTAAAGGGGAAAAATCTTTGTAGGTTAGTGGTAGGTTTCCATCGATCCAAGAGCTACCAGTGTCAGTACTACAAGACTAGTTAGAATAGTGCTGGCAACTTCGTTGCATCAGCCTTAGTGGGAACAGAACTGGCCACATTTTCCCACTAGACTATCCATTGAAAAACACTATCTTTAGTTTGAGTTTGCAATATTGCCTGGTTATCTGGGCATCATCTGGATTTTGCATTTGTGTATAAAGATCTATCCCATGTCCACTTCTACATTAAATGTAATGAGAAGCAGTTCCATATCCATTCCCGCTACTGCCTGCTCCATTTCTGTAACAGCACAAAGACCCACCTTTGGGATAGGATAGGGTAGGATAGGAATTTTATTTATACCCCGCCCTCCTGGTGCACGCACCACTCAGGGCGGGTTACAACATAGAAAAATATACAATATCAAAATACAGTATCACAGATGCAATAGAGAATAAAATTACAGTTACAAATACAAATTACAGGTTACAAATAAAATAATAATAATATTAAATACAAAATACCAAGGCAACAAGATGGTGTTTCGGAGCCAAGATGCTCCCAACTTCCCTGCGGCCAATGCCAGACCAGGGAAGGAGCTCAAGCGAGGAGGAGGAGGCAGTTCTGGTGTCCACGCTGCTGCAAAGCCTCAGGTGCTCCCAACTTACCCGCAGCCAATGCCGGACCAGGGAAGGGCTTCTTCTTCCATATCTGATTAGGCTGCTCTGTAGGAGGGCACCTCTGGCTCGAGGGGAGGGCGCTGGAGGCATCACTGGTGATGGTGGAGGCAGTGGAGCAGCTTTCGAAGCCACCGGAGTGACCCTAGGTGCTGCAGGTCTCTCCACCCCGCCTCCTTCTCCCCTGGCCGACTTGCTGGGCGAACTCTGCTGGGGCTGGTGGCAGTGGTAACGGTGGAGGGGGGGCAGCTTTTGGGGCCGCAGGAGTAACTCCAGATGCTGCGGGTCTCTCCACCCCATCTCCTTCTCCCCCGGCCTACTTGCTGGGTGAACGCCACCAGGAGCCTTAATAGAAAAGATGCACATACTTCGTTTAAGGTTTTCACTCCAATTAACACAATATGTCATGTTTATAATGATCTGACATCCACTGGTGTATACACCTGCTCAGCAACAAAAAAGCAACATGACTTTAATGCATACAAAAATCAGGCTAAGTTGTAAATCAATAATAAACATTACTGGCAATTCACTTCTTCTGTGTAATTTTGTGAGTAGCATTTGCTGGAAAGGCAGCACAAACATTGAATAAATACATAAATAAATAATGTGTCCCAATATTGTAGGTGAACTTCCAATAAAATCGTTTTTTCCTCAGACTCTGAGATTATTTCAACACACATGGAGTTGTTTTTAGTTTCACTGTAAATTTTACTTGTAATGAAAGCAGGGCTTGCCCAAAGTATTTTTCTGCCTGAGACAAGATTAAAAAATGCCACGTGTTGCCAGTCAAGTTATTTTGGCATCTTTGCCTGTAACAACAATAACAACCACCAGCATTCCTATCAGTTTGCTACCTTTCCATAACACCTAAATCAGTATTAATTACAGTTTTAAAAAACAAGTCCCAAATTGCTGTGTTTGTTTACACACCCAATCAGTGTTACTTTGCCCATGACTGCCACACCTCTGGAAACTGCTTTCAAGCAAGTTGCAATAAATAGATAACTCTTGCAAATAACAAATCAGCATTTATTTGTACACCGTAAAAATTATAGTTCTGAAAGACATTAATATTTGAAAATGAAATTATCTGAAAAGAAGTAGTCTATCAGTCAGTTGCAAATAATTCAATAATTGCTGCTTAATCCTAGTGTCACTTTGCTCACAGAAAAAGCAATGTGAATAGCTAAAATGTGGCTCTAACTAGCACTTAGGGCAAATAATTACATTTTGCTTAGAAATAATTCTTCTATATACTTAGGAAGAAATCAGCATCTGACAGTGGACTTATTTAAAATAAAAGCACAGTCACCTAAAGCAGTGATTCCCAACCTTTGGTTTTTGGACTTCAATTCCCAGAAGCCTAAGTTAGTACATTGGCTGATCAGTGCTTTGGGGAATTGACTTAGGCTTCTGGGAATTGAAGCCCAAAAACCAAGGGGGGGGATGACCTAAAGGAACTATAAACCAATCCAGCAGTAACTGCCACAGACAATGGCAGAGTAGAGCAAGGAAAAGCCTATTCCTAAAATGGGGGGGGGGGGGGAGAGAAGAGAATCTGCATCTGGCTTGGAATTGTATCTTTCCCAAACCAACTTTTGTAGTTCTTACAAGTGGGATGTAAAAATTTCATGTAAAATGAGACACAGGTAATGTAGTGAATTACCCTTGTAAAATACTTGAGGAAAATAAAGCAACCATGGAAAGTAATAGACTTTTCTTTGTTGGAGGTCTTTTATATAGAGGTTGGATGGCCAATGTTCATAGATACTTTAGGTATGGATTTCCTACTTAGCCCATGTATTGGAAAAGATGAATCTTGGAGTCCCTTCCAATGCTTTAATTCTACAACTCTGTCATTAGTTTCTCGGCTCCAAAGAAACATATAAAAATTACTTAGCACTTTCAGTTTATGTGGGATCCGCGAGCACAATTGGTATACTGTCCCTGACAGAAGCCATAACTTGTGAGATCACTCTGAGCCATTGGCTCCGAGGGGACAGAAATTGGGGAGCAGATTAATAGCCATAGTTAATTCACCCATATCTGACATGACAAGGGGGCCGAGCAAGAGGAGATTGAATGTCTAACTAATCAGTTAGGAAATAGGTAATATCGCACCCGCGGATTACCCCAAGCCCTAACGCCAACATCGGCCATGTTTACTCTTGGGTAAGCTTGGAACAATGGAGTTCCCCTGTCAGTGTTTAATTAACTTCCCCGAGAGAGGTTCCCAATTAACCTGTGTAAACATGTCATGTGGGTCGCAGCTCTTTCTGACGCAGCCTTGAACATAATATATACTGATGATTTTCCCTCAATAAATCACTGGTCTTCGCTCCATCTTGTCTCGCGTCTCCTTCTTGACCAGTCTCCTCTGGGACCCAACAGCCACTTCGCGGCCCCAATCCAACAAGTTTATGTGCCAAACACAAGCAGACATGTTTGCCTTCCATATTAACATTTGAAATTGTGAGTGAGTGGAGTCAATCTTAATTTGACTTCCAAGGCGAGTCCATTCAAAAGAACATCAGTTTCAGACCAACATACTGAAAGAAAGAAAAAACTATGGAATTCTAGCCGAATGAGAATTATACTTCTGGTTTTGAGTCACGAGGTTTTTATAAAAAGACACATGTAGAAAAATAAAGGTACCCTTGCCGGCATGCAGTCATCCATGGAGTTGCGAAGGGTCAGAATCAACTGTGCGACTGAACAACAATAACTATAGAAGAATGGTCACATAGCTAGATTTAAAAATACCTTTTTGGAGCAAAATTTGAAATTAGAGATTAGTATCATATGAACTAATATTAAAAAATGTCCAATATTTTACTTACTTACTTACTTACTTACTTACTTACTTACTTACTTACTTACTTACTTACTTACTTACTTACTTACTTACTTACACAACCAATATGGCAGTACACAAAACTATGTCTCAATTAACACAAAAAGAAAAAAACATTAAAATTTATAATAATATTAACAGTATTTGGGAATAAGTTATTAAAGACAGTTTTGTATAATTCTATTTTCATTGATTTTCTAATTATCAGGAAGGAATGAGCCCGGCGAATATCAGTTGGAAGCTTATTCCATAGATAGGGGGCCGCCGCCATAGATAGGGTAGAATGGATAGCTGTTTTCTGGGAAATATATTTCAATAAGTATCAAGACCTCTAAATCATTAAGAACTTATGTTATTTGATCATATATGCACTTTCTTTCCTCAAAATAGTCCAGCTAATATCACCAAATACCTCATGTCATTATAAAATCCAGGCCATCTTTAAATCTAATCCAACCTTGAACCTAAGAACTCTTTGACATCTGAACCTGTCAGTTGAATATGTAGTTTAATTTAATTTGACCTTGACCATTGTTGTTTCCTATCATTTTTTTTTAAAATTGTATTCAATATTTTAACCTATTTATTTATTTGTTTATTTCATTATTCATCAAGAATTCATGTTTTACACCTGTATATGTTATTCATTTAGAAATAGTAACTGGAATATAAGGACATGGGAATCTTTAGGAGAAAGACAAGCATTCTGATTATTCTTGTCAGGAGTCTCTCACTCTTTCAGACTAAACTACTCTGTGCTATTCTACAGAAAGCAGTCTAAAAGATTTATAGTGCCAGGGCATGCATGAATATTACTCTTCTCACAGAGGATTCTTTTGCTAATTGACTCTGTAGCAAACAGCATTTTGAGATTCACTATACCTCTGTTTATTCAGGCTCAGCTGACAATTAAAATTAGCAATGTGGGATTTAACCCAAACATGGCCTTTCATGCTGCCTCCCTCCCGATGGCACTCTGTGAATCCAGCCTTCTTGTAAGATAAATAATTACCTCAGTTCAGGGAAGGTTCCGGTGTCTGATAAGGCTTCTCACAACAAGACTCACTGAGGCCTTCTCTTCTCCCCTCCCGGAACTCCCTTCCTGACAAAACCCTTTAATTTATGAGTTTGCTGGATCCTTAGAATTCTCCTCTTTCAAGGTTTGGAGGAGAACAAAATAAGCCACTACTATCTTCTTCAAATATAGCAGCTTTTATTGATTACAAAATGAGGTAGATTAATATGCGGATAAAATAGACATTTCAAAATACAAATCATAAAATAAACATGAATAACTAAGCTAGCTAAATAGACTAAGTACAAGGCCAGAAAGACCCCCCCCCATAGGATATTAGACCAGCATTTGTCTAATACCAAAGGTAAAGGAAAAATGGACAGTATCTCACTGGCTTGAGATCACTGACCCCCCTCTTCTCTTAAAGAGAGACAGAGGCTTGGGTTTTTATACCATTCAGCTACTCACACCCACCATTTCAAAAATGTGAAAATTCCCCATTATGTCATCTAAGAGACAGTCAGACTGGACATCAAGGCATCCAGCTGCATCTTCGCCATACCTGTCAAGTTTTGGATTTGGAAATAAGGGAAATTTCCCGGCAAATAAGGGATACTTGACAGCTATGCTTATCCTGTGCTGCCCTCCAATGGCAGCAATAGGGCATTGCAGTCTAATTAACAAGGGATGACGGCGGGAAAGAGGGTAAAATAAGGGGTTTTCCTGGCCAATAAGGGATACTTGACAGCTATGATCTTCGCACCTGTGTGGTACGTGAGATTCTTATCTCAATGTTCCATCTCCTTTATCTTGTGAGATGGATCTATCTGTCAGATTCCCAGACTCCTGTCCTTGAGTCTTGGCGTCAATGTACGTGGGAGAAAAATATCAAACTAACACCTGGGTATGCAACTAACTAATAATTGGCATTACTTCATAAAGCAGTAAATTAGCTAAGCATTCCTAACATCACACAGTAAAATAATGAGAATAAATGTCTTCCTTTGAATTGCCCATGACAATTCTCATGTTTGGGGGGGAAATCTTTAAAGCTCTCGCTTTAAATCGTCAGCATACTTTTCTATCAGAGATGCAGAGGCAACAAAAATAAATAGGAGCAAGCAACAGTTAGGACAGAATGCGGAATGACAGAGTGGTTTGGAATAGGAAAAGGAGTAAGACATGGCTGCATTTGGTCACCCTGCTTATTCAACTTACATGCAGAGAACATGATGTCCAATGCAGGGATGGAGGAATCACATTATGCAGTGGTGTTCTGCTCCCGGTTCCCACTGGATCCCGGGAACTGGTAGTGGAAATTCCCCCAGGCCATGCCCACTTGGCTGGCCACACCTACCTCCATAGCCCATAATGCAGGATGTTTGGCCCCACCCACAGATTTGGCCAGCCCACAGAGTAGGTAGTAAAAAAATTTGCAGTGCATCACTGACAATATGGGATCAAAATTGCTGGGAGAAACATCAACAATTTGAGATATGCAGATGACACTACCCTAATGGCAGAAAGTGAGGAAGACCTAAAGAAGCTCCTGATTCAGTTGAAAGAAGAGAGTGCAAAAGCTGGCTTGAGACTCAACATCAAGAAAACCAAAATACTGTAATGGCAACAGGCCCTATCAGTCCCTGGAAAATAGATGGGGAAGAAGTAGAAGCAGTGACAGATTTTACTTTCTTAGGATAAAAAATCACTGCAGATGGGGATTGCAGCCATGAAATAAAAAGGTGACTTATTCTTGGGAGAGAAGCTGTGAGAAACCTGGAGAATATAGTGAAAAGCAGAGACATCACCTTGCAAACAAAAATTCATATTGTCAAAGCAATGGTATTCCCGATGGTAATGTATGGGTGTGAGAGCTGGACCATTAGGAAAGCTGAACGCAGAAGAATAGATGCCTTTGAGATGTGGTGTTGGACGAGAGTTTTGAGAGTCCCCTGGACAGCGAGGAGAACAAATAGGTCAATCTTAGAAGAAATCAACCCTGACTGCTCCTTAGAAGACCAAATAGTAAAGATGAAGCTAAAGTACTTTGGACATCAAATGAGAAGATAGAGTTCACTTGAGAAAGCCTTGATGCTGGAAAAGGTGGAGGGCAAAAGAAGAAGGGGGGCATCCAAAGATGAGATAGCTAGGTGGGATTGTAGATGCAACGGCACAGAGCTGGGCAGTTTGAAGAGGATGGTGGAGGACGACGGAGTTGACTAGAGGACAATGGTCCATAGGGTCACAAAGGGTCAGAATTGACTGTGCGACTGATCAACAACAAAGAGAATATGAAAATACCTGAGATAATTTTAGTTAGAAAACAAAAATGGAGGGGGGAGCACTTTTTTAAAACTATTAGTCCTCTCTGTACTAGAAAAGGTTAATTTATATGCCAACTATGGTTGCTTAATTTACACTGATGATAGGGACATGACATCACCATAGAAGCAGATCATTGCTCATTAGAGACCCTGATTTGATTTCTCATGAAATCCCTCATTGTGTGCATGTTTGGTGGTTTGACATGCAACCCAGAATCCAAGCAGCAGTTAGAAAGCTAGGTGGGTGGAAAACTAAAAAATATTATTTGAATGACTGAATTGTGAACTCAATCGTAGTACTGCACATAAATTCTTGCATTAAGTCTCTGCTTAGAATATAGGCTTTAAACCAGTGGTTCCCAACATGGGGCCCACACCCGACAGGGAGACTTCAATTCCTAGAAGCCATTGGTTGATTGGTACTTTGGGGATTTGACTTAGGCTTCTGGGAGTTAAAGGCTGGGAAACACAGCTCTAAACCTTAGATCAGGGGTACTCAACCTTTTCAAACTGCAGGCTGGACCATGCCCCCTCAGACAATTGAGTGGGTTGGACTGGTGGTTCCCCCTTGCCACAAACGCTTCCATAAAATGTGTCCATGGCTGTCGTAAACAATTTATGGCTGTTTTTTTTCCACTTCCATGTGTGCATTTACGGCTGTTTTTGCTGATTCCATAGCTTCCCCCATTTCCGCTAGTGCATTTATGGCTATTTTGGCCACTTGTGGTGGCAGCAGTGGCAGGAGCAAGGGCAGCAGGCCACATGAAATGGTGTCACATGCTGGGTCTGGCCCACGGGCTGTAGGTTGATAACCCCTGCCTTAGATGCACTCTTGCCTTATTTTATGGAAGCGTTTATCAAGCATACAGAGTGATCAGTATTGACTATGTGGCCTCGGCGCCCGCAGTTGTGGCACTCGGCCTTCCTGAACGGGCACTTGATGCGGTCATGGGACGCCCCGCAGCCATCGCAACGCCGGCCATCCTACCGCACCTTCCGGATGTCCTCGTCCTCGCTGCTCTCCGTGGAGGAGTGTGGTGCCTGCCTGGCCGCTTGCACTGAGCCCGCTGCCTTATCGGGTTGTGGGGGCCTTGCTCTGAACCCCTTAACCCCGGCCCTCGTGGCTTCCGCCGCCTGCGCCTCCTTCATGACCTCTTGCAGCGTCGGGGGCGGCTCCTTGTTCATCAGCTTTCGCTGAACCTCCTCGTCCCACAGGCCTCACAGCATGCGGTCCCTGAGGGCGATTTCCAGGTTCTCCCACTTGCATGGGCTGGCGGCCAACCGGAGGGCCGCTGCGAAGGCAGCCACGGACTCACCAGGCGCTTGGACTCTCTTCCAGAACGCGTCCCGAGCCGAAAACATTGAAACCGAGGGCTGGAAATGGTCGCGCATCGCTTTCAGGAGCTGCTTGACCGGTACTTCGTTCACCTTCTTCGGAGACACCAGGTCCACCAATACCTTCATGGCGGGGAACCCGAGCATCCTGATAAGCATGGCCCTCTTCTTCCCCTCGTCTGAGATATCGGACACCATCAGTGCGCTTTGGAAGTCCATCTCGAACAGCTCCCATTCTTCCGGTTTGTTGATGTTGAAACCGGCCTGCGTTGTCTTGATTCCGTGGGGATCCATTTATCCCATCCTTCGTCGCCAATTTGTTGTATGAGAACCAAGGCAATAGAAACAGCCGAAAGGTTGGCTTAACACATCTTTATTGCATGATGGTCCGGGGGAACATGTGGTAATGGCGGATGAACAGCTCAATATATACTGTGGCTATACATTTGAATGTGGCTCCTCGATAGCCCATTGGCTACTGTCTGTGTGACGTCATTCCCCGTCACGCCCTTCTTGTCCAGGTGAGGTGGTGGCGGGAATCTTCCCACGCTGTAGGTATTTGGGGAATTGGAACCATGTGAGCTGGGCGCTCGCTATTGCCCCTAGTGGTCACTAGCTCGCGTCCTGATACAGAAGGTTACAGTGTTACAGCTGGTGGTTATTATATCCACTCATCCGAGTGTTACATTACTTAAAGGCACATTGACTTTGCGGGCCCTTTCAGAGGATCTCTTTTCCTCCTCATAGTGGATGCTTACTCCAAGTGGTTAGAGGTTATCCCAGTTGCGAACACCTCCTCAGCCGCAACAATTAAACAATTGCGCAGGGTGTTCAGTTCGTTCGGTATACCCGACACGCTTGTTAGCGATAACGCTAGTTGCTTCACGTCCGCCGAATTCAGGGCATTCACCGACATCAACGCCATCCGGCACATCACCTCCGCGCCTTTCCACCCGGCGACGAATGGTCAGGTAGAACGCCTCGTGCGTACCACCAAAGATGCACTGAGGCGCATGGGCCCCGGGGATTTAAACCTGCAGTTGTGCCAGTTTTTGCTGGGATATAGGGTGACCCCCCTAGCATCAGGATACTCACCCGCAGAGCTCCTAATGCGCAGAAAACTGACTACGGTACTGACCAGGCTAGACCCTACGAGGGTGGAAGACACTGGGAGGAACATCGGGTTAGCGGGCACAAAGAGTTTCGAAATAGGCGCCCCGGTCCATTGCAGAAACTACGCTAGCGCAGGGCCAGCCTGGGTTCCGGGCGTAGTCATTGGGCAAACGGGTCCCGTGTCATACTGCGTCGAGACCAGCACAGGTCTACTCTGGAGGCGGCACGCGGACCAACTCCGGCGCCGGGTCTCCGGAAACCAGAGCGCGGACAGCGCGGAACAGGATTCAACGTTAGGGTTCTCCCCCACCCGTTCAGCCCAAGGGGAAGAAGAGGGGGGCCAGTGGTCCCCACCAAGGGGGGAAGGGAATAAGTTTGTCCCCATAGATATCCTGAGGGATACCCCCACAGATACCCCAGAAGATGAGTTTGAGTTTGAGTTACAAAACCGGGGGGTTTTTTCGGAGTGGTCCCCCACCCATCCAGGCGAGAAGCGGGGTTTTTCGTTAGCCCCCAGTGCCCCCGGTTTTCCCACAATGGAGTTTACCCCTACCCCGAAAGCCGCGGAACCGCGGCAAGTCGCTAACGAGTCTCCCTCTCCCATTGCAGGACAAGAGACCAGGGAACACAGAAGTGATAGCGCCCCCGGGACAAGCCAGCCAGCCTTGCGCCCAAAACGCGCTTGCAATAAACCATATTGGATGAGAGACTTCGTCTCATCCTAGGGGGGAGGGATGTTGTGTTTGGAATATTGTGCCTTTAAGTAATGTAACACTCGGATGAGTGACCACTAGGGGCAATAGCGAGCGCCCAGCTCACATGGTTCCAATTCCCCAAATACCTACAGCGCAGGAAGATTCCCGCCATCACCTCACCTGGACAAGAAGGGCGTGACGGGGAATGACGTCACGCAGACAGTAGCCAATGGGCTATCGAGGAGCCACATTCAAATGTATAGCCACAGTATATATTGAGCTGTTCATCCGCCATTACCACATGTTCCCCCGGACCATCATGCAATAAAGATGTGTTAAGCCAACCTTTCGGCTGTTTCTATTGTCTTGGTTCTCATACACCAAAGCACTGAAGACTAGCATAGTGTTAACACACTTTGTTATAATTTGCTCTCTTTGTTGAAATAGATTATGACATTTATGCTCTTTAAAATTTTGTTTTGTATGTTTAGATACCATCTTTTAATAGAAATGTTGTTCTCTCTAGTATCAAATAAGGTAAAGGTAAAGGTCACCCTTGCTCAAAAGCCATTTGTATCCAACTCTAGGGTTCAGTCTGTTTAAATTGAGACATGCAGACAAGCCTTTGGTACTGCTGATTGTGACTAACTGAGATGGTAACATGGATAAGTCATGGTAACTGCCCCAGCACCTCAACAATTAACCACAAATAGGTACAGCAAGTTACAAAAAAAAAAACTTGAATTCTAATAGGGTTCTAGTCAGAATCTATTTCAAAGTCACAAAACACAAAGGAGAGACACCAAGAGGATACAGTGACTTAAGTAAAGTTTTCCATTTGTAATATGTGAAAGAATAATTCTTCCATATTGTGTTATTCATAGTTTGTAGCTGAAAAGCCTCCACTACCTTCCCACAGCACTCATCATCGTGACTTCTTTGCCCTTGTGAAACAAAACTGGAAAGAGAGGATTAGTGTGGCAGTTCTGTTCTGATTATGCTCTTGAGTCCAATCCAAAAACCTTTGTCTTCCATATGAAATAAAAGCCAGCTGTTCACTTAGCAAAAAAAGTCATCTTCTCGCAGTCTGCTGTGCTATGATCGGTAAAATGGTGGAAGACAGTTTTGGTAGGAAGCAACCTACAGCTCAAAGCATACATATTCCTTTCTTTTAAAGATAAAGAAAAGTTTAGATTCCCCACATGAAAAGAGCCTCATCCGGGCATCTCCTGAGTGGAGTTTCTCCAGCAAAACTCCTTTCAGCCCAAAGTAATCTCTGGCATGAAATTATTATTAACATCTTCAATTCATGTCAATTGCATAAAGCAATGGATATAGCATTCATATGTGTCATAAAATCAGTATTAATGAAAGCTATTAGTGTAACCACAGGCATTGGTGTAGGTGAGAGCTTTTTTGTGGTGTGAGGGCTTGAGTGGTCTAACTAGACAGTGTTGCTTATATCTTGTCATGATGTTAAGCCGGGACTAAAAATCACTAAAGTGACCTCCAACAGATCCCTTGGACAAGGTGAAAGCGGAGGGCACATGTCATGGTCCGCCTAGCCAGCAGGTGATGTGATATTCAAATGGCTTTTAAAAACCACATGCAAGTGGACTTGATTTCTCAATGCTGTCGCAGAGTTGTCTACCAATGTGTGGCAATATAAAAACTGCTAGCTCTTCTGCCTGATCCTGTGCACATGTGCTTTGAAGCACAACCTTCCTAAGTCTGGGGTAGAAGTGCTGGTTTATTCTCAGGTTAAGTGCAATCTGGAGGTAAGTGTGGCTTTCTCTCTTTTTTTAAAAAAATTATTTATTAAACTTAGACAAATAAAACTAAAATACATAAGCACTACAACTTAAAGAATCACATTATAATCAAAAGGGAAGAAATATACAAGATTAATATCAGACTTGACAGTGCATTCATTACAGACATAATCTTTCCCATGTTAATATCAGATTTTAGGATGACACCCTAAGATACATTTCCTCTCCCTAGGGTTACAACTATATATGAAAGAGGACTAGCCAACCATATCTGACTCTAGGGTGTGGTGATCATCTCCATTTACAGTCAAAAACCCAACGCTGTCTGTGGAGACGGCATTGGTTGTGCTGATGGATAATCTCTGGCGGGAGCGGGACGGCAGACATCCATCTGTCCTTGCTCTCCTTGACCTCTCAGCAGCTTTCGATACCGTCGATCATGGTATCCTTCTGGGATTGCTCAAGGGGTTGGTGATCCAGGGCACTGTGTTGTCCTGGTTCTCCTCATTCCTAAAGGGCCAGACCCAGTCGGTGTGATTGGAGAGTGAGAGGTCCAGCCCTAGGCCCCTCCAATATGGGGTGCCTCAGGGTCCGGTGCTTTCTCCTCTCCTATTTAACATCTACATGAAGCCGCTGGGTGAGATCATCCGTTCCCATGGGATGCGGTACCACAAGTATGCGGATGACATTCAGTTGTACATCTTGGCCCGTGGGGACCCCAGCGATGCTGTCAAAGTCCTGTCTGAATGTCTGAAGGCTGTGGGGGTCTGGATGGGGGCAATTGAATCCCAGCAAGACTGAGTGGCTGTGGGTTCGGGGTCCTACGCCATTCCGGGAGCTGCCATCCTTGGTCTGGCTACTTTGCCCCAGATAGACCCAGTGCACAACTTGGGGGTCCTCCTGGACTCTCGACTGCTACTAGAAGAGCAGGTGGCAGTCGTGGCCAGGAGGGCCTTTTCACAACTTCATGTGATACGCCAGTTGCGCCCTCTCCTAGATAGGGACTCCCTGTTTATGGTCAAACATGCCCTGATCACCTCCAGACTAGACTAGTGTAATGCACTCTACATGGGGCTGCCCTTGATGACCATTCGGAGGCTGCAGCTGGTCCAGAATGCTGCAGCCTAGGTAGTGATGGGGTGTAGGCATTATGCCCATGCCTCGCCCCTGCTCCAGGAGCTGCACTGGTTACCAGTTTGCCTCCGAGTGAATTCAAGGTGCTTGTTATGACCTTTAAAGCCCTAGATGATAGTGAACAAGGATACCTAAGAGACCGCATCGTCCTAAGAACATCTGTCCATCCAACCAGAACAGACCGGAGAGGCTCCTTAATTGTTCCATCACCCAGGGGGCCCACCTCTCTGGCACAAGGAAAAGGGCCTTTTCCGTGTTCGCTCCGGCCCTTTGGAACCTCCTGCCAGTGTCGCTACGGTTGCAGATGGAGCTGCTGCCCTTCAGGAAAGGACTTAAGACCTGGCTGGCGGGGCAGGTGTGGAGCCCTGAGAGCAATGTGGCTCCTGCCCACTGGCTTTTACCATGAGATGTACCGTCTCTCTGCTTCTTGGGGTAGGTGGGATTTTTAATGTGGGTAGGGTTTTTTAAATTGCTTTTACTGTATGGGGTTTTAGATTGTGTAAGCCGCCCTGAGCCGGGCTTACCTGAGTGGGCGGCGAACAAGTCGAAATATTAAATTAAATTAAATTTCTGTGGTCATGTAGCAAGCATGACTAGATCTCAGAGCACATGGAATGCTGTTCCTTTCCAACTGAAATGGTACCTGTTTACCTACTTGCAATTTACTGCTTGGCAAGAGTTGGGACAGATGACAGGAGCTCACTCTATCATACAGCACTCGGGTCTTGAACTGCTGACCTGCCGACCTTCTAGTCATCAAGCTCAGCATCTTAACCACTACCAAAGTTCAAATACAGGTTTATGCTGTGCTTAGTGCTGCTGTCCATGCCTTTTCATGCTGAGATAATAGCAAGGTAGACAAAAGGAGAGTCCTTTTTTTAACCACAGGACAGCAGCTTGAGAGGTGAAAAACAAAAAAATGAAATGTTGCTTTAAAAAAATGTATTCCTAAAGGTAATCAACTTCAAAAGAGTGTTGGGAGTAAAATAGTAACAATCAATGTCTAAAAATTAACTTTCCAAACACTGATAAAGGCAGAAGTTTCCATCTCAACAGAACTCATAGTAAGGGAGAATTTGAGCAACATTATGTTTAAATATTACAATTGCATGGAAGCAGCAGGGGCAGCATTGTCATTACACATTTATTTCTACACATTTCTTTCAGTGTAGGGTTTCACAAAATTTTCATTGCAGGATTCATAGTGGAATATCCTGTGTTGTAAAATTTGGGGCAACTTTTCCCCATGTGTTTCCACTTAGTTTCTGGAACATCTCACATGGAAACATCTCAGGCAGTGGAAGCCCTAATATTTGAGAACAGGTCCACAGTACTTCAGTGCCCAAGAAAAAGTTTACTCAGTACTAAAAGAAAGAGACACAGATACATAATTATTTGTAAAATTAGGAGGTAGGAGGAGACCCAGCAAAGAAATCTGATAATATAGTGGTGATTACAGAACATGAAAGTAAATCAATAGACACTGCAATAGAAATAGATCCATTATCTTCATTATAATGGTAACTAGGGTAAAATCTAGAAAGCTGCTCTGCTAGCAGTTTTCAAATGGATGGAAAAGACCTGTCAGCAAGCTAAAGAAATACCTTGCATGAATCAAAGATCTGATCCCGGGATAAGGGACTGAAGCAATACCATCGTCTACCAAATGTTTAGTGCTAAAGTATAAGCCACATTGAATCCAGATATTACGGCTCACCCCAACATGTTTTCAGATCAAAAACTTTGAATCCATAGCACAAAGAATGCAATTTCCGTCACTTCCAAGTAATGACAGATTGGGAATTGGGAAAACTGGCTTCCAAATTAGGTGATAGCAATTCCAGACAGATTTGAACTCACACAAAGTTTTCAAATAATAAGATACGTAGTCAAATTCATCCTAGCAGAAAAATCCTGTATAATATTTTTATGTTTTAGATCATGATTTTAAAAACCTTATTAGAAATGAAAAGATATCCACCAAAGAAACTTCATAACTTTAGTTGTTGTGAGCAGCCTTGAGTCCCCAATGGGAAGAGAGGCAGAATAAATAAAATAAATGAAGTCTAGTTTTATGTCCACCATATTGTAATGATATGGTACTGCAGTGGCTCAAGCGGCTAAAATGCTGACTGGGAGGCAGAAAGTCAGCAGTTTGATTCCCGAGTACTGCAGGATGGAATGAGCTTCTGTCTTTGTCCCAGCTTCTGTCAACCTAGCAGTTTGAACGCAAGAAATTGCAAGTAGATAAATAGGGACCACTTCTGTGGGAAGGTAACAGCGTTCCATGTGCTCCAGTGTCTAGTCATGCCTGCCATATGACCACGGAAACGTCTGCAAAAGCAGACAGCACTGGCTCTTCAGCTTTGAAACAAAGATGAGCACTGAACCCTCGAGTCGGATACGACTGGCTTTCGGGCAAGAGAAACCTTTAACCTTATTGTAATGATAGAGATCACTATGATTCTCAATATGGATTGAACTTCAAAAACAACTACTACTATTTATTCTATAAATTCTATAAAAGAAATTATCTTGCTGATTTTTCTTGAATAGCAGAACTTTGCAAAGTCTGCAGGCACACATTTTACATAAAGGAGTTTTTACCTTGCTGTGAAAATCTAAGGCTCTACTATCTAAGAAACACTTTGTTTAGCTAGCAGAAAAGCTACATAACATTTTTCAACAACCAACATTACTACGTTACAGTAAGAATGTACAACATAACAACATCACAGATAGAGCCATTAAAATGTTCAGAATTCTTGGCTGCCAATGAGCTCTTAATAAGCACAATATGCAATATTAATATTGCTTTATGGGCAATTCCAGTCTAGACATGCAATCTAGAAAGTGAGAGACACTAGGAAAATGTTGCATCTATGGCGGGGGCAGCTAGGGGAAAACAGGAGCAACAAATGAATGTTATCATGACCATTCTGAGATGACAGAAGTGATATGTACATTTCTTGATATAACACTGAGAATTCGATTAATGTGTGAATTTGTCACAGAGTACAGTACTTATACTGTAACCATATAAATGAAGTGACATTAATAGCAATTTTTAACCATTTTAAAGATTAAAAAGTATATTTTCGTAGATGTCAGGAAGTGCACAGAGTCTTCAAAAAATGCAGAAGAGGATTGATTTATTATACCAACCACCAACCAGTGTCCACCTTGTTAAAAAACCTCTGTCATGCACCTTCAAATAAACCTTAAAATGTCTCAAACATTGTAAACTTCCATTGGAATGGTTCATCCTACAACCTGATCATTTGAGTTGCCCCTTTATGTGCCTTTTTAAGCTTTGCAGCAGTGTTTCCCAACCTTTAATTTTGGGACTTCAATTCCTAGAAGCTTAAATCAATTCACCAAAGCACTGATCAGCCAATGTACTGACTTAGGCTTCTGGAATTAAAATCCCTCTGTGGGGCACTGGGAACCACTGGGTAAGAGCATGAAAGTAATTGTGGATGCATGGAGGGAAATAGCTAAAGTAGGAGTCTGCTCTAAGTATATCAGCTTCCCAAAAAGCCTGGGAAAATGCTTTTTCAATTAAAATATCAAGAATTCTTGGGGATTTTAGCATTTATTGTCCAAAAAGTAGCATTTACATGATTTAGAGTCCTTACAATCAAAATTCTAAACCCTGCATCTGTTTTAACTCATTCACCATTATCACCACAAGTAGTAATAAGTAGTAATAAGACAGAATCAGGTGCCAGGAACATGATATAGATATATATGCACGTGAGGCTAATATCCTTTTCAGTACAATAACACACAATATGTTAAGAGCGGTTTCATGCCATTGGTGTGCATCAAAGTATTGCAACATACTTTCCCAGCTTTCTATTCTCCCTAATGATTTTCTTATTAATAAATAAAGCTTAAGTACTTACTTCCTAACAAAGAGCTAAACTGCAAACTATAGTATGCTTAAACTAGATCTTTTTAGTCTGAAGTGAAAACAACCAAAGAGTCTCTGATGAGTAATGTATCTCTGATTGGAATCATAGCATTAACATCAACTTCCTGCTGAAGATCTTCCTAGCTGCTGCTTCCCCCTAAAATATGCTATTCACATATTTTTATAAGAAAATGCCATGACCCCCTAATCTGAATTGCGGATTCCCCATGCCCATCTGGCATGGAAACGGCCCTTGCAGAGGCCACTTAGGTGAGAAGGCTCCCGGCCGTGGTTTCTGCGGGCAGAGAAATTAAGGGGGGTGGATTAATGATAGGGTTTGATTCACCCAATTCCTTGACCTGACCAGCGGTTCTGCTGAGAGAGCGAATATCTAACTCCGTTACCCATTAAGGTAATCACTCATCTCCAAGGAGAGCCTAATCCTTAGTGCAAATAGAAGCCATATTTACTCTGGCGTAAACCTCAGACAATAGTTTTCCTCTGTCAGTGTTTGCCCTAGTTAATTAACTTCCCCAAGAGAGGTTCTCAATTAACCTGGGTAAATGGGTGATGTGATTTTCTGTCAGATGACCATTCTACCATGCGCAGCCTTGGACATAATATATACTGATGATTTTCCCTCAATAAATCACTGGTCTTCGCTCCATCTTGCCTCGTGTCGTTCCTTTGACCAGTCTCCTCCGGGACCTCAAGGGCCGCTTTACGGCCCCGATTCCTACATCTGGTGACCCTGACGTGATCTTACCCATGAGTAAGCGATCACACGGTCCGGTTCTGCGCTCGAACCGCGTCCACTCATCCCGGAGGACAGCGCGGCAGCCCGGTCGGTAAGCCAGCCGATCGGGAAGACGGCCCAAGCGGCGAGGCATTACAGAAGAGGCATCCTACAGCTTGCTCCCGACTTTCGCGGCGGCTTGCAGGTTACGGAAAAACACGTTCCGCTCAGGGTCAGCTGTGAACCCCTGACAGCGCAGAGGCCACCGAGGGCCCGTGGCAGCAGTCCACGCTCCGAGCTCTACCCAGAGAATCGTCGCCAGAGCCTATTACCTTGCCCAAAGACGCGTCGACTCGTCCCGAGGAGGAAACTTCGGAGGACCCACGCAGGTAATATGGGGACTTGTCCTCAGCGACAAGGTCCATCCGCTAGCCAAAGAACTCATGAGGAAGGGTTCAGAATCCTGGCCAGGGTAAATCAGTTACGCTTTCCCAGTGGAGAGCTTGCGAGACTTTTGGTGTATCTAAGGGAACACTGCCTGCTTTACCCAGAAGTAGGTACGTTAACCCTTAAGCTTTGGGATCAGATAGGAGACTGCATTCAGCAACCCCCGAAAGCTCCAGAGGGCATAATTCGCACATGGAGCAAATGTAGGAAGCTCTCAGTAGAGGATGACCCAGTCCGGATAGAGACCCAGAAACCCCCAGCGCAGTCAGAACCATCAGCCCCAAGGAGTCTCTATCCGTCATTTCAGCTTAAGCAGGGCAGGGTAGGGAGCATTCCCTCAGTGGCAGCTGCAGATGTCACTGAAGGAATTCATGGCATGAGAAGCCCTGGCACTTCTCTGACAGTTAAAAGTCCCCTGCCAATTAAGAACTCCATTCAGCGCATGGGTGAGGAAGATCCATTCACGGGGAAATTGCCAGTGGCACAATTAGCTAGCGCCCAACTGCTGTGCTCAGCCTATCTGAAGGCAGACACACGTTCAGGCAGGGCTGCTCAGCGTCCACTGCTCACGGAAATCTGCACGGCCCCTGGCCACGCAGGGCTCCAGAGCAGACCCATTACCACACTCAGGCGCAGAGCAGTGCCAAAACCCCAAGGCGCCTGCTTCCAGTGTGGTAAAATGAGACACCTTAGAAGAGAAAGCCAATCTAGACCAGGCAGATCTTCAAAAGGTTGTCTTAATGCCAAATGGCCACGCTGGCATGCATCTGGCCCAGGCTAGAAAGGAGGCAGCCATCGCCCTGGCTATGCCAGAAGAACCATCCCAGCAATAGTACCCCGAGTTCCCCCAGGGCACAGGCAGAACCTACTTGTCTCACCTTGGGAGTAGCCCAGAGAAACTCGCCCCTAAGTAGAAGCACCCAGATGGTTGTAAATATCCAGCTGTGTATAAAGTCATCTCCTCATGTGTAGGATAGAATGCTGCAGATCAGGGGAGGAATGTGCGAATGCGTAAATAAATGTGTGTATGCGTGGTGCACCACTGAATGTATGACTGCAAGAACTGTGTATGATTGCAAAAGCCTTGTCTCTATGACCACAGTATGACTGAAAAAGTGTTCCTTGTGTGTAACTGCGTGGTAATGTCACTGTGAAATATGTGTTAAACAGTTTGCACTCTGCTCATGGGCAGGAACTATTTAAAGTTTGAGAAAGCAGGATGTACAAAACCCTTACAAAACCCTTTGCCTTGCCTGCTTAGCAGCTTAAGCAGGAGAGGGGGGGGGGGGGAATCCTAACCTGCAATAGGGCAGGGTGGTTCCCCCTTCTTCCCTTGAGACTTTTCTCTTTGTCAAAGGATTAAGCCACTCTTGGAAACCGGTTTTGCAATCCGTGCCACTCAGGAAAACAGATTTTTCTTTTCAGAAGCGCGATCTGAAAACAAAAATCACTTCTATGAGTTTTCCTCACTAGATCATAAGCTATGGGGCCCCTCCCTACGTATGTGTTCCTCAAACCCCCATCTCTGTGTTTTAAGGTTTTTTGAATGTCTCTTAGTGTCTTGAAGTCACGTATCTCACTAGGAGTGAGAGAATTGCATTGGCTTCATGTGTGTATTGTGTTATCATCTTGTAACCTTGGTTCTCAACCTTTTAAAGTCAGGGGCCAAGTTCCGGGGCCTCAGGCAGCTCTGGGGGTCCGGACAGTCATCCTGCCCTTCCTTCACCACATAGCCCTCCTTGGCTTGGTGGGGGTAGTGGCAGAGCAACATGGGCCACATCTGGCCCACTTGCCCACATCTGGCCGCAGGTTGAGAATCGTTCTAACTCTCCCTCATTCTCTTAGGAAAGATACTGTTCTGGTATTTTGACTTTAATCTGTGCAAAGTAACTCACTCATTGTACCCCTTTCACAGGAAAAAGCACGCAAACATTCTTGCGCTCTGTATATTCAGAAAATGCTTACCCTTTTTTACAGGAACAAAATTCCTCTCCAGGCCTTAATTGTACCCAATTTATTTATTTCTACAGCCTTACACTCCTTCCTTTCACAGGCTCCAGAGTTAATTATTTCTTAACAGGAGGACCCGGTTGTCTTAGTTACCTGACCTAATCTGATTTCGTTATGATAAGAGTTGTTGCATTCTCATTGTGCTAACTCCTGACTTGTCTTTCCTCCTTTCCTCCTTTCGCCAGTGGAACTCCCTGCTGGAAATGTTTAACTTGTGTGTGTTTTCATTTTTTGTGTATTATTTCCTTACAGCTGGCACGTCATAGTTGGCTTGTTTTAATAAGTCTTAGTCGGTCATTTTAAGTATGGCACCTGGCCCACAGCACCCTCTCTAGTGAGCAGACACATTTTGCAAACTCCAGAGCACAGAGGAAGGATTAGTCCCTAAACTCCTGAGCATGTGCAGAGTGCCACCCATTAGCCAGGACTGCCTAGGACCATTTTAAGAGTGCAGTCAGGTCACACCTTCAATCAGATACAGGCATTTTTAGGCCACCCCTTCCCTTTTGGCTGCTAGTCTAAGCACAGGCAAAAGGCTAAGCCACCATCTGGCACTCTTCTAAACGTGTGCACGCACGCCATGGGCGGATGTGCGCAGGGGGGCCTTCTTGAGAAATTTACCCAAGGGAAGCCTGGCGCTTCATGCGCCAAGGTTTGCCATAAGACCCCAGACTCGTCTCGCTTCAAACGCAGACAGTCACCTTGTGTGAATTAACGTCACTGGTTCCTCTTCGGGGGGCTAGGACAGTTTTCACTTATGGGGGTCGCACATATTAGGTTCTTACTTGGCAAGAGGACCAAGCTTGGCGCACGCTCCTGACTCTTCCGCAAGTGGGCAGAGTTGGCAGCCGTGAACCTCGCTTTGCGCACCTTTGCCAAAGAACGCTCCAACATAATTGCTGACAGCCAGTTTCCTAGGAATTTGCTTCACAGTCTACCGGGAGCATACATCACTCCCGCGTTAGACAAAAATTTGCTAAGTTTGTTCCTCACAACTCCAATTCAGAGTCACGCACTCCAATTCAGAATGCCAAAGCGCACGCAAGGCATTTCAACCTGCCACTTTCCCAAGCCCAAGGCATAGTTCGCTCTTGCCAGCATCGTGCAGGGGCACCGGGGGGGCCCTCGTGGGGGGTCAACCCACGAGGGACAGAGGCCATTCAGGTGTGGCAAATGGACGTCACACATCCCCACATTTTGGCAAATGGCAGTACATGCACGTTTGCATTAATACCTTCCCACAGTTTGTTTGGGCAACAGCACAGAAGGGAGAAACGGCTCCCCATGTGGAGCAGCATCTCCTTTCCCACGGCCAAGGGCGAACCTCGGCACACGAAGTCCGATGACGCCCCAGCTTATAGCTCCAGGCAGCTGGCCACCTTCAGGGCCACCTGGGATATTAAGCACATTTTTGGCGTTCCGTACAATCTGCAGGGGCAAGCGATTGTGGAACGGGCCTATCGGACGCTTAAGTCCTACATTGACAAACAAACAGAAAGGGGGGACCAACATCCCATGGTTGCACAGCAATTGCTATCCTATCGGTGCAAAAACTAACTAACTCTTTCAGAATTTTTATCTCCCAAACAAGTCTCTTCCCCATGCAGGTCCCAGAGGCCAGAATCAGACCCGGATGATTGCAAAGAGCGGCACCAGTCACTGTCCTGGATGTCATCAGCTGTCCGTCTTCCTTTATGACTTACATCTCCAAAGACATTTCTATGAACATTTTGCACACTTAGTGCCACTTCTAAAGACCGTGCTTTTCCCCAAAACAAGACTTTTCCAAACTCAAGTTGCACATGAAGCCCCACCAAGAAGGGAAGCCTCATCTTCGAAAAGCTTATCTGTAGTTGCTCTTTATTTATTCATGCCTTGTACAATGCTCCAGTTGGGATTTGCAAGGGACACTTGAATTTCTGTATATTGTTAATAACGGCCAGCTTCCACCAAAGGAAGCCAGACCGGCCCATGTTTGCACCGGCCCATTGCTTGGAAAGATTGAGCACCCGGTAGCCGGCTATCTCCAGCCATTGTAAGTTTCACACCTCCCCATAGGTGCTAGAAAGACATTTGCACAACACCAGAAGTTGCAGAGATAGCTTAGAATCACCCCAGGTCACAGTATCAATAACACATCTCGTTATCTTGCCTTGCTACAGAAAGCAGTCTGGATTCAGACCCACAGCTCTGAAAAACCAGGCGGCAGTCAGTATATTTCAGCGTGCCCGGCTTAGCCATAGGCAACGCTAGGAGAATTGGCCAATTGGCTTGCGGATTAGCAAAAGCCATTGACCATACCTCCTCAGCAATAGCGCTGCTCAACCAGGAGCAGACAGAGCTTCGCCATGCCATACTGGATAATCAAGCAGCCATCGATTACCCCCTGTGGTTACATCATTTGGGTTGCGAGTCTGTCCACAGCATGTGTTGCTTAAATCTCACAGACAATACCCACAAGATACAGAGCCAGCTCACGGACCTCCACACCCTAGTTAAGAACATCAAGGAGGATTCTTCATGGGGGTGGTAGGACTCCTTGTGGCCGTGGTTCCCATGGGGTTGGCTTCAGACGACACTCAAAGTGATTGTGGGGGTGGTAATACTGGGCACAACAGTGTGTTGTTTCGTGCAATGTATTCCCTCACTGCTATCGAGATGTCCCCCATGGAAGGAACCCCGAAGCGTCATTCCCGCTCAGCAGCTGATGCCTCTCTTGCGCAGAGTCGCCGGTCAGGCTCTTAAATAAAACAGAAAGGGGAGATGCGGATTCCCCATGCCCATCTGGCATGGAAACGGCCCTTGCAGAGGCCACTTAGGTGAGAAGGCTCCCGGCTGTGGTTTCTGCGGGCAGAGAAATTAAGGGGGGTGGATTAATGATAGGGTTTGATTCACCCAATTCCTTGACCTGACCAGCGGTTCTGCTGAGAGAGCGAATATCTAACTCCGTTACCCATTAAGGTAATCACTCATCTCCAAGGAGAGCCTAATCCTTAGTGCAAATAGAAGCCATATTTACTCTGGCGTAAACCTCAGACAATAGTTTTCCTCTGTCAGTGTTTGCCCTAGTTAATTAACTTCCCCAAGAGAGGTTCTCAATTAACCTGGGTAAATGGGTGATGTGATTTTCTGTCAGATGACCATTCTACCATGCGCAGCCTTGGACATAATATATACTGATGATTTTCCCTCAATAAATCACTGGTCTTCGCTCCATCTTGCCTCGTGTCGTTCCTTTGACCAGTCTCCTCCGGGACCTCAAGGGCCGCTTTACGGCCCCGGTTCCTACACTGAATCATGTTCTAGAATAGGTTCCTACAGTTTCATTTTCTTTTTCAGAATAAACACATATTAAGGTCAGTAAAATTCATAACATAAGAATCATAACCTACAGCTTGGCTTTGGTTGATATTTGTTCACTGATTTCCCCATCCAACCTAGGTCTTCTTGTAGTCAGTGCTGGATTAAGCCAGCACAAGGCCTGTAGCAAATCGTGTCAAGAGGCCCTTGCTCAACACAAATTCATGCTACTATGGAGTAGCGCATATGATGTGCACGCAGACAAATACGGTTCTGCCTGCGTGCACATCTTTCCTCTTTGGTGCACATTGAATGCTCCAATGAGGCATTGGTGAGTCTCTCAGAGTGAACATTTTTTGAATATCCATGTGAATGCACAGAATATTTAAATATGGATTTTCATTCTAACTGAGTGTGGGAGCCAGGGCCTCCAGAGACACGGGGTCTGTAGCATTTGCTTCTCCTGCTATATGGCTAATCCGGCACTGCTTGTAGTTGTGGTGTGAGAATCTGGAAGGTATCAAATTGGCAAAGGCTGTCCTATCTAGAGTCAACAGTCTAGCTCACTGGTGGCCAAATTTTTCAGTCCATGGGCCAGTCATGTGGTTCAGCGGGCTGGCCATGTGGTTCCTCACAGCTGCCGTAAATGCACCTGCGGCTTTTGTAAACACGTTTATGACAGCCGCAGGTGCATTTATGGCAGCATTTTGCACATGCACGGGCACATTTTACTTCCGCTTCCGGGACCGTCAAGGCCGATGCAGGCCAGATGAATTGGCATCGGGGCCGGATCCAGCCCATGGGCCGTAGTTTGGCCATCTCTGGTCTAGCTGCTACATTACTCTGGCTGTAATGGACAGTGGCTGTAGTAACCTGTGTGAACTCACATTGCCAAATTTTTATACCAAATATGAGTTTTAACATACTAACTTGCATAAAGGTAATAAAACTGGTAGGTTACAATGTCTTCTCTGCAGCCATACTGTCTTTGGGTTTATTCTTTGTTCATCAGACAAAACAAATACATATACTAAAACGGATCCAAACATCTGAAATATAAATTTAAATAGCTTAACCAAAAACAGGCAATTCCCACAGAGTTTCTGTTGGAGATAAAATGGGTAGTGCTTGCAATGTATATTCACCATGTAATGGTGATACATGAAAGCTTTTCATTTATGCCCTGGGAAACTTTAAAAAGTTAATGAGAAGGAGCAAAATTCCTGTATCTGTAGAAAATAAATCAAGTGTTATTGCAATAACAGTTGCTCATTGTGCTAAACAGTACATGACTTATATTCTTTGTACTGCACTACATTTAGTTCTGGCATTTGGCAACAGTTAACGTGTGTCATGTAATCATATCTGAGTGACTGGTATCCATAACTTTCTGGGACAGGGGTCATGGCCAAAATAACAGTCTAAAACCTAACAATGCACTTCCATAACTACAATTCAGTCTCACTAGACATTGAGGCTTACTTTTGAGTAAAGATTTCTTTTAAGGATTTAATTCCCAGAATGCAAAGACATTCTTTAAATAGTGATTGATACTTTGACTGTATTTATTTATCTCAATTGCCAGTAGAAAGAAATTAAACATATATTTATCTGTTGTTGTTTTTTTACTTGAGAGATCTCTGACTTGGATCTATCTTCTTCTTCAGGTGCCATATCCGTTCTGGATATTGGCTATCATCATGGCGCGTGATAGTCTTCCTGTTCTTTACTCTTTGGAATAGTTCTTCTGAGGACATGCCACACCAGTCTCTCAGGTTCTTCAGCCATGAAATCCATCTACATCCAGGGCCTCTCTTCCCAGGTATCTTTCTTGCAGAGTGAGTTGGAGTATTCTATACTTTATGTTGTTTCTCATGATGTGGCCAAGACCCTGGTGATCTATATCTCTTGAATAAGCAAATCACTATGAAATGAATTATAAGAATACTGTCTGTTGCCAAGATTCCTGAACACATCAATGTTTAAAGAAAATATCATAAGAGTGAAACTTTACAAAGCAATGACAAACAAGAGTAATGATATTGTGTGTTCAATCAATCAATCACTTTATTACGGTCTACAACCAGTGAAGTAAAATGAGAGGTAAAATTTTAAAAAATTAAATGCTTAGAATGTAATTAAAATATATTATATTTAAAAAGCTATCCAGGTAAATTTTTTAAAATTTAAATACTTAAAATGTAGTTAAAATATATTCTTTAAAAATATATCCATTCAGAGTTAAAAGAAATAGAATAAAAGCAGTTTTTAAAATTAGTGCTACGGTAACTGCTACTGCATTATAGTATTCATAGTTTGTGCCTTTGAGGGGCCTGCCAGATATGGTGCGTTCTGTTGTGATTATTATGCTACTAATTCAACTTTACCTTTCAATTATTATTTTTTAAAAAGACAAGTTCACTTGATTCAACCGCTGCCTGCTTTGATAGGGGAATAAATACAAGACATTTTGCTCTTGTGGGCTTTTTCTAACTTGCACCTGAAGAAATACAGAACTATCTTCCATATCAACTGTCTTACAGTTTGCTATTTGTTTAAAATATTTTTACCCACCTTTCTCCTAAAAGAATCCAAGATAGATTACAATACGAACAACTAACAGTATAAAAGCTGACAATAATAAATTATTACAGTACTGTATTAAAAAAATTCAAAGCATATCATACTTACAACTCACAGATAAAACCACTAGTAAAACACATTAAAAGAGCAAAAATGTAGCAGACCCACTTTAGACAGCCAATCCTTAAAAGAAAGCCTCAGGCAAAATGTAAGGAGCTGTATTATTATGACAATTCTTGTTCTAATTCAGTGATGGGCAGTTTTGGCCCTCAAGCTGTTCTTGAACTTCAATTCCCAGAAACCCTGACCAGCTGGTGTGTTGACTTGGGCTTCTGGGAATTGAAGTCCAAGAACAGCTGGAGGGCCAAGACTGCCCATCTCTGTTCTAATTACTGATATGTGAAAATCTCTCAGTTTTTATTATATTTCTCCAAATCCAGTCTATTATCTTCCCATTCTCGTTTTACATTAGGCTGCAAAAGTTCTTCCACACTGAAATGCTTTGCACTTTTATCTATTTTTCCTAATGTGAATATTCATGTAAATTTACTTAACTTTTCCTGATTGATCTAATCATGTTTGTGTATGTGTTTTCAATTCTGCTTCTTTTAACTATCCACACTTCAAAATATGTGCTTTGTTTTATTTCTTTGGAATGCTCAGTAAGCCAAAAATGAACAAATTCTTGAGGCAAGCTAAATCGCTACCCCACCCCCAACAAACCTCTGGAAATGTGAAAAGGCTATTTTCATCAAGATAGTCAAGAACATGACACATACCTTTTAACAAGTTGAAACGTGGTATTAAACATTTTAAAGGGTTATTAAAATAGAGTATTTTTAATGATACATGGGAAGCATTTATAAAATTTATATTAATAGAAGAGAAAGGCTATTCACATTCACAAGAACCAATACAGTTTTGGAAAGAATATAAAGCTCCGTAGTAAGAAGGACTGCAATGGCTCAAGTAGCTAAGATGCTGACTGGGAAGCGGAAGGTCAGCAGTTAGATTCCCGAGTACTGCAGGACAGAATGAGCTCCCGTCTATGTCCTAGCTCCTGCCAACCTAGCAGTTCGAAAGCAAGAAATTGCAAGTAGATAAATAGGGACCACTTTGGTGGGAAGGTAACAGCATTCTGTAAGCTCCGGTGTCTAGTCATGCCTGCCACATGACCACAGAAACGTCTGCAGAAGCAGACAGCGCTGGCTTTTCGGCTTTGAAACAGAGATGAACACTGCACCCTAGTCGGATATGACTAGCTTTCGAGCAAGGGAAACCTTTACCTTTAGTAAGAAGGAAAATTCATGATATCTCTATTGATTTTGTTGGGAGGGGAAAACTGCTTGTTTGATTAAGTTGTTAAGATGTATTATTTTGGTAATATATTTTTGTTGTGTTTTTTATTTTTAATAATTATAATAATAAAAAGATAGTCAAAAACTAAATAACATATTTTCTATCCCAAACAGTATGCTTCTTTAGTTAAATGCACCTATAACCCAAGCCAGCCTCTAAGATTAAGTGGAGTGCTGTTGCTACCTTGTGTGGTTGAATATCAGCAGCAATAAATATTCCTCTCTCCCAGAAAGGCCCCGCCACAGCCTTATTATCTCCACTATGTTCCTCCACCTCCTACTGCATTGCCTTGCCTCCCTGCTCTCCACACTGCACTGACTGATTATTATTATTCTTCCCTGTTGTTGTTGTTTTAATGTACTAGCCATATTAAGACAGACTGGCCAAAAATTGCATTTTATTGGAGAGACCACAGTTAAACAACTGATGAGCCAAGGCAAGATAGCAACAAGGGGCCAGAAGAACAGAAACAGTGCAAGTGGCTGCAGCACTTCTCTTCCAGCATCCAACATCCAGCAGGGAAAAGGTCTCAGACAGCCACTCCCATATCTATTGGTAGCAATTTAAGATAAAAGAGGAATAGAAAAAGTTCCACTTACAAGCAATAAATTGTCTTGCGTGAAACACCAGAGATCAGCTGTCTCACCATAGAGTTGTCAAGGTGCCTCTTGAACACTCCTTCATATCAAGATCACTGTTGGCAATTGCCTTTCACATTTGTATGGAATCTTGTTAATGGCAAAGTCCATTACAAATTGTTAATAGTTTAGAGCCAAAGGTTGTTGAAATCTAAATCTATATTTCTGGCCCAAATATAGTTTGAAAATTAAGATAGAGTTGTCCATTTAATTCCTCTCTCCCTTGATACACATATTGACATACAGAGGTTTTTTTTATTATAGAGCCCTACCTATTCCAATTTGAAAATGAACCATTAAAAAAACCTTGAGAATACTATCTAAATTTGTATTTAGAACACAATGTATTTTTAAATGATCTTGTACAATTTTTTTCTTTAAACAAACTCTGCATTCATGAACAAGATTAGACATAGTATTTCGTGCCTTAAATCTCAGTTTGGTTATACAGACCAATATTATATGTCCAGTCTATGGATAATGCTTTGCTTTTCAGCCAGATTATGTCAATCATGTAGAAGAAAACAGGGTCATCTGGATTATTTATAATGTGTAAAAAAATGGCCATTTAGCATGCCACACTCAAACTACATAAATATCAGAGAACCTTGTATAGCACCCCTGAGCTACCCAGACAGCTTAGTCTGTTTTGCCCCTTACACAGGCTTCAGCTTTACATAAGAACATAAGAACATAAGAACAGCCTTGCTGGAACAGGCCACAGCCCATCCAGTCCAGCATTCTGTCTCACACAGTGGCTCACCATTTCCTTCAGGGTATTCCCAAGGAGATGCCTTCACCTGCTTAGGATTCCCTGGAAATGGCATTGAGAGATATCCTGCCTATCTCTCCAACCCGGAGGTTGTCCTTAGGTAGCCATAATTATAGCCATTGATAGCCTTGTCCTCCATGAACTTGTCTAATCCTTTCTTAAAGCTGTGAAGACTGACAGCTGTCACCACTTCTTCTGGCAGGGAATTCCATAGACCAGTAATCCTCTGGGTGAAAAAGTACTTTCTCTTATTTGTTTGAGAACTAGTACCCAAAAGTTTCATGGAGTGTCCCCTAGTTCTAGTGTTGTGCGATAGGGAAAACAGTTTTTCCTTATCTACCTTGTCCACACCGTGCATGATTTTATAAACTTCAATCAGGTCACCTCTTAGACGCCGTCGTTCAAGAGTGAAAAGGCCCAAACGTTGCAGCCTCAGATGGTAAGGAAGGTGTTCCAGTCCCCTAATCATTTTGGTTGCCCTCCTCTGTACTTTCTCCAACTCCATAATATCCTTCTGGAGGTATGGCGACCAGAACTGTACACAATATTCCAGATGGGGCCTCACCATAGATTTATACTTCCCTCTACTTTGCTGACTTGGTGTCGGGGGTTACAGCTGCATCTTTTCCAATTGATCCAGTATGGATTCTACTGTCTCAGTGCTTACTTTGTGTCTGAGTATGATACAAGACTGACTCCAGACAGATTGAAGTAATGGCAGTAATGATCAGCAATGAAAAGTAAGACAGAATTACATCAGTGCTGTTCTGCTTTACCTGCCCTAATTGGATTGGTTTTCATCTTTGGTTATAGTCTTGAAGACATCAACATATCCAGAACACCAGACTGGCCCAGAACTGGCAGTCGTAATTTGCATAGGTCAATCTTAAACTGCTACAGTATTACTGATCACTAATTGATCACTTGTCTTAAGCTACTTTGAAGAACCAAAGAACCTAATTGTACATAAAATTTCAGCATCAAATCAGAAGTTAAAGATAGTACATTGTTGAAAAAATAGAACACAAAAGTAATGTTTCTGGCATACAATCCTCTCCGAGCTTTGGGCCTCAGCAATCAGAATATAAACTAAATTGGTGTTAAAATTCCAGTGAATAATCAAAGCAAGCAAGCTAATTTACATGTTAAAAGAAAGGCAGGTCAAACAGATTTTAATATTTAAAGAACTTCCATCTCTAACAATTGATACCCTGTAGTGCCCAGGTGGGCCCTTGGACTGCTGCCTCTGTATTCAGCCACATCCAAATTACCAAACTGAGATACAACCCAGCAAATACCATTATTCTCTCCCTTAATCTAACATAAAAGTTGGCAAACAATATTTACTTCAACAGTAAGTTTCACTTTTGAGCTTGTGAGAAGCCTAAGAATGTATACATAAAGAATTTTCATTATTATAAATGACATGATTAAAGGCCCTCTCACACGTTACACCCACAAGAAGAAGCTTATTTCCCCTTCGAACCCTCTCCCATATTATTCAAGATTCATTTGCTAGTTCTCCAGAAAAAAACAACTGTGAGTTGAAGCCAAATGAAATAGTTCATGGCAGCCAAATAAAATTTTACACCAGCCAAGCATTTCAAACACATCCTGCCATTTAAAAAAAACCATTGGCTTATATTAAGCTGTGAGGAAGAAATTATATGTAAGTGAAAGACCTGGACATCTTTTTTTTTTTTTTTTGCAACTTAGAAATGTAGCTTGCAATTCTGCTCCCAAGACATGGGCATCAAAATCAGGTTATGGAAAAGCTACTCATAGAAGCAAAGCATAATCCTTCCCTCCACTTCTTTGTCACAATGGGAACAAGGAAAATGCCAGGCCCCTCCCCAGGAACCCGTAATGTCTAAACAGTTTCTTTCCTGCAAAAGCCCTCTTTTGCTTGTCAAGCATCCAGATCTTCCCTGACCCCTCATACATTGATTATATTCAACTGAAGCAAAAACAGAGATGCATAAGGACGCTTCACTACTTTAGTTGCTTGCACGGAAGACAAAGAAGGAGTCGCAGGAAGGACTAACACAGGTTTATTCATTGATGGTCAGCATGAACATGTGGTAATGGCGGAGGTACATCACATTATATACAGTGGTACAATACATTTGAATCTTGCTGCACGGTAGCTCATTGGCTGCTACCGGCGTGACATCGTCCAGGTCACGCCTCTCTTCTGTAGTTCTTTGAGGGGACGGGAAAGTTCCCGCGGCTGTTGGTGATTTGGGGAATGTGAACCATGTGAGGTGAACGCTCGCAGCTGCCCCCTATAGACAGCTAACTCGCGTTCCTTTACAGCTGGGCTGCATTGTAATTGTGGTCAGGTTACATTCATACATTTCAAGGCAACATCTCTTAAAGCAACATTGTACATACATAACAACTACTGCTCTCGAGTTTTAACTGCCATGGATCCTGATGAAGCAGACAGGAGTCATTTTCAAATCTTTCTCCATGTTAGAAATACTTTCTCACAGGAGGGGATCAGAGACACTCATGCTGAGTCATTTAGGGGAAGTCCTTTGGAAAGGACCACACCTCTAACCAACCAGGAGAGCCTCCACCTATACCCTAAAGGAGGGGTAGGAGTGACCTATCCTAATAGGATATTGTTTAATTTAATTTCGTTTTAATTTAATAGTCATATTTATATATGCTGCCCACTCAGGTAGAACCCGACTCAGGGCAGCATTAAAACAAGTTCTAAAAACACATAAAAACACTTTAAAAAAACCATATCCCACCCACTTTAAAAGACCCATATCCCACCCACCCATCCCACCCACTATAAAAAAGAAGAGAGAGTTATCAATGGTTTAATTTGATTGGCTTTTCTTATAATAGCCAAGCCCATCCTGAAAATCCAAAGAGTATAACTGGTGTGACATTTCACTCCTAAGATGGGGACTGTTAGCTAGAGACCCAGGTTTCGCTAATACAATCCCCCTAACTCTAAGAAGAGAATAAATATCTAACGAAAGCATTTTCCTGCCCAGGATCATGCCAAAGGGAAAGAAACTCTAACTATTTCTTTGTGTATGTTCTGTACGTTGTCTTTTTCAAATGAAACTCTTTAATAAAACTTTGCTGCTTCAAGTCTGAGTGGAACTCAGTCTTTTCAGGCTAATCTTGTTACAATAAGACTCTCTTCCTTACACATTACAAAACCTGGAAAATCTCATATTCCCTGGAGGAGAAAAGATCAGCCCTGTAGGTCTGGTACAGGTTCTGTGAGGTTCCGGTAATTGCTGCATGAGGGAGTGTGCATGGAAAAAATAAACCAGGAGCAACTTACTGAGAAACACCAGCCTCACTTTACCAGGGTACAGATCCGCAAGGGTAGCGACATTAACTACCAAGCATAAGCTTTTGCTGTGAGCTAGAACAGCAGAGTGGGTTGGAGAGCCTGGCTGCAGAGATAGGAGTTGAAATCTTCTCTGTGCCTTCCATGATAGGAGCCAACTGAGATCATTTTGGGCACTGTGTGTCCAATCCAATGGGGTAATGTGCCGAAATTGGAAATGACTTGATGGCACCTAATTATTAATTATAAATCTCCTGTGCATTCACATGAACATAATAAACAACATATGGAGTCACTTTAGGCCACAATTTTCTTATTATTATCTGCAGTCGGGAATAGGAGTTCGTCCAGTTGCATCCAGACCTTCCTGATGTGGGTGTTAATATTGACAAAAGCATCCAAACCAGACTTCCTACTAGATTCAATGAGGCAACCTTCTCAGGCAGCAGATTTTGAGTGCCCTGAAAGGACAGGAAATTGTTAGTTATTTAATTTGTCATTTGTAAGGAAAAAGAAAGGGATTTTCTGTCTTGCATGCCAAAATACCTTGGCTGGTATTGGGTACTATGCATTTGGAGTTAGGTCAACCAGTGAGTGCCATTTGCTGTTTTACATTAAACAGCAAAAACATTTTGGGCCAATCCTGAATCTAACCATATATTATTATTTTTTGCCATTCTGCCTTTAATTTGCTTGTTGGTTGAGACCTGCCACCTTCTGATCCCTCCTCCTGACAACCAATTTTCATGAGCTGAAAAAGCTAAAAGCAAACTTTGTCATTCTCAAGCTGCAGAGTAATTCAATGAAATGATCTGCATCCTAAATATATAGATTCACATCCTAGTTCCTTCAGGCTAGTCAGGTTACCCCTCATTTTGCCACAATATTGCTGCAGAATAACCCCAAATACCCTCCTGTTACCTATCTCTCTCCCACACTTTATCTGCCACAAATGAAATCTACCTCTTGCTATAATAATTTTTATTTCAGAATTTATTCTTTGTTGAAAAGATTTTTGTGGGAGAAACTCCACTCAGGGAATGCCCAAATGAGGCTCCTTTCATGTTCCCAAGAGTTGGGACAGAAACGGGCGCTCTGTCTGTAGTACCCAGGTCTCAAACTGCCAACTTGCCATCCTGCCAGCTAACAAGGCGAACTTCTTAACCACTGAGCCACCACAGCCCCTTGCACCTCTTGCTAATGATACATTTGTATACCCTTTTCCCCAGTAATTTCTAAAGTGCATCAAAATAAAAAGCATTTAGTTCTTACTAACCCACTAACCAGGAATTATTTATTTCCTTTGGCAAAAAAAATTGATGTTTGCTTTCAGCAAAGGTCAATTCAATGGCTTAGAACTTAGAATACCTGATATAATGCAAGCACATTTAGCAATGAAAGCACTGACTGATTTTAAAAAAATTCTTTATAAAAACATAATCCACTTTTTTCTGAACATAACCTTGCTTGAAGAAACAGGAAATGAATATCTTTTAAAAAAAATAAGAATGCATATCAAGAATATACTTGTCCCTCCACTGCTTAGAAAAAGGAAGAGGCAAGGGGCAAATATTGAAAATGGAACAATTATGATGAACTGCGAAGCTTGGAGAATTCACAAGCAGATTATTCCATACCACTATGAGGTGCCTAATCTCGTAATTGATCCCAATGAAGTCAACCAAATAAAACCAAGTATTTTGGGGTGATTGAAACTTTTAAAACCATATTGTACATAGTAGGGGCCAAATATCAATATTTACTGTCTGAAGTCTTAATCAGTCATTCATTCATATTTTTCAAAAAAAGATACACTGCACATTTAGAACTTTCTATAATGATATTTCATTTACAATGAGGCACAAACCATGTGCTTGAGTTGAGGTGGGGGGTGGGGGGGAGGAGGCCAGAAAAAATCATATTACATAAGAACATAAGTACAGCCTTGCTGGAACAGGCCACAGCCCATCCAGTCCAGCATTCTGTCTCACACAGTGGCTCACCATTTCCTTCAGGGTATTCCCAAGCACATGCCTTCACCTGCTTAGGATTCCCTGGAAATGGCATTGAGAGATATCCTGCCTATCTCTCCAACCCAGAGGTTGTCCTTAAGTATCCATAATTATAGTCATTGATACCCTTGTCCACCATGAACTTGTCTAATCCTTTCTTAAAGCTGTCAAGACTGCTTTAAGAAAGCAAACATCTGTTGGACTGTTGCACCAGAGAAGTGAATAATTTGTTCCCTCACACATCCCATCACCTCCTAGTTGCACAGTCAATCATGTGATGGACAACTAGCAAATGGCAAAACTATTTCAACCATTGTCCTTACATGCATGGCTTTTCATAATAGGATTTTAGACCATGTTTCTTTTGAGGCAGAGGGGACCAAACAACAGCACATTTGTGATTTTTTTTATTTGTAACTTAACAGCTATGACAACATGGCAGTTACTTTTTTCTTAAATTAAAAGATATTTCGATATCCTGTACACATAAAATCTACTGACAGTTTATATCTAGATCACTTAGCATGTAGCGCCTCTGAGGCTCTGAAACACAAGGTTTGAAAACAAGAAGTAACAATAAGTATGTGCCATGAAGCTGATTGTAACTTATGGCAATCATTCTAAGTATGAAACACTCAAAAATGATTTACTGAGAGTTTCCACTGCAACCTCCCCATGGCCCCACAGGCAACGTTTTTCTCCCAACAATTATAGGGAGGAGCGAACACCCAATCCAGCTGCTCAAATTACTGAGCAGCACTAAAAATTACTTATATACAGTGATGCACTGCAGCAGGTTCTGTCAGGTTCTGCAGAACCAGTGGTGGAAATTCTCCCAGGCCATGCCCACTTGGTTGGCCACACACACCTCCATAGCCCATAATGCAGGATGTTTGGCCACACCTCCAGATTTGGCCCTGCCCACAGATTTGGCCAGCCCACAGAGTAGGCAGTAATTTTTTTTTTGCAGTGCATCACTGCTTATATAGCACTAAAATCAAAGGATCCCAAGTATATTGAATATGAAAGATGGGAGAAACCAAGTCCAATCCTCCTCACTAATCACAGGACTCAAATTGATCATAAGCATAAAATAATTCCAAGTTATTGTTCCTACCCTACCCTACCCGCCCTGAGTCGGGTTCGGCCTGAGTGGGCGGCATATATAAATATGACTAATAAATAAATAAATAAATAAACATTCTTCTTTATTGAAGAAAAATGCCAACCAAGAGACACTCAGTTGAAGGAATCTGTTAGTTACTTAAAAGGACTACTCATAGAAGATTTGTTGCATACAATATTTGATAAAACAGAACTATGGACACTTATTCTCCAAAGCTAAAATGTCTGTTAACTGTGTCCATTACCAGCTCTGACATTTATGTTATTGAGAAAAAGACACGTGCAACTTTCTGTGTGTCCATCCAGTGTGGAGCTAACTGGCCTCACTTCTTGATTCATCAGAAAAATTGTGCATTCACCTGGGCCCCTTCTTACTAAAGCCAAATGTTAGCCACCACACCCCTACCACATCATGACATATTCATTGAATGCATGAAAGATCCATACAAATATTCCTCCTTCTGTGCTTTAATCCTGTGGCAAATAATTCTTCTTGAAATCCTTGCAGTTATGAGCAAATCCTATCTGCCCCAACGCTATCTGTCCCAATTTTCAGGCAATATTAGCGTAACCCACATATAAGATGTTATCAGAAGAATAAGGCAATCCATTTTACAGTGATGGTGGAATGGGCTCCCTCTCACTTTATCGTCAAACTGGATGATATGGCTTATGACTTTTAGAAAAGATGCTGCCTCAAGTAGGGAATAATTTTGTTTGCATTAAAAATGATCTTCCTCACCTCTTCTATTTCAGTACTAATTATTGAGGACTATATTAGTTGAAATCATTGGGGAAAGAAAAGCACACTTATCTGCATTTCCCTGAGAATGAAGTTTGACTCCCAATCTTTTAATATCTCTATGATTGTTTGGGACTCCCTCACTCTCCATGGGTGATTGTTTACACATATATGTGGGGCTTTATCCTTGTGTCCCAAGCCTTATCTTTCTCTTTCAGATAAGGTGGTACTCATAAAACCGGTAATATTGGAAGCTTGGGGCTCTCTGGTTTTACTACCATAGCTTTTCAGATCATTTTGAGGTTTCACAAAGAAACTACTAAAGTAGAAGTTTGCTGATGTGTCCAATTTATTATCTGCATAAAAATGTTTCTAATCCTTTTAGCAATGAAATGGTAGCTGGGTTTGTGGTAAGAATCGTGTATTATGAAGACTTCATTATATTTACAAAATACACCACAGAACATTTCAGTAAATGAAATGTTATGAATAATTAAAATGAAGTTTCAGTTGTCAATCTAACTAGACTAAGTGCCTTTTGTTTTGGGTAACTTAATATTTACAACATTTATTCACATTTCTGGCATTTTAGAGGTGTTATAGCAGATTCCCAAAGGTACTTCTCATCCTTCTACTAACATGTAGATCATTTTCTCCACTAAGAATTTTCTGCTAGACAACTCTAGTGTCTATTCCTGAACTACAGCAGAGAATTCTAAGTACTTCACAAAATTAGAACCCCTAGGATTCTAAAAGATGGAGCTGACAATTAAAGCGGAATCATACTTTTATAACTAAGAGGCATAGATACACCTAATGCCACAGGAACTGGTTCCTTCTTAATGCAAATACCAAATACAAAGAGTTGACAAAAGTGATCTTATCCAACTGTAACATCATCATTTAGTTGCAGTATTTATTTTAAAACGATAAATACAAAATCAGAACAAATTATACATATCTTGCAAAAGCAGTCTAAGCCACTGAAATTCCAATGGTGCTCCTATTACCTCTGCTTCCCAGTCAATAAATTCTTCTGTTTAAGTTGTATATTTATACTCTTTGTGCATATGACCAGTCTATTCTGCCCTATTATATTGTTATTTCTATTTCTCTCACATGGTGTTCAGATTCCTTTTATATATCTCTTCTTGTTTCCAATTTTCTGTTTATTTTTGCTTCCTATGTAACCTCGCTCAGTTTTGCAGAAACTGACAACCTTTCTATGTGCATACACATAAAATCTTAGTGTCTTCATTTCAATGCCTGTCTTGTAAAGATCTGTCTCTCTTTTGCCTAAGCCTTCAGTCTACACCAGGGGTGCCCAAACTACAGCCCACGGGCTGGATTCAAACCCCGACGGCAATTCATCAGGCCCACACCATCTGTGCCACTCCTGGAAGCAGAAGTAAAAGGCAAAAGATTTATATGATCTGAAGAGAAACCAAAGTGAGTGTTTTATTTGTAAGTGTAAACCACCTAGAGTAGTATTTATTACTAGATCAGTGGTATAGAAATGAAACAAAGTAACAAACATTTCTTGATCTGAATCACTTTCTTCTGTTTGCAATGGCAGAAGTGAGACAACTTTTTAAATGACTATTATATAACCTACAAATTCTGGGATTCAACTGTGAGACCAATTCTTTATTAGAGAGCCTTAGCCCAAAGAAATGTAGGTATTTTTGGTTAGGATTTATGTAACTTAGGCAGGTTGAAGATTGATATACATATGCTCAACAAACATAATTGAAAAGGTACCTGCAGCAAAGAATATAGAACATTGCAATGCATCTGCTCAGGCACACTTGCTCCTCCGGTGACGCGCTATTGTGCAACTAATCATCATATTCAAAATGAAAAAATGAATCCATATAAACTAAACATATAAAGATGGAAAGAGGGGTGGTATTCTTAATCTCATCGAGAACCTCCAGGGACTTCACCCTTTTCTTCTGAAATGCCCCTCATAGGAAGAGAATTCTGGAAATACAAAAAGAGGAGATTGGAGCCACACCCTCATTTATTTTTCCCTTGTCTAATTTCAGTACTGCACCTATAATTGTATAACTTGAGGAGAAACCCCTATTTGCAAGGAATTCCTTGCCATGATCTTAAAAATGCCCAATCACATTTACTTTTGTCTACTCTATTGGCATAGAAGTGTGTACTACTAAAGCTTTATTTTTAGTAGCCTGGGAAAAATGGTTCTCTAAATTTTTTTATGTAAGACAGAGATGTAAACTATGGTTTTACTGAGCTGACAGTAAATCATAATGGGTTATTACTCATCAAGAAAACAGCTTCTGAGAAAGTATCTGCAATAGAACTGTTAAGATGGAATTCATCTGTAGGAAAATAATAATCGCCCGCAACTCATGAATACAAAATCACCAGTGGATACCACTGATATGGTTTGTGATTCTCATGAACGCAATATACCATTGTGCCTGATCCTATGCAGATTTACTTGGAAATAAATCCCACAATACACTACACTCATTTTGCATTAGTCACAGGTATATGTAAAATAGCAGCTTTAACCTAGTTTCCTTTCTTTTGCATTACAGATAGCACGATTATTGACATACTATTTTGGAATATATTATTAAATTTTTTATGTGACCGGTTTATAGGTAGTCAAAAGACTAAATACATTATGAGAATGTTATCTAAAATTTGCCATTATATTTTGTTCCCCTTTCATCTGCAAAGGTATTAAAATGCATCAACTTTTGGAACCAGATCTTAGGTACCATCTAAAAATGCTTGATTTAATTCAAAATGACATGGGGTAGTTGTCCTGGAAACAAATGGTACAGGAACATAAGAAAAATGGAAATGGGGGTTGGAAAGACAGATGGCATGCATAGTCTGAGTGTAAATAATTAAAACTTTGGTGGTGATAGAAAATATCTTCCAGTCATTACTGAGCACTGAGAATGAGGGAGGGTGAGATGATTTGCCAGGAATATGAAATACCTCTCCTTGGCTTAGGCCTTCATTGACAGCAAGGGAAGCATATCTATGATAAGGTAATTGCACAAGCAAGATTCACCATGTGCTTCCAGAACAGAAAATCTTTGATTTATTGCTAAAACAGCAAGGAAGCAATCTTGTTATATTCACACAAAATACTTTAACAAGAAGGAAAAGAATTTTTGTGAAACTTTTCAGTGCCTGGAGTCATATAGTACTCTAAATATCTAATGCACAGACATCAGTAATGACACATAGGTGCTGGTAATATGTCTGAATGATTCATGGTGTCCAGCAGAAAATGAGTCTGTTTTGAAAAAATCTGCACAAACAAAATCACTTGGATCTACTCTGACTTGGATTCTGAAGCTGATAAAGTCCCAACAGATGTAATCTTTGGCCCTACTTGTCCAGTCATAATGGATTCTTTTCTATTTGTACAGAAAAGGATGCTAACAGCCAGTGGTGGGCTGGCCCACCAGGCTACAGGAACTCAGCCCGGAGTGCCCCCACAGACGCCCAGTATTATTGCACACACACACCTTGGGTGCCAATCTAAAGAGCTGAGACGAGCTGCGATGCCTGGAACGATCAAGTAAATGAGCAGGGTTCTGTGTTTCTCTGCCTGCCTTCTCCTCCTTTGCCGCCAAAGATAAGCTTAGAAAAACAGCTCCATTACTGTGGAGCTGCTGTGGCTTAGAGGTTGCAATTTTGCCTTGTAAGCAAGAGGTTGACTGTGCGAATCCCCAGAGGGGATTTGAAATTAGAAGATGAGTGGGAATGTATCATTACTCCTTGTCCAGCGCCCTTTTAGCATAGCCAGCACACCCATGCTAACAGCATCCTGTAGCAGTGAGAACTAACATATATGTGCTGAATCCTTTTCCTTCCTGAGTCAGAAAAGCAGCTAATGAAAGGGAAATGATCAGATAAGTAACGGGAGTAGTAAATGCTTCCTTACAGCGAAACAGGGCTCTAGCAATCTAAAGAAGGCAGTAGTAATACCATTATTGAAAAAGCTGTTCTCACTGTATTGGATAATTACATACTAGTCTCTAATATTCACTTCTTAACCAAAGTTTAGTGATAGCTTTTCTATTCCAAGTGTTCCTGGATGAAATGGGTTATCTAGATCCATTTAATTCTGGCTTCAGGCCTAGTTGTAGGACGGAGTTAACTTTGGTCACCTTGGTCAACAACCTGTACAAGAGAACAGAATACAGGAATGTGTCCCTGTTGGTTTTCTTAGATATCTCAGTAGTTTTTGATATAATTGACCATGAATTTGGGGCACCTCTCTGGAATGGATCTTGAAGACACCATTCTACAGTAGCTCCAGTCCTTCTTGAATGGCTGAATTCAGAAGGTGGTGCTGGGGAACCCTGTTTGACACATTATCCATTGGTCTTTGTGATTCTGTCAGTTTTTGTTCTGTCTCCCATGTTATTTAACATGTTCAGAAAACCAGCGGGCACTGGTGATGCAGTAGCCCCCCCTCGCTGGCTCATACAATGATGGCTGCTTTAGTGGGGGTATTTTTAGCAACAGGTTTTAATGGTTTTAAGCTCTAATGATTTCTGTAATTTTTAACGTTTTAACAGTTCGTAATTTTCTGAGTGTTGGGATATTAACATTCTGAGCCGCCCAGAGTCACTCAGGCGAGCAGGAAGGCTATATAAGTTTGGGCAATAAATAAATAAATAAATAAAATAAAAATTGCCTGTATTTTGGAGCTGAATGAACCAGTGCACAGATGACATGCCACTCTATTTCTCCCTTTCATCCAAATCCAAAGAACCTGTTTCAGTTTCAGTTTTTAAGCTAGTGTATGATGTCAGTAATAGACTAAATGAGAGAGAGCAAATTGAAGCTTCATTCTCACCCGATGGAGGTGTTTCTTGTTAGTCAAAAGGCAAGTCAGGGAATTGAGATTCAACATACACTGGGTAGAGTTACACTGACTCTCCTTGAAAACTTAGATCTTCAGTTTAGGTGTATTTCTGGATTTAATCCTGGCTCTGAATTTGTATATTTTGGTGGTGGTCAAGAGTGTGTTTGTATAGTTAAAGTTATGTTGCTAATTGTGCCCATTCCTGACATCATCTAATTTCATCACAGTAATTTATGCTTAATTATATCTGTTTGGAACCTGGTAATGCATTGTATGTGGTGCCGTCTTATGAAAGTATTCAGAATCTTCAGCGGTTCCAAAAGCTACTGATAAGACTGTTGATTGAAGCCATTTATAATGCGAATAGAAAGTTTTCATTGCAATACTCCATTTATTTTCACAAGTGCTGGTTATGACTGTTGTGTATTGAATGTATTTGTAACCACACGAATGGGTGCATGTAACACTGTAACCTTCTGTATGAGGACGCGAGCTAGTGGCCACCGGGGGCAGTAGCGAGCGCCCAGCTCACATGGTACACATTCCTCAAATGCCCTCAGCTGCGCAGGAAAGATTCCCGCGCTCACCTCACCTGGACAAGAAAGGCGTGACCAAGGATGACGTCACTTGGACA
Source organism: Bradypodion ventrale (assembly GCA_035047345.1). Taxonomy (NCBI): domain Eukaryota; kingdom Metazoa; phylum Chordata; class Lepidosauria; order Squamata; family Chamaeleonidae; genus Bradypodion; species Bradypodion ventrale. The sequence continues at coordinate 251,290,933 of JAWDJE010000004.1, read as the reverse complement.
GTAGCCAATGCCTGTCGAAGAGCCATATTCAATTGTATAGCCACCGCATAAAAGGAGCTGTTTGTCCACCATTACCACATGTTCGTACTGTACTCCATGCAATAAAGATGTGCTAGGCTAGCTTACAGCCGTTTCCATTGTCTTGATTCCCAAACACTAAATTGGCGACGAAGGTGGGATAATGGATTCCCACGGGGACAAGACAACTTCACAGCAACCAGTCTTCGACGTGACCCATCCCGAGCGATGGGACTGGTTTGAAATGCATTTCAAGAGTACGGTAACCTATGCCGGCATCACCGACGCAGGAAAGAAGCGAGGTCTTCTCATCACGATGCTCGGTTTCCACGCAGTGCAAGCGCTGATGGATCTGGTGGCACCACGAGAGGTGGATCAGGTTTCGGTAACCGAAATACTGGCGACTCTGAGAAACCACTTCAAGCCCAAGGTATCCTTCTTCTCTGCCAGGGCCGCCTTCACGAGGAGGGACCAAAAGCCGGGTGAGTCCTTATCCGAGTATGCAGCGGCCCTCCGCTTGTTGGCAACCCCATGCGAATGGCGGGAGATTCTAGACGTGGCCCTAAGGGACAGGATGCTCTGTGGGATGAGAGATGGGGAAACCCAAAGGAAGCTCATGACCCGAGGCCACGACCTCACCTTTAAAGAGGTACTACAAGAGGCCCTAGCTGCTGAGTCCACGAGGGCCGGGTACAAGCTTCTCAAGGCAAAGCCTCCACCAGTAGAGGCAGCTGCATCCGCAGTCCAGGCGTCTTGGAGGGCGGCCCCTGCCCCACGCTCGCCCACATCCTCAGAGGCTTCTGCCACCCCAGGCTCCAGTGAAGATGAGGGGGTCCGGAAGGTCAGAAAGGGGCTGAGCGAGAAGAAAGGGAAAGGGGGTCGGCGCTGCGATGGTTGCGGGGCGTCCCATGAGAGGAGCAAGTGCCCATTCAGGAAGGCTGAGTGCCACAACTGTGGATGGAAGGGCCACATCGCCAGGGTCTGCAAGCAACGCCGGGACGAGAGTAAGCGCTCCACGAGGAGACGGGATGGCGTAGGCAGAGTCTACGATGGCGGCGACGACCCAGAGGGGGACCACGTGTACCGAGGAGTACATGCGGAAGACGACTTGGCCGTCCACAGCGTGCCTCTAGGGCAACCACATTTTTATGCTGAGGTACTGTTGCAAGGGGTTCCTGTTAAGATGGAAATAGACTCGGGGTCTGTATACTCTCTCATTTCCCATAAGGAGTTTTTGCGCATTCCCCCCAAGGAGCGACCCAAACTCAAAGAGATGAGGGCGAACTTAAGAGACGTGCAGGGAAATGGGATTCCAGTGCTGGGAATCGGGGACTTCGAGATACAGTACAAGGGACTCCGAAGGAAACTCCCCCTAGTAGTTCTAAGGGAGGGGGGTGTAATCTCCTGGGAACACAATGGTTCAAACCCCTGGACATCTTCATAGGTGGCGTCCATGCCATCGGGGGGAATGAGATCCAGGCAGTGTGCGACGCACACGCTGAGGTATTCAAGAAGGGGCTCGGGAAGTACAAGGGCCCCCAGTTTCTTTCGACCTAGACCCGGAGGTCCGCCCAATTAGACTCAAGCCACGTCGGGTTCCATTCGCCCTAAAGGACAAAATTGAGGCGGAACTGGACAAACTAGTGGAGCAGGGAATTTTAGTGCCTGTGGACTCGGCAGAGTGGGAGACTCCTATTGTTACAGTGTTGAAAGCAAATGGGGAGGTGCGAATTTGCGCTGACTACAAGTGTACAATTAACAAGGCGATCCGCCCTAATGCCTATCCGGTGCAGGTAGTTAGCCATCTGCTAGCTACTTTACATGGGGGGGAAGTTTTTCGCCAAACTAGACCTGGCGCAGGCGTACCAGCAGCTTCCAGTAACCCCAGCCACAGCTGCTGCGCAAACCATTGTAACTCACAAGGGGGCATTCAAGGTAACGCGCCTACAGTTTGGCGTGAACTCGGCGCCGGGGATATTTCAGTCTCTTGTGGAACGCTTGTTAAAGAAGTTACCGGGGGTCTTGCTATTTTTCGATGACATATTGATATCTGGGGAGAGCGAATCAGAACTGGCCCAGAGACTAGATAAGGTCCTTACAGCCTTCGAATCCGCGGGGTTGAGGCTGCGGAGGGACAAATGTGTGTTTCTGGCCAGGGAGGTTGAGTTTCTGGGGTTCCATATAACCTCTGAGGGGGTGAAACCCGCTGAGTCCAAAGTCTCAGCCATTCAAAACGCCCCTCGCCCCACCGCGAAACCGGAGCTGCAGTCCTTCCTGGGGCTGCTGAATTTTTACCATTCCTTCCTGCCCAGGAAAGCGTCGATTGCAGAGCCCCTGCATAGGCTGCTGAAGAAGGATGCGGTTTGGCGGTGGGGGGAGAATCAGGAGCGGGCTTTCAGGGAACTCAAGCAGCTCCTCTCCTCAGAGACTATTCTAACCCATTTCGACCCAAAGAAGCCGCTAGTCTTGGTCTGCGACGCCTCACCAGTGGGGGTGGGGGCGGTCCTGTGCCACGTGTTAGAGGGCGGGCGAGAAGCCCCAGTTGCATTCTATTCGAGATCATTGTCCAAGGCAGAACGAAATTACGCCCAAACAGATAGGGAGGCCCTTGCTATTGTGGCGGGTACAAAGAAGTTCCATGATTTTTTGTATGGTCGCCCATTCACCATTTGCTGCGTTTTTCAGGAAGAGGGTTGAGTTGTCCACAGAAAGGGGGTGTCTTTTGTGGGGGGAGAGGGTGGTGGTCCCACAAGCATTAAGAGCGAGGGTGCTATGGCTTTTACATGTCAGCCACCCAGGGATTGTGCGCTCTAAGGCGCTGGTCCGAAGCTATTTCTGGTGGCCACAGCTAGACGCAGACATTGAACACATGGTGAACACCTGCGAAAGCTGCCAGAGCTCTCGACCTGAGGAGTCCCGCCTTCCACACAGAGAATGGGACACAGCTAGGGGGCCGTGGTCCCGCCTCCACATAGACTTCGCAGGGCCATTCAGGGGTTCATTCTTTCTGCTGGTGGTGGATGCATACTCCAAGTGGTTAGAGGTAATTCCAATGCGCAACACCTCATCAGCTGCAACCATAAAACAACTGCGCAGGCTGATAAGCACCTTCGGGATACCTGACATCATTGTGAGTGACAATGCGAGTTCCTTCACGTCAGCCGAGTTCCAGGCATTCTTAGAGTCCAACGCCATTCGGCACATTACCTCAGCCCGCTTTCACCCTGCAACAAATGGCCAGGCGGAACGCCTGGTGCGCACAATGAAAGAGGGGCTGCGGCGCATGGGTCCAGGGGATCTGGACTGGCAGCTCTGCCAGTTTCTGTTGGCATACCGAGTGACGCCATTGGCGTCGGGATTCTCCCCCGCTGAACTCCTCATGAAAAGGAAATTGCACTCATTGTTAACTAGATTGGATCCCACCAGGGTGGAGGATAGGGGAAGAAACATTGAGCACAGCTCCACAAAAAACTTCCAGATAGGAGAACCTGTACATTGCAGAAACTACGCTACTACAGGGCCAGCCTGGGTGCCGGGTGTAGTCATTAATCAAACGGGACCAGTGTCATACTGTGTCGAGACCAACACGGGTCTCCTCTGGAGAAGGCACGCTGACCAACTAAGGCATCGAGTGATTGGGGGGCCGGACAGAGGGGTCCAGCAGCAAAACTCGGACAGAGGGGTCCAGCAGCAAAACTCAACGTTATGGTTCTCCTCCACCCGCTTATCCCAAGGGGGAGAAAACGAAGGGCAACAGTCCCAAACAAGGGGGGAAGCATAGGCTCAAATCCGTATCCTTTTGATACGCCAGTCCTACCCAGTCCTTTGAAAGAGAGGAACGAGTTTGCCCCTGTAGTTCTACCCAGTCCTTTGAAAGAGAGGAATGAGTTTGCCCCTGTTGCCCCCGAATTAGATTTTGAGTTACCAAACCGGGGGGGGGGGTTTCGGAGTGTTCCCCCACCCGTCCAAGTGAAGAGCTGGGTTTTTCTTTAGCCCCTAGTGCCCCCGGTTTTTCCACATCCGCATCAGAAACCCTTCCTCCCCCTTCTCCTGCCCATTCCAAAGCTGCAAGTCCGCAGCGAGTCACTAACGAGTCATCCTCTCCAATTGCAGGACAAGAGCCAAGAGGACACAGATGAGGGGGCACGGCCGAGTCAAGCATAACGGCCGCACGCCCAAAACGCACATGCGGGAAACCAGTTTGGTTGAGGGACTTTGTCCCATCTTAGGGGGGAGGGATGTTGTGTATTGAATGTATTTGTAACCACACGAATGGGTGCATGTAACACTGTAACCTTCTGTATGAGGACGCGAGCTAGTGGCCACCGGGGGCAGTAGCGAGCGCCCAGCTCACATGGTACACATTCCTCAAATGCCCTCAGCTGCGCAGGAAAGATTCCCGCACTCACCTCACCTGGACAAGAAAGGCGTGACCAAGGCGTGACGTCACTTGGACAGTAGCCAATGCCTGTCGAAGAGCCATATTCAATTGTATAGCCACCGCATAAAAGGAGCTGTTTGTCCGCCATTACCACATGTTCGTACTGTACTCCATGCAATAAAGATGTGCTAGGCTAGCTTACAGCCGTTTCCATTGTCTTGATTCCCAAACACTAAAATGACCTACAAAGCCCTATATATGGCCTGGATCCAGGCTATCTAAAGAACTGTTTCTCTCTATATTAGCATTCCTAGCTTTTAATGTCTTCACTACACTCACAGGCACACCTGGTGTGTCTGCTTCCAGGCTGTGGAACTGTCTGCCAAAGAAACACAGTGTTAGGTTTGTTCAAAGTGTTAAGTCCAGTTGCCCAAACAACAGTTGCCTGTGGGTCAAGCCAAGAAGTCCAGTATATGTTATTTTGTAGTGGGCAGAGAGAGAAAAAAGATACCAGGGAGTTACCAGAGAGTCCAGATTATAAATTGTCCCAAGGAGTCCAAGCAAGACAAAGACATGCAAAAAGCAAATGAGTTGTTGATGAGGTATCTCCCACAAATTAATTTTAAAAATGTTTACAGATTTTATAGCTCTCATCATGTCTCCCAGGGATCTAGCTGTTTCCAGTCAGTTATCAACGCCAAAGAATGCTCAAATTACCGAACAATTGCACTCATCCCACACGCCAGCAAGGTGATGCTCAAGATAATACAGGACAGACTTCAGCAACATGTGGAGAGAGAACTACCAGAGGTGCAGGCCGGTTTCAGAAGAGGCAGGGGGACTAGAGACCACATTGCCAACATACGTTGGATCATGGAGAAAACAAAGGAATACCAGAAACAAGTTTACTTTTGTTTCATTGATTACACTAAGGCATTTGACTGTGTGGACCACAACAAGATGTGGCAAGTAATTAAAGAGATGGGAATACCAGAGCACATCATATGCCTCCTGAGAAATCTGTACATGAACCAAGAAGCAACAGTTAGGACAGAACATGGAATGACAGAGTGGTTTGGAATAGGAAAAGGAGTAAGACAAGGCTGCATTTTATCACCCTGCTTATTCAATCTATACACAGAGCACATAATGCGAAATGCAGGGATGGAGGAATCACAATATGGGATTAAAATTGCTGGGAGAAACATAAACAATCTGAGATATGCAGACGATACCACCCTAATGGCAGAAAGTGAGGAAGACCTAAAGAACCACTTGATTGGGCTGAAGGAGGAGAGTGCAAAAGCTGGTTTGAGACTCAATATCAAGAAAACCAAGGTAATGGCAACAGGCCCAATCAGTTCCTGGAAAATAGATGGGGAAGAAGTAGAAGCAGTGACAGATTTTACTTTCCTGGGATCAAAGATCACGGCAGATGGGGATTGCAGCCATGAAATAAAAAGGCGACTGATTCTTGGGAGACAAGCGATGAGAAACCTGGGGAACATAGTGAAAAGCAGAGACATCACATTGCAAACAAAAATTAGAATAGTCAAAGCAATGGTATTCCCAGTGGTAATGTACGGATGTGAGAGCTGGACAATTAGGAAAGCTGAACGCAGAAGAATAGATGCCTTTGAAATGTGGTGTTGGAGGAGAGTTTTGAGAGTACCCTGGACAGCGAGGAGAACAAATAGGTCAATCTTAGAAGAAATCAACACTGACTGCTCATTGGAAGGGCTAATAGTAAAGACGAAGCTAAAGTATTTTGGACATCAAATGAGAAGGGAGGATTCACTTGAGAAGGCCCTGATGTTGGGAAAGGTGGAGGGCAAAAGAAGAAGGGGGAGGCCAAAGATGAGATGGCTAGATGGTATTGTAGACACAATGGGCACAGAACTGGGAGTGCTGAGGGGGATGGTGGAGGACAGAGGTGCCTGGAGAACAATGGTCCATAGGGTCGCAAAGGGTCGGAACCGACTGTGCGACTGAACAACACAAAATCAAGAAAAACATGAGGTTCTGCCTTTGCTGTCATCTTCTTCTTGGACAACAGCTTACACATCTTCCAAGTTCCCCTCCTCATCTGATGCTTCACTGTCAGAACTGACTTCAGCCCTCCTTCCTCAAGGCTTCCCTGAGCATGCTGTCAGCTGACCCAATGAAGATACCTTCTTCCCTTTCTGAGGATGACTAATTAAGGTGTGGCATGGCAGCTAGGTTGGCCCCTTGTTCTTTCATTTACATCTGAAGACCTTTCTGTTCACGCGAGCTTTTAACAAAAGGCTGGCTGCCCAGGAAGGAGACTTTAAAAGGTATGGAACACTTTTGTGTGTGGGGGGGGGGGGCTGGGGCTTTTTCAATATGCTTTTAAAATTAATTTGTTAGTTTTAATTGCTTTTTAAATTGTGTATTTCAGGGGTTCTCAACCTTGGGTCCCCAGGCATTCTTGAACTTTAATTACCAGAAGCCTAAGTCAGCTGACCTGTTGATTGAGGCTTCTGAGAATTGAAGTCCAAAAACATCTGAGGGCCCGAGGTTGAAAAACCTGGTGTACTTAATTCTATCTTTAAGCATATTTGTCTTTTAAGTAGTACAGCAAAACCCTGGGTTACGGCTCTGCACCATTTTAGAGTCTATGGGTGGTGAGAAGAGTTGTCTCTTGAAGATTTGAGCAGGGGTTTTGGTGAGGAAGCCACTGGCGGGCGAGGGGAGCCACTCCTCCTTCTGCTGGGTGAACTTCACCACTGGGCTGGATGGAAGTCCGGCTGCAATGCTGCTGTCCATCCATGCTGAAGGCTGTGCGAGGACTCACCCCTCCTTCTGCTGAGTCATCATTTCTGGGTCAACATGGACAGGGTCAACAGCCCTGTGGTGATGATGACTCAGGAGAAGGAGGGATGAGTCCTCAACCAGCCTTCAGTGCAGACGGACAGCAGCATTGTGGCCGGACTTCTATCCAGCCCCGTGCCCACCGGTGGCTTCTTCAGCAAGAGAGCCCAGGATTTGGGCAGCCCCACCCAGTGGAGATTGCCGAGGAAGGTTCGCCCGACACCAACCCTCAGGAAGAAGCACCAGAGCACAGAAAAGTGGTGCTGGTGGAGCATTTCGCAAGTGGTGGGAAAGGTAGGGAGCTTAGCTGCATCTTTTACTGTGTGTTCTGCATTTTTATTTTATTTTTTATTTTATGCGGGGGGAGGCTGGGAACATTTTTTATTTTCAATGCATTCCTATGGGAAAATATGCTTTGACTTAAGGGAAAAGGGAAAAGTCCCGGAATGGATTAATTCCGTAACCCAGGGTTTTACTGTATCTTATAAGCCATCTTGCACCCTTTGTTAAGAGTAAAGCAGAATATAAATAAAATGAATGACAAACTGAATGAATAAATGAATGTCTGAAAAACAGAGAGAGGTGAAGTGAAGTGGGGGAAGGGGCAACACACTGAAACAGAAAGTTTCACAAACCCTAATATGAAATAAAACAGGAAATTTTTAAAAAGAAGTACTTCCATCTTAAAATACATACATACTAAAAGGAATCACAATTCAATATAGAGATACTGTATGATATAATCAGCACATACAAAGATAGCAATAATAAGTATATTATTATTAAAATATTATTTATTACCCATAAGAAATAACATCATGTTGTGTTTGGAATATTGTGCCTTTAAGTAATGTAACACTCGAATGAGTGGATATAATAACCACCAGCTGTAACACTGTAACCTTCTGTATCAGGACGCGAGCTAGTGACCACTAGGGGCAATAGCGAGCGCCCAGCTCACATGGTTCCAATTCCCCAAATACCTACAGCGCGGGAAGATTCCCGCCACCACCTCACCTGGACAAGAAGGGCGTGACGGGGAATGACATCACGCAGACAGTAGCCAATGGGCTATCGAGGAGCCACATTCAAATGTATAGCCACAGTATATATTGAGCTGTTCATCCGCCATTACCACATGTTCCCCCGGACCATCATGCAATAAAGATGTGTTAAGCCAACCTTTCGGCTGTTTCTATTGTCTTGGTTCTCATACACTAAACATCAATAATAAACTTTGGGAAGGAATTTGTGCTTACGTCACAAAGTTAACAAGACTGGATGAAACAGTAACAAGAACTACATGAATTTGAATGGATTTTGTGTATCACTCACATGAATCCCTGAGGCTGATTGGTTTGCAGGTGGTTCTTGCAGAGAGAATAAAATTGTACATTACTATGCAAAAATTAAAAATAGATCCATGCTCATTTGTTTTCTCAATATTTATTCTAAGAATATGTTTTTAAGAAAGTATTTTTCCAAAATCAGAAGCCAGATCAAATCTTACAAATTTGACTATAATTTTCTCAAAATCTTAAACTAGAGAAAAATCTTGCAATGTTTACTGCCTTTCTGTCTTTGGTAAGAAAACTAAAAAGCATCACTGATGAGTAAAAAAAAATGATAGCAACTCTGGGGCATCTTTGAGACTTTCCCTTCTGTACCCTACCCTGCTCTCAGTGCTAGATGTCTCCTTTGAAAACATCAGAAGTATAATCCCCCGTTGAAATGCATTCCTTTCCTGAATTGGGATATTTAGAAGTAATAACACAAACAACCATCCCTGATTTTTCTACCTGCAAAATTCAAAGGGGAATGATTATAAGTTGCAGAATCCTTTCCTTTGATGTTTTTTAAATTGGACACTCATGGGACTTGGGATGCAAAAATGTTTAAAAGATGTACATTACTTAGGTGATCAAAATCTTTCATAATATTACTGTTTCGGTTGCCCATTTCTATGAAGATTTCTGCTGTCTGGTCCAGGACCAACTATAAATATTGAGAGAGAAATATGGTGTGCAGATGGGAAAACACTAGAGGTAGGGCAGTCCTGCAAAGTATGCAAACATTTATAGCAAAAAAAAAACACCAAAAACTTCATCACTGCCAGGAAAGATGAAGGGAATGAACTCTCCACCTTTGGGAGCAATTTAAAGTTCCATTGACAGATTTCATTACAAGACGCAAACTGGAGACTGAACGGTGTGTATACACCTCATATTCTTGTACATATCTTAGAGGGCATCTTTTGAGAGGGGAAAATATTTCCACTCGTGGTCCTCATTGATCTGGGGGGAAAATAGCTTTTAACCTAGTGACACAAAGTAAAATGAACTAGGCCAGTGTATAGAGGGCTGTTTTTGTTAACGTGCTACCAAGTCATCCCCAATTTATGGTGACTCTATAAACAAGTGACCTCCAAAGTGTCCTGTTTTCGATATCCCTGACTAGTTCTTGCAAATTCAAAGTTGTGGCTTTGTTTATTGAATCAATCCATCTCAACAGAGGATCATATCTAGGACAAGAGGTACCTCCACTAAGCATTGGGCTTCTTGCCTGTTCAGCCTGGGGGGGGGGGGGAGTTGAGGGGGGACAACAACATTCTTCAGGAAAAAATGGGGGAAATGGTTTTTCTCCTGAGTTTTTCTGGGGGGTTTTTTTGTGTGCGCGCGCATGCATGTGGGTGGGTGGGCTTCATATCTCTAGTCTTAGAGCATGACTCAGCAGGGAAGTTGCCCTTGCAATTTAGTATACCACACTCCTGGCAGCTTTTACTCCTGAAATGGTTGTTATAGCTCACATGGTAATGCTTAATTAACCTAGAACAGGGATTCTCAACCTGCGGCCCACAGCACCATTTCATGTGCCCCCCCCCCCCCATTGTCATGTGGTGGAGGAAGGGCAAAATGGCCGTCCAGCCCCTGAAGCCATCTGAGGAAGGTTGAGAACACCTGACCTAGAAAGTGGGCCAGGTTACCTTAGAGACCGCATCGCCCTAAGGACGTCTGTCCGTCCAACCAGAGCGGACCGGAGGGGCTCTCTAATTGTGCCATCGGCCAGGGGGGCACGCCTCTCTGGCACAAGGAGGAGAGCCTTCTCTGTGTCCGCACCGGCCCTTTGGAACCTCCTGCCTGTGGAACTGCGTCTCCAGACGGAGTTGTTGCCCTTTAGAAAAGAACTAAAAACCTGGCTGGCGGGCCAAGTTTGGGGTGCAGGTGGAGGGGTGGCTTCCGTTGGGTGGTTAATATAGGGGAGGATGCCTGCCCCACGGTTTCTTCAGTTCCTGCACCCCTCTCTTTTTAGGGGTGGGTTCTTATTGCTGGTTTTTATCTGTTTTTATTTGTTTTTATCTGTTTTTACCCATTGTTGTGAACCGCCTGGAGTCGGCTTTGGCTGAGTGGGCGGTATAGAAATTTGACAATAAATAAATAAATAAATAAATAAAAGATGTGTGATGAGAGTCTCTACCTCAATTTGCTACTATCATAGCCTCTCACTTTCCCCTTCCCCTTCATTCTCCTCTTACATTATCACAACTCTCTATCCTGCCCTTTTCACTCTTCTAGCTGGCTCCCACCCATTCCTCAGCTGTGACTGAAACCATGTTTAAGCCCAACAACTTTCCTCTTCTCTTCCAATGGCTTGTCTCTTACTATTTGTCTGCACATCCCCTGCTCCACCATCCCTTATGACTGATCCTACAAGAATTTAATTAAGGGTCATTCTCCGAACAGCAGAGGTAACGTGGTGATGGAGAGGAGTCTTCATCTCCCCCTCTTCTTTTTCTGACAAGCTTTCATTCAGTGTGCCTGATTTTTTTAAAAAAGAAAAGCCACTACAAAGAGAAAGAGACTGACTCTACATCCCAAAGGACTGATACATGCAATCGCACAACATCAAAAAGAAGGCAATCAACCATGCATGGAACCATTACCAAAAACCTCAGTACTGGCTAGCCAAGCAAAATATACTGAATTCTGATGGAGAAAGATTGGATTTATTCACAATTAGCTATTACATCATGCAGAGGATGGAAAATACTATGAAATCAACTTTGAAAACTACAGTGCAAACAGGAGGATAATCTCTACTGTAGCTGCACTCTTACACCTATGTACTGGGGCATTTATGCTTCTAATGCTTATAGTGCTAATAGCATTTACAACACCTGAAATAATGTTGGCCAGAATCCTATTGGTGTTTCTGCACAGTTTATGTAAATCGCCACAGCTCTAATTACAGCTAATGGGCTAGTACTGGAGCGCCATAGTTGTATAATCAGGAATGCCAGAAGATGCGTGACTAAAGCATACCCCAGCACTTTGTTAATTAACCGCAATTAGCCACAGCATGATACACAAACCTTCCTTTCATGAACACTAACAGCACTCTGACTATTTCCATGAAGTAAAGCTGTGCTCCACTGATTTTTACTTAGCAGACATGACATCAGCTTGCTGGTGTGGTATGGTGGGTAGATGAACTAGGATTCAGGAAGCTTGGTTTCAGATCCCTCGTCTTCCATGGAAACTCATTGGAGAAGTGGAACTGGTAAAAACACTCCTTAAAAAATCTCACTTACCTTCAAAGTTCTGTTAGGGTCACACTATAAGTTGGTTCCAACTTGACGGCACATAACAACAACACATGACATCATGCTGGAAGTTGAAAAAAAGAAACATAATTTAAACCTAGTTGAAGGAAGACAATTTTATAGTTAATATCTAGATAACCTGTGGAACTTTGGTGGTGGTGGTGGTGGTGGGGAGTTTACAGATATTTGATTTTTTGCCACCCCATCTACTGTGACCAATACAGTAAAAGCATGGACACCCAGTCATTGTTCCACTCACCAACCACAAGACTACCTTTGATCCTAAATAAGAAGTATGCATATTTTTATCTGGCAGAAGTACATATCAACCTTTTCTTTCCTATCACTGAACTCTGTCTTAAATACATTTTCTCTTCTTCTCTTCCAAAAGTGAGCACTTTCCTCTCTGATTTGAAACAGATGTGAGGTGGAATACTATGCACAGAATGCATTGAACGAACCCTGAACTGAATTCTTTTAAAAATCTTTCCCAGGAATATTCTGCAAAATATGAATGCCACTAACTCTTTAATGAGCAGTTAAAGGTTCAGCTTATAGTCAGGAAGGAAAAAAAAAGAATTGGGATGAAACATAAAGCAACCAAGCAGACTTTTTATGTTACAGCATGTGGCACTTAAGTCTGTGTGGGATACAACACATGGGAGGGGGAACAGTCATGAATATAATTTCAGGTCAATACTGTGCATATAGTACAATTGCATAGTGTGTGCAAGCACAGGGTTTTCTATTATGCATTTATTCATGTATTACCTATTTTTATTATGTATTTATTTACTGTTTACTTAAATATTTAGGCCATGCTCCCCCTCACTCTAATTTCAGAAACTGGAGTCATTCCAACGTATTTGGTTACCACTTGAAAACAGTTGCCAGGTAGCTGCTATTTTGCTTCCTGAAATCCAAAAATCAGTGATTTTGCAAACATGTCCTCTCACGCATGGTGGGGTTTTTTTAGGACTCAAATGGCTAAGACGCTGACTGGGAGGCGGAAGGTCAGCAGTTCAATTCCCAAGTACTGCAGGATGGAATGGGCTCCCGTCTCTCTCCTAGCTCCTGCCAACCTAGCATTTCGAAAGCAAGAAATTGCAAGTAGATAAATAGGGACCACTTTCAGTGGGAAGGTAACAGCATTCCATGCGCTCCAGTGTCTAGTCATACCTGCCACATGATCACGGAAACGTCTGCAGAAGCAGACAGTGCTGGCTTTTCGACTTTGAAACAGAGATAAGCACTGAACCCTAGAGCCGGATACGACTGGCTTTCGAGCAAGGGAAACCTTTACCTGATGCTTAGATTTGACTCTCTAGTCTGCTTCTAAGCACCAACAAATATTGGTAAATTTACCAATAAATTGGTAAATTAATACATTGATATAAAAATAAGAATATGGAAAGTAACAACTTGTACCATTTCCTGCATCTAGGCTGTAATTATGCATGCATGTCAAAAATGCTCAGGAAAATACAACCAACACCATAGTGGCAATAGAGTGGCGTACTTGGTCTTTAGCCACAGAGACCTTATCTGTCCCTAGGAATGAATACCTCCACTTTGCTTCCTCATACAAAGAGCCAGAATAGTAGTATAGCTGTTGAATCTCTTCTCTCCCCCCCCCCCCCCCCCCACACACACACATACATTCTGGTGATGTTTTCTATCCACCCTAAAGGCAGAAACTAGACCAGGGGTTCTCAACCTATGGCCCGGGGGTCGGATGTGGCCCACAACACCATTTCGTGTGACCCCCTGCTGCCTCCACCACACCCGGAAGTGCCATGTGTGACAGGCAGGGCAAAATGGCTATCCGGCCCCCAAAGCTGTCTGAGGGAGCATGATCTGGCCCTCAGCTTGAAAGGTTTGAGAACCCTGAACTAGACCAACAAGGCTTAGGATACAGCAAGAGCACTACTTGAGTCCTGTTAACAACTTCATCCTGTTCTGGTCATTTCACAGGCATTCTGACAGTGTGTTGGAGGAGTTCCTTCAGCACATATTTGCTAGCAAAAGCTAATCTCACATACCACAGGTTCTGCTGCATCCTAAAGCTCCTAAATTTGCATAATCAATGTTTTTTAAAGCAGAAAAATGGAATACCAGAGGCTAAATTTGTGATTATATCAGAACCTTAGCAGAAACTATTACTTTTTTGTTGTTCATTTGTGAAATAGAGAGACTTATCAAGCAATGACAGCAAGCAAAAACTAATTACCCAAATAGGAAAGTGCAAAAGTATCTTCATTATATGAAATTACAAGGTCATGCCTAATTAGAAATAGAGAGGATGAGGGCACTGAGGTTAAATCTTCTGCTGTGTTGCATATAATGAAAATTTAAATGAACCTTGTATAAATAGATTCAGTTATATACTAGGGTACATTTTAGCAGTGTTGTGATACAAAGGACCCTCTGTGCAGTGATGAAAAAAAATTGGCAGAGGTTGGAGACAAGAGGCAATAAAAATTAAACGTGTTGAGTCTCTACTTTTTAAAAGATTTTACACACTTCATAAATAAAAGATTAATAAAACCATCCAAGCTTTGCCACCTTGCATTTAGCTGCCACCGAATCCCTTATCTATCTGTTGCTGAAAAGAAAATATATACAGGAGATAGTGGGTCTGTTCCAAATGAATTCATACTCAGAACAGAGTCACTGAAATGTATACAACTCAACATAAGTCTCATTTATTTCAGGGGCAGGACTCTGTCTATGACTAAATCTGGAACTAGCCCAACACAATCAAGTATTAGTAAGGCAGGAAACAGTATAGAGACTTGCAAAAGAAGGTCAAATAAGTTTGCTAAAGTGCAAAATATGGCTAATGGCTGGATATTTGGGGGTGGGGGTAGAATCACACTAAGGATGCAGTTACATTCCACACAATAAAACATACTGTGCAAAGCTCTGTATCAAATTACTATCAGTCTGCGTAGAGGGGGTGCACATAGAAGACATTTTTTTTAATGGGAGCCAAGTGCTTCAAGTATATCAGAGGACAAAGTTTGATTCTCAACCTCTGACTCTCTTGATCCCTTATATTTGACTCCGCAGATTCTTGTGATTGAGTGAAGTCTAGGGTTACCAGGCTGACTCTATCCGGGAGAGGGTTCGATGAGCGCTTAGAAAGAGGAGATGAGAATCGAAGCTGACTGTTAGTTATAGTTTTCTACAGTTCCAACGAGAATCCGGAAAAAGGGGAAAGTGACTTGCAAAAGCTAAGGGTTACATGACCAGATAAAGCTTTCAGGACAGAGGCAAAAGTGAGCCAGAAGTGACCCGAAGAGGAATGGGAGAGACATGGAGGAAAGTGAGAGTCACGGAAGATTAGAGACTGGGAGAAGGTTAGGACACGAGATCCTTTACACCACGAGAGATCTACAAGAGGCGTCTGGAGCAGAAAGTTTTTCAATTTGAGGGCAAAGAGGGACGGGGTAAAATTTAATAGTAATCTCTTAGAAATTTAAGACAAAAATTATATAAGACTCCATTATGTATTAGTATAATTATATAAGTGTATAAGGTGGGCATAATATCTCTACTGAAAACAATTTGTAAAAGGTATTAGGATTTTATAGGATCATATTGGGCTACATTTGGTTACTCTTAGCAAGCAAGGAGGGAAAGAGTGAGAAACTAGAAGATTGGAAGATTGTCTTTAAAAATAACAACATTAATAATAATAGGATCATTATTCCAGTTTAATTAGAAATTACACACCACAATGTGGCGATATTAATAACATAAGTTTTGAGCATTGATGAGCAAAAAAAGCGC
The DNA here is from genome assembly GCA_035047345.1 of Bradypodion ventrale. Lineage (NCBI taxonomy): Eukaryota > Metazoa > Chordata > Lepidosauria > Squamata > Chamaeleonidae > Bradypodion > Bradypodion ventrale. The sequence goes on along the minus strand of JAWDJE010000004.1, from coordinate 251,275,307 downwards.
CACTTCTAAACAAGACATAGCGTGGGTCAGATCAGGAAGGTTGGAAAGGAAAGAACAGGAAGAAGGGAGAAGAAGATCATTGAAAGAAGAGATTAAGGAGATTGAAGAATTGGAGCAACTGAAAAAAGCGGTAGAGGAAAGAATCAATAAAGGATTATGGTATAAAAAAAATAAGTTTGGGGGATTAAATATACCAAACGTCAAAACTTACTATCAAACGTTTCACCTAAGAAGAATTATTAAACTATTACACCAACAATGTGATGCCCCAGATGAAGTGGAACAAGAAGAGTTTTAAAATTTGAGAGGTGGTTTGTTTTTATCTAAATTGAAGGCCAATCCAACAATTAAAACTCTTTCACTTAGGAACATACACAACGTATGGAAGGGTATAAAAAATAAGTTGGCACCAAATCAATCTCCCATAATTAAAATCATTGACATGCAGGACTGCCCACTCCCACCAACACACAAAATAAGACAAATTTTATTGCAAAATAAAGTTTTATTAAACATAGATTGGAGGAAGAATTGCAATACTTATCAACGGAGGAAAGATATTTATTAAAAAATGGATTTAAATTGGTTACAAGAAATGCAAATGGAGGGATGGGCCAGGAACACAAGGGAATTGGAAAGAACGCAAATAACAATAACACCCTTTGAAAATCTTGTGAAGGGAGTAAGAGAAGGGAAAATAAATTCAATGGTTTGTCAGGTAAAATATACCGAACCTTATTGTCAGGAGAGGAGGCCCAATTAAATCTCAAAAGAATTTGAGAAGAGGATCTGAATATTTCAATAACAGATGAAAATTGGAGGAAAAAACAGAAACTTAGAATAATGAAAACAATGTTATATAAGGAAAAAGAACACATTCCATTGAAATTACATCAAATAAATAAAAATAACTCAGATCTTTGTTGGAAATGCGATAAAGAAAAAGGAACATATGTTCACATGTGGTGGTTTTGTAAAATAACTATTAAATTCTGGAAAATGATAGAAGAAGAATCAAACAAAAATTTTAATGCATCAATAATACTAGAACCAAAGCATGTTTTATTAGGAGAGGTGGAAGATTTAAATTTGGAAGATAGTAAAATAGTGATAGTTGCCAGGCAAATAATTACTAAATAATGGAAAAACAAGGGAAATATAAGCAGGGAGAGATGGTTTGCAGGGGTCTGGCAACTCGCATTAAATGAAAAGTTAACCAATCAACTACAATATAACCAGGGAATAAGAAGGAAATTCTCCTTTTGGGAAATTTGGAATCCTTTCATTCAGTATGCATTGACAGATTCAAGAGGTATCAAGCCTGGCTCAGATACGATCCAGTTTTGGAAAATATAATTTCAGACCATCCCTGATAGATTCTGCAAGTCCCATTTAATGCATGGATGTTTTGTCTCCAATACATAATTTATCGTGGTTGTAATTAGATTATATTGAAATTTGTTTCACTTTTTATAATTTGTCATATTGGAAAGGGGTTTTTTTCCTTGTTTTTTTGTCTTATTAGAATGTTGTAAGCTGTGTCTTTATTTTTCGGTATGTCAATAAAAATTATTTTTTTAAAAAAGTATATCAGAGAGTAAACAAAACAAAACAAAAAAGACAAGGTTTGAAGACCTGGCTGGCAGGGCAGGTGCGGGGCCCTGATGGGAATGTGACCCCAGCCTGCTGGCTCATCCCTAGCTAAACTGAGTTCAGTCAATGCCCCTCTTTTTGTTTTTATGTATTCCCCGTTGCCCCTTTTTAGCTTTTTAAAGGGGAAGTGGAAGGAGGGTGGGTGGATAATGGGTGATTTGGGTTTTAACTTGTTTTTATGTATTTTTTATGGTTGTACACCGCCCTGAGTCGGGTTTTTACCTGAGTGGGCGGCATAAAAATTGAAATAAATAAATAAAGTGTGGTGTTTTAAAGACTAATTGCTGTATTTTAATGTTAGCTTTTGTGGATCAGGTCCACTTCATCAGACAGCTTTTGTTTACTCTCTGATAGAAATAAATAATGTTCGAGGGAGTTAATAGTACTTAACCTCTATGTCAATCAAGGAAATTATTTGGCCATTAGCTTAATACTGTTCCTAACCAAACAACACTTTCAATTGTTGCATATCTTACTGTGAAAATTATTGATTTCAGGCCAACTTTCTGCTCAGTCTGATTTTTTTCTGAAAAGCTCAAAATGCTTGCCAGGAGAAAGCACCTTAACACAAAACTGCAAGCAAAAAAATAGGTTTCTGAAGCTGTATTCAAGAAACTGAACTAGGGATACCTAATGTGTTATAGTTTATATTTATAGAGTGAAGGACTATAACTCAGGAGGCCTGGGTTCAAATCCTCACTCAGCCACACAAGCTTACTGGGGATGTTCAACTCATAAATATAATAATAACCATGTACTATCAAGTCGATTCTGACTTATGGCAAGTCTTTTCAGTATTCTCTAGGTACAAAATGCAAGGAAGTGGTTTTATCATTCCCTTCTGGTGATCTCTTGGATTGTGCAGCTTGCCCATAATCACTCAGGGAACCCCGTGGGAGGCAGGGTGAGGAATCAATCTCCCAACCCCTGCCTCTGCAGCCAGATATCTAAACCACAGAGCTATTCAGCCAGCTACAACTGACAAAAACACTCCTTAAATATCTCACTTACTTTGAAAGCCTTATTAGGTTCATTATAAGTTCATTCTGACCTGACAGCTCATAAAAAATCAAAGAAATAGAGATATTCAACTCATGTGATTCCATCCACAATGAATCATGTTCAGAGCAGGCCCAGTGAAAGCAGTGGGGCAAATTAGTTGTGCTTAAAGTATGTCCCACTGATTTCAATAGGTCTGTGCTAAGTATGGTCAGGGTTAGATCAAAGGGCTGCAATGGCTCGGTGGTTAAGAAGCTCACCTTGATAGCTGGAAGACTGGCAAGTTGGCAGTTCGAGACCCAGGTACTGCATGATGGATTGAGCACCTGCCTCTCCCAGCTCCTGCCAACCTAGCAGTTCGAAAGGAAGAAATTGCAAGTAGAAAAATAGGGACCACTAGAATGGGGAAAGATCTTGGGGACATGAAAGGAGCCTCATTCAGGTGTCCCCTGAGTGGAGTTCCTCCAGCAAACATGCTCTCAACCCAGAATAACTTTTGACACAAAATAATTATTATTATAGGGTTAGATCCAATATTTTGTCTTGCACTACAGTTGTTGCACATGTTCCTGATTATACAAATGGTTGTGACTATAGAATCAGTGGTGCTCATGACCCATTTTGCAGATTTGGGAAAAGTGGTTCAAGTCACAGTAGCCACGTACTGTATTTTCCGGACCATAAGATGCACCTGACCATAAGACACACCCAGTTTTTAAAGCAGGAAAACAAGAAAAAATATTCTGAACCAAATAGTACTGTATTTGCACCAACAACTAGTGGTGGTGCTGCAGGGGAAATGGGCGTGCAAGCCAACTGCACTAAGGCAGGAAGCGATGCTCTAGCCTAGCCTCTTGCTCGCCCTGCAACCAAGAAGCATGGTTCCCCCTCCATTTTGACCATATGGAGCAGGCACAAAGGCAAGAAAGGTAAATGAAACCCTTTCTTTTTATGCACAAGTTTGGTTTCCCACTGAAATGCATTGGGAACATACAAACAGAAAAGCTTTAGATTACTGTACAAGAAATTTATTTCCAATGCATTTTAATGGAAAATTGCGATTTGCGCCCTCTTGTGGCTACCTGTGGTAATGGCCACCAAACATATGTTTTTCTTTCCGCGACCCTTCTTTCCCCGGCCATGGAACAGCTGTGGCAGTGGCAGTGGAGGTCTTTAGCCAACCGCGGCTGTTGTAAAATATCTTTTTACAACAGCCTTGCTGGACAGAATTCCCACTTTGGGGGGGGGGGAGTGCATCTTATGGTCCGAAAAATATGGTATTTACCTTTGGAGCTATGATGCATTTATCTACAGTGTAGAACTTTGCGGGATCCGCGAGCACAATTGGCATACTGTCCCTGACAGAGGCCATGCCATGTGAGAACGCTCCAGGCCTCTGGGCTCCGAGGGGACAGAAATTGGGGAGCGGATTAATAGTCATAAGATTGATTCACCCATATCTGACCTGACAGGCAGTCCAAGCAGGAGGAAATTGAATGCCTAACTAAGCAGTTAGGTAATAGGTAATATCCCACCTGCGAATTACCCCAAGCCCTAACGTCAACAGTGGCCATATTTACTCTTGGGTAAGCTAGGAACAATGGACTTCCCCTGCCAGTGTTTAATTTAGTTAATTAACCTCCCCGAGAGAGGTTCCCAATTAACCTGTGTAAACATGTTATGTGGGCCGCAGCTCTTTCTGACGCAGCCTTGAACATAATATATACTGATGATTTTCCCTCAATAAATCACTGGTCTTTGCTCCATCTTGTCTCGCGTCTTCTTCTGACCAGTCTCCTCTGGGACCCAACAGCCGCTTTGCGGCCCCAATCCAACATCTGGTTACCCGCGACGTGATTCTACTCGTGAGTAAGCGATCTACGTGGTCCGGTTCTACGCTAGAACCATGTCCGATCACCCCAGAGGACAGCGCGGCAGCCCTGGTCGGAAAGCCATCCAATAAGGAAGACAGCTACGCAGCGAGGCATCTCAGAGAGGCATCCTACAGCTTGCTCCGGCTATTGCGGCGGTTGCAGCACGGAAAAACGCGTTCCGCTCAGGGTCGGCTGTGAACCCCTGACAGCGCAGAGGCCACTGAGGGCCCGTGGCAGCAGCCCACACTCCGAGCTCTACCCAGAGATTCGTCACGCAAAACCTATTGCCTGAACTTCAGACACGTCGACTCATCCCGAGAAGGAGACTTCAACGGAGCGGCAGGTAATATGGGGACTTGTCCTCAGCGGCAACGTCCGTCCGCTAGTCAAAGAATTCATGTAGAGGAATTCAAGGCCCTGGCCAGGGTATACCAGATAAGCATTCACAGTGGAGAACTAGCGTGACTTTTGGTGTTCTTGAGGGAGCACTGCCTGCTTCACCCAGAAGTAGGCACGTTAACCCTTCAGCTTTGGGATCAGATAGGAGTCTGCATTCAGCAACCCCCGAGAGCTCCAGATGGCGTAATTCGCACATGGAGCAAATGTAGGAAACTCTTAGCAGAGGTAGACCCAGTCTGGATAGAGACCCAGAAACCCCCAGCGCAGTCAGAGCCATCAGCCCCAGCAGCTCTCTATCCGTCATTTCATCTTAAGCAGGGCAGTGTAGGGAACATTCCCTCAGTGACAGCTGCAGATGTCACTGAAGGAATTCATGGCATGAGAAGCCCTGGCACTTCTCTGACAGTTAAAAGTTCCCTGCCAATTATGAACTCCATTCAGCGCATGGGTGAGGAAGATCCATTCACGGGGAAATTGGCAGTGATACAATTAGCGAGCACCCAGCTGCTGTGTTCAGCCTATCTGAAGGCAGACACACGTTCAGGCAGGGCTGCTCAGTGCCCACTGTTCATGGAAATCTGCACGGCCCCTGGCCACACAGGGCTCCAGAGCAGACACATTGCCACACTCAGGCGCAGAGCAGTGCCAAAACCCCAAGGCGCCTGCTTCCAGTGTGGAAAAATGAGACACCTTGGAAGAGAATGCCAATCTAGACCAGGCAGATCTTCAAAAGGTTGTCCAAATAAGCCTAAGACCAAACGGCCACGCTGGCACTGGAGGGCGAGACAGCACCGAGATCCGGGAATCTGGCCCTCCGGCATGCATCTGGCCCAGGCTAGAAAGGAGGCAGCCATCGCCCTGGCTATGCCAGAGGAACCATCCTAGCAATAGTACCCCGAGCTCTCCCAAGGCACAGGCAGAACCTACTTGTCTCACCTTGGAGTAGCCCAGAGAAACTCACCCCTAAGTAAAAGTACCCAGATGGTTGTGATAGCCAGCTGTGTATAAGTCATCTCCTCATGTGTAGTATAGAACACTGCAGATCAGGGGAGGAATGTGTGAATGCGTAAATAAATGTGTGTATGCGTGGTGCACCACTGAATGTATGACTGCAAGAACTGTGTATGATTGCAAAAGCCTTGTCTCTATGACAACAGTATGGTTGCAAAAGTGTTCCTTGTGTGTAACTGCGTGGTAATGTCACTGTGAAGTATGTGTTAAACAGTTTGCACTCTGTTCATGGGCAGGAACTATTTAAGGTTTGAGAAAGCATGGTGAGCAAGACCTCTTTGCCTTGCCTGCTTAGCAGCTTAAGGGCAACGAAAGCAGGAGGGTGGGTGGGGGTAATCCTAACCTGCAATAGGGCAGGGTGACCCCCCTTCTTCCCTTGAGACTTTTTCTTTGTCAAAGGATTAAGCCACTCTTGGAAACCGGTTTTGCAATCCGTGCCACTTAGGAAAACAGATTTTTCTTTTCAGAAGCGCGATCTGAAAACAAAAATCACTTCTATGAGTTTTCCTCACTAAATCATAAACCATGGGGCTCCTCCCTACGTCTGTGTTTCTCAAACCCCCATCTCTGTGTCTTAAGGTGTTTGAATGTCCCTTAGCGTCTTTAAGTCACGTATCTCACTAGGAATGAGAGAATTGCATTGTCTTCATGTGTGTATTGTAACCTCGGTTCTCAACCTTTTAAAGTCAGGGGCCAAGTTCCGGGTCCTCAGGCAGCTCTGGGGGTCCGGACAGTCATCCTGCCCTTCCTTCGCCACGCAGCCGTTCTTGGCTTGGTGGAGGTAGTGGCAGAGCAACGTGGGCCACATTTGGCCCACTTACCCACATCTGGCCGCAGGTTGAGAATCGTTCTAACTCTCCTTCATTCTCTTAAGAAAGATATTGTTCTGGTATTTTGACTTTAATCTGTGTAAAGTAACTCACTCATTGTACCCCTTTCACAGGAAAAAGCACGCAAACATTCTTGCGCTCTGTATATTCAGAAAATGCTTAATCGTTACCTTTTTACAGGAACAAAACTCCTCTCCAGGCCTTAAAAGTTAATTACTGGTAGGGACTCCTTAACAGGAGGATCCCAGCCAGTTGTCTTAATTATCTGACCTAATCTGATTTCATTATGATAAGGGTTATTGCATTCTCATTGTGCTAACTTCTGACTTGTCTTTCCTCCTTTCCTCCTTTCGCCATTGGAACTCCCTGCTGGAAATGTTTAACTTGTGTGTCTTTTCATTTTTGTGTATTGTTTCCTTACAGCTGGCACGTCATAGTTGGTTTGTTTTTAATAAGTCTTAGTCTGTCATTTTAAGTATGGCACCTGGACCACAGCACCCTCTCTATTTGAGCAGACACATTTCACAAACTCCAGAGCACAAAGGGAGGATTAGTCCCTGAGCTCCTGAGAATGTGCAGAGTGCCACTCATTAGCCAGGACTGCCTAGGACCATTTTAAGAATGCAGTCAGGTCACATTTTCAATCAGATACAGGCATTTTCAGGCCACCCGTTCCTTTTTTTGCTGATAGTCTAAGCACAGGCAAAAGGCTAAGCCAGCATCTGGTACCCTTCTCACAGGAGCACAAGAATAGCTCCAGGAAATGTGCGCACGCATGCCATGGGCGGATGTGTGCAGGGGGGCCTTCATGAGAAATTTGCCCAAGGGAAGCCTGGCACGTCATGTGCCAAGGTTTGCCACAAGACCCCAGACTCGTCTCGCTTCAAATGGAGATAGTCACCTTGTGTGAATTAATGTCACTGGTTCCCCTTTGGGGGGCTAGGACAGTTTTCACTTATGGGGGTCGCACATATTAGGTTCTTACTTGGCAAGAGGACCAAGCTTGGCACACGCTTCTAACTCTTCCACAGAAGTCCGCGCAGCGGGCAGAGTTGGCAGCCGTGAACCTCGCTTTGCGCACCTTTGCCAAAGAACGCTTCAACATAATTACTGACAGCCAATATCTTAGGAATTTGCTTCACAGTCTACCGGGAGCATACATCACTCCCGCCATAGACAAGAACTTGTTGAGTCTGTTTCTCACAACTCAATTTCACTTACGGAACCGCACCAAAGCGCTCTATATAGCCCACATCAGAAGCCACCAGGACTTGCCTGGTCCGATTTCTGAGAGCAACAGCAGAGCAGATGCGGCTGCAAAGGAAATTCAGCAAGGTCAGTTTTGGGAGTCTTCACAACTCCAATTCAGAGTCATGCATTCTTTCATCAGAATGCCAAAGCACTTGCAAGGCAGTTCAACCTGCCACTTTCCCAAGCCCAAGGCATAGTCCATTCCTGCCTGCATCGTGCAGGGGCGGTAGGGGGGCCCTCGTGGGGGGTCAACCCACGAGGGACAGAGGCCAACCAGGTGTGGCAGATGGATGTCACACATGCCCCACATTTTGGCAGATGGCAGTACATGCACGTTTGCATTAATACCTTCTCACAGTTTGTTTGGGCAACAGCACAGAAGGGAGAAACGGCTCCCCATGTGGAGCAGCATCTCCTTTCCCACGGCCATGGGCGAACCTCGGCACATGAAGTCCGATGACGCCCCGGCTTATAGCTCCAGGCAGCTGGCCACCTTCACGGCTACCTGGGACATTAAGCACACCTTTGGTGCTCTGTAAAATCCACAGGGGCAAGCAATTGTGGAATGGGTCTATCGGATGCTTAAGTCCTACATTGACAGACAAACAGAAAGGGGGAACAACATCCCATAGTTGCACAGCAATTGCTATCCTATAAGTGCAAAAACTAACTAACTCTTTCAGAATTTTTATCTCCCAAACAAGTCTCTTCCCCTACCATGCAGGTCCCAGAGGCCAGAATCAGGCCCGGATGCCAAGTTCAGCTATTGCAAAGGATGGCACCAGTCACTGCCTTGGATGTCATCAGCTGTCTGTCTTCCCTTATGACTTACATCTCCAAAGACATTTCTATGAATATTTTACATACTCAGTGCTACTGCTAAGAACCATGCTTTTCTACAAAACAAGACTTTTCCAAACTCAAGCTGCACATGAAACCCCACCAAAAAGGGAAGCCTCATCTTCGAAAAGCAGCTTAATGTCTTTTATTGCTATTATTATCTGTAGTTGCTCTTTATTCATTCATGCCTTGTACAATGCTCCAGTTGGGATTTGCAAGGGACACTTGAATTTCTGTATACATAGGGTCACATATTGTTAATAATGGCCAGCTTCCATCCAAGGAAGCCAGACCGGCCCATGTTTGCACCGGCCCATTGCTTGGAAAGATTGAGCACCCAGTAGCCAGTAATCTCCAGCCATTGTAAGTTATATCCATGATTTTCACACCTCCCCATAGGTGCTAGAAAGACATTTGCACAACACCAGAAGTTGCAGAAATAGCTTAGAATTACATTAGGAAAAAACAGTTCTGTCACAGTGAGAGATCAATGACACATCTCATTATCTTGCCTTGCTACAGAAAGCAGTCTGGATTCAGACCCACAGTTCTGAAAAACCAGGCAGCAGTCAGTATATTCAGCGTGCCAGGCTTAGCCATAGGCAACGCTCAGAGAATTGGTCAATTGGCTTGCGCTTTGGCAAGAGCCATCAACCACACCTCCTCGGCGATAGCGCTGCTCAACCAGGAGCAGACGAGCTTCGCCATGCCATACTGGATAATCGAGCAGCCATCAATTATCTCCTGTTGCTACATCATTTGGGTTGCGAGTCTGTCCATGGCATGTGTTGCTTTAATCCTACAGACAACTCGCATAAGGTACAGAGTCAGCTCACAGACCTCCAAACCTTGGTTAAGTACACCAAGGAAGATGCTACGTGGGGGTGGTGGAATTCGTTATGGTCGTGGTTCCCATGGGGTTGGCTACAGACGACACTCAAGGTGATTGTGGGGGTGGTAATACTGGGCACAGCAGTGTGTTGTTTAGTGCAATGTATTCCCTCACTGATATCGAGATGTCCCCCATGGAAGGAACCCCAAAATGTTGTCACCCCACGCCAGCTGATGCCACTCCTGCGCAGGGCCGTCTGTCAGGTCCAATCTAACAAGTAAAGGGGGAGTGCGGGATCCGCGAGCACAATTGGCATACTGTCCCTGACAGAGGCCATGCCATGTGAGAACGCTTCAGGCCTCTGGGCTCCGAGGGGACAGAAATTGGGGAGCGGATTAATAGTCATAAGATTGATTCACCCATATCTGACCTGACAGGCAGTCCAAGCAGGAGGAAATTGAATGCCTAACTAAGCGGTTAGGTAATAGGTAATATCGCACCTGCGAATTACCCCAAGCCCTAATGTCAACAGTGGCCATATTTACTCTTGGGTAAGCTAGGAACAATGGACTTCCCCTGCCAGTGTTTAATTTAGTTAATTAACCTCCCCGAGAGAGGTTCCCAATTAACCTGTGTAAACATGTTATGTGGGCCGCAGCTCTTTCTGACGCAGCCTTGAACATAATATATACTGATGATTTTCCCTCAATAAATCACTGGTCTTTGCTCCATCTTGTCTTGCGTCTTCTTCTGACCAGTCTCCTCCGGGACCCAACAGCCGCTTCGCGGCCCCAATCCAACAGAACTTCATATGATTGACAAGTTAAGAACAGACTAACATTATGTCCTACTGCTTTCATCATATTCCAAAGGACACTGAAACTCTTTTGACTGCACATGCTTGTAACTCATAGCCCTACATGACTTGTGCATTGACAGCTCTGTAACTGCATACAGCTACAGATTGACCAGAAGGAAGAGGAGAAAGATTAGATGCAAAAGAATCTGGATATATTTTGTTCATTCACTTTTCCTTGAATAAAAGAAAATGATGACAGACTACACATAAATAAGGAAGAAGTCAGGAAGAAGCTGTTTCCTTACAAGCAATACTTGGATTGCCAGGACAGGGCTGTCATTTTAAAAATAAAGAACAAGCAATCTGATCCTCTATTGCTGTGGCTGCCCTGATGATAAAGAGTGATTAGCAAATTGTTAATGTCATAAAAAGGAATATGAATGAAAATAAAGCTACAGATTAGCAATAAACTAGTACAACTCTTTTTATGTATTTTTTTTCCTTTGGGATTCTCCATAAAGTATCTGAAGATCCTAAAAGCCAGCATTAGATGGAGGAGATTTACCCACCAAGTCAATATCTAGCTTTCAGTCCTATCAATACGCTTATGTTTTCAAAATGTATCTTTTCCAGGAGAAAATATCAATAAACCTTTCTTCTTCTAAAAACAAGTTCCAATTTCTGCTAGTGTGAAGACTTTGCATTTACAGGAAACCTATAGATGAAGACCACAGTTTAGAATTGACTAAATGAGTATTTGACTATTTGTAGCAAGATTAATAGAAATATATTCCCTCAAATTCCGGAAGAATAGAACTTTTTTTGTCACTCTTTTCAATTTTAATGCCCACCCCCTAGCTGTTTTGATGGAGAAAGGTGACAAATCTACTAATTAACCTTCAGGGATAGAATACATTATTAGGAAACACTAGTTACATGCTTGCTTTTGCCCAAACTTTTGATTATCTATGTGAAACCTATGTGAAACGCCTCTTCTATGTAATCATGCAGTACGCCCCTTCTATTATGAAAGCCCCTTCTCTGCAATTTTCTTCTGTACTGCTCTAGTAACATTTGGATCCAATAACCATATGTGGAAAACAAATGTGGGGAAACAATATGCAGAAGGAAAAGAATCATGTCACTCTTTTCAGCTATATGGTTCCTACACACATAGACCAGAATAGGTTAAGAACAATCACCAGGGCATTCCTTCTTACTGCATTCATAAAACTGGATTATGCTTTATGTTCTTGAGAACTAAAATGAGAAATCACTCTTCTAAAGGAATGTGATATGCCTAACATGGGAAAGAAAATGGCTGAATATTCTTTGACTGTTTCATATATATGTCTAGCAATTTATTATCACAGAGCTAAGAAATTGATAGACACCAGTATAGATTCTTCTCCCACAGTTCTGGAATATCTCAAACAATGTTCCAGCATGAACTTCACTCGTACTAAATTGAAATCTGATATTGTTTAAAACCATAAAATCCACCTAAGCATCATTCCCAGACTGTCACATCATCATCGAACAATGGAATAATGCACACAGATCACAAACTCACACTCACACATACACATACATGCACATGCACACACAGAAAATTCAGTTCTTGAGAACTGAAGTGAGAAATCACTCTTCTAAAGGAATGCGATATGGTTAACATGGGAAAGAAAATGGCTGAATATTCTTTGACTGTTGCATATATATGTCTAGCAATTTATTACCACAGAGCTAAGAAACTGATAGATACTAGTATAGATTTTTCTCCCACAGTTCTGGAATATCTTAAACAATGTTCCAGCATGAACTTCACTCATACTAAATTGAAATCTGATATTGTTTAAAACCATAAAATTCACCCAAGCACCATTCCCAGACTGTCACATCATCATTGAATGCAGACAGATTACCCACTCACACACAAGTTAGATAAATGTTGATGCATTGTATGTATGCGTATAAATACAGACATACCTGACACTAAAACTAGTATAGTGGTACCTCATATGACGATTTTAATCCATTCCATGGGCTCGTTGTTGTATGAAACAATTGCTGTATGATTGCTATATGATGTATGCATAGTATAGCAATTTTTCCCTATGGGATGCATCGTACAATGATTATTATTTTTTGCTAAGTGGTTTTTCCCATTGAAAAATTGTTGTATGATTTTTTTTTCCATAGGGGAAATTGTTATGTGGGGTGCCATTTCCCCCCAAAACCTAATTGTTATGCGATTTTGTTGTTATACGGGGTGATTGTTGTATAAGCTTCCATTGCATAAGGTTCCATGTAAGAGGGAGAGCAGGGAGCTTAGTCATTCTTGGAGAAAGCAGAAAGCTAGGGAAGAAGACTTCCAGAGACCACTGTACAATCTCTATCTATACTAAAAGCTGCAGGAGGAAACCTGGTAGACTGCTGATCACTGCAACACACCAAATAGGCAACATCTGTACATGTCCTCATGAGAGCTTGCTTGCTAAGGGATGGCAGTACACCACTTAGCAGAGATAAAAGTCACTGTGGTATCTGCAGTGGTATGGTGGGGTGCAGAATGAACTCACCCAAAGGTGACTTGATTTTGGTCGTTTCACGTCTGCCCTAGACACAGAAGAAGAAGAAGAACTGGTATGGTGAAATAGCTAGTCCAAGTTATGTGAGATAGGAGAGCAGAAGCTTTCCCAAATGCTCTCCCTTTTCATTTCCCCTGCCTCTGGGAAGATGAAAAGGGAGAGGCCAAACTGCTTCCTCCAGACAGGCAACCTGGTCTGCAGAGCAGGCAGGAAAGAAAGATTATCCTGGTCTGGTGTCATTCTTTCCTTACTTGCAGCAGGAACATGAAAAATTCTAGATCTAGACAGCTATGAGAAGCTACAGAGGACAACAGGAGCACTGCTTTGCCTGGCAAGGATAGTTCTACCGGCCTGAGTATGAGAGGCAGGTGCGGACATCATCTCCGCCCTCAGGGTTCTGCCTGCCCGGAGGGCTTGAAAAGACGACGAGGAGGAGGACTCACTTGCCTCTCCCCTGAGCCCACTCCACCAGCCCAGTGATGGGAGCCAGGTGCAGATGTCATCTCTGCCCTCTAGGCTCTGTCCGCCTGGAGGGCTTGAAAAAATGCCACCAATGCCAACACCGCCACCAAGGACTCGCCTGCCTCTCCCGGAGCCCATTCCACCGGCCTGGGGATGGGAGACAAGCACCTACGCCATCTCCACACACCGGGCTCTGCGCGCCCAGAGGGCTTGAAAAGACGACAATGGCACAGCCGCCGAGGACTCACCTGCCTCTCCCCGGAACCCATTCCACCAGCCTGGGGATGGGCAGCCCAGACACTTGTAACGTTGAGCCTTGGGCCCCATCCGCGACATTGAGCCTGGGCTCCATCAGGAACATGAGCCGGGCTCCGTATCGATCTATATTTATATTTTGTATTATATTTTGTATTGTATTTATATTGTGCATTATTTTGTATTACTTGTAACTATAAACCACTTTGGGTCACCCCAGGGTGAGAAAGGCGGTATATAAATCATAGTATAAATAAATAAAAAATACTTACAAAAAGAAGAAACAAAAGAAAAAAGAAGAATTCTAGATTTCCAAATTCAGAATATACATTCTAACATAGATTAACCAAAATCTCTATAAATATACAGATCAGAATTGTTTAAATGATTCCTCTCTCTCTCTCTCTCTCTCTCTCTCTCTCTCTCTCTCTCTCTCTCTCTCTCTCTCTCTCTCTCTCTCTCTCTCTCTCTCTCTCTCTCTCTCTCTCTCTCTCTCTCTCTCTCTCTCTCTCTCTCTCTCTCTCTCTCTCTCTCTGCTAAAAGTTAGTCCTACTAAATTCAGTAGAGCTTTCTCCCAGGAAATGGGTATAGGATTGCAGCTTTAAAAAATTTATTGGAGAAAGTGCACTAAACTCTTTTTAAAAAGAAAACCATTGTTTAAATGAAAACAAAGCTAGTAACATGGCTGATTAGAGAGAAACACCCTCTCTGCTTGTAACAAAATAGCAGCAGCATAACACAACATAAAAATCAAAACCGGAAATTGATGTGCCAATTCAAATTCCTTTAATAATTCATCAACTGTCTATATATCTCTGGTGGATTGTTTACAGGAATAAATATGATTCTCTTTGTTAGAAGAGGAAGCCTACGTGAACATAATAATCTGTACATGATATTTTATTCAGAAAGTACCGTAATGTAATTGTGTAATTCCAACTGAACAGAAGAAGTAGCCTGTGGTAAACAAAGAAGCTATCAACTGAAAGCTTTTGTAAATGTATCCTTAGATTGTATATGCCTGATGATGTAAGTGGGCCTAAATGTTACAATGGCAGGTGAAGTGTAGTTATAGCTGCTTTTAAAGAAATCTATTCCTTGGGCACATACATTTGTGGTTATTGTACTTTTTGCTTCAGTAGTAAATCAACAGGAGTCACAGGTTTCCAACACCAGTTTTGATAGCTGTAATATTCATCCTGACAGAGTAAAACTACATAGTGTATGTTGGAATGGAAGACACGTGGAGGCAGCCGTGTGGTGAAGTCCATAGTCGAGGGTACGTATTTATTACCCTGCCTTGGGGTTTGTGACACGTGCCTAGGGCACTTGTGCAGCCTCTATACAGAAGGCTTGCATACGTGGCATTTTCCGGTGGTCAGCTACGATGTCATCTCTTGGAAGTTGCCCTGTGGTTAATGGACAGCCCGCAGCTAAATGCCTTGGGCCGGCGAAACCCATTGTTCCTGCACTAATCTCGGGGTCTATGTGTATTGACTCCGGGTATCTAACTTGTCCTCTGTCTACCTTGGCTTGTTTGCCCTACTCTATTTGCCCTTAGCCTAGGTTATGATTCATCTCTAACTAGCCCGCTTTATCTTCCTAATTTCCTTTCCTGCAGAGCCCGGTTGATCCCCAGATCTGTTGACACCGAGCGAACCCCTGAGGAGAGGTTTAATTGCCAATTATTCCCACAGGCAACCCATAGTGTATTTACTCACAAAAAGCATCAAACCAATGGGAACATAGCATAAGATCATTGTATCTAGCAATAAAGTAACACTGGAATAGCAAGCAACAGGATAAGCTAATACTTACAGTGAGAATGGAGATATTTTGTGCAGCATGGTGGACTGGTAAGCATTGCACACCCACAGAGGCCTTGGAAATTTCTCACAATGAGTCTGTGACACCCATATGCCATCTGTGGATGGAGTATCCAGGAATTCAAAACAATAAGAACCATAACCTGGGGAAAAACCTGACTCTCTATCCAGCGTGGTTGCTGAACTTTTCTAAGTTCACCCAGTTCACAACTGATTCAGTTACTGATACAGTCATGCTGATACACCATACTATCTGTTTACTAAAACTATCTATTTACACCATACTATCTGTCATACTAAATGATTCTGCTGCTTCCAGTCCCAAACCATGTTTACCAACAAGACTTTGAGTGTTATTACACTCTTTTCAGTTACTGCTTTGTGAGTATAATGCAAGCGCGGCGCCAAAATGGCCGCCGCGCTCTTTGCGGGGGCCCCCCCACCGGACGAAGGCATCCGGGTAGTTAGGGGGCGTGGCCAGCACCCTTATAAAAGGGGTGGCCGCGAGGCAGCCGAGCTGCCATTTTGCGAAGCGACGGAGCGGAGAAGTTTTTCCCCTCCACCCCCTCCCTAGTAAACAGTGTGATATTTTGGTCGCTTCGGGGCCGGGTGGGAATTTTTGGCTGGGACTCACAATTGGCTCTCGGGTCCTGGCTTTTTCGCCCATCCCACACTGTTGCTATGGTTTGATATAGGGGTTTCTGTTGCTGCTGTTGACTTTGGTCACATGGGCGGGTAGCACTGGTAAGGTAAGCATTTATGACCCACAGGTATCCGGCAGGTTCGCAATTGACTGGACAACACTAGACAGGCATAAGTTGGTTAAACGTTGTCCGGTCAACGACGAACCAGGCGACGGGGTGATGGCTACAGCTAGACAGCATGCATCACCCCGTGATTTTACGGATATGCGTCAGAGGGTGGGGTCATTAGTTAGATATTGACTACGGTCAACAATTTGTTTGTTGTCAACAAACAAATTGATACAAATAGATACATTGTAACAATTGCCGTTGGCAATTTTGGGTGGCACCTTACCAGTGTTACTTCGGCCTGCTTGCCTTAAGAATTATAATTGGTCAAATACCAATAAAAATTTATAATTCGGACTAGGGCATGAATCAATAAATGTGGCCCAATGCCGTTATCCACTTTCACCAGTGTCTGAGTCCTTTATTGGGGGGTGCGCCTGCAATACAGTACATATAAAGTGGAAGAAAGAGGCAACATGAACCTAGCTTTCTAGGCAGAATGACTGGAGAGAACCATTGGGTGAGAGTTAGGAAAAACCCTTACTTTACTGTATGGGACCAAAGACAACAGGACAGCCGAAGGGTTGGCTTAACTCAGGTTTATTGCATGAGGACCGGGTGAAGCATGAGGTAATGGTGGTGATACATCTCTATATATACAGTAGGGTTTTACATTTGAATCTTGTAGCACGGTAGCTCATTGGCCGCTACCGGCGTGGCCTCGCCCAGGCACGCCTCTCTTCAGTAGTTCTTCTTTCCTGCTGCTGAATGCGGGGAAGGATTTCCCGCGGCTGTCCGTGATTGAGCAATGTGAACCATGTGAGACTGAACGCTCGCAGCTGCCCTCTATGGGCTGCTTGCTCGCGTTCCTTTACAGCTGAGATACATTGTAAATGGAGTGGTTACATTCTATCAGTACAGTGACATGCATACACAACATCCCTCCCCCCTAGGATGGGACGAAGTCCCGCAACCAATGTGGCTTGCCGCACATGCGCTTGGGGCGTGCTTGCGCCTGCCCTAGTGCTGGAGAGCCTGTGATCCCTGACTCCGTGGGTGCTTGTCCTGCAACGGAAAACGGGGATTCATTAGTGGCTCTGTGGGGCGTCTGTGCCTGCCTTGCACTGGGGGATGGGAATGGAATGAACAGCTGAGAAGTGAACCCCTGCCTGTTTCCCTCGGACCCCGGGGACCCTCCTATCGTGAACCGCGGGACCGATGAGGATACCCTTGTGGTTCTGCTACCTTCTGTCCCCCGCTCGGGGGACCTTGAGACTGTGGCGGATGGACTCTCCGTCGCCTCCTGTCTTGGGGGTGTCGGTCTCCGGGACATTGGCGCTATGTTGCACTCTAACTCACAGGGGCTACTGGGACTGGAAGTACCAGGGGCTGAACTGAAACCCCTCTTTTCGCTAGGACGGGTGGGGGACCACTCCGCTAACTCCCCCTGGTACTGTAAATCAAGGTCTAAACTTCTTGGTAAATCTGTATTTTGGGGACGCTCCCGGGGGATGTGTGTGGGATCAGGGCTCTTCCTTTCCGCCGCAAACTCCCGCAAAAGATTTCTGAGGATCGATTCCCTTTCCTCCCCCCTAGGTGGGGACCCATGTCCCCCTTTTTCTCCCCCTTGGGTTAAGCGGGTGGGGGAGTACCCTAACGCTGATTCGTTGCTACTCTCGTCTTCGTCCTGCTTTCCGGGGGCCCTACGCCTGAGTTGATCCGCGTGCCGCCTCCACAGGAGGCCTGTATTGGTCTCTACGCAGTATGAGACGGGGCCGGTTTGTTCTATCACAATGCCGGGCACCCAGGCTGGTCCCGCGCTGGCGTAGTTCCTGCAATGCACGGGGGCGCCTACGCTGAAACTCTTTGAGGAATCCATCTCTACATTTCGCCCTTTGTCTTCTACTCTGGTGGGGTCTAGTCTGGAGATTACCGTGGCTAACTTCCTGCGCATTAGCAACTCCGCGGGGGAGTACCCTGACGCTAGTGGGGTGACCCTGTACCGTAGCAGGAATTGGCATAGTTGTAAGTCAAGATCTCCGGGGCCCATGCGCCGCAGCGCGTCCTTAGTGGTACGCACGAGGCGCTCTACTTGGCCGTTGGTGGCCGGGTGGAAAGGGGCGGAGGTGATGTGCCGAATGGCGTTGAGATCCATGAATGCCCTGAACTCGGCGGACGTGAAACAGCTAGCGTTATCACTGACGAGGGTGTCGGGTAAACCGAACGTGGAAAAGACCCTCCGTAACTGTTTAATTGTTGTGGCCGAGGAGGTGCTCGAGACTGGAATGACCTCCAGCCACTTGGAGAACGCATCCACCACAAGGAGGAAAAGTGTTCCCCTGAACGGGCCTGCAAAGTCTACGTGTACCCGGGACCAGGGCCCCCTTGCTGTGTCCCACTCCCTATGTGGCAAGCGAGCCTCTTCTGGCCTGGAGCTTTGGCACGCTTCGCAAGTGCCGACCATGTGCTCGATGTCGGCGTCTAGCTGGGGCCACCAAAAGTAACTGCGGGCTAGTGCCTTAGAGCGGACGATCCCGGGGTGGCTGACGTGCAGCAGTTTAAGCACCCTCGGCCGGAGGGAAGTGGGGATCACTACCCGCTGTCCCCACAAAAGGCAACCCCTCTCTAGGGACAATTCTAATTTCTTTTTGAAAAATGTGTCGAATTCCGCTGCTGGGGAAGACACGGGCCACCCTTTCTGTACCCAGGAGCAAACTGTAGCTAACGTTTTGTCCTTACCGGTCGCTTTGGCGATGTCGGCCGGTACTACTGGAGGGGAGTCTAGGACCTCTATCATTAAGACCTGGTGGTCCCTCTCTTCCTCGCCCACGTGGCAGCAATCCCGGGGAATGGGGGACCTCGACAGGGCATCCGCATGGCTGATCTCCTTCCCGGGCCGGTACACCAACGCGTGCTGATACGCGTTGAGAAAAATGGCCCACCTGAGCATTCTCGGGGACAGGATTTGGGGTGTGGGCTTATCTGCGGTGAAAATGCCTAGCAGGGGCTTATGGTCAGTCACTATGGTGAAGGGGCGGCCATACACAAAATCATGAAATTTCTTGGTCCCCGCAATTATCGCTAGTGCTTCCCTGTCTGTCTGGGCGTAGTTTCTCTCCGCTTGGGACAAGGACCTAGAGTAGAACGCTATCGGGGCCTCCCTCCCGTTCTCCAGCACGTGGCATAACACCGCCCCCACCCCCACCGGGGATGCATCGCATATCAGGACCACTGGGCGTTTGGGATTGAAGTGGGTCAGTACAGCATCTGATGCCAGGAGTCGCTTCAGGTCATTGAAAGCCTTCTCATGGTCGTCGCCCCACTTCCATGCCTCGTCCTTTTTTAACAATTTGTGTAGCGGTTCCGCCACGGCTGCCTTCCGAGGAAGGAAGGAGTGGTAGAAGTTGAGCAGCCCAAGGAACGACTGCAGCTCGGGCTTGGAGGTGGGGCGAGGGGCCTTTTTGATGGCGGCCACCTTGGATTGGGAAGGCCTTATTCCCTTGGGAGTAATGCGGAACCCTAGGAACTCGACCTCGGTTGCGAAGAAGACGCATTTGTCCTTTCGCAACCGCAACCCCGCCTTTTCGAATTTTTCCAGGACCTTTCCCAACCTTTCTGCCAATTCGGCCCGGCTCCCCCCTGTAATCAATACGTCATCAAAGTAGGGTAACACCCCCTCTAGCCCCTTCAGGAGGCGTTCCACGAGTGACTGGAAAATCCCGGGCGCCGAATTCACGCCGAATTGGAGGCGCGATACCTGGAACGCCCCTTTGTGGGTGACTATGGTCTGCGCAGCAGCTGCGGCGGGGGTCACCGGGAGTTGCTGGTAGGCTTGGGCCAGGTCGAGTTTAGCAAAACACCTCCCCCCGTGCAACCTGGCCAACAAGTGGCTGACTACCGGCACCGGATACGCATTGGGGCGGATCGCCTTATTGATGGTGCACTTGTAATCAGCGCATATGCGGACCTCCTCGTTGGCCTTGAGCGCCATTACAATTGGAGTTTCCCACTCCGCAGAATCAACAGGAACAAGAATCCCCTGGCCCACCAATTTGTCCAACTCCGCCTCTATTTTGTCCTTTAGTGCGAAAGGCACTCTGCGCGGTTTAAGTCTGATTGGACGTACTCCAGGGTCCAGGTCGAAAGTCACTGGGGGGCCCTTGAATTTTCCGAGTCCCTTTTTGAAAACCTCGGGGTGCGCATCGCACACGCTCTGAATTGGGTCAGTCCCGGCGGCGTGTACTCCCACGGCGTGCACCCCCCCATTGAACAACCCCAGGGGCTGGAACCATTGAGTCCCGGGGTGGCTGCATTTACCTCCTTTGAGGACGACTAGGGGAAGCGTTGCGGTGCGTTTTTTGAACTGGACCTGGAATTTCCCAACCCCCAACACCGGAATGCGGTTCCCTTGCACGTCCTTCAGTGTGGCCCTCAACGCTTTGAGCTTGGGCCGCACGTGGGGGGCTATCTTTAGGAACTCTCCCTGGGAGATGATAGAGTAAGAAGAACCCGAGTCCACCTCCATCCTAACAGGGGCCCCTTGTATTACTACCTCAACGAAGTATCGGGGGTGCTCCATGGATACGCTGAAAACCGGAGCGTCGTCCTCGCTGTCGTCGGAGATGCGTCCGACGCCGTCCCGCTTCCTCGTGGTCCGGGTGCCGTGGTCCTTGGGCCTCGTGGTGCGGTCCTGTCTCGCCGAGCGGTCTGGGGAACTCCTCTTGGCCTCGCGCCGCTTCCGGCAGACCTTGGCGATGTGCCCGCGCCGGCCGCAGTTGTGGCACTCGGCCTTGCGGAACGGGCATTTGGCGCGGGCGTGGGCGGCGCCGCAGCCGTCGCAGCGCCGGCCCTCCTTCTGGACCTTCCGGACGTCCTCGTCGTCGCCGCTCTCCGTGGACGAGTTCGAAACCCGCCGGGCCGCGCGCACCGAGCTCTCTGCCTTGGCGGTTTTTGGTCGCCAATCCTGGAGCTCTTGCACGCCGGCCGTCGTGGCTTCCGCGGCCTGCGCCGTGTCGAGGACCTGTTGCCACGTGGGGGGCGGCTCCTGTTTCATCAGCGCGCGCTGGGTCTCAGTGTCCCTCAGGCCGCAGAGCAGGCAGTCGCGGAGGGTGACTTCTGGGGTCTCCCACTTGCAGGGGCCGGCGGCCAGCCGCAGGGCCGCGGCGAACCCGGCGACCGATTCCCCGGGCGCTTGGACTCGCCTCCAGAACGCGCTCCGAGCGGGGAACATCGCTATCGCAGGCCGGAGGTGGGCGCGCAACACAGCCAGAAGCTCTTTGGCTTTGAAGTCGCTCACCCTCCTCGGCGCGATCAGGTCGACCAGGGTCCTCTTTGTCTCGTGTCCGAGCATGCGGACGAAGATGGCCCTCTTCTTGTCCTCATCTGAGACTTCGAGCTCCACCAGCGCTCCATTGAAGTCTATCTCAAACAGCTCCAAGTCTCCCGGCTTCCTGATCTCGTAGCCGGCGCATGTCTTGGTCCCGTGGGCAGCCATATCCCACCTTCGTCGCCAATTTACTGTATGGGACCAAAGACAACAGGACAGCCGAAGAGTTGGCTTAACTCAGGTTTATTGCATGAGGACCGGGTGAAGCATGAGGTAATGGCGGTGATACATCTCTATATATACAGTAGGGTTTTACATTTGAATCTTGTAGCACGGTAGCTCATTGGCCGCTACCGGCGTGGCCTCGCCCAGGCACGCCTCTCTTCAGTAGTTCTTCTTTCCTGCTGCTGAATGCGGGGAAGGATTTCCCGCGGCTGTCCGTGATTGAGCAATGTGAACCATGTGAGACTGAACGCTCGCAGCTGCCCTCTATGGGCTGCTTGCTCGCGTTCCTTTACAGCTGAGATACATTGTAAATGGAGTGGTTACATTCTATCAGTACAGTGACATGCATACACAACACTTACCAAGCAGTCAGACGAAGGCAATAGGGCATGCAATGAGGGTAGAATGCAGGATAGACAAAAATGTGAAAGAAAACGGCAGGTGCAGAGCTACTAATCAGTCACTTTTGAAAAGCTACTAGGCTTTGAACAGAGTTTGTAAGGAATAATCATGATCGTGTTTGCATTACAGTAGTTCATGGGAGCTTAGTATTCACTCTTTACGTCTGGGGTTCCTGCTAGGCATTATGGTAGTGAAACCTTCCATATCAGCTGTCTAATTATTTTATTTATTTATTCATTCATTCATTCATTCATTCATTGGTCAAGTTTATATAGTCACCCATTCGGCAGGTGACTCTGGGTAGCATGCAACACTAACATAAAATACATAAATCCCACATTAAAAACTAATTTAAAAAACTTTAAAATGTTTTTTTAAAAAAACTACTCCTCCCCAGCCCCAATAAGAATTCTATTAAAAGCGAGTGGTCCTCCCTATATTAGCCAGCTTGGGGGAGGGGGTGTTACTCCAACACCGCTTCCCCACACCTGCTTTGCTAGCCAGGTTTGGAGCTCTTTCCTAAAGGGCAGCAACTCTGTCTGGAGACGCAGCTCAGTTGGCAGAAGGTTCCACAGGGCCGGAGCAGTTGCCAAAAAGGCCCTTCTTCTAGTGCTAGAGAGACAGGCCTCTCTAGCAGATGGTATTTTCAAGGAGGCCTTCTGGTCTGCTCTGGTGGGACAGACAAATTACCTTGGGGTGACGCAGTCTCTTAAGTAACCTGGACCACTACTATATAGGCCTTTAAAAGTCATCACCAGCACCTTGAATTGCACCCTGAGGCACATTGGCAACCAATGCAGCTCCCATAGAAGAGGTGAAGCATGGGCATAACATCCACACCCTATCACCACCTGGGCAGACACATTTTGAACCAGCTGCAACCTCCAAATGATCATCAAGGGCAGCCCCATGTAGAGCACATTGCAATAATCCAGTCTGGAGGTGACCAGAGCATGTGTGACTGTAAGCAAGGAGTCCCGGTCCAGTAGCGAGTGTAATTGGTGGATGACACGAAGTTGTGCAAAAGCCTTCCTGGCCAAGATGTCCCTATGAAGAAGGTTGTCAGGGCATAACTTCAGGTTGTAGACCTGCTTTGTCAGGGCATAACTTCAGGTTGTAGACTTGTTTTAAGCTTTGTTACCTCAACATCTGATCTTTCTGGCCAATATGTAGCAGAAGAATATCCACCTGGCTGCATGAAAGTGTGATCATAGTGAGATACTTCCCACTGGTAAGTTTGATTAGAATCTAGACCTGCCCTCTGATAAGATATGTACTAGTTGCAGGTGGGGAAGATCAAGATTGAAGATTTGCTGTTTCTTGACATTATCGGAATCCTACCTCTGAGGAAAGTCTTTAATGCTAATATCTGATCCCACTTACAGTGAGATGATTTTAGATTTTGTAAGTCAGCAAGCCATAGTTTAGACCAGGAGTAGGCAATCTACAGCCTTAGGGCCAGATCCAGCCTGTGGCACCAAATTAACCAGCCCACACCCTCACTCCAGCTGCCACCAGCACCGCCGGCATTGGCCATGGACTCATTTATGACAGCCGTGGACACATTTACAGCAGCCATAAACAGCAGGGGACCACCAGTTCAGCCCCCTCAACTGTCAGAGGGAGCATGACCTGGCCTCTGACTTTAAAAGGTTGACAACCCTTGGCTTAGACCCTACAAAAGGACAAGTGATGCATGGGTCTCTAAAAGCCAGATTGTTTGCCTACCCATTCTTTCCAGATGTTTGTAGTAGTAATCTGCAGACAAGCAAATGAGCCAGATTCTGTATCTCTCCGCATTCACACAGCATGTTGTTGTCCACTAGCAGCCTCTACTTGAGCATGTTAGTCTTGCATTTAGGCATTCAGACCCTCAGCCTATTCTGGGCTCTCCAAGTGACATAGGGGAGGTAGAGTTCCTCAGCAATATCCTCCAGTAATGTTATTCCTTATTCAGCAAGCTCCTTCATCCATCTTCTAATTTGATTTTGATTTTTTCATACCCTCAAGAATGTTTGTTCTTGCCATAAAGCTCTTCCTGGATCTGAGTCAGCAGAACTGATGCACATATCCATTCAGAGGATGTTGAGGGTCATTCTCTTGTTTAGTTCCCTCACCATCCACTGCTACATCTCTCTTTAGCCATGGTATTCAGGGAATGCTGCTTAAAAGACAGCATCCTTTCAAATGTCACATCAAGATATTTCAGTGTTGAATTCTGAAATTTCTTCCCTTGCCATGCAACATCCAACTTGATCCCTGTGTCTTGATTTCAAAGTTGAAAAATGTACACTTGAATCTTGCTCGGGTTAGACTTCAAATGGTTGATGGTTTAATATCATTTGAATTCTTCAAGTGTTCCAGTAAGGTTTCAAGCTATCTTGTCAATATTTTATCCTTATACATGTTGATTCATATTCCATGTTACCATAAATCAATTTGAAAAATTGCAGGTTTTGAATTTGGGTTTTTTAAAGTCATCTAACCACAGCACTGGTTGGAAACTAAAATCAGACTAGTGTTACAGAAATGGCATAATGTCTTAGGATGCAATCAGATGGGGAGATAAACTTGAATTTTGGACTGTTTCTGGCACAAAATGGTGAGAACTATTTCCTAGCAAGCACATGACATACAGGCACTGTTGCTCTAATCTAAACACAATCTTTGCCCAAGTTTGACCTTTTTGTTCAGACCCCTATTTTTGTGGGCTGGGCAAACTGGGAAAAGTTTACAAAAATGCCAGATACAGCTGTGCTTCTGACTGCCCCCCAGCCAGAGAATAATCCTCTATTTTTAATGTCAGTTTTGGAACATTCTCATGCCTCCATACCAAGAAGGTGCCAGACCAACTACGATGAAGGCCTCACTCCAGAAATACATGCCCAGTACTTAGATTAATTTCATTCTTTGAAGATAATCCTTTTAGTACACACAATAAAAACAGAGAGAATGTTGATGTCAACTTTTGCATAAACAAAAAGAACTGACTTGATAGATACTATAACACAGTTTGACATAGCAGGAAGATTCCAGAAAGCTTGGAGACTACTGAAAAGACTGAAGGCAATCCATACAAAAGGACACTATGCAAATATACACTTAAACCAAATAGCACACCAACTTCCACTTTTGGCAGGAAAAACCAAATCCTGCATAATAAAAATAAAATATCAAATGGGTTTTCAGAGCAAATCCAGTAAACTTGCTGCTGCCTTCATACTGGATGAAACAGAGGAAGCCATAAGAAGTTGCCGGAATGGCAAAGCAGCTGGACTCGATGATATCCAGATATAGCAAAATAAACATTTTGGGCAAAACACAGAAGAGTGGCTCTCCCATCTCTTTAATAACTGCTGGACAAGCAAACAAATACCAAAATATGGTGGGAAATGAAAGTAATCACTATACTGAAACCAGGACAAAAGAACCAGGCCAGGTTCCCTATTATGCCACTTATACAAAGTGTTTGAAGAAATTATATTAATGATATCTAGTTCCAAAACAGGCAGACTTTGGACCAGGCAAGAGCTATACAGCTCAAATCTTAAATTCAACCCATCATGTAGATAATTTAATCTGGACAGGTTATCCTTTTGTGGTAATAGAGTAGACCATACTGCCAGCAACTCAATGCTGATCAACTGGTGGGAGTTAACTATCATGGCAACCCTGAGGATTAACGGCCTCAAAAAACTATTCCTGACCAACATTTCTGCTAAAAATTAAAGATAATTGACTAACATAAATGGTCAGTGTTCTGATTCTTTCTTGAACTTCAGGGGAGACACAGTTTAACTTTTTTGAATTTTATCTATATTTCATATGCATCCATAATTTTAAATTGTGCTGTTCTCTGATACAAATAGAGAAGAAATAAAGTCACTGAGTGAAATAAGAAACCAATTACAGTAAGTATTAAACTTGTATGATGTATGAAATCTACACCACAAAGCAATCTGACTGCAGCATTTTACACTAACTGCACTTTCAAACCATCTTTAAGGGCAGCACAACAATGGACATATTGTAGTAAATGACTAGTATATCTGACACTGTGGCTGGATCAACCTACTATAGGAACCAGCACATTAGTTGAATGGGGCAGCACACTAGGTGAGAGTGGGTAGAAGAATACCAGGGTCACACATTTTTCTGAATATCCATGAACAATGTCTGATCCAGACTCACCCATGACTGATCTTTCATATGGAGTACAACCTTCTCTGGACCCGACTGCATCCTCAATCTTGAAATAGATTAAGCAATGAAAAGTGCTACAAAGAGAACTCTCTAGGTAAAGGTCACCCTTAGCATATCCTCTGTTTACAGCCAAAGAGCCAGTGACGTCTCCATGGTCATGTGGGAGGCATGACTAGACACCGGAGGGCACGGAATGTTGTTACCTTTCCCACCAAAGTTGTGCCTATTTATCTACAGTAGAACCTCAAACAACAATCGCCCCATATGGCAATGAAATTGCATAACAATTAGGGGTTGTTGTTTTGTTTTTGTTTTTTTGTTTTTGTTTTTTTGGGGGGAATGGTGTCCCACATAACAATTTTCCCTATGGAAAAAACCATACAACAATTTTTCAATGGGAAAAAACACTTAGCAAAAAAATTGTTGTACGGTGCATCCCATAGGAAAAAGCGCTATAAGATGCATGTATCGTATAGCAATTGTTTCGTACAACAACAATCCCCATGGAATGGATTAAAATCATTGTATGAGTAGGGTTGCCATATGTCCCTGAAAACCAGGATTGTCCGGTTGAAAAAAATGTCCCGGCCATTTCAATAAAAATCATGTTAAAAGTCCCAGATTTTTTAAACTTACTGATTATGTATTATAACACACCATTAAAATAAATTCAAACTCTCACCATCAAACGAGCGATTTCCTGCCACATTGGAGTTTGAGTATACGTGGAGAGAAATTTTAATGTACTCGCCTCACACCACCACCCGATAAGTATGACCAGTGTGTTTTCTGGAACTGAGGATGTTAAGAGTTGAGTTATCAGAAGTCCAACAGATCATCTTACAGTAAGAATTAACTGTTATAAATAAATTCATTTATGTATTGATATATTTAATGTGAAAGTGTTTTATAGCTGTCATTATATTATGGTTTTTTTTAAAGGCTATTTTGTAGATTACCTACCAATTTTTGTCAAGTATACTTCCGGCCTGGTTTTGTGGGGGAGAATTATGACAACTCTATGTATGAGGTACCACTGTATTTGCAATTTCTTGCTTTTGAACTGCTAGGTTGGCAGAAGCTGGGACAGAGAGGTGTGCTCACTCTGTTGTGCAGCACTCGGGTCTCGAACTGCAGACCTGCCAACCTGCCAGTCTTTAGGTTCAGCATCTTAACCACTAAGCCACCGCAGTCCTCATAAACCCTCTACAGTATCTATAGTCCAGCACGAGGGGGGGGGATGTTTAAGAACTGGTTTAACGTTTCTTATTTTTCCTCCCTGAAATGGCTAACCGTTAACAATAGTCATATGCTCAACTGAGACAGCATAGCACCGGAGAAGCATGTTGAATTGTGATTATAAAGATGTATATACTGTTTGTCAAGAAAAAGTTGTGCATGAAAATATTTAACTATAGAAATGGCAGGAAGAAAACTTTTCAATGATCTTTGGGGATCTGCAATAGACTGATATTGTTATATTAAGACTGAGCCTGGGTTCATTCATTCTGCTGAGCACTGGATTGTACATTGAATGATGACAGTGTCAATGTAATTCTGGTTGAATTCACTGAGTGGAAGATACGTGGTCTATAAATAATGGAAAGCACACAGCTGACATTGAGAAACGGTGCATCCAAGAACAATTTTAATGGATTTTGAGGAAAGAAGGCACTTCTGCCTTTAAAATTCTGTTGGTTTAAGAAGAAGAAAAAATCTACACTGAGTAGCTCCTTTAGACAGAAAACTTAATTGCCACACTGCCTAAAGTAAATACAACTAAATAGGCCTTCTGTTACACACTCGTCAAATAAGAAGTCTTTATATGCTGTGGCAATTAAAATTTTTGTGGTCTGGGAACCTTGAAATCATACATCCAGAAATCTTTCTACCTTCTTTTTCTAAGGTGGGTTTTTATTTTCTTTTGTCACTAACTAGCTAGACGTTTCATTTTACTAGAACAAGCATTTCCACAAATGCTAAATACAAAACAGATGTTAACTTCTAAGTCTCTTGAGATATTTAATGCCAAGTAGCAACGTGGCTTCCAATCATTTCACTTCAGTGTGAAAGCTCAAGATACATAATGATAATAAAACAGATTTATGAATAAATCTTTTCAGCAGAACATGTTATTATGGAAACAGATATTATGAAAAACTTACTTTTGTACTGTTCTACCAATGTTAAAAAGACAGCTGATACAGTGCATGATGCACCCTGCAAAAAGAAGTAAGCCAAGGAAATAAGATTTATTCAGATAAGACTTAATCCCAGTTAGTTAACGGGGGTATCCAGGAAAAGCCTCCTTGAAAAGTGTGGTATTTTTGAACCACAACCGGGCATAACTCAGGCAACAGCAACCTTGTGGTGCCAGCTGATCTTTCTCACACTGGGTCAGGTGGAAGAAACTATGGACAGAATTCACCAAAGGTGGTTTCGTTCTGGCAGTTCCACATCTGACCTAGACATGAAAGAAGAAGTTAGTTAACACACATGGAAATGCTTAAGTCTGCCCTTTCGATATGCATTCACTGATGCATCTGAAGAAGAAGCTCCTGCTCACATGGAGACTCTATGTACAAGCAAGAATTGTGGAAAATGAAGTTTTCCTGTTAAGTCTCTTTGCTGAAAATGCATGGAAAGACATGGCAGAGTGAGAAGGATCCAGAACTCCATTCTAAGCAAATTGACAAAACAGAATTCTTTAATGCCTCAATGACCAGAAGGTTTTGTGGGGCTTTATTTTGGGGACTTGCTTGCAGAGGTTATGTGGCAATGTTCTTTTCTTGACGTGAAAAACTGAGACATAAAACTGTACATTGTTCTTCCTTGCACAGGCCATCATTTGTCTTTTTTACTGTCTGGCTCTTAGGGCATGCTGCAAGGCCTAAGGCTCTAAGCCAGGGGTTCTCAACCTACAAGCCATGAGCCAGATCTGGCCTGTGGTGCTAAATCAACTGGCCCACACCCTTGCTCCAGCTACTGCTACTGCTGGAATCAGCCACAGACTTATTTATGGCTGTTGTAAACACATTTACAACAGCCATAAATGAGTCCGTGGCCAATTCCACTGCCACCACTGATGGTTGAACCACTAGTCTGGCCCGCCAACTGTCTGAGGGCGTGTGACATGGCCCCCAACTTCAAAAGGTTAAGAATCCCTGCTCTAAGCTATGGCTAGTCTGGGTTTGTTTACCAGTTTGCCTCTGGGTGCTGGTTTTGATCTTTAAAGCCCTACATGGTAGTGGGCCAGGTTACCTAAGAGACCGCATCGCCCTAAGGATGTCTGTCCATCCAACCAGAGCGGACCGGAAGGGCTCTCTCATTGTACCATCCACTAGAGGGGCTCGCCTCTCCAGCACAAGGAGGAGGGCCTTCTCCATGTCCGCACCGGCTCTCTGGAACCTCTTACCAACAGAGTTATGTCTCCAGATGGAATTGCTGCCCTTCAGGAAAGAACTTAAAACCTGGCTGGCAGGCCAAGTATGGGGTGCAGGTGGAGGGGTGACTTCCACGGGGTGGCTGGTATAGCGAATCCCAGCACTCTCTGCCCCTGCACCCTTTTTAGTGAGTGGGTGGGTAGTTTTTAAAGCAGTTTTAACTATGTTTTTAATTGTGTTTTTATTATGCTGTGAACCGCCCTGAGTTGGCCTTGGCCAAGTGGGCGGTATAGAAACGGAAATAAATAAAAATAATTATAAATAAATAAATATGAATATAATAAAGATCCAATGAAATGCAACAACAAAAACATTTAACAGTGCCAGTAAGTAGAAGACAAAGACAAAATCTCCTTCTGGAAAAGTTTGTGAAACAAGCAAAAATTTCACCTGGCACTGAAAATCCCAGAAGGTCAGGGCCACACTAAATTTAAGAGAGAATCTCAAATGCAGTGACACTAAAAACTGTATTCTCAGCTATTGCAGCAAACCTATGATATTTTATTTCTGATGCCACTAGAAAATTAGGTCATGATAAGAACAATATCTGAAGATATTGCTAACAGATCAGCTGAGCTTTTAAATATTATAATTCTGAGTTACTCAGGTTTTAAATGCAAGTATTAACAACTTAACCATGGATCAGCTGCAGCTAGTGGAGTTATTTCATCACAAGTGCAGTGTGTAGGCAGTGACTCATTATAGTCACCAGCATGGCAGCAGCTGCATTGTTAACTACAGCCCTTCATAATGTTCATTGCAATAATCCCATTCTGAGATTATCATTGCACAACCTATGCTCAATCTATCACTGTCTCTGTAGTTGTATTAGCAGTGCAAGCTGGTAAAGGGTAAATTTGGCCACCAAAGATATCTACACAGTCAATGTCAGGACAAATACTCTAAGACTATGAATCTTTTCCTTTTACAAGTGTGTTATCCTGTTTAGAGCAAGCAGTTGACTCAATTTCCAGTCACAGGAACTATTCACATAGCGCCCTAATTTTTTCATAATTCAGACTCAGTTTAGTGGGTTACTTGATCTATTTGGTCCATTTGCTCCACCTTTCCCTCCTCTCTTCACTTTATTCCATTTATTTCCCCATGTACATGCCTGTCAGCTCCCTTCCCATCAGTTTCCCTTCCCTAAACCTAAACATTAAAGTGCCCAAGATCAAAACCCTGTATGCAGCTTGCACCTGTGGAAAGATGATGACGTCATCAATGAGGCAATTTTTTTTTGTTAATTACAAATTTCTTACTTCTATCCTGCAGATATTTTGACTCCTGTGTATTCCTTTTCATTGCACCGAAGCCTTGGGAGCAGTGGAGAAGTCTTTAATTATAAGGAAGTCTTTAATTACTGAAGGCTGCTGCTGTATGATGTCATTACCAGCAGAGAGAAACTTTCTTAATTAAAGAATATCCTCTTCCTGCCCTACTGTTCCCATGTGACAAAGGAGATTATATGGGAGGTTTTTTTTAAGTGGCAGGACAGAAGTAGGAAACTTGCTCAAATTTTCCCACTTCTGATGATACCATCAGCCTTACATCACAGGATTCTAGTCTGTTAGCTCTAATTTAAACACAGCACCATCGGTAATTATAGCATTTGTACACATCCCTTTTGTAGGCTGGAAGGTGAATTGCTTGGACTACTAGTAATAATGGCTAGGAGATTCTGGGAATTATGGTCCAACAGGACCCATCCAAACTCTGACCAAGACATATAACAAAGGACATACATATACAGTGCAGACAGAGAGTATCCACACTCAGGCACATTTGGATCGAAATCACAACATGGCTAAAGTTCCTAGTTGAGCAAATAATGTACAAAAGAGCAGCCTTAATTTGTGGACCTTTCCCTCTGGCCTAGAATAATTACCATTCTTCCTTTTAGTGTGGATTCAGAGGACAATGAGTTGACTTCCCTTACTAAAATGACTGCAATTTTACCAGACAAAAGAAGTCTTCTTCTCATTTCGGTTATAATAGTACACATATTATAACACTAAGAAGGCAAATCTTTTCATAATGAAAAGCATTTTTAAAAAGAATGAAGAGTGTTTAAAAAAAAAAGCTTTTTGGATACAGACAAAGGCTTTTGAACAATTAATCTTGTGCCAATGCATGATTTAGCTGCCTTATATGAGTCCATTTACTCAGCGACACCTTCTTGAGGCAGGGTTCAGTTTTCCCCGAAAGAAGGAACAATTACAGATGCTAACTCACAACATTATCTTATCCTTTACTTAAGAAAATCATTATAGAAGATACACCTTAAAACATGGCTCTTAATCAATTTGGAAATGGTGCTCATTGGCTGAGATTCATTACTTGGTTATATAAACATCAGAGACAATTAGTAACATATTCTCAACTTCCTTCTTAAATATAGTTCAAACCTCCTGTTTTCCCTAACAGCAAAGCCAAGGCTTCACAAATCTATATAGAGCAATAATAATAATATGCAACAATGCTACCTTAAGGCTATGACTTGTAAAGACATGTTAGTCATGTCTACATGTCTTTGTCAAAATATTTGGCCATGGTTTTAAGAGAAGAAAATATTGTTTATAAATCATGTTTTCTAAACAAGAACCATGTTTTATATCCTTCGTTAACAATAAGGAAATCTCTTTTTGTTGCAATGAGACGCGGGAGGCAGCCGTATGACGAAGTCCAGCCCCGACCGGAGTCGGGAGCAAGTATTTATTCCCTGCCTAGGGGCGAAGACGCGTATCTAAGATAATCACGCCATCCCCTGTACAGAAGGCTTGTGTGCATGGCATTCTCCTGAAACCTGTGTCTGGAAGGCTATTCTGAGGCCACCTCGAGATTAATGGAAAACCTGCACTTAATTGCCTTTGGCTGGTAAAACCCATTGGTCCAGCCCTAATCTTGGGGTCTATGTGGATCGACCACAGGCACCTAATCTTGTCCCTTGTTTGCCCCTGTCTGCTTGCCTAACTCTACTTGCCCTCAGCCTGAGCCATTGTTTATTTCTAACCTGCCCGCTTATCTCCCAATTTCCTGTCCAGCCGAGCACGGCCCCAACTAGTTTGGGAACTGGCATTTGGGTCTGTGGACACCGGGTGCACCCCTCGGGAGAGGTTTAATATCCAATTAATGCGGGCAACCCATATCTTTTGACTGCTCCAAAGTGTTTTTTCCCCAAGGTTTTCTTGTAAGTAAAAGAGTTGGGTATACTTTTACATACAGAGTCATTGCTAATACCATGGCAACTAAGTTTTGTAGGGCAGATATACTTTACTCCCCCTTTATTTTCTCTCCCTCTAGTTCCAAACAGAAATACAGAGGGCTTGACAAGGAAGAGAATTTACAACACTACGAAATTTGCTAAACCAGTTGGCTATCAAAACATAAATAAACTATTATTTTTATGTCCAAAATCCATAAAGGCCATCAGCTACACCTTTCATTTTTGTATAGCAGTGGTGCCCAAACATTTTGGCCTGTGGGCCGGTCACATGGTTCAGGGGTGCCCAAACTACAATGATGCAAATTCATCCATATGGGTGCATTTTACTTCCACTTCTGGAAGCGACGAGGGTGGCACGGGCCAGATGAATTGGTTTCGGGCTGGATCCAGGCCGTAGTTTGGGCACCTTTGAGCTATAGCATGAAGTTGGCTTACTATACTTTGGCCCTTGAACAAAAGCCTTTTGCTCTTTCTATTTAGTTCAGATTTCAGCTTGTATCACTGTCTTAATTGTTCTTGGTATGTGGCTACACAGGCAAGCCAAACTAGAGCAACATGGCTTTGCTGCAGCATGGTTTGCAATTTCTTTTACCCTTGAATTTGTTGGGATAATAGCAATCTTGCATGCACTACCACTGGGTATCAGTGGAAGGGGGCTTTACAGCCGAATGTGATTGTTCTTTGCCACTAAAGTGATTGGTAAAGTTCTTTCCTGCCTCTGGAATTTGAGGCAAGCCCCCCACCTTTTTTTGTTGGTTTTCTTGCTTCCATTGTTTTGTTGATGGTCCTTCCTTCTTCCTCTGACCTTCATCCAGAAACAAGCACATGGTGGTGGAAGAAGGAAGGTCTTTTTAAAAGACTATCAGGATTCTGGATCCTTTTAAAAGAGCATTCTTAAGATGTATTCTGAAGGAAGAGTACAATGTACACCCTGGTTCAAATTGCACTCCCAGTCTTTCATACTTTCAGTGATCTCATTTCCTAAAGAAACCAGTTAGAATTGGTCATGGTTTTCACACAATAAGTGAATCCACTGAAAGGGATAAAGCTTCTTTGATACTTATTTTAAGAGTATGCAATTCAGTTTTTTCAAAGAATCCCCAGTCATATGAATGTTTATATATCCTAAACTCTGACATAAGAATGCTTACATATCCTAAATTGTTTGTTTATTATAATAGTGAACTTTATTATCTTTTTGCATATTTAGGACTTAATCGGGATCAATCTCAATTGCAGCGTTTCCAAATAGTTATTTGAAGTCAATTCCCACACCCTCCAGAGAGCTTTTAAAAAGCTTGTTCATGCTCTGCCTCAAACAGATTTGCCAAATAGCCACTTTACAAATACTAGGTCATAGTTGTTCATAACTCATGATAACAAGGATCTTTAGATTAGGAGCTTTCAGTCCTAATTTTGTGTATATTTCTTTAGGCTAATAATTTTTAAAAATTCATCTCTACAATAGTATACACTATTGGAAATACTCAGTGTGATGTACTAGACAGAGTAAGAGACAAAGACTCGGGAGGTCTGGGTTGCACTCTCCCCTCAGTCATGGAAACTCATTGGATGTGAGGGTCATTATAATTCATTTCTGACTTGACAGCATATAGCAATAATATATTGAGTATTTAAAAGATTTTGTGCTTATTAGCCATAAAGGTGAATACAACCATAAATAAACTACTATATGATCCATTGGAATGATGAAAACAACATGGCAGACAATATAGACTACTTGACTCTAATTTCTACATCTGCTATAGAAATTAATGTGCTTTACCAAGCCTTTCTTAGTGGTCAGAGATGAACACTGTAATAGTATGCAATCACATAATAAAAGGTAAATAATGTTCTAATCTAAAGCAGTTGAAATGATTGAAGTGGTAGCTATGTTTAGTCTGTGTAAGCATATCAGAGAGTAAACAAAACAGCAAAAAAGATTTTAAAAATGTGGCACCTTAAAGACTATTGTATTGTATTGTATTGTATTGTATTGTATTGTATTGTACAGTAATACCTCATACAACGTCCAAACTTGGTTCCACAAGTTAGGACGTTGTATGAATTCCGACTTTGTATGAGGCATGCAAAATCCTAGCCGCGATGCCTCATACAACGTCCAAATTATTGCCACCGATGCTTTGTATAACGTCGTTCCCAAACTGCAGGGCAAAGTCAAAGAAACACAGGAAACTGACAGAACTTTAAGAGGGGCCTTCGGCCCAACAACTTAAACAGGATTTAGCAAGGAGCAGGCTCAACAACCACGTCGTAGCCCAACTCCAAGTCCTCAGGATCATCGCCAGAGCAGGGCAACAAATAATAATAATAATAATAATAATAATAATAATAATAATAATAATAATAATAATAATAATAATAATAATAATAATAATAATAATACCGCAATTCTCTACCTTTGCAGTTTTTTTGTTGTTGTTCAGTCGCACAGTCGATTCCAACCCTTTGCGACCCTATAGAACATCATCCTCCAGGGATCTCTGTCCTCCGGGACGCCGGAGGAGCAGCCGACAAGCCTCGCCGTGACTCTCCCGGGCCCCCGCCATCAGCTCGGGGTGGGAGTCAGCTGCGGCCAGTGGCCCCACCTCCCTCCGGCCCTGCCTCACCTCACCTCCACCAATGCCGGGGCTTGGAGGCCGCACGGAGCTCGACCGGCAGCCGGCCAGAGGAGGTGGGGAAGAAAGAATTTGCCGGCGAGGCGAGTCCCAAGTGTGGTGAGTTCTTTCTTTCCCCCCCCTCCTCCAGCCGGCTGCCGGTCAAACTCCGTGCAGCCTCCCAGCCCCGGCGTCAGTGGGGTCCGTTGGAGGTGGGAAGCCACTTTTGGGGCCATGGAGAGGCGAGCCCCAAGTGTGGCGAGTTCTTTCTTTCGCCAGAGGAGGCGGGGAAAGAAAGAACTCACCACGGTGTAGAGTAAAATTTTTTGGTGCCCATCACTGATTGTATTGTATTGTATTGTATTGTATTGTATTGTATTGTATTGTATTGTAGATGAAATGGGCACAGAGCTGGGCAGGTTGAGGAGGATGGTGGAGGATAAAGGTGCCTGAAGGGCAATAGTCCATGGGGTCGCAAAGGGTCAAAACAACAACAACAACAGACTAACTACTGTGTTTAAATGTGAGCTTTAATGGACCAAGTCCACTTCAGACTAATGAAATGGACTTGGTCCATGAAAGGTCACATTTAAATGCAGGAGTTAGTCTTTAAGGTGCCACAACAGTTTCTGTCCTTTTTTTCTGTTTTGTTTTGTTTACTCTCTGATCATCAAAAGCAGTTTTATCTAACCATGTTAAACCAAATTATTTATTTCTGGAAATAACTAAAATATTATTTTAAAGTACAGAATAATGAAGTTTTCTTTGTTCATAAGATCTTTCCCCATTCCAAGTAGAAGAGAACATTTACTATTTTCTGTAACACAGAAAAGAGCTTGTGAGCCTTGACAAAGCAAATTATTTGTATGCATATTTAAATGCATAAAATTGGGGGAAAAATAAATGCAGAGCCAAGTCCAAAATAAGCACTTAATACCACAGTGAAGTCTTTAGAAGAGGATTGTATTTTTCAATTTATTCTTCATATTTTTAAAGTCTTACAGTAAAGCACTGTGTTTAATTTCTAAGTTTAATAGTCATCTAGAAAATATTTATCTGTTAAATTGTTTGGATCCATAGAGTAGCAAATATTTGAGGTTTTGAAAATTGGTCCTTTGATATAATGGTCTCAAGGATCATCATAACACAAACAGAATAAAATCCTCCCATATTCAGTTCCATCTATACCGTATAAACGTGAGTATAAGCTGAATTTTTTAGCCCCCAAAAGGGGACAAGGCTTATACTTGAGTCAATGACCACAAGGATCCCAAGACTGTGCTGGATTGAGACGTGCTAACAATTTAATTAATTTTACCATATTTTCATGTATTTTGATTATTGAAACTCACTAGCAGCTGCTGCATTTCCCACCCTCGGGTTATACTTGGATAAATCTATTTTCCTGGGTTTTCAGGTCAAAGTTAGGTACCTCGGCTTATATTCGGGTCATCTTATACTCGAGTCTATACAGAAATTCCTTAATCCAACATGCAGAATAAACTATTTGGCTGGAATCTATTCAAGCCCTTTTGTTGATGGCTCCCTGTGGTTTCATCATTGAAACAGGAAATGTTTAACTCCACTTTCCCTTCTCTCAAGTTTGGCCTCCAGTATTTGAGTCACCAACTTCCAACTTCAATTCAATAGTGTTAAGATTTGAAACTCTCTAGGCATGGTAGTTCTAAAGCCTATATAAACCATCCAGCAGGAAAATGATGTCCTATTATTGATTGGGCATTACTTCACTTTGGTTTTATGAGGGCCATTCTACCTACCATCTTTCATCTGTTTGCTGGCAAATGAGTCTCTACAGACAGTCAAAGAACCTATGGAATAGCAAGTAATAGCCATTTCAAAAATTGGTCTTTCAATATCATGATCTCAAGAAGCCTGAATTTTTACATGCAGAATATTAGTGTATTTTTTACTCATATAGATTACATATGTTTCACACATGTAGCAGAAAGAATTTTCTATCCGCTTTTAATCTTTCTTTGATATTTGCCAGTCAGTTGAAAATATATAGGATAGTAAAATACAAAAACACAATTTTCACATTGTTTTTGGGGTAAGGACTAATGTCTTACTGTGAAAGTCAGAGTGATTCCCACGGAGATATCTATTTAATTGAGAGACAGCAACCAAAATCATTCAAGTTCACATTCAGAAATGATTCAACAATTATCATTGGTTACTGGAAACAAAAACACTCTCTTGTTGTCTTTAGCTTAGTTTTTGCTTCTAGATATAATTTGTCCACAATTTTTCATCAAATCTATGCTCCAGGCTATAGTCAAGAGAATTAAGAGTCTATCTACCACTCTCATTTTTAAAAGTATTATCCCATTTCCTACAAGAACTACTAGAGGCTCAAACACCTGAACATGCATTTAAAGAAAATGCATATACTCATTTGGATTTAAGCTATAATAGCAGATTTAAAAGGGTCAAGTATTCA
The DNA here is from genome assembly GCA_035047345.1 of Bradypodion ventrale. Classification (NCBI taxonomy): domain Eukaryota; kingdom Metazoa; phylum Chordata; class Lepidosauria; order Squamata; family Chamaeleonidae; genus Bradypodion; species Bradypodion ventrale. The sequence continues at coordinate 251,237,029 of JAWDJE010000004.1, read as the reverse complement.
TGATTGTTTTTTGGTCTGTGAGCATTTTGGGTCGTTTCCTGCATACTAGGATATGCCAGTTTCAAAGCTGAACAGTCTCAAGAGAATCCAAATGACGAATAATCCCAACAAATGATTCATTCTGTGGTTTCCTGGATCAGTTTAGAAAAACAGAGGACTTCCTAAATGTTGCCCTTTTCTTTACATCATCTTCACCTTTCCTTCCCTAAAAGATTTTCTTTCTCTTCCTGTATCCATAGTAACTGTGTAAAGGCTTAGGACATGAATAGATCTGGCCAAATCTACCAAGAGAAACTGACATTGTAGCGAATCAGGGCCGCTGAGGGCCGTAGGTCCCAGAGGAAACTGATCAAGGAACGATACGAGGCAGTATGGAGGAGGATAAGATCAGTGGTTTATTGAGGAAAAGACATCACCTTTTATAGATCAGAAGGCAAGGTAGAAAAAACCATCACCCGACAGTAAATCACATCACCTATTTACTCAGGTTAATTGGGAATCTCTCTTGGGGAAGTTAATTAGTGCGGGCAAACATTGACTGGGAAAACACCTATTGTTTTGGGCTTAGGAGCTGGGTAAACGTGGCCACTATTTGCGCCAGGGATTTACGCTAAGCTCGGAGATGAATGTTTGCCTAATTATGTTACAGGAGTTAGCGATCTGCTTACTTGGCAGAGTCTTAGGTCAGGTCAAGGAATTGGGTGAATCAAACCCTATAATTTATCCACCCCCCTTAATTTGGGTGCTCGCAGAGCCCACGGGCCAGGGAGCCTTTCTCACCGAAGTGGCCTCTGCCGGGCCGTTCTGTGCCCATTGGGGCACGGGGAAACCACATCTCCCCTTTTTAAATTTTCTTAAGAGCCTGACCAGCAACTCTGCGCAAGAGCGGCATCAGCTGTTGAGCGGGAATGACGTCTCGGGGTTTCCTTCTGTGACGGCATTGGGATATCAGTGAGGGAATACATTGCGCGAGGCAACAGACTGTCACGCCTAGTATAATCACCCCCACAACCACCTTGAGTACCGTCTGAAGCCACCCCCAGGGGATCCACGACCACATCCAGTTCCACAATGAACTCCACCAAGTTCCCCATGCAGAACCCTCCGTGATGCCCTGGACTATGGTGTGGAGATCAGTGAGCTGACTCTGCACTTTGCGGGAGTTGTCAGTAAGGTTGAAACAGCACATACCATGAAAGGATTCGCAACCCAGGTGGTGCAACAATAAGAGGTAGTCGATAGCCGCTCGATTGTCAAGAATGGCATGGCGAAGCTCTGCCTGCTCTTGATTAAGGAGCGCTATCGCTGAGGGGGTATGGTTGATGGCTTTGGCTAGACCGCAAGCCAAGCGACCAATCCTCTTTGCGTTGCCGACGGCTAAGCCTGGCACGCCAAAGATGCTGACTGCCAGAGAGAGATATTTGGCAGGGCTCATTACTCTAAAGCTGCTCTCACAGGAGCTGTCTAACTGGGTGGTGCGAGTGTGCCGTATGAGTGAGGAAACATTTAAAACATGTGTAACATTTGTGCTTGGGGTGACCATATCCTTAGTAGGGAGTAACAATGTCAAGCGACTGATACAGCATATAGAGTCTGAAACATTTGCAGGAATGTAGTTCCACGTATACTGGTTGCATGTGAAGAACCAACCAGATGGTAGGGTAACATGAGCATACATGGTGCCAAGTGGTACTGGGTTATTGCAAGTCCAATTGCCACTGCCAACGTTGAGGCAGCGGCGCCAAGTACGACCAGCTGAGGCGCAGCCGTACATTCGTCCACAGGTAGAGTTCGGGCTGACCGCCACCCGAGGGGTGTGGAGGGTGGCTGCATCAGCCGGCAAAGTCATGGTCAGCCGCATCTCCCAGCGGGCATACTCTGAAGAAGCCGCTGGAATGTATGGGCTGAAAAGTCTTTTCACAAGCCAGTCCCCATCCCTGGCGTGCGCGCCTGGAGAATGGCACACAGGGATGAGGCAGGTGCTGAGGATCGAGGCAGAACCGAGGTCCTGCCTGAGGCAAAAATCGGACTGATTGACGAGACCCGCCAACCTCTCCCAAATATTGTACTGCATCCGGGCAGAGAGGTCTCCGCCGGGCAACAGATCGTTGGCCTCCAATGAGGCGGCCTGAGTGCCTCCCCCCAAAAGCAGGGAAAGGGTCAGGATGATGGTGAGCGCCAGGGTGTTGGCATGAATCTGGGCGAAAACTGCAGCTGTGAGGTTCTCCGGCGTTGGCTCCTTCCTTTCGTGCCGGACGGTGTCCTCGGCCTCACAGCAAAGGATCTTGACCATCCCCCAGGTGATCTTGGGTGCGGTCATCGGTGGCCGTCTCTTCCGACGGGTCCTCTCGGTCAGAGTGAGGTCCTCCATCTCCGGGATCGGACTCTGGTCGGTCTGGGTCCACGCCATGTGGTTCCAAGTACGGCTTGACACACCGAGCTGGAATCCAAACGACACCTGTAGGAGACATAACTGCAGCATACCCTCTCCCCCAGGTTACGAGTGGCGCCGGGCCCCTCCAAGAAGGGTCCGGTGGCACCCGGTATCGGACCATCGGTCGCGGGAGAGCTTCCGAACGGCGGAAGTGCTTCTCCTGCGGCGTGCAATCCGAAAAAACATTAAGGTGATTGTGAGTGAACAATACCTTATTCAGGCAATGCTGTGCCTGGCCCTGTGACTTGGGGAGGGCTGGTGGCTCCCCCCTTTCTGTTTGTTTGTCAATATAGGACTTGAGCGTCCGATTGACCCGTTCCACAATCGCTTGCCCCTGCGGATTGTAAGGAACGCCAAAAGTATGCTTAATATCCCAAGTGGCCATGAAGGCGGCCAGCTGCCTAGAGCTGTAGGACGGGGCGTTATCGGTTTTAACGTGCCAAGGTTTGCCCATGGCTGCAATGCAGGAAAGGAGGTGCTGCTCCACGTGGGAAGCAGTCTCCCCTTTCTGCGCTGTTGCCCAAACGAACTGAGAAAAAGTGTCTATGCAAACGTGCATGTACTGCCATCTGCCAAACTGTGGAACATGCGTGACATCCATCTGCCACACCTGGTTAGCCTCTGTCCCTCGTGGGTTGACCCTCCACGAGGGCCCCCCCGGTGCCCCTGCACAATGCTGGCAAGAGCGAACTATGCCTTGAGCTTGAGAAAGTGGGAGATTGAACTGTCTGGCGAGCGCTTTGGCATTCTGGTGAAAAAAGGCATGACTCTGAATTGGAGTAGTAAAAACACCATAACTGAACGTTGCTGAATTTCCCTTGCCGCCACATCCGCTCTGCTATTGCCCGCGGAAATCGGACCCGGCAAGTCTTGATGACTGCGGATGTGGGCAATATAGAGCGGCTCCGTGCGGTTTTGCAAATGAAATTGAGCAGTGAGAAACAGGCTAAGCAAATTTTTGTCTATCGCGGGAGTGATGTATGCTCCCGGTAGACTTTGAAGCAAATTCCTAACATACATACTGTCAGTAATGATGTTTAAACGTTCTTTGGCGAAGGTGCGCAAGGCAAGGTTCACCGCTGCCAACTCTGCCCGCTGTGTGGACTTTTGTGGAAGAGTTAGCAGCGTGCGCCAAGCTTGGCTCTCCTGCCAGGTCAAGACACCATATGTGCGACCACCATCAGTAAAAACTGTCCTGGCCCCCTGAAGTGGAACCCGCGAAAGCAATTCAAATAAGCTGACTGTCTGCGTTTGGAGTGAGACAAGTCTGGGGTCCCTTGGCAAGTGGTATGCCAAGCATCCGGTGAATCCTTCCAATGCAATTGGAAGCGAGTCACCGAGCTGCATTAACTGCTGAATTTGGTCCTTGGTGAACGGGACTACGATTTTGGCCAAATCGTGCCCTGAAATGTCCCTAGCTCTCAACCGTCCGCGGTAAACCACCGCGGAGACCAGTTCTTGGGGAGGAACGATGTTTCATGAAGAGGTGTTCGGAAGGTACACCCACTCCACGATACTCGCCCCTTTCTCGGCATCTACGCCAAGTGCTCCAGTGAACATGGATCCTGACCGCACGATGTACAAATTCAGGATCGGAGCATATGGCCCTGGGGTGATCCTATCTACCCACCTCTGGCTAAGAACTTGGTTAATCCTCTCGAGAGCTAAGCGCGCTTCTCAAGAAATTTTTATCCGGTCTGCCGGCTGTTTGCCTAAGGTTAGCAGCGAGAAGAGCGGTTTCAAGAGATCCGTATCCAATTGGAAATACGGTCTGGCCCAATTGATGTTACCTAAAACTTGCTGCAACTCTACAAGGGTGACTGAGTCCTGTAAATTGATCTGAGGCAAAACTGGTGCTGCGAAAGAGCGGAGAAGCCGGTGACCCAAGTATGAGAAGGGCTCGGTTTTCTGCACTTTCTCTGGGGCAATGAGTAAAACTTTGTCCCCCAGGCTGGCCTGGAGGTCAGAAAACATTTCGCTGCTGAGTTGCGGCATCGTGACCAAGATGTCATCCATGAAATGGCAAACTATCGCTTTAGGGTAAAGGCTTCGGAACTTTGCCAGTGCGTTGTGAACATAAATTTGGCACAGGGTGGGCGAATTGAGCATGCCCTGTGGCAAAATTTTCCACGCGTAACGCTGCGTGGGCTCGCTGTGGTTCATAACCGGCACCGTAAAGGCGAACCTTTCCCGATCCCGGGGGTCTAAGGGGATTGTATAAAAGCAATCCTTGAGATCTACGACGAGGATCTCCCACCCCTCGGGAATCATATTAGGATTTGGGATGCCGCATTGAAGCGGACCCATTGGCTGTATGCATTTATTGATCTCTCTGAGATCGTGGAGGAGTCGCCACTTCCCCGACTTTTTCTTTATGACAAAAACTGGCGAATTCCAAGGACTTGTGGACCGTTCTATATGTCCTGCGTCTAGCTGTTCTTTAACTAGCTGCTTGAGGGCAACTAATTTATCTCCCACTACCGGCCATTGTTCTACCCAAACCGGCGTATCGGTGAGCCATTTAAGTGGCAACGCCATTACCCAAAGGTAAGCGTAGCACCGTACTGCTGCAAGATGTCTCGCCCCCAAAGGTTGATGTGCACATCAAGAATGTGCGGCCGAATTACCGCCGTGCCGTCAGCCTTTGGGATTGTGACTTCCACCCACTCTCGGCTCCTAAACGCTTCCTGAATTCCGCCTACCCCCCACACATCGGAGACCGGCTCAATGGCCCACTCTCTTGGCCACTGGCTTCTGCTTATCACGCTCACATCTGCTCCGGTATCGACTAACCCTGAGAATGCTCTTTTGTTCAAAAATACCTCGATAACGGGGCGCTGCTTCCACTCAATGTTGGTCTCCACTGTCGCTAAGACCTGGTATCCTTGTACTGCCTCACTGGCGCTCGAGCGGTCCTCTGACCGGGGCTCGGAGCTGTCACTGAGCCTTCCCTGGCTATCTGCTGGCGAGTGACAAGGAACCATGATCAGTTGCGCTAAGGTGTCTCCCTTGTGAATTGTTTGGGGCAGGTGAGTCCAAAGCTGAACTTGGAGAACGCATGAAAAATTCGAGTCAACGACTCCTGGAATTATGAAAATTGTGCGTGCTCCAGCTACACTGCGGGGCAAAACTAAACCTATAAAGCCCTTGGGAAGTGGACCCATGTACTGGGAGTCCACTAGATAGACCGTGCCTGGCAGGTCACATGTAACGTCTGCCTGACAAGTCAAGTCTAACCCTGTACTACCCTTGGGGCTGGCCTGTGCCCTTGCAATGCCTGGCTTGTGACCGGGATCTAGTCTAGCTCTGGTGAGTTCTGGGCGAAGGAAGCCTCTGTTTGGACTGGGGCCAGAGACATGCCCGCGCTCCGGTTTCCCGAATTCGGACAGTCTCGGGCCCAGTGGTAGCCTCTTTTGCACTTCGGACACTGGGTTTTTGGAGCCTTGGGACGGCCGGACTTTTGTCCGCCTCCCTTGGATCGGCACTCCCTAGCGAAGTGACCAACCTTGCCACAATTGTGACATGCTCCTGGGGTCTTACCCTTAGGTCTTTTACCCCCTTGCACCGCTGCCGCTAGCAAACCCATCCTGTAGGATTCTGTGCCAACATCGGCGCAAGCTCTAATCATGTCCGTAAGGGTCAAATCAGGACGATTGCCCAGGGACTGCAAGATTTTACGGCAGTCTAAATTGGCATTGTCCTTGGCTAACTTCATCATGAGCTCTTGTTGGGCCTCCTCATTGTCAATCTGCCTGCTAATAGCTTCCTCCAGGCGATTGATGAAGTCCATATAGGGTTCCTTGGCTCCTTGCTTGATAGCGGTGTAATTTTTAGCCGCTTTGCCAGTTGCTGGGACTTTGAAAAACGCCCTAAAGGCAGCCTCGGCCGACATCTGGAGAGTGGCGAGAGGCAAGTTGATCTGGGCATTGATGGGCTCGAAGGCACCTGAACCATATAACTGGTCAGGAAGTACTGCGCCTCCCATCCTGGCAGCCCTTGTCTGCGCCTCAAGGCGAAACTCGCTGTCCCAAATTAAATACTGGCTAGGAGTGAGCATCATCCGCATGACGGCTTTCCAGTCATGGGGAATCCACATGGTGTTTTCGCACACTTGCTGAAGCGTGCCCCTTGTAAAGCGACTTTGGAGCCCAGTTTCTGAAATGGCTTTCCGTATAGCCATGAGAAGCTTATACGGGACTGGGGAATGAACTATCTGCTGGGCGCCCGTAAGCGCATCCATCTCCATGCGGATGGGACATATCAGACTGAGCTCTGCTAGCTCCTCTACTGGCAATTCCCCCTTCCTGAGTTCTTCCTCTACTGTGCGCTGAAGGGCACTTTTGGTAGCTAGGGAACCTGTTGCTATCTGAGAAGCGCCTGCGCTCCCCATTCCTTGCATTCCGCCGGTGACGTCTGCAGCTGTCACCGAGGGAAAGCTCCCTACGCTACTCTGCCTAAACTGGAGTGACGGATAGAGCGCCATAGGCGCCATAGGTTCGGCTGGCGCATCTGGCAGATTTGGGGGTTCTTTGGCCTCTACCCGGACTGGCTCTATCTCCGCCAAGAGCTTCCTACACTTTCTCCATGTGCGAATTACGCCTCCTGGAGCTTTCGGGGGTTGCTGAATGCAGTCTCCTATCTGATCCCAGAGCTCAAGGGTTAACGTACCTACTTCTGGGTAAAGTAGGCAGTGTTCCCCTAGGTACACCAAAAGTCTCGCTAGCTCTCTGCTGTGAAAACGCAACTTAAAAACCCTGGCCAGGATTCTGAACTCTCCCTCACGAGTTCTTTGGCTAGTGGATGGACGCTGTCGCTGAGGACAGGTCCCCATATTACCTGCGATTGGGTCCTCGGAAGATTCCTCCTCGGGACGAGTCGACGCATTTTTGGCAAGTAATAGGTTCTGGCGACGACGCTTCTGGGTAGAGCTCAGAGCGTGGACTGCGGCCACGGGCCCTCGGTGGCCACTGCGCTGTCAGGGGCTCACAGCTGCCCTGAGCGGAACGCATTTTTCCCTTTGGCGCAAGCTGCCGCGAAAGTCAGGAGCAAGTTGTAGGATGCCTCTTTGGACTGCCTCACCGCAGGCCGTCCCTCCGATCGGCTGGCTGCCGGACGGAGTGCCACGCTGTCCTCCGGGATGATTCGGACACGGTTCAAGCGCAGAACCGGACCGTGTGATCGCTACTCTGAGGAAGACCGCTCGGGGGTCGCTTACTCACGAGTAGATCACGCCGGGGTCACCAGGTGTAGCGAATTGGGGCCGCTGAGGGCCGTAGGTCCCGGAGGAGACTGATCAAGGAACGATACGAGGCAGTATGGAGGAGGATAAGATCAGTGGTTTATTGAGGAAAAGGCATCACCTTTTATAGATCAGAAGGCAAGGTAGAAAAAACCATCACCCGACAGTAAATCACATCACCTATTTACTCAGGTTAATTGGGAATCTCTCTTGGGGAAGTTAATTAGTGCGGGCAAACATTGACTGGGAAAACACCTATTGTTTTGGGCTTAGGAGCTGGGTAAACGTGGCCACTATTTGCGCCAGGGATTTACGCTAAGCTCGGAGATGAATGTTTGCCTAATTATGTTACAGGAGTTAGCGATCTGCTTACTTGGCAGAGTCTTAGGTCAGGTCAAGGAATTGGGTGAATCAAACCCTATAATTTATCCACCCCCCTTAATTTGGGTGCTCGCAGAGCCCACGGGCCAGGGAGCCTTTCTCACCGAAGTGGCCTCTGCCGGGCTGTTCCGGGCCCATTGGGGCACGGGGAAACCACAGACATGGACATCAGATGCTCCACAAAGCCTCCTTCACAATGCAAATAATTATCCCATAAAAATGCCTACTTAAAATAGGTTTCACAAGAGTGCTTTGATGTCAACACATGGAAATATATATTCCACTTGCTGTGCAAGCTCATATTTCTGTTTCTCTACTCCCCTTTCTCAGATAGTTAAAGGAACAGTAACTTAAATATTAGTTTATGAACGAGATCGACCTGGAGGCAATTAGCTGTAATGACCACAACGAACTACAGCAGAACAGAGATGAAAGTATCAGGGTTTGCTGTTTTGTATGTAAAAGAGTGCTAAAATAATTAAGTTGAGTGTAAAATATTCAACCTTAAAATGTATATTGTGCTTTTAAAATAAGTGTTCCAAGGTCTCTGTTGGACAATCAGTCAACTCTCCATACAAAGTACTGTAATTCACTTCACCAGTAAATTTCTTACTTAGCAAGCATCATAGCAAAATCAGGCCAATCACTCAGACTTGGAGATTGCATACATACTAGATGGCTTCTTCGCCTATCTTCATAGATACAGTAATACCTTATACAAAGTCCGCTTCATACAACATCGGATTCATACAACATCGAATTCCTTGAAAAAAGTTGCCTCATACAAAGTCGCTGCAACTTTGTATGAGGCATTGGGGGTTTTCCCAGGTTGCATTGTGCCTGGGCAGTATAAAAGGCAGGAAACGTGTGCATTGCTCTTGTGGGTTTTGCACGAGGCAAAGAGTGTTTAGGAGTGGTTTTGACTGTGGTTTTTTTTTTTCATCAGAATTTTAGAAGTATTCCTGGGATTTTTGCAGCATTCTTCAGGTTCTTGGACAATCAGGGTTGTATGACATGTTTTTGTAATGTTTTTAGCCTTTAGACAATGATTTCTTAAAGTTCTGTCAGTTTCCTGTCTGTTTCCTTGATTTTGCACTGTAGTCTGTGCTGTTACAGTACAGTGTATCTCTATCGAAACGACGTTGTACGAGGCATCGCGGCAAGGATTTGGACGTTGTATGAGGCATCGTGGCTAGGATTTTGCATGCCTCATACAAAGTCCAAATCCGTATAAAGTCCAAACTTATGGAACCAAGTTTGGACGTTGTATGAGGTATCACTGTACTTGATCCTTGACTTGGTAGTCTACACAGTTAGCATAAAGCTAATAGAGAATCACAGGGAAAGTACGCCCATGTAAAATAATATTGCCTTGCCATGTAAGTAAATTGCTACCTTACTGGATTTCTTTCTTAGCAAGCTGCCAGTTAAGTGTGGAAATGTAAACACTGGCAACAAGAGCAAAACAAATGGGTAAAGTATAAATATTTACAGAAGTGGAGTAGGAAGCAAGACACAGTAACATATTCACAAGACACTAAGGAGCAATGGAAGCCCAGAAACAATCAGGCAAAAAATGCAGCGCAGTTGCAAAACAAAGAAGAACATGGATTTCTACCCCCAGTACGAAATAAGGAGACCAGACACAAATTGATATTGTTAAAGGCTTAGGCCACGTTTATTGATTATTGAGTTGAGATTTATGAAAAGGGGTATGGTGGGCAGTGGATAACCTGAAGCCAGGGACAAGAGTGATCCTTTCCCTTCCCTGCGCCGGATGGACGAGACCCAAGCCCCCATATATTACTGCATCAGCTAGTGGTTTGTGGGCCAGCCTATCAGGGTGGGCACATTACCACTTCCCCTCAAAGAGTGGACCTTGGTCATATCATGCGCCTGCCACGTGGCGTTAGCCATGTCCATGCTGGTTCACAGGACTCCAGGAAAGCATGACTTCGCCTCATCCAAGACGCCCTGTGGGAATCTCTGCTATTACCCAAACCCCTTACTACCTGCCACTAGAGGAGGTCAGCACCTGCTTGGCCCCCTCCCCCCCTACCCAGTAAGGCTAGGGGGCTCCTTTCACAAATGCCTGTCCAGGATATGTCCAGGTGCAGGCCGTGCAGGAAGACATCTGCCCCTCTATTGGACAGGTGCACACCATCCTAGCTGAAGAAATGGAAACAGCTCTGCTGTATATCGCTGTGATCAATGCAGCCCCCACCCCCCGGGCCCAAACCCAAGCCTTCATCTCACAATTAATTGCTTTCCTCGCTCGGTCCAGTTTTGTCTCTGCCTGGCTGTTCCAAAGGAGGCGAGGCAGTATAGTGGACCACACCAAGGTCATACCAGGCCACCTGGAAAGCAGGTAGGAAAGGTCGCTCGACAGGAAAAAGGGATTTTGTTAAGGAAGATTGTAAAGTGATACCTCACATAACAAACACATCGTATAGCGAAAAATTCGCACAACAAAGCGTTCATTATGCAATGGCGATACCCCACATAACAGAAAAAATTCATTATGTGGGGTTTTTGGTAACTGGGGTATACCCACTTAATGGGAACCCAAGTTAAAGGTTAAGCCAAGTCTCGGAGGGACGTCTTCAACACCCGCAACTTATGGCGTGAGGCGGGGAGAATTTGTAAGAATTCTTTTTGGGGCAGAATGGAATAAGACGTACCCGAGTCCACCTCCATGCAAATTGCAATGCCTTGCAATTGCAAGTCAGCAAAGAACCGGCCAGACACATTTGCCATGTTGCTGTATGAAGTCTCTGACATGGAGATCTTGGAGATATGCGCTTCTGGCTTCCTCAGGTGCTGGTCCGATGCTGGGGTTTGCCTGCTCCTCTGGTGGCACACCTTTGCAATGTGCCCTCGGTTGCCACAATGGTGGCAATCCGCATTTTGAAAGGGGCACTTTTCGACGGTCGTGCTTGCTTCCACAGCCGCCGCACCTTTTCAAAACTTTTGGGCATGTTTCTCCTTTTTTCTTCGGACCTACATGACCCCTCCATCCTCATCACTGGACCCAGATGTGGACGATGACGCCGGCGACGCTGTCAAAGATGAGCATGACGGTGAGGAGCAGTGGTGGGCCTGTACAGTGGACTCCGGAGCCCTGGAGGTGACAGGCCATAGCTTGAAGGACTTTACCCCTGACCTGGCTGCCTCAGATGCCAACGCTTCCTTCAGCACAGACTTGAAGGTGAGCGTGTCCTGGGTCATCAGCCTGCGTTGGGCCTCTTCATCTCAAAGTCCAGCTAGCAGGTGGTCGCGGAGGGCTTTTTCGATGTTCAGCTGTGAGTCGAAGGGTGGCAGCATAGTCAGCCAAAGACTCCCCAGAGCATTGGTCACAGCAGTGAAATGCCACCTGGGCAGGAAATATGGAGCCCTTCGGCTGGAAATGGCTTTGCAGGGCCATCAGGATATCAGTGAGGGGAACATTGTCGATATCCCTTGGCAGCACCAGGTGGATGGCCAGCTCGAGAGTAGGCAGGCCACATCTCACCAGGAAACACAAATGTTTCTGGTCCTCCTCTACAATGTTGTCAGCCACCATGGCATGCTTGAACTGCTTTTCATAGAGAACCCATTTCTCTGGTGCTGAGATATCCAATGGGCCAACAGAATTCTGTTGGGATGCCATCCCATCCTTGTCGCCAATTTAGTGTTCTGGAAATAATAGGCAGCAGCCAGCAATACGGGCCAAACACACAACTTTATTCGGAATAAGAATAGGTGACCAGAGCTAACAACACACCCTCACATTCCTTAGTTATCTCCGATCAGAACTGACAGTTGGGAAAAAATTGTTGGAACCGTTGACAGCTCTGTCTTGTGCACTTCTCATTCAGAACCTTCCCGAAGTCTTGTGAAACTTCGGACCATAGTAAAGCAAATACATATTAAACTCTATCACAACAAAGACAAAATGGTAAACACATTTCCTTACATACACACAGCAGGGCATCTCCCATAGGAAACCGCATAGCGAAAAAAAACTGCATAGCAAAGAGCTCCATTGAACGGAATTTTTTCGTTATGCAGAGTTCTATTGTACTTTTAAAGGTGTACAGGTTCGCCCCACCCTGTAGTGGGCAGTGCATGTTGCCATCACTGCATGCCCGCCATGTCCCTTCTTCATAGCAGGGGGAGAAAACACACATACCCCCTAGCCAGATTCTACCCAGAGGGGGGGGGGTAAGCATCTCTCCACAGATTCAAACTGGCAGATAGCTCAGTGAGCAATTAGGAAAATATGGCATTTTGTATACTAATGAATATGTAATATGTTTTTTTCTCTCATAAATTTCTACTTTTTGAAACATTGATAACTGTAAGAAATGACCTCTGCTTTTTACATGTGTCTTTTAAAGGCTATATGCTTCTAAATTTTTAGAACGTAATTAAAATGTTTTCCTTGGTCTTTTAATTCTTAATGTATATTTCTACTATAGTTTTTATGCTCCTGCATATTGGATTTAAACATGATTTACATTCTTCCTTTAATTTCTATATTGCTAATTCAACCCTTTATGCATTTTAAATGTGATTTAAATATATTGTTTGCAACTTAAACTTAGTCGTCATAATTCTGAAGCATTTGTACCTATAGTTTTTTCTACAATTGTAACAATGTTTTTTGTAAGATGAGGGAACATGCCTTAAACTCCCAAGTTACATGTTTCGAACAATTTTGAATTGTTTTATTCATATGGGACATAAAAGCAATCAGATTAATAACATTTGTAAAATTAGGCAAGTTGAGGCAGATATTTGCCTAGAATAATTTTCCAAGTGGGAAAAAGTAGAATGACTAAGATGTAGATGTGTAGAGAAATACCATGAGTGGGGAAAATGGCTTATTCTCATCCTAAAGAAAAATTGATCATTTAAGCAAGGAAACACATTACATTTTGATGAGCACTGATATGGTTGAAAATGTTATCTGATCTAACAATGAAATTAACCCGTACAGTGATATATGTCAACTGTGACAGACCACCAACTCAAGCTACCAAAGAGTATTATAACATTTTATAGTGCTCTGAGGCTATGGCTCAAGATTCATAATTTGGCCTTGACATAAACACAGAAAAAGTATATGTTAACTTTATTATTTATTTATTTATTTATTTATTTATTTATTTATTTATTTATTATATTTATACCCCGCCCTACTGGTGCAAGCAACACTCAGGGTGGCTTACAGTGTGAAGCAAATACAATAAACATCTATGATGGAGCCTGGGCTCAACGTCTCTGGAGCAGATGCAGCAGCGATGTCCTGGTGGTGGCTCCTCCCTCCAGCCGATGGTGGGGGCTAGGGGGCAGCGACGAGGTCCTCCTCAGTCGCCCTTCAGGGCCATAACTTATATTAATTGTGTCCCCAATTCCTCCTTATTTCATCACATATATTTCCAGATGTTATCCATCCAGATACTATCCCTTCTTTTCCTCCAACATCTGGGTCATGTGCCCAGGGTACCACACATTGGCTAGACAGGCCGTCCAATGGGGAGACCTGGTTTACCTGTCATCCAATTGCTTAGCCACACTTCTGGATGGTACTCCCATTTCCACATCCAGGCCATACGCTATGTACCAAAGTTTAGGTAGCTCAGTCTTCTGTTGCCTCAGACCTGGTCTACTAGCCTTCCATGCCCCAATGGGCTGCCAAAAACAAACTCTGCATCTGCTTTAGTCTGCCTTGTCTTTTCATATGACAATGGACCAGAACATCAGGCAATTTTTCTCTTCCAACTTGGAATGCTTTGGTGCAGAACATAAAATGGAATTCATCAGTTTTGAAATGCATAAGAAGTTCAACTAACCTAAAATGTGATATTACTGTATATTAAATTTTAAATTAGAGTACCTTACAAATCACTCCATAATTTTTCAGTAAAATGACATCACTACCTAAAATTAGTTTAAACCAAGCAAATAGCAGTAACACTGAAAAGGTAGATATGTATAATGATTTAAACCCACATTTCCTGAATCCTATTTACTATGATCTCTTAGACCACAGGAAACGATTAAATCTGGGTTCCATTTTTTCAACATTAAAACAATAGGCTCAGCCTTCTCCCCTACTGTGATTTTCTCTTAGCCAATATTTAGAAAATTTTCCTTTATTTTTAAACTGGAAAAAGTCACCCATTTCAAAGCCAAATCTCAGGAAGATGTGGTGATCTAAATTCTAAGAAATTCTACAAAGAGCACAAAATAAATTTCACAGATAACTTTATATGACATTTTATATCCCAGTTTGAATAGTATGGTATGTGTACATCATATTTTATTAATCAAAACAAAGAACAAATGCAAACCTTTTAAAGAGAACTCAGGCTGAAGCCAAGCAGCTGAAGAACTTTAAGGGCACATAGAAAGCTAAAATTTGGTGGATATATACTATGAGAAAAATGGATGAGTTTTTAAAAATCTTAAATAAGGTATTTTAAAATTAATAATCATAACTTAAGACATAATGTTTATTTGATCCACAAGGGCAATATTCCGTAGAAAGCAAAGAAGATCACATATGGGACAGAATGATGCACTGTTTATTGGCTCTTCATACTGTTGAATCAAAAGCCTTATTCACATTTTGTTTTCATGTTAAATCAAAGCATATCAAATCTTTAAAAACTGTTGCTTTTCTTTTCAAAGTTTGCCTAACTCAACACTTTCTTTTTATTTTTTCTCATCTGCTCTCGCAGCTATGGCCAACATGTGTGGTAAAACATATAGAACTACCTGGTTCCAGGTTTTGACCCTGAGATCCAGCCTTCAAGTCAACTTACTGAGTCTGGTATCACTGTTGCTCTTTTCTCCCAGAGATGTTGTACTTCATTTCTCAAATCCTGATATCTCATGATCTTTTCAATCTCTTTTTCTTCTACCAGACCATCACCTGGGATTGCCACATCAATCAGCTTAACCAAATTTTTATCAACCACACTAATATCTGGGGTGTTGT
The DNA here is from genome assembly GCA_035047345.1 of Bradypodion ventrale. Classification (NCBI taxonomy): domain Eukaryota; kingdom Metazoa; phylum Chordata; class Lepidosauria; order Squamata; family Chamaeleonidae; genus Bradypodion; species Bradypodion ventrale. The sequence goes on along the minus strand of JAWDJE010000004.1, from coordinate 251,221,987 downwards.
TTTGAGCTACTTGTCAGTTTGTATCTAAATGTCCAACAAGAGCTCACCCATCTTATTTTCATTTTCAACCATTTGTATTCTCATCAGTACTTTGTAGATGGTATTCCATAATTCTTGTATAGATCTCAATGTAACATTGCTGCAACTCGGTTATGTCACTGACTCTCTCACTAAAGGCTTCTGGGTAAATTGAACATCGAGGGCAGAGGTGGGCCAGCTGTTTTTTTCTGCCTCTGTCACCTCTTTCTCATTTTACAGTAGTGGGTTTTAAAAATGCAGTTCCACTCTAAAATAAGATACACAAATCTTGGTTCAAAAACAGTTGGTCTATCAAAAGTGTGACTTTCCTCTGAAATGAGGCATGCACTCTCCCATGCATCTTGTTGGAAAATAGAAGCAGGCTGGATTTTGTTTCTTTGTTTTTGCCATTATTGCATCACCATATTTCAGCAGCAGGGTAATTCAATTGGATTCTGGGGAAAGTGATACAGAATAGTAGAACCAGAATCAGTTAACAAAGCTCAACCCCATGACAATGCAAAATTCCAAAGCTAATGCATCCCTAATAAATGGTCACCCAATATCATTTTTAAAAACATCCAATAATGTGCTTTACCTTTGAAGTCATCCAGGCAACTACTGAACAGTTCTTTCTGTTTAGCTGGATCTCCTCTAGTATAGTTTGAATCCACTGGTTTAGGATGGTTTTACCTTGTGAAGGAGCAGAAAACAACTTTGCTCTGGTTTTCATGTGACAACATTTTAAATATTTGAAGATGGCTAACATATCACATCATAATCAGGGCCCAGCAATCATGTCAAGCACTGGGTAGTACATTTCATTCTATGGCAGATGCCCAGAAATGAACACAATATTCCAGGTGACATCTGACCAAAGCAGAATACACTGATGGCATTTCTCTCCTTCTGATCAACCTCTGTTGACGAAGTCTAAAATTACACTATTGATTCATGTTTAGCTTGTGGTAATTCCTATGTATTAGTATCAAGCCTGGTGTCACCTATCCTACATTTATAAATCTGATCTTTTCTGCCTAAATATAGAATTTTACATTTATTCCTACTGAAATTGATTCTGTTTGCTTCCCCCAGCTCTCCAACATAATTTTGAATCTTGATTCTGTTTCCTGAGATATTAGCTCCTCCCTCAAAGTTTGATTTTTATCAGCAAATAATGAACATTATGAATACATTTTGTACAGTACAATACTGTATATTGATTTTTATTTGCATGCCTGACAGTTGAAGTGAGTTGAGATAATGTTTGTGATTGAAGCTGTGAGCTCATTGGTCAGCATACTTCTGAGCTGGAGAGAAGCTGTTTTTTATATGAGAGAGAAGAGAGAGCAAGCGAAGAGATAGAGAGCTATGCTGCTAGAGCTAAAAGTGGCCTGTTTTTGTGAAGAAGCTATGAAAATACATGTTGTTGCTGTAGTTAGTATTAAAGTATCCATCCATCAACCCACCAACCCATCCATCCATCCATCCACCCATAAAGAACCAAATGTCCTTAAGCTATAAAGAAGGTGGGTAAAAAATGAAAGTAACCTTAAACTAAGTGCCAAAATAACAATAAGGGCTATTGGCCTTATATAACAGAAGCATATATTTGACCACTAAGGGAGGCAGGACCTTAGACTCAGTGGGCCTTTAGTCAGGTTCAAGAAAGCTCTTCAAGTGATCTGGCTATTTACTTCTTCTCAGCATTCCTGTCCCAATCCTGTTTTTATTTTAAAGTTTCTAACTCCTTAGACAAGAGAGTGGACTTGACCCACAAAAGCTCACATTAAAATATAGCAGTTCGTCCTTAATGTGCCAAAACATTTTGCCTTCTTGATTTATTTTTTGTTTTTGCTTTTATTTGGATTGGTTCCTTGTCTGATTTACATACATAGTAAACACAAACACTCAGACAAGTTCGCACATTTCACCATTTCCATGTCATAATTAGGCCTCTTGAAAAAGCCGCACATGGTGTCAGTGGTAGCTTTAAAAAATTAGGATAGCCCTTGGCATGTGTAGTGCATTGAAAGGAACTTCATTGATGGGAAAAGGATTCCCCCAGCAGCAGTCCATAGTGTTCAGTGTGCAATATGGTTTTTAAAATCTTCATTTGCAGTCCCTGTTACAGACTCACTGCAGCCTGGGAGCAGGGAGAAAAACATCTTATCTACAATCACTGTTATGTATCAATAAGAGATTTTCTCAGCAGAGAAGCTAATAGACTGAGTCATCCTGACCTAGGTAGGGGCTACATCTAAGCTGCAAGCTAAAAGTTCACCATCCGTCAAATGCAAAAATTCTAATGTCTACATATTCCTAATTTTCACAGAATATTGTGTATATCAGAGTTCCCAAAGTTGTCACCCTTAAGGTGTATTGGACTACAACTAACTAACTTAATTAAAACACATTGGATGAAATCTTGCTGTGCAATTACACAGTGTACCTTTTCTAGGTGGTGCTGGAAGTGAAGAAATTTCCATAGATATTAGCCATTGCACACCCTGTCATGCAATTCAGTATGCAATAGATGATGTCTATAGAGAGTTCTTAACAGCAATTCACTTCCACATTTACATCATTTGTATAACTTTGCAACAGAATTTAAGCCATTGATGGACTCCTCTACCTTCTATACGCAATATGAACTGAACCTACATTAGAACAAAGCAACATGTTCCAGGTGAATCCAGCAGTGGCCCAACAATTAGGGCCAAAAACAGATGAAATGTGGGAAATCTATGATCAGATTAACAGTAACTCATAATGCCTCCTCACATGAATATTCATAGTAAAAGTTTATAGTAAACTATACCTGGGAAAGTTGCCCTATTTGAAAGTGGTATAACTCAAATCACACCAGTACAGGTTCCAATTGAGTAAGTGCCAATTCACAGATGTTTTCAAAACATCCAGTTCAGCTCAGATGCACATTAGCTCTATTTAAAACTGGCAGCTATCCAATAATAAATGAGTGGAACAGATAAGCTCCTACTCATTAAATAAAGCTGTAAAATGATCCGAAGTTGTAGCTATCTAGAGAGAGCTAGCTTTAACCATTTCAAGCAACAACAGCCCTGTCATACACAACTATCATGTCTTGTCAAGAAGACATTGTAGTAAGAGTGCCATTTTAGAGAGCTAGACATTCACTTGTTAGAGCATATATTGGAATTAGTCCAAAATATAACTTCTTTAGCAGTTAAATTTTTGACTGCCATGAACAAGCCCCTGTTCTGTCTCATGTCAATATTATAACAGCTGGCATTAGTAAATATGTTAATAATGCATTTTGGAACTTGTATAACTCCATATTTATTCAGTCTTGGTAATGCTAGAGAAATACAGTACTATATTCAGAATTGACTGTCTTGGGGCCCACACCATCTAGAGTACCCTTCCCCAGTCAGATGTTCTTCAGATCTTTTAGACTATAATGCCCATCAGTTCAGCAAGCACAATCAGTGGCCAAATGTAATGGGTGGTGTACTCCAACAGCCTCTGGAAGGTTCTCTTCCTAGCTAGAATTGCAAACTTTGGTCAATAACTCTGATAGCCAAATCCTTGAACTTATCACATACCATGCCATTCCTCAGGCAATTTCTCAGAATGTGGAGGGATGCTAAAACCAATAATAAACAATGTATGTAATTCTCTGAAGACAAGGTTGTATTCACACACACACAAAAGAGCTCAAGCAAGCAGTCAGTCTTTGGCTTCATATTTCTTCATAGCATTCCATTAGCTTTGGCAGGAAAATGACTTCTCAGCCTCTACACTGTCTATACATTGCGTCCCTCACCCTCTTTTGGACCATGCCAGAAGCTCCTGACTTCCCTCTCCTTAAGATCCAACTAAACCTTTCCACAAGATTAGACATAGAATGGAGTCAGGCATAGGAATGCTATCACTAAGCCAACCAAACCTGTAGGGGAAGGGCACCTGGGAAAGGCTCCCTGCAAACAAAACGGACAGCAAGTGTTATACACAAAGACCTACTGTTTCTGGCTAGACATCTAAGGTGTAGAAAGGTCTAGCCTCAGGCTTGTTGGCTAGAGAGTTGTCTCACTCCTAAAATCTTGCTTCCTGGACTAAAATATGAGAAGTGAGAAGCACTGAAAAATATGAACCTGTCATATTTCAACAACAAAAAGTACTTTAAACATTCTTTTCTTTTCCTGGTTTTCAATGCTAATACTCTGTTCAGACATATGGGAAAGCAGAAAGTACAGCATTTATTTATTTATTTATTTGCTTGCTTGTGGGTTCTCTTTTACCTCTTGCTGGGAGTGGAGGAGAGAATAAGATGTGATTCCAATAAAGCCTTAATGTGCTTTTTAGAATCACTGACAAGTATAATGGGGGAAGGGGAGAGAAAACTGGGGATAGGAGTCCACCTGGAACAAAAGGGAAAGGAAAACCTGGAAGGAAAATAAAATTAAAGGTAGTTAGAGTTTGGATAAAAGAAATACAGATCACCCTGCTGCTTGGCCAGTATCCTACTCTATAGCTCTACCAGCATTAAAGTCAGGGATAGATTACTGCTAACTAAGAATTTCCTGCATCAATTTTTGGTTATGCACAACACAAAATTCGAAGCATGAAATCTTTAATTAATAGCAATGTCTCTGCCAATGATGGTATTTCCATCGTACCAGAGCAGCTACAGAACAAAACAGAGCATTCTGGTGACAGATAAACTAGTAATTAAGCTGATGATCCCTTTAAAGTACCCTCTGAGTGCTCACTGGTTTTCAGTTAGTAAAATTTGGCCAAAAATTGTAATTTGTTGAATCAAATAGTCTTTTGTACAGGGTGCCCCGTAAGTCCCTACCCGTCCATATGTTATTGCACTGGATATATAAGATATATGGATGGGTAGGGATTTATGGACCACCCTGTAGAATGGGAAGGCAAATATAATAATTAAAAAGTCATGGTAACCTTCGAAGAGCAATATGTAAAATAGAAATTTATTGTACACTTAAGGACTACTAAAATGCAGGAAATCAGCATGTCTAAAAGGAATCGTTTAAAACAGCAAAGAGGTTTAACTGCAGTTTACACATTGTTAATAATAATACATGTTGTTGATTCCAATTTGTGGCAATTAGACATGGGACTTTTATCTTTTGGGATTATAAATCCCATAATTCTCTATTCTAGATGTTCCATCCAATAGACATAGCTTCATATGCAAAAGAGAAGTTCTTAATTAGCAGTGAGGTAGCTTCTCTCTCAGGTACAAAAATATCTAACCCTTTAGATAACTGTACCCAGATAAAGCCTGACTGGACTGTAGAGAATACTTTGTATTCAGCTGAATAGTTAAAGAGTATGATAGGGTATGACTGTGTTATGCATATCAGCAGGGCTGCCATCAAAAATTTCTGGGCCCCATACTGAGCAATCCTATTGGGGCCCCCACACAGTAATGTCACAGTTATGGCTGGCGGCAGGGCCCTATATGGCACTACTGTACTGGTAGTACTGCCCAGATGGCAGCCCTGCATATCAGCAATATGAAGGCAGGAAGGTGGACAACACCTTTTAAATGTTAATAGAAAGATCATCTACTGTTTTATTTTCTCTAATAAAACATCTGTTATTGAAGCCTTCCATGAGAAAAACCACATATTCTGTATTTTACATAACGTTTCAGTCTTATCTTTAAAAACTTCTGGAATCGTTCTATACCACCACCTCGAAGAAGCAGCCTAACTCTGTAGGATCATGAAAGATGTATTGGCTAGAGATGGGTAATCTCTGGCTCTCTGAATGTTACATTGCAAGCTCCATAAACTGTTATAGTTGCCCATGCTGTCTGGGGATTATGGGAATTGATACTCCACAAAGCTAGAGGGCCACAGGTTTCCCACTCATTTTAGACACCTATGTGCAGCATATCAGTGGCAATACAGTCTTTCTGTATCTGACATCTTTAAATTTCTTTGCTTCAAAATAGGCTGTTTGCAAGTACAGCAATCTAAGGAAATATACCTATTGTGTAAGAGGATAGGAAACAAAGTGGATCTCAAAACCATCTAGGAATTTTTGCTACTAATGGGACAAGACAGTTCTAAACAATATAATGCATGCAGTCTGATCCTGATGACTACTTTTCAAAACCTCAAGATAATAAATTATATCAGTGGTTAGGCTAAGAAGGATGTTAGCTGAGTCAGCAAGCAAAATCCAAACAATAACAACTATTTAATCTACCTCCAGCCTTCATTACAACTGCATGAATTTCAGATTCTGCATTAATGTAAAAATAATGAAATCTGATTGTCCTTATTCAGGCCATTAATGCACTTCCTATTTAATAACCACATCCTTTTGAGGATTTATATTTCTACCACATAGTTCTCATGTTCAAAGATATTTAGTTGGTATGTTTACGATAACAAAGAACCGTTGCTGTTGTTGTTGTTTGCTTTATAAGATATGAGAGTTAATACAAAACCTCAGAAGTATTTTATTGTCCATCCATCGGTCCATCGGTCCATCCTCCTCAAGAGGACTCAATACAGCTTGCAATGTTAAAAAGCAATATAAAAACTGGAAGTGGGTGGGAATTTAAAAGAAACAGCCCAACTATATAGCAACTGGTCACGGAGAAAAAGCCTGCTTTAAAGAGAAAAGTCTTTGCCTGCCTGTGGAAGTACAGGAAAGAGTGAGCTAGTCTAATCTCTCATCAGAGTGAGTGCTGCAACATTGAAGGCCTTCTCTCATGTCTTCACCAATCATATCTGTGAGGGTTGTGTAGGACAGAAAGAAATACTTCCTCTGGTGATTTTAAAACCTGAGTTGGCTCATAAGTAGAAATGCAGCCTTTCAAGCAGCTCAGACCTGAAACATTTAGGGCTTTATGTGTCAAAATCAGCATTCTGAATTGTGCCCAGAAACGACCAACTGTCAATGGAGCCTTTATAACAGGAGAGTTTTGAGATCCTTATACCAGCTCCAGTTAGCAATAGGGCTGCAGCATTTTGGACCTACTAGTTTTCAAACACTTTCAAAGGCAGAACACATAGAGTACATTACACTTGTCCAAATGGGATGTAACAAAGGCACATGTCACTATGACCAGTAAGCTAAATCAGTGGTGGTGGCAGCCAGAAAGGTAACCAGATAGAACTTTGGGTATTTTCTCTTTTGTCGTTCCAAGTACTGGTAATTCTTGCTGATGTGCAGGTAGGTATTCTGAAGTCCTACTTTGTAAAAGATTAGAGATCATTATGTATTTACAAGCACAACAAAACAACTTTCCCATAACATTATTTGGTTATTAGAAAAGGTATAATGCAAAATATGAAGTTGATTTACATTCAGAATACAGAATACAAATACAGAATACAGAGCAGGAAAATACAAAGTGATCTACTCTGAATTCACACTTGGGTTTCCTGGGTGAATTTGCTTCAGTCAATCACATAGGAATCAGAAGAAAGATGGGGGAAAGATGCACTTGTCAGCACCTTGTTAAAATGACTATATTGCAGGTGTCTAAATTTGCAGGAGACATGGCTAGATTAGAGCTACCTTAACAAACTGCAACTAAAAGATAGTTGCCAGTTTTCTCCTGTCTACCATTTTCCTTCTCAGTTTCTTTTTTCTTTTCCTCACCTCTTAGCTGTTCTAGCATAGCAACACTGGCACCATGCCTTACAAAATTTATTTGGAGCCAAGACAAGCAGTATTTCATTAAGGGGGACACAGACACAGACAGACAGACAGACAGACAGACAGACAGACAGACAGACACACACACACACACACACACACACACACACACACATCTTTTGGTCACCTAGTGTCAGTGCCGGATCAGCCATATAGCAGGAGTAGCAAATGCTATGGGCCCCGCATCTCTGGGGGCCCCGACCCCCAAACTCGCTTAAAATGAAAATCTAAATTAAAAATTCCGTGCATTCACACAGATATTTTAAAAAATGTTCACTCGGAGAGATTCAGTGATGCCTCATTGGAGCGTTCAATGCAAACCAAAAAGTCAAGATGTGCATGTGCATGTAGGCAGAGCCGTCTTTGTCTGTGCATGCATCTTATACGCTACTCCGTAGTAGCACGAATTTGTGTTGAGTGGCAGAGTAAATCAACGTGTGAGCTTTGTTTTGTTTTATAGGTTTTTGCTTAATTGACAGCACGGGGAGCGGTGGCAGCGTGTTTTACTAGTGGTGCTTTATTTTATAGGTATCCTAAATCCTAAATCTAAGCAAGGGCCTCTTGATACGATTTGCTACAGGCCTCGCGCTGGCTTAATCCGGCACTGCTTATTGTGCTGGCTCAAGCAATCATGGTATTTGAACTGGTGCAAATACATTTGAGTTTGAAGAAAGTAGATGCCCCAGCAGCCAAGAAGGGGAAATGTATGGTTATGGGAGGAAGATTGGGGGGATTCCCATAAACTCAGACACCATGCATTCACCAAAAAAATAATGTGAGACTGAACATTCCAAACCAAGATTTGTCAATGAAGTTGCCCTTAAATGAGACTATGTGTTCATAGCTCAGTATTCTCTATACGTAATTAGCAGCAACACTCTAAGATTTCAGAAAGTAATCTTTCCCAATCCCACCTGGAGATGTCAGGAATTGACTCTAGTATCTGAATCTTCTGCAGTAGAAACAGACAAAAGAGGAGACAAGAAAATAAGTTTTGGGGGAAAACTTAGATTTTTAAATAATCTTTGTAAATAATTTAGTTAATTTAATTATATCTTGCACTTGAAACATCTCATTATCCAGTCTCAAATTAAGATTCATTTAAAAAGCCAAAAATTAGTTATTTTAATGCTAAATATTTTGTTTTTTGCCCCAGTGATTAGGCTTAGTTTTTGAGTTCTTGCTACCTTAGCCATTCTGCTGTTCATCAAGGGATGATATTGCCCCAGTGATTAGACTTAGTTTTTGAGTTCTTGCTACCTTAACCATTCTGCTGTTCATCAAGGAATGATATCTCACAAAAAAAGACTTTTGCCAAAATGCAGCCCACTTAAGCTCATTCCCTATAAGTGTACATCTAAAAATATAACACATAGAGGCAGCAGGGTTTCATGCATCACACCAAGAGAAGTAGTTTAGCGAATATACAGGAGAGATGTACCTCAACTGTGGGACTTTCTCCCTAAGAAACATCAGGTTTTTCTATTTTTACTGAGATTTCAACAAACAGTCAAATTGTAAGAGTCCAGAGCATGGACAGTTGGCAGATAACACAAGCACTGGGGCCCAGGGCACCCAGGCAACAGGAAAACAGAAAATGTATCACTGACCAGAGTCCAAATCCAAAATCAATCCCAAGGTAGACAGGAACACAAAGTTAGCATGGACAAGAGGGCATAGTACAAGCCAAACCATACCTGTCAAGTATCCCGGATTGGCGGGGATTTCCCGTATTTTTGCGCCGATTTTCACCATTTCCTGCCCGGAGCTGCCACTACCCCGTAATTTGGCAGCGGGAGGAAAGGAGTTACTGCGCATCCCTTCTGTGCAGGTCCTTTCTACGCATGTGTAGAACCCTTCTATGCGTGCGCAGAAGGCTTCTGTGCAGAAGGGGATACGTAGAAGCCTTCTACGCATGTGTAGAAGTGAGCTGCGCAGAACAGTTCTGCGCAGGTCCGTTCTATGCATGCGTAAAAGCCTTCTACCCATGCGTAGAAGTAAGCTGCGCAGAACAGTTCTGCGCAGGTCCATTCTATGCATGTGTAAAAGCCTTCTACGCATGCGTAGAATGGACCTGCGCAGAACAGTTCTGCGCAGGTCTGTTCTACGCATGCGTAAAAGCCTTCTACGCATGCGTAGAATGGACCTGCGCAGAAACGTTCTGCGCAGGTCCCGTAATCTCCAGAGCTGCGCTTGACAGGTATTAGCCAGACATCAGGTGACTAGGAGAGCAGATGAGGTAGAGTACCTTCAGCGATACTAACAATTGCTTTATCTGTTTTCAAAAATGTTTCTTTCACGTTTGTGCAATACTCTGTTGACTCCGGCAGGTGGAAAAGTCATTTTTCTAAATACTTGCAATATTAAATTAAATAAATACAAAAATAAATATAAAAATATATATTTATTTTCAGATGCAGCTGCTTCAATTCTCATTTTAGATCTCATAACAATTAAACAATGTATGTTTCTGAGTAATGGGCAAAATGGCTTATAAAGTATTTGCACTGCATAATCCTTGCCTTATATTGTAGCATAGATATCTATGTGGATCTGTACTGAACTTTTCAACTATTTCTCCAATGAGACAAAAGGGTGCACCTTTCAAATGGGGTATGGTGTAATTCTTTATAAGATCCTTTAAAGGTATTCAACAAATGATTACTGAGGTAGTATGGCTTGGATGAACATTTCTAAACTACAAAGTACCTTTATTGGCTTCCATTCATTTATTCACACAATTTCCCCCTAATATTGAAATCCAGTATTGAAATCCCCTGAAAGGACTTGGAACCTGTGAGTAACTTCTGCTCCCATGCTGCAATACACTATTAAAAACCATCAGTGGTGGGCATTAGCAGGTTCGCACCAGTTTGCCAGAACTGGTAGCAGAAATTCTGGCTGGCCCCACCCATCCAGGTTTTGAAATAAAGTAGTCCTAATTCAGGTGCAATGCAGGGCTTTTCCCCTGGCCACACCCACTATACAATGCCCACAGTGTGGCAGTAAAAAAAATTGGAGCCCACCACTGAAAACCATTGAGGAAGAGTGTAAAGCAGTGAATGAGCTTGTAAACAACATAACTGGAGTGCTAGTAATTATGTCAGAGATAAGTGTGAATTGTGTGTGTGTGTACTGCTTGTCTTTCTGAAGATCCAGGCTCTCTGGAGCTCTTCCTCTTTAATAATGGAAGAGTGGAGATTCCATAGAGGGGCATTCGTAATATTGACATTGTTTTTATAAGGAAGTGATGACAGAGAGAAGCAGAAAACTATGCTGTTCTTGTGTGTTTGTTTATATTCACTGACAGTACCTCATTCAGTGGTGTTTTTTAACTGTTAAAGGTAATATACATTCAGACTGATTATTATGCCAGCTGCAGTCCATCTGCTTGTCAAAGCATATCTCTTACTTGAGTTCCGATTTTATTAATCCAGCATTTTATTAATCCACCATCACAGATATAGGCCATCATTAGACAAAGATGACATCAAATATTATTACACAACTGCATCTGAAAACAAAACTAGAGGAGCCAAATTAATATTGTAATCCAAGCAACGTAGAGAAATAGAAAAGAGATACAGTACACGGATGCTTGAATGTACATAAAAAGATTAAACATATTTGAAAAACAATAATGCCCACTACTGATTCTCTGATAACCTCACATTCAAGAGCAACATGAATGAGTAGCTTAACTACTGTAGAATTTGGTTGAATAAACATATCCTAGCCATGTAGTATAAGCCAGAACAGAGATGGCCTATAAGACAAAAAATGCCATGCGCAATGAAAATTAGAAATTGGCTCTAAAATATGCCTTATGCAGCGCTAAATACTCTGCCTGGCACAGAATCATCAAATTTAACACAGGCAACTATAAAGAAGAAATATATGAAATGTAGACAGTACAGAATACTAAGAATTTCCAGGATCAAGAGATTGACCAACAAAGAAGCAATGAAAGGGAAAAAATAAAGGCTGAGAAATAAAGGACCCTACTTCACATTCAGAAAATTCACATATTTCAAACATATGATGAGAAGAGGGAAAAACATTGTTACAGCAGATAATTCCAGATAAAATACATGGGAAACTAATACAAGAACAACTATTGGCTACTGAATCTAGCCTGGATACAAGGCTTTTATCTCCCCACCGGCGGGGAGATAAAAGAGAGCCTTCCGTGGCCTGGAAGGCTCAGAGGACGCCGCCGCCAGCGTTGCCGCGCTCTCCCCGCCCCCTCCACCGGCGGGGAGATGAAAGGGAGCCTTCCGTGGCCCGGAAGGCTCAGAAGACGACGACGCCAGCATTGCCGCACTCTCCCCGCCCCCTCCACCGGTGGGGAGATAAGAGAGCCTTCCGTGGCCCGGAAGGCTCAGAAGACGACGCCGCCAGCGTTGCCGCGCTCTCCCCGCACCCTCCACCGGCGGGGAGATAAAAGAGAGCCTTCCGTGGCCCGGAAGGCTCAGAGGACGCCGCCGCCAGCGTTGCCGCGCTCTCCCCGCCCCCTCCACCGGCGGGGAGATGAAAGGGAGCCTTCCGTGGCCCGGAAGGCTCAGAAGACGCCGCCGCCAGCGTTGCCGCACTCTCCCCGCCCCCTCCACCGGCGGGGAGATAAAAGAGAGCCTTCCGTGGCCCGGAAGGCTCAGAAGACGCCACCGCCAGCGTTGCCGCGCTCTCCCCGCCCACTCCACCGGCGGGGAGATGAAGGGGAGCCTTCCGTGGCCAGGAAGGCTCGGAAGACGACGACGCCAGCGTTGCCGCGCTCTCCCCGCCCCCACCACAGGCGGGGAGATAAAAGAGAGCCTTCCGTGGCCCGGAAGGCTCAGAGGACGCCGCCGCCAGCGTTGCCGCGCTCTCCCCGCCCCCTCCACCGGCGGGGAGATGAAAGGGAGCCTTCCGTGGCCCGGAAGGCTCAGAAGACGCTGCCGCCAGCGTTGCCGCGCTCTCCCCGCCCCCTCCACCGGCGGGGAGATAAAAGAGAGCCTTCCGTGGCCCGGAAGGCTCAGAAGACGCCGCCGCCAGCGTTGCCGCGCTCTCCCCGCCCCCTCCACCGGCGGGGAGATGAAAGGGAGCCTTCCGTGGCCTGGAAGGCTCGGAAGACGCCGCCGCCAGTGTTCCCGTCGCCGTCGCCCGGGAATGGGAGGCAGAAGAAGCAGACAACGCTGGAACCGAAGCTGCCGCAGCCGCCACGCAGGGCTGTTCCTCCCCGCCCCCTGCCATTGGGCCGGGAGTGTAGGAGGGCTCCTCGTGGCATTGGGGAGCCGGAGTCGCCGCCGTGGAGGCTGCTTTAGCACTCGGACGTCCCCCCCAGCTCCCTGCCTTCGTCCTCCCTACCTGGGGGGAAGAAAAAGGAGATGTCGACAACAGGACTTGCTATGTTTGTTGCCAGAATTGGGGGGGGATGGCGGATGGGGAGGGAAGAGGGAATGTTGGTCCTGCCAGCCAGGAGGGAGGGGCAGCATTCTATCTAGGGAGGTTCCGGAGAACCATATAGGTGTTGTGACGGGCATGGGGCGGTATGGCGGGTACCGTGGGGCGGGCCGCACTCGGGGAATGTGGGTCCGATGTTTAAGTGCGGTCCCTCATTCCAGCCCTGCCGGTACATCTCTGGGCCCTGAGCGGCAGATCCAGAGTGACCCCACCCTTAGGCTGCTGCTGGTGAATGCCAGGTCGGTTTGTAATAAGGCCCCCCTGATTCAAGATGCCATCCAGGAAGGGCTGGCCGACCTGGCATGCATCACCGAAACCTGGCTGACTCCTGAAGATGGAGTACCTAGAGGTGAGGGGAGGGGCGGTGGTGTCGCCATTGTTGCCAGGGAGTCTTTGGGAGTTGCTAGGGCCACTGCTCCACAAGTGGCTGGTTGTGAGGCCCTGCTTCTACGGTTGGGCCCCAAGGGTCAGTTGGGGATCTTACTCCTGTACCTGCCCCCTTGCAGGGTAAGGGATGCCCTGCCTGAGCTCCTCGAGGCCGCCTCGATGCTGGCGTTGGAGTTCCCGAGACTTATGGTTCTGGGGGACTTCAATTTGCCATCGCTGGGGACGGCTTCTGAGGTGGCAAGGGAGTTCATGGCTTCCATGGCAGCCATGGGCCTGACTCAGGTAGTTCGGGGTCCGACCAGGGGCAGTGGTCACATGCCAGACTTAGTTTTCTTGTCGGAGCAGTGGCAGAGTGATCTAAGACTACAGGATTTAGTCATCTCACCTGTGCCATGGTCAGATCACTATCTGGTGACTCTTGACTTTCTGGGGGCGACACTTCATCGTAGGGAGGCAGGGCCGATTAAAATGGCCCGCCCTCGGCGACTAATGGATCCAGACGGATTCCAGAGGGAACTGGGGGATGTTCCTCTGGATCGGCTACACGATTCACCCGGGGCACTTGTCGACCTGTGGAATAGGTCGAAAACAGTAGCCTTGGATGAAATCGCGCCACTGCGGCCTCTCCACGCCCGGGGGATTAGGTCATCTCCGTGGTTCACAGATGAACTGCGTGAACTCAAACGGGCAAAGAGACGCCTAGAGCGCCGCTGGGTGAAGACCCAGGATGACTCCGATTGGACACTAGCTAGAGCTGCTATTAGGGCCTACCTAGTGGCGATGGGGGTGGTGAGGCGGCAATACTTCACCGCCCTTATTGCCTCCACTGATAATCGCCCAGCCGCCCTGTTCCGGGTAACCAGGTCCCTCCTTGGTAGGGGGGGATCGGTGCCCGGTTGGCAGGGTTCGGCTGAGGACTTTGCTGACCATCTGGTGGAGAAAATCGATCGGATTCGTTCAGGATTGAACCCTGGCGTGGATGGGGAGGGTCGGGGGGGTGCCGGAGCACAGTCTTGCTGTACGATCTGGGATCAGTTCGATCCTGTTGTCCCTGATGAAGTGGACAGGCTCCTTGCAGCTGTTCGTGCCACTACATGTCCTTTGGATCCCTGTCCCACTTGGTTGGTGAAAGCCTCCAAGGAGGTAACAGGTGGCTGGATAGGGGGGATAATAAATGCTTCATTACGGGAGGGGGTATTTCCTGCACAGCTAAAACATGCTTTGGTGCGCCCCCTCCTGAAGAAAATGTCCCTCGACCCAGCTGTCCTTAACAACTACAGGCCAGTCTCCAACCTGCCCTTCTTGGGTAAGGTTTTGGAGAAGGCGGTGGCGCGCCAGCTGCAGAGTGTCCTGGAGGAAGCGGATTATCTAGACCCCTTTCAATCAGGGTTCAGGCCCGGGTATGGAACGGAGACGGCATTGGTCGCACTGATGGATGATCTCTGGCGGGAGCGGGACGGGGGTTGTCCATCCGTCCTTGCTCTTCTTGACCTCTCAGCGGCTTTCGATACCGTCGACCACGGTATCCTTCTGGAACGGCTCGAAGGACTGGGGATCCAGGGCACTGTGTTGTCCTGGTTTTCCTCATTTCTGGAGGGCCGTACCCAGTCGGTGTGGTTAGAGAGTGAGAGGTCCAGCCCTAGGCCCCTCAAGTATGGGGTGCCTCAGGGCTCTGTGCTCTCTCCTCTCTTATTTAACATCTACATGAAGCCACTGGGTGAGATCATTCGTTCCCACGGGGTGCGGTACCATCAGTACGCGGATGATACTCAGCTGTACATCTCGGCCCGTGGGGACCCCAGTGATGCTGTTGAAATCCTATCCGGATGCCTGGAGGCCATTGGGGTCTGGATGGGGGCCAATGGGCTTCGGCTGAATCCCAGCAAGACAGAGTGGCTGTGGATAAGGGGCCCCGTGTTATCCAGGGAGTTACCACCTTTGGTACTGGATGGGGCTATTTTGCCCCAGACAGACCCAGTGCGCAACTTGGGGGTTCTTCTGGACTCGCGGCTGCTGCTAGAAGAACAAGTAGCGGCTGTGGCCAGGAGGGCTTTTGCCCAACTTCGGGTGATTCGCCAATTGCGCACGCTCCTGGACCGGGGCTCCTTGCTTATGGTCACCCATGCTCTGGTTACTTCCCGACTAGACTATTGTAATGCGCTCTACATGGGGCTGCCCTTGACGACCATTCGGAGGCTGCAGCTGGTCCAGAATGCGGCGGCCCGGGTGGTGATGGGGTGTGGGCGATATGCCCATGCCTCTCCGCTACTTCGGGAGCTGCACTGGTTACCAGTTTGTCTCCGGGTGCAATTTAAGGTGCTGGTTTTGACCTTTAAAGCCCTATATGGCAGGGGGCCAGGATATCTTAGAGACCGCATCGTCCCAAGAGTGTCTGCCCGTCCAACCAGAGCGGACCGGAGGGGCTCTCTAATAGTGCCACCAACTAGGGATGCACATCTGTCTAGCACCCGAAGGAGGGCCTTCTCCGTGTCCGCACCAACTCTCTGGAACCTCCTGCCAATAGACCTAAGACTCCAAAGCGAACTGCTGCCCTTCAGGAAAGGAGTGAAGACCTGGCTGGCAGGGCAGGTGTGGGGCCCGAATGGGACTATGGTGCCCGCCTGCTGGCTTGTATAAGAACTCTCTCTTCTTCCTTTGTATAGTAGATGGGATGGGTGGGTGGGATATAGGTTTTTTTTTAAAGGGGGTGGGTTGGGGGTTTTTATAATGTTTTTATGTATTTTTTGAATTGTTGTGATGCCGCCCTGAGTCGGGTTCCGCCTGAGTGGGCGGCATATACAAATATGACTATAAATAAATAAATAAATAAATAAATAATGTCACTGTTTGGAAATGCCACATTCAAAGTATAGAACAGTATTTCTCAACCTTTGGTTTTTGGACTTCAATTCCCAGACGCCTGATCAGCCAATGTACTGACGTAGGCTTCTGGGAATTGAGGTTCCCCTGTGAAGCATGGGACCAACATTGGAAACCACTGGTCTAGAAGGAACTGTTCTAGTTCAATCTGATGTGAATTCTAGAGACGTAATAATCCAGGCAAAACTTAACAACTGAGTAATTATACAAAAAAAGTTGAAACTTATCTTTACAGACTACAAAAGTGTGAAAATCTATTACTCTATCAGATGTTTTCAGCACTTAATAACACCCTATTTGTATCAGAGATACCAAGATCATGTCAATTATTTTTAAGGAAAAAGATATAGAAAAGCAGAGAAGAATGTCAGGTGAACAAGGAAAGGTGGGGGGAGAACTTTACAAGTCATGTCTTGAAAATCCAGTTTAAGTAGAAAGCTGGAAATACACATAAAAAGCAATGGTGCTGTAGATATAGCTAGGAGAGATTCTGTTTTGGATCATCTAGAACAGGCAGGGCCGCCATCAGGGCAGTACTACCAGTACTGCCATATAGGGCCTGGAGATGACAGGGACCCTGCTGCTGCCAGCCATAACTATGATATTAAGGGGGGGGGGAATAAGATTGCTCAGTATGGGGCTCAGAAATTTCTGATGGTGGCCCTGAGAACCTATGGCCCGTGGGCCAAATCTGGCCCATGGTGCCAAATAATCCAGCCCCCGACCTCACTCCAGCCACTCCCACAGTCACTGCCACTGGAAATGCCCAGGAACTCCTTTACAGTCATCATAAATGAGTTAACAGCCATCATAAATACATTTATGAGAGCCACGGATGCGTTTTACGGCAGAGTTTATGGCTCAGCTGTCTGAGGGGCGTGGTATGGCCCACGGCTAAAAAATGCTGAGAACCACTGATCTAGAATGACTGCCATAAATAGAAATCAATATAAGAATAAAGGCCATTTCCATTTGAGCGTTTGATTGAAACTTTAATGCACTCTGTTAATGATACCATCATAATATGTTATATATTTTTAATCTGATATTTATTTCAACCATAGTGCTATGAGATCCACTGCTTTTGAGTACAGTGCATTATGATTTTGAGCCTGGGTTAAGTAAAAGTAACATTCAAACCTATATTACAATTAGCATCCCTAAAAGCATTAATTTAATCTCATTAGAATCATCATAACTGCTACCTAAACCAATATAAATTATCAAATTTCAGGCAACTCGCTTTAGTTTGTACATTGGTTATCTTTAAACTGTACTTTAAAACAAAAAAATAGAGTTCTTTAAAAGCATGTGTGCTGAGTTGCCCGTAGATTTATCCACTTTTTCTCCAAGTTGCCACCCATCATCTGGTTATTTCTTGGAGTAGAAAGACCACCATCACCTGGTTATTTTTTGGAGTAGAAAGAGGAGGTGAGATGTTTTTCTCCCAGCTACTATTGCTCACCTGCATATCCTCACTTCTCCTTAGCTGATTATGTGAATACTGGGCCAATGTATTATTGGGAGAAGTGATTTTTAAAATCACCTATGCACTGCTTTTTTTGTCTACCATCAGCATAACTCCTTGGACCTAAATATATGGAAACAAGCACAATATTGTACTCAGCTGAGAAGTGACTGGACCATACAAGTGGGACTTGGCAAAACTGAGAATGTAACACTTCTTCCTCCTTTTTATCCTTCAGTTACTGATGTTAGAGATGGTACACAACATATTGCAGCAGTGTTTCTCATCCTACCTCAGGCAGCTGGAGCACTTGCAAAAGTGCTGCATTATGGTTGTAGAGTGGTAGTGAGATTCTTGCCTCAGATTTCATGTTGCAGCTGCTATTGAGAAAAACCAGGTGCCCTCCTTTCCCTCCCAATCACACCATCATCCCTCCTCCACTCTTCCAAAATGAAATTCAACAGGGATAATTACAAAGTTCTACACCTGGAGGGGAAAAAAACACAATTACAAGATACTTGGCTCAGTAATACTGCGAGCAAGAAGGATCTTGAAATTGTTGTAGATCACAAGCTGAATATGAGCCAACAGTGATGTGGCTGTAAAAAGGGCAAGTGCTATTTTAGACTCCATTAACAGAAGTATAGTCTCCAAAGCCCATGAAGTACTATTTCCTCTCTATTTGGCACTGGTTCAGCCTTATCTTATGTAATATGTCCAGTTCTGGACACTGCACTCTAAGAAGGATGCTGACAAACTGGAGCAAGTTCAGAGGAATGCAACAATGATGATCAGGGGACTGGAAACAAAGACCTATGAGGAAAGACTGAAAGAACTGGGCGTATTTAGTCTTGAAGAAAATAAGATTTAGGGGTGATATGATAGCACTCTTCAAATACTAGGAAGGTTGTCATACAGAGGAGGGACGTGATCTGGTCTGAATCATCTCAAAGTGCAGCACACATATTAACTCAAGTTACAAGAAGCCAGATTTTAGTTAAAAATCAGGAAAAACTTCTAACTGTTAAAGCAGCATGGCAATGAAACCAATTACTTTGGGAGATAGCAAAACTCAAATCCTAGAGACATTGAAGAGAAAATTAGACAAGCATAATTCACATATGCTTTGATTTGCATTCCTGAATTGAATAGGAGGTTGAATGCCGTCATCACCTGAGGAGGAGGACCGGGCCAGCTGCGGCACTTGGACGGTTTGAGGATGCTCCTGCCTGCCTAGCTCCGGCCCCCACTTGCCTGGAGAAGGATAAAAGCCATCAGCTCTGGACCAGAGGATGCTCCCGCTCGCCAGCTTGACTCTGGCCCCATCATCGCCGGACGAAGAGGACCGGGCCAGCTGTGGCCATTTGGGCGGTTTGAGGATGCTCCTGCCTGCCTAGCTCCAGCCCCCACTCACCTGGAAGAGGATAAAAGCCATGAGCTCCGGATCAGAGGATACTCCCGCTCACACACTCAACTCTGGCCCCATCATTGCCAGAGGAGGAGGATCGGGCCAGCTGCGGCCCCTTGATCGGTTTGAGGACACTCCCGCCTGCCTAGCTCCGGGCCCCACCTGCCTGGAGAAGGACCTCGCCGCTTGTTTTTGTTGTTTTGGTAATCTGAATTTTTGTATATTGTATCAGTGTGTACTTTGTATTTGAATTTGTATACTGTATTATTGCATATTTATTGTGGATATTGCTTATATGGTGTATTGCATATTGTATATGATGTCTGTTTGCTATGTGAGCCACCCTGAGTCAGGTCCCCTTGTGGGCGGAATAGAAGCATGAAAATTAAATAAAAATTAAATTAAATTAAAAATTCAACAGCCCTTTAGGCCCGTTCCATCATTATTCTGTGATTCACAGCCTGTCTTAATCCCAACCACTCTAGATAGCTGAATTACCAAATCAGTGTTAAATCATTTGCTTTGCCTCAGAACCAAATGTATTATTCTACTTCAATACAGACTTTATATAAATTGGTCAAGTGAGGTCAGTTCAGTCAGGATTCATCCAAAGTTAATGCCCCACCACCCCACTTCAAAATTATAAAATATGAAGTGACTTTAATTGTAGAATTGTTTGACTTAAGGGAGGACTTACTGAAAATAAAATTGTTGTTTTTGCAATGTGAGATTAGATAAAGGTAAAGGTTGCCCTTGCTCAAAAGCCAGTCATATCCAGCTCCAGGGTTCAGTGCTCATCTCTGTTTCAAAGCCAAAGAGCCAGCGCTGTCTGCTTCTGCAGACATTTCCATGGATATGTGGCAGGCATGCCCAGATACTGGAGTGCATGGAATGCTGTTTACCTTCCAACTGAAGTGGTACCTATTTGTCTACTTGCAATTTTGTACTTTTGAACTGCTAGGTTGGCAGGAGCTAGGATAGAGAAGGGAGCTCATTCGGTCATGCAGTACTCAGGTCTTGAACTGCTGACCTGCCACCTTCCAGTCAGCATCTTAACCAGTTGAGCCACCGCAGTCCCATAATATGAGGTTAAAGAACAATAAATTATTTATCATTGCCTCTGAGTTTGAGGATGACTATGCAAGTGTCAAAGTATGTGGGAGGAAGAGAGGAAAAAATAAGAATGTACAATCACCTTCTTCACGCAGTTAAAAACATTGCATTGTTCTGGTACAAAGAACTGAATCCTCTGCAAAAAAAATTGTCACAGCACATTTTAAATGATGCACAGAGCAGTATATAATACTCTTTAATCTTTGCATTGGGTTCAATGGGCATTTAGCTGTTCCATCGTTTACCGTATTTTTCAGACCATAAGACATCCTTTTTGTCCCAAAAGTGGGGGGGGGGGGGAATGAGGGTGTGTCTTATAGTCAGAATGCTGTCCAGCAAAGCTGTTGTAAAAGGATATTTTACAACAGCCACGGCTGGCCGAAGATTTCCACCAACACCACCACAGCTGTTCCGGGGCAGGGAAAGAAGGGCAGGGGAAAGAAAAACATATGTTCGATGGGCCATTACCACAGGTGGCCACAAGAGGTCACAAATTGCAATTTCCCATTTAAATGCATGGGAAATCAATTTCTTGTACAGTATTCTAAAGCTTTTCTGTTTGTATGTTCCCAATGCATTTCAGTGGGAAACCAAACCTGTGCATAAAAAGAAAGGGTTTCATTTACCTTTCTTGCCTTTGTCTGTGCTCCATGTGGTCAAAATGGAGGGGGGAGCCATGTTTCCTGGTTGCAGGGAGAGCAAGAGGCTAGGCTAGAGCATCGCTTCCTGCCTCAGTGCAATTGGCTTGCCCGCCCATTTCCCCTGCAGCACCACCACTGGTTGGTGGTGCAAATACAGTACTATTTGGTTCAGAATATTTTTTCTTGTTTTCCTGCCTTAAAAACTGGGTGCGTCTTATGGTCCGGTGCGTCTTATGGTCCGAAAATACGGTACTTACTTGGCTACTGTGACTTGAACCACTTCCCCCAAATCTGCCAAATGGGTCATGAGCACCACTGATTCAATAGCCACAACCATTTGTATAATCAGGAACATGTGCAGCATCAATGCAACAACTGTAGTGCAAGACAAAATATTGGATCTAACCCTATAATAATAATTTTGTGTCAGAAATTATTCTGGGTTGAGAGAATGTTTGCTGCATTAAAAACTGGGTGCATCTTATGGTCAGGTGCGTCTTATGATCTGAAAAATATGGTAGTTTCTTTAAGGTTCAAATTCCTTGATATTATTGAAATATCAATGTTTTCTAAATACCAATTAGTTACCTGGACAGCTCATGTATTTAGATATCTGATTGTGGAGCAAAAGGTTGGGAATTCAATTCTCCAGTGCGCCTCTTGGAAGAAAAGCTAGTCTATGTAGTCATGGGCAAGCTGCACAGTCCCAGGGAACACCCCCACCCCCACCCAAAAAAAGAAGGGAATGGTAAACCATTTCTGGATATCTTCTGTCTAGAAAACCCTGAAAGGGGTCACCATAAATTGGAATTGACTTGACAGCATGCAATTATTATTAAATACCAGTTATCAAAACATAGATTAGAGATGCTTTCAGGTGGAAGACACAATTTAAAAGACACTATGAAGCTATTCTAATTTTTTCTCTTTTGGTGTACATGGGGTGGGTGGGTGGACAGCCACATGTTCACTAAAACTTAGTTTTTTATTATTATTTTAATGTACACATAGAAATAAAATATGTTACAGTAGCACACTGTATACATACAAATTATATTGAGATGCACTGTAAAATTCCTATAAACACCTTTGGCTCTCTAAAAATGCATATTTTGGTGGGAAAATCAAAGATGGAAGAAACTTTAGGGAAATGGAAGAAAGTAACCGCTGGACTGCCCCAACCCCCATAAATTTTGCTAATTAGACAAGAATATTGCACAAAGAAAATCTGGATTGGAAGTATCAATTTATAATTTTCCAAGAACTTCCTCAAATTTTTTTAATGCATTGTCTCACCGCTGTCAAACTTGTGTACAGGATGTACTGTGTTGTTGCTCTTGCTTTTGTTCTCTCCACCAAGTCACTTCCAATTTATAGCAGCACTATCAAATAACTGAATATCCCAAGCTAATCATATACTGTGGGTTTACTCATATGCAGTTGCTTCTACAAAAAAACCTTTCATTTGTAAATCCCCACCTATTTTTATTAATAATAAAATACTTAGTGATAAACACCATCACACTTGCTTCCAACCACAGAGATGATCTGAGGCCAATCCCCACTTAGGACAAAAGATCATTTTGTTCCATGCTTTTCTTGGAAACATTAAATGATCCTTTATAT
The DNA here is from genome assembly GCA_035047345.1 of Bradypodion ventrale. NCBI lineage: Eukaryota > Metazoa > Chordata > Lepidosauria > Squamata > Chamaeleonidae > Bradypodion > Bradypodion ventrale. The sequence continues at coordinate 251,199,315 of JAWDJE010000004.1, read as the reverse complement.
TATTTATTAAAACCTAAGATATTTTAAGAAGAGAGGGCTGTCATATAGGTAAAGCAGAACATTATCCTTCACCTATGGTAAAAATTCACAGTGATGATTCTGTGCAAACAATTTGCTTCTGACATTCTTGGTATCAAAACAATGAAAAATGATTGCGTTATATTTCCTACGGAAACATGAAGTAGTCTTTGTGCATGAGGATCTTCAGAAATAACAGATATAAAAATCTGAAACGGTACAATCAATAAAGGTAAATAGTCATTCGTCCATATCCTTCCTTCCATTTACCGGAAGGATATGGACGACTGACTATTTACCTTTCTGCTACGACTTACCTTCTTGCCACATTTGTAATTCGACTTTTGCTGTAGCACCCAGTCCCTCGACTGTTTGTGATTCTTACGGACTTTTCTGCTTGGACTCCTCTGCTTGGAATTCTTATCTCGGACTTTATGACTCGGACTTGATGCATTTATATATTCTGTGTTATATCGTGTCATTCACAGACTTATCTATTTTGTTGTTGTGTCCAGAGAATTGTCCTACATGTTATATTGATTCTTTGATATGTACTCGGGATACTCTCTGATTTATAGATGACTGTGATGTTACATCATTGTCATTATGATTGCTTTATTCTACATTTAGCTTGACCAGCATGATATTTTGAGTTTTATCCCATTCTCTCGTACTTTCCCCTTACAGTTCGACCGGGTTGCTCTGCTCTAGATATTAAACCACTTTTGATTTTATCTCATCAACTCCTTATTTTTAGGGTGGTTTCTCCTTTCTCTCCCTTGTGGTTACACCCTTGCCGTCTTTTCTGCTCCCACTGTTGTACTAAGACTAATCAGACCCCACATGCCTGCCTTCTGCATCGGAAGAAGCTTCAACTTGTGCCAATAAAAGATTTTTTGGTTCCAAAGAAAACAACTGTAATTCGGGGTGGGGGATAGTGGGATTCAAAGCTACAGGATCCACCCCATCTGCTGATTACCTCATAAAGACAATAGATAATAACTAATTCAATAAATCCATCTCATCTCATCTAACAAACTCAAATATTGGACAGAGTGTACGGTTTTTCTTAATTGACTCTAAATCTATATAGGTATTCAAAAAAGGTATCCCATTGTTTTCTTTCCAGAACTCTCTTACCTCAACAATTCAGTAGAAAACCAAAATTGATTACCTTGCAAGCAGGTCACAATCAGCTTAAAATGTGATGTATGAAGTAAATGACAAGAAGACTGGACTTGTTACTGAAACTTATTTCAACATTGGTGACCAAATATCATCACAATACCTGAGCACAGCAGCCTGTGTTGTGCCATGCATCTTGCTTCACCCCAAATGATTATCTACAACACTTTGCTACTGCTCCTTGCCTATGCCCATATTCTGCCTAGAGAAGATCTTATGGTGAATAGGATTCACACCTGAATATATTTAGTCTGAATATATTGTGAAGAAAAAGACCAATCCATCTCAGTACTCACAAACCTGTTGGCAATTGTTCTGTTGTTACAGTCAGGAGTCATTCCTAGTGTCTACACCTCGGACAGTTCTTCTCTGCTCTGTAACATATACATTTACCTTTTTATTGTACAAAAATGAAATGTGGACATGTGCATGGTTTAACAGGAAGCAGTATACGTGTGAAGGGGAAATGTCGCATATGACAATTAAATAAGAGCTGTGCTGGCCCACATACAAGAAACTGATATTGCCCCAAATGTTCCTACGTAGAAGCAAGAGCAAAGAGTAAGCAAGTATGTGGAGGGCAAACATGAACATCCCTCTGAGTTTTCATGAAAGAGTTTGAAATTGCATTGGTGTAGAAGTCAGAAATGCTGGAAAGTTTTCATTTCTAGACTACAGTTCATAAAATTTTCTAATAAGCTTGGCCAGAGGGTGGAAGATTTTGGGACCTGTAGTCCAACAAAATAATATTTCTCCGCTCTCTTATGACTTTGTGAAAGTGGAAATGTTCTGTTTGTGTTTCACAAGCAAAGCATGAACATGGTTAAATGTTTTCTATGTTTAATGCATAGATTATTGTTTATTCTGCAGATCAACATGGTTTGCAAGATGAATTTTGCCTTTCCTCACTAGAATCCAGGTCATAACTGGTCCAGTCCCCTTTGTTTCTCCCTAGGGTTAGTCTACACATGTGGTGAGATTAAAGCCAGATAAAAACCTAATCAGTTGTGTTGTTTTATGCTGTTGAAGTAATACATCTGAACTGATTTCCTGAGATTTAACTTTTGAAGGTTTCTTTATAACAAATCTACTCCATATTATCCTACTTTTGTATCTACATGGAGTTTTTTCTAACCTGGACCTTCCAAAAATGATATGCAAACTGAAGTACTGTATGTGTGTGTGTGTGTGTGTGTGTGTGTGTGTGTGTGTGTGTGTGTGTGTGTGTGTGTGTGTGTGACTTTTTGTTATGTGGTTTTAGAAAAGATAATATCTGGAGTGACTGCTAAGGCAAAAATGGAACAGATGCTTCTCTAAGTGCATGGAGAAGTCTGGGATAAGCACAATACATGAATCAATTTTCTCATTCAACATATTATCATTTCCTCTAGACATGTAAGACACTGTTCAGCTGAAAAATACTTTTTCCAAAATTGAAGGCTGCCTTTGGCGACCAAGCCAGAGAGAAACATAAAAATCTCTTTTCAGCAAGGTATTGTGTTCCATGCAGTAATTCTTATGTATAACACTCAGCAAATGTTTAAGTAACAATATTTCATCTTTTGCAGGGCTGAATGATTTAATAAAATGAATGCCAGACCAAAGAGATTTCATTATTCAGTCTGGTTATAAAAATCCCAAAACCTTAATGCCCAAACGATTCAAAGCTATATAATCCAAGCCATTATAAAAGACATCTCCATGAATACACTCAGTTTTCACATTTATTAATCAAGAAACCTGATTATTTGCCTATTTTAATTCTCAAAAAATGGAACACATAATTGTTGAATGGCCCCTTGATCACTTCCAGATTTTTAAAATGGTCATTTAAGAGTTTAAAAAAAAACAACCCCAATTTAGAAATGCCCAAATAGCACATTTATCTCCTCCCGCGCAATAATCCATGTATAAAAGAAACCAATTATTCCCCTAGAAGCTAGGGGTGGGGTGGGGAGATAACGGACTGTGTGTGGCCCACAGGCTGTTTTGACTGCCCTGTTCTACAAAGAACCTTCTATAAAGAATGGCTGCAAGCTCACCAGAACTCATGCAAACCAGTTCTAAGGACTTCTATAAACTGAGGAATGTATTTCTGATTGATATCTGACTAAATATCCAGGAAAAGCAAAGTGTTAGCTTTCTTTTCTTTTTAAAAATTATCACATTTTACTTCTTGTTTTAGAGTTCTTCAGAGAACAATCATACCATTGGCTGTACAGTTACAATGATTAAATACAAATAAACACCAGCTACATACAGTATCTATAGTTCTTGAATACGTACATACAGCATATAACATTTGCCATGGCTTTATCTACATTTACAAGAATGGCGACAGCGCTGACGCTGCTACCGGGCTCTCCCTCGGCCGGCCCCGGCTCAGGGAAGGAGCGACAGCTGTGCGGCCGGCTACAAGAATGCTGACGCCGCCGATGCCGACTTCTCCCTCAGACATAGTTTGGTGGGATTGCATTTATGATATTTTGTAATTGTAATTTGTATTTTGTAATCGGGATTGAGATTTTTTTTAAATGTTTTTGTTTTTGTATTATGATAATGTGGTACCTTGTTACTGTGAATGTAATTATGATATTTTGTATCTTTGTTAGCCACCCAGAGTTGCTCTGCAAGTGGGGCGGCATACAAGTTTAATAATAATAATAATAATAATAATAATAATAATAATAATAATAATAATAATAATAATAATAATAATAATAATAATAATAATAATAATAATAATAATAATAATAATAATAATAATAATAATAAGAACAACAACAACAACAACAACAACAACAACAACAACAACAACAGTATACAATTAAGTCAATTCTGAGTTATGGCAACCTTTTCAGTACTTTCTAGGTAGAAAGTACTCAGATGTGGTTCACCATTCCCTTCTTCTGAGGGCACCCAGGGGCTGTGTAGTTTGCCCATGTCTGGTTCAGTAAATGTTGCAGTAACGTGAATAAGAACAGAAATATTTCCAAGGTATTTTTTAACCTTTTAATATATGTTGAAAAAACACAACAGTATATCCTGTAGAACTAACTATAAAGGCATAATTTACAAATATCAAAACTGTTCAGCATTTGCATTTTCCAATACTCTATACCTCTCTATAAATCACAAAACCTTTCAATGAATTGTCTCTAAGCTAAAAGTCATTGCATGTTTCTTAATATGCAATAAAAGAGTGGCTAGTACATGTGCATAAATCTCTGTCCCATGCACCCAGATAAACACAGCTGTGTTTATTCCCATGTTGAAGATTCCAGGTGTGTGTGGTCACATGTGCATGCAAGACTCTCCCCCTGATTATGTTACAACTTTCCATTACATTTTCAAGCCCTTACACTTTGGTGTCACAGAGCCCTATTTAGAAATCACAAAAATGATGCAACAAGAAATGTTAACCACCTTTTATGAAGCCATGCTGGGAAAGGGCAATATTCTCTACAAACTACCACTCTTTAGAGTATTGGATAATTTTTCCTTATTTTAAGACTGGCCTGAAATATAGTCCACCCACTGAACTGGATAAATTAATTCATTGCTATCATGATGTGAGGACTTAAAATATGAGGTGAGAGAAGAAGGGGGTACAGTTCTGAATCTTTTTCTTCTGTTTACACTAAATAATTGTACTGTATGGCATAGCTCTCATTCAGCTTGTAAAGTCAGGTTCCATACCAGGCCTACTTCGTGGATTTTTTTTATTTATTTTTTTGCATAAGTCTCCTTTAAATTACAGCTGATATACAAGCCAAAAAACATGTAGATTTACAGATGCACAGTCCTGTGAAGAGAAGTGTAGTCATTTTAAGGCCACAATCCAAATTAACATCTGGGAAGTTCCTGAAAATTACCATTTGGCTTTGGAATAGGCCCCTAATAAAAGAAGACAAACAACAAGAGGAACAACTTCCACCTAAACGTGATTAAGGTACAAAGGAAGAAAACGCATATTAAATTAAAATACCAACAAAAGCAAAAGATGATCTACCTCATCAGTAAACATTTGTAATTAGATTTATAAAAATTCTTCTTACCTCAGTTTTAAAATAGCATTACTCATATTCTTTCAAAGAAGGATAATAAATTTAATTTCTTTCAGGCACAAATTATGCATTACATTAAGCATATCCTTAGCATTTGTGTACTTGTTTTTCCTTTGTGAAACAGCAGTAATAAGTAGTCTGTCAGTACCAGGAACACATGTGAAGAAGCAAAGGAGGAAATTAAAAGTTGGCCCTTTTCCTTCCTCAGTCCCAGTATGTATTAGCATTGCTATCGCTCTGGGAAGAAAGCAAATAATAACTGCATGAAAGCCATCATCTGGACTCAGTCTGTGCCAAAGGCATAGGGTTAAATTCTGTTTCTCCCACAGCTATAGCCACAATTCCATCAGGAATCTACTGTAACTATTCTATCAAATTAGAATCAAGGGAGCAATCACCAAATATGTGCTAAATATAAAAAGCAAACTATTTAAAATAATTTCACATGTATAAATAAACTTTGTTTAACACCAATGAGTGAAGGAAACCTATGAAGAATTGAGATGAGAAAGAGCAGAAGAACATAGAGAAGGATAAGGCCTCCCCACCTGCACAATGTTTGTGCAGGAGGTGCTCTGGAAGGCTGAAGCCACATAGTGATCTTTTGTATTTGCATTTACATTTGTGCTTGTGGTCCCGGTACCTATATGTTAAGCATTTATTCTTCAGTTGATCTTTGTTGGTCTTTGTTCTCATTTGGTTTCAAATAGATATTTGAATTCTTCCTTAATTCTTCAAGCACCTGTCACTCTGGTGCTGATGAAAATTACTTGGGGTATATACAAGTTGTATCATCCATTTTTGTTATAACGTTACATAAGCATATCTAGAAAAAATGAAAATTGTGTTATGTAATACACGTAGGTAGGTATAATTTCAAATAATTTCATATCTCAACTTTCTTGCAAAACTTGAACTCAGTACAGCTCACATCTAGATTATAAAACAGATAGTGTTGGATCGGGGCCGCAAAGCGGCTGTCAGGTCCCAGAGGAGACTGGTCAAGCAATGAGACACAAGGCAAGATGGAGTGAAGACCAGTCCGTTAATGAGGGCAAATCATCAGTATTTATCATGTACAGGCTGCATGCAAAAGAACTGCGATCTGACAGGATCCACATGCCATGTTTACACGAGTTAATTGGGGAAGTCTTCAGGGGAAGTTAATTAACTAACTTAATCAACGACAGGGGAAATCCATTGTTCCATGTTATCCGGGGTAAAAATGTGGCTGGTATTGGTTTTAGGACTTAGAGTAATCCACAGGTGCGAGATTACCTATTACATGACTAGCGAGTTAGTCATTAGCTTCCTATTGTCCGAGCTGCTTGTCAGGTCAGCTATAGATGAATTAAACCCTATCTAATATTCCGCTCCCCCAATTTCTGTCCCTTCAGGAACCCCTGGTAACGATGTGATCACCCCTTACCCGAATTCTGTCAGGGCCAGTATACCAATTGTGTGCGCGGATCCCACAAGATAGAGATAACTATACAGTATTGTATAATGGACAATATCCTGTTAGGGATTTCCATTCATACAACTGATTTGCACAAATGACTGCACTACAGAATTTGACAAATTGTCTGTTGCATAAATGGTCATGCAATTAGCTAAACAATCAGTCATACTATAAACTTGTCACTTTAGAGTGCAAACACTTACACAATATTAGCTGTGCATGCAAAAATCATGAACCGTATACTAGCCATAGAGTTACAACAAAATAAACAAATTATAGCATCAATACACATTTTAATTAAAAGTAATTTTAAAATCTTAAGTCTGGCCGGACATCCCGTTATGGTAATGGAGTAGCCCATACAGCCAGCGACTCAACGCAGAGTGTTAGGCAGCAGTAAATAACCTGACTCCCAAAGGGGCCAATGGCTACGAGCAGATGAGCCCCTTTAGGTGGGATGATGGGCCCCCCTCAGTGGAGGAAATGCTACTGGAAACCATCATATTGGGCCCGGTGGCAAAATGAGTGGAGGACGAACCACTTCCCTATTCTGATTCCCAGTGGTCATGGAAGCAGACAAAGCCATGCCAGATGGACTGGCTGTGAATTATTTATTTATTTATTTCGATTTCTATACTGCCCACTTGGCCATGGCCAACTCAGGGCGGTTTACAATCATAAATAAAAACATAGTTAAAACTGATTAAAACTACCCACCCACTGAAAAGGGTGCAGGGACCGAGGGGGCCGGAGTTCCACTATACCAGCCACCCAACGGTGGAACCCTTCCACCTGCACCCCATACTTGGCCTGCCAGCCAAGTTTTAAATTCTTTTCTGAAGGGCAGCAATTCCATCTGGAGACGCAACTCTGTTGGCAGGAGGTTCCAGAGGGCCGGTGCAGACATGGAGAAGGCCCTCCTCCTTGTGCTAGAGAGGTGAGCCCCTCTAGCTGATGGTACAATAAGAGAGGCCCTCTGGTCTGCTCTGATTGGATGGACAGACGTCCTTAGGGTGATGCGGTCTCTTATGTATCCTGGCCTACTACCATGTAGGGCTTTAAAGTTCAAAACCAGCACCTTGAATTGCACCCGGAGGCAAACTGGTAACCAGTGCAGCTCCCGAAGCAGTGGTGAGGCTTGGGCATAGCGTCCACACCCCATCACCACCAGGGCCGCGACATTCTGAAACAGCTGTAGCCTCCGAATGGTCATCAAGGGCAGCCCCATGTAGAGCGCATTACAATAGTCTAGTCTGGAGGTGACCAGAGCATGAGTGACCATAAGCAGGGAGTCCCTGTCCAGGAACGGGCACAACTGGCGAATTAGCCGAAGCTGTGCCAAAGCCCTCCTGGCCACGATCACCACCTGTTCTTCTAGCAGCAGCCGTGAGTCCAGGAGGACCCCCAAGTTGCGTACTGGGTTTGTCTGGGGCAAAACATTCCCATCCAAGACCAAAGATGGTAGTTCCCTAGACAGCACAGGGCCCCCACTCCATAGCCACTCAGTCTTGCTGGGTATAGCCCAGTTGTAGCCCATTGGCCCCCATCCATACCCCCACAGCCCTCAGACTCCCAGATAGGACTTTGACAGCATCGCTGGGATCACCATGGGCTGAGATGTATAACTGAGTACACCTTGTTAATAGCCTCAAGGCTGTGGCAGTCCATTGCAGTCTGCAATGTTAATTCCTGAATATCTCATTTCATATGTGCTACAGGAGATGGCTCCGTGATCACAGTGTATGGGTCACTTCATGGCAAGTTGGGATCCACCTTAAACAAAATCACACCAGTGTCATTTTTCCTGAAAATATTTTCCAGGGAAATTGTATGATCGACTGTGAGTAACAGCTAACAACGACAACAGATTTTAAAACCATCTATTAAAAAAAAATAGGAAAATTACTTTACAAAATGCTGAGGTGCAAAAAGCTCATGCTAGGAAAATAAGATGTCTTTTTCCATTTTTAGAAAGCACGGCTTTTAAATCTGGAGTTGATAATTTTGCCAGTTTGAGTTCCTTATCAGTTCCTAAATATTTGACTCCAAAGTGCTCAGATCTAGTTGGATTGACAAAAGATTTATAGCATGTTTGTTTGTAGAAAGTATAGAGCATTAAGAATTCATAACAGAAAAATGTCAAAGGCAATGAAATCATACAAATTACAAGCCCTGTCCTTCCAGAACATTGCTGAAAAAAACTACTGAGATACTTTCAAGAGCAGAGGTAACTAATTTGTTATTGGAGTTGCCTTCACATCCCCCAAGACAGAGAACAATTAATATACTACCAAAGTAATATGAAAACAGTTTATCCATAAGGGTGCTAAACATAAAATGTTCTGATTAATTAAAATGCATTTTCAAATCTCACTATCAGTGCAATTCTCAGTAACATGGGAGAATTTTTTTAAAAAAATTAAAAAATAGTAACACAAGAAATATCTGCTGTTTTGGCAACTCTTCTCACATTTAAATAAGCAAATGTTAAAAGGCCTCCAGTGACAATCCTGGCTGCTTGCCTTGTTGTATAGGTTCCTAATATGCCTGCTTCCAAATACTGCAAATCCCACAGCCACAGCTTGAACATTTTATGTCTTAGAAAACCTTTACTCTATAACTTTGAGGATATTTCACTGAATCAGAGAGAGCCATGGGACCTGCAGAGGTCTGGAAGAGTACAGTACAAAGAGAAGATCTGAACAAATGACTGACAGCTTTATAACTGGGTTGGGAAGAAGACTGAAGTCTATGATGAGTGAGTCCAAATTGGAAGGGAGTTGGAATTTAAGAAGCATGATGGAGTAAGAGTTGGAATAAGTAATGGATTGTGGGGTTTGCATTGGTAAAAAAAAGGTTGTGACAGTATCTACATAAAAATATATATTATGGTCCACAATTGCCTTGCTGCACGCGTTTTTTTCTGAGTAAACATGTACAAGGTTCTACTGATAAATTGATGTAATAGTCTTTTCTCCTTTTTTTGAATTGCAGTCCTATAAAGCGAATTAAGAGTTGATTGTCAGTGCTATTTATGAGAAAGCACAACAGTTAAAGTAGGATAAACCTGGCATAAATAGATATTTCTGAGAGCTTGAAAAAGCACCGCCTCATTATTATGATACTCAGGATGCATGCATGTACATAATTGAAAATAAGAACACACGCTGATGTTAACAACATAAGGAACAGCTCTGCCCCAGTGGGTAGTGTAAGGAGAACAGCCTTCCGCAATATGGAGCCATGCAGATGTATTAGGCTACATTTTCCACAAACATCAAGCATGATGAAAGGTCAGAGATGATGGGAACTGCAACTTACAACATCTGGAGTTGTGAATCTGCAGAAGGCTACAGTTAAAATTTGATGTACTTACAGTGTAAATTACATGGATAAGAGGAAGGAGCTAATTGAGGGTGTTGACTGCACAGCAAGAGAACTGGGGAATTTAAACTTCCCTGGATCTGTACATGTTAAATGGCCACACAAGGAGGAGGAAACTGGCTAAATAGCCTTGTTAATGTAGCTCTCCTGTAAGATTGCAGGAGGCGCAATTAGAAGACAACTATCTTAAAAAGCTCCAACAAAGCTGTTTACAATTTCCTCCTCTTGATTTATCTTGTTCTTTCTTGTGTGTGTGTCTGTCTAGGTGCCCTAAAACAATAGCATTGGCGCCAAACTGTTAAAAAGAAAGCATTATTTGCAAAGATTCAGCTTTCACCCTCAGCTGCTCCACCATCACGCCAACCACAGCAAAAGTTCTTCTACATCGATCCAAGAGATCATACCCCTGAACCAATGAAAACATGCCAATAACCCACAACATTTGCTTTTGAGGGGGAAATCCTAGAGGCCACTAATGGCAAAGACAAATCACTGCAACTATCAATGTAATTACAAAATTCAGTTTGGTATCCTCAAGCTAAAATATTTTTACACTGTAATTTCCTTAATTCTACACTAATTTGGATATTTCAAACTGCATTAAAGGACATCGTCTACAGCTGTATCAAATCACTTCTACTAATAGTCTTCAATTTGAAGGTCCACCTAGAGCTAGAGAAAGCCTGAAGTGTGTCAAAATTTAAGTGCATAATGGACCTGCCAGATAAGATGATTTTTATCACATCACACTGGTTTCTTAGCATGGCTCATTAATCAAGTAAATCAAATAACAAATTTTAAATAAATTATAGGAACTACTGTTGTTCTAATTTAATATGATGCAAGATTCTTTAATAACTTTGTTTTAAAGATGAACCTGCTGATGAAGTAACAGCTTACAAGTCTAACACAGATCAGTTATGTTACTGAACCTAAGCTTAGGGTACCAGGAAAAATAAAGCTTCAATATCATAATATTAATATGAGAATGGATTATTTACAAAATTGATTCATTGCTTACAGAAAATACTGGCTTCGGTTTCCTAAAACAAAAAAAGACACATAACAGCCAAAACTATTTTTGCAGTAAATGCTAGCCGTAAATGAAATTAGAAATTAGGTTAGTTGTTGATAATATTATATCATGTTTTATCAGAAGATGTTAAAATCCCACCCACCACCCACCCCGGCAGCCCATCAATTCACTACTGATTTGTCACATGGCTGCTAGTGATGAGTGAGACCAAAACTGGTAATATGTAGTGACAGAACGACTCCACAATTATTTCTGTATTTGTTTAATGGGATCAATACTGCCTCTCCCCATACACAACATCTATTCATTCATTCACATAAACACGCATACACAAACCACACAAGCTCAAGCTTTCATTTTCTTCTGTACCATTATAAGCTCCCAACAGAGCACATTTTCCTCAATGGAAAAAAGCATCAAAGGTACTAAGCATAGGGGCAAGTGCAATTATAGCCTCTCTTCTATCATTTGGTGGAAAGATAGAAGAGAGGCTATAAATAAAATCAGTGGAAGCTGAATCAAGATTCCTACCAAATCTTTGGCAGTGTGTAAAGGAATTTTGAATATTGGCTCCTCTCTTTCCTGTCTGTCTGTGGCAAAAAAGAGAAATGATATCCAAAGCATTTACTTGCTGGTGTAAACAAACTCCATTTTGTTATTATGTTTCCCATGGACAAAATGTGGTTAGTTATAACTATGGTTTGACTGAAATACTGTAATAGAAAATTGAATCACGATTTCTGAGTCTGGCTTGTTCCTACAGGTTACAGTTTAAGTTTACCATTATTCTAAGTTCAGATGTAACAACAAAAAGTGGTCAGTTTCAGCCAAGAAATGGGTGTTCCCAGGCTCACTTTGCACATCAGAGAAGGACATTGATTGATTGATTGATTCGATTGACTGACCGACCATCTGGTATATAAATAATGCACTCTGGGCAGTTAACAACTAAAGATGAAATAGCTCTACATCTGACCTCAGTCTATATACATAACATGGATCCAGAAATATGTAAATGTGGCATTTCTCATCTAGTGATATCTCAAGACCTTATTTGATATCCAGTTCTTTTCCAGTGAAGCTTTGTTCTTGAAAAAGAGGCAGTGATTAGTTGGGAAGATACCTAGATGACAAGTATGCTGTGTATTTCATTTCAGCTGTCTCCCTCTGGATCCTTGTTCTATAAGGTTGATTTTCCAGGATCACAACTTCCAAATCCTGTGAAACACTGAATAATTGAGTTAGAAGGGCCTATGAGCAAACCTGTCAACTTTTGGCTTTGAAAATGAGGGAAATCTTGTGGGCGTGGCCAAATAGGTGGGCGTGGTCATTTAGGTGGGCATGGCCAAATAAGTGGGCATGGTCAAATCAAGAGATGAGCACTGCACCCTAGAGTTGGATACAACTGGCTTTTCGAGCAAGGGCCAAGGGTGACCTTTGCTAACCAGCCGGGGGTGAGGAAGACCAGGCAGCTGAGTGGCGGGAAGGCTAGGTACCGCCGCTGCTGCGAGGCTGCCTTGAGACCACTACCCCCAGCCGGGGGTGAAGAGGAGGAGGAGAACCAGCTGAGCGGCCCCCGGCTCCTGAGGACGATCGAGAAGCTCTGCGCTTTCTTACCCACCTGCCCTCCCGGGACCTGAGGAATCACCTCAGGTAGATGAAATGCCACAGTCAGTCACCAGGAACGGGACTCCCTGGGGGGGAGCAGGTGGCCCTGAGACACGGTGGGAGGAGCCCGGCATGAGAAATACCTGTCCTTGCCTGAAACGAGCGTCATGCCTCACACCACCTTCACCTGCGCTTGCCCTTTCAGGGCCCAAGCGCCTGTCGGAGCAGGAGCTAATCGACAAGCGCCGGCGCCACGTCTGCAAATTAGCTCCACCCCCTTCACCCGACTTGAGTCCTTAAAGCATGGATGTATTACAAACAGGAGATGACATGATGTCACAGACTTGAAGCCGACTAATCTGACAGTCCGCCATGTTATTTGGCCCAAAACATTGCCTTATGGTGCTTTGATTGTGTGGAGTCATGAAAGTAGATCGAGGTTTCCCCTTTAATATCAGTGGGTGGAGGGTTGCGATTCCCCTCTCCTGGGTCCCGTGGGCCCGTGAGGGTTGCAGGGACAAAAGGGGTCTGTCCCCCCAACCCTTCTGGCCCCAGGGGACCCAGCAGAGAGGGGGATCGCAACCCCCACCCGCTGATATTAAAGGGGAAACCCCGATCTACTTTCACGACTCCACACAATCAAAGCCCCGGATGGGGCTGAACCTCGGTGCCGCCTACCCAACCGCTGCCCCGGCTTCCGAGGTACCTGGCCACTTGCTGGGGAGGAGGAACCCAGCCTGGGCTCGGTTACCCCACCGCACCCCGTTCCCTTCCTGGCCAGGCCCTGGCCGGCCCTCCCCCACCACGGTCTGGGCTGAACCTGCGCCCTGGTGCTTCTCTGGCACTGGGGCAGCTGCGCTCTGGCCCGGGTGGGTGGGAGGACAGGCACGGGCAGCCACACCCCGCCTGCCGGTTACACATTAATCGGGGCCTTGGCCTCCTGGCCTGGCATCTTCTGCCTCCCCCTGCCGGTCCCAAAGGCTCCACATCACCCTTTTCGCCGGCAGCCTGGCAAGTGGGTGTGAAGCCAGTGTGCGGACTGTCAGATTAGTCAGCTTCAAGTTTGTGATGTCATGTCATCTCCTGTTTGTAATACTTCCATGCTTTAAGGACTCGAGTTGGGGGAAGGGGGTGGAGCTAATTTGCAGACGTGGTGGCGGCACTTGTCGATTAGCTCCTGCTCCGACGGGTGCTTGGGCCCTGACAGGGCAAGCGCAGGTGAAGGTGGCATGAAGCATGACGCTCGTTTCAGGCAAGGACAGGTATTTCTGGAGGCCACGCTGCCGCAGCAGTAGCTGGCCTTCCCGCCGCAGCCCAGCTGGTGCTCCTCCTCCTCACCCCCGGCTGGGGGTGTGGTCTCCAGGCGGCCCCCGCTCGGCTCCGGACCGAGGCCACGCGACCGCGGGAGTAGCTGACCTTCCCGCCATGACCCAGCTGGTGCTCCTCCTCCTCCTCACCCCCGGCTGGGAAAATAAGGGGAAATATGGGGGAAATGATAAAATGGGAGGGGGCGGGAAGAGGGGCAAAAATAAGGGGTTTTCGCGGGTAAAATGGGATGCTTGACAGGTATGCCTATGAGGCCACCAAGTTCAAACCCTTGATGCTCAAGACCTTGCAACAGAATTCTACCATATATGAAAGTGAAAGATATCCAGTATTCAAGATCGATTTAAAAAATGAAAAATGTCTAGAGAACAAATTGCAAATATACATTGGGTGCTGTATCATACCAAAGAATTTTAGAAGATCACTAGCATAGGTTGCCCGGCAATGCCGGGCTGTTATAAACTGTGATCAGCTTTTTTTTTGGGGGGGGGGGGTGTTGTGGATTAAAAAAAGAATAAAGGATTATATAATTGTTTCAAATTGTTTTATTTAACCAAATAATGTTTTAGTTTGTGGGGGTTTTTTTGTTAATAGTTGTACCATAGGTAAAATTTTTAAAAATGTGAAAGTACATGTTTTTTACATTCAATGTTTTTAAACTGTGTTTAGATATTTTGGGTTTTTATTTGAGTTAAAATTCAACACAGGATGTTATAAATCTTTTTATTTAATTTTTTTGATATATGTTTGTGATTTGTGTAAAATTGTGATTTATTGTTATGTTTTTGACTTGTTTTTACTCTTGTGGCTTCTAGGTGGGGCTGTTGTGTCTTTTTGAGTTGTTTTTACTATTCTGCCCTGCAGGTGGGGCTGCTAGTGGTTCTGTTTTATTTTCACTGTTTTTTCTCTCCTGGCCTCTGGGTGGGGCTTCTTCCGGTAAGTAGTCTCTTTGTTTCTTCATTTCTGTTCCGGTCGTCATGGAGGTGCTGGTGAGTTGTCTGGTTTTCTTTCTTTTGGGGTTTTTCTTTGTTTTGCTTTTGTGGTGGTGGGCTGGGAAGTGTTTCTGTTTGTTCTTTTTTGTTTTGGTTGAGTTTTATGTTTGTTTAATTGGTTTGGTTATTTCTGATTTTGTTTAATTTTTCTTATTTCGTTGTTGTTTTTGTAATTAGTTGTTTGTGTAATTTGTGGGGTTTTTCATGTTGTAGTTAGATGTTTTGTATGTGGTTTTGTGTCATTGTGGATCTTTTTGTTTGTGTATTTTGTGGTTTATTTTTTGTTTATTAATGGGTTTTTTAATAAAGGTAAAGGTTTCCCTTGCTCGAAAGCCAGTCGTATCCGACTCTAGGGTGCAGTGCTCATCTCTGTTTCTAAGCCGAAGAGCCAGCGCTGTCTGCTCCTGCAGACGTTTCCGTGGTCATGTGGCAGGCATGACTAGACACCGGAGCGCACGGAATTAATTAATAATTAATAATTAATTAATTATTTATTTTTGTTTTATTATTTTTTAATAATTTTGGTGTTTGTTTTTTGTTGGTTACTTTAGCTTGAAGAATGGGCTGCCTGTGGGTTTCTCTTTTCCCCATTGCTGCTTTGAATTTTGGTTTAGATGCAGCAATGGGGGAAAGAAGGAGGAGGCAGTCAGCCCGTTCTTCTCCTGGGAAGGTTCGTTAGGTAGGTCGGGGGAGAAGGAGGAGGCAGAGAAGAGCTTTCTCTGCCTAATGATAGTTCTCTCCTCCTTGTCTCCTTTTTCTCCTGGCTTACCTAACCGGAGATCAGCAGGCAGTGATCCGTAAGGGGTGGTGCTCTTCCTTCTGGATTGCTGGCTGCTGCTTTTGTATTCGGAAGTACAAAGGCATCAGCCAGTCATCCGCCAGGGAGGGTGTTTCCCCTGATGAACTTCTGCCTGTTTTGGGGGGGTTTCCACCCTGGCTCAACTTTACTTGAGGCTGGTGGTGGTCTCGCCGTGTCTTTGGCGGGGTAGCGTGAAGTAGAGGGAGTCCCTCTTCTCCCCGTTGCTCTGGGAAAGAAGGATGGCGGGTATTTCACGGTGGCGTTTTGTGGCTTTTTGTTTTGCATGGCTGTGAGGCACTGAGTCTGCCTGCTGGGGACTTGCGCTCCTGTTGCTTTTTGTAAGTTTATTTTTCACGTGCCGGCTTTCTCAGCGTTCTGCGCGCTCACGGCGCGTAGGACGCTGGGACATAGTTTTGCGTTTGTGGTTTGCTTTCGTGCGGCGGTTTGTTTTCTGCGGCTCAATTTCAATTGGCCGCGCAGCATTTCCCAATGTTCTTTTTGCTCACGCCTCTCAGTGTGATTGGCTGTGGCGCAGCACGGCACAGAGAACATTGGGAATTGAAGTTGTTTCCCTTTGTTCGCATTCATAGGGCTCTTGCCCCACTGGTGCATTTCTCAACCCTACAGTTACCTCTGTACTGGGTTCGGGCGAGTGCAGGAGGCTTGGTAGGGGATAGTGTGGATGCGTGCAGGAGCCTTTGTCACATTCCAATGGTTAATGCTTGGATTTATAGGTATAGATTACTCTGTGCTTTATAGATTACAGCAAAGCTTTTATCTGTATAGATCAGGAAAAAGCTATGGATTATTCTAAAAGAAATAGGTGACTTAATATTTGAATGTCTTGATGCATAACTTGTACTCTGGACAAGAAGCTACAATTAAAACAGGATATGGAAAAGCAAAATGGTTTCTCAAAGGCATATTTAATTTCTCTGTCTATTTAATTTATATTCAGAACATACCATAAGGAAAGCCAGTCTAAGTTCAGATGACAGAGGAATGAAAATTAATGGAAGATAAGATACGTAGATGACACATTGCTGGCAGAAAAGTAGCAATGACTTGAAACAGCTATTGATGAAGTGACAGAAAGATGTGTAAAAGCACAATTGTAGTTGAATGTTGAAAAAAACAAAAATGGTGATTGCAGAATAATTTAGTAATATTAATGGTGACAATCCAAACAGAGAATGCAGTTAAGAAATCAGATGAACAGTGAGAATCGAGGGGAATAGAAGAAATCCTCAAGTGTTATGTCACTAGAGACCAAGGCTAAGATCGTCCATACTATGGTATTCTCAGTAACTATTTGTGGATTGAGAAAAATGGACTGTGAAGCAAACAGAACAGGGGAAAATTATTAATTTGAAATATAGTTTTGGAAGAACATTTCACAGATACCATGGACTGTCAAAAAGACAAGTAAGTGGGTGCCGGATCAAATCAAGGCTGAACTCTGTGTAGAAGCAAAAATGACTAACCTGAGGCTATCCTATTTTGTACATGTAAAGAGAAAAGAAGACCAAAAGAAGGAACAAGAAAAGATCAGGATGGATTCAGTAAAAGAACCCATGGTCTTGAGTTTGCAAGACATGAGCAGGGCTGTTAATAACAGTACCTTTTGGAAGTTACTAATTCATAAGGTTGCCAAATCAGAAGCAAATTGTCAGCATAAAACAACCACTTCAGCGTCTATGCTAGTAATGTTTGTTACAGTAATAATGGAAAAAGTAAGAAACAGCTTTTCCCCCAAATGCATTTATCTTTTCTTTGCAACTAACATCAAGTTAAACTCTTTTTAAAACTTTGACTCACCAAAACACTTTTTGTCTTGCCTCAGCATTTATTCCTCCTGTAGGCCTGAATAAACCCATAACTTTTACTGACTTGCAGAAACATTCTTCCCTGAAAAGGGTATAATTCAGCATATAAAGAATACAGGATACAGTACTATCTTTTGCTACCAAGTTCTTCTTGGATTTTTGGTGTAACTTTTTCAAATCTCTTTTGTTATTTTCCTGTTATGGCAGTCACCGCTGGTACAAATACCTCTCAACAAGCATGAAGTGATAGTTAGCAAAGCCAACTCAAAATTCAGTGAGGCTGGTTTTTGTGTTTGTTTGTTGTTGTGTGTCTTTTTTTTTTTGGCGACCAATGACTTCTGGACTGAAGCCCAATCAAGACTGCAATCCAATTAAATTTGTTCAGAAAGTTGAAAATGGAAAACCACCCTGAATGTCACAGAAAAAGCCTTTGTCACATACTTAAATTTCCTGTGAACATAGAATGTTAAAATGGACACCAGGCCTTTACTGGAAAAATTAAGTTTTCAGAGCAATCCACACATACATACACAGCATCATAAAATGTCTATAGAAAAAGAAAGAAAATGAATGCTAATTTTGAACCAAGGTGTTTTCCTCGGCACTTCCCCACCCTGGCCCCCAGCCGAAAACTGCATTAAGTTATTAGCCTTGTGTGGTCTTGCACAAGCTAGGTTAATAAGAAAAGAGTAAGCTGGGGGAGTGAGATATGTAACAGAGGAGGGGCAAAATATTGGGGATAAGGTGATGAGGAACAGAGAGAAAAACATGAATGTTTGAGGAAAGGAACCAAGAGCAAAAAGAAGGGTGTCTTCATTCTTACACCCATTTTCTCATCCACAATTCCTTGTATATCATACTTGTTTAAGCCGTTGATGTAAATTCCCTTTCTCCTGGCTTGTTCATATACATGTAAAATCTCCTCCAATCAAAAGTACTTATGTTTTCATTTGACATTATGACAGCTGAGACAACTATACCACATAGCTGTGAATATAAATATAGATATGTGTCACCTAAAAACCTATTCAGATGGGATTGTTTTCTAATTTCAAACTGACCATGGCAGCAAGGTAGGTATGTTTCCATCCTAGTAGGAGTTATGTACTGGTAAACAAAAATCTGGGCAGATATAATTTGAATCTAGCCTCTCTACTGTTTTATATAAACCACATTATTTTTCATCTCAGTTTTGTACTTTGTTAGGATACCACATGCTAGTATCAAACATTAATTGTGATCCTAGATATTCTCATCATATTGGGGTTTTATATCCCAATTATGAGCCTTCTCAAGTACAGGATAACTAACTCAGTATAACTATTTTAATCCATTACATGGTGATCATTGCTATGCGATTTTCATCATTGTACGATCTTCCCTATGGGAAAATCTGTACAACGATTTTCCCTATGGAAAAAAAACGTACAACGATGTTTGGCACTAAGCAGTTTTTTCCATTGAAAAATGGCTGTACAGATTTTCCCATAGGAACAATCACTATGCGGAACGCCTGTCTCTTCCCCCCCCCCCCCCCCGAAGCCTCATCACTATGCAATTTCATCGCTGTATGGGCCGATCATTATACGGAGTTCTACTGTACTGCAAATGAATTTAAGCATCCATTTTTGTCATAGTGTTTAAATATTTGTAAATATGTCTCCTGTATGATGAAATGCCAACAACTCATCATTGCAATTTATCATAGACCAATAGAGATAAAACAAATAGCCATTTCTTTCTCATCAAGTTTCTAAGCAATAAGTTGTCAACTGGTACACAGGACAAATGCCAGGATTATGAAGGAAGAGAAGAAGTTCCGTTTTGTGTTAGATGGTGAATAATGTGGTAGAAATCCAGCCAGGGAAATAAAGGTCAACCAAGGGCTCCAAACTCTTACAAATCCTGTTCAGTGAGTGTGTTACAAGTTATCATAATATATTGACAGAGTTTGTATGTGTCTCACTGTTCTATCATAAATTCCAGCTGGATCAGTCTTAAACCCAGCATTGGTCCTGTTTGATGTTACCTGTATATGAAACCCCGTAGTATGTGAATACCATATTATGCAGTAAAGCCACCAGTTGTAGTCAAGTTAAGTAACTCATCAGTCTGCTTTATCAAGAATAGCCAAAGGTTGCTGGGGCACCCATCTCTACATCCTGTGGTTGGCTCTCATCTCACTATCATCAAGTCTAATTTACTCTGGTAACTATATCTAAATATACATGTTCAACAGGTAATATGGCTTAAGAGGAAGTTTTTTTAACTCAAATATCAGAGAGGATGATAAAGGCCCAAGTGAATTATTTAGAGGATGGGATAAAAAGCATTTGTTTTTTAGAGCCTTCACAGTGCTAGAGGAGTTCTGAAAGGCTTTTGAGAGGGAGGACTGGAAAAACACACAAGATAGAAATAAAAGCCAGGATGGCCCTTGTATTAGGTTCAAAACCCGCTCTCTCCAGAATGACAAAAACATTATTCTTTTGCTGGTGCATCACTAAACATAAGCTTATTTTGTTCCCTCCCACACCACCTCACAAATTTAACAGGCACCAAGTCTCACGCTCAAGGAAAAATAGCATTTCCCACCAAGGGACCACACACACTAGCACTCCTCCTGCTTACAGCTGGAACCAGCCTACAGATTTGGAATCAGCTTGTGGGAAGTCAAATATTATACCATAAACACACTGTGATTTTAGAGAGGGAGGTATAAAGCTATTACAGCATACACACCAACCCAGGCGTGTGCTGGTATATCGGGCAATTGGGCTTTGTCCCACCCCACTCTCGCCTCTGGCACCCTGAGGTGCCAATAGCAATGTATGGGATTCCCCCCAACCCCCCCCAATAGGTGCACCCACCACTCCCTGTCCACCGCCTTCCCATGGTGCCCTGCACACCCCTGCACCAACATGTCAGTTTCCTGCAGCCAGAATAGGGTGTGTGTGTGGTTTTGTTTTGTTTTGTTTTGTTTTGTTTTTTGAGGGGGTGTTTGA
Organism: Bradypodion ventrale; assembly: GCA_035047345.1. Classification (NCBI taxonomy): domain Eukaryota; kingdom Metazoa; phylum Chordata; class Lepidosauria; order Squamata; family Chamaeleonidae; genus Bradypodion; species Bradypodion ventrale. Next base: position 251,178,610 of record JAWDJE010000004.1, on the reverse strand, counting down.
CTTGACACAGACATTCCTAGCTCCAAAAGTTTCCCCACAACAGTGGAAGAGACAGTCTGAGGCCTAGTGCTTAATTTCTGTATTATAAACTCACAAATAGATTTGCTCACCGCTTTGTTAACAGCCAGTCCTCCCTGTTGCTCCCTCACCTCCAACACACATAGACTGGCTACTTAGGTTTAAAATGGAAAGGGTGTCAGAGAATGCACTCCAGAGGCCAGAAACAAGGCAGGGGAACTGACATACAGTACCTTTACAATTCTTATCTCAAGTCTTCCGTGTATCCTAGCCATGTCTTCTACTTTACAAAGGATGGGCTGCCAGAAGATAGTGCTAACAAATGCTAATCTGGTTTACTGACATAGAACCATTACAAGAGAAAAACAAGGCCTTGATATTATGCATCAGCACTCAGCAGCTCAATACTACCCTAAGCAAGGCTACAGCTCACCTACATCTCTTCCTGCAATGGTGAGATTATTCTATTTACAATCAAGTCCACACCTACTTCCTGGCTACCAGTGTCAAGTAAAATTCCTCCACCAGAACTTTGTAGGAAAAATGCTCTTTTAAAAGAGTACTGCAAAATAGTTCAGAATCCATAACTATCAGTAAATTCTGACATATTAGGTCTGAATATTAACAGACTCCGTTTAATAGATCCACTTTTATCCAGCACCACTATTGGAGTCAATGAAGAGTTCAATCCGCAGGATGTATGGAGAAGAGAGTGGTTCGAAAAAACATCATACCAATACCAAAATTTTCAATGCGTAACTGAAACACCACCCAGTTTTGATCAACCTCCCAAGATATGGGCTAGCCTTAATAGAATACGTACAGGGCATGGAAGATGTGCTGACTTTTTGCATAAATGGGGGAAACTACCATCATCAACATGTGAGTGCGGGGCACCACGACAGACCGTGCAACATATTACAGAACAATGTAGCCTTAGAGCATTTGAGGGCAATAGCAAAGATTTTCTAAGGGCAGCTCCTGGTGCAATTGAATATATACATTGTTTAGATGTTTGTTTATAAATTAATGTTTAGTTTTTACACAGTTTATATATATTTTCTTTTTGTTATATGTTGACTCAATGTGCCGCAGGAGATGGCTCCATGATCATAGTGTATGGGTCACTTCATGGCAAGGTGGGATCCACCTTAAACAAAATCACGCCAATGGCATTTTTCCTGCTTCAGGGGAAAATGCATTCTCGGATTCAAGTCGCAGCCGATGACGATGATGGCTCAATGTGTACAAATGCCATATGCTAAATAAATAAATAAATATTCTATTTAAATTATAGCAATTGATTTTTGATTTGCACATGCAATTTGTATATAAATATATTGTCCTTTTTTGGTGTGTAGAAGTACCTTTCTTCTTTTTTGCAGATTATCCTAGCAAAGGAGCATGGCATATTGCCATATAATCATTTTTGTTTCCTTTTAAGACCTTCCTATCTGCCTACATAGTTTACATGAAACATCATTATATCTATGTTATACTTTTAATCTCTCTCTCCCTCTTTTTAATCTGCTTAACTTTTATATTCTATATTGCTGTTTGCTTCTTGTTTTGGAGTTTTTTTTCTATTTAATTTATCTGTATGAATAGTTTTATTCACTCTTTGTACAGCACTCTGGTTTTTTTTTTATTAAGTAACTGAACTGCAGATTCCATGCATTGGAAAGACATTATGTGTTAGTGAATGGTTTCCATGTGAGGCCTATAGAAAAATTTGTACTGTATCTTCAACCCTGAATTTGCATGCCCATATTCAGGGCTCTAGAGAAGCTTTAAAGAGGCTACTGTAATACTGTTCCTGCACTATGATAGCAGTTTGTGTTCATGTCAGGAGGGGAAGAAGGAAACAGGATACCCACCCACCCCCAGAGACTATATGCTGTTGTGCTAAATAAAAACATGGCTGTTGCCCTCAAACCTGACTGTTTCATCATAATATTCCATCATCATGTGGTATTGTGGGATTTGTTTTAACTTGCAAACCACCCAAAGATGTGATTGCACTGATGAGCAGCATATATATTAGAAAGAAGGCATTGGATACAGTTGGACAATGCAGTTCTTTTTACTGAGACATCCTTTTGTTTAGTTAAGTGAGAATATTTTCTTGTTGTTTATTCATAACCTACACCTCCCCAACCCTAAACCCCTCTTGGATAATTGCTGTTAGCTTCCAATGAACCCTAGTGTCTTCAACTGGCATGTGAACATCCTGTCATGAGTGCTTCTTATCCATAGGCTCGAGAAAACCATGTGTAGCAGTTTTCAAAGAAGTAACTGTGTCCCCCTGTTTCAGCATATATGACAAAAAGAAAAAGAAAACAAAAGTATTGTGGCAATTTAAAAACAGACTTACTTTAATATGTGATTTCATTAATTACACTCTATTTCCTCATACATCTGGCTAGACCACAGGTATTCTGTATATAAAACTATAGCCTAAACATTGTCTCCTGGGTGTCTAAGGAACTGAGAAAACTCACACTGAAAAAAATATACAGTAAAACCCCTACTTACATAAAAAGTCTTTTCCATAGGTTTTTATATAAATCAGTTTTTTACTTAACTCAAAGCAAACCCATAGGAAAAATGAATTTTTACTTAACTCAAAGCAAACCCATAGGAAAATGATATTTATGTAAATCGAAGAAACCCCATAGGAAAAATGAATTGTTTACGTAACTTGAAGCAAACCCATAAGAAATTGTGTTATGTAAATCAGGACATTTATTTAAAACGGGACATGGTTTTAGTGCAAAAATCATTATGTAAGTCGAATTTTATGTAACTCGATGAATACGTAAGTTGGGGTTTTACTGTATGTTAGTCTTTAAGGTGCCACATTAACTTCATCCCCCCTCCCCGTTAAATAAACCATATGTGTGATTGGTAGAGGGTCAGGATGCAAAGAGAAAGTTCATCTATAGACTTTCTATTCTCCAAGTCTCCTCTGATCCTGATCTTGCAACACTGAGCAACAATATCTGAGGAAGCTTTTCCTTATGTTCATTTGGCATGTAGATAACCTTCCATGCTAGCAGTAACTCTGCTTTAGCAGGGAAACTTAAGAAAAACATCAATACATTTCTTGGATGGTGAGCTGAACTGACACTTTGGGTTCATCTGATTTCAGGCACATCATTCCGTGCCCCTTCTATTGGTCTTTGTGCTTTGTGTTTTCCCTCTGTTATCTACATATCTGAGATCTTTTATTCTGGCACTCCTATTTGTACAGAGGATGCAAGCTGTAGCATTTTTGTGATGGACTACATACACTGTCCTCGTCCTATTTTCCATTCTTTACATTTCATCTGCTAATACGTTCACTAGCCTTCCGCACTCACCCCATCCACTCTACTGCCAAACTCACTTAAAACTGCAGTTTTGATAGAAATAATTACAACACTTTTTTGTGCCAATACATGAGTAGGTACAAATTCAAATAGTTGTATAATTAACACGCAAACAGAAGTGTGTAACTTCATTGGAGCTGCTGCCCCATTAACTACCTTAACATAATAAAAATGTTAAAGACCATACTAAGCATCTCTCCAGAAAAGACTAATGCTATGTTTTCTAATCTCTTAGAGTGCCTTTTATGATGTATAAACAAATTTGTGCAGTAAACAATGCAAATTTATTGCTGCATGTCAATTAACAGTATTTTATTCCTGTGGTTTTTCTACATATCTTGAGATCATGAATTCAAACTCTATTAAGACAGATATCTGTAGAAACTGCTGTTCTTAATAAACAACTGAAATCCTGCCTAATCTTTAAATCACAGTCAAAATCCACCAAGACTTTTTCTGCAGACCAAACTGCATTGAATAGATTTAGAGCAGGAAGGTGTTTATACTCATAATTTTCCTTCTACCCAAAATCAATTAAGAGGTACCAGGTAGATGTGGAAGGTCAGTGTTTAGAATAAGTAACAAAGACTATTTATAGTAAATGGAAAAGAAACTTCATTGTAGAAACTCTAGATGGGGAAGATAAGCTTAGAATGATAATGTTAAGAAGAGAGAGAAAGAAATGGGAGAAATGTAGTGAAGTCACCTTGAGAGTATCTGGATCAAAACTCCTAAAATAAAGAGTGGTGACTCTTTTGCATTCCACATGTTTTGTACTACAAATCCCATAGTCTTTATTATTAGCAACACAGGCTGGAAATTCTGGGAGTTGGTCCAAAAACAAGTTCTTATTTCAGGGCAAAGGTCTTAGTGAAATTCAAGTTGGAAAATATGTTTCATCTTTGTTTTGGTTGCGGAGGAGTTATTTTTCACATAGTAAAATTGACACCCGAAGGGCTAAAAGAGAAAGTAAAGAAGCAGAACATCATCATCATTTGTAATATCCTCACCCTGGATGAAGTGTGAAGAGCATCATTTTAAAGTGTTCCTATACACCCGAAGGGCTAAAAGAGAAAGTAAAGAAGCAGAACATCATCATCATCATCATCATTTGTAATATCCTCACCCTGGATGAAGTGTGAAGAGCATCATTTTAAAGTGTTCCTATACATAGAGAATTATTCAACTTATTCAACACAGAACACATAATGTGCAATGCAGGGATGGAGGAATCACAATATGGGATCAAAATTGCTGGGAGAAACATCAACGATTTGAGATATGCAGATGATACCACCCTAATGGCAGAAAGTGAGGAAGACCAAAAGAAGCTCCTGATTAGGTTGAAAGAGGAAAGTGCAAGGGCTGGCTTGAGACTCAATATCAAGAAAACCGAGATAATGGCAACAGGCCCTATCAGTCCCTGGAAAATAGATGGGGAAGAAGTAGAAGCAGTGACAGATTTTACTTTCTTAGGATCTAAGATCACTGCGGATGTTGACTTCAGCCATGAAATTAAAAGGCGACTGATTCTTGGGAGACAAGCTATGAGAAACCTAGGGAACATAGAGAAAAGTAGAGACATCACCTTACAAACAAAAGTCCGCGTAGTCAAAGCAATGGTATTTCCGGTAGTGATGTATGGTTGGGAGAGCTGGACAACTAGGAAAGCTGAATGCAGAAGAATAGACACCTTTGAAATGTGGTGTTGGAGGAGAGTTTTGAGAGTCCCCTGGACAGCGAAGAGAGCAAATAAGTCAATTTTAGAAGAAATCAGCCCTGACTGCTCCTTGGAAGGTCAAATAGTAAAGATGAGGCTGAAGTACTTTGGACATCAAATGAGAAGAAAGGATTTACTTGAGAAAGCTTTGATGCTGGGAAAGGTGGAGGGCAAAAGAAGAAGGGGGCAGCCAAAGATGAGATGGCTAGATGGTATTGTAGACACAATGGGCACCATACCTGTCAAGTTGCCAGTGTCCAAATACAGGAAGGTTTCCGGGCGCTGACATTGGTGCATGCGCGCCGCTGCCTCTGACGTCAGAGGCAGCGATGCACATGCACAGTAAACCCTGCATGCATGCACAGAAACTCCTTCAGCCAGGAAAGGGGTTACTGCATATGCATACCCATCAGAAGCAGTGGTGCACATTGCAGTAACCCCTTTCCTGGCCATTCAAATATGGATGACGGCAGGAAGGAGCGTGACGGAGTGGTGAATTATGGGAAATCCCAGCCAAAACAGGATACTTGACAGGTATGATGGGCACAGAGCTGGGTGGGTTGAGGAGGATGGTGGAGGACAGAGGTGCCTGGAGGACAATGGTCCATAGGGTCGCAAAGGGTCGGAATCGACTGTGCAACTGAACAATAACAATACATAGAGAAAAGTATACAAATATGACTTCTTCAACAGATCAAGATTGATCCTGCTTGACTAGGCTCTTATCATGGAGATTATGAGCTTCGCTTATAAAAAGAAAAATCCTTTTCAAGCTCTTTCTAGTTGCTTCTCTAGCACAGGAGTTCTCAACCTTTTAAAGCCGTGGCCTGGGTCATGCTCCCTCAGACAGCTTCAGAAGCCAGATGGCCATTTTACCTTTCCTTCACCACATGGCACTTCCGGATGTGGTGGAAACAGTGGGGGGCTACATGAAATGGTGCCGTGGGTTGCATTTGGCCCACCGGCCAAAGATTGAGAATCCCTGCTCTAGCATACACATTGGAATCTAAGGGATGGCATTGTAGTTTTTTCTTACACATGTTCAGTAACCATGAGTGGTGAATGCCTGGACAGGATTAACTCCTTTTGAAAACTGAAGATAATAGAATTAGGAGTGTGTCGTGCTCTACAGCAGGGCTGCTGTACTGAAACCAAGAACTCTGCTCCTGTACAACCCCACACTTCCATTTCTCTGGATTGTATGTTCAGGATGAAGTTGCCTATGTATTTGAAAGGCGAACTAAATAATTTTGTTTATGGATTAAATGCCACTTTGCCACTAAGATCTTATACTTCTGGCTTTTGTTGTGGTGTTTTTTAAACTTTTCCTCTGTCATTTTTTTAACCCAAGACTGATAAACAGTTTCAGATCATCTGAAATGTCAAATTTTTAAAAATAATTTTTTGTGGTGTGTATGAATCCCATGTAGAATAGCCAACCATCTTCAGCCTGATTGAACCAGGAACCCATTTTGCAGATGTGCCTTTTGAATGTCTTACTGGCATTGTAACTTTTTTTTAACTTCTGGTAATTGCTTTAGAAGAACAAAGCTCTTTGTTTAAGGGGAGCTCAGGGAGATCATAATTGCCATAAGGTACAAGACTGTTTCCAAGTATTTCTGAATTGCTTTTCTTTCTGCATTAAATATTTAACGTCTAATCTTTGGCCAAACTATAGAAACCCACTAAGGTCCATGGGTGATGACATCAGGGAGAGAACGGAGACCTGCCAGTTAAATGCTTTGTATAATTTTCACTATATAACCACCATTTGAAAAGTATCTGGTTTAATTTTGAAATACTATCCAGCAATACACAAGCCTGCAGTCAGTGCAAAGTGGACCATAAACAATTTGTTCCACATGTTTGTGAGAATCACAAATTGGTTTTTTAAATGCAAACAACTTTTTTTTCAGTTCCTGCATAATGTGAAACAAATATTTATCTTTCTCTTCTTCCGTACAGTCTTTTGCCCACTGCGGTTTTTAAATTGAAAGACTTATCATTCTTAACACTTTCTTGTCAGGACTGGTGCCAATACTGACTTTATCTACTGCAATGAGATGGTAACCCAGTACTCCAAGAGGGAATTGTTTTAAAGCAAACACTAAGTGAAAAATTTGCTAGATCAGCTAAAGGGCACCTGCTTCTCAACACTGTGATTAGTTATTCCAGATGCTCTCTTTGCTTTTACTAAGAATATAGATACTCACCAGGCACTATGGGTTACTCCCTCCCCCCCAAGGATAACTCAATGCAAATTTAACCTAAGCTTGAAAGTATTAATTTTTTAGACTACATGTCCTAAAATCCCTCAGGCAGCAACACCACTATCATAGTTCAAAAAAAGGCACATTTCCAAGCTCTGGTTCAAACAGACACAGGGTATAATAGCTGCCAAAAAAAAGTTCTTCCAAAAGCTCTTCCAAATAATCTCTTTCAAATTTCTACTTCCTTAAGTTTTCCACTGAAAAGAAAATGACAAAAGTGCATGCCTCTGGCTAGATGATTCCCATATTCCAACAAAGAAAGAACTTGAATGCTGGAGATTTAGAATGTCAACTGGCAGCCTTTAATGAGAATTAGGTGTAAGCAATTTGAACTAGCATTTAAGGACCCTATTTTAATCAGGCTATTGTGGGAGGGTGTTTTAATGTTAACCAAACTTTCACTTAAGAATCACCAAACCCATGCACTTCGTGTATTCACTTCCCAGATGACAGCTAAAATTGAGGAAACATTTGTTGCACATCTCTCAAGCTCTAAATATTAAACCAGAAGGGGTTAGGCTAAATCTGTGAAGAGCAAGATCAACACACCTTGCATAATGGATGAATGTCAACGAGTGTCTCCCACCAGGACCAGATTCTGACTGGTCCATCAGGAAATCACATAATAGACATTGAAATGAAGTAGAAAGATCAAGGAATACTCAAGTAAAGCAGAGCTACTTGGAGACAGGACAAATTTTCTGTGAATGGGAAGAAATTCAATCAAAGCAGCATTTATGAGCAAGCAATTTACTCTATCTCCCACATATACAAACTTTTTTGTGGCAGAATAATTTGGCATGCTGTATGTCTTAAGAAGCAGCAAACAGACCATTGCCTATTGATCTCCAAAGAAACAGAACAGCAACTTCAGTGATAGAAAAAAGTTAGCAGCTCAGCAGGCTGAGGTGATGGACCGGAATGCAATGTTTGCTAAAAGGCTTAACATTTTCTCTTCAACTTCCATGGCATCTCTGGATCCTGCTAGTACTTGGAAATGAACAAAATAAAAGACATTACAATCACCTCAGACATTAAGTTTCAGTGTCTGAGCTTTATTCAGCATTAGCAAGTGTTCAGAAGGTCATTCTTAAATTATTTTTATTTTTACAAATATCAGAAAGCATGTTGTGTTCCTTTTATTGAATGCTGATCGGATGGTGATCATTGCTAGGTCAGGGGCTCCCAAACTTTTTACACCACAGGCCTGACCACGCCCCCCCAGACAGCTGAGTGGGCCGGACCACACACCCCGGAAGTGGAAATAAATGTGCCCGCTTCTACATTTACAACAGCCGCAGGTACATTGACGACTGACATAACCGTGTTTATGTTTGCACAGATGCATTTTATGATTGTTGTAAATGCGCCCGCTTCCACTTTCAGCACCAGGTGCGGTGGCGGCGGCAGGCCACAGGAAATGGTGCTGTGGGCCGGGGCCAGTTAGGAACCCCTGCACTAGGTGGTAGACATCTTCTTTTAATACTCATATATGGTTTAATATGTTTAACACTTGTTTAATCATTTTCACCTATTTGTTTATTTATCATGTTTTTACTCTTGTTTTTAAAATATTGTAAACTACCTTGAGTACCTTATATCGGGAGAAAGATAATTAAGAAATAGCTGTAAAACTAATACTCTCCAGCTATATTTTACCTAACATGAACTAGTCTCCCTACTCTATACCAGTTGCAAATAAAATTAATAGTTGCTAAGAGAAATTGGGAAACAGTTTCCAGTAAATCTTATATTCAACTATGGTATATGGAGCCTGTTTTTCCTTCTGTCACCACCACCACCACCACCCAGATGCTGGCCTTTCAACACATGGTCTCAGCAGACATTTTCACATACTGTTTATTCGCTTTGAATTGCCTTACATTTTATTCAGTGTTACTTCTGTAGAAGAGGATTTCTAGTTTACACCATGAGTTATTTGTCTCATCACCAATGGTAAATAGAAGAAAGAAAGAAAATTGGTTTTCTTGCTATTGTTTTGAACCCAGGGTAGCCTCGGGGCTCTTTGGATCCTTTGTTCTTCAAAAAAAAAATCATATACATATACTTACTTTAGTTATATCCATGATGATATGGGCCCTAAGAAAACGTCTGAGAGACGTGGGAGACATTCAAAGGAGGCTCGGAGGTTTGGGGATGGGGCAATAGGTCAGTTTATATGCTTGGCCTGCCCTGATTGATACTTCTTTACTGTTTGCGATAGCTGGCCCAACACTCCCAATGTGGCTGGAGTGTTTTGGTTGCCTTCAGGGAGGGGCAGATAGGTATCTTTATAGCCCTTCTTCTAGATTGGCATGTAGGAGGTTGGGTAGTTTTTCTCCTATCCCATTCTGGCACTTGGGACTTTTGAGGGCTTGGTGGTGCAGTTGTTTAAATAGGTCACATTTAGACAGATAGTGCTGGGTTAAGGGTGGTAGCAGTTAATCCCTCAGAGCATCTTTGGACAAAGTGAAACCTAGGTGCCTGGCATGATTTGAGAGAACCAGTTGGGTACATAGAATACACCATGAGCCACCTCCGTGGTACATCCAACATTCGTTCCCAGGAACAGATTTGGAAATGCCCGCAGAGATGCCTCCCCTAGTTGGCCAGCCTGGGTAGTAGCTGTCAAAGGTATAGCACCAGTGCAGTGGTGGGCATCAGCAGGTTCACACCAGTTTACCAGAACTGATAGCAGAAATTTTGGCTGGCCCCACCCTTTCAAGTTTTGAAATAAAGTACTGTAGACCTAATTCAGGTGCAACACAGAGCTTTCCCTCTGGCCATGCCCACCATACCACACTCACAGTGTGGTAGTAAATTTTTTGGGAGTCCATCACTGTATAGCACCATCTGGGAGCAAGGGATTCGCTTATCCAGTCTGGAGAGAGGACAAGGAGTCTCCTGCTCTGGTATCAGGTATAGCACCTGTGCTTGAGTAGAGCGGGGTAAAAATTCAATAAATAAATAAACCCCTCCACAGGTCAGGGGTTCAATTTGATTAATAAATGTGCCCTTTTACCCCAAATGTAACATGTTCAGAGGTAATTATGCCTGAAGTTATATATGTATCCTCCATGATGAGAACAAGAAGCTGTGAGACATTTTTAACCACTTTGCATATCATATATTTCAATTTGTTGGTGACTTAGTAGTTAAGATGCTGAGCTTGATGACCAGAAGATCAGCAGTTCAACAGTTCGAGACCTTAGTGCTGCGTGACAGAATGAGCTCCCATAATCTGTCCCAGCTCCTGCCAATTTAGCACTTTGAAAGCAAGCAATTGCCAGTAGATAAATAGGTACTGCTTCAGCAGGAAAGGTAACAGCGTTCTGTGCACTCCGGCATCTAGTCATGTCTGCCACATGACCATGGAAACATCTGCAGATGCAGACAACACTGGCTCTTTGGCTGTAAAGTGAGATGACCACCGCTCCCTAGAGTCAGATACAACTGGCTTTCAAGCAAGGGAGACTTTTACTATTGTAGTGTGACTTCTTAAAAGTTGTGCTGTGTCTTTCTGCTATAATCTGTTTCAAGGCTTGGAGCAGCATGGAAGAGAACCAGAAAAAAGTGATTATTTAATATGCTATTTTGCACAGTGGTGCAGTGAAAGCTAAAATTTCAGTTGCACAACTTTAGATGTTTTGCTACTGGTCCCTGGATGTATTGGTGCATATCTGCATATTCCTAAAGTAACCATAAGGTAGCAACTTTAATAATTGTGACTTGGTGGGATTTTTTTTTTAAAAAAAGAAATTAAACACTTGTGTTTTTGGTTTAGTCACATTACCTGTCTTACATCAGCAGATATTGTTTCTATGAAACTACACTGGTTCCTACTTTGAATGTTACAGTTTGTTACAGCAAGGTAAAATTATAACTGCTCTGCATTTTGATATGTATTTGCTCACTGGCAACACCTGAATTCTTCATTAGGCCTTACTCCTAGGTATGTATACACTGATCTATAAAATAGTTTGGGAGTAAAAAGCTAATATATTCACTTTTTAGTCTCAAAAATCAGTTAATTGTTCTTTTAATATTCCTATGCACTGCCAAACACTTAATTAAAACTTACTGGTCTAACATAAAAACAACATATTAGATGTTACCTAAGCTGCTTGTTTAAGATTAAGAGAAATGACTTTCTATACCAACTGAACGGCAAAATGGAGTTCTGTGTGGGCAAAAAAGTTTGCTTTATGTCCCACAGTGAATATATGTGTCAGAGAGAGGAGGTATTGGATTATTACTAGGATAGTTTTTTAGGTTTTGGAGAAATAAAATGAGATCCAGTGGCTGCCAGCAACAGTAACCAGGAATCTACAGTATGCTTTGTGGGTTCTTGCTTAGGCCTTGATTTTCATCCAGAACTATAGTGTTTGCTACTGCCAGATGTTCGGGCTTGGGCCAACAATCCCATATAGGCTCACAGGAAAAACAAACCTTTATCCTTTATGCGTAACTATGAAACCCTGGCACAGTGTTCTATATACTGTAGTTCTAAGTTATCCCATGACTGTAACCAGGTACTACAGCATTTTTAAAAATCATTTCCTAAGCATTTGAGTCTATATTTCTTACATAGTAAACAAAGGAAAAAATCTTACTTTCCTGTTGTGGTTTTAAATGGGATTTTAAAATTACAGTACTATTAACTACCATAAAGACAAGTGTCAGTTGCATGGAAGAGCAACAGATTTGTATCCAATATGAATATAGGTTGGAATTGTCAGGAACACCGTTTACTCACGAGTAGGACTTCTGCCCACAAGTGGTTGGTTCCTGCTTCTGAGCTGCCACCCCTTTAGCTTAGCAACCTAGGGTATTAGCTTAATGTAAATAAGGTAGTGCATAGCCAAGTAAACACTCCAGTCATCTTAGAGTATTTTAAAAGTATATTGTAATCAGAGTAAGTTACAGAAGAAAGTTTATCAAAAGTTCAGAAAGCACCTCATAGCAAAGAGAGCTTCTCTAGTTGGGCAAGCCCAGGCCCCCCCCTTTGGCTAAAGTTCCTGCATGTTGTTGTCTCAGTTCACAGCTCACCCTCAGAGAGAAGCATCCGATCAAGAGAGTGTCTTAGCTCCTCCCTCTGAGTTTTGTCTCCTCACACACGGTCCACCCCCTTTGGGATCAATCCAATGACTATACAGTAATACATGTCCATCACACATTAGGTTTATTTTCTTCTAAAACCCATGAGGCTAGCATGTTTTAAAATTCAAATCCTTCTCAGGAATGTGTTACTGCCCCCCCCCCCCCCCCCCCAATGCATAGAAATTCCATCTTAGAATGAGGCTGCACCAGGGTACAAACCATCCCCTGAGAGGGTTAGATCAGGGGTTCCCAACCTTTTTATGCCGCAGGCTTGACTACGCCCCCCGGACAGCTGAGCGAGCTGGACCATGCCCCCTGGAAGCAGAAGTAAATGTGCCTGCTTCTGTGTTTACACCAGCCGCAGGTGCATTTATGGCTGACATAACTGCATTTATGCGTGCACATTTTACAGCTGTCATAAACATGTCCGCTTCCACTTCCGGGTGTGGCAGCGGCAGGCCACATGAAATGGTGCCATGGGCTGGGTCTGGCCCATGGGCCGTAGGTTGGGAACCCCTGGGTTAGATACTGAGGCTAGCCAATATAGTAGCTTCTTTAAAATTAAGAGTTTTATTAAAAAAACGTTTAAATGGCTTTGAGAATGTGCATTGTATGTTGTTAGGATTTCTTGGCATGTACAACAGTTTTCCCTCAGCTCCATCCTTGCAAGGTGACCAAAGGCCTCACTTACTGATAATTACTGCAACTAGCCCTTTTTATTATTGTTGTTTCCTTCTTTGTTTCTGCCTCTCAAGATTTCTGTTGTGAAGAATATGTTTTCCTCCATTTGGCCAGAAAACTCAGTGTATAAACCCAAGCACTAAATGTTTTGCTCCATTTGCTAGCCAGGGAAATCTCTGGTCCATGTAGATAGATAATGCACTGAGCAGTCTGAGAAAGTTATTAAGCTTTATTACACATTAAAGAAAAGGGAGTAAAATACATGCTTTAAAAAAGTATTCTAAAACAAAATAATAACACAGGGCTACTTCCCTGGGCACAGCTTAAATAAACAAAACATTTTAAAGCATTTCTAAGGAACCAACTCAGCAATAAAGCAATTAAGAATTTCCTAATGGGTTAAACTGCTGTACTGCAACCAAAAGGTTGTGAATTTGAACCTTGACCAGGGATCAAGATTGACTCTGCCTTCTATGTTTCCCAGGTTGGTAAAATAAGTACCCAGCATGTTGGGGGCAATTAACAAGCTAATTAACTTGTGCACTAAGCATTATGGGGTGGTATATAAGTGTGATTACTTTGCTTTGTTATCTAGAAGGTCTCTGAGTTACTCCAAACTATGCAACTCTCTTGGATTCTTGTTTGATGCAGTAGAGGCATGGCTGCCAGCAGGGCCATTCATGGCCAGTATGAAAATGAGCAAAGAAAGTAGTCCTAAGCTAAGGAGCTAATGATCTGCTTGGGTACTAACTAGAAGTCCTCGGCAGCATCAATACTACCATCACTGACTAGCTATCTCCTGATATTAACCCTTTCCAGCCATGGTAAGGGCTTTTTTATTTATAATAGTATATATACCATTTGTTGACCCATTCTTGTGAAAGCATGTCATTACAGTATTTGCTTTAACACAGGCTACTGTTAAAAGAAAAAAACACTTGAAATGTGGATTTGCAATCCAATGGCAAGAAGGATACAATCACATGCCTAGAGATTGAGAAAAAAATGCAAGCTTTATTGGTTACAACTAAAAAACATTGGTGCTGGAAGGGACCTTGGATCTTGGCATCTGATGCCTGCTCCTTGATATACTCACCAAACCCAATCTGCTTGCTGGGTTAAATCAAGGTATCATAGGAAATGAGATCCACGTGGCTACACGAGTACACTAAAACCCTGACTTACAAATACCTCGAGTTACATAAAATTCAACTTACATAATGTTTTTGTGCTAAAACCATCTCCCGATTTACACGAATTCCTATGGTTTGCTTTAAGTTATATAAAGATTCTTTTTCCTATGGGTTTGCTTCGAGTTACGTAAACATTTATTTCCCTATGGGTTTGCTTCGATGTACATAAAAATTTCATTTTTCCTATGGGTTTGCTTCAAGTTACATAAAAAATATTTTTTCCTTTCGGTTTGTTTCAAGTTACAAAACAATTTGATTTAAGCAAAAGCCTACGGAACGGACTTTTTTTGTAAGTACTAGCAGAGATTGCTCGGCGGTGCCGGGCTGTTTTAAATTGTTTTGGAAGGTTTTGTTTTAATGTGTATTGTTATATAAAAAGACGTTAAATTGTGTTGGATAGTAAAGGGTTTTTTTTTTCTTGAACAAATGGTGCCAGGCTGTTTTAAATGGTGTTGAAAGGTTTTGTGATTTTTAAAATGTTTATTTATACGCACGGGCTGTTATAAACTGTGATCAGCTTTTTTTGGTTTGTTTGTTTTTGGATTAAAAAAAGGAGGAAAGGATGATATTATTTTTTACAATTATTTTTTTTAACCAAATAATGTTTTACTATGTGAATGTTTTTAATAGTTGTACCTTGGATAATACTTTTAATAATGTGTATGTGTTTTTTAAAATTCAATGTTTTTAAACTGTGTTTAGATGTTGTTTTTTGAGTGAAAACTGTACACAGGATTTAAGAAATGTTTTAGAAATTTTAGATTTATTTTTGTGAATATTTTTGACTGTTTTTCCTCCTGTGGCCTCTGGGTGGTGCTGTTGAGGTTTTCTTTTACTTTGACTGTTTTTCTCTACTGGCCTCTGGGTGTCGCTTCTTCCGGTAAGTAGTCTCTTTCTTTCCTCATTTCAGTTCCGGACGTCGTGGAGGAAGGTCATTTGGGTGAGTTCTCTGGTTTAATTTCTTTTGGGGGTTTGTAGTGTTCGGGGTTTTTTTTGGGGGGGGGGTCTGTGTGTTTCTTCTTGGTGTTATTTTTCGGTTTGATTTTGGTTATTTTTAGATGTTTTTTTGTGATTTTTGTGGGTTTTTTTTAATTACTGGTTTATTTTTGGGGTAAGTAAAGTCAGTGGGCATAGCGCTGTCTGCTGGCTTCGTTTACCTGGGAATGGGTTCACTTTCAAGGGGGGGCCAAGGCACCATTGCCTTTGCCCCCACTTGAAAGTGAAAAACTTTTGGGGTAAGTGAAGTCAGCGGGCGAAGCGCCGTCCACTGGCTTTGCTTACCTGGGAATGGGTTCACTTTCAAGGGTTGGCGAAGGCAATGATGCCTTCGCCCTTCCTTGAAAGCGAAACACTTATTCGGAAAGTAAAGGCACCGGGCAGAGCGCCGTCCGGTTCCTTTGCTTTCCGGAGGAATAATTTTGCTTTCGGGGGGCGAAGGCATCAATACCTCCCCCCCCCCTCCTTTGAACTCCCTCTGTTGTTGTGATTTTTTTCCATCCCGGCTCAACTTTTGTTGAAGCCGGTGGTGGTCTCGCTGTGTCTTCGGCAAGGTAGCATGGAGGAGAGGGAGTCCCTCTCCTCCCCGTTGCTCTGTGCAAGAAGGCCAGTGGGTGTTTGCATGGCTTTGAGGCGCTGCATCCGCCTACAGCGGACTTGCGCTCCCAGTGTGTTTTTTATTTTTATTTTTCGCGCACCAGCTTCCTCAGCGCTCTGCACGCTCATGGCGCACAGGATGCTGGGCTTGTAGTTTGGGGTTTGTTGTGTTCCTAATACGATGCCTTTGCAACAATGTAACACCCATCAACTGTAACACTGTAACCCTCTGTAATAGGACGCGAGCTAGTAACCACTAGGTGGCAATAGCGAGCATCCAGCTCATATGGTCCCAATTACTCAAGAACTCCAGCGCGGGAAGATTCCCGCCACTACCTCACCTGGACAAGAAGGGCGTGACCAGGGATGACGTCACGCGGGCGGTAGCCAATGGGCTATCGTGGAGCCACATTCAAATGTATACCCACTGTATATATTGAGCTGTTCGTCCACCATTACCACATGTTCCCCCGGACCACCATGCAATAAAGATGTGTTAAGCCAACCCTTCGGCTGTTCCTGTGTCTTGGTTCTCATACACTAAATTGGCGACGAAGGTGGGATTATGGATCCCCACGAGATCAAGACACATGCCGGTTTCGACATCAACAAGCCAGAAGATTGGGAGCTTTTCGAAATGGACTTCCAAGACGCGTTGGTGGTGTCCGACATTACGGACGAAGGAAAGAAGAGGGCCATCCTCACCAGGATGCTCGGGAATGCTGCCAAAAGAGTATTGGTGGACCTGGTATCACCAAAGAAGGTGAGTGAGTTGTCGGTCAAACAGCTCCTGAAAGCGATGCGCGACCATTTCCAGCCCCCGGTTTCTATGTTTTCGGCTCGAGACGCGTTCTGGAAGAGAGTTCAAGCGCCCGGTGAGTCCATCGCCGCCTTTGCAGCGGCCCTGTGGTTGGCCGCCGGCCCATGCAAGTGGGAAAATCTGGAAATCGCCCTCAGGGACCGCATGCTGTGTGGCCTGTGGGACGAGGAGGTTCAGCGAAAGTTGATGAACCAGGAGCCACCCCTGACGCTGCGCGAGGTCGTGAAGGCGGCGCAGGCCGCGGAAGCCACGAGGGCCAGAATCAAGGGGTTCAGAGAAAGGCCCCCACAGTCCGACAAGGCAGCGGGCTCAGTGCATGCGGCCAGACGAACGCCGAAATCTTCCATGGAGAACAGCGACGACGAGGACGTCCGGAGGGTTCGGAAGGACGGACGACGCTGCGATGGCTGTGGAGTGGCCCACGACCGCATCAAGTGCCCGTTCCGGAAGGTCAAGTGCCACAACTGCGGGTGCTGGGGGCACATCGCCAAGGTCTGCAGACGGCGGCGCAAGGACCAGAAGAGCTCGTCAGACCGCTCGCCAAGGACCAAGGAGGGCGCCCGGCCCGCGAGGAAGCAGGACGGCGACGGCGTGGGCCGCATCTCCGACGACAGCAGCGACGACGCCCCAGTGTACAGCGTGTCCTTGGGACACCCCCGTTACTTTGTTGAGGTACTGGTGCAAGGGGCCCCTGTTAGGATGGAGATAGACTCGGGTTCCTCCTACTCAATCATGTCCCAGCGGGAGTTCTTGGGCATTTCCCCCCACGTGCGCCCTAAGCTCAAAGCGTTGAGGTCCACGCTGCGGGACGTACAGGGAAATAGCATTCCGGTGTTGGGGGTTGGAAAATTCAAGGTCCAATACAAGCAACACGCCGCGGAACTTCCCCTGGTTGTTCTCAAGGGGGGAAGTTGCAGCCTCCTCGGGACTCAATGGTTTAAGCCCCTGGGTTTGTTCATTGGGGGGGTGCATGCCATTGGGACTGACCCAATACAGGAGGTGTGTGACGCGCACCCCGAAGTCTTCAAGAAAGGACTCGGAAAATTCAAGGGACCCCCAGTAGCGTTCGACCTGGACCCGGAGGTCCGCCCAATAAGACTCAAGCCGCGCAGAGTGCCTTTCTCACTAAAGGACAAGATAGAGGCGGAACTGGACAAATTGGTGGGCCAGGGGATTCTTGTTCCTGTTGATTCCGCGGAGTGGGAAACTCCGATTGTAACTGCGCTAAAGGCCAACGGGGAGGTTCGCATATGTGCTGATTATAAGTGCACCATTAACAAGGCGATCCGCCCAAATGCGTATCCGGTGCCGGTAGTCAGCCACCTGTTGGCCAGGTTACATGGGGGGAAGTGTTTCGCAAAACTTGACCTGGCGCAAGCCTATCAGCAACTCTCAGTAACCCCAGCTGCAGCTGCTGTGCAAACAATAGTCACTCCTAAGGGGGCGTTCCAGGTGACGCGCCTACAGTTTGGCGTGAACTCGGCGCCGGGCATTTTCCAGTCGCTCGTGGAACGCCTCTTAAAAGGGCTAGATGGGGTCTTGCCATACTTTGATGACATATTGATAACGGGGGGAAGTGAGGCGGAGTTGGCTGAAAGGCTAGACAAAGTGCTGGCGGTGTTTGAAAAGGCGGGGTTGAGGTTGCGAAAAGACAAATGCGTTTTCTTCGCAAAAGAGGTTGAGTTCTTGGGTTTCAGGGTAACCCCTGCGGGAATCAAGCCCTCCAAATCAAAGGTAGCCGCCATTCAAAATGCCCCTCGCCCCACCTCCAAGCCCGAATTGCAGTCGTTCCTAGGGCTCTTAAACTTCTACCACTCCTTCCTGCCTCGGAAGGCATCGGTAGCAGAGCCGCTTCACCAGCTACTCAAGAAGGACGAGGCGTGGAAGTGGGGTGAGAGCCAGGAGAGGGTATTCATCGAACTGAAACAACTCCTAGCGTCTGATGCCATTATAACCCACTTTGACCCCAAGAGACCGGTGGTTCTGATATGTGATGCATCCCCAGTGGGGGTGGGGGCAGTGCTATGCCATGTGCTGGAAAGCGGGAGAGAGGCCCCGGTAGCATTCTACTCCAGATCCCTGTCCCAGGCAGAGAGAAACTACGCCCAAACAGACAGGGAGGTGCTAGCAATAATTGCGGGGACCAAAAAGTTCCATGATTTCCTCTATGGCCGCCCCTTCACCATAGTGACCGACCACAAGCCCCTGCTAGGCATTTTCACTGCAGACAAGCCCACACCTCAGATCCTGTCCCCTAGGATGTTAAGGTGGGCCATCTTCTTAAACGCGTATCAGCACGCATTGGTGTACCGCCCAGGAAAGGAAATAAGCCACGCGGACGCCCTGTCGAGGTCTCCCCTCCCCCACACTAGCAGCATCGTGGGCGAGGAAGAACAAGACCGCCAAGTGCTCCTGATAGAGGTCTTAGAATCGCCTCCCATTGTACCCGCAGACATCGCCAAGGCGACCGGCAAGGACAAAACGCTAGCTCTAGTCAGCTCCTGGGTGCAGAAAGGGTGGCCGGCATCCTCCCCGGCGGCAGAGTTCGCCCCGTTTTTCAGGAAGAGGCTAGAGTTGTCCATAGAGAGGGGGTGCCTTCTGTGGGGCCAGCGGGTGGTAGTCCCTGAATCCCTGAGGCCTAGGGTGCTCAAACTGCTGCACGTCAGTCACCCTGGAATTGTCCGCTCCAAGGCTCTGGCCAGGAGCTACTTCTGGTGGCCCCAATTAGACGCCGACATCGAGCACATGGTGGGCACTTGCGAGAGCTGCCAATGCTCCCGACCCGCAGAAGCGCGTCTGCCGCACAGGGAATGGGACGTGGCAAAGGGGCCGTGGTCCCGTGTGCACATTGATTTTGCGGGCCCATTTAGAGGGACACTTTTTCTCCTCGTGGTGGACGCTTACTCCAAGTGGTTGGAGGTAATCCCAGTTACGAGCACCTCCTCAGCAACGACGGTAAAGCACTTGCGTAGGGTTTTTATACCCGACACCCTAATTAGCGATAACGCTAGTTGTTTCACGTCCGCTGAGTTCAGGGCGTTCACTGAGATCAACGCCATTCGGCACATCACCTCCGCCCCTTTCCACCCGGCAACAAACGGCCAGGTAGAGCGCCTCGTGCGCACCACCAAAGACACGCTGAGGTGCATGGGCCCCAGGGATCTTAACCTGCAAGTGTGTCAGTTCTTGCTGGGCTACAGGGTGACCCCCCTAGCTTCAGGGTACTCGCCCGCGGAGCTCTAAATGCGTAGGAAGCTGACCACGATTCTGACCAGGCTAGACCCAACGAGGGTGGAGGACACTGGGAGGAACATCGGGTTAGCGGACACGAAGAGTTTCGAAGTAGGTGCCCCGGTGCATTGCAGGAACTACGCTAGCGCGGGGCCAGCCTGGGTCCCGGGCGTCATCGTTGGGCAGACGGGTCCCGTGTCGTATTGTGTAGAGACCAGTGCAGGTCTACTCTGGAGACGGCACGCAGACCAACTCCGGCATTGAAATGCCTGTGAACTGCCTTGAGTCACCCATTGGGTCGAATAAGGCGGTATACAAATAAAAATCCTATCCTATCCTATCCTATCCTATCCTTAAAGAGTTCTTTTTCTTTATCCATCTGGCACAATACTTCTACATTAGTCACATGGCCAACCCATGATATCAGCAGCCTTCTGTAGATCCACATTCAAAAAGCTTTGACTCCACATAGCAACACTGAGAATACATAACATCTCACTATTTGGATCTTTAAAGTGAGAGTTATATCTCTACTGCATAACAAATGTCGTATTTTTGCAAAGGTGGATCTTGCTTTTTCTATTATTGTAGATTATACTAATATATCACCCCACAGTGCTTAAAGCACTCTCTGGCAGCTAGTTCAGATCTTGTACAGTGTAAATGTTACAAATGTTTTTAGTAATGCTAGATTCTTCCAAGCAGTGAAGAAACCTTTAAGGAGTTATGGCTCAGTATTTCCTAAGACCAAGAAATGTATAGAATTATCATTATTTACTATTTACAGTATCTGATTTATATAATACCCCATTAGCACAAGCACTATTCTGGGTGGTTTACACAGAGTTAAAACAAAACAACAATACAGTAATCAACAATTATAACCATAATTTATAAATAACTCAATGAAAAATCAAAAATTGTTGGGAGCATGAGAAAGTTATTGACAACACTCAGGTGATCCAATAAATAAAGGCAGCTTTAAAAATTATCTTTCTAAATTCAAAGAGGAAAAGAGCCTGGCATATCTCCATCATTATGTATTCCAGAGACTGGGGACGTGATTGAAAAGTCATGATTCCTCATATTCACCTTTTGGCTTCCCTCACTGTAGCCTGGATTGAAAAGATTTGGTAGGATGGATAATTGATTTCTGAGAAAGACATTCTTACAAATATTGAGATCCTAATCCATTAATTATGAGTTTTCTAGGTCATTGCCAGCACCTTGAATAGAGCATGGAAACTAACACCAAGCCAATGCCTGTATGCCAAGGCTGGGTATATGTGATGAAATTTATTAGTTCCAGTGATCAGCCTCACCACCAAATTTTGGACCTGCTGGAGTATCCATATTATTTTCAAGGGCAGCTCTACATAGACAGCATAACAGTAGTCTATTATTATTATTTTGAGAATACCAATGCATGAACCACTTTTGCTAGGCATTTCTTATCCAGGTAGGGGTGCAACTGAGCAATCAACCATAGTTCACAGAAGGCACTCTTGGCCACCGTGGATAATAGTAAGATCTCTCATTTTGTTTAGCTTCAGTTTTAGTTTATTGCCACCCATCCAGTCCATTACTGAAGACTGGCAGCATTCTTGGACTGAGTTGAATCCTCCTACCACTGAACTGGATAAGAGTTCAACAACTCTGATGCAGGAGCAGTTTAGTTATTATAAGATTACCTTGGACACCTTGGAGTTGTTATTCAGCGAGGAGTCCGCGCATTGGTAGGCATTTCCATGACAACATTCTGCACATGCAAATGGACTTGAGAAATCAAGTCCACTTGCATGTGGTTTTTTTTTTTTTTAGCCATTTAGATATCACATCATCCACTGGCTAGGCGGATCATGACATGGGCCTTCTGCTTTCACCTTGCCCAAGGGCATACCTGTCAACCTTCCCGATTTGGCCAGGATTACCCCGTAAATTGACGTCATAACCCGGCCCCCGCTGCCAAAACCCCGTAATTTGGCAGTGGGGGAAACGCTTTCCACGCATGTGCGGAAGGGTTTTACCCTTTCCACGCATGCGCGGAAGCGCTACGTCGCTTGCGTAAGGGCTGCGCAAGCGGTGTAGCGCTTCCGCGCATGCGTGGAATGGGGTAAAACCTTTCCACGCATGCGTGGAACGCGACCTGCGCACAAGCGATGTGCACAGGTCCCGTTTTTCCGGAGCCGCGGGTTGACAGGTATGCCCAAGGGATCCGACAGAAGATGCTTTGGTGGGTTTTAGTCCTGGCCTAACATAATTGACAAGAGATGGGCAACACTGCCTAGTTAGATTGCTCAAGCCCCCACACCTCAACAAGGCTCTCATCTAGTGGGGGCATTATAAGATTAACATGGAATAATCAATCTGAAATCTTAGACGTGGTAATAAGCATCACAAGTGGGGTTCTCTTCTGAGTAGACATAGTATAGGACTTCATCCTAAATAAGGCAGGATTTTGTTTAGATTTAGGAAACATTACAAAAGCAGACAAATCCTGTAAAGAATTTGATTTCAATATACCATAGCAACTTCTTGTAGCAAGTTAAACAGGAAACTCTGCACACAGATATAAAAGATTCACCATATGGAGCTCATTGTGACAGCTGTGTAACCAGACATTTCCATTACATGTGTTAGTTAGTGCTCTCCACACTAATTTAATTCCTATAGATGTATCTGCCTTTTCAGACTCCAATTTAATTCCCTGATTGTTTTATACATATAATGTAACTTATACATAAACAACATTGTTTGTACTCAGTAATTCTCATAAGGAACAACAAAGTCCAAAAAAGATTTTAGATCTTAGAAAAACTCTGGACTATATTCTGTTTGTGCTTTCCTCCAGAAGGCTTTAAACCTAAGCATACCTACTGCATGTGAGTTCAAATGAACTCAGTAGCATTTATGTCTGAGTAAACACAGTAAGGATTGTGTTGCACCTCCATATTTTGGCATTACAGGTAAGTGTTCTTCTCCCTTCTGAAAGCATGGAAGAATCATTGTTCATGATTCATAGCCAAGAAGGAGATTAAACATATTCAACAGTCCATTCACTAGATTATATAGTCTCCTAACAAGGAAATAACATGATTTTCCCATTCATCCACATCACAACCTTGGCTTTTTCTCAACCATTTTGTCCTTTTGTCTTCAGTTATCTCCCAAGTCCAATACAAGTCTGAAATGAAAAAGCTATCTTTTTAGACTACAACTCCCAAAATATTCCTGTCAGGATGCTAGCAGTCACCAACAATCAAATTAACACAAGATAAAGTTGCGGAAGATCAGCAGTACCAGTTACTTTCTGAAATTATTGCATGCTGAAATGGTAATGAGAACTGGCACCCTTATTCTGTTGGATTAGTTCCGAATTTAAACTGCAGCCAAATCCTTTTATTTATCTTTTCCTTACCAATGACTGGGTGTTTGGGGAGCTTATGTCTAAAATAGCTGAAGAGCAAAATGTTCCCTATCCTTGATCTGGTAGAACAATTCAGCTAATCCCGAAATGAAACTGAAATACAATTAAAATATAGAAGTAAATCACCGCAAGATACTGTATGTTGATATAGTAGGAGAACTGTTGCTATTAGAGCCTAGAGAAGTAAATCAGCTAAATAGATATTAAACAGGACAGGAGCAGCAAATTATCTGTATCCTCTACCATAAAAGGACCCAATCATAATATGTGAGAACCTATGCAACACTTTAATAATTCATAAATTCCTGGTAATTCCTCTAGTAAAGCAGGCAGGGAAGTCTCAGATATTATTGTTTCCGCTAGGTTGTGTCTAACTTTTATTTGATTAGAAAAGTAAAATCTACTTTTGTGATTTTACAAGGGGCTCTGAATACTTTTTATTAAAATTTCCAAATTTAGCACTCTCATCCACTCATTACCAGTTTCAGGCACTGCTTCAGTGCTTATACTGCTTCAGATGAATCAGATGAAAAGCAGTT
The DNA here is from genome assembly GCA_035047345.1 of Bradypodion ventrale. Taxonomy (NCBI): domain Eukaryota; kingdom Metazoa; phylum Chordata; class Lepidosauria; order Squamata; family Chamaeleonidae; genus Bradypodion; species Bradypodion ventrale. The sequence goes on along the minus strand of JAWDJE010000004.1, from coordinate 251,154,647 downwards.
AAAAAAAACTCTTTGAGCAGTATTTTCGGCTGTTGTGAGAAACAAACGGAGAGGCAGGCAAGCTGGCAGACAATGGGAAACAAGATAATAGCTAAAGCAGGGGTGCCCAAACCTTTCAGGCCACGGGCCAGTCACATGGTTCAGGGATGCCTAAACTATAGCCCGGGGCCGAATTTGGCCCCCGACAGTAATTCATCCAGCCTGCAGCACCCTCGTCTTTCCCAGAAGCAGAAATAAAACGCGCCCATACGGGCACGTTTTACTTCCACTTCTGGGAGCGACAAGGGTGGCGTGAGCTGGATGACTTGGTGTCAGGGGCCGGATCCAGAACCCCGGGCCATAGTTTGGGCACCCCTGAGCTACAGCATTCCCTGAAGGATTCCATAGCATAAGCAGCACAGAGCCTAGCTGTGGTCCCACAGCACCACCTTCTGGCCCTCTCTCTCCAAATAGGAGCCATACTATGGAAACACTAATGCCTTGGACTGAAGTCACCTTAGTTTTCAAGATATGTGTCAAAGGAAGAATGTCTTTATGGACTGAAGATCAATAACAAATCTAATCAAGATGATTTTCAGATTACAGGTGAGAAAAGCTCCTGTTGTCGCAATCACACATAATACCTCAGAAATTCCCTCTGCTATGGACCAGTTAATTTATAGTTTAACATGTAGTTCAGTCCTAAGAAAGCTTATCATGCATCCTAAACACTGGAGACTATATTTTATAAAGGGAGCTAAACACAACTGTCGATGCTATATTGATGCTATTGCATCCACAGACTTTTCTTGGTGCATTATAAGGTGTTTTTCCCCCCTGAGTGGGAATTGTTGTTCTCTAGCCAGACACATGATACTCCAAAGCTGTTTTTGTGGACAATTCACCTCCTCAGCCTCTTCTTTCCATTTCAGATAAAAAGTGTTAGTGTAATATTTAAAGCCTGGCCTAAACGGTTTAGCACCTTCCTATCAAGCGGAATGTCTTCCCCTCAGAACATCAGCCCACATCACCCATTCCTCCCAGATGGCACAGCTCCAAGGGCCAACGCCGGGATTAGCAAGAAAGGCTCTGAAATGGAATTCTTTTTCCTGTTGATCTGGCTCCAATCTTTACTTATTTTTAAGAAACAATAAATATCCTTTCTTTTTAAAGAGGTTTTTAGAGACATTTTACCAATTCCCAAGCAGTAGTTTCAATTATCCTATTCCAGCACAGGCGCATAAAAGGAGATGATGCAATCTTTCGGATAGCTTGGACTCAAGCCATTTAGAGCCTTGCAGGTCAAAAGTAGCATTTTGAATTTTGTTCAACAATGAGTGGCATTGCCATGTTTAGTATTTTTTCCATTTCAAATCTTTCTTTGCTTTAAGTACCTTTGATGTATGATGGCAATTTCTGGGGATGTAATGAATCTAAGAACCCTTCTGTTCTACTCCTTTATGATTTTGGTGTCCAAACTCCTTTTGCCTTTTCACTTGACAATTGGGGTACACAGAAAGAGCCTCCTCGAAGCTTGTGATGTTTTTGAACCACAATCGGGTGTACCCCGGTAACGGCAACCTTGTTTTGTTGGCTAATCTTTCTTACACTAGGTCTGGCGAAAGAAACTGCAGAAAGAACTCACCCAAAGGTTCCTTCATTTTGGCAGTTTCACATTTGGACTAGACATGGAAGAAGACTTAACAATTGAGGCAATGGTCTCTCTTGATCACCACAGGAATAAATGTTTTTCCTTTAATGATCTTCCCTTAATTTCTCTCTTCCTACTTTTGCTGCCACCACCCTTCAGTTGCTCCTCTCTCTCTGTGTTGTCTCTTCACCTTGTTATATCTCCAACATAGCCAGCTCTCAGGTATTGAACACAGTGCCACCTAATTTGAATAGAACAAAAAAGATGTTATGAAAAAATCACTATTTGTTATGTATGTACAATGTTGCTTTAAGAAATGCATGAATGTAACCTGACCATAATTACAATGTAGCTCAGCTGTTAAGGAACGCGAGTAAGCTGCCCATAGAGGGCAGCTGCGAGCGTACAACTCACATGGTTCACATTCCCCAAATCACCGACAGCCGCGGGAACTTTCCCGCACTATCACTACCTGCAGAAGATGGGCGTGACTTGGAACGACGTCACGCCGGTAGCAGCCAATGAGCTACCGTGCAACAAGATTCAAATGTATTGTACTGCTGTATATAATGTGATGTACCTCCGCCATTACCACATGTTCATCCTGATCATCACCCAATAAACCCGCGTTTAGCCCTCACTGCGGCTCCTTCTTTGTCTTCCGTGCAAGACACCAAACTATTAGAATGTGATTTATTCCTAGGCTTTAAATTCATTCACCACAATCCTTCTCTTTGTCTTTCTCTCTTATCTCTTCCTCTCTTCAGTTTCCCACAGACTGATCCGTCAGCCCCTAAAACCACCCTCTTTCTGATCTCTTTCTGTACCATATTACTCAAAAACCTAATGATCACACCACTCTCCTAATTTCTCCCAACCACACTTTAGACCTAGTTTTGTGCATGGGGGAGATGTAGGAAATCTGGGTGTAGAGGAACTCTCTGCTGTTCCCTTGTCATGGACAGAACATTATCTGTTGCGGTTTAGATTCATTGGAACTCAGTGCATATGCAGAGGTGGGGGAACAATTAAGATTATTTGCTCCAGGAGGCTGATGGATCCATGTGGTTTCTTGATGCCTCTTGGGGAGTTTCCTGTCACCTTAGTTGGCAATTCTGTTGAAGTCCTGGTTATTCTCTGGAATTCAAATTACACTACCTGCCTCTTAATTAATTTAAGTTTTGGTTTTCTGCAATGACAGAATGCGCCAGTAAAATATCTGAATTCAACACAAATGTTTTATGGAACTAAATAGAATTGCTCTGACCTTGAGGTTTGTGATTACTAACAACATTCAAGATCGATAAGAGAGTGGATAGCTGGATATTATAGCCTAGATAATCTAATCAATAAATCCTAAGCGAAGCCTTCATTTATCTACTCTAAGAAACATGTTTTGCCATAATACCAAAGCCATAATAATGCAAACATATAATGATACTCTAATTCAAAATACACTGGCAAACTAAATTAACAATATAATCTTGAAGTAAGAAAGTATTAGCAACATTTACAACATTTTCCATTTAATATGGCAAAATAGTACATTACCAGGATGAATATGAACATATCCGAGTACGATAAGGTTTACTGCCAAATCCCGTTGCAGTATACTTCAAAGTCTGGTTGAACCACTTCAGGGAAGAAGGTTCAGAGCTAGTTTAAAACTGAGCCCTCAATTCCTAACCCTACTATCCTATACAATAAGATACTGTGGTTGATGGTATCAAAAGCCACTGAGAAATCCAAGAGATTGAACAGGGTCTTATTATCCATGTCAGCCTCTCAGAGGAGGTCACCTAGCAAGGCAACTAATGTTGTTTCCATGCCATGCTGAGACCTGAAGCCCAATTGAAATGGATCCAGACTATGGGTATCATCCCAGAATGCCTGCAACTGATCTGCAACCAATCTCTCCACCAACTTTTTGTATGCTTGCAAATCTGTTACTCCTGAAGTTGTTAAGGTCACTAGTCATTGCATTCAGTTTTTACTTCTTTTGTGCAAAATAATGTTTTGTGCTTCTTACAACTTCCACACACTTTTTAAAGACAGCTTCATGTAGAGCAGGGATGCTCAACCTGTGGCCCACAGGCTGAATGCAGCCCATTACACCATTTCATTTTCCCTCCCACCCCCACCCCCACCGACTCCACCACACCAGGAAGTCCCATGTGTTGGAGGAAGAGCAAAATGGCCGTCCAACCCCCAAAGCTGTCTGAGGGAGCGTAACCCGGCCCCTGGCTTTAAAAGGTTGAGAATTCCTAATGTAGAGCATATTAGAATAGGTTAATTGGGAGGTTCAAGAGTAAGGCGGTTCATTGGAGACTAAAGCCAAGATCATCCATTCTGTAGTGTTCCCAATTACTTTTGCAAAGGTAAAATCAGGCCCACCATGCTGGCATACATTCTGTCTATTGCAGAGCGGATAAAGGCATGAACAACAACTGAAGACCAACATGCTCAAGTGCGGGCTTCTGGCAGACAAAAATATGCTGTGTGAATGTGGAGAGATACAGGATCTGGCTTATTTACTGGTTTGCCAATTACTGCCGGAAACATGCACCCATGAGGACTTAAGTTTGGCCAATGACAAGGCACAAGAAGGTGACTTCATTTTGGCAGCCGAGGGTTTGATCAGGACAAGAAAGAAGAAGCAGGACCTGGCAATTATAGCTTCACCGGTGGCTGCTTGATGAACCAGTTGCTCAGCAATCATGAGACACTATTAAGACAGAAATCATGAGACACCATTAAGGCAGTGGGTGGATGAAGGTAAAGGGAGAGAAGCAGAGAGGCAAAGTTGGGATGAAGTGCAGGGAGGAGGAAGTGGTTTCCCTCCCTTGAGAAACTTTGCCATCACTCTGCTCTCTCTGTGGAAGGTGGGATCCAGGAATGATAAACTCTGTTGGGGCAAGTTGGCAGCAGAGTAAAGGTCGCTCAAGGTGACTCAGAATTATGCCACGTCCCCCTGCTATCCCAAGGGAACGCGTGGGACTGGTTGAAACTACTGTTTTCCTCAGGACCAGAGCACAATAACCAATCCCCCTCCACTGTACTCCTAAGACAATAAACTGAACACCAGAGTTTATTTTGGGCACCCAGGCCTGGTGATGAGGAGCCCACCAGTGTGCTGCAAGAACTGACATCCTGGTTTTATTACATGCCAAGGACCTACAAGGCTCTGCTTGTATGTCTAGGAATTTCCATTATTGTCAGTTGTAAAGATCTACAATGTTATTTTTCTATTAGGCTGGCCAGCCATTGTGTGCCTCTGTAAAGGTAAAGGTCACCCTTACTTGAAAGCTACCCATATCTAACGCTAGGGTTCAGAGCTCATCTCTGTTTATAGTCAAAGAGCCAGCGCTGTCTGCATTTGCAGACATTTCCATGGACATGTGACAATCATGACTAGACACTGTATACCTTCCCACCGAAGTGATATCTATTTATCTACTTGCAATTTCTTGCTTTTGAAATGCTAGGTTGGCAGGAGCTGGGACAGAGATGGAAGCTCACTCTGTCATGCAGCACTCGGGTCTCAAACTGCCAACCTGCTGGTCGTGAAGTTCAGCATCTTAAACACTAAGCCCCTGTGTATTATTTGATGCCACGAGGTTTTACTCTTATGTCTGATGAAGTGGACTTGATCCACAGAAGCTCACATTTAAATACAGGAGTTAGACTTTATGGTGCCATAACTTTTTTTGTCTTTTTTGTTTTATTTACTTTCTATCATATTGCTAAGAGATAGTTTAGCAAGTTTTCAGCTCCTGATCAGCATTCTTTCCTGCAGCAACAGAAAGGTGTTTATATATATATAGTCATGGAAACGAAGCTATCCCGCTATTTTTACTCCTTGATTGTTTTATTTTTGCATGTTTAATACAGCCTTGAAACTAAAGCTCTCTGTATCAATAAGAGCTTATATTCCTAACAAGGAATTAGCAACAAATGATCAAACAGCCGATAGATAGGATTTGGTTTGGGTTTATTTGGTTTATTTATTTATATCCCGTCCTTCTGGCATGAACGCCACCCAGGGCAGCTAACAACAAAAATAGAGAAAACCCTTCTACAAAAAAAAAGAGAGAGAGAGAGAGAGCCATCTCGAACAATTTAAAAGATACACTAAAAATACAAACACATTCTAAAAACCTCTAAAAAAAACTCCAATACCCTCCCTAACCCCTTAAGAAGATAAAAACAAGAGTTAAAAAGATAAAAAACCATACCATACAAAAAAAGAGGCTTAAAACAGATAGGACATACAAAATTCTGACAACTCACAGTTAAACATAAGGCAGCTAAACCAGACAGCGGGCCTGGGCCATTCCACATTTCGGATCCCATACCAGCTGGCATAGCCAGGTCTTAGGAGCCTTTCTAAAGGGGAGCAGCTCAGTCTGGAGGTGCAACTCTGGTGGTAAGAGGTTCCACAGGGCGGGGGCAGACACCGAGAAGGCTCTTCTCTTGGTCCCACTCAAATGTGCCTCTCTCATCAAAGGGACCACCATGGAGCCTCTCTGGTCTGCCCTCGTGGGACGGGTAGAATACCTTGGGGCGATGCGGTCCCATAAGTAACCCAGTCCATTGCCATGAAGGGCTTTAAAGGTTAAAACCAGCACCTTGAATTGCACCCGGAGGCACACTGGCAACCAGTGCAGCGAGTGCACCATCACCACCCGGGCGGCCGCATTCTGGACCAACTTAATCCTCCGAACGGTCATCAAGGGCAGCCCCATGTAGAGCGCATTACAATAATCCAATCTGGAGGTGACCAGAGCATGAGTGACCGTGAGCAAGGAGTCTCGGTCCAATAGCGGGCATAATTGGTAGATGACACGAAGCTGTGCAAAGGCCCTGCTAGCCACGGCTGCCACCTGCTCATCAAGCAACAGCTATGAGTCCAGGAGAACCCCCAAGTTATGCACCGGGTCTGTCTGGGGCAATGATGCCCCATCCAGTACCAAAGATGGTAGCTCCTGGGATAACACGGGGCCCCGAACCCACAGCCACTCAGTCTTGCCGGGATTCAGCTGAAGCCCGTTGTCCCCCATCCAGACCCGCACAGCCTCCAAGCACCTGGTTAGGACTTTGACTGCATCACTTGGGTCCCCACAGGCAGAGATGTACAACTGGGTATCATCAGCATATTGATGATACCTCACCCCCTGGGAACGAATGATCTCACCCAGCGGTTTCATGTAGATGTTAAACAGCAGAGGCGAGAGTATCGGGTCCTGAGGCACCCCACATAGGAGCAGCCTAGGGTTGGACATCTCGCTCTCCTAAGACACCGACTGAGACCGACCCCCTCAGAAATGAGGAAAACCAGGACAGCACAGTGCCCTGGGGCCCCAATCCTTGGAGCCGGCCCTGAAGGATACCGTGGTCGACAGTATCGAAAGCTGCTGAGAGGTGAAGAAGAGCAAGAACAGAAGGATACCCTCTGTCTCACTCTCCCCAGAGATCATCCAGAAGCACAACCAATGCAATCTCGGTACCATAACCAGGCCTGAATCCTGACTGAAACGGGTCCAGATAATCTGTATCATCCAAAAAAACCTGGAGTTGCCGTGCCACTGTTCCTGAAATGCAATGGGAAGAGCTTGGATTTGGAATACTTCTGAGTATAAAGAATGTGAGAGGCATTTTAAAAACTCAACTAAAATGTGGGTAGATGCAATGAAGAGCAGCATTCCTATCATTCAGTACAACACAAAGGAAAAACAAATATGACAAAATAATTCTTGTATGCAACAATAAAATTTCTATTAAATATTAGATGAAAAATGCCTGGTAAATTGTCCGTGAAGACCAGATGTTGTGGAATTGCTGAGGAAGGGTATGTGTGGTCCAGTGGTGGGCATCAGCAGGTTTGCACCAGTTCGCAAGAACCAGTAGCAGAAATTCTGGCTGACTCCCCCTATCCCAAGTTTTGAAATAAAGTAGTCCTAATTTGGGTGCAACACAGGGCTTTCCCCCTGGCCACGTCGACCATACCACACCCTCAGCGTGGTAGTAAAAAAAATTGGAGCCCACCACTGGTGTGGTCTAACTTTTTCAGCAATCTGGATGAGAGATTCTGTATGACAAATATTTGTCACACACACACACACACACACACACACACACACACACACACACACACACACACACACACACACACACACACACACACACACACACACACCATGTGTATGCAGGTTGCTTTAGAGCTAATTGCATTGATTTGTAAGAGATTTTGCAAATGTCAAATGTTTTACTTCCTGCAAAAGAGCAGAATGTAAAGCAGAATGGGTTTAGGGAACTTAATGATAAATAGCAGTCCAAATAAATAATATATATCTATGGTCAATCTCCCATGCTCAGGAGACCATCCATCTAGCTTTACTGTGGGAAATAAACATCTACACGCATTCTCAGATTTATTGCTTGAATTTTAATCCCTTTGCCAAAACCATTAATATTTAAGTAGCTAAAGCATATTACACTGAGAGAAGTAAGACAATTCTTCATGGACATACAGAGGCATACTTATGCTCAGGCACAGAGAGAATGATAATGACTTCAGAAAATTGACAGTCTTTTTTGAAAGTGAAAGTAAATCTATTTGACTTTGTTTGTTAAAATAGCCTTTGAGTCTGTTTTATAATTTCATATTTACTGCCCCTTTAAAAATATTTTTCTCCATGACCCTACTGGTTTCTGCATATTGAAAGTACAGTATCAAATGAAGCAAAAACTAGCAGGTGACTCTTCAACAAGCCTGGCTGTACCATCATATAGAGTGAGGCAGCTTTCTCAGTTGGCAGGTACTGGGGTCAGCAGTGGCAATCCCCACTCATTTTAATAGGTGTCCTGGCCTTTCCACTTTCTTGAAGCACCAAGATATACATCAAAGGTGGCCAAACTATTTGGGCCATGGGCTGGGCTGGTCACATGGTTGTTCCTCCCACCAGGAGCAGAAGTAAAATGTGCCTTGCAATCTGTGTTATGCAACAGGATGAGATAGATTTTGGGCTGCCATTTTCTCTGCTTAAACCAGGGATGCCCAAACTACGGCCTGTGGGCCAGATCTGGCTCCCAATGCCAAATCATCTGGCCCACACTGCCTTTGTCGCTCCCAGCAGCGGAAGTAAAATCCACCCATACAGGCACATTTTACTTCCGTTTCCGGGAGCGACGAGAGTGGCACGGACTGGATGATTTGGCATGAGGAGCCGAATCTGACCCATAGCCTGTAGTTTGGGGGGGCCCTGATATACATGCTAAATAATCTGTGCTGCATACCCTGAATTAGCCTGCAGCTCTCAGCCATAATAGAGAGCTATAGAGTTGCCAGTCATGGAACAAAGGGGTGTGTGTGTTTAGTGTATGGGACCAAAGACAACGAACAGCCGAAATGTTGGCTTAACACAGGTTTATTGCATGATGATCCAGGGGGAACATCAGGTAATGGCGGATGAGTAGCTCAATATATACAGTGGCTATACATTTGAATGTGGCTCCTCGACAGTCTATTGGTTACTGTCCGCGTGACGTCACGGACGGTCACGCCCTTATTGTCCAGGTGTAGGTGATGGCGGGAATATTCCCGCGCTGTTGTTTGCTGGTGGGTCTGGGCCAGGAGAGCTTGAACGCTCGCTATTGCCACCAGGTGGTCATTAGCTCGCGTCCTATTGCAAGGGCTACAGTTAAGCAGCTGCTGGTTATAATGTTACACAAGCATGGTTACATTGGATACACGTGAATGGATACATTGTAAAAGGTACAGTACAGAACACCCCCTAGGATGGGACGAAGTCCCTCAGCCAAGATGGCTTATTGCAAGCGCGTTTTGGCCGTGATGTGGGCTGACCTGCCCCAGCGGCGCTACTGCTTCCTCGTTCCCTGGTCCCTTGTCCTGAAACGGGAGAGGGAGACTTGTTAGAGGCTTGCCGTGGTTTGGCGGTTTTGGGGGAAGGGAAAAACTCCATTGTGGGCAGACCGGAGATACTCGGGGCTAACGAAAAACCCCTCTTCTCGCTTGGACGGGTGGGGGACCACTCCTCAAAACTTCCCCGGTTCTGAAAATCAAAATCTAAGTCTGTTGGGGCATCCGTATTAGTGGGGAGATCACGCGGGATATCTATGAGATCGGCTTCACTTCTCTCTGCTGACCGATCCCGCAAGATATCTATGAGGACAGATTCCCTTTCCTCCCCTCTTGGTGGGGACCCATGGCCCCCCTTTCCTCCCCCTTGGGCTGAATGGGTGGGGGAGAACCCTAACGCTGAGTCTTGCGTCCCGCGGTCCGTGCCCTGTTCGCCGGGGATCCTGCGCCGGAGCTGGTCTGCGTGCCGCCTCCAGAGTAGACCTGTGCCGGTCTCGACGCGGTACAAGACGGGGCCGGTCCGCTCTATAATGACGCCCGGTACCCAGGCCGGACCCGCGCTGGCATAATTCCTGCAATACACGGAAGCACCCACGTCGAAACTCTTTGTGTCCTCTATCCCAATGTTTTTTCCCTTTTCCTCTACTCTCGTGGGGTCTAGCCTAGTTAGTATGGTGGTCAGTTTCCTGCGCATCAGCAGCTCTGCGGGGGAGTATCCTGACGCTAGGGGAGTCACTCGGTAGCCTAGCAGAAACTGGCACACTTGGTGGTTTAGGTCCCCGGGCCCCATGCGCCGCAGCGCGTCCTTGGTGGTGCGCACAAGGCGCTCTACTTGGCCGTTTGTGGCAGGGTGAAAAGGAGCGGAGGTGATGTGCCGAATGGCGTTGATTTCTGTGAATGCCCTGAACTCAGAGGACGTGAAGCAACTTGTGTTGTCGCTTACGAGGATGTCGGGTAAACCGAACGTGGAAAAGACCCTCCGCAAATGCTTTATGGTTGTGGCCGTGGACGTGCTTGCAACCGGAATGACCTCCAACCACTTGGAGAAGGCATCCACCACAAGGAGAAACAGCGTCCCACGGAACGGGCCAGCAAAGTCTACATGAACTCGGGACCACGGCCCCTTCGCCGCGTCCCACTCCCTGTGAGGCAGGCGGGCTTCTTCTGGCCTGGAACTTTGGCAGGGCTCACAAGTGCCGACCATGTGCTCGATGTCGGTGTCTAGCTGGGGCCACCAGAAATAGCTCCGTGCCAGGGCTTTGGAGCGCACAATCCCAGGGTGACTGACGTGCAGGAGTTTGAGTACCCTCGGCCGTAAGGACGCCGGGATCACTACTCGCTGGCCCCACAGAAGGCACCCCCTCTCAAGGGACAACTCTAACTTCTTTCGGAAAAATGGGTCGAACTCCGCTGCCGGGGAGGACGCTGGCCACCCTTTCTGCACCCAGGAGCTAACCCTTGCTAAAACGTTGTCCTTGCCGGTCGCCTTGGCGATGTCGGCGGGCAGTATTGGGGGCGAGTCGAGGACTTCAATCATCAGCACCTGATGGTCTGGCTCCTCCCCACCCACGTGGCTGTTCTCTTGGGGAAGGGGGGACCTCGATAGAGCATCCGCATGGCTGATCTCCCTCCCGGGCCTGTACACTAACGCGTGCTGATACGCGTTGAGAAAAATGGCCCACCTAAGCATCCTAGGGGACAGGATCTGTGGCGTGGGCTTATCCGCGGTAAAGATGCCTAGCAGGGGCTTGTGATCGGTTACGATTGTGAAGGGGCGGCCATACAGGAAGTCGTGGAACTTTTTTGTTCCCGCAATTATCGCTAATGCTTCCCTGTCTGTCTGGGCGTAGTTTCTCTCCTCTTGGGACAGGGACCTGGAATAGAACGCTATCGGGGCCTCCCTCCCGTTTTCCAGCACGTGGCACAGCACCGCCCCCACCCCCACCGGGGATGCATCACAGATGAGGACCACTGGCCGCTTGGGGTTGAAATGGGTGAGGATGGCGTCAGACGCCAGAAGCTGCTTTAGCTCACTAAATGCCCTCTCTTGCTGGTCGCCCCACTTCCATGCCTCGTCCTTTTTAAGCAGCCTGTGCAACGGCTCGGCCACGGCTGCTTTCCGGGGAAGGAAGGAGTGATAAAAGTTCAGCAGCCCTAGGAACGACTGCAACTCGGGCTTGGAGGTGGGGCGAGGGGCTTGCTTGATGGCGGCTACCTTAGACTTGGATGGCCTTATTCCCTCAGGAGTGACACGGAACCCTAGGAATTCGACCTCGGTCGCGAAGAAGACGCATTTGTCTTTTCGCAGTCTCAACCCCGTCTTTTCGAATATCGCCAGGACCTTGCCCAACCTCTTTGCCAATTCGGCCTGACTCCCCCCCGTTATCAATACGTCATCAAAATAAGGCAACACCCCCTCGAGCCCCTTCAGGAGGCGTTCCACGAGTGACTGGAAAATTCCAGGCGCCGAGTTTACGCCGAATTGAAGGCGCGTCACCTGGAACGCCCCCTTATGGGTGACTATAGTTTGTGCAGCAGCGGCAGCTGGGGTCACCGAGAGCTGCTGGTAGGCTTGTGCTAAGTCGAGCTTAGCGAAACACTTTCCCCCATGTAGCCTGGCCAGCAAATGGCTGACTACCGGCACCGGATACGCATTAGGGCGAATGGCCTTGTTGATGGTGCACTTGTAATCTGCGCATATGCGCACCTCCCCGTTGGCCTTTAGTGCTGTTACAATTGGAGTTTCCCACTCCGCAGAATCAACAGGAACAAGAATCCCCTGCCCCACCAATTTGTCCAGTTCCGCCTCTATTTTGTCCTTGAGCGCGAATGGCACCCGGCGCGGTTTGAGTCTTATTGGGCGGACCTCAGGATCTAGGTCGAATGCTACTGGGGGTCCCTTATATTTCCCATGTCCCTTTTTGAAGACTTCGGGGTGCGCGTCGCACACCTCCTGAATCGGGTCAGTCCCAACGGCAACGGCGTGCACCCCCCCAATGAACAAACCCAGGGGCTGGAACCATTGAGTCCCGAGGAGGCTGCAATTCCCCCCTTTGAGAACAACTAGGGGGAGAGTCGCGGCGTGTTTCTTAAATTGGACCCAGAAATTCCCCACCCCCAACACCGGTATGCAGTTCCCTTGCACGTCCCGAAGCGTGGACCTCAAAGCTTTGAGTTTGGGCCGCACGTGGGGGGCAATTTTCAGAAACTCCTTCTGGGGAATGATGGAATATGAGGACCCCGAGTCAATTTCCATCCTAATGGGGGGCCCTTGTACTAGTACCTCAACAAAGTAACGGGGGTGTCCCGCGGACACGCTGAACACCGGTGCGTCGTCCTCGCTGTCGTCGGCGATGCGGCCCACGCCGTCTCGCTTCCTCGTGGCCTGGGTGCCGTCCTTGGGTCTCGTCGCGCGGTCTCTCGAGCTCTTCCGGGCCTCGCGCCGTTTCCTGCAGATCTTGGCGATGTGCCCGCGGCGGCCGCAGTTGTGACACTCGGCCTTTCTGAAGGGACATTTGGCGCGGTCGTGGTTCGCTCCGCAGCCGTCGCAACGCCGGCCTTCCTTCCGCGGATGACTTCGAAACTCGCCGGGCCGCGTGCACCGAAACGTGCACCGAAGTCTCTGCCTTGCCCGTCTTTGGCCGCCAGTCCTGGAGCTCCTGGACCCCGGCCTTCGTAGCTTCCGCGGCTTGTGCCTCCTTCAGGACCTCCTGCAATGTGGGGGGCGGCTCGTGGTTCATCAATGTGCGCTGAGTTTCGGCATCCCTCAGGCCGCACAGCACGCAGTCCCTCAGCGTGATCTCTACGTTCTCCCATTTGCATGGGCCGGCCGCCAGTCGCAGAGCCGCTGCGAAGTCAGCGACCGTCTCCCCGGGCGCTTGGACTCGCCTCCAAAACGTGCTCCGAGCGGGGAACATCGCCGTCGTGGGCCGGAAGTACTCACGCAGCATGTGCATGAGCTCCTTCACCTTGAATTCACTCGCCCTCCTCGGCGCGATCAGGTCCACCAAAACTCTCTTGGTGTCTGGCCCCAGCATCCGGGTGAAGATGGCCCGTTTCTTTGCCTCATCCGTGACTTCGGATTCCACCAGGGCTCCCTGGAAGTCCATCTCGAAGATGTCCCAGTCTGCCGGCCTCCTGATTTCGAAACCGGCGCATGTCTTGGTCCCGTGGGCAGCCATATCCCACCTTCGTCGCCAATTTAGTGTATGGGACCAAAGACAACGAACAGCCGAAAGGTTGGCTTAACACAGGTTTATTGCATGATGATCCAGGGGGAACATCAGGTAATGGCGGATGAGTAGCTCAATATATACAGTGGCTATACATTTGAATGTGGCTCCTCGACAGTCTATTGGTTACTGTCCGCGTGACGTCACGGACGGTCACGCCCTTCTTGTCCAGGTGTAGGTGATGGCGGGAATATTCCCGCGCTGTTGTTTGCTGGTGGGTCTGGGCCAGGAGAGCTTGAATGCTCGCTATTGCCACCAGGTGGTCATTAGCTCGCATCCTATTGCAAGGGCTACAGTTAAGCAGCTGCTGGTTATAATGTTACACAAGCATGGTTACATTGGATACATGTGAATGGATACATTGTAAAAGGTACAGTACAGAACACAACAGTGTGTGAATGGAGTACACAGAAAGAGCCTCCTGGAAGATTGTGGATACAATTGGACGTACCCTGAGTAGCAACCTTGCTGGCTAACCTTTCTAACACCAGATCAAACCAAAGGAACTGATGCATGCAGCAATGAAGACTTAATTCTTGCCAACAACAGGACCAAGAAAGTAGTTTCATTTTGGCAATCCAAAGTTTGATCTGGACACGAAAGAATAAGAAGAAGGGGAGTGGAATCATTTTGTCATTTCTCTAAGACAACAAACTCAGCCTTGCCTTCCTTGCCTTCCTTCTCTTATCTTAGTGTCACCACTCCCTCAAGGCAAACTACTGGTTGCTCCAGAACTTGCCCACAATAAATGTATTCAGGTCCAGTTTTGCATTATGTCCTTGATTTGATTTGATCAGTTCCTTGCATTTCTTGTTTCCTATTTCCTGCTCTTTGGACTGAGCACCAGCCCATCTTCTCTGACCTTACCTGTGCTCCCACTTCTGGTTCTCTATCTTTCTGGTTGCCTACCTAGTGGCAACAGTGGTAAGTCTTGATCTTGGTTACTCAATGTTGCCTCCCCAATTGGACTGCCAGTTTCAGACCTTAAATTGCAACTGACATTAAGTATCTACCGGAATATTCAAACACATTCTCTTCATGGGTTGGATGCAAAAACATTTTCACTATATTCTTGTGTGAACCTAAAGACCTATTGAATTCAGTGAGACTTATTTCAAAGAATACTGCAGCCATATCTTCCATTATAAATGTGGATGCATTTTTTGTTGTTAATCTTCTGTTTTAGTCAGCCTTGTTTCCAGGTTTTTAGCCAGAGAATTCAGTCATTCAAAAAGCTTGTGGTTATGAATGTGGGGTTACTGCTTCTGTGTCTTGGCCTGCCAGGGTAGCCTAAACTAACAATAAAGATGAATTTGATTCATATTACTTCTGTTCTTTGATAGACAGAAATTTCTGCCTTTGCATTGAGGCCCTTTTACTATCCATTAAAAACTACCTGAAGACACCTATGGTCAAAAATGAGAAAAGTTATTTTTGAGCTACAAGTCCCACTGTTAAATGAGAGTTTTTGTAGTTCAAGAAAGTAACATCTCTTTGTCTCCACCTATGTTGCCAGAGATATGCCCCAAAGTTCTCCAAATATTACATGTTTTAAAAAGCTTGGAATTAATATCTTAATCATTTGCTCTGATAACACCTTTTAAAAACCATATTTTAAGGATCTAATATTTGAAAAATCATGTTGATATTTTTCTTATCTCCAGCAGCTCATAGAGAGCCCGGTGTTCTGTGTTGTGTGAATGCTTATATTCTTAAGAAATGCTTTGACAGTAATACTTAGGGCACAAAGAACATATTCTTAAACCAACCTGCTTAAAAGGAGCAACTTTGAGCAGTGTGACAGAAGATGCATTCATACTATGCTGTCATTCCTAGGGGAACTATAAACAACAATTACGGGGGAAACCTAACATTGCCTTACATCAGTGAGTGTTAGTGAGACACAGGGCAGCTTGTATGTGGGTAACCTTTAGCATACATTTATGCTGAGCAAGAGAAGCCATATCTTCTTTCATGTCTAGGTCAGACTTTAAACTGCCAAAATTAAGCCACATTTGGTGAATTCATTCCAAAGTTCCTTTCACCTGTCCTAGTATGTGAAAGATTAGCCGGCACAACAAGGGAGACATTGCCCAGGGTACATCTGATTGTAGTTCAAAAATACCACAAATCTTTGAGGAGGCTCATTCTGTGAACCCCAGAGAAGCTACTGCCCACTCTATATTTCTTATTGAATTGACCCTTACTGTAATTTCTGGGAAAACTAAGACTTTTTTCGGGGTTGGGCTTTTAAATATTTTTGCATTCTGCAACAAGAAAACCTTAGTTTTGCATCCTTGTGTGATAAACAAGCCAAGATTAATTTGCCAATTTCACATGATTTGTTGTGATTCTCCTAGTACAGTATTAGCAAGAGAACAATACCATGAACAGTAGTAACTAAGCAGGGATGTCCCTACCAATGGGAAAATTCATTATACGACTATGCCAGAGAATGTCTATTTTGATTGACTATTCCCAAAAATCAAGACCAGGTGGCTCATTGGACATCTTGACCTCACCTACTGCATTAAAAGTGGAGTCTAGGTCCCATCGGAAGCCTCATCTTTTGATCTGAAATGTTTAGCAAAATCATCACAACATTGAAGACTATGGTGAGACCCCACTTGGGTGACCTTCTGTAGTGAAGCTACGGACTATCTATATCTATAAAACAGAGGTGTGGGTTTGTATGTGCTCCAAAGGAACCCAAACCCCTGGACCAATCTCACTGAAAGTTTGCACATACATACCTTGGGCTTGAGAGATCAGCACTGTGGGGGTCTCAAAACCCACTTGGGGGTTTATGTCCCCCAAAGTGGGACATCAACATACAGTTCTGACAAGACGCGGCCTCCTTTTGCTAACCAATGGAGGCCACGGCTTGACATAAATTAATGTTTACGGGCTGGGGACTCCACCGAGCAGAAAAGTAAAACCGCAGTCAAGCCGCATCATCCTTGCTTTAAAGGACAAAAACAACCCGGGCAAGGCCGGGTAATTAGCTAGTTTTTATCTATAAGGAGGGACGTTAACCGTTGGACTCTGGCATACACGCCCGCACCCATCCATAGTATCCCGTACCCAGCCACCTGCATTTGCCTTAACCTGGCCCGCAGAGTGCTGCAAGAGGCAACAGCCCCACGAATGCAAACAAAACAAAACAACTTCAATTCCCAATGTCCTTTGCGCCGCGCCGCCCCTCAGTCAATCAGGCTGACAGGTGAGAGCAAGCAGAACATTGGGAAAGCCGGTGTGCCCAATAGAAACTGAGCTGCAGAAAAAAAGCCACCACACGAACACAAACAAAATAAACTAAGCTTCAATCCCCAGCGTCCTACGCACCGTGAGCAATTCAGCCAATCAGGCTGAAGGGCGCAAGCACGCAGAACGCTGAAAAAGCTGGTGCACGAAAAATAAAATAAAAAACGCCTCACACAATGGGAGCGCAAGGCTGCCACAGGCGGACGCAGCACCTCACAGCTTTGCAAACAAAAACCCGCAAAAAACCACAACGAGACAACCGCCACCTTCTTTCCCGGAGCAACAGGGAAAAGAGGGACTCCCTCTCCTCCCCGCCACCCCACCGAAGACACGGTGAGACCACTGTCGGCCTCAAGGTAAGTTGAACCGGGGTGGAAAAAAAAGAAGCAGGCAGCAATTTGGCAGGGGAAGCACACTCCCTGGTGAATGACTGGATGCTGCCTTTCTACTACCCACACCGCTATTTCGAGAAGTAGCACGAAACAGCGGTGGAGGTAATAGAAAAGCAGCAGCCAGCAATCCGCAAGGAAGAGCACCAGACCTTATGGATTGTTGCCTGCCGATCTCCCGTTAGGTAAGCCAGTGGAAAAGGAGCAGAGAGGAGAGATCCATCATGAAGCAGATAGCTCTTCTCTGCCTCCTTTTCACCCGACCTACCTAACGAACATTACCGGACAAAGAGTGAGCTGACTGCCGGCTCTTCCTTTTCCCTATCGCTGCATCAAAACCTAATTTCGAAGCAGCAATGGGGAAAAGAGGAAATGACAGACAGGCCTTTCTTCACACAACAAAACACAACAACAACAAAACAAAACAGTTAACCAAAACACAAAGCACCAAAATTAATAAAACACAAATAAATAAACAAATAAATAAAATAAACCCATTAAACAACAAAACAATAAACAACAAAATCAACAAAAAAAACACCCAAAATACCAAAGGCTAACAAAAAACCATAAAAGCACACTAAAAACACCTATCTACAACATGAAAATACCTAACTCAACAAACAATAATATCACAAATTAAAGAAATAAATACGGGGGAAATCAAAAAATAAATAACAACCAGAAATAATTAAAACACTTATAGACATCTAAAACCCACAATACAAACAAACAAACAAGCCAAAACACTTTGGGGGGTTTAAGTAGAAATTCTCTACTTAAACCCCCCAACCCACCACCACAAGAAAAAAAAACAGAATAAACAACCAAGAGCACTTAGCAAACACGTCCTCCCTCCATGCGTCCATAACTAAACTAAACTAAAGAAAGGAAAGTCACAGTAATCTTAAAAACAGCCACACATAGAGGCCAGAAGAGTAAAAACAGTAAAAAAAACGTAAAAAATCAAAATGACAAATATAAATAAAATAAAATAAATAAAATAAAGTAAAAAACCACAAATTCAAAACACCCCCACCCAAATCACCCCTAACCAAAAACACACACATAAAAACTGCCCCGCAAGGCCGGGCAAACTATGTTAGTCTTATATAATTCCACCTGTTTATTCGAAGCCTTTTGAATTCATCAGGCATTGTTGATTGCTCTCTTTACATGGAAAGATGATGATTTGAGGGGAAGTCACATGAACACACACTTTAATCAGTGATAAGAAGCTGTGTGAATTAAAAATTAATAGTTGTGTAATATGTTAATAAATGTGCATTTTGGGGGAAACATTTTTAATGAATCCTTTTCAGTTCAGCCAGAAAACATAAATTCTCACAACTCAACATGAAACAGACAGCAAAGAAAATGGAATTCAGATAAATGTAACAAAACTGAAACAAAGAATTTTTGTTTCTTGATATTTCATAAAATATAACCAAGATGCTCAGGGCATTGAATTTGGTAGGCTGTATCAGATTCTGTGTTTTTGCAATCCAGTCACAGAAGACACATAAGCCCTGCTTAGGTATTTGCCAGATAATACAAGTATACATAGCTTACCCAAATATTTCTCAGCACAACCCTAGGTAATTTGGTCTTCATGTGTTGGGAAGGTCTAACATACTTCTGGGCTTTTAGCAATATTTAGTGGTGGGCCTTATGCACATATTCACATCTCTGTATCCAGTTTAGCTGTAGGTACCTAAATGGGACCTAAATGGGACTACAGCCTCATTTCTTGCAGAGGTCATACTTTATAGTAACTAGCTAAACGTACCTGGATGTAAGGTGTGGTATTCATCGCCGTTTACAGCCAATGAGCCAGTGCTATCTGCGTATGCAGATGTTTCCACAGTCCTGTGGCAGACATGACTAGACACCGAAGTGCAGAGAATGCTGTTACCATCCCACCAAAGAGGTACCTATTTATCTACTTGCAATTTCTTGTTTTCGAACTGCTAGCTAGGACAGATTAAAGGAACTCACTCTGTCATGCAGCACTCAAGTCTTGAACCTTGGACCTGCTGACCTTCCAGTCATCAAGTTCAGCGTCTTAACCACTAAGCCACTGCAGTCCCTTATAGTAGTAGGAATAGTATAGTAGTAACTAGGAATTAATAAATCTTCCTTCTACACACTTTTATCCTTGGAAGCAGGCTGAGCAGGCCATCTCGTAATGTGTTCCTGCTGTCTTTGAACGTAGGCAGCCATGTTTCTGGTAGTATATGCGGAGAGTCCCAGTAAATAACACATGTTTCCCAGATGACTGCCCTGATGAAGTACCTGAGTAGTGCTTTTGAGTAGTCTCAATTAAATTGTGTTGGTCAGTCCTTAGAAACCGAGTCTAAGTCAAGAGAATAACTAGATGTCATCTTACCATATATACACACTGCTAATTCATGGCTCTAGTGGCTCAAGTGGCTAAGACACAGACTGGGAGGTGGAAGGTCAGCAGTTCGATTTCTGAGTACTGCAAGACGGAATGAGCTCCCGTCTTTGTCCCAGCTCCTGCCAACCTTACAGTTCGAAAGCAAGAAATTGCAAGTAGATAAATAGGGACCACTTCCGTGGGAAAGTAACAGCACTCTGTGCGCTCCGGTGTCTAGTCATGCCTGCCACATGACCACGGAAACGTCTGCAGAAGCAGACAACACTGGCTCTTCGGCTTTGAAACAGAGATGAGCACTGAACCCTAGAGTCGGATACAACTGGCTTTCGAGCAAGGGAAACCTTTACCTTAACCTAAGACAGTCTAGTGCAGGGGTTCCCAACCTTTTCAAGCTGGGGGGTGGGTCATGCTTTCTCAGTCAGCTTCAAGAACTAGATGGCCATTTTCCCTGCCTGCATGATGGGGTGGCCATTTTGTTCCAACAGCTTCAAAGGGAGTGGACATTTTGTTTCTCGAATGCCCTTGGAGGAGGGGACACATAAAATGGTGCCATGGGCCGGATCCAGCCCGTGGGCCTTAGGTTGGGAACCCCTGGTCTAGTGTGACCACATCTTGAAGCTAATGACAAAGTAAACAGCAACTGTTGCACAACTTAACTATTTTCACATATTCAGTACACTGAACAACCACTGGTGATTTATTCTTCCATACCATTTATTTAAGCAAATAACTTTGTATTAATAATTTTTGTGTGTGCATGCTGGAGCTGTCCCTTCCTCTATAAGTTAAATTCTTATGTATACAGCTGATGGATTTTCAGACAATTCCTTGGCTTAAAGGTGATTTGAATCTGACAGAATATGCTCCTCAAAAAACCATAGAATTTTCTGGAACCACCAAACTGATAGCGTGGTTAATTATTCAGGCAGCAATCTAATTCTAATTATAAATTATTGACAATCCATCTGCTCTGCATTGGCTAGAGAATTCATCGCCACTGCAAAAAAAGCATTTAAGACTCAAATGTTAACTGTGTAGTAGGTCAAAGTTATTAACAGGTAGCAATTGAATAGTTGACCAAACAAAGTACATATATAGATACCATTCATTTATGTTAATTACCTTGAAGAATAATTGCTTAGGACATTGAAAACAATTACTGTATATCAATGGCTGATAAACGCTTCAGTAGCTTTCAGCTGATTTATACTGTTAAGCCTGTGACACACTGAAACTGCCCTTCTGTGTTCTGATTTTAAGGCCTACAAACCTCTTGCATTATCAAATGCTGAAGGGAAAACCTTGAAATCATTCCTGAAACCAAACCATATTAAATAAATAGATTTTATTTCATATGTAAAAGCATTATTATTGGTAGTACTAGGAGTTGAGAGAATGAGAGAATTCATATTAACATACCCCAAATGGCATTTCTAACATTTCATTACAGCTACGTTTTTTTCCTAACATTTAAAGTATCTCTGGGGAATCTCAGTGCTTTCAAGCATTTTCTGTGTAAAATATGTATTATACACAGTTCCGGTGGTGGTTATTATGAATTGTGTGTGTGTGTGTGTGTGTGTGTGTGTGTGTGTGTGTGTGTGTGTGTGTGTGTGTGTGTGTGTGTGTGTGTGTGTGTGTGTGTGTGTGTGTGTGTGTGTGTGTGTGTGTGTTGCATGCCTCAGACTTGGGTATCCTATTTTATAAAGAAGGTGGCCAGTGTTGTATTGCTAGTCCCAGGAAGTATAGATTTAGTGGGATTCACACAAGTATTAACTTACCTTTCAGCAATCAGTTCAGTAGGTCTGCTCTTTTGCTTTTAGACTAACAACAGGGATATTTCTGGATAGCAAGAAAGGAGATACTGTACATGCAGTTGTCCATACAACCAGATGTCACTAAATAAGTTGATTTTCTGTGACACATGACAATAATGACAACTTCGTTAAAAGTGTGCTTAGGCATGAAAGCAACTGTCTTACATTCAGTAATTAACATATAGCTGAATCAGTTGATTCTGTTTGTAGTGTCTGATGGAACAATAAACCTTGAGTTTGAATGTAGGAAAGTGGTCTGGGCAGACAGCATGATTAAATAATAAATGTAAATAAACAACTTCACTGGCTCCAATCTTAAGCTTGTTTGCTTGGAGGTAAATGGTATCTAGCCATACATCCTGCCCAACAGAGCTCTCAAGGTGATCATAAATCTTTTTGAAATTGGTATCAAGTTTAAAAATTGTATGCATCTCCCCTTCAGGAGGATTATTCCTACTGATGGGTGCTCAATGCCCCTGCCAACACTGAGGACTCAATAAGCATTCAGAGGAACAAGAGTGGCAGGTTTGCAAACCCAGTGGGAGGATCACCATAGAATCTTGAGAAGAACAACTCTTTGGTTTGGTCATGAAGTATCTATGACAGGGGTGCCCAAACTCTGGCCCCTGATGCCAATTCATCTTGCCCGCAAAGCCCTCATTGCTCCCCGGAGTAGAAGTAAAATGCACCCAAGGGTTTCGCGGGCCGGATGAATTGGCATCAGGGGCCAGATCAGCCCCCCAGGCCATAGTGACCTGCCCCTGAACCACGTGACTGGCCCACAGCCCAAAAAGTTTTGACACCCCTGATCAATGAAGACAAATATTAAGGCAGCTTCATTCTGAAGCTTTCAGAGCAGAGTATCTAAGGACTTCTCAATGGTTTTTTTTTTCTTTTGCCCTACCAAAGAAAAGTATTCATCTTCAGTGTCTTTATTCCTAAACCTACAGAAGAATGAGCAAGATCACATTTTGTCCAAGGGCATTTCTACAGTTTCTTATAATAGAAAGATTTTTCTTCAATTTAAATTTACATATTTATTAGTTATATGTATGTCCCGCCTTTCTGCCAACAGATGGTACCCAAAGCAGTTAACAATGATAAAATCATATACTAATTAAAACCATAACAATAAAAAGAAAACACTATCAACCAATCAGACAAAGACTGCACACAAACAAAACCACCTCAGATATCAATGGCCTGTCTGAATAAAAAGGTGTCTTCACTCAGCATTCACTGAGGTACTGTAAGATAATGCAAAAGCTCTATCTATGTTGACCCATCTACAAGTATATACTGTATTATCACCTGAGGGAATAGTCATCGTGTAGTGAATATGCATGTGTAAGTGAGCCATATACTAATACAGTGGTACCTCCCTTAAAGAGCATAATGTTTTCCACGGGGTTGCTCTTTAAGCGAGTTTGCTCTTTAAGCAAAACACCATTGTAAGTGACCAATTGTGACTTCTGTTGGGGAGGACTGTGAACCCCAATTTGGTTGTTAAGCGGGTTTTTGGTTGGCTTTAGATGTTAAGCAAGGCGGCCATTTAGAGAAAATTCTGCTCTTTAAGCGAGTTAGTCTCTAAGCGAGGCGCTCTTTCTGTAAGGTTTTACTGTACAGTATACTGTATACAAATTGTTACAAAATAGAATGCATTTTGGTCATCAAATGAGAAGAGAGGGTTCACTTGAGAAGGTCTTGATGCTGGGAAAGGTTGAGGGCCAAAGAAGAAGGGGGTATTCTGTTAGGCTGGCCAATTATTGTGTCCCTGTGTACCTGATGTGTGTATAAATTGATGCCATGAGGCCTCACCCTTATGTCTTGTGAAGTGGACTTGGTCTATGAAAGCTCACATTTAAATACAGGAGTTAGTCTTTGAGGTGCCATAACATTTTTTGTCTTTTTTTGCTGTTCTGTTTTATTTACTCTCAGATATACTAATAAATACATAGACTACAAACTGGTTATTATTTAAATTAAGTGGCATGGTGCCTAAAGATTATGAACTAACCACATTGATAGTGAGGAGAACCCTGTAAGAGGAATTGTGGGAACCAATCACTGGTGTACAAGTCCTTTCCTAAAATGTAAATCTATACATGTATGATTCCTTGAGTATAAGGGATGTAGGTCAGAGTACAATTCAGTGGAAAAGGTTTTTGAGGGAGGAAAAAGTTCCAGTTCTCAGAAACTTGAATCATGCATAGCTTTTATTAGGGAATTATTTGGTTATGAAAGTTCAAGTTGAAGAGCAAAAGGAAGTGGAAGTGTACAGTATTTTTAGGGAAGGGCAAGGATTACATAAACAACTGTGACTCAATTCCCAGAAATGGTAAGATGCAGGGAGATAGAGCAAATAGATAATTCATCATGATTTATAGACAATGTCTGAAAGTGATTCCTCTGTTGCACAGTAAGCAAATCTAATTTATTTTAATTATTCCATTTTAACACAAATGAGAATAACATTACAGTACTTGAAATAGGACACCGCTACAGGACTAAAAGGACTTTATTTGTTTTAAAGCTACAGTTTTTCTTCCATGTCTAGGCCAGAAACTACCAAAATGAAGCCACCTTTGGGGAGTTCATTCTGCAGTTCCTTTTGCCTGACCTAGTGTGAGAAAGATTAGCTGGCAAAAAGGTGGTCATTGCCCAGGGTATGCCCAATTGTGGTTCAAAAATACAACAATCTTTGAGGAGGCTCTTGGATGGGACAAATGAATGGCAGCTGTAATTAATCTGAATCTAGTACATGCCAATAAAGGCATACTGTGTCAGTATAAACAACAGACCAGTTTAGGGAGCCTTGACCTGGCAATGGTTATTCCAAATCTGTTTCACTCACATAAAAATGGACTATTACAATGCAGTGATTTTCAAAGTAAAATTCAGAAATAAATAGGACTAATTTGCAAAGCAAGTACTGTATTTGTAAACAGATCTAAAGATTTTAAACATATCCCAGATTATATTTGATTAGTGGGATGGGAATAGATTGTAACAGTACAATTCTGCACTTGTTTAACCACAGTTAAGACACGCTAAATTATGTGGAACATGTCATAAGTAAATGTGCTGGAAAATTAGCAATATACACCAGTGAAATCAAGTTGTGGGGAGTCTGTTCACACAACCACTTATCCTCAAATTAGGTAAAGGTAAAGGTCTCCCTTGCTTGAAAGCCAGTCGTATCCGACTGTAGGGTTCAGTGCTCATCTCTGTTTCAAAGCCGGAGAGCCAGCGTTGTCTGCTTCTGCAGACGTTTCCGTGGTCATATGGCAGGCATGACTAGATGCCGAAGTGCATGGAATGCTGTTACCTTCCCACCAAAGTGGTCCCTAGTTATTATCTACTTGCAATTTCTTGCTTTCTAACTGCTAGGTTGGCAGGAGCTGAGACAAAGACGGTAGCTCATTCCATCCTGCAGTACTCGGGAATCAAACTGCTCACCTTCCAGTCATCAGGTTCAGCATCTTAACCACTAAGCCACCACAGCCCTGCCAAATTTTTAATGTATTCTTCCTCATTTTTGTTGTTCAAACAGATACAAAAGGTACTTTGTAAGTTTAATGAATGTGCAGGAAAAGTGGCTTTAGGGGGAGCCTTGAGAACACACCAGTCAGCGTCTTAGCCACTTGAGCCACTGCAGTAATGTGGTATGAATGCTTAAAACAACAAAACAATGTGGATAGACTCTGGGTCTTAGAATATTTGACATGGATGCCACAAAACTCTGTTTTAAGGTAAATATCTTAGTTGAAAAAAGGCAAGAGCAGGTGAAACTTTATTTGACCATTAAAAAAATAAAACAAACATCTAGCTTGGTAATCTATCTTTCTCAGGCTTTACCACCCAAAGCTAGCTGTTTGATTTTGTAGTCTAATAAAGGAATTGCCTGGTCTTGAATATTGACAGCAAGGTTGCAATCTGATTTCTTCATGACTAAATAATAGTGTCAGTCAATGACACTTAACATCCCAGTGAACATGTGGTGCTTGCTGTAGTGCCATATCATACAATTTACAATAAGAGTTTTAAAATGATAGTAAAATTAAAATAGAACTGAGGGGCAAAAGTTCCACTTCATTTAAAGGCATTAGACTGAGCAAGAATTTACTTTTTCTCATGTGAAGTCCAACAGTGCCATCTTGTGTTGCCCAAAGCTTCACACATTTATAGTTTTCCTGTAAAATATAAGATCTGTACTGGGTGATTGTATACATTATGCTATACTTGAAGATAAAATGCTGTATCTTTAGATTGGGAGTGTTTTTTGTTTTAATTTATTTATTCTCTCCTACTCATGTATTGGGGTTGTGTTGGGTTTTGGGGGGGAGTCTTTGTGATGTTTTTGTGGTAATTTTTTGGATGTTTTTGTGTTTCGTTTTGACTGTTTTTGTGACTGTTTTTGACTGTTTTGGTGTGTACTTTTTTTGGGGGGGGGGTTCTTTTTTTCCACGGGCCAGGCTCGATCCCTGGCCCATGGAAAGAAAAGGACGGGGGGGGGGTGTTCTTTTTTTTTTTCACGGGCCAGGCTCAAAGCCTGGCCTGTGCAAAGGAAAGGACGTGGGGGGGGGGGGTGTTCTCTTTTTCTTCACGGGCTAGGCTCGATCCCTGGCCCATTGAAAGTAAGGGCAGCGGCGGCGTGGGGGGGGGGTTTATTTTTCACGCACCGGCTGCCTCAGCGTTCTGCGCGCTAATGGCGTGCAGGACGCTGGGACTTGCGTGCGCATGTTTGGTTACTGCAGCGTTTTTTTCCTGCGGCTTTTTTTTAATTGGCCGCAGCGCGTTTCTGAACGTTCCTTTTGCCGTGCCGCTCAGCCTGATTGGCTCTGGTGCGGCGCGGCGCAAGGAACGTTGGGAATTGAAGTTCCCTTTTTTTGTTTGCATCCAGGGGGCTCCTGCCCCCCGGCAAAAAAATTCAACCCGACAGTTACCTGCGAACCCCGTTCGGGCGAGTGCACGGAGGCTCGGACAGGGCTAGTGGGGCCTGGTGCAACATCCTTTGTCACATTCCAACGGTTAACACACCATTTTATAGGTATAGATGTGGAATCCTGTTATACCATGGATTCTTTCACCAAGTCATACAGAGGATTGTTTCTCACAAAAGAATCAGACAAAATAGGTTCACATGTTTTGCCTTTTATCCCTGGTTTTGTAACAGCTACAGACTTGATTTTTTCAAAACAAAACCTTAGAATCCCAATCCAGGAGAAGAACTAAACAGTTACTGGGCAGCATGTCTAAAATCCAGGTAAAACCTAGGTTTTAAGGGAACCTTATTCCCAAACATTTATGCCACAGATCCAACATTTTTATTGTTTACTTATTTCAATTCATGTCATTTCTATTCTGCTCTTCTCTTACTGCTGTGCCTTGTTGCAAGACACACAGTGGATACAGTCAGTGGTGGGGTTCAATTTTTTTTACTACCTACTCTGTGGGTGTGGTATGGTGGGTGTGGCCTGTGTTGCACTCGAATTAGGACTACAGTAATACCTCGGATATTTGCACCACACTAGGTTAAAACTACGTAACGTTAAGAAATCTGGAAAAAAATTGCACCGCACATTAAAACCCTATGGGATGTATTGCATAACATTTGCTGAAGTCTGTGCCAGTTACAATGTATCTCTATGGAGTTTAACGTTATGCGATTCATCCCATAGGATTTTAACGTTGTGTGATGCACAATGTTAAAAATCACATAACGTTAAGACTCGTGAAACCAAGTTTTAACGTTATCCGGGGTATTACTGTACTTTATTTCAAAACTTGGATGGGCGGAGCCAGCCAGAATTTTTGCTACCGGTTCTGGTGAAACTGTTGAATCCCATCACAGTGCTTTAGAGCATGACATTGTTATATATGGATGTTGATGCTTATGAGAAATGGCATCACATATACACAAGAGGGAGCGATTTAGCTTTTTCTGGTTGCAAAAGAGAACCCTTATGAGCCTCTCCATTTCTCAAGAAGCCCAGGCAGGACTGAATATGTTCAGAGGCTACAGAATAGATGAGGAATGAAACTTTACCCTGGAGAAAAGCATGGCTGAGGTGAGGCAACAACAGAACACTGTTGCTGCCCTGCAACATATACTTTATGACCCCTGTAAACAGCAATGACACCCATGGTAGTGAAGTTGTCCCTCCTGCATATTTCCAGCTCTGCAATTAGGACAGAAAGCAGAAGAAAAATTGCTCAAGCCAAGTGTCCCCTGAGCATGGGAATTAGCTTTGAGATTACCCCTATACTTTCCTTTAATACCCAGTCTGGCCAGGTTATCCTGCTATGGTAATAGAGTAGACCCTACTGCCAGTGACTCAACACCATTGCCAAGCAGAGTTTAACTAAGCTGACAACCCTAAAAACTAACAGCCCTGGGTGGTAAAGTCGACAGGGAAGGGTGAGGGTCCCCAAGCGGATTAAATCCCACTTGAATCCATCTTGATGGAGGGCAGCAGTTTCATCAATACTGGCCTGGGGCTGATGAGGACTTTGAATGTCAAAAGGGCTCAGGACCAGAAAGTGACTCACGGAACTTGGGTGGCACACTACCATGCAGAAGGCGAATGGAAGTCTCTTTTATTATATTGTTCACAGGACAATCTTCATGGCTGATTACTATGATGGTATCCAATATTCAGAATTCGAAATGGCATTTGAAGAAGAATACCCTTGGATGCCATTTATCTGGCCTAGGAGACTTCAATTCATCTAAAATAGCTAGATATTTTTGCACTCCCTCTTTCCCCATAATCTTTCTCACACTAGGTTGGGCGAAAGAAAGTGCAGAATGAACTCACCAAAAGGTCCCTTTATTTTGAGAGTTTCATGTCTGACCTAGGCACAGAAGAAGAAGAAACACAAACCCCTGCCTTTCTCCTTTATTCCAGCTGCACTAGGTTGAACACTTGTTCCTTTGGGGAGAAGGCACAGGCAAATTAAATCTTCAACAATTCTTCTGTTTACAGAGGACATAAATTATTTCTTCATTGCCTTCGTGCAGCAGACCTAGGAAGGTGAGGTGTCCAGTGTAAAGATGTTATAGATAAAGGTCAAGGGTGCCCTTGCTTGAAAGGCCGTTGTATCTCACTCTAGGGTTCAGTGCTCATCTCTGTTTACAGCCAAAGACCCAGCACTGTCTGCATCTGCTGATGTTTCCATGGTCATGTGGCAGGCATGATTAGATGCTTAAACAAATGGAGCACTGTTACCTTTCCCACCAAAATGGTACCTACTGTATTTATCTACTTGCAATTTCTTGCTTTAGAACTGCTATATTGGCAAGAGATGTTATAGCCAGTGGCCATAATGAAGGGCTTGGTTCGTCTGCCAAGGGAAAGGCCACAGCATCTTCTTCTTCTTCTTCTTCTTCTTCTTCTTCTTCTTCTTCTTCTACTACTACTACTACTACTACTACTACTACTACTACTACTTGACTGTAACTTGTATCCGAGAATGCATTTCCCCCCCTGAAGTATGAAAAATGTCACTGGAGTGAGTGTGTTTAAGGTGGATCCCATCTTGCCACGACATGCAGTGCGACATGCAGGATTTAGCACCGGGACTGCAATGGATTGCTGCAGCCTTGAGGATGTTACAGTAGACCTAGCAGTAGACCCAGGGGAGGGACCATCAGGATTCCCGTCCCAGGCCCGATGTGCGCATGCACAAATAAATGACACATGCACAGAAAACCACGGGGGCGTGGCGGTGCCGGGAAACCACTGATGTGCGCATGCACAAACAACCGACACATGCACAGAAAATCACAGGGGCATGGCCAAAATGTGTGTGTGTGGGGGGGGGAGGTATACCCAGCCTGGAAATTTCTGATGCCAGCCCTGAGTAGACTTAGCAGTAGAGTCTTTGGAGTTGGGTGGCAATATAAATGAGAAAAACAAACAAACAAACAATAGGCAGAGGAAAGACAGTCTTATTAATCCCTGCTCTATGTCTCGAGGAGAGGGGTCCCCCCTTTTCACAGGACAGTGGTGCCCGAAGCAAAAACCAATTGCGTGCTTGAAGCGGGAGCCCCTTTCCACCACGAGAGAAAGAGAAAGCCAGTGGGACCCTCTCCCTTTCCTGTGGACCTTTGCCACCCCCCCAAGCTGTTAGGGTTGTGTCACTTGCTGGCAGTACAGTAATAAATCATACGAAGTCTGCTTCATACAACATCGAATTCATATAACATCGCCTAATTCATTGAAAAAAGTTGCCTCATACAAAGTCGCCGCATTGGGTTTTTTCCCAGGTTTCATTATGCCTGGTCAGTATAAAAGGCAGGACACATGCGTGCATTGCTCTTGTGGGTTTTGCACAAAGGCAGAGTGTTTAGGAGTGGTTTTGAGCACGATTTTGGATTTTTTTTAATTTTTCCATCAGATTTTTTAGAAGCATTCCTGGGATTTTTCCAGCATTCTTCAGATTCTTGGTCAATCAGGGTTGTCTGACATGTTTTTGTAATGTATTTAGCCTTTTTGTCAATGATTTCTGTCAGTTTCCTGTGTGTTTCCTTGAGTCTGTGCTGTTACAGCACAATGTGCTTCTATGGAAACGACGAGGCATCGCGGCAAGGATTTTGCATGCCTCATACAACGTCCAAATCCGTATAATGTCCAAAGTTGTGGAACCAATTTTGGACGTTGTATGAGGTATCACTTGTGCTAGGGTCTCCTCTATTACCATAGGAGGGCATTCAAGGCCCTCCTTGAGCTGCAGCACTGCGCTGCGGGGGCTAGTGGTGGCTGAGGTATTTATTACGGTAAGGTGGCCTTGTGTGCTTGGGCCGCGGCGGCGGCGGGTCTGTGTCAGGTGATCTGAGGCGACGGCGGCCGCCCAACCATCCACCGCCTGCAAACCCCCCCTCCCCCCCCCCCATTTTGAGGAGGAGGAAGAGGACGGTCAAGGAGGGAGGAAATGCAAAATGGCCCTCGGGCGGCGGCAGCAGCAGCAGCAGCAGGGCGGCTGTGAGGAAGGGGCGCTGCCTGGCAGCAGCAGCGCGGCCCTCATCATCATCACCCGGCTGGGCCGCCGCCGCCACCACCACAGCGAGCGGTGAATCCCGCCTTCCTGCCTTGCCTTGCCTTTCCGGCGGGGCTAGTAGTGAGTGAGTGAGTGAGTCGAGGAGGAGCGGCGGCGCGCCCTGCGCTCCTCCGCTCCGTCCAACCTCCTTCGCCAGACATGGGGCTGTGCTACAGCCTGCGCCCGCGGCTCTTTGGCGAAGGCGGCGGCCCAGCAGGAGGCGGAGGAGGAGGAGGAAGCGGTGTTGGCGGCGGTATTATTATTATTGGCGGCTCCCTCTCCTCCAGCGCGGCCGCCACCACTACTACCACTACTACTACCACCACCGCCGCCGCCTCAGAGGCTGAGCAACAGTCGCCGCCGCTGCCCACAAACGAGCCCTTGGCAATGCAGGCGGGCGGAGGAAGCGGCGGCCACAACATTAGCAACCCCAACACCACCCTCCACGGCGGGGATGGGGAAAGCTCAGGCGGGAAGCCACGTAGGGCGGCGGCGGCGGCGGCGGCTGGGCAGCGGGCGCTGGTGCAGAACGGAGGCGGAAACAACGGGGCGGCTCCCCCTCAGGAGAAAGGAGGAGGCGAACTGCCGGCGCCCCCCCTGCCGGCGCCGCCTGAGGCCAAGCCGGTGGTCGCCAACAAGCCCCACCACCACCAGACGCTGGCCTTGCAGAGAGCCCCCTGGGAGAAAGTGCGCTTGGAGGAGCGGGAGGCGGAGAAGGAGGCCCGGCGGGTCAGCAAGAGCATCGACCGGGCGCTCAAGGAGCAGAAGCGGGAGTACAAGCAGACCCACCGCTTGCTGCTGTTGGGTAAGGTGGTGGGGCGGGAGAGGGGGGCACAGGTGGCGCTGGGTTGCCTCAAGAGGATGCTCAGCTATAGTGATTTAGACCCAGGAGGAGTGCCCAAACTTTTAAGGCTGTGGGCCGGTCACATGGTTCAGGGATGCTCAAACTATGCGGTGGGGGGGATCCTGCCCCCGACGCCGATTCATCCGGCCGGCGCCACCCTCGTCGCTCCCAGAAGCGGAAGTAAAACGCGCCCGCACGGGCGCGTTTTACTTCCGCTTTTGGGAGCGACGAGGGTGGCACCGGCCGGATGAATCGGCGTCGGGGGCAGGATCCCCCCCCCCCCCGGGGCCATAGTTTGGGCACCCCTCATGTAGACTTATATGCTTCCCGTTAGCGTGGCTAAGACGCTGACTGGGAGGCGGAACGTCAGCAGTTCGATTCCCCGAGGACTGCAGGACGGAAACGAGCCCTCCCGTCTTTGTCCCAGCTCCTGCCAACCTAGCAGCGCAGAAGCGAGAAATCGCAAGTAGACAAATGGGGGCCACTTCGGTGGGAAGGCCGGCAGCGGTCGGGAAGGTCACAGTGTCTAGTCATGCCTGCCACATGACCACGGAAACGTCTGGAGAAGCAGACAGCGCTGGCTCTTCGGCTTTGAACCAGAGATGAGCACTGAACCCTAGAGTCGGATATGACTGGCTTTAAGAGCAACTGGAAACCTTTAGCATTTAGTTCACTCTCTGGGCGGTCCGCAAAGTAATTAGCATTTCGGGGGCTCGTTTTAGCAACCTCGGAAGGATGGAAGGCTGAGTCTACCTTGAGCCCTGGCCAGGATTGAACTCGCAACCTTCTGGCTGCAGTACAGCAGTATAACCAACTGTGCCAGAAGAGCTCTCTTAGCTTATTAAAAAAAAGATTCCCAGAGGATGAGTTTCTGCCCCAGAGGGGGCTAGGGGTCAAGCATAAAAGGATAGAGGTCAAGATGAAGGTCTCTCTTGCTCAAAGCTGGTTATGTCAAACTCTAGGCTAGGGGGTGGTGATCATATTTTCGGTCTGCGTCTGTAGACTTTTCCACGATCATGTGGCAGGCATGACTGGAGCGTGCGGAACACTATTTCCCAATGAAGTGTTACCTATTTACCTATTTGCAATTTTCTTGCTTTTGAACCACTAGGTTGGCAGGATTTGGGACAGATGATAGGAGCTCATGCTGTCATGCAGCACTTGGGTCTCAAACAGCTGACCTTCCGGTCCTCAAGTTCAACATCTTAACCACTAAGCCACTGCAGGCCCTCAAAGGGATAAGACCAGCCAATTCTTGCCGTTCCTTTCTGCCATGCCTTTCTGAATCAAACAAGATTTCTTCCATTTGCCCTTTCATTGCCCTTTTATTTGTTTGTTTATTTAATTTCTATACAGTACTTCCCATCTGGGATATTTTTCCTCTCTGGGGGTGTACAATAGTTTAAGCCCACAGTTTTCCCCCTGTATTTCTCCACTTCTGCTCTCTTTCTGGGCTCTTTCCCTCCATCCCTCCCTCCCATCTGTTATCTCCTCCTCTTCACTTCCCTCAAGCTATGAAACTTGGTGTTCTGAGGGTCAAAAGGAGGTATTTTGTACAAACCACAAAGTCGAAATGCTCTTGCTTCAAATTGTGTACTTTGGTTGGAAATGTAGTTTTGGGCTGGGCTGTTGATCAAAAACCAAAGTGTATTGTGCAGTAGCACTGTGGATATATAAACATGTTTAGCTGTTAAGTAGAAGAAAAAGGTTTACAAGTAAAATCTTTTGCTGTTGGTGCCTGGCTATGGCTATTTGATAAGAGGTGGTATACATTTTACAACTCATAAGTGAACCAGTAGAAATCCAGGTCAATAATGAACTAAGTTGTGAGAAAAATGGGACTGGATTTATGTGGCACAGAAAGATGAAACCAAAGTTTAGTCATTGTATTTCACTGAAAGTGTTGCAAGTGTTGTAAAACTGAGGCAGACTAGAAGGGATTTGAAAATCCATGCAGCTTAGATTGTTTTGTACTTTTCTTCAAATTAACTATATAATTAAGAGAAGAGAGGTGATAGAAAGAATAAAAGCTGACAGGGAAGAAGACTTAACCTTTTTTCCTGTCTGCATATGTTATTTATTTATTATTTAGATTTGTATGGCCGCCCAATCATCAGTTGCTGTGTAGTAAACAAAGCTCTATTATTTGTGAAGGATTTAAGTGTGGCATTGGAATGAGCATTGATAAAAGGGTTGAGGGAGGCTACCAGTAAGCATTTGAATCATACCATAGTTTGACAGTGAATACAGTAAGCTGTTTTTTCTTTTAAAGAGCATAAGATAATTGATAACTTTCAAATTAATAATTAAAGTTCTCTGTAGGTGCCTCATTATCATTGCTATTTTTATGATGTGAGTTCTATAGAGATAGTTAAGTGGAACATCTGATTTCCCTGAGGAGATAGACTATAAACTAATATATCAGGTCTGTTGTTATAAGCAGCTAGCAAGTACAGTGAAACCATGTATAACAAAAATAATTGGTTGGTTCCACAAGGCACTTCGTTATACAATTTTTTTCATTGTACGATGCATGCATGCATGCATGCATCGTACAACAAAAATCCCTATGGGATGCATCGTACAACAAAAATCTCTATGGGAAAAATCGTACAAAGAAAAATATTCATTGTATGATTTTCCCTATAGAGATTTTCATTATACGATGCAACATTTTTTTTCCAAATTCTCTTCGTTGTACGATTTATTGTTGTATGATGCATTCGTTATACAAGGTTCCGGTATAGTTATATTCTACAAAGTAAAATCAGAGATAAATCATTCTTATATTGTCAAAAAAATAAATGAATTATGCATAATTTTCGTTAATTCATTTTGTATTAAATATGTTGTAGTTTTGGGAATCGTAGCCATGTTATTCTGTGCAGATATATCAGACAAGAAACAAAACAAAAGTAAAAACAAACAAAAAAGGCAAAAACATTTGGCATGTTCTGCTTATATTTTAATATTTACTTTGATGCAACAAGTCCACTTCCTCAGACCTTTTAGGTACAAATGCCTGAAAAAATATTAATGTTAAATATTAAGCCATGTTTCAAAAGTACAGTAGAAATATACATTTAAATGTCTGCAAGACACTTCCTTATAGACAGATTTCTTCCATGTCTAGGCCAGTCTTGGAACCGCCAAAATGGAGGCAGCTTTTAGTGAGTTCAT
The DNA here is from genome assembly GCA_035047345.1 of Bradypodion ventrale. Classification (NCBI taxonomy): domain Eukaryota; kingdom Metazoa; phylum Chordata; class Lepidosauria; order Squamata; family Chamaeleonidae; genus Bradypodion; species Bradypodion ventrale. The sequence goes on along the minus strand of JAWDJE010000004.1, from coordinate 251,119,969 downwards.
TCTGCAATTCTTTTCACCTGACCTAACGTGAGAAAGATTAGCTGGCAACACAAGGTTGCTGTTACCAGGGTACACCCAATTGTGGTTCAAAAATAATGTATCACAGTCTTTGAGGAGGCTCTTTCTGTGTACCCCTATGGACAGAGTAAAAAGAAGAGAGTATGTTTCTTACAGTTATCAGAATTCTTAAAAGTAAAAATCTATGAAAATAAAAATATATTACAGTCTTTTAGCATATTATATGGATGGATGCATATAGAAAATAGTAAGCTCTCTAATTGCTCATCTAGCCTTCTGCCAGTTTGAATCTATAAAAGAGAAGTCCATGTTCTTGTCTGTTCTGCTTCTGTGCTGCTGCTGCTGTTGCTAGTACTTACTACCTACTACTACACTACGATGTTGCCAATGCTCCTTGGTGCCTGGTGTCTGTGTTACCCCCTGATTTGCTATATTTATACTTCACTCATTTGTTTTGTGCTTGCTATCAGTGTTTACACTTCCATGTTAAAGTGGCAGCTTGCTAAGGAGGACATCCAGTAAGATAGCAATTTGTTTACTTTGAGCTGCAATCTTATTTTACATGGATCTTGCTTTTCAAGCAATCTTCTGATATAGTTATGTGCTAACTGTGAAGGCAGGAATCTAGCATGTATATGTCTGGTTTAGAATGTTATCTAGTATGTTTGCAATCTCCAAGTTTAGCAGATTGGCTTTATGGCACTTGCTGAGTAAGATAGTTATTGGTAAAAGAAAATGCTTTGTATGGTTGTCCTGCAGTGACCTTTAATATACTACTGAGTTGCATTTTCACACCATTTAATTATTTTCACAATCTATGCATACAAATTACCAAACTTTGACATATTCTCAATTATTCCAGAGATCAGGATGCATAATAGTGGCCTCACATTACAGAAATCCAGGTTTCAGTTGAATATCTGGGGGGAAACATCCTTACTATTACAGCAGTACTGTACAACTCGGTATGCAACTTAGGGGTCCTCCTGGATTCGGGACTGCTAGTTGTAGATCAGGTGGCAGCCGTGGCCAGGAGGGCTTTCGCACAGCTTCGCGTCATCCAACAGTTGCGTTCGCTCCTGGACCGGGACTCCCTGCTCATGGTCACACATGCTCTGGTGACCTCCAGGCTAGATTATTGCAATGCGCTCTACATCGGGCTGCCCTTGTCAACCATTCGGAGGCTGCAGTTGGTCCAGAATGCGGCAGCCCGGGTGGTGATGGGGTGCGGGTGTTATGCTCGTGCCTCACCATTACTACGGGAGCTGCACTGGCTACCAGTTTGCCTCCGGGTGCAGTTCAAGGTGCTGGTTTTGACCTTTAAAGCCCTTCATGGTAGTGGGCCAGGATACCTTAGAGACCACATCATCCCAAGAGTGTCCGCCCGTCCAACCAGAGCGGATCGGAGGGGCTCCCTAATTGTTCCATCTGCCAGAGGGGCCTGTCTCTGGTACACGAAGGAGGGCCTTTTCCGTGTCCGCACCGGCCTTGTGAAACCTCCTGCCTGTAGAGTTGCGGGAGCAGATGGAGCTGCTACCTTTCAGAAAAGACCTAAAAACTTGGTTGGCGGGGCAGGTGTGGGGCCCAGATGGAAGAGTGGCCCCCGCCTGTTGGCTTATAAATTAAGCCCCCATTTCTTTTAATTGTCAATGAAGGGAGTTTTTTAATGTGAGTTTTTAAGAGGAATGGGGTGGGTGGGTATGTTGGGTTTTAATTGGTTGTATTGTTTTATGTGTGTTTTAGCTTGCTGTGAGCCGCCCAGAGTCGGGTTTACCTGATTGGGCGGCATATAAATTTGAATATAAAATTCCAGCCTTGTGGAACATCCTGCCAGTAGAGTTGTGGGAGCAGATGGAGCTGCTGCCTTTCAGAAGAGAATTAAAAACCTGGTTGGCGGGGCAGATGTGGGGCTCAGATGGAAGAGTGGCCCCCGCCTGCTGGCTTATAAAATGAAGCCCCCATCTTTTTAATGCGGGCAGTTTTAATGTGGTTAGTTTTAATAGGTGGGTGGGTATGTTGGGGTTTTAATTGTTTTTAATATGTATGTTTGAATTTTGTTGTGAGCCGCCCTGAGTCGGGTTCGCCTGATTGGGCGGCATAGAAATTTGAACCATAAATAAATAAATAAATAATACAACAATTGAACACTTTACCTCCAAATATGGTAACTGTAGCTAATATTGGAGTCATTCAAGAGAAAACTAGACAGCCATCTGTCAGGTATATTCTAATTTGGATTCTTGTTTTGAGCAGGAGGGTAGTCTAGGTGGCCTTATAGATCCCTTCCAACACTATTATTATCTGATTCTATTATAGTTTCTATAGCAATATTAAATATTGTTTTGAAATACATTGTTTTGGTAAGTTCGTGATGAGAGGTGCTTTGTGACTTTCGTTAAAACACAAAAGGTTCAACCTTACTGAGTAGTTTCAGGTGGGGAGTGCAGTCTATAGATAATCTTGTTACATCACTGCTATAAAATAAAATCAACCCTTTTCCCTATCTCATATGATGAAAAAATATTTAGGCGGTTGTTGTTTTTATAGCCACTGCAGTCGCTTGAGTGGTTAAGACACTGAACCTGATGACTGGAAGGTCGACAGGTCAACAGTTTGGTAGGAAGGTAAACAGCGTTCTGTGCACTCCAGTGTTGAGGCATGCCTATCACATGTCCACAGAAACGTCTGTAGACACAGACAGCATGGTCTTTAGCGGTCGATTTGTAGGACTTCTTTAAATGATTGACTTTCTTCTTTTTTAATGTTTTATGATGGTTGCGATTTATGATGTTGTGATTTATTTGTGATTTATACGATGTTGTGATTTAGATGATGTTGTGATCTATTTATTATTATGGTACTGTATTTCATTGTATTATATGTATATTTTCTGATATGATATGTATAATGTCTATTGGATGCTCTATTGTTGTGTGAGCCACCCACAGTTGCGTTGTCGAGTGGGCGGCATACAAATCCAAATAACAACAGAACAACAACAACAATAATATTAATAATAATAATAATAAACCAGATAAGCACTGAATGCTAGAGTCAGATATAACTGGCTTTTGAGGGTGACCTTTACCTTTTACCTGTTATGTGCCATCAAGTTGTCTTTGACTTATGGCGACCCTGTGAATGACAGGTCTCCAAAATGTTCTGTCCTCAGTATCCCTGCTTCCCTTATGGAATCAATCCATTTTGCTTTTGGCCTCCCTCACTTCTTTCTACCTTCCACTTTTCCCACCATTATTGCCTTTCCCAGAGAGTCTTGCCTTTTCATGATGTGCCCAAAGAATGACACCGCTTTTGTCCACAGTATAGGTTGCACATCATCAGGACAATAAAATGTTGAAGAGCCCAATTTCTTTTAGAACCATCCATAGCTTCTCATAATTCACATAGTGAATTTGCTGTATTCTATAAAGACTGGCTGATCTTCTTTTGAAATTATTTGGTACATTTCAGTATTTATCAAATGTTTGCAATGTGATCTTGAGTGCCTCTTCCTTTTGGGAATCCAGCCTGAACATCATGCATTTCTCGTTCCATAAAAGTTAAAGCCTTTGCTGCAACACCTTGCATGGGTGGGAGATTGGGGCAATTGTCCTTGTAGTTGCTGCACTCTTTTGCATCTCCTTTCTTGTGGATTGGGATGTATATTGAGTATTTCCACTCTGTTGGCCACTGTTTTGTTTTCCAAATTTGTTAGTATATTCTTGTTAATATTTTAACCGATTTGGTCTCTGTGACTTGTAATAATTCTATGGGAAAGGAATCATCCACTCCTGGCGATTTATTTCTTTTTAGCACTTTCAATGCAGTTTTCACTTTACTTTCTAGAATTGTTGGTTCTTTATCATTAGATTTTTCATCAAAGGAGTCTATATTTTTTTTGTCTTTTCTGTATAGTTCTTCAGTATACTATCCACCTTTTCTTTATTTTCTCTTAGTCAGATATGGTGCTTCCTTGTTGCTTGTTCAATATTCTCAATCCAGGTTTAAATTTCCCTTGGATTTCCTCAAACTTTTGGAAGAGGTCTCTTGGTTTTCCCTTTTTATTGATCACTATTTCTTTGCACTGTTTGTTGGAATAGTTCTCTTTGTCTCTGTGTGCCAGTTGTTGAAAGACTGCATTCAATGTTCTAACCATATTTCTGTCACCTTTTGCTTCTTCCCTGTTCTTCACAATTTTAAGTAATACCTTACTTAATACCTTTTGCGTTCTTCCCTCATAATGTCTCTAGTTTCAATCCACAGTTCTTCTGGCTCATGGTTAATTGAGTTTAGTAGTACAAATTTATTCTTTATGTGGATTTTAAATTCAGAAATGCTATTTAAATTGTATTTTAGAACTTTGTTGCTCTTAGTGTTTTGTTTTTGCGGCTTTACTCTAGTGTTGGATATTAACAGTTCATAATCAGTATCACAATCTGCTCCTGGTCTTGTTTTGGCAGAGAATACAGCTTCTCCATCTTCTGCTTCAAGTTATGTAGTCTATTTGATTTTTGTATTGATCTTTAAGTGATGTCCACATATACAGCTGTCTATTTTGTTGTTGGCTTCACAAAACTCTATGAACCATTTTCCTGCTTCATTTTTATCCCCTGGTTTTGCTTTGTTTCCTACTTCTGTATTCCACTCACATAAGATTATTAGCTGGTCTTATTTTGGTGTGTGATTAATTTCTTCCTGGACACTTGCATAAAAGCTTTCAATTTATTTTTCTTCAGCAACACTGATTGGAGAATAGACTTGGATGATGGTCATATTGACAGATTTTCTTTAGCTTCTGATTGATAATATTTGGGCAGATCTTGCATTATAACCCTTAACTACCTGCGATATATCTTGCCTCAGTATGAGCCCTGCTTCATTTGCTTTTTCTTCTCAACTTTTCTTGCTACTTGTCTTCTAATATCTAGAGTTGCTATACTCATGAGTGAGAAGATGTTATTTACAGGCATTGGTCATAAACAACCTGTAACTATAAGCATGTTTCATAAAGGACCACGTTAACTTGACAAGCATGGGCATAGTTTCTTCTGACTGCGGCAGCATACTCTGCAGTAGAGAACTGTCGCATCCAAACCTTATAAGCAATAGTCCAGGCATCGATGAACAGAACAACAACAGGAGTTTATTTAACAGTTTTTCAGGTTACACTTACAAGGCGCTCCAGACATGAGATGGCTATACGAATCCCATGTGATCATTCCCTCTGGATGCACTAAACTACACCTTATGGTGGTAGCGTATAGAGGAGACCCAGGCTTAGCTCGTTACTGGCTAACCTGTGTGTAAAGGAAGTATAGATCCGGTGTGGCCCCACCCTTGTTTACCCATGGGGCTTATATAGTGTCTCCCCGGCGGTGACTCCTTGTTACAAAGCAGTGACCCGCCGGACAAGCATAACCAACCAATCATAACAGGATATATAAGACAGAATCAGAAACAGGATCCAAAAGTGTACCCAATCACAGAACTCTAATTAGCATAATGAGTGCGCCCAGAGAGGGAGATTTTGCGCCAACTTTAGCTCCTAATTTGGATGACGGGAAACCGCCATTTTCTCTTTGCAAGGCATTGCCTGAGCAACTTGCAATTCTGCCTTAATACACAACAAGAACACAGAGCAAGGGCAGATGTACGGAGAACATTAGGCTCACCATATGGTATTTGTAAGATTGCCTTCTGCTTACTATCCTGGCAATGATTTTTATAAGTCAAAATATGGTCCGGTTTTACTCCCAATTTTTTGTGCTATTTTTAGTTTTATACCAGTTATTTTATTCCAGCTATTTTACAGTTTTACTCCCAGATATGTGCACTATACCGCACATATATTCTTCCAGATAAAGACTCTGTATACAATTACTTGAGAGTAAGCTACATTGTGAAACTTGCTTCTGAGTGCTTGTTCTTGATACGGATAGGATAGAATAACTTTCCTTTCATCAGCTGCAACTAGTATCCAAGAATGCATTTTTTCCTGAAGCAGGAAAAATGCCATTGGCATGAATTTGTTTAAGGTGGATCCTCTATATTTACATAAATAATGGGTTTTCCTGAGCTAGTGTCCTTTGGACTACATAAGGACTAACGCCACAGACTGACATTCAGGAGAACTGAGTTCACTATGATGACAACATGCTAGGTCACAAGAATGTTTAACTTGAGGAAAGCATAAAGTACAATAAAGTGTATGCAATCTGTTGTTTTAATATACAATTATATTATTTAAGTGAACATTTGAATTTAAAATTACAAAACTTTCAGAGATTCAGTAAGAAAAGCATGAAGTGTGTACAGCTATCAGTCACAGATGTTTTAGTTGCCCTTTGGTACTGTATATAGCTGGCAAGACATTTACTGGTTGAATGATATTGCTTCTCTTCATTGGATGTCTTTGTAAACTCTTCTATGAGAGCTATGATCTTGTAAAAATTTAATTGCCCTTTTCCATGGAGGGAGCCACCTTCTAAAATTGACCTACAGTTTCTTTACAAAGACTTTTTCATGGATAACATCAGCTTTTGAAATATATATGTCTTTGTCGTGATAATCACAAGGGATGATTTCATATTTTAATTTTCTTTACATTTATTAAGTGTTAAGATTCATATAGTATATTCTCTGTAGGTTTGAGGATAGCTAACTCGATAGGGAAGCACACTGAAGCCAGTTGCATTCCAATACACACATCAATACGTCACTAAGTATTTGGGTTGCTAAGTAGCATTGCCAATCACTTAGATGGAGCTCACACTTGCATAACAAGGGGGATTCCCAAGGTTACAATCGGTCAATCACCCATCACCTTAGAGAGAGGGGAAAGGTGACATTCACATAGAACATAAGAACAGCCTTGCTGGAACAGGCCACAGCCCATCCAGTCCAGCATTCTGTCTCACACAGTGGCTCACCATTTCCTTCAGGGTATTCCCAAGCAGATGCCTGCTTAGGATTCCCTGGAAATGATATTGAGAGATATCCTGCCTATTTCTCCAACCCGGAGGTTGTCCTTAAGTATCCATAATTATAGCCATTGATACTCTTGTCCTCCATGAACTTGTCTAATCCTTTCTTAAAGCTGTCAAGACTGACAGCTGTCACCACTTCTTCTGGCAGGGAGTTCCATAGACCAGTAATCCTCTGGGTGAAAAAGTACTTTCTCTTATTTGTTTGAGAACTAGTACCCAAAAGTTTCATGGAGTGTCCCCTAGTTCTAGTGTTATGCGATTGGGAAAACAGTTTTTCCTTATCTACTTTGTCCACACCGTGCATGATTTTATAAACTTCAATCAGGTCACCTCTTAGACGTCGTCGTTCAAGAGTGAAGAGGCCCAACCGTTGCAGCCTCAGATGGTAAGGAAGGTGTTCCAGTCCCCTAATCATTCTGGTTGCCCTCCTCTGCACTTTTTCCAGCTCCATAATATCCTTCTGGAGGTATGGCGACCAGAACTGTACACGGTATTCCAGATGGGGCCTCACCATAGATTTATAAAGAGGCAAAATGACACTTGCTGACTTATTTTCTATACCCTTACTAATGATCCCTAGCATTGAGTTTGCTTTTTTCACTGCTGAGGCACACTGGGTTGACACCTTCATTGAGTTGTCCACCAGGACACCAAGGTCCCTTTCCTGGTTTGTCGCAGAGAGTTCAGACCCCATCAGTTTATAAATGTAATTGGGGTTCTTTGCCCCAACATGCATCACTCTGCACTTACTAATGTTGAAAATCATTTGCCACTGTTTTGCCCACTCCCCCAGTGTCGAGAGATCCCTCTGGAGCTCCTCACAATCTCTCACAGTTTTCACTACCCTGTATAATTTAGTGTCGTCAGCAAATTTGGCTACCTTGCTTTTTACTCCTACCTCAGATCATTTATGAAGAGGTTGAAAAGCAGGGGTCCCAGTACTGAACCTTGGGGGACCCCACTCTTTACTTCCCTCCACTTGGAGAAGTGTCCATTTAGTGCTACCCTCTGTTTCCTGTCCCTTAGCCAGTTGCTGATCCAGGACAAGACCTGTCCCTTTATTCCATGACTGGTAAGTTTATTCAAGAGCCTTTGGTGTGGGACCTTGTCAAAAGCCTTCTGAAAGTCCAGATAAACAATGTCAACTGGATCCCCCTTATCCACATGCTTGTTGACACTCTCAAAAAATTCCAACAGATTAGTGAGGCATGATTTGCCCTTGCAAAAGCCATGTTGGCTCTCCTTTAGCAGCGCCTTCTCTTCTATGTGCCTATTAATTCTATCTTTTAGGATGGTTTCCATCACTTTACCTGGGACACATGTCAAACTGACAGGTCGGTAATTCCCTGGATCACCCCTGGATCCTTTTTTGAAAATTGGTGTTACATTCGCTACCTTCCAGTCATCAGGCACAAAGCCTGATTTGAGGGAAAGATTATATATTTTGGCTAGGAGATCAGCAATTTCATCTTTAAGTTCCCTGAGAACTCGTGGATGGATGCCATCTGGTCCTGGTGATTTGTTAGTGTTTAGTTTAACAAGACATGCAAGGACCTCCTCCCTGGTTATTTCTATCTGGCTTAATTTTTCGGTTTCCCTCCCTATGAAGATAGGCTCTGTTTTGGGCATGTGGCCTCTGTCTTCTTCAGTGAATACTGAAGCAAAGAATTCATTGAGTCTCTCTGCAATCTCTGTTTCCTCTTTAATAACCCCTTGCCTTCCATTGTCATCTAATGGTCCAATGGCCTTCCTAGTTGGGTTCTTACTTCTAATGTACTTAAAGAAGTCTTTGTTATTTCTCAGAAGTGGATCATGGGACATTAAAACCTGTTCAAACATCTGGGGACAGGGTGACAACACCTGCACAGCCACCTGAGAATTAGGTTACATCATTTAATGTCTGGGAATTTGGTTACACATCATAAACACCTGTTTGGGTAAACAGTGAGGTAACCTCACATGCTTAACATTCTGGAGGAAGGGGGTGATGACCCCAAATATATATTTAAATCCCAGAAGTTGAGGTATCAGAGAGCACCTATTGGAGGTAGGCACACGCCTACGTCCTTTCAAACTAGCATCATAAACCCATAAGGAAATCCTAATGGGGGCTTTCAAGCCCATAGAGAAGAAATGCTTTCTTAGTGAAGTTAGCTATTTTCTTAGTTTCTTAGTTTGTTAAGTTAGAGTAGACTAGATTATTGCTCCGATGTATAGCCTACATATTTTTGGATGATTCTTCTTCTTCAATAAAAAGCCTCAAATACATCGAAAAAGCCTCGTCTTTGACCATCTGAAGGAGGGAGTAATTTTGTGGAGCAGAGATAAGAGACTGTGGCCAAGCTAAAAGGCTACATCTTTGCAAGGGCTCAGCCTTGAGGTGCAACCTTTCTCAAAGGGACATTTACTTTGAGGGAGATAAGGTTGCCATGGTGATCCAGAAGGGAGGAGCACCTGCTTCAATGATCGGCCTGGGAATATTATCTGCCAGGGCATCCCAACCTTTGAAGGTAAAAAGCTATCTTCGAGCAGGGCAGTTTCCCAGGGCCAAGTCCGCTCTGTGTGTGTGTGGAAAGGTGACAATATAACGGACTATTAATCAGCCTTGCTACCATATTCGCTACCACATTCCTGCCTAAGGTGCAGAAGTGCCATCTATCCCACATCCCATCACAGGACCTGAGGGAAGGTGTTCTCGGGGTAGGCGGGCTGCTGAACCTAGAGGGATCATCCTGTGAGGGTACCCCAAGTCTGGGGACCCCCTGATAACCCCTGAAATTCTACCCCGGGTCTCCGACAGTCTTATCTAACAATGTATAAAATGATAATAAGAATTAAACAACACCTCAGTTAAGGTTTTTCTGGATCCACTTGAGGGTTAGAGTTAATCACTAAAAAGTTGTGAGTTCGATCCTGACCAGGTATCAAGGTTGACTTAGCCTTCCATCCTTCTGAGGTTGGTAAAATGAGTACCCAGCATGTTGGGGGCAAAATGCTAATTAACGTGAACTACCCAAAGAGTGTACTAAGCACTCTGGGGCAGTATATAAGTGTTATTGCTTTGCTTTTCCTTTAAATATACAGAAGACTTATTTCCAAAATAATAGATTTCAGCCAGACTTCATTGTATTTCTTTTGTCTACAGAAAGCTTGTGTTCCTGCAGAAGGATTCTGGTAATGAAAGGGGAAGAAGCAACTTTTATTAGTTGCACTTCTTTTCTGGACTTCCCCCTAACTTTCACTGTTCTAGATGAATCTTCAGTCCAGGGATGGTTTTTTTTTTTTTTTTTTTTTAAGGTTTAGAAGTTGCAGAGATGGAGATGACTCAATGGAGGTAACTATTCCTCATTTCACAAATGGAAGTGTTCCCTGAATAGAATTCTACACAAGGAATTAATGATGAATTATATGCAAGGAATTAATGGTTGACTGGTAGGAATGAAATCTGGTTCCACATTGTTCTAGAGCAGGGGTTCTCAACCTCCCATGTCACAGGTTGGACAACTACCCTGACACAATGGTGGCAGACATGTATGTACAGGCGCTTCTGGGGTCATCACCATTGGCTGAATGGAACTGCGTTGGGGGCCATGTCCCTTGAGAACCACTGTTCTAGAGAAATGTTTAGATATTGAACTTTCAGCTAAGATTAAAATGTCCAAGTTTGCCCAGGATGTTCAGAGAGACAGCTCAGAACTATTAGGCATATCCTAAAATCTCCAAATCTCTTGAGACACCAAGCAAAAGAGCAGGCTAAGGGCCGGGCAAACTATGCTAGTGCAATAATAAAAGACTGCTAAGCTTATGCTATGACTCAAATTCTAGATAAAGTTAATTCGTAACTGATGATTACTGCACTATTGTAAAGGGTCTAATATGTTTCTTGATTAAAATACTGTGTGGCCAATTAGACTGGCCAATTAGATTATACCATTTTTGTAGATATAACGTATGTTACACTGGAATGTTTTTTTACTTTAGTGACACTTTTAACTGCTGTGTTAACTGCTTTGCGGTTACATTGGCCAGAGTTTGTAATTTACACCTGCCAATATAAATGCTTTGGTGTACCTCTGAGTGAACTACTAGTAGTTAATAAAAGACTGTAGTCTTGACACATGAAAGCATATTCATTTATGGGAGGAGGTCTGCAATTTCTATGGTGATTTCATTGTAACTTGCTGTTTCCCCTCTCTCTTATATGCTGACTGTATTTTTGTACAACTGGTTTTGCATTTAGATGCCTCTACCTTTTTTTCTGTTTTGTCTTCTATTTACTTGTCTGTGTTCTAATTTCTGCTTCTTCTGTCTCACTTGTTGATTATGATGCTTTTATTCTAGTTCTTTTCTTAGGAAATGTAATTCCTTGTATGCTTACTTAACCACTAAGCCACCACAGTCCCACAATGTTACTTATTATGATACTACAATTTTAATCTATGAAATTACATTTGTTGGGTTTTTTTGTGTATAGTGTGTATTATTACTTAGATCCTGATGGTGGCAGTAAATGTTAAGAGTTGCAAAAATGACTTTATTTAGATGGCATTTATACTCCCACTTGGAATAATTTCTGTATAATAAAACCAATGTGGAGTGCATTTGAGACTCCCGTATAGTAGCTTATATTTTTGATAGTATAAAGGTAAAGGTCACCCTTGCTCGAAAGCCAGTCATATCGGACTCTAGGGTTCAGCACTTATCTCTGTTTACAGCCAAAGAGCCAGCACTGTCTGCATTTGCAGACGTTTCTGTGGACATGTGGCAGGCATGCCTAGGCACTGAAGTGCATGGAACGCTGTTTACTTTCCCACCAAAGTGGTCCCTATTTATATACTTGTAATTTCTTGTTTTCAAACTGCTAAATTGGCAGGAGCTGGGACAGAGATGGGTGCTCATTCCATCATGCAATACTTGAATTTTATAACAACCTTTTAAAGCCAGGGGCCAGATCACACTCCCTCAGACAGCTTTGTGGGCCAGATGGCCATTTTGCCCTTCCTCCACCACATGGCACTTACAGGTGTGGTGAAGGCAGTGGGAGGCCACATAAAATAGCACCATGGGCTGCATCCGGCCCACGGGCCGCAGGTTGAGAATCCCTGGTATATTATGTGTCTATTCTCTGTGTTGCCATTGCACATACAATATATTTTTTGCAAACTTCACTGCAAGAGTGTTGGTTTTAGACAGATTCTAGCAAGTAATTTCTTATGAAATCAATAAAAAACTTACACATATTTATAAGATGCCAGTATTGCAGACTATATTATTGTCCTTTTGATTATGCTGCTGGTTTTTTTTAACCAGGGGCAAAAATGCTAATTACATTGTGAACAGCACAGAGAGTATTCTAAGCACCATGGGGCAATATATAAGTATAATTGCTATTGCTAAACTAAGTCTTCATTTTGATTTTACAATTTGAATTTGAAGCTCAACCCATCCAGCATTCTGTTAAATTTTTGCATGCTCCTAAATCTATTCCTTAATCTTGCATGTCCACTTTCCAAATCTGGATGCATTGTTCCTTTGTAGCAGCTGTTAAGATTTGAAAACAGTAACAGAGAGAGTGGTCCCATATTTGGGATAGATGAAAGAAAACTTTCATAGTCACATTCAAAGTATATACTAGCTACTGCCTACAGAGAAACTAAATATATTGCTTTGCTTCTATTTTTCTCCTATTGTGTGGCATGAATGGTAGTTTTTGTTTAATTCTAAAGGAAGTTTCATGTAACTTCCAGAAATTTCAGGGAATTTGTTCTTTCTATAGACTGTGAAGAACTCTCTTCCAAGACCTGGCATTGCTGTTGGTAACAGCTACCCTAATAGTTTAGTGGTTAAGACGCTGAGCTGGAGACTGAAAGGTTGGGTTTCAATACTCGAGGACTGCACAGGGACATGAAAGGAGCCTCATTTGGGTGTCCCCTGAGCAGAGTTTCTCCAGCAAAAATCCTTTCGCCCCAGAGTAATCTCTGACACAAAATTATTGTTATTTATTGCTGTTGGTGGATTTTTCTAAAGAGACTTCTTGTTCTAATGTACCATTTAGAGTGATACAGAGGACTAGTGATATTTTTAAACATCATTAAAAACAAATTAAACGTTAACATTGTTTTTTATAAAAATGAGCACAATGCTGGACTCAATAAATTCACAAGGCATTTAAGGCTGAAGTCCTATATATATATATTTGTGTACGCTTGAAAACAAGGTTACTATTGATCATAATGGAGTCTAGCTAAAATTAAATATAATTAGTATGGGAAACATTCCAGAAGCAAGAGATTGTAGTTACTGGGCAAAATATGTTTTACTTTGAAGTGGGAAGTAAATAGTCATGCTGTTATGAATATCAAAAGTCATAAATATCCAAAATTTGCAAACTGATTACATTGCATATCTTAGATAATTCAGTGTTATTAAATATGAATAAAAGTTCACCCATATGGGCTCCATTATGTAAAAATATAACTTAAAGACTAAAGTCCGATAGTAAGTCACAACTAAAATAGGCTGTGGTCCACCCACCTTCCTCCATACTTGAGACAAAGTTCTAAACATCTTCCTTTATAATAGGGGTTCCCAATGTTTTCCTGCCAGGGACTAGTCCGCACTGCCGATGCTCAGCTGTATGCTTAGCTGTATGCTTACGTTTTTGGCAGTGGCGGCACTAATCGTGCCGTGTTTGCGGGTTCTTGCACAGTCTCTGCCACTTCCCAGGGCAATGGGAGGGTTTTCGGAGCATGTTCACTCCATTTTGGGATTTTTTTCCCCACTGCTTCTCCACTTTGTTTTGATAGCCAAACTATGTCGGTTGGGAACTTCCTGCTTCCACGCTGGGAACCCAGACACTGATGTAAGCTCCACCCAGCACTGGAAGTCCCCAACCACTACAGTTTGGCTGCTGAAATGCAGCAGAGAAGCAGCAAAAATATCCCAAAGCAAGCGAACATGCTTCAAAAAGCCTCCCGCCGCCCTGGAAGCAGCAGAGAGTGTGCAAGAAGTCACAAAAGGGCATGATTGCCACCACCACCACCACTACCGCGGTAAGTGATGTATTGCAACTTTTGGTGGTGGGTGGAGCTTCTGGAGGTGCTCCGGTTGCTACCTTGGGCCATATTAATGAGCTCCACATGCCGGATTAGACCCATGGGCTGTAGGTTGGGAAACTCTGCTTAATAATCTATACCTATAAAATGGTGCGTTAACCGTTGGAATGTGACAAAGGATGTTGCACCAGGCCCCACTAGCCCCGTCCGAGCCTTCATGCACTTGCCTGAACGCGGTTCACAGGTAACTGTCGGTTTGAAATTTTCGGCCCGGGGGCAGGAGCCCCCCGGACGCAAACAAAAAAAGGGAACTTCAATTCCCAACGTTCCTTGCACCGCGCCAGAGCCAATCAGGCTGAACGGCGCGGCAAAAGGAACGTTCGGAAACGCACCGCTGCCAATTAAAAAAAGGCGCAGAAAAAAAACCCGCTGCAGTAACCAAACACGCGCAGCCAAAACTACAAGCCCCAGCATTCTGCGCGCCATGAGCGTGCAGAACGCTGAGGTAGCTGGCGCGCGAAAAGTAAAAGAATAAAAAAGCCACTGCGCTACGTTCCCACGGGCCACCCATCATGGCCCGTGAAAACGAAAGGCACCCCCACCGCCGCTGCGCTATGTTCCCACGGGCCACCCAGCATGGCCCATGGAAACGAAAGGCACCCCCGCCGCCGTTGCGCTTCATTCCCACGGGCCACCCAGCATGGACCATGAAAACGAAAGGCACCCCCGCCGCCGCTGCACTTCGTTCCCATGGGCCACCCAGCATGGCCCATGGAAACGAAAGGCCCCCACCTAAAAAAGTAAGCAGAAAAACACAAACCATAAACACTCAAAAACACAAATCAAAAATAGAAAAAGCAAACACAAAACAGCCAAAAACAAATAATAAAAAATACATAGACCCCCCCCCCCAAAAAAAAACAACAACAACAGAGAGCCTACCAAGAGACGTCTTGACTTCATGACAACTGGAACTTAAATGAGCAAAGAAAGGAAACACTTACCGGAAGCACCCAGAGGACAGAAGAGAAGAATTGAAGAGAGGAAGCAAAGCTCACCATCCCCACCACAAGAGAAAAAAACATTCAAAAATATTTAAAAATAAAAGATTAATTCCCAAACAAATAAAATAAGTTAGCCAAAAATTCAAAAATATTCACACTAATCTCAAAAAATACCAAAAAAAAAACCCCAGAAATCACTTTTCACTATTGCTGGTGGCAGTTACTTCATTATCACTCTCATCCTCAGTCTTTAACAGTTCCATTAATGCCACACAATGTGTTACCAACAATGTAGACACTTAGTCAGACATTCAGGCAATTGTCCAACAATGTGGCCTAACCAATGTGCTTCCTAAACTTCAGTTTATTTTCACTCCTGATACTCTCTTTCCCTTATGATGTATTTTAGCTCCAGGTTGCCTCTTTGCCTTCTCCAGTGGTACTTTAATCTAGACCAGCTCCATGGTCCGCAAGTCGTCTTTAAATATAAATGTCCACCCTAAAGGCACCATCAACTGGGTTCCTTTCCTCAGAGTTCTCCCCCTCTTTCTCCCTTTCTGCCACTTTAATCTTCTCTTCTTTCTCCAGCTCTTTCTTGTTCATCCAATCCCAGATGTCCTAAGTTTTCCTCCAAAGCTGTTACTCTTTCTTCTCTTCTTCTCTTAACCACCACCTTTATTTCACTCTCCCCTTCCCATCCCTCTCTGACCGTCACAAAACTGCCAACCCTTCTGAATCAACCTGAACCAATCCACTGGGTAGCCTAGAGGTCTCAAACTCCAGACCCTCATCTACAGGGGTTAGCAAACCACCTTGTCCTCTGGCGTCTCCTTCACTTAGGGCTATTTAAATGGAACCTGTGGAGGAGTTAGCTCACCAAATCCCTAATGATTCAATGGTTCTCCTCTAAATATGACATATTACTGAATTTCAACCAATGAGAATTATGCTGAATCAGACCAAAATCTTATTAGTTTGTCTTTCTAGTGGCCTACTTTGCTCCACATCACTGGGGAGCAGTGTAGCCATTGAGTTAATTGTATGGTATTGTTCTTCTAACTTTATAGCAAAAAGACCTTTGGTAAATTTAAAAGACCTTTAAATCTGGACTGTCAAGTTACTTATCTGTTCTGCTGATAATTGTAATGAATCTGAGCAGTCATTTGTTGAAATACTTGTTTGCCCTGAATAGTTTATTGGTAAAAGGGCTACATGTTACAGAGATACAGTAGTTAAACATCAGTTTTCTTAATCTTTTTCAAGAATATTTGAGTTAGTTAAAACAAAAGCATATCAAAGAATTGCAAGGAAGGATTCTGTGTACAATAATGACTTTCCATTATATGGAAAGTGACATCGTACTAAGAGCCAAATTGTTTTCTGCATGTTTTCATTATTTGTTTTTAGCTGTTTGGCATGTTGACTCAGAGAGAAAATCCTCAGACAATTTGTTTGTTGTCTTTGGATCATCACAGGGTCTATTAGATCATCTAACTGGAAAAGAAACTACTTTGTTATGCTGGCACTTCTCCAGTAATTGTGTATGCCAATGCCAAAAAACCCCACAAATCCTTCTTTTCCTATAACATAGAATTATACTATATGGTTTATAACTGATCCTTGGTATTATTCACAGACTACTTTTTATGCAACACCAACTATGATTTGGCAAATATATCCTAGACCTGGGCTTCATTCACTGGTATAATCCTAGTTCCAGTTTTAGTTTGCAAAGCAAAAAACAAACTGTAGCTTGCCTGTCAGAAAGAATCACAAACTAATGATTCTTCATGGTCTGTGTGGTATCTGTGCCACTCTAGATAGGGATTTTCACCTCAACAGAATATATTTCAGGAAGCCTTACAGCTATATCAAATTTAGGGGCACACTGTCTTCACCCTATGATAACACACTGAAAGAATTTTCTAAGATGTTCCTTTTTCAATGCCAGAATGAGAGCATGAAGCTAGGCTTTTGGGATAGATGTGTGCTTTCACTCTGTCCATTTAGTCATTTGAATTTTCTTTCTACAGTATTTACTTTACCATCTTGGTATGAGGTATTTGCCGACACATTGATCAATTTTGATAGTCTCCAAGGTTGCCTTCCAACAAAAGTGCTTGCATGCAGTGGCCCAGTTGTCACAAAGTGGTATACAGTAAAACCCTGACTTACGAATGCCTCGAGTTATGAATGATTCGACTTCATGCCCCGATTTACAAAATTTAGCACAAAACCCTAACGCAAGTCTTCGTCGGCTGCAGGTTATGCCTTGCAGCACTGCCTGGGAAGGTCGGGGGACAATGGAAACAGCGCAGATCAGGTCCCCCGACCCTCACAGAGGCGGAAGGGGTGGCGGAGAACCCGAAATGGGCGAAAAAATCCATCACGACAGAGTTTTTTTAACCCATTTTGTGCTCTCCGCCACTCCTGCCGATTTTTATTTATTTATTTATTTATATTCAAATTTATATGCCACCCAATCAGGTAAACCCGACTCTGGGTGGCTCACAACAAGTTAAAACACACATAAAACAATACAACCAATTAAAACCCAACATACCCACCCACCTACCCCATTCCTCTTAAAAACTCACATTAAAAAACTCCCTTCATTGACAATTAAAAGAAATGGGGGCTTAATTTATAAGCCAACAGGCGGGGGCCACTCTTCCACCTGGGCCCCACACCTGCCCCGCCAACCAAGTTTTTAGGTCTTTTCTGAAAGGTAGCAGCTCCATCTGCTCCCGCAACTCTACAGGCAGGAGGTTCCACAAGGCCGGTGTGGACACGGAAAAGGCCCTCCTTCGTGTACCAGAGAGACGGGCCCCTCTGGCAGATGGAACAATTAGGGAGCCCCTCCGATCCACTCTGGTTGGACGGGCGGACACTCTTGGGACGATGCGGTTTCTAAGGTATACTAGCCCACTACCATGAAGGACTTTAAAGGTCAAAATCAGCACCTTGAACTGCACCCGGAGGCAAACTGGTAGCCAGTGCAGCTCCTGAAGTAATGGTGAGGCACGAGCATAACGCCTCCGCCCCATCACCACCCGGGCTTCCGCATTCTGGACCAACTGCAGCCTCCGAATGGTTGACAAGGGCAGCCCCATGTAGAGCGCATTGCAATAATCTAGCCTGGAGGTGACCAGAGCATGTGTGACCCTGAGCAGGGAGTCCCATTCCAGGAGCGAACGCAACTGACGGATGATGCGAAGCTGTGAGAAAGGAGGACCCCTAAGTTGCGTACCGGGTCTGTCTGGGGCAAAACAGCCCCATCCAAGACCAAAGTTGGCAGCTCCCTGGATAACGCGGGACCCCCTATCCAAAGCCACTCAGTCTTGGAGGGATTCAATTGTAGCCCGTTGTCCCTCATCCAGACCCCAACCGCTTCCAGACATCTGGATAGGACATTGACTGCATCACTGGGGTCCCCATGGGACAAATTATATAACTGGGTATCATCAGCATACTGATGATACCTTACCCCATGGGAACGGATAACCTCACCCAACGGCTTCATGTATATGTTAAATAGGAGAGGAGAGAGCACCGAGCCCTTAGGCACCCCATACTGTAGGGGCTAGCGCTGGACCTCTCACTCTCCAACCACACCAACTGGGTACGACCCTCCAGAAATGAGGAAAACCAGGACAGCACAGTGCCCTGGATCCCCAAACCTTTGAGCCGTTCCAGAAGGATACCGTGGTCAACGGTATCGAAGGCCGCTGAGAGATCCAGAAGAGCCAGGATGGCTGGATGACCCCTGTCCCACTCCCGCAAGAGGTCGTCAACCAGTGCGACCAATGCAGTCTCAGTACCATATCCAGGCCTGAAACCCGATTGATAGGGGTCCAAATAATCCGCTTCATCTAGGACCCCCTGCAACTGCCGCATCATCACCTTCTCCAGTACCTTCCCTAAGAAAGGGAGGTTGGAGACCGGCCTATAATTAGCTGGAACCGCTGGGTCGAGAGATTGTTTCTTGAGGAGGGGGCGCACCAGAGCATGTTTTAAAGGTGCAGGAAACACCCCTTCCCGCAGCGAAGCATTTATTATAGCCCCGACCCAGCCTCCCGTCACCTCCTTGGAGGCTTTCACCAACCAAGTGGGACAGGGATCCAAAGGGCAGGAGGTGGTGCGAACAGCTGCAAGAAGCCTGTCCACTTCCTCAGGGACAACTAGATCAAACCGATCCCAGATAACACTGCCATACTGAGCTCTGATCCCCTCCGGACGCTCCCCATCCACGCTGGGATTAAACCCCGAGCGAATCCGAGCGATTTTGTC
Source organism: Bradypodion ventrale (assembly GCA_035047345.1). Taxonomy (NCBI): domain Eukaryota; kingdom Metazoa; phylum Chordata; class Lepidosauria; order Squamata; family Chamaeleonidae; genus Bradypodion; species Bradypodion ventrale. The sequence goes on along the minus strand of JAWDJE010000004.1, from coordinate 251,100,616 downwards.
CACCAGATAGTCTGCAAAAACCTCAGCCGAACCATGCCAACCGGGCACCGGCCCCTCCCGGCCAAGGAGAGACCTGGTAACCCGGAACAGAGCGGCTGGGCGATTATCCGCGGAGGCAATGAGGGCGGTGAAGTATTGTTGCTTCACCACCCCCATTGCCATCAGGTAGGTCTTAATAGCAGCCCTAGCCAATGTCCAGTCGGAATCACTTTGGGTCTTCATCCAGCGGCGCTCTCAGCGTCTCTTTGCCCGTTTAAGCTCCCGCAGTTCTTCTGTGAACCACGGGGAAGATCTATCCCTGCGGGCTCGGAGAGGCCATAGTGGTGCGATTTCATCCAAGGCAGCGGTAGTCATCCTGTACCACAGGTCAACGAGTGCCTCAGATGAATCGTGTAGCCGATTCAGAGGAAAATCCCCCAGTTCCCTCTGGAATTCGTCAGAATCCATCAGTCGCTGGGGGCGGGCCAATTTAATAGGCCCTGCCTCCCTGCGGTGAACCACCGCCCCCAGGAAGTCCAGAGTCACCAGATAGTGATCTGACCATGGCACAGGTATAGTGTCTAATTTCTGATCCATGCTGTTTCCAATGTCCTCCGACCTACCTAGGCGCTGCTGCAAGGCAAAATGCCGCGGGAAATGCTGCAGGTTTTGCCTTGCAGCAGCTTCCTTATTGCCACTTGTGCCACTTTGTCCGGCGCGTCCACCAACCGTCCCCGGACTTTTTCGATCACAGCAAAGACTATGGACTTCGGAGAATGGCAGGGACGGTTGGGATCACTTTCCCATAGCTTTCCGGAGTCCCAAAAACCAAAGGTTGGGAAACACTGTTCTAGAGTCTAGATCAGCTCCCCTCTTGGATTTATCCAAGTACTATCAAACCTTCATATCATATGGAAACAAAAAATCCAGTTTGATTCTTTCATAGGAAAAGAGATGCTGAAAATCATAGATAGGCTCACCATCAAAATCCAAGGATGTATCTTTTTGTTCTGCACTAGTACTTTCAGGTACCTTATTAGTGGATTAGCCAGTTCATGGATACTCAAAGCTTCTTGTCTAAAAGAAGCCATCATACATTCAGCACAGTTTACTTCTTTAAGAACTGTCTGAAGGAAAAAAAGGGAAGAATTTGGTCCCTGTGGGTGAAAAAATACAACTAATTTAGGACATTTGGAATGAAGGAATCTGGGAGCAAGATATAGGATACAACTGTTAATATTGCCAAATGCTCTTAAGGGTTTTTCATTGGTTTTATATTGGTTTTAACTTGTTTTATTGTATGGTCAGTGAGGTGCTCACTGGCCAATGTACACCGCCAGAATCTACCTGATTAGGGCAGTATATAAATCTATTAAATAAAATAAATAAAAATCAAATGCCAAATTCTAAGGTGCTTTCAGTTCTGATGTTGATTTTGGAGAAGTTTGTTATTATTTTCTTTACTATTCCATTGGCAAGGGAAGTGTTCACATGCTGGACACTAACCAGATGACTGAGGAACATTCACTTCACTTGAGAGGATCCACAGATGGATAAGTACTGCACTTTTTACCAGGTGCAGCAGCTGGAAATTTGACTTCCTCATTCATTGGAAAATATCTCTTTTACTACATATTTTAGTGATTAAAGGTTGTTAAGGCATCAGAGAATCCTAGTTCCTTTGTGCTGTCTGTAGCTGCTGGTGCTTCCCAGTGCTGCCTTATTAAATTAATTATGAGTGTTTTGAATAAACGGCAATAATGAAAATTAAAATAAATATTCAAGTTGGTGAGTGAAGTTTATTTCTCAAATTGGAATGGATTTGATTTTCCAGAAATTATGAGTATTTTATCAATCAGAAACCATGTTTTAAAAGTTAAAATCGGTATTTACCATCTCATAATGTACTACTGTACGTGTATACCTATAAAGTGGGGAGTTCTTGATTTTATGTTAATTATGGAACTCATTTTATCGCCCTCAGAAGGATAGAAGGCTGAGTCAACTCTGATCCCTGGCCAGGATTGAACTCACAATGTTCTGGCTGCAGTACAGGAGTTTTACCACTGTACTACCAGGGCTCTAAAAGTAACTTTCTGTCTTTCTGTCTATTTTCCCACTGATTGCTGCACCACACAAAAACATTTTAGTGGCAGCTCTGGAACAGTCTCACGGAGAGAACAGGCTGTGTTGTAACCATGAAAATCACTTTGGGAATTCCCAGATTATTTTACAGTAAAACCCCGGATAATGTGAGCACCGCACAATGCTAAAACCGGATAATGTCGGCAAATTAGAGAAAAACATTTGCACCGCACAACATTAAGTTTTGCGATGCAAAAGTTTTCTTCTAATTTCCCAATGTTGAACTCTGCCGCAAAGCCCGCAGTGCTGGAGACCAGGGGCTTTGGGGCAGAGATCTCTGGACGCGCCTTTGCTGTTCCGAGGCTTGCCCCGGAACAACAAGGGGGCTTCCGTAGATCCAAGCGTCCGATCCCCAGTTAAGGGAACCAGGCATCGGACGCTCACCTCCCTTCCCCGAAAGGAAGCTGGCATTCGAACACTCCAAGCGCTGGCTTTCTTTGGGGAAAGGGAGTCAACCTTCCACCAAAGGAAGCCGGTGTTTGGCCCCTCTGAATGCCGGCTGCCTACGGGGGAAGGCGGACTCCCAGGTATAGAGCAGCCCTGCGGGTTTTGAGATAGCCTCGAAAAAGCAAGGGTACATTACATCTGGAGATCTCTGCCCCAAACCCTCTGAGCTGCTCTCTGCCTGGGAAGGCACTTCAAAGGTGGAGACCAGCCCTGTGGGTTTGGGGCTTGGGTCTCCGGAGCTACTGTACCTTGCTTTTTTGAGACAAGCCTCGAAAAAGCAAGGGTACGTGACCTCCGGAGATCTCTGCCCCAAACCCGCTGGGCTGCTCCCTGCTTGGGAAGGCACTTCAAAGGTGGAGGCCAGCCCTGCAGTCTTTGGGGCTTGGGTCTCCGGATGTAATGTACCCTTGCTTTTTCGAAGCTTGTCTCAAAAAAGCAAGGGTACAGTACCTCTGGAGACCCAAGCTCCAAACCCACAGGGTTGGTCTCCGCCTGGGAAGTTGCTTCAAAGGCGGAGACCAGCCCTGCAGGTTTGGGGCAGAAATCTTCGGAGGTAATGTACCCTTGCTTTTTCAAGGCTTGCTTTGAAAAAGCAAGGGTACATTAGCTCTGGAGACCCAAGCCCCAAACTCGCAGGGCTGGTCTCCACCTTTGAAGTGCCTTCCCAAGCAGAGAGCAGCCTAGTCAGGATCTGGTGCAAGATGTTAATGTGACTGATCCAATAGGGAACAGTGACCACAACTCAATTATGTTTAACTTGATCATAGACCGCAAGTCACTGATAAAATCTAACACAGAGACCTTAAATTTTCAAAATTTCCCAAAGATGAGGAAACTAGTAAAAAAGAAACTGAAAGGGAAAATTGAGAGAGTCCAAACACTCCAAGAGGCATGGAGGCTGTTTACAAAAACAATAACAGAGGCTCAATTGGAATGCATACCCAAAAGGAAAAAGGGCACTGCCAGGTCCAAGAGGACTCCGATGTGGCTTACAGGAGCTGTTCAGGAAGTGATCAAGAGCAAGAAAAGCTCATTTAGAAGATGGAAGGCTTGTCCAAATGAGGACAGCAGGCAGAAACATAAATTCTGGCAGAACAAATGCAAGGCAACAATCAGGAAAGCAAAGCAAGACTTTGAGGAGCGTATAGCTAAAAATACTCAGAGAAATAACAAAGACTTCTTTAAGTACATTAGAAGTAAGAACCCAACTAGGAAGGCCATTGGACCATTAGATGACAATGGAAGGCAAGGGGTTATTAAAGAGGAAACAGAGATTGCAGAGAGACTCAATGAATTCTTTGCTTCAGTATTCACTGAAGAAGACAGAGACCACATGCCCAAAACAGAGCCTATCTTCGTAGGGAGGGAAACCGAAGAATTAAGCAAGATAGAAATAACCAGGGAGGAGGTCCTTGCATGTCTTGTTAAGGTAAACACTAACAAATCCCCAGGACCAGATGGCATCCATCCACGAGTTTTCAGGGAACTTAAAGATGAAATTGCTGATATCCTAGCCAAAATATATAATCTTTCCCTCAAATCAGGCTTTGTGCCTGATGACTGGAAGGTAGCGAATGTAACACCAATTTTCAAAAAAGGATCCAGGGGTGATCCAGGAAATTACCGGCCTGTCAGTTTGACATGTGTCCCAGGTAAAGTGATGGAAACCATCCTAAAAGATAGAATTAATAGTTACATAGAAGAGAAGGCGCTGCTAAAGGAGAGCCAACATGGCTTTTGCAAGGGCAAATCATGCCTCACTAATCTGTTGGAATTTTTTGAGAGTGTCAACAAGCATGTGGATAAGGGGGATCCAGTTGACATTGTTTATCTGGACTTTCAGAAGGCTTTTGACAAGGTCCCACACCAAAGGCTCTTGAATAAACTTACCAGTCATGGAATAAAGGGACAGGTCTTGTCCTGGATCAGCAACTGGCTAAGGGACAGGAAACAGAGGGTAGCACTAAATGGACACTTCTCCAAGTGGAGGGAAGTAAAGAGTGGGGTCCCCCAAGGTTCAGTACTGGGACCCCTGCTTTTCAACCTCTTCATAAATGATCTAGAGGTAGGAGTAAAAAGCAAGGTAGCCAAATTTGCTGACGACACTAAATTATACAGGGTAGTGAAAACTGTGAGAGGTTGTGAGGAGCTCCAGAGGGATCTCTTGACACTGGGGGAGTGGGCAAAACAGTGGCAAATGAGCTTCAACATCAGTAAGTGCAGAGTGATGCATGTTGGGGCAAAAAACCCCAATTACATTTATAAACTGATGGGGTCTGAACTCTCTGCGACAAACCAGGAAAGGGACCTTGGTGTCCTGGTGGACAACTCAATGAAGGTGTCAACCCAGTGTGCCTCAGCAGTGAAAAAAGCAAACTCAATGTTAGGGATCATTAGTAAGGGTATAGAAAATAAGTTAGCAAGTGTCATTTTGCCTCTTTATAAATCTATGGTGAGGCCCCATCTGGAATACTGTGTACAGTTCTGGTCGCCATACCTCCAGAAGGATATTATGGAGTTGGAGAAAGTACAGAGGAGGGCAACCAGAATGATTAGGGGACTGGAACACCTTCCTTACCATCTGAGGCTGCAACGGTTGGGCCTTTTCACTCTTGAACGACGGTGTCTAAGAGGTGACCTGATTGAAGTTTATAAAATCATGCACGGTGTGGACAAGGTAGATAAGGAAAAACTGTTTTCCCTATCGCACAACACTAGAACTAGGGGACACTCCATGAAACTTTTGGGTACTAGTTCTCAAACGAATAAGAGAAAGTACTTTTTCACCCAGAGGATTACTGGTCTATGGAACTCCCTGCCAGAAGAAGTGGTGACAGCTGTCAGTCTTCACAGCTTTAAGAAAGGATTAGACAAGTTCATGGAGGACAAGGCTATCAATGGCTATAATTATGGCTACCTAAGGACAACCTCCGGGTTGGAGAGATAGGCAGGATATCTCTCAATGCCATTTCCAGGGAATCCTAAGCAGGTGAAGGCATCTCCTTGGGAATACCCTGAAGGAAATGGTGAGCCACTGTGTGAGACAGAATGCTGGACTGGATGGGCTGTGGCCTGTTCCAGCAAGGCTGTTCTTATGTTCTTAGAAGGTTTGGGGCAGAGATCTCCGGAGGTAATGTACCCTTGCTTTTTCGAGGCTTATCTCGAAAAAGCAAGTGTACAGTACCTACGGAGACCCAATCCCGAAACCCGCAGGGCTGGTCTCCGCCTGGGAAGCGATGCCCGGTGATCCGCTCGGGGATCGCATCACTTTGAGTTGGGAAGGGCTGGGGGGAACCCAGCACCAGCCAGGGCAGCTTCTAGGCGCTCTCCCCGGCCCTTCCCAAGTCAAAGTGGCCAGCGGAGGGCAAGCCCAAGTGGCCACTTTAACTTTGAGTGGTGGGTGGTGCCTAGAAGCTGCCCTGGCTGCCGCTGGGTTCTCCCGGCCCTTCCAAACTCAAAGCGGCCACTGTGGGCTTTGGTTTAACGTTGTGCAATAAATGTGTCGCACAACGTTAAAAACTGCATAATGTTGAACCAAACTTTAACGTTATGCAGGGTATTACTGTATCTCAATTGGATGGGCAGATTCTCATCAGGAGGTTATCTAAGGAGTACTCTTGTATTAAAATACATTATGTGGCATGCATTTAACTCACTTTGGGGAGTTTTAGGGACACTCCATTTATTTATTTATTTACTTGTCTACAGGTTTCTGTGGCACATAATTTGAAAGATTTGGAAAGTGAGTTCAGAAATTTGCATGTTTTGAAATATGGTATAACTTTATAGTCAAGGGGACTCCAGCTGCTTATTAATCAGGAGTCATGCTGGCTGGGAAATTCCAATAAGCACCAAAATAGAAAGAGACCAATGTCCAAAAAAGGAGAGGATACACAGAAATGGAAGGGCACTGGGCTGAGAGTGGGGTAATGGGATTTTAATCTGAGCAAATCAAGTCCATAATTATGAAAGATAATTAACCAATTTGATGAACCCTTTCCCACTATAAGTGCAACCCTTGAAATGCTGCGATCAAACTGCCAGCTATCAGAATAACAACCCTCAGCCCCCTCAAAGTAGGCCACATGTGCTTTTGTTGAAGTAGATGTAGTAAACTATTACAGGATGAGAGATTGTGTTTCTTCATCATTGTTTCTTATGTTTGTCTTCAGCCACAACTTTCTTTAGACAGTACAGTATTAGAAATTCTGTAGTAATATTCCAGCCTATCAGGCAAACTTCATGTGTCCAATATAGTATGTGTTCTCCTACCTTTGAGGCTGAATTACTAAGTGTTAGTCTTTTCAATTCTTCCATAGTTCTTAATGCATTAGACCAGTGTTTCCCAAACTATGTTCCCCAGATCACTGGTAGACTTCAATTCCCAGAAGCCTAAGTCGATACAATGGCTGATCAGTGCTTTGGGGAATTGACTGGGAATTGGAGTCCAAAAACCAAAGATTGGGAAACACTGCATTAGACAATGTACAGTAGTACTCCAGATAATGACAAAACTTGGTTACATAGTCGTGTCGTTATCCGGTGTTTGTCCTTATCCGGTCGGGGGGCATCGGAAACATCGCGGATCCGCTCCTCTGAGCCTCTTAGAGGGGGCAGGGGTGGCAGACAGCACAAAATGGGCAAAAAAACACTGTGATGTAATTTTTGTTGCCTATTTTGGGTTCTCCGTTGCCCCTCTGGGAGGCTCAAGGGAGCAGATCTGTGCTGTTTCCAACACACACACACCCCCCGACCTGCCCGGACGATGCTTCAAGCTAAAATGCCGGGGGAAACTCCGTCAGCTGCAGGTTTTGGCTTTTTCAGCTGTTGTGCTTCCCAGGGACCTCCTAGGAAGGCGGGAATAGCACGGAAAAGCTCCTTCCAGAGGCTGCGAAGATGGCAATTTTTTCAGCCCCAAACAGTATTACAAGGTAGGAGATCAAACACGATGCACTGGATAACGACACAACGATGTTATCCGGCGCACATCTTTTCTAAAAAATTGCTGTCATTATTTAGATTTGTCATTATCCGGTGCTATCATTATCCAGAGTTCCACTGTATATATTGTCCTAGTCAAAGAGTTGAGGGAGTTAAAGTTATATGTTGAGACAGTAACACTACCGTCAGTTTCACCCAAGGGTCCTCCACATTTTTGGGCCTGAAACATGAATTTTGAATGCTTATTGTGAGTGTTGTTGCCAAAATGACATAAAGGTAAGGATAAAGGTCTCCCTTGCTCAAAAGTCAGTCGTGTCTGACTCTAAGGGTTGGTGCTCACCTCAGTTTACAGCCATAGAGCCATCACTGTCTGCCTCTGCAGATGTTTCTGTGGTCATGTGGCAGGCATGACTAGACACCAAAGCTCACGGAATGCTGTTACCTTTTCCACTTGTAATGTCTTGCTTTTAAACTGCTTAGTTGGCAGGAGTTGGGACAGAGACGGAAGCTCACTTCATCGTGCAGCACTCAAGTCCTGAACTGCTGACCTGCCGACCTTCCAGTTGTCAAGTTCAGCGTCTTAACCACTACGCCACCAAAGTCCCAGCAAGATGACATGGACAGTTACAAAAAGTTTTTGGGGGAGCCCTAATACAAACTAGCAGGCTTGAAATATTGTAGATCGGGGTACCCAATGGGCCCATGGTCCACATGTAGCCCCTAAACTTTTATGTGTGGACCTGCACACAGAGTTTGATTATTGCTATCACCCTCAAGGCATTTTTCCTCAGAACCACAATGTTCTTCCTGCCTCACGTGGCACCGTGTACAGTACAGTAGTTGTGTTTTTCCTGTCCCTCTCTTACCATACCTGTCAAGTTTTGGGTAATTTCTGTCAAATAAGGGAAATTTCCCGGCCAAAACGGGGAACTGGACAGCTATGCTTATCCTGTGCTGGCATCCAGTCTAACTCCAGTCTAATTGCAGTCTAACTAATACGGGATGACGGCTGGAAAAAGTGTAAAATACGGGGCATTGACAGAAATTTCCTGAAACTTGACAGGTATGTCTCTTACAAAAAATACGGTAGCAACATTGTTTCTTCTCGGTCTCTGTGATTCCTCCTGTCAGACCCACCTAGGTCTGGGTGCTTTGCTAGCCTGCAGAGCTCAGGTACCCAGAACATGAACATTTCTTCATTTACCTTTACTTTTGATCTAAATCGGTAGGTTAACAATTTTGCTACATTTTGATGTAAGATGTGGCCCTCTTTAGGTATTGGTCACTCTAATGCCACACCCATGTACCAAAAAGTTGGGAACCACTAGTTACTAGTTGTTGCTGTAGATCAACTAGGATGGACATAAAACAGACTTCCACTAAATATTTAGACATTTGTTTCATTGTAAAATAATTAAATATTTTTAAAATAAAAATAAGAAAGGTGAAATGTCTGCATTCTAATAGGCTTCAGAAAGTGCTACAGGCAAACTGTCATGTCTATTTCTCATTGGCTCTCTATCATACATACATATCTTTATTCGACCGTCAGTCAACACAAAATAACACATTGGCTCTCTATCTGCAACTTAGGACTAGTGTCTACATGTACGTGCCCGTTCATCTAGCTCAGTGATGGCGAATCTTGGCACTCCAAGTGATCTTGAACTTCAATTCCCAGAAGCCCTGATCAGCAGGAGTGCTAACTTGGGCTTCTGGTAATTGAAGTTCAAGAACACCTATAGTGCCACGGTTTGCTATCGCTGATCTACCTGCTTGGTGAAAATAATGGAGAGAAGAGAATTAAAGATATGTGAATCTCATTGGCAGTTGGTGATTGAACTGCAGCAATTTTTTTCTCTCTTGTTTTTTTGTATTTTTGGCATTGCGGCTAGGGAGGCAGTTCACTGTAGACCAGTGGTTCCCAACATGGGGCCCACGCCCCACAGGGGTACTTCAATTCCCAGAAGCCTAAGTCAATAAATTGGCTGATTGGTGCTTTGGGGAACTGACTTAGGCTTCTGGGAATTGAAGTCCAAAAACCAAAGGTTGGGAAACACTACTGTAGAGCATAACGGTAAGTATTAAGAGTTGCTTATCTGAAACTATATATGGTGGTATTTCCTGTTTTATACTTCTGATGTGCAATCCTAAGCAGAGGTGTTGAGTGAAGTGGAACTTGTAAATAGTCATCCATAGGACTGTAGCTTTAGTATACAGTATCTTCAATTGATCAGATATTGATACTGATTCTAGTTAGGTGAGCAATACCTTTAAGGAGAACCCTAAAGTGGTAGTTAATCTGCTACAGATGGGATGTAACTAGCTGTTGTAAGAAACCTGCTATTGTCCACTTGGTTAGGGAGCATTGAGGAATGAGATGGGGTGGTTACTGGTAGAGAAGCAACCAAAAATGGATAGGTTATGCTGATGGAGTGCTGAGGAAGCATTTCTTGTGCTGCAGATTATCTCCATGTGAGCTTCACGATGGAGCAGTAACATGCTGTCTCAAATCTTGTTGTGCAGTTAAACGAACAGCATAACTTTGGGGAGCCATGAATTAAAATGTTTCTATGTCTGTTGCATGTTGAGTTGTGCAACTCGATGTGTAACAGTTAATGTCTATAGATTACTCAATGTACTGCAGTTAAAAGTTGTGCTGTTTATGTAATCGCACAACCAGATTTCAGCCTTATCTTTTACTGTGTAGATCAGGGATGCCCAAATTTTTCGGGCCGTGGGCCGGTCCTGTGGTTCAGCGGGGTGGTCACGTGGGTCTTCGCACCGGAAATGGAAGTAAAACACACCTTGCAAATGCCCCAAAGACATTTAATCTGGCATGCGCCACCCTTGTTACTCCCGGAAGCAAAACACGCACATACTACACATACTAATATCAAAGGTCAGCCTTTGCTGGCTAAACTTTACATTTTAAAAAAGGAAGTGTTGGCTAATCATTCTTCCCACCAGGATATGTAGACAGGCAAAGAGTTATGAATTGGGGGCGAAACTGCCCATTGTTTTTCATTTCTCTGTACACAGATAATTTGTCAGAAGTGCTTCATTATAAATGTAACTTCCTAGTTGAACACTGCAAAAATTTCTGGATGTTTTCATAAATTGTCTATAGGATAATGTATAACTAGAATGTTAGTTTCTTAGCATGTTTTATGTTTAAACATTTTATACTCATACTATGATGTACAGTGGACTGTATAATTTGATATTGTATTTGCTATGTTTTAGTATCTGACATGCTTGTAATCCCTTTAGAAACATGTCAGATACTGTACTAACATTTCTAGGGCCCAGGGTACAAAAACATAAAAAAGAAATAGTTTGATATACGTGAAAGTTTCTAAGTGCTATAATTTTGCTTAGATCTTCCTGAATGTATGTGCATAATTGCGTAATATTCCTTTAGTTTCAGCTCATTTTTCAACTAGATAATATTTCCAGAGAGACTGAGATCAGTAAAAACAAGAAATAGACACTCCTCATAGTTTTATAAACTGAAGAGTCATTTATTATCTGTGAAAGTCACATAAGTACAGGTATTTGGTACAAGATAATCCTAGGAGGTTTTTGTTTAGTTATGTTGTTTTTGGCAGATCTTCTAGACATTTGTTTTCTCAAGTGTAGTTCTAAACAAGGTTTGAAGGAAGACAGGCATGTTTTATAAAATCCTGACTAAGAAATGATAGCAAAAGCAAATTATGTTGAGAAGCCGCTGGGTTAGATCCACAGAAAGTTAGTCAAATTTAGTCCTGTTGAAACTAGCAAAATGTTAGTCACAACTATCTTTTCTCACTGAGTAAAACATGACTTAACCTTTCAGATCCAATGTTTTCCTTCCCCTGTTTATTGGAAGAAAAATAAATAAATTACAGTGTCATGCAACCATAGTTATTCTAAAAGAATTTGCCTTATTGATTTTTTGACAATGTAAACATCACATTGGGAAGCGGAAGGTCAGCAGTTCGATTCCCGAGTACTGCAGGACGGAAATGAGCTCCCGTCTTCGTCCCAGCTCCTGCCAACCTAGCAGTTTGAAAGCAAGAAATTGCACGTAGATAAATAGGGACCACTTTGGTGGGAAGGTAACAGCATTCCGTGCGCTCTGGTGTCTAGTCATGCCTGCCACATGACTACGGAAATGTCTGCAGAAGCAGACAGCGCTGGCTCTTTGGCTTAGAAACAGAGATGAGCACCGCACCCTAGAGTCGGATACGACTGGCTTTCGTGCAAGGGAAACCTTTACCTTTACTAAACATCACATATGCTAATTTTTCCTGGGATACATTTCTGCTGTTGTATTTTGCCTGTAGGCACACTAAAAAGATGGTTGACCAATTATGAAAATATTATGCCTATATTCTAACAGAATATTTGAACTTCTGTAGCGGAGTTCTTGTAACTTTATGCTGTTTGAACAGATATGTGATCTACATTCATATAGAGAAAGGCGGTGGTGACTGCCTAACTTGCTTTCACAGCAAATAGAGAAATTCTATCTCTGTATTATACATATAGCAGATAGTATCCTTGAATATTTAAGCATGTACTGTATAAGCATGAATTCATCTGATATAAAATCAGACTTGTTTGCTTAATGGTGATAATAATTGATATCCCAAACGAAGTAGCATGCTTTGTGAAACTTTGTTACCAGACTACACTGGTTTTTAATTAGTTAGTGAAGTCTGAGTGTTGACATCAGAAAAAATGGCTTCCTGTAAGGATTCACCATTCACTTGGAGGGGGCTTATTTTAAACTCCAAATCCCAGAATTTTCCATTCTAGGAGTTCTTCCTGACAGATCCACACCTAAATTGTGTCCGCCTAGAGTAGGCATTCACAACCTACAGCCCGCAGGCCTAATCCAGCCCACAGAGCTCATTAATTCGGCCCATGGTGGCCACCCGGGCACCTCTAGAACCACCCCACCATTGGAAGTCAAAATACATCACTTACAGTGGCGGCAATCATGCTGTTTTTGCAGCTTTTTGCACAGACTCCACCGCTTCCCAGGGTGGCAGGAGGCTTTTTGGAGCATGTTCACTCCATTTGGGGAATTTTGTGCCGCTTCTCTGGTGCGTTTCGGCACCTAAACCGCAGCGGTTGGTGACTTTCAGTGCCAGGCAGAGCTTACTTCCCAGCACGGAACCAGGAAGTCGCCAGCCGCCACAGTTTGGGTGCTGAAGCACAGCAGAGAAGCAGAGGAAAAACCCCAAAACGGAGTGAACATGCTCTGAAAAACCTCCCACCGCCCTAGGAAGCAGCAGAGGCAAGCATCCACTAAAATGGCTGTAAACATAAGTAGTGGGCCCAACATGCCTCCGGCCTGCACAGCTGAGCACGTTCGCAGGAGCTGGACGGGCGGGGGGGGAGAGACACGTTGCGAACCCCTGACTTAGAGAAAGGCTGGGCTCAAAGGTTTCATGGCCTAGGACAGGCTCAAGCTCTGGCTTACAAGCCTGTTTAAAAAATAATTAGGTGACTCTTTTTAAAGCTTAAACAATTTTTTTAAAATTAGTTTTTTTGTTTTGCATGTGTAAAAAATGTGTGCTAATATATTGTATGGCTATGTTTTTTATTCTATAATAGTGGTTTTGATTAAACCATACAGTACACTTTGGAAATCTATCTGCATCTACACGCTTATAAATAATTTTAAAAATCCCAAGATTCACCACAATACCATGACCATCTGTCAGGAATCATTGATCACTGTCCCACATATTAGGTTGTGTTCCTAAAATTCCAGAGCTGCAGTATAGGACTGCACTTCAGAATTGACTTTATGAGGAACTGACATTTCTGATGGGAAGCATGCAATCATTAGGTGACTGAAACTATTTGGTAAATGGTCTGGTGAATGAAATTAAAAGGTCAGGATAATCCCTTGTTAGCTGTGTAATTTGTACCTTTTCAGTAACTTTTGAGCTTCTGAGAATAACTGCAGGTTTTTAAGAAAGTGCTTGTGAACTTTGGATTTACTCCCTGTCTTAAGGCTGGAACGGAAGAATATTAGAAGGCTCCTTGCCTTGGGTTATTGCTGGCACAATAAAATCAGCCTGAGGTCTAGCATATCTTTCTTCCTACTCTTGTAATTTAGTCCTGACTCTAGGTTTGTTATCTGTTCATGGTTGCTGTTTTGCCCTGGCTTCCTGGCTTGTTTTCTGGTCCACCTGCCTCCATGTTTGACTTCTACTCCCAGCTGTTTTAATGTCTGACCAGCTCAGGACTGCTAGTCACAGTCCTGCTTTTAGCATACAAATGGATGTCCTGTTATTTTTGCCAAATCCACAAGCTTAAATGTACTATGGAAAAAGCGATTTGTTAATGGCCCCGGGGGGGGGGGGGGATATCTCCCCAGCAATTATTGTCCATCTTGTGGTGGGAAGCAAAAGGTTGAACATGCATTTTTCCCCTCTGCAAGTTTTGTTCATTGGTTGCCATGATGGAAGGGATTTATTTTGCCTTTCCTTTACTCCAACCTGGCTGTATAAATCAGGGGTCCCCAACCTTTTCGAGCTGGGTCATGCTTTCTCAGTCAGCTCTGAGGCCGGGTGGCCATTTTGCCCTGCCTGCATGATGGGGGTGGCCATTTTGTCCCAACAGCTTCAAAGGGGTGGCCATTTTGTTTCTTGAATGCCCTTGGAGGAGGGGGGGCTTAAGTTGGGAAATCTTGGGAAATGTTTCACGTTTTTATCTTCTACTAATCAGTTTGGTGGCCTGGTGGTATTAGCATGGAAAGCAGAGATGAGGCACTATTTTTGGCTCGTAAGGCAAATTGTCAGAGTTGCACATAAGCATTGGGGAGAATGTCCTAAAGTAGGGAGATTTTCTGCTAGCATGTGCTTTCCTCTCCACATTTCTATATATGGAAACATACATATACAGTACTTCCAATTCTCTCTCTCTCTCTCTCTCTCTCTCTCGCACGCGCGCGCACACGCACACACACACACACGCACTCCCCAACCCTAGCTTCAAAAGATCTAGTCAAACCGTTTCCTCTCCTGACCCTTTCCCCTTTAAGGCATAATAAATATGTCTTAAATTGGACTCTGGGACTTATGTGCTTGTTGCTTTAATTATCTGTTTTCTACTTGTTAGATTGCTTAACTTTATATACATTAATGTAAGATGAACATGAGAAAATGGTCAGAATCCTTTCATAACAGGGTATGGAAATTTCAGCTGCTTATGCATTCCCCTCAGCCTGTGGATTTCTTGGGATCCATTCATGCACATTGCCTAGGAGATATTTAAGGATCCTGGCAGATTGTTGGGGTGGGGGGAGGGGAGAGCATTTTACATACCATAGCTTTTCAAGATTGGTCTTCCTTTTTTCACAACAGTATTGATGAAAGGTAGAAAACTCTGTTGATCTCCTGCTTATTATCATACAGCAGGGGTAGGAAACTGCAGTCCATAGGCTACATTCGGGGACTGCAGTGGCTCAAGTGGTTAAGACGCTGAACTCGCTGACTGGAACGTCAGAGTTCAATTCCCGGATACTGCATGATGGAGTGAACTCCCATCTCTGTCCCAGCTCCTGCCAACCTAGCAGTTCGAAAACAAATTGCAAGTAGATAAATAGGGACCACTTTGGTGGGAAGGTAAACAGCTTTCTGTGTACTCTGGTGTCGAGGCATGCCTGCCACATGTCCATGGAAACGTCTGCAGACACAGACAACACTGGCTCTGGCTATAAGCAGAGATTAACAATGAACCCTAGAGTCAGATACAACGGGCTTTCAAGCTAGGGTGATCTTTACCTTTACTAGGCTACATTCAAACCCCATCCCACCCCACAAGGCCAAGAATCCCCAAGAGAAAAAAAGAGAAAAGAATAACAGAATTGTGATTCCCCCCCCCCCCCACAAAGCTTCCAAAAACAACACTTTTCATTTTATATAAACTGGTGAGGTAGGTACTTTAAGATCCTTCATCCCCCCCCTTTAAAAAATGTAATATAGGCACTTCCTGATAAGTCCCCAAACAGCATTTTCTAGCTGTCCTGGCCCATTGAGGACACTGGGAAGATAGCTCTCTTCAGATATCAAGGGTTCTCTGGACATCTTGTAATCTTCCACCAGTTTATATCATCCCTCCCTCCAGTGACTGTGCTGGTTAGGACTGAGGGAAATTGTAATATCCAGATTGTCAATCCTGTTCTACATAATAACAGACTGCAGTGGCTCAGTGGTTAAGAAGCTCGCCTTGTTAGCTGGAAGGCTGGCAAGTCGGCAGTTCGAGACCCAGATACTGCATGACAGATTGAGCCCCCGTCTCTGTCCCAGCTCTTGGGGACGTGAAAGGAGTCTTATTTAGGCGTTCCCTGAGCAGTTTCTTCCGCAAAAATCCAGAACAATTTCTGACACAAAATTATAAATATTATTATTATATAACAACAATCTTCCGGTCAAAACCAGCCTTGCTCCCCAAAACAAATGCATTCAGGAAATCAACATCATCAAAGAGTGAGGTCAAATCCACATTTTTATGTAGCCATACTTAGAGTCCATAATAGATTTTGAAATCAGTAGCCTAGCTGTACTCTTCTTTGGCTCATTCTTCCTCTTCACTTCCTAGTAATCCATTTAGGAATTTACTGTAATAGCTCACCATAAGATAGCACAGCTTTCTTTCCTCTTCCCTCCCTGTCCTCTTTCAGTAGCATTTATATTTTGACTGCTTCCTGGTCTCACAGAAAGAGGCAGTGCTGAGTTAGAAAGACAAAAATAGATCTTTACAGAGAAATATAGCAATTGCTTGTGTGTGTGTGTGCGCGCGCTCTTGCATGTGTTTCTGTGCATGTGCATGTTTGTGTGTGTGCGCGCGCACGAGGTGGTGAGATGAAGACAGCATTAGGCTGATTTCCAGGAGAAGCCCTCCTTTTCACTCTCTGTTGGGCATTGTGTACAGATTTTTTTGTTCTGTTTTGAAACACTTACCTATTCCGGAAGCTCTTTGCATCTCTGAGGGAGGAAAAGAAAGCAACTGAGATCAGAAAAACGACCAGAAACCATTTTATTCGAACAACTGGTGGGAAAGAAAGAGAAGAGATACTATTACAGGGATATAAATATCATCTTTTCAAAGTATTTCTCTGCCTAGAATTATCCATAAATAGGGCAATCTTGACATCCACACTAAGAAACAGTGATGGGGTGTTTGGGCAACAGCAAAACGGAAGATCAGCGTATTGATGAGAAAGCACAGCGAGAAGCCAACAAAAAAATAGAGAAGCAGTTGCAGAAAGAACGACTAGCTTATAAAGCCACACACCGTTTGCTTCTGTTGGGTAAGGACAAACAGCATTTTGGTGTGTGTGTGGGGGGGGGGGGGGGAGAGGGTGCAATGGTGCAGTTCAGTTCTCCATGACAGGCAGATGATAAACAAACTAGGATAATTATGTTCAAGAGGATGTAATGTGGAAAGGATACAGACTGTATTTATTGCATACTGTGTGTAAAATACCCAGATTGATCAAGGTATGTATGTGAGTGTTTTAGGAGAAGAGATGCTTACAGCCTGTCTTTTTTCATTTTTCCTTGTTACATCACACTTTTTTCTCCTTTTTTCAGGAGCTGGTGAGTCAGGAAAAAGCACTATTGTCAAGCAAATGAGGATCTTGCATGTAAATGGATTTAATTCAGAGTAAGAATTATTAATACTTGTGTGGGAGGGTGCAAAGAGACATGGCTAAATAATGTTAATTTAAATCACATCATTCAGAATTAGATTTCATCTTTCTTACATTTATTTTGTATTTTATTAGTAATTTACACCCACATCCCCACCCATAGCATTGAAACTGCTGTTGATGTGTATGAAGAGCATCAAGATTTTGTATTCCCCTCTCCTAAATATCTTCTACTGTACAGTATTTTACACTGTTGCTACTGCAGTGCTTAATAGGCCCTTGTGTAGCAACAACATGGCGACTTCTTAAAACAGGAAACACTAAATATTGTTTGTATGTTTGATAAAATGTACACATCGTACAAATATTTGAGAGGCTCTTTCTGTTGAACTTTATAGCAAAAAACATTTAAATGGGAATGCAAAGTATTAGAATTTTTTAAAAAAACTGTATTATTTATCTCAGGAGTCTTACCTTGGAATTTGACATGAGCAATATAGTAACACCTAAATAATAACCCCTCTTTCTAATTAGCTGTTTCAATACAGCTAGAATTAAGGTGAGCTTCCAATATAAGTGAGCAAATTACTTGCCACCTTTCCCCCTCCAAACATTGATATACAGTTATTTATATTCCAGATAACTGCAGTATAAATAATTCATGCTAATTAAACTAGTATGATAATATTTTAATCTTGAAATGAAACATGAATGTTAGAAACAAAATAGTTATGCAAGTTTGAGTTTCAACATCTTAAAAGCTGATGAACTATTATATTAGTGAACATTTCCTTTAAAACCTGTGTACATAGATTTGTAACTTCTTTTTTTGTTTGTTTGTTTAATGCAGAGAAAAGAAGCAGAAGATTCTGGATATTCGGAAAAATGTAAAAGATGCAATTGTGGTAAGAATACAGTACTTGAAATTATTTTTAAATTTTGTATGTTTACTAATTGGTTTATGTGTGCAGAGAAAACCATAATCATTAGATACAGGTAAATCATCTAGTAGTTCTTTACATTTTATCAAACTAATGTGTTTTGTTATTGTGTTTTTCTTCTTCTTCTAGACTATAGTTTCAGCAATGAGCACTTTAATACCTCCAGTCCCATTGGCCAACCAAGAAAACCAATTCCGAGCGGACTACATTAAGAGCATAGCCCCACTTTCTGACTTTGAGTACACCTCGGTGAGATTTAAAGGTCCTCTTATCTTTTGGGGAAAGAATTGTTCCTTTGTCATTTTAAAGACATAAATGGTAGCTATTTTACTCTTGAAATACTTTGTTTGGCATTTTATAGAAGAAATACTATTCTTATAATGCAGTATTTTTTGTTGTTCTTTAAACTATGTAAAGGAGCATTAGATAATGATACGCAGTCAATGGCTAAGTGGAATTTCAGTTTTGTGGGTTTACATGTGATGTGACATTATTTGGTATAATATGGACCAAGGTGGTGATGTCATAATGTCAGCATTATTTGGTGCAGGATTTTATGAAAACCACTATGAATAAATTACGTAGTTTCTATTGTTTTGAAATTCCATGCATTTTTTGGAGTTGTCTTTTATTATAGAAAGTTAAGATGGTAATCAGGCAAGATATTTGGGAGCAATCTTCCTTAGTATTTAAAATATTCATGTTGCAATCCAGTACCGCTTAACTGAGAATAACCCCCATTGCTCATATCTAGTACTGTACTGTATCAATAGGGCTAGTTGGCAGTTTAGAAAATATGATGATTTTGGAAAGTTCACAGAAGGAGAATATTTCATGCATTTTAGAAATATATCAAGCAGTGCTCCCCTGTTACCTCCCCAGCCCCCAGCCATAAAAAAAAAAGATTTTCAGGTACATTCAGAGAATGTTGAACAATGTGGTCACAACATGGTGAGCTGCTTGAAGAAAGGAAGAAATGGAAAATATTCTTTTTCTGGACCACTTTGAGTTGTCTTCCCTTAGGAAATGAATCTTGTTTGTGTACATTATTTTATTCTGCTGAGATTTGTTTGAAGAGAAATACCAGTGGAATTACTGTAGTTGCACATTAGAACTAAACTTTAAACTACATTAAGATTACTGTACATCTCTACTAATAGATAATTTTATTGAATTGTTGTGACAAATCTTGTGTGATTAGCATTGATTTTGCTTTTTTACGTTTTCAGACACTGGAAGGCTTGAAAGTTTTTGTGTGGCTTTTATTTTCATGAAGATTACATCCTGCCATGAGTTTATTGCTTTACGGTGGAGTAATTTTGGTTCCTTTCACAAGATGAAGTGCATTCTAAATTCTGGATGATACACTTCCCATTTTCAAGTTTCAAGGCTTTTCCTTAAAGAAATATGATTCTTTCTCAGTTTACCAATTTGTTAGACTTTTACTCCATCAACTTGGAAAGCAGGCTTTTTTTACTTTTAAAAACTGCTGTAGAAAGATTTCTTGTATACAAAGGAATTGTTGCATAGAGATAGATTTGTGTGAAGTTTCCCATGTAAAAAAATATAGGTGTTGCTACTAAAAATGTAACATTTGATATATGCTCAAATGTAGGACTTTGTTGCAAATGAAGCTGTTTGTTTGTTTGTTTTTTAATTTGATCAGCATATTGAACAAGCGTAAGGGCTTTTCATCAGTGATGAAATGTTATTTCCTCAAATTCTTTGTCTATATGTTTTTTTTATAAATCAAGATGGTTGTTCGGCCTTTCTGAAAGTGTCCAATCTAGGAAATCATGATCTTATAGAACTGATATTTGGAGCTGGACTCTGTTTTAGAACAAAAACATTTAATGTGTTTTTGTTTAAATGAACTGAAATTTTTAAAAATCTGTTTTGATTTACTTTTTATGAGTATGCTGGTCTTGGACCATAATAAAGATTGATTGGTTTACTTTTTATGAAGAACATTGAGACATACTGGTGTAAAGAAAATGCAAGTCCGTGTTTTGGCTAGGATTCTTTAGTGCAGTATATATAAGTATACATATGAAGGTCTTACTGAAGTCAGCTTCTCTTATTTGTTACTCTGCATGCAGTTTCAGTATTTGTTTTCTTATATGAAGCTAATGATTTCAAAGTTACTCTCTTTCTTTCTTTCTATCTTTCATTTATTGATTAAAGATCTACAATTATTATTTGCAGTTACTACATCTAGTTTCATGAGTCAAAGGGACTAGGAAATTCTATTTAAAGCAGCTGGCCCCCATGCCATGAGGCAGAAACTGAGAAATCCCCACTGATTCAGTGGGCTATTTTAGTTAAAACATACTACAGTGGACCCTTGATTAACGACGCGTTCAAATAGCATCATTTTTTATTAACGACGCTACGACGCTCCCAATGTGATTGTTCGAATAACGTCGTTAATTCGAATCATGACAGTATTTTTACTGTCGTTATTCGAATAACGCCATCGTTATTCAAATAACGCCATCGTTATTCGAATAACGACAGTATTTTTACCGTCATTATTCAAATAATGACTTTTTTGTCGTCGTTATTCAAGGGTCCACTGTACTGAATTTCAGTCATTGTTTCTTTTTTTAAAAGTTATATAATTTTAAAATCATTTTAGAATACGTTCTAGAGAGTTCCAAACTGTTTTTTGGTTCTAAATGAATACCATGTATTGCCAACCTGTCTGCTATGATTTAAATGAGCAAAAGTAAATCCTTTCTGTTTCAGTAAGTCCTGGTCTAAAATTGTAAATAGCTTCCATTCTGATAGGCAATGATGCTTGCTCAGCATTATGGCTGCTCATTTTAAACATTACCTTTTTTGGGGGTCTAGTCTCTGATGTTTGTCTTCAGATATGTTCCATATACAAGGTATAATCCATTTACACTTATTGCCTGCACAGGGAGGAGTTCTTTAAATTTTATTACTGCCATCCTCCTACTCCACCACATGTAACTTTTAAAGCATGATAATGGAATGTTGTGTGGTACAGGGATGTGCAAATTGAGGCATGTTTGTTTGTAGAAATCTAGTTTTTTCCTTTACTTTGCTGTGTTTTCTGTATGCATGTCTACATCTGTATACATAGAGAAAGAGATCTGGACTTACTAAAATTCTTCACATGTGACTATATTGAGTCCCTATCGACTAAGAGCAAGAATTGAAGGTTGCAGTTGAAAAAAGGAAAGAGAAGTTTTAGCTCTGTACCATAAATGCCAAGATAGATTGACACTGTCCCTTGGAAAAGTATTCCATTTAAATCAGTGGCACATACTTCTGAGTAAATATGCCAAGTATTGAACGTCAGGTATCATACTAAAATTTGTTTGAAATTTATTTGATAATAATTCATAATATTTATTTATTGGTTGTTAGTTGCAGGTTAGATTATTGTGACAAAAGCAATGAAGAGTTTTGTATCATGTTAATGATCAGCAATTTTGAAAATATTGGAGCATTTTCTAATATATTTACTGAATATATTTTTTCACAGAAACTGCAGTTGTAAACCTTGGGAATAGATTTTGCTAAGGTATAAATAAATAAATACTATTATACTGCTCTATAGTATTGTGTGGTATTATATTTATAGAAAAGTAAGGAAAGCAAATGGTGTTAGTCCTAATTCACCTCCAAACAACAGTGTTTGCAGAAAGCTCTATAGAAGTAGAAATACTGTATCAATTTTTGCCCTACTTTAGGAACAAAGTAATGTTGGACACTTAAAAATTGATATGCCATTTTTAATCCTATATTGATGGCTCTTTTGCCCTTTATGTAGCAGAGTGGATGCATTAATGACAAATTATACTACTAGCTGTGGACAATTATAATGTCTGTCATAAAAGTTTGTATGGAAAAAAATAGTAAAACTTAAATAATCATGGGCTCTATAAATAAGATTGATGTTGAGTTATGTTTAGGTAAATATTAGAATACATTGGTGGACATGCATAATTTTTGCCTTGTAAATGATTATCAGAATTAGGAGAAAATTTGTAGTGTCAGGTCAGAGAATCTGATGGCTGATAATTTCCCCAAGAGCCCTACAGAATTTAATATAACTCAGAAGCCTGTGTTTGTCACAGCTGGTATTTATCCTAATAAAGGGTTAAAAACAAAATCCAAAATGAAACAAAACCATTCCAATCATATCAAAACTCATCTGGATATCAAGGTATAAATCTTGTCATTGTCTTAATAATTCCAGGCAATATCAGCTTTTCTATTTTTACAAGCTTTATTTGTGCTCCATAAGCAAAACTTGTGAAACATTTAAAAGGCTTACCACCATGAAATATATAGGCACAAATGATTAAACATATATGGAAACTAAACTAGGTTGCAGACAAATACAGAAGTCAGAATTCGGTCCAAAATACGAGAGCATAAGAAGTATAAAAATACCAAAGAGAAT
This sequence comes from Bradypodion ventrale, assembly GCA_035047345.1. Classification (NCBI taxonomy): domain Eukaryota; kingdom Metazoa; phylum Chordata; class Lepidosauria; order Squamata; family Chamaeleonidae; genus Bradypodion; species Bradypodion ventrale. The sequence goes on along the minus strand of JAWDJE010000004.1, from coordinate 251,078,067 downwards.
GTTTCCATTACTTTCTAAAAACATAAAAAGGCACATTGTAAAATCAGAGACCACATCTCTAACATAATTTCATTTTAAAAGTAAAAAAGTATTATAACTCTGAGCATCTGATGGCTGATAATTTCCCCAAGAGCCCTACAGAATTTAATATAACTCAGAAGCCTGTGTTTGTCACAGCTGGTATTTATCCTAATAAAGGGTTAAAAACAAAATCCAAAATGAAACAAAACCATTCCAATCATATCAAAACTCATCTGGATATCAAGGTATAAATCTTGTCATTGTCTTAATAATTCCAGGCAATATCAGCTTTTCTATTTTTACAAGCTTTATTTGTGCTCCATAAGCAAAACTTGTGAAACATTTAAAAGGCTTACCACCATGAAATATATAGGCACAAATGATTAAACATATATGGAAACTAAACTAGGTTGCAGACAAATACAGAAGTCAGAATTCGGTCCAAAATACGAGAGCATAAGAAGTATAAAAATACCAAAGAGAATGTTTCCATTACTTTCTAAAAACATAAAAAGGCACATTGTAAAATCAGAGACCACATCTCTAACATAATTTCATTTTAAAAGTAAAAAAGTATTATAACTCTGAGCAATCTTTATCCTTATGGATATTAGAAAATGAAATTAGCTAAAACTGGATACTTGATGCATTTTGACAAATCTGCTCTATTGTTAAAAAGTTCAACTTTGACACCAGAGTTCAACCATTTAACTTGTTAATAACAGAGCAGATTGCCAACATTCCGGCTTCTGCTAATTTCATTATCACTTTGTCCATTAATTAAATAAGCAGTTCAGATGAATCAACAGAAATCAAGATATCACCACATATGAGACTGTGTCTGGCAGGAGGAATATGTGCAATTACGAAGAAATTGAACTACACTTACAGTAGACTACAATCCTATACAGTACCCATCTGGAAATAAGCTTCTGTTAAACTAAGAAATATAGAAGTGGTTATACTATTTTAGTCTATTCTATAGACGTGAATAAATGCATTGTAAGATGAGTGAAGCATTGCTACAGCCTATTCTGACAAGGGATCAGAAGCATGTGGCTAGGGCCACACTGGGGACAGATTGGTTTGCTCTGGTGATTATACTGTCTGTTCATGGGGGGAAAGAGTGAACCAACCCCTCCCCACAGTGCAGTAAAGAATGAGAAAAATGCCTGTCTGATTATATATGAGGAGTACAACAAATATAGTGTTCCCATTGCGCTTCAGTTTGTGAGAAACCAGGGATTCTCAACCTGCGGTCCATGGACCAGATGTGGCCCATGGCACCATTTCATATGGCCACCCACTGCCTCCACCACACCAGGAAGTGCCATGTGGTGGAGGAAGAGCAAAATGGCCATCTGGCCCCCGAAGCTGTCTGAGGGAGCGTGACCCAGCCCCCAGCTTAAAAAGGTTGAGAACTCCTCTCTTAGACCATCATTACAGAAGCCCTTGCTGCCTCTCTAATAGAGGGATTGTTTTTTTAAAAAAAAAATATCTGATACACACCACAAAGACTATTACTAGCTGACAATTAGCTGGTCTGTAAAGATTACTCAATAAAGTCAAAGTAAGAAACACAGTCTGGAAGGGATTGTTAAGGAAATCATAGTAATCATTTTTTAAAAAACAACCCAGGAAATGATGTTAAAGATCCAAAATGTGAAGCCTTGGGGATTGGTCAAATGAACAATAAGATTACAGATATGCAATGGATATGCAATAGAAGCCAAAATAGGATTGGCTCAATGTAGCCTCTCTAAGATAGAGTAATATGGAACTAAAAGTTAAAACTGAGTTTGAGAGTATGAATTGTATGATGATGTGTGTTCTTGATTCTGCTGTACGGCATGGAATTATGGTTTTTAACATGGAATAGTATAAAGATAAAAGCATTTGAAATGTGGCTTTATCTCAGAATATTAAGAATGTCTTCAGTATAGAGGCTGACTAATGAAAAAGTAATCAGGCAATTAAGACCAGGCCATCACAGGAGACGTAAAATAGAGAATACAGTACTTTGATCACAGTATTGTGAAATGAAAAATACTGATTGTTCGCGCTGATTGTTGATGGTAAAATAAATTGGAAAATAAGTGCTGGAAGGAAAAAATATTGGTTAAAGAAACTTGGAGATTGGCTTGGAGATCATTTAAAGCAGTAATGTCAAAAGATAAAATAGCTATGATGATGTGCAAATCTGGTAGGAGAGGAATAAAAAGAACAAGGAGCATCACTGGTGTGTTTTAGCCTGTTCATGTTTTTTTCTGTCACTTGCAAACAAATATATTCTGTAAGAAGCAAAATTTTAGAACCCCATCTAACTATTGTTTATCTGTAAAATTCTCCACATTTTCTATAAATATATTATTTTTATTTTTTTAAAATTGTGACTGATGCCTCTTTTGTTAATGAAAATTCTCCACCCTTTTGATTAGGTGCAAAAATTAGAAATAATGTTCTGTTGTTCTCAGCCATATTTATGAGTAATATAAACTGCATATTGTCTCTTCATAACAATAACAAAAGCAAAAAAGATAAAACAAAAATTTGAGACATTTTTGAGGCTAGTTGGTTTTTTCAGTGTGAGTTTTTGTGGATTACATTCCTGTGGATGATATGTGTGCTTGAAGAAGTAGATTGTAAACTACAAAAGCTCACATTGGGGGTGGGGGGAGATTGGTGTCACAATACTTTTGTTTTGGTCATACATTAATTATGTTGTACATGGAGAAATGAACTAAACATGGCTGTCTCCCTGAACACTTAATGTATAAATGCCCCTAAATGCAACAGTGCTTGTGTATTCCTTGAGGCGATTCCCCCACCCCCCACCCCAACTCAGCTGTTGTCAAGATTCCCCAAACAGGTCAGTAGAGAGAAAAACCCAATTCCATAGTTGGAGATGTCCTTATCATGAACCAGCACAGGAGGTTTTGCACCTCCAAATTTACAAGCATCTCTTATTAGTTGCCTGTGCTTTATTGGCAGTAATAGGAGCATTTAGTTTAGCATCTTGCAAGCACAAATTACTAAGTGTTTGTAGCAGCCAGTGCGTTTGCATATCTTAACTAAAGTGCTACATGCTGAGTGCAGTTAATCGTTCAGCACTGTTATGTCCACACAGTGCTAAGGTAGCAATCTTTTATTGTCATCTAATAAAATTCATTAAGATTGTGATGTTTTCACTGATGATATAGAACATATTCCCTCACTCTGTGTCACAGTGGAGAAAAAGGGAGAAAGAGAGATGCTAGCATTTCACTCCCTATGATTAGGCCTGTAAAATGTTTTACATTTTAAAAGCAGTGTTCTGTTTGTTTTTTATCTTAGAAAAAAAACCTTAAAATCTTTGGGTGTTGTCCAGAAGGACAATGTCTTATATTGTATGTCTCATGACTAAACATGAGTACTGTATTAAGTTACAAATACAGTACGTCATTGTTTAAGTATCTTTTGCTTTTCTCTTGTATTAGCAGTTTTCCGGCAAGTTCAGGATGAGATTTTAAATTATTGTAATATTTATCCAAGGTATCCATTATGTTTACAAGCACAGGAACAATATTTTACATTATACATGCAGGAGGCAAAATGGGATTAAAAGGAATCTCTTATCTTATTGGTTGATTGGTCTTGGCCATTTAGATTTTAGAGTTTTATGATGTTTTATTTATGCGTATAGTGTGTTGGAGTGTTTTATGTTAGTTTTGTTTCCTGCATTGTAAACCGTCCAGAGTCGCCTTGGTGAGGGGGCAGTTAAATAATTTGAAATAAATAAATAATATATGGCATATGTACTTTGTGAGTCAGATTGGGTTATGGTGGTAGTTGAATATGATGATCTCGGTACGCATGCGTAGTTTAAAATTAGCAACTGATGGACCATATATCATTGCAAAGCAAAAGACCAAGTGAAGTAAATGGGGAGAAACTATGTTGGCAGTTGTATCTAGAAGGCAACAGATTATTATACCTGTGGTTACTAGACATATTCTGTTTATAATAATTACTGGTGAAGTGCAATACTTTTTCAACAATGAATCTAGGAAATTCAAACTCAGATCTTCAGAAATGAGCTTGCTCGGTATCTTTAGATAAGCCATGATTTCCCTATATCATCAGTTTGCAACCTATGGCTTGCGGGCCACACCCGGCCTGCGGTGCCATTTCATGTGGCCTGCTGCTTCGCTGCCACAGATGGAAGCAGTGAAAACAGCCGAAAAAGTACCACCCTTGCTCCCGCCACCACCAGAAGCGGTGAAAACAGCTGAAAATGTGGCATTAAAGCGGGCACAGCTGTAGTAAACTCGTTTATGACAGCAGTGGACATGTTTTATGGCAATTTTTACAGCAGGGAGAACTGTGTGTCTGATCTGCTCAGCTCTCTGAGGGGGCGTGGTCCAGCCCACAGCGCGAAAACATTAAGAACCCCTGCCTTATATAGTACTAGCTTGGGGAGGTTTTTTCCCTTTTTGCCTCCCCCCACACCATTTGTGATGCCCCCTGGTTCTCAGTAAAGGAACCTGGGCAGACTCACCCCGGTGTGATAATGAGGGAAGGATGGTAGGTATTGAGGGGGAAATTTAGGAGGAAAGGAAGATGGGAAAGGAAGAATGAGGGAGGGAAGGAAAGAAGGAAGGAAGGGGAAAAGAATGGCTAGAGGTAGGGAACAAAGGATGAAAGCTAATTACCCGGCCATGGCCAGGGTTTTTTTTGTTGTATGTTTAGGTTTTTCAGACCCTGATACACCCCAAAACACAAAGTGACTCTCTCTCTCTCCTCTCTCTCTCTCATATTCAGGCACACCCACACACCCGCAACCAAAAGCGACTAATCCGGAACCCACTGTCTTGTGCATTGTCTTGCACACACACACACACACACAATCCCTGTCTCTCTGTCTCTCACTCTCACAGCATTGATGTACATTGAAAGTGTCTCGTTCCAGGGCTGTAGAGGCTTAAATGAAATGGGTTTGTTCCATCCACATCAGGACCTTTCTCTGTCAGTCATTCACTCTCAACCAATCACAGTCCAACATGCAAATCAGCTCTCTCTAACATTCTGTTTCCAGGCCTGGCTGTTAAACTGCCATTTTTTATCCCATGGCACCATGGGAGTTGTAGTTTCAATTCTTTTCCCCATTTTGTGGGGCTTAGGCCCCACTCTCGGCCCCCGGACCCTCACAGCGCTAATCTTGGGGACAAAAGGTAGGTGTGTGCAGAGCATTACGGGATAGGCTCCAGGGGTGTAGGTACGCATTCCGCACATGTACAGCCACACCCCTTCCTTATAGGTATAGATGTTCATCCATACCTGTCAACCTTCCCGGATTGGCTGGGATTTCCCGATTTTCGGTGCCGATTTGTGCCATTTCCCGCCCGCAGCTGCCAAAACCCCGGAATTGGCAGCGGGGGGGGAGAGGTACTGCACATCCCTTCTGCGCAGATCGCCTTCTACGCATGCGTAAAAGGCTTTTACGCTTGCATAGAACCCTTCTACGTTTGCGTAGAAGGCAATCTGCGCAGAAGGGGATCGTAGAAGCCTTCTACGCATGCGTAGAAGGGTTCTACGCAAGCGTAAAAGCCTTCTACGCATGCGTAGAAGGCGATCTGCGCAGAACCATTCTGCGCAGGTCCCGTATTTTCCGGAGCCGCAGTTGACAGGTATGTGTTCATCCTGTCTTCTGATTTCTGTTAACAATGTGAGGATCATAAGATGGGCATACTATATAAAAGTGTTATCTGATTTCTGAAGGAATGTACTGTATGTTCTTGTTATTGTCATCATCATCATCTGCATCATCATCATGAACTAGTTTTAAAAGTGTAGATGGTATTTCAAGATGAACAGCAAAATGGCTATATTTTTCAATATCCCTGTACCTTATGCTTAAGCTAAACAAGTAAACAGTGGAACCCCAAGTTACGGACGCTTCGGGTAATGGAACCTTGATTTACGGAAGAAATCCATTGAAAATAATGCCTCAGTTTACGGATTTTCTTCGGAATGGTTTTTGGTTTTCAATGCAATCCTATGGGAAACTGTGCTTTGCTTTACATAATTTTTGTTTTCGATGCATTCCTATGGGAAACCACACAATGC